>OU824114.1:10000000-11270045 GCA_917499265.3 Mimumesa dahlbomi | reverse complement strand
ATTTATGATTTATCATTGTATGAAAGAAACTGTAGAGTCTTGAAACTTTATAGAGTGGTTGTGTGATATGAGAAACTTCTTAGATGGGAATTGAATTTTCAGAGATTTGTTTCTTTAAAGCTAATAAATCTTACCTATTGCAAGTATTATAACAAATTAATATTCATTATTTTCACAGTTTAATGGTTGAAGAATTAGCAAAGTGGAAAGCAGCGCTTTGCCAAAGAACAACAGATCTTCAAGAAACAATTAAGAGACTTTTAGAAGATCGTAATCATATACGTGACGTATCTCTAAAAACATATAGGTACATAAGAATTGTTCTGAATAGCCTCGATTCTAATGTAACGCTATTTAAATACCATTTCTCTTTATATTAGGACTCTTAGCATTCTTCGTGAAAATTTCGATCCTATTGGAGCAGCGTCAAGTAAAAAATTACCAAGTACAAACATTATAGACTTGTCACAAGGCTGTTGTCAGCTTGCTGAAATTCTAAAAGTACAATTACTAAGTGGTATGGAAAATATTATTTTGCAAAAGGAAATTGACATAACAGGCCTAGAAATGAAGACCCTTGCGGAAAAGACTGCCGAGCAAGTACGTTTTTGCTATAACGTTTCAATTTATAAGCTTTTATTAATTTTAAAAATAATTTAAAAATTTATTAATTAAACGCTGCTTTGTTTTTCTTTTTAAATTTCAGCTACTCATGAGTTCGAAATTACTTATGGCTGGCAGACAAGATGTGGCCTGTAGTGCAGTGATGGGAGCAGCTGTAGCGATAGGGGGACAAATATTTCTTCCGAGAAACGGATCAAACTTAGCTTGCTGTCCTCATTGTAGTGGTGAAATCAAACAGATCTAAAATGTTTTTATTTTATTGTACTCGTCACAAACACATTTTCCAATAAGACGGTATAATACTTACGAAGGTATTAAAGTAATTATTACATCAGGTCACGTTTTATATATATATATTTTTTAAATATTTGACATTCCCAAACGAGTCGTGATGTAATTTATGCATTGTGTGTTCCAAGGCAAGTGATCACACTCGTTCATATTGTACTGATAAGTTCATGTATTTCCAATTTTTAAACATGTTTTTATTTGTGTTACAACGAGTTTGATTGCGCGTCTTGAGGAAATTGTTAATTTTCAATTCTGAGATTATAATAGATATGCAAATGAACAGGAAATGATTAAACTAAGAAAATATTGAATTTGAATTGAAAAGTTCAAAATGTAAGGCGACCTCTGTACGGATTTTCCAAACAACCGATTTCCTTGGCTCATATTGATATCCAACGGGGCATGTCCCAATATTCTGTTAATATTTTTATAACAGCATTATAGTGCCCCCAACGTATTTAAAACATAGATAGTGCTTCCTTCTAGTGCACAATGTATGAATTTTTAGAAAAGATGAATACTGCCCAATATAAATTTCACAGCATTGCTGTGGAAAATTGTACCTCAATAAACGTTTGCGATGCATTACGGTAGATGTATCTAAGTTCTTCCCTTTTTTCTACAGTCCTCTGACTCTGTATTCAACCGTTCATATGTACCTTTGGTATATAATATATTTTATGACATTCCGAATAGAAAATAGAAAACGTTTATTTTAAAAAAGTAACAAGTAACAATATTCTACATACCAGAACGTTATAAACACACCCTTAAATACACCAAAATAGTCTTACAATTTTAACCATCTTCTTACATGTTTCATGAGCAATCTCCGGTAGTGTGTACACCTAATTTAACAATGTGAAATTGTTTAATGTCATGCTATGCTATGATTCCACTATTTTTTGCCATTGAAACTAATTCCAAAAGCTAGTAATCATTTTATCATATAGTATATGATCCTGCAGTATTAAATATAACTTACTTCTGTAACAGAAGTTACTCTGCGACGCATTGCCACGAACTTTTCTAATCACATAAATAATAAACGCAAGAGATAAAGAGAGACCGATTATTCGGCCCAAATTTATAAATCTTTTTGTGTGTTTTTTTTATGAAATATAAAAGTGTCATTATTTTCTTTACATTGTGTCAATTTTCGTCGTTATACCTTATGTCCGCAATAAATGAATATTAGGAAGCATTCACTATAAAAAAGGCGAAGTCTGAAGTATGTGAAACTGTTAATATTTACTAAAATGTTTCTTATTTTTGTACTGATCTGGAGGTGAAAATCGTAATATGAATTAAAACGCGACATTTGTGTTCTATTTAGAGTTTCACTTTCTAGACATTTTTAACTTATGGTATATTTAAAATACATTTAAGCATTTTATAACACCTCTCCTTTCTATAATCTATCATTTGTTTAATGTGTTCAGCGTTATAGGATAATTCTGAACTTCAACAATAAAAGCACTGTATGAAGACTGTGATCTTATTGAGTTGATAAGAAAATAATTGCGTTTTTCTTAGAAGAGAAATTACTCCTTTTTTCTCAATATATATAAGCACTATTCAACCATATATATTTCAGTTTAAACAGTGATCTATTATTTTTAAGTTTTGTATATTCTTTTCAAGTAATTATTGCCCTCGAATGGTGGACGGTTGCAACAAGGTGCAGAGACTCAGTCAAATCTTTATACCAACTGTACATTAAGTACTAATATAGAAATATATTATTTTATTTATTATATGTACCGTTTCTATTTTTGTATAAACGTATAATGTACAAATTATAAAAATTTCAGTGATGAAAATTACGAGATACAAATGACACAATTGTTCAGAACTTCTCGTTATTTCAGTATAAAATATTTTTCAAACTGTGGATGTAGGACTATAAATATTTTATATATAAAATTATGTATAAATACACAGATATTTTCTTATCAATTCTATATGTAATGAAGATTTTGAGAGCATCAATTTCAATTAGCCCTTCTTTCATGTTGTTATGGTGTTTGTAGACAGTTATAATAGAGACTCTTTTCATGACTGTGGGCGCAATTAAAATCGAATCTTTCCATCCTGAATTTTGTCATAAATTTCCTCTGTTAACAATTGATATCCAGATTTTGCGTCTAAATAATATAACTTATCTCCTATTCTTCTAGGGTCGTATCCTTCATTTTGAAGATCCTTCTTTTTCAACTTGAATGTACCTATAACAATCGTTAAAAAATTCGTTGTTTTTCATCGTTATATAAAATGAAGAATTGTTACAGATGCTTTGTGTATTGATAAAATATATTTAAATATTTTTATGTATTCTCAAAGTATCGAATTTCATTTGAAAATAATTTAAATCAATTTACATTTAAAAGTACAATAAATAGACAATTTTATGTGCATATGCAATGATATTATTGAAGATTTATCTTTAAGTAGGAGCTGGATCTGAACTGTTCTGATACGTCAAATCAATTAAGGAAACATCTATTACCGAGATGCTATGCAACAAAACAATTGACCATTTCAAAGCGCATTGACCTTAATCACATCACGAATGAATTGGAACAAGTAAAAGTCATGTAGTTTGTTTACGAAGATGTCCTCGACAAGAGAAGACGACCGAAAAAGGCAATTGTAGTGAAAGGCGCAAATTTTGGACCTATACTTAAAAGGTACTATGCATCTCGTCTGTTAGAGATAATTAACGTACCTGTGAGATCAATTTTTGTTAATATTCTAATAAACTGAGGCCTGGCATAGACTGGCAGGTGATCTTTCATATCGACTGCTAATCGATTGAGATCTAACGTGGAATCTGCGTCGTGTATTGCTGCCATTCCAGTTCTGCCTTCGGCACCTCGAATCTGATTAACATTAAATCACAAGTATATATATCAGTAAATATTTTTTATTGTAATAACAAAATGTTAAAAAACATAAAATTTGAATTGAATAGGACGTGATTAAATCTCACCTCTACTCCGTAAACTATACAGTCTCTGTAATTAATGATGTTACTCATTATACCCTCCACTTCTGATGTAGAAACATTTTCACCCTTCCATCTAAACGTGTCACCTGTCCTATCTTTGAAGTATAAATACCCAAACTCATCTGCTACAAGTATGTCACCTGGGAAGAAAAAGAAAATACATATTTCATAAACGAGTTTTACATACTTAGTAGTTTTCTATATTTGTGACGGCTAATATTGTCTTTTACTGTTACCTTTGTAAACTGTACAACAGTGAATCATAAAGTAAACCGCACAATACAATAAGTAACATGACACTGCTGTATTATTATAATACTACTTTGCAAATATGCGTAATATTTCTAATTTTACCGGAGATAAACGCTGAATCGCCTTTTGTAAATACGTCATGGACGACTTTTTTCTCCGATGCTTTCTTGTCTACGTATCCTTCAAATGATCTGCTTGGATTGTTGTGTATAATCTTTCCAACAAAGACGCCAGGTTCGTCTAAAAACAGTGAAATAAAGGATTTTTTAAAATACTCAAAACGTGGAGTTTTTAAGTACAAGAGAAACAGAGACATATTTGTGAAAGTCACAGATAATCCGTTATCTTGTATTACTATTTAAGTAGAAGAACGTACAAAATTGTCGCTTATATATTGTGTTCAAGCATAATGAACACAAATAGCTAGTTTTATGTTTATCGCGAAAGTAAAAATCTTATTCATCTATAAAACAAATATTTACCCGGTCCACACACTTGACATAATCCTTTTGCATTCCTTATAGGTTCTCCATCCTGATCCACTTTTATAATCGAAATGGGATAAACTGATGGTAGGATTCGTGACATAAAGCCAATCGCACCTTCAGTGTTATCGATGTTTACTGAAACAAAATTAAATATTGATACGGTCCCAATAATATGAATGGGAGGTATATACATATATATGAAATTTTTTATATTGATCAGCATATTGAACAACATACCAATATTAGCATTTCCTTCAGTCGCTCCGTAAAACTCAGCAATCCGAGGAATCTTAAATCGTCTTCTAAATTCGCCCCATATCTGTGGCCTCAAACCGTTTCCAAACATTACTCTAATATTATGTTTAGTGTCTTCTGGCTTCGGAGGTACAGCTAAAATGTAGCGGCACATTTCGCCGATATATTGACCAACCTGAAAGCCAATTAAAGAAATACTTTAGTTCTGAATAAAAGTATGGCATTTTAAAATATCGCAAGGATAATTACAAAACATTTATCGTAAATACTTTGATAATTACTTACTGTACACTTATATTTAATGCAGTCGGTAATGTATGCGCTAGCCGAAAACTTTTTCTTTATTACAGTTGTGCCTCCGCAAAGAAGAGTCGAACCCACAGCGATTACACCACCTGCCGTATGATATAATGGCAGCGGCGTGTAAATTCTATCCGTAGATCGAATTTGCGATGTGTGATAAATACCGACAGTCATAAACATAAACCTGCAAAAGTCATTATTAATAAAGATCGTACATTTTGTATGATAATAATCGTAGGTAATATGAAATCCCAAAATAAAGTTCAATCAATCTCACAAGTAGTCAGTTGTAGCTTACGTAAAGCCAAGCTAAATACGTAAAGCATACCTAAATCATACGTTTCCTACCTAGCATTAGTTATAACTGCTGCCTTCGGAAGACCGGTTGTACCGCTAGTATAAATATATAACATTTTATCGTTAAAACAGCCTTTTTCTTGCAGAACTGGAAGCACAGGGGACGCATCAGTCAAAACGGCAGTTAAATCCTTTTCATTTAGATTCGGTATCGTTGAATTCACTGCATTACCGAATCTGTACAATGATACTTTTGCATCCAATGATTCTGTGATATCCGATATAGCTGCAAGAAATCTTGGTATTATTATTATTTTTATTAAATATATATAAAGGTAGATTGAGCGGGATCATGGTATATTAACACCAATGGATCAAGTGTAGGTATTTGATAAGGGATAATTATGAAAAAGAATGTGAAAAATGTTTTAACATAATCCTTTTGATTTAGGCTGTGAAAAATTTCTAAACCAAGTATGCATATCAATATTACCAAATTATATTTATAAATTTATTTTTAAGCTTACCATCGGCGAATTCAACGCCGTAAATGAGAGCTTGGCAGTTAGCTACGTTTATGCTATGTAAGAGAGTATTTTTTCGGAGATTCGTGTTGATAAGTGAGGATATTACGCCAAGCTTGCTTAAACCGAGCCATATTCCAATATATTCCAGTCTATTCTCTATGAACAAAGCGACCACATCGCCCTTACGATATCCGTGTGACTTGAAGACATTAGCAACTTTATTGCTAAATTCCTCGACCTAGAAATATTATCATAAATGTATTTCATGCCATAGTTTTCTTTTAAATTATTATAGAATTGGATAATTAAGGGAATCTTTAATCCAAAGACAAATTTCACTTGAAAGGTATCGTTAAAGACGTATATTAAATTACATCATATTATACACTTTCGAAATAATATTGTTAACTTTGTACGATTTGCTAATGACTCGTTCCATGGTTTTAAATATTTATAACGTTCTGTTTTAAGTTTAAAAAAAAAACTCTAAATGATTGATGAACATTCCCTTCCAGGGGAACAAGTGTTTTTTAGAACAGAAAGTGCCTTACTTGTTGGAATGTCCATTCCTGATCTTCGTAAATGAGACAGACTTTGTTCGGATGTCGATTAACATTTTCTCGAAATACGTCGGCGACAGATCGATTTTTTCTTTGGTGTGTATGAAGAAACCAAAGAACTTTTATATATATTATGACCCCCCTGAAACAAAATCAATGATTTGACTTAATTTAAAGTGCTATTTGCATCGTTCCTTACACGTTGCCTTCGTAAACAGCGTAACTGGAAAGTTTGAATGGCAATTATCTTTTTTGGTAATAAAACACCTGTTATGATTTTCTAAAAATATACGTTAATAATGGAAATCATCCAATCATTGAACACTTACATAAATGAGTACCTAGTTTTTATTATTTCCTCTTGAGGTATCTAACAATAATAACTTCTTTTTCTACAAACGATCCATCGATCGCATGCAATCATTTCGTATGACAAACATACCAGATTTATGCAAATTTTCAGTACTTAAGGAGTGCTACATATTAGAGGAAAATTCGTATTCTAGCCAAGTATATTTTTAATACAAAGAATAAGCTCTTCATATTTCAGTCAGTGATAACCCATCGCAACTTTTCCCGAAGAAATTTCATTCTATAGTTTCAGAATTATGGCCGCTATATTGAAATGCTAAAGATTGTTAAAGTAATAGAGGTTTATAAACCGATCGAACATGTTCTCGTCCGAGAAATCTAGTTTCCAATTCCGCATACATTATCGTCGCTGTTATTCCGAAAAAGATTTGTTCAGCATATTTATGAAATTTAACAACTTCGTATGGAAAGTGTTAAAGCTATATTTGAAATGTAAGTCAAACCGCAGCATGTCATTGGAGTTCTGCACGACAGAGAAAGGGGAAAGAGAAAGAGCAGAAGTGGGGAGAAGCTAAAAACTCACCCAAGAAAGACGAATCTACGTACTCGATTCTTCCCTCAAAAGAAATATATGGGTCGCCGAACAACTTCCCACCTTCGCCAGGGAATTTCTTCGCCATTAATTACCGAAAGGTTCCGTTAAGTCGACCGGGGGGGGGGGTCAAGCAAAACAGAATCTATATACGCAACGTAAGATAATATTTAATAAACGAAAAGAAGCTTTATATTTGTTAATTAGAAATACGAAAAGAAATAATTTACGGATGATTATACTTTTTATTTAATACATGTTTAAATAAATATCGGAATAATTGTACGTAAGAAACATGTATATGTATTGTAGATATGTATACGTTATTATATTCGTATGTGCATTTGAAAGAAACAAAATGTTCATTGGCTGACGACTATGCAAATTAGATATTCATTTAATATAAATATTACCGACAAGAATGACGTTAAGATACTGCTTATTCGTTATTTTATTGCACTTGCACAAGAATCGATGATTTATCGGCAGGATGTTCGAAGATCACACGATCGAATTTCAATTTACATTAACGACCAAGGGAAATATGCAAGAAACAATTAACGCACAGTGTTTCATTTATGCGAATTCATTCATACGCTTTTCGTGTATGTTCGTCGGAAAATAAGGAATCATAATAGTATCCGCGGCGTCATTTTTATTTCTCATGACCCAATTATTAACCTTCGATTATTATCACAAATTTGGCTTTTAGCTTATAAAGTCCAAGTTTCGTTCGTGTACGTTTCATACTTACGTCGCGTTTTTAATTACTAAATTCGTTAGAATTATCGTAGCTCATTGAATACTCGTGCACGATACATTTAATGTCATCAAGACAGTAACCAATTATAAACCACTCTCGAGGTATTGGTAGAAAAACGACTACCTGTTACGAATTCTATAAAACCTTGCAACACTCTCGTCGAGCAGCTGAATTCTCCCGATTTCATTATCGAAATTTGAATAATTCAAGTTTGCTCGATTTGACGTACTTCGAACTTGCATAAATTTCCGGAATTTGAATTGCGAGCGGCTAAGTATTCCGTTTCCCCCGAAATTGTATAAAACTGATTATTTGCAATGATGGCGCACTTTTAATCCATACAGTTAATAAACCGTACAGGTACTGCTTTCACGTTTTTAATTGTGAGACAATTTAATATCATGTTTTTTCTCTTATGTTCTAAAGCAACATTCTAATTTACGCAACTCCGCATGAATATGTAAGACAAATTCAACATTACTGTAAGGGCAAAAACAGATGTACGCGACACCGGTGCACATGTCGTCCTGAATATATCACTGATACACCGCAAAAACGGATCTAGGTAACAGAAGCAAGGTCAATCCTCATACCTAACCCGTAAACGACACGCGTCTTACGCAATATCACAAACCGCATTTTCCTATCCTTCGTTAGGATATTGCGATGTGATTGTTATCTCATGCACGAATGCCTATGCTGTGTTAAATCATCTATTGGTTGCTCCAATTTCTTGATCGCACAGGCTTTAACTTATGCCCGGTACTGCTCATCGATTTACGATTTAACATTGAACGTTTGCTATGCCATGCAAAAGAAATCTTGGAAAAAAATGTAAATTGAATTGATAAAACGGGGATCAATTTGGTGATTTCGTTTGTGACAAATAACAATCTTATTGTACGATTATTAATTAGTTAATTACTAAGGTGGTAAAATTATATTTTTGTATACATATAGAGTTCATTGAAACTATTAGCATAATTATAGATTATAATTTACTTGGTTATTTTTTTTTCAAGTAATAGATAAACACGAGTGGCAATGAAACCGTGTATAATATAATACTGGATACAGTAACCTTACCTGATAAGAAGTTTACATATGAAACAAGAAATGCTCAAATCAGGGACAGGAAAAGAGAAAGCGCAGAACACGCGAAAGTTTGACACTCGACTTTGAACTACGTGGAAAATAGCGCGAGTAAAATCAGAACATGTAGCACCCTGTTTACCGCGCGTATCAGTTTCATCGGCGTGTTTAATAATCGGCAGAATAATAATTCATTTCTAATACGCAAATGCACAGGCCAATAAACGTTACTTCTATTCAAATAGGCATTCAGTCATTAAAATTCCATAATTAAGGCACGATTACAATAAATGTTTACGACACTACTTCTAAGAACAATATCCATCGTGACTGGTACTTACGCAATTCAACTTTCAATATATTACTCTACTTTCTTCTAACATTTCTAAACGATACTATCCCCAATATTTTAAACAACACCGACACACGATTCCCACCGTAAACATGCGTATCTTTAATTTCACGTCTCACGCCACGTGTTCCCAGGACAAATTCTTCGACTCAACGTCACCGAAACAGACAGCCAGACCAAAAAAAAAAGTCAATCCAATTTTGCGTCCGTAATATCGAAATTTTTTTTTCTTCATCACACTGAAAAGATCACATTAATATACATTATAATCATCCAACCTGGTACTTACTTCGCATCCCGAGGCAATGTCATCAGGGCAACGTAAATCCATCGGAAACGTCCACCGGCGACCAGGTACGCGACGAGGACCACCACGAGGAGTTGCGCCAGGAACAGGTAGCCCGCGTACACGGCAAGCACGGCCAGAACCGCGGCCAGGCCCGTAAACAGAAGCATCGCGACCGTTAAACGGCAAAGCACACGACCGACTGTCCTCCAGCTCGTTCCAGCCCGTGAACTCGCGCTACTCCGTTTCTCCTCTAATGGCGCATCGCCCGCGACTTCCACTTCCACTCGCACAGACCCGACTGGCTTTCTTCGCAGATTGTCTTCGAACACGACCCTGCCGTCGGCCGACGTCGCCGTGCACGAGGACGCCGGCCGCGGACGGTTGGAAGCCGAGTGCTCGACGTCCGGGTGAAGCTCGCCCTTTTCTACGTCCTGGAACAGACGAGCGATTAGAAATAATTGAGAATGTGATAAGTTATTTGGTCTGTTGATTTACTGCGAAACGCGGTTGAATAACTGTAAAATAATCACTTTTTAATAATTAAATTTAATGACTGTATAATAAGGATGAGATCTTGTTTATTAATTAAGGCACTCGGGAACCGGAAAGTTTTTTCCGTTTTTAATACTGAGAATCGGTGAAAATAATGAAATTGTAAAGTTGGTTGGCGCAAACTTCTATCGTTAAAGTAAGAGTGAAAGTTGTAAAATTTGTTATGAAATTTCTATGTTGTGATTATGTGTTGTTTGAAATAAAAAGATTTTTATAAATTGTATAGTTGCTTTATAGACAGATAATCGGACACTCGTTATTATTGTGCTGAATTTATTTAGCATTATATTACAGGTATTTTGGAAAAGCCGAGTCGAATGTGTTAATTGTTATTTGAAAAAATATTCTCTTTGATCAAGAAGATAAAATAATTTTAAGTGACAACGTACGGTACGTATAGGTAGATATGTGATAAATGTATGATATTTCACTGTTGCAAGAAATTACTAGTATTTCGTGACGTACCATTTGCATATCATTCGATAGAATAGGGAATGATGCATTGCAAAGAGTGCAACGCACTTAACATGTTACACTTAAGCGGTTCACTTACTATGCGTACATGTGAAGGCCACTTAGTGTTAAGTTTCCGTTTAGCATAATTAACTGGAACGAAATAATTGTTATATATGCAATATCTTTTTCAAGAAATAAACTGGTTACACAAACATTCCTCGCTCGTAGCTTGGCGAATTAATTAAAAGAATCATGAATTACAAAATACTCGGAAGTAAATTGTCATTAGGACTTTGAATAATTTATGTCGGGAACATGCAATCAAATTTATTGTTTACTTGTATAAATAAAAGAAAGGAACCTGGCATGAAAACTACCATTATCACATTCTAATTACACTACTCTGCAGAGAGAAGTAGGTCGGTGGAAGCAAGATGCAAATTATAGTTGGGTTTCATTTCTCTTTTCGCTTCAACTCTCATTAACAATTAATTATAATTAATCGTAATGACAACTATTTTATGAATCCATTCTATCGGTCACATGTGCTCCCGCCAGCGGGGAAATGATATGCCGCAAACAAGTGTTTGATGTAATATACGTTGTAACGCCATCATCATACTTATCTCTGAAAGTGCATACTACTCACAACATAAATAGATTTCTTGATTTTACATATTTGACAAAAAGGAATCTAATCGTAAACATATGTTGACAAACATTTCGTTTTCTGCGCGATGCAATTTTAGCATACGTTACGCCAAGACCAATACGATTTATATTTCAACGAGGAAAACATGCAAACCCGTCGTAATATTCATAACTAATCGAAGTACCGAAGGATAAAACAATACTAATTGATGTCCATCTATCCCTTTTAATAGTCGGAGTAAGATCTGCTCGACGCTACCGGAAGATAAAACAATACTAATTGATTTCCATCTATCTCTTAATGGTCGGACTGAGGTCTGTTCGTCGCCACTGTTACTACTTAAAATCTCCGAATTTTGTTACTGCGGTACCCTTTACTAGAATTTTGTTTGCGTTACTTAAAATGTATACATGATAAACCAAAAATATAATACGATTTTATTAGCGTATGGAAAACCCGAAGTGTGATTATTACAAATTTATCTCGAAATAAATAAGGGTAAATGGATCGTATTAAGCATACAGCACTCTGACATTTCCATGTTGCAAAAGTAATATAAACGCTACCTTATGAAACAACAGCATATTTTAAAGTCTAAAAACCTATTCGAATGTAGTTTACGATCGTTTCACCGGTAAATATGTATATACTGTTCGAAACGAATCTGGATCTTACATACACATATAGTTATAATTCGAAATACTAAGATGAAATATATTTTCATTTATTTTATTTATTTTTGTACTCGACATATCTACTATCTGTTGAGTGTAGTTACAATTATACTTAAATAATACTGCCTATTCATAACAAAAAGATTATAAAACTATTTTAGACATACATAATTAATATGTTGTATTTACAAATCCAATTTGTTATTATAAAACAAGAGAATTCAATGCAAAATACATGTTGCATTTTCTATGTTGGTGCATCTGTATGGTGTAAGAACCTAGTACAAGTGATGTTCTAAAATAAAGATTTCCATTATAAATCCATATTTCAACACAGGTCAAGAAAATAATAACTGACAGCCTTTTGTCGCTTTGTAGCCATTCAAGATAAGTACCAATAATCAAAGCGCATTGCTGCTTGTCTGTTGTGAAATGCTCAATAGACACTACATATCAAATTGTTCAGCGGTTCCCCCCATTATCTACCAATTCATTGATTGTGTAAATAAACAAAATTTATCTGTTATTATTCAATACGTTGCCTTCCTTTTCATGATTTGCATCATGCCATATTAGGTACATTTCTTAATTTATAATTAAACAGCTACATCATGCTGAGGTAATTCTTGAGATAAATAATTACCATACAATCAACATAATGAGTATTGCAACAAGACCATTTTTTATTCAGAGTATACAATAAAAATACTGTTTATACAATATCCAGATTAAAGCATTATCTACTAATATATTATGAGATGTACGTACATACAATGTTAGATATCATATATAGATTCTATCCAGACTTTTCTAATAATATTTCTACATAGAAAATGAGACAAAACGTTCTAATATATTATGTGTTTCTATTAAAAAGACTGAATAAATTAATTACAGTGTATATGCATGTAAATTATTAGAGAAATCATTTTCTAGTCTTTCCCACGCTCCACTCAAAATACCAACAACAATTGCTGGATTTATACTCACCCTTAATAACAATTTTTGACTACGATTAACGATTTGATACGAGGCTAGAACGCATTTTTGCAATACTCTTTTTAGCCGCGTACTTGCAACATGAACTGAACATTCACCGAATACACCTGTTTCGTTTCGAAGCTTTCACGATTTCTGTCAAGCTCACCCAAAGACACGATATCTTGAAGAGAACTTGACAGAACTTCAAATGACAGAGGAACCCACTTGTTTTGTTTGCTTGTAATCAATAACACTGCGATACCGCTACCGCGTGGCCAGAGAACGAACTTTCTCAGCCTTAAAATCAGCAGGTAAACGAACGATTCGGTGGTAAAGATTATTGGAAGAAACCTACATGGTGTAGGATGTCGTTTTGTATAAGGAAAAATAGGAGACGTGAAATATGGCTGGTAGAATAGTTTGAGAACAGAGAATTAACGTGTAAAAGAAGAGATTATACATATTTTCGAATGTTCGATTAGTTGTTAATAGTCATACAACCCGAAAAAAAACCAAAGACAAAAAAAGTCTTTTTAAAGTGACTTTACTAATAGTAGGATGCATCGATTATTATCGCGGTACTTCCCCTAAGCCATCCTCAAACTTTGAAACAAAGTTTACTCAGTAAATAAATTTCTCAAACCACTTAAAACTCTCCGCAAATCTTACAGTAATTTGCACGTGATAAAACTAATGAATTTGTTAAGCCTTAAAAAATTCATAAAAACATCTACGGTTTCTTATAGTAAATATTTGTAAATAGATACAATAGAAAATATTATAAGGTAAAAAATGTATTGGAACATTTTAACAGCACTGCTTTTTTTCTTTGCTTTTTCTTTAACTATCGCACTTATGTATATGGTATCTTTACTCGACGAATGAAAGATTCTAACAAGACTCATCCAATTTCGAATTATTCCTCAAACCGGTTCTAGATAAATGTCATGTTTGACGCAATACGGTTTATCTCATTTTTTTCAAACTGTATCTTACTTTTAACTGATTTTAAATCTCTTGTAATATAATTTATGATTATAACATTTTTTAAAGTATAAGTACTCAAAGAAATAATTCCGGATTGCCCAGAATTTGGATTGGTCGCTGGTCTAATTTGGAATGTAATTAGAATAATAATTCTCACAAGAAAGCTATGCGTTTTAAATTTCAATAATGTACTATGTCTTTAATTTTCCCAGTAGCATCGAAAATTGACAAAGTATAAGTAATCGATAGTGAATTGTTACCGAAAGTCAATGGCGAACGGTAAATATCGCTAATACCGAAATAATTAAGTATATGCATAAGGTCGTGATCTGCCCACGTAATGAATGACTTTCGAAATCTTTCATTACAATCACCGAATCAACATAACGCAAGTTGTACCTTATATAACGCAATTTACTACGTATTCGAATCTGCACTACATTGTTAGTTAATTAAATATGAACACAATAAAGTTCCCCGAAATTAAACAGAAAATATGTAATCGTTCATAAATCAACATCCGATACGTAGATCTAATAAATAAATATATGCATGAATTTGATCGTGATGAAGTGTTTTAGATAAGATTATTTTACGCATGATGTGTATCTATACGTATCCTCTACGCTACGTTTATCTTTTTATACAGATAAAAGTATAATATTGTACTGCATCAATCGATATCACAGCAATGCGAATAATGTGATGCGGATTCTCTATCAGGTACCAGTTCGAAAGAAACTTTTAAAACTTGACTTTGATCCATAAGCAATGCTGAAGAAATTTATCGAAATTCTTTTGAATGGTCTTATTTCCATATGTTGAAAAAGATAGGCACAACAACAATATAACACAGATACACTTATGTATAATTAGGTTGAAATATTCAATCGCGGCGTCAAAACGAATGACGTGTTAATTTAATGAGCTTTCTTATACGGTATACATACATATGTATATTACTACCATTTCTTGTTTAAGCATTCATAGAAATTACAACGTAAATGTATTTTACGAAAGTACATTAGGTGTTGTATGTATAACTACATATACATATGTGTATACAATCATTATATTTGATTGTGATAATTTTTGAACTGCTGTTGCTTCCGTGACTATAATTTCTAGTTCCTTATGGATTTGATTAGCCAGAGCTATAATAAGTCCATGAATTTTTCTTGTTAAATTCCGATGAATCATTTGCGTAGAACATTTATTGACTACGACGATGAGTTTGAGAAAATTATGAAATAATTTTGATCAAAAAGGATGAAATGTTAATCGAAATGGATAAGTACTGAAATATTATTGTCATCTATTTATCTGAGTATAAACAATGTTGTACTGTAACTATTTACATCATTTTTTAAAATTATATTATAGAATGTAGAAAATAGTAAATAGTAATACGTATTTCAGTAGTTTACGATCAAAATCTCATGTATGAGAGGAGAAGTTCGAATACAGTGACCGTGATACAAAAACAAATAAAACGTGTTCTCCACACAACATTTTCCTCTGCATCTCACACAGCATCCTTCAATATGTTGCCTTATAAAAAATGTAAGATACTCTGAGACTGTCTGTTGCAAATTGCAGCGGTACAACGAATATTATTATTTACGTATTATTAACAGTTGCTTGACCTATTTTTCTTACTGGTGGACATTCGTTTGAAAAAGGAGGTATGCATTTAAACATTTCCTATAGTAAAACACCTTTTACTGTTGCACCAAACTGTTGCCCAGATCGCCGCGAACTATACAGAATATGAAACCGCGGAAGCAAATATCTGTACAGGAAATGAGTTCCTTTTTTTCTCGATATAATCCTTCGTTACTCCTAAATGCCCGTTGCAACAAAAATCGAGCATCAATCTGAGTTTCAATGTCTAACAGAAACCGGATTCAACAACCGGATTTCTTTTCCCATCGTTCTTGAAACGCGTAGTTAAATACGCCGTTCTTTTTACCTGGTTGTCGCGAATACGCGGAAAACCGAACAGGGTGAGGCAGAATATATTGCAATTCATATCAAATTGAGATTCACGTATTTTTAAACACGTGAGATATACTAATATTTTCGTTGAAGTGTTCGAACTGGTACTAAACAGATGATATCATGAACGATAAAAAGAAATATTGATATCTACAAAATGATGTTGAACGATTGTAATTGATTACAATGGAATAATACAATTTCTTCAGAATGTTAATATTGTCATAACAAATATTTCGATTAAGTTATTCGATCAAGATATATAAGATATTTAATAAATTTATCATTATATAAAATCTAATAACATTTTAATGATTTCCTGGTGGTGTTGAACCACAAGAAATATTAATATTAAAATTAAACATAGAAACGGTCCACTATATTTCTTTCGGTAGATAAAATCAGACTCGACAGTTTGTTGTTACACAAGCTAGCACTGTAAATATATTTTAAAACGTCTAATTACAGTGCCGCGATAGCTTATTACGTGCATAGTCCTTTCTAGTATGGCGAAATTCGTGGTGAAAGTGCTAGATTATGATAATTCTATGTATGTTGTACTATACACACTATGTATGTACAAGCAGCATAAAACCGATTCATTACTTACTCAGGGTTTTCGTTTCGAGACATTCATATTTCTTCTCCATCAAATTTTGAGAAATATCTTTGATTTTTTGAAAATGGTCAGTCTTGGACTTGGTCATAGAACAGCTATAGTCAGATATTTCAAAGAACTAAAAAATAATTTCCCGCCTTAAAAAACTGGAGTAATTTTCCGGAATGTGAAAATATAAATTATTAATACATCTTGAGCGTTTAAATATCTCTAAACAGTAATTCGAAAGTAACAAAAACTGTATCAGATGCACAGTTTGCAATTGATTTAGCCATTTATGTCAAAAATGCTTCGTATTTTTACCATTTTAAATACATTCTCAGTATCAATAAACAACTGAGAAACATAAAACAATGGATAAATGTATCGAAATGATCTCAATTACCAGCAAATCAATAAAATATCGGCGAGTGTCGAAAATCTACGGTGCAATGTCAATGGTATACCACGTGAAGTTGGGTGTGTATTCCCAAGTTGATCGAAAAGAGCGTATAGACTAACGTACCGCAATACATGTATCGGGTATCAAGTGTGTCGAGCCGCCAAACTGTGGCGTATTTCACCTCGTTAGTGAAACAAGGTCGAATTAGATATAGAGTGTTACTTCTTTATTCAAAATATATTAGCATTTTTCTATGCTCTCTATCAGAAAACTTCACTATGGCTACAAAGTGTACAACGATTTGTGAAAGCTAATTATTACGATATGCAATGTACCCAAATGTTAATAAGTTTCATGTACAATTGTAACATTAGAAAGATATAATTGCAATATAAGAAAGTTTAAAAAATCATCATACCCCCCGTGAAAAAGATAAACGTTTAAAACGTTGAAACTACGTAAATTAAAGTATTTTCCCTGTGTAGTTGTATAATTCGCATGTCCTTCTACTGTGGAACTGTCCAGACCACAATAAATCCTTCGAAATCGTGCAAGAGAAATAAAAGTTCCACGAGAACAGTAAGAACAAGAAAAGCTACCGCTGGAATGTTATTTGACTGACGAACGTGAATACATAATCTTCTTGACCGCTGTTTTCAGTGTTCGATAAAAAGAAATATTTCGTATTTGGTCTCATATGTTTCAGCTTAGCTGGCTTTACAAAATTAATTTCTTTATTAAAAATGATATATAGTTGTGCGATGATGAAAGCATTTTATGTCCACATTGTAGACATCGTTTTTTTACTTAGTCCATCAAGTTTAAAAATATTCGACGCGTTTAGCAATATTAATTATTCAGGTACAACCCCTATGACTTTGAGTTATTTGCTGTCTTCTTTGACTAATTTGAACGACTGATTTTTTTTACTTATACCAATGCAATTTGTCTCTCAAGAACTTAACGCTGCTGCTTTCGTTTTGTACCAAATAAATTGTACGCGATTTGTACAAGCAAATAATTTTAAAATGAATCAGAAATAATTACGTCCATTTTAATCTCTTCTACTTACATTTATCGAACGATAAATACCGAAGGATCGAACAAGATGTTTCAGGATAAAATACCAACAATGATATGAATTGTAAAATGTACCTCGTCCAATAACGAATTTACATTTTTCGACCTGAAATGCGAGCGTATAAATTTTAGTGCAATTGATTCATTGCAATTGTACGCAAATCAATGTCACAAGTTCAGATATTGTTCGTGTTCCATTATCAGAGTATGCACTGTGCGTTACCAACGGCCAGGCATTAATGTACCTTTTAGGTAATTTTGTAAAAAACAATAAAGATTTTCCAGAGTACGAAATCTTAAAATAGAGAATTAAGAAACTATTAAAAATACTAATTAGTTAAAAAAATATTACTATTCCGATCTGGCTAAGTAATCCGTATTGATTAAGTAATAATTATTAAAATATACATTTACATTCAATTCTACAGAATCTCACATTTGAAAGAAAAATATTTATAAACAATAATGAAAATAATATAAAAATTCTTTTTTTTTCAGCGTGTTATACAAAAACAATATTTAAAAATCATTGTGTATCACTAATAGAAGAGAAATGCATGTCATAAGTTGAAAATTAGGACACACATGGGAACGTTAAATAAAAATTACAAAGTGTGATACATAATGCGAAGACGAGCAGATCTTTGCCTGGTAAATTTAATATCTGTTGCAGATACTACAAGAAACGACAGTGAAAAACAAATGTTTTTAATGATTTACGTTTTTCTAGGTGCGTTGCGTACTGTATGAATGAAAAACGGGACAGTACCGACGAGTTCCTAGCGTAACGTGCGCGTTCGAGTGAACGGAAACGGTGTTTCTTTTTAACGAACTTAACATGTAGCATTCTGTTTAAATGAAAATGTTTTTTATGGCATACTAGTTTCTAATTCGAACTTCCTTTACGTCCTTTTCATCGAAATAATACATTTCCGGTCTTACCGCTGAGTCTTATAAAAACGAAAATTATTAATATGAAAAACTTTTGATGTCATTAATACTTCCATTCTCATCACGACTGTTTGTAAAAATTCTTTATTGCAGTATAAACAACTATTATATGAAGTCGACAGACAGGTACGAACACTTTAATTAAAGCGAAATGGTAATTTTATACTAGTTCACTACAATTAAGGCAGTATTGGATCGCTAGTTAGTCGTAACAGTTCCCGTTTTTTATGGAAGCTTGTATAGCAAATGTATTGCAAAATTCTACGCGGACTCATGCGGTAAGTATCTGTTACCCATAGATGATCCTTGACCGGCTCATGGTCGCGAATAAAACTTTATTTTTGGAAAGAATCTTTTGTAGACAGTATAAATTTCACATTAATAATGTAACCGGTTTAGAATAACATTTCAGTGCATTTTCGTATAAAGTAAATACTATACACAATTACTTTTCCAAGTTATCTCTTTAAATATACTTAAAACGATTTATTGTGACAATTCTCAAAAAGTCTCAGGTGTTTTAAAAAATAGTATATCTCCTTGGATATAAAATGTATGTACCGTTCTGCAATCGCGTCAGTATTTACGCTTGAATTTTACGCACAGAATCGACGAAATTCTAACATTTGCAGAACGAAATTTATAACTGAACAACTAATTATTTATTATACTTTCAATATGTATCCGTTATAATAACAAAATTATTTGTATAATGGTATACAAATATGATATAAATTTCCAACATTATACAATCTTAGATATATTTATTTCAATAATACTTACATGATTTTTATCGTGAACCGGTGGTGTCACATTTTTTCCATTCCCTACGTTAATCGTCGAAACCTTTGATATTGTAGCTGACATTTTTAAACGCCATCAACTATGTTACACTTCTAGTATGCACATGCAATTATTCCAGTGTCGTTCACGCGCGTTAAAAATCACAAAATCCACGCTCACTGAGATGAACTTCACTTGCCGATCCCTTGATTTACATAAATTGATTTTTGTAAAGTGCCCAGCAGCGAATGTTACTTCGAAAATCACCGTCTCGACACACTATTACAGCGCACTGCTGACAGAAAGACCCACAGTCCCTTGCTCTCTCCGAACATAAGTACAATGTACTCTCTCGTATCTGTTTTCTAACTAACTATAACGTTTAGAAATAACAGGTAAGACTGCCGACCGACTTGTCCGAAATAAGTGTCAGTTGACGTACGACGAGAGAGAGAAATTATTCGGAAAAATTTATAGGAGATTTCTGTGTTTACTGGTTATGAAATGATGTCAATCAGTTCGCGTACTAAAGCGGAATACTTACCAACGGTGAAGCTAAAGCCGGTCGTGCCAACAGTCTCCCCCCATCGTTTCACGAGAAGGCAGTACGGGTACCGGTACCTGAGAATACCTTTTACCCATCTCTGACCATTAAGTGGTTCTTCACTTCTCACAATGCTTCAGAAAAAAAATAAGAGCCGCACCCGTCACACTCTGAATAATCAAAATGATACACATGTTTACATTATGTCCCGTGGATAAGGTCAGTTAGGGAACAGCGTGCAATCTTGTATTTTTGAGGAGTCCAGGTATGGTTGGTGTGAAAGGTAAGGCGAAAAAAAGTGTGCGTAAACATATGAACTCGTATGAACTTTGCAAAATCTATGTTATGTTAGAGAGATCGAGGATAATTTCATCGGATTTAGAAAAACAGGTAGACACGTCGAATGAAAGGTTAGAAGTTTCGAATGCTCGGGTATGAAAATCGTCTTTTTTTGTCAAGCAAAAAAGATTGCAGAGATTAATAAACTAACTGAATGGTTATTCTTTTTTGTAAGATGAATTTTTCACTAAGGACTGCACCTACATAAAACATATACTCGTAATACTTGAAATCTTCGAACTGGCCTGCTTTCTCTCGCAATTATTTCCGGTACGTAAACGTATGTATATACAGGTGCTAATAGGACGTTATTATAAAAACTAAGGCGGACATTTTAATATTAATTATTATACTATAAATCGATGATCCTTTCTAACATTTTGAGTTAATTGGTCTTGCTATAAAACTAGTTTTCAATATTTAATACGTATCCGTAATGCAGTCAAACTTTCTATATACGAAATTAATGAAGTGATTATTGAACTAGCTTCTTGTTTTTTACCCCTTAAGATATTTAAAACAGAGCGCGTCGCATAATAGAAAAGATCTGATAAGGTCCCATTTCCGCTAACCCAAGTAAGACATGGGTAACCTTATTCGTACGGTACTAGAATTTTACACGCGTCGACGTGTAGAACGGATGTGCTTATATTTGAATTTTATATATTCTTTCCAGCTCTTGCTTACGTAATGGAATTATTTTCCCCGGGTAATTGAAATCGATTAAACGTTTTTCAACATTTGTCAGCTTCTATGCGCAGTTCATGCATATGTATAAATGGCCAACGCGTGTTCCAGCATCGAAAGAAAATATTATAGAATATATAAACTACTAGTTTAAACTGCCAGACGTTACTTGTAGTAACTACAATAAGTAGTCTTCCGCAAGGTTCTAAAAACTATCAGACGAAGTCGGTCAAAGGGTTAGGAGTGTTAGGAGATATACATATGTATATACAATTAGACAATCGTTTGGTATTTGTATGTGTGTTTTAAAATCTAAAATTTAGATAATACTGTTTAAGAACATAATGTACATACAACATTTTCGTTAATTAGCAATAATACAAACCTAGATAACTTAACTCCGCTGTCAAACCACCTATATTTGATAAACACTGCATTAACAGATAAAAGCTAAAATTATTATTATTTTAATACACGTATCGTATATTCCGCTTTGTTAAGTCTACTTTAAGTAGAGCAAAAACATTTTACATGGATTTAATGTTAGAAACAGCTCTTGCGTGTTGAAACATGTGAGCTACCGTGTATTAATTAATAAAACGTTAACACGGTATTAATAAAGTAATGCTTCGTGGACGATATTAGTTTCTTTTGTTTTTTAAAATCTACGGCGTTTTCAAGAGACTTGAGGTCCCTAAAGCCACATTGGGTTAGAACGATGTACAATAAATGATACAAATAAACAATATACCAATCTAAACATTTGTATCACCACATGTATCGTATCAACATATCTATACATATAGTACGATAATCAGAGTAGATCTTATGTATATACATATTAACCTGAAATACACTCAGATTGTAATGAGTTCGGAAGAGTAATAAACAAAATTATTAAATCTATTGATATTACGATACTTTTACCAATAACCATTGTAACACGTAAGTAAATTTGTTTGTAATTGGAACGAATCTAAATGTTGTGTGACGTCTGTGATGTCCATACGTTTTTAACTGCGTCTGCGCTGCCACTGTGTGCCACTACTGGCCACTGCGTTCCTTGGCGTATAGTTGACTGAAGTGTACATATATTATTTAGAACAGTTTCGATTATTAATTGAAAAGAAACTAACGCAGCAGAAATATTACCTTTGATACCAGTGATGGCAGTTAAGCAAAACACTAAACGTTCTAAATGGGCGTTAGATTTCGCACACAAGTGAGTAACATTCACCCGTTTATAAATTACATTTCATACGTTCTTTAACGTGATAAGTTTGTTATACATTCTAATGATTTATTATAATATTGGGTTTTGTAGATCATTGTGAAACTTGCATCTTTTGTATACTTGAAATTATAGTTTACGTGATAAGTGATATGATGTACGTCAAATATAAAATTAGGTTATACGACCATATAATATTAGTTAGTCATTGAATACTTGTATACCGAAATACTTCGAATGTCATGTACTGATAGTGAAAATGCTTTAATTACCATTTTAAATATTTATATAATCAAGTTAGAATATTTTCATCACAATTCGATTTCAATGTTTATACTATATTGCAATATTTCCAATACCAAACCTTGATAGCATTGAAGACTGACTATTTCAAATTCGGTCTATATGAATTCTAAGTTTGTAAAAAACTGTGCTCATTTAATCCTATTACGATATCACAACAAAAACAGATGTTCATTTTATTTTTTATTTTGCAGGAATAAACAAGACAAAAATGTTGATATACCTTCTCCACCAGGTTATATACCACTCAATGAATTGATTTTCAATATGCATTCTGTTAGAGAAAATGGCTCAAATCGTTTGATAATCAAAAAATCTTGGGACCTAGCCTTGGGGCCACTTAAGCAGGTTCCCATGAATTTATTTATTATGTACATGGCAGGGAATTCTATATCGATTTTTCCTATTATGATGGTTGGTATGCTCATCATTAGACCAGTGAAGGCATTATTTACGCTTCAACAAAGTAAGTTATGGGAAGATATTCAGTTACTGTATAAATTAGACTATATAACTTTTGCATGTTGTCTTTGTATAGTTATGAGGCAGTATATATTCCTACATATCCTTCTAATAACTATTTGTTATAGTCTGCACTAGTAACATATTTTCAATAATTGTTTTCCAGCATTCAAAGTGATAGAAGGGACTCATGCATTTGGCCAAAAGTTTGTATACTTTTTGGGACAATTGGTGAACATTGCATTAGCATTATACAAATGTCAATCGATGGGTTTGCTTCCAACACATGCATCCGATTGGTTAGCATTTGTAGAACCTCAAGCACGATTTGAATACTCTGGTGGTGGATTCATATACAAATGTAATGAATTAAACGATTGTTACAAGTTAAAAGCAGCATCATTTGACTCATAAATTATGGAAGCACATGTTTTATATAAATATTTTACTAAAATAAAGGTATAAGTGTATTATACATTACATTTAAAACAAGTATTCTCTGTACATTATTTATATCATATTAAATTATGAATCATCATATCATTACTTCTTCTTATATTCATCGGCAAATTCTTTTAGTCGGTTCCAAAGCTTTGCAGGATCATCTACACGTGGAACCTGTAAATTTGATGAAACGTATATTTCATTGTTATATCAAAAATCTAAATGAAACATATTATAAGTTACATTATAATTTGAAACTTGCATCAAATCAATAGCAACTATTGTATCCATGCTTCACGTTTGTCTATTGAGTAATACTGAAGATACATATTTAAGAATGACAAATTATTGCATATACCTCGTAATTTTGACATAAGTATACGCCAGTATATACCCCAGTGCCAAAGGTTAGCTGAAACAACAAAAGGAATTTAAGTACTTTCACTCATTAAACCGTAATTAGTAAAAGCACTGCCAACTTACCAAAAACTTAATCATTTTCCAAATTACGGCCTGTACGTACCTGCACAGAACCCTCGAATTAACCAATTGCGCGAAACTGTTTGACAGACAGCGCTTATGTTATCATCGGATTTAAATAAACTCGTGACGTATCTCAATTGATATAAAAATTAACAAAACTCTCTTAATAACATTTAAATCCGTTCTGCACTTTTTTAAGAATCGATAATAGTGTATGCGCGACTGAATTTCGCTACTTCTTACCTTACGGTTACCTACGATACGGTATTCTACGGAACTAAAGCTAAACTGATATAGACTAATGTAAACCAATGTGATCCAATGCTGATGCAAACTAATATGAAATGGACAAACGTGCAAGATGCGCATTCTTTCAGTATTACCAATTTCTGTGTTATTAAAAAGATAAAATTTGGAGGTAAATAACATAATTCCGTTTGGTTCGTTCAAGAATTTTTATTTCTGACTTAAAATCACTGGTTTATATGAAAAAATTGCTGTTCCTTACACTTTCAATGACGAAGGAGTAAAAGGATGCTTGCTTATAAATTACTTATAAGGGATATAGGCATGAGTATTTCTATTATTAAATCAAGTACTTTTGTATTATGCAGCAACGAATTTATTGCAGCAACGACTGCTTTTTTGTACTAATGACAGTATTATGCAGTACGCGAAATTATTCAAATTATTTGACAAGACATCATTTAAGAAGTCGCACTTTTCATTTCTTTACTAGCATCTTTTGATATTGAAGAAGTCAATACAATTATGATTAGAAATTAGGAAAATATATATTTAGAAGTATATTGCAGTATCGTTTGTTAATTGCAAAACAGACCACAGTAAGACTGTCCGATTCACGTTTTATTCTAAATAAGCGAGTTTCGCTTCTAGATATCAGATATAAAAACTATTTCGTGGTTTCCGACAGATGGCAGAGAGCAGCCGAGAAATTCTCTTGAAAGTATCTATCGTCTGTCGTGAACCTTGATTCGACATTTTGATCGAATTTAGAACTCTTTGCAGAAAATATGTTGCGCCAGGTCCTTAAACCTGTAGTTCAAACTACACGAACTGGTAAGTCCTGTATCTATTTTATTGTTTTTATATTATGAAGTTCTGATTATTTCCCGTAGCATTTGTTCCTTACATAATATCAGTTACTAACGTTTCTCGTATTAGAATGAATTTGTTGTTAATTTCACAGAACTTCGTTTGATTTAACAATTAGTTCATCTCAGATTTCACAATCCGATTTGACTTGTATGACACACATTCAAATCAGTTTCAATTCCTCTTTTCTGTTACTTCCATACTTTAATCCGCAGTGCGTATTATTTAGTGTGATATCGGATTGTTACGAATGTAAAAGTGTCTTATTGAATACTCTGGATATAAATATCTTCTGTTAAATGGATGATACAGTTTCAATACATTTCAGAGTTTGATTTCAATATATTCATAATTTCCTTCTTGTCTATCTTTTAAAGTAACAATTTTTACAATTTTAAATTCATCAAATTTTTAACCAATTGACTCAGTATTTTCCAAACACAAAGACAGGAAGGAAAAATAAACTTTTTTTATTTGTGCATTCAATCAGATGTACATCAAACTAATGATTTTAATTTCAAATTAACATAACTATACGTCAGGAATTAAAAGTACAAATTACAAATCACTTATCTATAAATTTTTTGTTCTATGTTCCGTACATAAAGTTGTTCGATCGTACCATCCACCTGCTTATTACAAACCTCCACACATGAATGAGCTCCCCATTCCTGCTGGATCATTTAAAGAGGCCTACGCAAAAACTAATGCAAGAAATAACATGCAATTGATATTGGGTATTGGTGTACTTGCTGCTACTATTGCATTTGTAAGTATAAATTCTACAGTTCTACATATATATTAGTTATATGTTAAAAGATTATATTAAGAATTTTAATAACATTTTAAACTTTTAGGCTGCTGCAACCGATGCAATCCATCTTAATTGGACAATGCCAAAACCCCCAAAATAGATTATTACTGTTAAGCATTAGTTAAAATAGATGTTTAAATAAAATATAATACATTAAAACCAATTATACAATGTATTTTTTCTTATATATAGAAGAATGACACCTTCCTATTAATAAATGTAGATTACATTTGCATTTATTTGTTATGGTCATATTTACATATTATGTTCACATCTTTTTGTCATAATAAATAACGTTGAACGTAAATAAGTTTAGATCATATGAAGGAGAGAAAAACATAATATTGTTTTCTTAGTAGAATATAAGGAAACTAAATACTAGTTTGAATTTATATTGCCACTATACAGCTATTAATTACTCCAAACAAAAATCACAATGATCCAATTTTACTTTTAATAAAATTATATTGCTTTTGTATCTCATTTTGCATACTAGGTGGATTTACATCATTTTATATAATTTACAACAGGATCTTAATAATGCTTCTTAATGAGATCGTGCTATTTCTGAGAAAAATTCCAAAATATCTTGTATAGTAAATTCAAGTGTTACCATACTATCTGGATAACAACGTTGAATTAATTCTTCTAAGTATATATACTGTGCAATAAATTCTCCTTGCATTTCACGCCATACGACCTAAAATAGATTTAAATTCAATGAAAAATATCAGAAAATTTGTAAATATACGTTTACAAGTATAGAGTTATAGTTTAGTTAATTTCCTTGTGTCAATATACCTGTAATAAATTTTCTTCTTCACATAAATGTTTTTCAACCTTTCTGTACAAATTCTCTAAACCTTTTTTTACTTCTCTGGCTGGATATTCTTTCACAACGCGTCGAAGTTCTTGCTTACTGAAAGCCATTTGATAACTAACTTCTGATTCCTTTACACCAGCGCCCACTTTTGCTTGTACACCCTCAAAAAACAACTGCAAATATTTTACTTATTAGCAAAATTTCAATCACTATAATTGTTACAACATTTTGTAAATATTAATAACAAACGTTCAGTTTTTCCAATGGTCTTCCGAAATATTGTGTAACATATGCACGCAGAGCATCTTGATATTTTTGCTTAGCTTCCTTACGTTCATGGTCCAATACCGAAATTTTTAATTGTGATAAAAGATCATATAAATGATGAAAATTTTCTGAAAAATAATTTAATCCATGAATTATTATAATAAAAAATACATAGTTTATAAATAACATCTATGATTTCAGTCTTACCCATCTTTATAACTTCTTGTGGAGTTTTATGATGTTCTCTGCTGTGAACCACAATAGCTTCAAACATAGTGTTCACTAACTTAGTGTACCATTTCTCAAGATCAACCTTTCTATCTGAATTTTTAAAAATCTTTTCCGCGGTTCTAGCAAATGGGCCAAAGTTTTCTATATATGGCAATATACCACATTTGTGTCGACGGTTTACTTTTGTATCACATAAGATAGATTGCAATTGTTGTTGCATAAATTTATCAAATGCTCTTTTAACTTGAATTAAAGCCGAAGCAAATGTCATAGATAGAAAGGAACCAGTGTCTTGTGCTGACATAACATGTTGCGACAAACGTACCAAAACGTACATACACCAACTAAAAATAATATGTCATAAATTAGTATAAAAGTGTATTTTATGATTAAGCAAAAATTTAATGAAAAACTTACAAGCTATCAATCTTATCCAAGAACGCGATAAAGTTATTCAATTCAGTTTCTAATGACGGAAAAATAGCAGCCATTGTCGCACGTACTTCTTCATTAACTTGTCGTTCTAATTTTTTACTTGCTGTCGAAGCCACTGATCCAGGACTTGCAGCACCATTACTTATATTATCTGTTTCCTCCATGTCGCTACTCTAACAGTCGTAAGTATATTTTCATAAAAATACTTACGATATGTATTACGCATTAAAGTTATAACAATATAATTTACGTACTTTGGACGGAGAAAGAACGGAATCTAATTGAAGAAATGTAATGCAAAATGCTTGTTCGGCAAGACAAACGGGCTGCATTTGCGAAAGCATACAATCAAGAACAGAGTCCAAAAGATTTCCATCTCCAACCGGTGCCCATACTTCACCACTTAGAAGACAAATTGGCGCTGGATTCAATAAATCTTCTGCTTTCTGACCACTGGATTTCGATGTATTTGCTGAAAAAATATTTGTCAATTTGAATTTGTTCTCCATTCAATGAAGAAATCCCATACATCATACACCAAAAAAAGCTAAATTAACAATGGATACCTTGAAGACGTTTTCCTATAAGCTTATTCTTTGCTTCCTCGAAAAATCGCTTTAAATCTCTTTTATACAATTTACTCATTGTATCTGTATAAACTTTGGTTAATTGTATAAAAGCTTTATTATCTAATGCCCTCAATAACTGCATTAATTCGGTATACGGTCCAAGTTCGTGATGAACTGCTTGATGTGTTGGAAGAACCAAATCTGCTACTGACATCGACATATCACCTACGTCATTTCCCTATAATTTAAACAAATGCAGACGTTACGAACGCTATCCAATTTTTTATGGATAATATTTATGAATTCTCATGTCCATACCAAATGTATAAAAAGATTATTCAGATGTCTGGCCACAATAACAGAGAACTTTGTTCTTAGTTTGTCAAGGCGCCGTTTTTGTTCTGTTACTGCACTCAGTTTGTCTAGTCCTGGTGGAAGTGGAGCTGTTATTGCTTTTAAAAGTGCAGCTCCTGCTAGATTAAGCTCTTCCTTGTCTCCAGGAAGCTCGGCCTCACTCAAAGTATGCTGATGAGTTGGTGAAATATCTAATTGCGACTTAAAAAACATACAACTCAAGATATAATATCAATAAAATGTAGTTCTATGCAGTAATTATTATAAATCTAAAAATTCTATGTAGATATGTCAATCATTTTATTTGGTTTTAAAAATTGAATTAAGAATAATGACTTTTATTAAAAATAAACTTATGACTTTTTATATACTTACAATTACTGTATTTAACTGATCTAATAGAAGCCTTGCATTACTATTAGCTGTATGAATAGCTTGATTTTTCTGGCCTACACGTGCCATAACTTCTCTAATTCTTCCAAGAGCTTCATCATAGGCTGCTAGGCGAGCCTCAACAATAGAAGCTTCAGTTATTGCAGCTTCTATACTGTTCATTAGCTGAGTTACTCTAGCTTCTGACGATAAAACTGACTGTACATTCTCCTACATTATTAATTGTAGAGTATGAATTAGATTTTAGATTAAAATTTGCTATCATATGTTATAACACTCAATTCACAAAGGAACATTATCATGTTTATATTTTACCCCATCAAGAATAGATAGATCTTTTGAGAGTGTTTCCATAAAAAGTTCAGCATTAGCAACTGCATATTCACAATTCTCCATCATCTGTTTTAGATCAGTGACTTCCCTATCAGTAATAGGTTGATAGTCCGATGAAATAGGTGATGTCAAAAGCTCTGAAAGTATTAAGACATATTGATGACTAATTTTTGGAATAAGAAAGTTGACTTACTTTGTAATGGTCATATTGAAAATGCCAAAAACTACTTAATATACAAGAATTCAGTAACGCACAGGAAATTCAATGTACTTTACAAACATACTAATGAAGAACAGTTGTAAATTCTACCTTTCACTTGTTGTGAAAACAGGGGTAACGCAGCCATTAACAAACATAAAGAACAAACTTATAATTTTCTTAAATTACAATGCATCTGCTATGTTTAAACTTTTTGTTAGATATGTCTTATTTCAAAACCGAATGAAGCTCAAGGTAACACCCAGTAACGTATTTCACAACGACTTACCTGGTGTGAATGTAATACTATCACTTTCTTTTAATGAACTGGGATCTATAAGCCACTCTTTTGGAATATTTTTAAATTGTGGCCCCTGTGATAAACTACATGAATAAGTATATAAATTGCTTAGAAATGTCCGTCGTTCTTGCACTGTGGTTGCTGACCATTTATATACTTTATCAATGTGTAATTCTATATCCATTGAATCATGCTTAACTCCATCCACAATTTGTATATCACTTAGTACCCATGATTGCTTTTTCTTAAATGTATTCTTATCATTTTTCTTTACTTGATATAAAAGCAATGATGGTGGTGTATCTGTGGTCGTAGTGAGGCACAAAAAACTCATTTTCTTCTTTTTATATGCCTTACTCACATAACATACACTTAACAACTTTTCATCGCTAGGTGTAAATACTTCTCTTTGCAGTGTATGGCGTATCGCTGCCATGGTTGAAGGTATACTGTTTCAAATTGTTTATACACAACACTGACTATTCGAAATGTTAAATGCAATTATGCATTAAGCCATTGATTGTGAACTCTACAAAATAAGAAAAAAGTTCGTGAGTTTGATCGAAATATTTCATCAATCAATTTAGTACTGAGCATCTTCCACAGGTTAGTATAAAGCTTATGTCTAAAATAAATATGTTATTACATCGTCGATTGAAAGTTCATTCAAAAACGTAATTTGGTTATAAACAGTAGCGTCCATACGTTTCTTCCCTTTCTAAATTTTGTATATAATATTTTTATCTTTGACTACTATAGTCAAAGATTTGTATGAGCTTTTGACATGCTTTGACAGTTCTCACAGTTCCTCTGTTCGTCTATGTATGCTTGTTATAGGCACACATATATATATAGATGCGGACGTATTACGTGCAACACTAATACATCTCCGCCTCCTGTAATACACTTGCTGGCATTTAAACGTTATATTTATTACACTTGCATTATTACACCGTTAAAAATAAAAAGTTAATAGCTGAGTAAACCCAGAATGATTTGAACTTTCAAAGAAGATTGATATACGTAACTTAGCCGCATAATGTCATGTACTCAATGTACTTTAATTATTGTTACATATTATCATTAATGTGTAGCCGCAGGTACTTCTGTGTATATTAAATAGAATTTTCAAAATAATATTTATATACTCATTCAAACGGAAATTTGTATGATAAGTTTGTATGACAATCAATTGGATCTATCTTAAACGCTTGTAACAAATTTGTTATCTTTTCCACAATATAATTTATAGCATAGAATTTTTGACTTAATCAAGATTAAAGTTACATAATATAGAAAGAAATATACATGTATAATGAATTACTCTCCTTTGAAATTTCAATTCCTACTACAATAAAAATCGGACGACAGGAAACAATAGATTTGTATCACAGATTTATTGTATAATTAATGTTTTATCTACAATCGATAGTATCAAGGATTTATCGAACAAGTGTCATTTAATCAGTATCTGCCGAAACATTCATTTTTTCCGGAAACAATTAAGTAATATACGTAGGTGTTGGGAGATATTGCGTGTACGTGCACAAAATCATGTGCCTATGTAAAAAGAGTACATAAGATATAAGTTCAGTCAAAGATAGGATCCCGTAATATAAGCGAGAGAGAGAGTGTACGGTTTCCTTGTTCCGTAAAAGTGCCAACAGCAGCAGCACTGTAGTAGATTGGCTCTGTGCAATATATGAAAAGTATTACAAGTATATACATTCGAAGAAGCAGAAAAGCACATAAGATTGCCGTCAGTGTGACTATACGCACAGTTCCGACAGTTGTGTGATGATACGGATTGAAGAAGTGAAGTCACAGTTTAGAACGACGTGTTCGAAATAGTCAAAGTGTATCTTATTCGAATATAAGAAGGTGAGAAGAAATCGTAATGTTTCCTTGCAGTCATACATGGTATTCCAGTGTAACAATTTGATGGATGAATTACGTCATTATAAAATGTCATAATTATTAATCACGTGTATCAGAAGAAATTGATTTTATTCTTGGTACTTCAATAAGATAACTCATTTTACAGTTTTCCTCAATAGTTGCTTAACAGAAATATGTATTGTTCGTTATGAGTATACTTGGTTAAAAATAACAATGCTTTCGTTAGTAAAATTAGTTAATTTTTGTAAATATAATTTTATAAGTATGTAATTCTGACAGGTTATCACTCATTTACTATTAGAATAATTTTTGCAAATGTAATTCCAAACGTTCCATGATACTTATCTGAGCAATAATTGGATTTGATTTTGCCCTTTGAAATTTATATTTTTTTTACGCGGTTAAATCGTTCAACAAAGTTTCATTGCCGTAACCTTGAACTACGTGCATGCTCTATTTATTTGCAATCAATGTTCGCAAATAGAACACTGTGCGAAAATTAGAAATTTTTGTGCGAATTATTTATATATATATATATGTTTGTGCGTATATACACACGCACACACACAAAGGGATAGATAATTTCGGAAATTTCAATTACAATTTGAAAAGAAGTGGTATGAATGAAAATGATGAAACATATATGACGTAATACGCACGTGCAAGGTTAATCGTCACTATAAAAATAGTAACAATCTACATAGAATATAATGCACTTATGTATATTTTTTACATAAAATTTTCTCTTTCATTTTTCTTATCACTTTTTAAAAATTCATTATCATAATCATATTAATAATAGTATATTATATTTATTGTACTAATTATGTATATAATTATTATTATAGAGTAGCCATGGATCGACCGTGGGATAAAGTTCAAACTGTGGAAATCCCAAATAGTGTTTTTGCAGAAATATCAGAAGAAGAATCTCTTGGAAGCACAATCGTAGCTAAAGCCAAAAGATCACCTTTCGTAGTAGCAGGTATGTAACTCATCAATGTATAATCAATAACAACATTTTTAATGTTATGATTATTATTTTTAATTGTTATTATTATTCGTTTTAGGTATTGCAAGTTTTATCACTGTTTGCGGAATAGGTGCTTACAGATGGAGAACATCGAAACTTAGTCCTACATTATTTTTCACACAACTCCGAGTTGCAGCACAAGGAGCAGCAGTAGGTTGTCTAACTGTGGGAATGACGTATCATATGCTACAAGATTTTGTCTGGAAAGATAAAGGAGAGAAAGACAAAAAATAGTTACAATTGCTATGATATAGTTCCCAAATATGGTATTAGATAATTAATTACTATGATTAGCAACATAACTACCTGATGAACGAATATGTGAAATATAAATTACTCTCATTTATTTTCTTATGAAACAAGTATGAAAGCTGTTCATTGTATTTATTGAATATGTATAACTTCTATTCTTGTGTATGCTGAAAAGGTACGACTAAATGTAATTGATTCTATGTGATTTTATTTTCAAACATCATGTATATGTCATTAAAGATCTTTTATTTATGCTATAAAAATTACTTATTTATGTTTACAAAAAACGTTATGATATAAATAGAGAGTTGAGTGCAAATACTATTTACAGTACATTGAAATATTGATAATTTATAAAGTTCGCTTTTGTAACTTTATCAGTACTACAATGTATTTTGTATATATGTATTTAAAACAACATCCATAATAAAAATGTATTAAATACATGTAAAACTGAGAAACGCGTTAGTAAGAAATATTATTTGCGGTTGTATAAAATAAAAGCTTTTCTCCCTACAATAACTTACTAAAATAACAAGATTATTTATAAAATATTTAAATTTAACGTGCAAGACAAGTAATGCGTAAAGTTCGGATCAGAATTTTCATAACAATATCAAGTTATCGATAAGTTTAGAAGTTAACAATGACTATGTAGTCAGAAGATTTAACTTAATTTAGTCTGATTTAGTCCTCGTTAGTCTCGACCGGTAGGTAGTGCCGCAACATTAGTTCGGGAAAAGGGCTTGCTGCGTTCGAGTTAACAAAATACGCAAAGATGGCGGAACAAAGTGATAGAAGTCAATTGCCACCTGGTTGGGAATGCAGATATGATATTCGAAGTGGTCGTCCGTACGTAAATTCTTCCGCAAATGTATTTTAATTAATTCCTCGTAATATAAACAAACGAATTTTGATAAACGGGATGTTCTTTCATTAGGAAAACTTTGTTACGCAATGATGACATCTCTGTTTTGTCGTATGATGCAATAGAAGTTTGAAAGTAATTGACAGGATGTTTGAAAAGTTTAATTATTTACTGTCAAAAGGTTTATTTCAAACATTTAGAAACGTTTTTTTTTTATGTAATTCGCTAAGAATTGTAGGATTGAATATCTTATGAAACTATAATAAACATTATTATCCTACGGTTTAAATTATTTGTAAATAACTGAATGAAACATCTTTCAGATATTTTATAAATCATTTCAATCGAACAACAACATGGGAAGATCCAAGAGTAAGATATTGGCAGTATTCTCAGTATATACAGTCTCAAAACTCAATGGCACTGAGTTCTGCCACAACCATAACTTCCCAAGACATACCTATGCAGGTCAGTAAATGACATGTCAAATATTAAATGTGTCACTTTGTCACCTGATAATGGACATGTTTATATTTCGCTTGTAAAATATGTTATAATATTTCAAAGTTGCACTTATGCACACATCAAAGCAATTATTTTTGTAATCGCACTGAAAATATATGTACTTTTATCATATGCACACGCTGCATTCGGATATAATGTAAAATGTACCACAAAACGATAGACTGGAGGAAGTGGAGGTGGTGGACATTTAGGTTATGCAGGAGCTCACAGAGCTCCGCAAATCTATCCAACACCGTCTCCTTATCATAATCCGCAACTTGCATTTTTACCTCCTAGTTTGCAGGTAGGTAAATTTTAAGTGTAAGAGCATTACTTGCTGTATATGCTACCTTATTTATGTAACCCTATTTTTTTTTTAATAATAAGAAAAATGCTCCGCAAGTAATTTAATGTAATTCAAATTTTTAGATTGGACTTTTTTCAAATTGATTATTTGAATGTAGCTGTTTTTGTACTTACTATTTTTTGTATTATTATTATCACACATGCTATCTATATGATATTCTTTGCAATATTATCCTCGAATTTATTATTTTTGTAAATAGATATTCAAATGAAAGTTTTCACTTTGTTCTCACAATTTAATGTATTATTTTAGTTCATTGTTGTTTTCAAGATTGATTTCTCTATAATCTTTTATAGACAAAGCACTTTGGCCACAATTTACTTAACATATAATCAACATGAGTGTTTTCACATTTGTCCGTTTTTGTTGTTACATAGAAAATTATAAATTTAATATATCCATATATGTTACGTTGCTACAAAGTATGAATTACTAGTAACGAAAAAAATAGATTCATTAGTTTTTTCTATATTTATAATTATTACAAAAAGGTATATGTAATTTATACAGGAGCTGAAAACTCCACTGTCACTGAAATCAGTTAGCCTAATGACAAACAGGCTTGGAGATATAACATTAGGTTCACCAACACCTATAAGGAATATGGAGACAAGTTTGACACAGAATTCAGATACTGAGCTGCAAGTTGCAAAGATCAATGCCATGTTTCCAACAGTTACTGATACCCACATTCGCCTATTATTAAAAAAGTAAGTATAAAATTTCATAATGTATAAGCCATTAACCGTTGCTTCTGAAAAAGTTTGGATCTAACTTCTAACAACATAATTTCTTGTTTACATAAACACAATCTGAATTATCAAATGCACAGATGTATGCTGAATTTTCTTGTGTCTTAAGTTTCATTTGTGCTGATTAAATATTATTTTCTCTACAATACATTTTATTGGCAGTGTATATTAGAGATTGTCAATTATTATCTTCTCTCCAATATGTATTATCAGCATTGTGTATGGGCTTAGTCCTAAGGTAGTAGCCGATGTCTTTCAGATACCACAACAGAGCAGCTCTGGTCATCAGCGCTCTTCAAGTGGAAAAGAATCCCCTTTGCGCCCCAGGACCTTGCACACCCGTTGGAGTGCATTCAAACTATGCAATACCGAGATGGCGTCTCCCAGCTCATGCTATACATGCGGCTCTAACATTGAGTCCACCTCGTGGGGCTCGGCCAGCCCCTAACTCCCCAAAAATGAAACTTAGGTTTATCCCATATTTACAATTTCAGTCTCACCCAATATGGATGCTAGATATTGATATTGTATCTTGTGATAGTCGCAATGAAATATATCAGATGCTAAACAAAGCACAGTACTCACTTGGTCATCGTATATATCTGATATATTTCACTCATAATATGACTATTCAGTGCTGTGTAGTGAATAGCATGTACAATATGTCCCAATTACAAACTGTAATATCTGAAATATCAGTATATTGATCAATGAATGTAAAATTGCTTTATGCAATTGACTTAGTAAAAATATTTAAGTACTTGAGTCATGCATAGTAGTATGAATTTGTATTGAGTAGTCTCTGAAGGAACGAATTTATCAAAAAGGCCTTTTATTTTCATTATTCATTGATTATTTGGTTAATTTTATATTGCATCATTCATGTTTCCTACATTTTGCATTATTTTCTTTTATTTCGTTACTGGTACTCGTTATTTAGATTTCGGTTTTTTCATTTCAGTTTCTTCCTGGTTTACAGTACTACACACATTGGATTGTGTAAAATTTACACAAATCATAGATAGGTTTGTTTCAGTTTTATATCATTTGTATGGTTTTCGGTTCGATTCTAGTGGCATAAGCGAAGCTTCTATTGTTTATTCATGTCTTATATATTTGTTGTCATGAAGAGTTTCTGTTAATAAATGAGTTTCTCTTCATTTATGAACATAATATTCCAGAGACTTTCTAGGTTCAGGATTAAAATTTAGCAGATAAAAGCTTGAAAGATGGATTATGCATGCTATAGAAAAACTCATTTATTCGAAGGAATTGTGGTCCAAGCATGATAGTATGTGTATGTGCATTATAGTCTGAACTATTTATATAGTTTAATTATAAATATTCAAAGAACATTTGTAACGTGGCATTTTGACATTTAAACTTTGATATAGTTCAATTAGCTACTGCAATATTTTTTTGTGTATTCTAGTCAATCAAACTATCAATCACATGTGCATACCACATCAGTTGTGTATCACTAGTATTTTACGTACCTTTTATTTACTAATCAGAGTAATGTTGATGTATTAATATTTCATTTGTGTCAGCTCAATGATTGTTTATATACCAATGTGTCTGTTTTGGTCGAAAACGAAATATGCAATTTAACGCACAATAGACATCCAGATCAACGTCAAATCTCTGCAATAAGTATTAATATGTTACTGATGTATGTACAGGTACCTGAAAAATGTATTTCCGAAAGCGGACGAAACTATATTGCTTGATATATTGGAGCAAAGTGATAACAATGTCCAGAAAGCTTCTGAGAAATTAATTGACTTAGGCTATGAGAAGCGAAACCCTACTGCTCCCAAATCAAAAAGAAAAATGCAAGAAGAAGAACAAGTAATATTTGCATTATCATATAAATTCTACTTTAATATGTGAGGATAGTATTAATATTCAATTGTTCTTATAGCTGAGAAATGTACAAGCTGCACCAACTCCACCTCCAAGAATGAAAAGTCTGGAGGAGAAAAATAAAAGTGCGTATCTCTTACTAATAAAGGTACCTAATAATTAACGTTTCTTACTAATTAAAAAATTGAAATTTTGTTTTAGTGAAGGCACGTTTAATGGAAAAATACAAATCAGTGCCAGAAAGAGTAATAATGCTTGCTATGGATAGTGTTGATTATGACGAAGAAAGAGCTATACATATATTGGATATCATGGTTATGGAAGAAGCTACAAGACCTCTGTGTACATCAAGTAGCCACAGGTAACTCTTTTTAATGAATCTATAATTGGCGGAATGACTCATTGATGCAATAAGAAGTTTTAAACTTAAATGTGGATATTCTACAATTTCTTTTTGACTTATATTTTATAAATTCTCGAGCTTTATGATATTCTCAAATTAAAGTTTAATTTCATTCTCACTTGAATTTCTTAATTTATATGGAACATGTATAATATCTTTGTAGTAGTAGAAGCGATGATAGAAAGGATAGCCCTCCTGTAACGGAAGCCATAAAATTAACAGCATCACCTATTAAGAAAGTAGTCAAAGACGTCGACTCAGAAAAATCTAAGCGATCTAAGAACAAAAGTGAAATACCAAAGTAAGTCACGAAGTACAACGCATTGCGATAATTGGGCTTTTGTAATGATATATTATTTTTTAGCCGATTAAGTGAAATTAAAGACGCAATACGCAATGCTGTTTCTAGAGTGTCTCGGGGAACTAGTACTACAGAAGATAAAGAGTACAAATCTCCCTATTTAACTAAACCTGGTGGACCAAATTCAGATTTACCCAAAGGAGCCGACAATGATTTGCTTTTGTAAGTAATATAATTAGTTTGTGCCAATTTTTAATTACGTTTACAAAATGTTTTGTAACTTATGTGTTCTAGAAAAGAATATTTTAAATGATTATACGTCGTAGAATTTTTATGTTAATAAAGATATTCTATTTCAGACCTGATTATGCACCGTGGTCAGGGCCCGATCCGAATTTACTATCGAAAGAATCGCGTACAAGAATACTAACGAAGGGACATGATACGAGTTTAGTCTCTGAAAACCGATGTGTTGCCAAAGGTCCTAATCCAGAATTGCGAAAGGGGCCACTAAGGGGATTGACTCAAGGATCTATTTATTCTCAAAGGAGCATCCTCAACGCAGAAAGTCGTGGTAAATGAAATATGTGCAACTGTTTCTTTCTGAACTTTTATGTTTGTTAAAAGACATATGGAACTATTTTAGTATTATTTGCAGCAATATGTTATATGTTATGATTAATAACTTATTGCAAATGCATATTGGTCTCTCTCAAAATGTTTACTTGTACTGTAAAATATGGTTTTAATTGATTGTGTCAAGTTGCTTAATATTATATAATTTAGGCGCTCTATATGGTTTTCCCAAATTTTATCTTTTTTTTTTGTTTCATATGAATAGTATGGAAGCTTTGCGTTGGTTACTATTCCAGATAAATTTTATATATAAAAAAATGTATATCTTGCGTCAAAAAAGTTGCAAGATAATTTTGTAGTCAAATGAGCATCACATTAGGACTACATAAAATATCAATTTCTTTGTTTAATTACTTGTTGTATAAGGAGCTTTCACTACGAATACTATTGTATTGGATATCTACGTACGTTATTTAGCTAAATTTTAAGTTTAATGAATATTTCCGTTGTTATTCTTGTTTTTATATTGAAGTTACATTGAAAATTTGAAAGACAGGTATTTGTTTTATTACTTCTTAATAAACATTTATTTTTGTTACAAATTTACTTTTATTTTTTTATGATATCTTGTGTTATAATGCAAAAACACAAATATTTATTTCTATGGTATTAATCATAAACATGTTTTCGAATAAAATGTTTATGTATTACACTAAAGAGGTATACTTCAGGGAAAAAAGAACATCAATACGAATGAATTTGCATGCATGCAAAGAAGTATTCCATTTTCGTTATGTGCATATTCAATAATATATCACGTCTATTCTGATACATATTATCAATTTGAAAATATTGTAACGCTTCCATCTGACATATCTTGTCGTGTTTAATGTGTACATAAAGTACGTCCAAGTTTTTAGAACTATTTGCAAGGTGATTTAATCAATTTAGTATTTCTTTGGTACATAATCTGCCACGAAATTTTTTGTGAACTTCTTTGCAAATGTAAATGAAGTTTAAAGATTTTAATATAAGTGCAACGTATTAGTAGTTATAATAATAATAGTGGCTAGATGCATAACGAAGTCATCTGCAGTATTAATATTTCTGTAAGTATTTGTGGTGTAATATATTGTGTTCTAAATTTGATTTATATTTAAACGATCTGTGCTATCTTAAGGAAGTAAAATGTTGAAATATGTACAAAATTATTATGATATTGTTTTAAATAGTTGTCATACTATTATTTTGAAAAGTCAAACGTGCCAAAATAATCATATTTTACTCGTGATGTCGTTTTCGATAGGGCTTGAATATTTGATCGATTATTACAGTAATAATACTTCGTACCGAATTACAGTATACAGTTACTTGTGTGTGACGTTATTTTTGCAATCACTTATTACATATATTGAATTACATCTGAAGATTCAAACAACATATTAACGTTACATATGTTGTACATATTACCTATTATATTCTTGTATGGTAAAACTGCAGCAGTAGAGAAAATGAAATGCACCCATAAACGTTAAATAGAGAAAAATTAATCTAATTTGCGGATAAAAGCAGATATAAATCTTAATTTACAAGATACTGATAATTTTTATTTCAATACTGATAACACCTTAAGATCACAATGAATAGATTTCTTTCATTAATTGCAGGAGTTATAATCAGATTTAATGTTTTACTGTATATTTAGAGCCAATGTACTCAGTATTATGGAAGACTTGTAATAAGTATATACATACATGTAAGCAAATTCGATTATGCGACAAGTATTCGGAAAAGTATTAGTAATATATATTTTAAAATATGAAGCGTAGAAACGATATAAAATAGAAATTTGCATATCCATGATGCAAACTCCCAGTCGAATAGAATAAAATATGGGCCATAACCAAAATAAGGGTTTCTAATAACAAACTAAACAAAAAAATTTAATATTTATATGTGCTATAGTTAAATTGATGTACAGAAATATTTTCATAGCTTAATTCAGAATAATCCTGCCTTTAAGAAAACCTAATAATGTGAATAAAAATTAATAACAGATGGGCTGTGGCTGAAACGTTAGTTGGGGAGCTATTTTTATAGCTTTTTGACTCCTGAAGAAACTAGGAGGGATAAAATAATATATTTTGACTATATTTTGAGTATTGCCACGAATGCAAAGCGCTAATATGAATGGAATGAATGAAAACTTCAGTTATATTATCAATGATATTCAGGCACTCAAATATAACATTTTCTCATATGAAATTCTTTAAGTCTTATATTCTCTGGGTAAAATAAAGAGAATAATTTGGAGTTTGTGTATGGGATGTATTGTTACACAGTGACTATTAGCCAATATATATTGCCAAATTCGTTTCTATTGAAACTCTTCCATCCAAAAAAAAGAATGTTTTTCAAATACTTTCTTATAAGACACAACATAATAAAACATGTTTCTACTATTCTTTTCAAGTCGCATAGATATCAATTAGGTGTCATAGAGGGTTGTGTGCAATAAATGTTAGTAAATTTGTGCTGTTGTAAATGTATTTTAACATAGGGAATTTATCAGTCCACGATAGATTCTCTGTTGTATTAATGATGTAAGATATTCATTGTGCGTTCCAAAAAGTTAACAATTAATGTTAACGATTAATGGTGTTACCGTGCTTCAGAATTAAGATCTCAAGTTCCAAGCAACTCTCTCTCACATACACATTATTTTATTTGCAGAAATAAAACTATTTTTAACAGACTATGAAATATGAATATGTTAAAGAAAATCGATATATTTAGATATTTTCAGAACTATTTCTGATTTAGCATAGTCATTGTAATATCATCGAACATTATATGTGACCCTACTTTTAGGGACAATTTCTGGGGCAAAAAATTACAATCCTAGATCTTTTAAACTGAATATTTAATATTGACGTAAACAAAAGTCCATAAATAGCAATATAAACATGATGTAAGTGAAAATGGTGTATATTGAATATTGCAGATAATGCAGAAATTGTATTTCATTGTACCTACACATATCTGTGCAATAAAGACATCTATAACCACTACTTTTCTTGTGCAATAATTTATTAATACAGTCCAGTAACATTATTATATGTAATCCCTTACGTATACAGTACATATTTATATTATGTGTTTCTATAAAATGTTACACATTAGTAATATGTATCATGTAAAAGTGCTAAATGGTTTGTCATGATGAAAAATGCAATTTTGTAGATCTACAGTAGTTAAGCTATGTTATTAGGTCCTACTATATCATAAGAAAGAATTGTACTTTCTTTTCTACTTATATTTTTAACTGTTATATGGAAATGAATTGTTTTTTTCTTTGATAGTTACCCTATATTTGTAATCAAATAACAGATGCATAAAATTTTATTTCTACAAATGATAACAAAAATGAGCTACTTATATACAGTGTAATATCTATTAATGATATAAAAAAAGGGAACATAATGTTAACTTTTCATTATGCATGTGATTCAGTGTTTAAACTTCGTCTTCATTTAAGAGCATATTTGGTATACCATCGTTAATAGGAAATTTTCTGCCAGACTCTGGACATAATAGATCTCCATTGATAACTTCAACTTCAAGTAACACATGGTGCACCTTTTTTAAAAATTCTTCATTTTTCTCAAAGTCTTGAATTAAAGTTGGGGGTAATTCTCCAACGTGTCCTATCTGTTTTAATATTATTTCATTATTATTTTTTGAATTAATGAATTGATTCAAGATACTAATTTATAATCTAAATGGTTTCAGTACTTTATGTTTAATGTTACCATTGAATTATTTGTAAAAGCTGAGAATCTAATATTCAAAATAGTTTGGAGCAAAATTAAAATTACAGAATATACTTAGCATATTTAAAGACACTTATGAAACCATTTACAGGTCCTTTTGAATAACTTACACTTTCTGCGGCTTTCCAAAGTGTGGCCCAATCCAGTTTTGGAATTATCCTCGCTATAAATTCGGAGTTGAAATCGACTTCAGACACCTTAATATCTTTCGCCTAAAAATGGATACCGATGTTTGTTTACAATTTATTTAAAAGCATACTAACGTGCAGAAATAAATGTTTTCAAACCTATAATTATCTAAAAGATGTTCTTTCAATTTTTCGAGGAACATTTAATTTATATCTTATGCTGAAGTATAACCTTAAATTCGATATAATCAGTGTTCGAAACTTACGACAATTCCTAGAGGGTAACCAACCGTTACACCTTTCAGGCATTTCGACGTCAACATATTATGCGTTAGAAGCTTCATTTTTCCTTATCAGCTAATTATTCGCAGAGTATTTCCAAACAGGCTCCAACGTGATTCCGTTCAACAGAGTTTCGTGTTACACGAGTACATCGCACGCCACTCTTGACACCGGCTTTACAAGTATACGACTTGTGCGCGCTGTAAGACTTCGGATGCAATTCAAGTTTATCTTCGTTTAACGAGATATAAAAATGTGTTTTGCCGACACGACGTGAAAATTGAATGACGTAGGATGGAATAAAACGTGCGCTTAATATTTCATATCAGTAAAATAACGACATCACTTCGTCGATACTTAAATTTTAGAATTTCAACTTCGATGAATCTTCGGACAGTCACGTGATTCTCCCCGTTCAATTGTGTTTTTGTTGGAAGGTTAGTTTTTCAATCTAAACCATGATTGGAACGTTTATCGTGTCATTCAGAGAAAAATTACCTTAATACATCAGTTTTTATCAGAAGGGAGTTTCTTATCTGATTATGACGGATCAACCTCCAAAGAATTCTTTTTCACGCAAATATATCGTAAAGCTACGAAACATATGGTGAATTACTTGTATGTATATATTACAGTTCGGGGTGGAAAATCGTTTCAGCAAACTGACAGTAGCCACATCATCTGGCCTTGGTGAAACTACGCAATCACCTGTCATTACTACCTGTTTATCTCTTGTTGCATTGCATTGAAGTATATATGTTTCGTTTATTATATGCCAGTGATTTTTTGACACATCACCAAGAACTTCGGAAAATACTTAAAGAACATTTATAACCTAGCAAGAGAGTACATACTTCGGAAATAAATTTTTTACTCTTTCGGTTTCCCACGTGTTTCTACTATTTCTTGTCATTCATGTCAACGATCGAGCACTAAGAATTTTTGCTTTATTCACGACTAATGCCCTATGATACATTGTATTATCAAAAGATTTACCTGTGGTGCTTGTGTAACACCAATTGGAAAATGCTACAAGGAGCAGGAAGATAAAGAATCCGAACAAGTAGAAAAACTGTGAATCTAGTGGATCTCGAAGCTACATGACATAAAATATCATTATTTCTTGTCGCACAATAATGAGGCTACTCTGATGAAATAAGTTAATAACGAACATCTGCAAAAAACAATGTATGCTTTCACAAACACAAGATCTTGACAACAAAAGGAATACAATTCTTAGTACAAAAAGATGGCTTGTGATTCGTTTATTTGGGGGCTGCTTGTGTTTGGATGCAGCATACAGCTATTGTGGGCTGCATCCGAAGAAGAACCATTGGAATATATGAGCAATGATGAACGAGAAGCATTAAAGTTTGTATTGCCATATTGCATTGTATTTTATAAACTACTGCTACACGTTAGTTTAATACATTTTTTCAATTCTAGGGAAGAGGCCAAGGATATGTTCTATCATGCATATAATGCTTATATGGTAAATTCCTTTTTTTTCATAATTAATATTGTGGGAGTCAAATAAAATTTGGTCTTGCCATTGAAGGTATACTTGTGATTTTTGAAACCTTCCAAATCAGAGTATTATTAAAAAAGTATTGTTTATGGGATTCTTAACTTAGAAGTATTATCTACATATCCACACCTTATCTTTTGTTTGTACTTTAAGAATACTGAATGTAAACAATTTTTTGTTCTTAGGATAATGCATATCCTGCTGATGAGTTAATGCCATTAAGTTGCAAAGGACGGTATAGAGGATCCGAAACTAATAGGGGTGACATAGATTTTACATTAGGAAAGTAAGAAATGAATTTATCTATAATACTTGAAACTCTTTGCATGTAATAAACTTAGTACTTAAAACATGTTTACAATCATCTATCGTTCAGTGTTAATCATATAAATTTACATTCATGCTTCCTTTTGATATGTTAGTTTACTGTTTTAATTACCTTTTATATTTACTATTACAACTTCATTTTATTACATTTTTTTATTCTTACTTCCAGTTTTTCGCTTACATTGGTGGATACTTTGGATACACTTGTGGTAAGTGTTCTGCTAAAGAGTATTAACTAATAAAACATGTAAAACAGTAATACATATAAATACTTTATATGTGATAGGTACTAGGAGATTTGGAGGAATTTGAAAATGCAGTTAAACTTGTTGCTAGAGATGTTACCTTTGATACAGACGTTATTGTTTCCCTATTTGAAACAAATATTCGGATGCTTGGGTAAGGGAATTAGTATTATTTACACTCTGAAGTAGAACAGAGATTTATTGAGAAAAGGAAGTTTTGAATACTTTTTTCAAATTAAACAGCATATCCTTTGTTTAATTTATTTTTTTCCAATTACAGTGGTCTTCTAAGTGGCCATATATTAGCCGAGTATTTACAACAAAGGGCTAATATAATGCCGTGGTATAGAGGTGAACTTTTAAATTTAGCCAAAGATTTAGGATACAGATTTTTACCTGCATTTAATTCCACTACTGGGATACCCTATGGCAGAGTAATACAATATTTAATAACTTTATAATTTTTAAAGTACCCTGATGGAAAATATTATATGTGTACCTTTTCCAGATTAATTTGAAACATGGTATGAAAGGTGTACCTATGGAAGGATCAAGAGAAACATGCACTGCTTGTGCAGGTAGCATGATTTTAGAAATGGCAGCATTATCAAGATTAACTGGCGAATCAATTTTTGAGGTAAAATATTTCTTTTATTGTTTCCAGAACTATACTACTATATACTGAAACGACATTGTTCAATAAAATCGTATGGTTAAATAATATTATAGGAAAAAGCTCAAAAGGCGATGGATGTATTATGGAGGATGCGTCATCGAGGAACCGATTTAATGGGTTCTGTATTAAATGTAAATTCTGGTGATTGGGTACGAAGGGATTCTGGAGTAGGAGCTGGTATTGACTCCTATTACGAATATTGTCTTAAGGCGTATATTTTACTAGGTAAATTCATTTAATCATCTCTTAATTTTTATAATTAATATCATTTTCTAATTTAAATATTTTCACCCTACGTAGGCGATGAAAAGTACCTTGGACGTTTTAACAAACATTATCAAGCTGTAATGAAATATGTAAGCCAAGGACCGATGTTATTAGATGTACATATGCATAGGCCAAATACCAATTCCAAAAATTTCATGGATGCTTTATTGGCCTTTTGGCCTGGATTACAGGTAGCTGGTTGAGAATACTTTAATTTTTTAAAAATATTTTTAACGCTAGTTTCTTTTTTTTTAGGTGCTAAAGGGCGACATTAAGCCAGCTGTCGAAACACATGAAATGTTATATCAAGTTATGCAAAGACATAACTTTATACCTGAAGCATTTACTACCGATTTCCAGGTTAATATTGTAATTCATGTGTTTGAACACAGTTTAAATTTTATATAAATATATTCTTATGTTAATGAATACTAGGTACATTGGGGTCATCATCCCCTGAGACCAGAATTTCTAGAGTCAACATATTTCCTGTACCGTGCTACTGGAGATCATTATTATTTAGGAGTTGGGCGTAAGGTACTCAAAAGTCTGCAAACTTATGCCAGAGTACCATGTGGTTATGCAGCTATGTCAGATGTTAGAATTAATAAGCATGATGATACAATGGATAGCTTTGTGTTATCAGAGACTTTCAAATACCTATTTCTGTTATTTGCGGAGCCAGGTGATCTAGTTTTAGACTTGGATGAATTTATTTTCACAACCGAGGGACATCTACTGCCATTGACACTGGCTTCTATAAGGACGAACATTTCTTCGGTATGTATAAATATATATGTAATAAAAGTAATTTACCATTTATAAAAAAATTAAATAACACTGTAGCTTTATTTTTTTATATATAGCAGGATTTTGAACGTGATATCGTACATGTCGATGAAATGGATCGGACTTGTCCTAACAGTTTGCATTTATTTCCCGCATCGGTCAGACAACCTTTACGAAATATGGTTGAAGATGTGTGTCCAAGGCGGACACTTAAACGTAAACTGAGTGCTGCACAATTCCAAGTGAGTAATTATAAAATTGCATCATAACTAGTTGTGTATGTGGATATATTATTGTGGCACATTTTTCATATTATATATATTTCATTTTAGGCAAACAACTTGGAACATTTAAAGATATTGAGCGATATGGGAATAACAACCGTAACTTTGGCAGATGGACGCGTTAGGTTCTCGCAAGCAATTTCTTCTGTAATTTTTCATATTTTGAAATCCACGAATTTAATATTCTACACTTAACAAAGATTTTAATATAAATTTGTTAATTTAGGCAAAAACGCCACAAGATTCTGAAGAAGGTTTATTATTCATGCAAGAAATAGTCGAGATAAGTAAACTACAATCCCACAAAGTCGAAACCAAACCGCAAGTTGTTACATTTGTGAAACCGAACACTCAACCACCTCGGCTAGTAACGTTGTTAGCTGGGCCCGCAGACTTTGGATTAAAATTACAGGGTTTAGCTAAAGTAACTGGGAAAGTTGTTTTTGCAAATCCACCTGCAGCTTGCACCGATCTAGTTAACGCAGACAAGCTTGCAGGAAAAATAGCAATAATGGATCGCGGTAATTGTATGTTTATAGAAAAGGTGAATATTTCATTGCCCTTGCAAGAATGTTTGTGTGTGGGTTCTTGATATTATATCTAATTATATATGTATTCACAGGCAAGGAGAATTCAACGAGCTGGTGCTATTGCTGGAATAGTGTTGGATAATGTTTATGGCTCTACTGCTGCGACTTCACCGATGTTTGCCATGTCTGGCTATGGAAAAGAATCAGATATTGTAACTATACCTGTAGTATTCTTGTTTAGCGTGGAAGCCACGGAGCTGATGAAGGCCATTACCACTGGGAATGATGATTTTACAGTTACTCTCGGTAAAGGAATATAATACTTTAATTAGAAAACATTTGCGCATATTAACTTAAATTGTTTTCTACGAAGATTTTCTTTATTACACTAGTATATTGACACGCTGATTTAATTTTTTAATTCTAGGAAACTTTTTCCCAAAAGAAGAGGCCCAATTGAAGGCACCTACGGACTTATCAATTTTTCAACGACTGAAGGGGTCATTAAAATCGTTCCTTACTCGCCAAGTAACACCACAGGTCTGTATTCCTTGGTGTTTGACAATCATTTTCGTTGAATATGTTATACTTTGGATCCTGATCCACATAAAACGTCATTGACTTATTATTAGTTCATTTTTTATAACGGTTATTTCATATGAGAGTGGATCTGCGTTTTTTTAATGTAAAATTTTTTCTACGCAGTTTTATATGACAGTATTAAATTTATACATAATTTTTTTGAAGGAAGTTTGCATGTTATGGGTCTTTCAATAGATATTTTTTTATTTATTAAATATATATAATGAAAAACAATGCTTTTTCCATTATGTAATGCAAAACATTTACATTTTTATACTTTTTAAAAGGAATTAAATTGTTGATTTTTATATCTATGATAGTTTTATTGTATCATTTCCTTCTTTGTTTTATAAGGAATAATTTAATAACACGTTGCCTGCCTGAATTGATAAAAGTATTACATATACTAGTGCGTTCAAGCCGTCAACTAATACATAAGTCGTTTGATATTGCCCGATTTAAATATTATATTTGCCATCCATTGAAAAAATAGGACTAACAATCGATAGGTGTTTTTTATGACAGACGTCTACGAGCAGTGGGACAAATTTGGATATTACGGTTCCCGAGATCAAACAGGACGAAGAGGAAAAGAATGTTGTCGTCTTTTGCGATCTACAGGCGGAAATTATTAAAGATGCACTTGGCGGAGAAGTAAAAATTACAATGTGGCAACCTAATCGTTTAACAAAGAAATCGGAGGCCGACTCGATCGTTGAAAAGGAATGGCGCCAGTTGAAAGAAGTATACGTCAACGAAATATATTCCGATGCGAAGCAGTCAGGTTTATACATAAGAAGCTTTATATTAGAAAGTTACTACAATTGGATAGTAAAAGCACGCGGTGGTGATGAAAAAATGTTAAAAGTACCTCTTTGGGATAAGGTTTTATGGTTCTTGGAGGAGATAAATACGATTCCGCCAAATCCGTCCATTATGGAGATGGGCCAACTAATGGAGTCTAATAAGCGAAAATTGTCAGAACGATATATACTAACGAAAATAGATACTTTGGTTCTAGACATGAAAGCAGCAGTGACGACCATGCTCAAGACACTGAAGTCTGAAAGTCCAAATTTAGATCAATTACTGAAAATTTTCGAACTTAGTCTTGCACGAATTGGAAATTCGAAGTTCCTGCCACAATTGTTAACAGGCTTATCCAACACAGAAGATGAGATCATCAATGAACATCTCGTTCTGTTACATCAGGTTAACAAAGCTGTACATAAGGAATGTCGTGAAATATTAACATATACTGCACAGGGACAATTAGGAAAGTCAGTATTGGATAAAATTTTGTTCTACGAAAAACTAGGCATTCTAAGAAAAACGAAAGGAGATGATTTAACAATCGCAGAATTCATGGCTGACAGTAATGAAAGTAGTAAAACCGAAATTAAGTCTGAAGAGGATTTTGCAAATTCACAGAACAATGGAGATGTAAAAAATGGAAAATTGGAAGGTTTTGAATATTTTATATTGTCACAAATAGAGAAAGCTGTGAAAAATTCAGAACAGAATACTTTGCGGAAGTATCAAGACAATGCTGATATATCAAGGGATACGACTGATAATAAAAGTAAAGTAGATGCAGATTCGAAAAAGGTTGTCGTAAATGTGTCCTCTCAAAATCAAAGTAATGTTGACAAGCTAAAAACCAGGATAAAGTATCAGGTTGAATTTAAGAAAAATACACTTGAAGATTTTACAAAAGATCTAGATACCTGGACGGATCTTGCAAACGATGCAGAGCCTTTAACAGACTTACAATGGGATGACGTGGAGTTTGAAGTTATAGTTAATAACGACAAAAGCAGTGAAAAACAAATACATGAAGAATCTTTAATGAACGCTCATGACTTTAAGCTTTCAAAGACTGAGGTCAATTTCCCAGACACAAAGACTGGAGAGGAAAATGATGAGCATATAGTGTTGCGTAAGGTAAAAAAAGGAACTCCTGATACAAAACATAGTCAATCAGATGAATTAAATACTGGACAACTAACTCAACCAGACGTAACAAATGACAACAAAATCGCATCTTCCGATTTACCCGAAAAGTTTCAACAAACTATATGGGTTTCTGAAAGCAAAAATGATGGACGGTTTACCGGAGTTCGACAAGAACACGAAACATCGAAGACAAATTATCAATCAGAAGAAACAAAGGAAGCGCACGGGAAAGAGAAATATATAGTTAATTTAGAAAGTAAAGGGAATAACGCAAAGAAGTTGAAAGGCAAACATATCGACGATGAGTTATAATAAACGTTTTCCAAATTTAGGCGGAATTATGATTATTACAAATAAAATAGATTTCTACGTGCTACAAGCCTGGCAAATCTATTTATATGGCATTTGATATTTTTGCAGTGAGATTCAACTATGTGAGCAGTAAGCTTTAATGTTTTTATATACATAAAATTCCACAGGAGAAATCAGTTATTCAACAAACGAATACAAATTGAATGACCGGATTATAATGAAGTAGTACTTCAACTCTGTAAAAAGGTTGGATGGGTTTCAAACTGGTGCTTGCAAGAGAATTCAATTTGTTTCATTAATTTCTTTCATTACAATTTTAATAAAAAGTAGTAGTTACTACAAAATACGTACTACAGACACAGCCTGTGAAAGACATTTGTCCTAAAGTGGTTGTGAAAGAATATCCCGTTAAAGGTTCTAACTGATGTACATTTCATATATTGTGAAAATGTAGTATATTTCTTCTGCACACTACAGTACAATAACGAAATATGGTTTCTGCTTCAGGAAAAACTGTACACATGTATCTTTTAATTTCTCTGGGCACCAAATACGTGCCATGGGTAATGAACATAGAAAACAAAAAAACAAATACCAGATAGTAACTCAATGCTTTAAGAAGTCATTAATATTTTGCTATTTTGTTTCTCCGGTGCAGTGTTGGGTACAATTTGGTGCACAAAGCAAAAAATTGCTCAAATATTGATTTTAACCAATTAGTCGTTATGTACAATGTATACTATTTGGATACATTAGTAAAACATTGTTCTTTAACGTCTTAAACATTTTTGTAATGTTTTGCAGTAGTACACATATTACTTTTTCTCAATGAAAAACTGCAGAGTATCTTGTAGAAGTGATATTGAAACTTTCTAAATGAGTATGGAAATAGTTCTGAATAATTGATGATTTTTTACAAAACTACTTTTTTTGTTATATTAGAAATTGCTACACTACTTGATACTGCTCATCAATTCCAAGTACATATTAGATTAATACCTTTTTAATTTAATATTGCAATAATATATTAATTATGTAAAACACAAAAATTAGTTTCCATTTGTCTGTTCATACATGCCTTACGTGTACATAAAAGTGTACAGACAACAGTGTACATATTACATGTAACCAATACATCATAAACAAGCAACAGTAGATGAAGTAACATTTGATAATTCAAATATATTTAGTTTTTTGATAATTGTCTGCTGTACACTCTTTTCTTTTTTACATATAAAATGTACACAAGTTATATTACAAATTCTATGAAACATAGTTTTAAGTCCACAATGCAAGAATTTAGTTTTCATTATGTGCCATATAAAATGCACAAGAAATACATATGTTCTAAACCAAATAAATTTAGGATACTAGTACGTGTATTTGGGTTAATCAAGTATGCCATGTGTCTTTGACAGTAACTGTAAATAATATATGTACAAGTACATAATAAGTCTGTGTTGTATGATTATTATGTAAAAGTTTGTATAATGAATGCCAAAATGGACATTACAAAGGTTATTGTACATTAAACTTGATACTATTTTGTGTAGGTTGATTGTGTACATATATGCATATATCACTTAATTTGTTTGTTGTTTATCATATAAAAATACACAGAAAGGATAGGCATAGATGATACAAATAATATGTTGTCGATTTTTGGTACAGAAATAAAATGTGACAATGAGAAAATATAAATAAACACTCTGTTATGAATATGAATTACTATTCTTGGAAGAAACAGATATGAAAAAATGTAAATAATTAATAATATTTTAGTTTTTTGTTGAATTACTTCAAACTTTTTTTAGTAGAAGTTTGTACACACTGATTTATTTCAATGAATGATTTCGTATGTATTACATGTGTGATACTATTAATTTTGCTATTATTTTATTAAAATACTATAACATACATTAAAAAGAATAGCATATTTTTCGCACTTTTGAATAGTTCACGTATCTTTAAAAAATATAAAACAATAATTTGGAAAATGTAGAATCGCACTTAGCATTAATTTCCAATGCCCAGTAATACGCAAATAATATATTTTGAATGCTTAACAGGTAAGTCATATATTTTTCTATAGCTTGTATAACTTAGTATTTATATTATGAAAGTATTTTGATCAAGATGTAAATACCTGAAATTAGAAGAAACTTATTTTAATAAGCTGCGCATTTGAAATATATGTTTGCATTTTTAGGCTCATGTTTTATTTAAAATCTGCGTTAAAAAATGCCACGACCAAGTTAATATTTTAACCAAAATTTGGCTGATTACTCGCTCATTTGTTATAGGAATCACCTAATTCGAAAATAATTTATCGGCAAAATTATAGGGTCTTATAGGGTAGTACGGGGTTGCACGTAGTAGTACCTGTTAAAACAAGGGAAAGTGGTTGGGGGCGAATGAGGATGCTAACACGACTATTACATATACATAAAACTGTATGCATCTGTTTATTGACGTAAAGTAATTGGTTGTTAATATATGAAAACTGCAGTGATAAATTACGCAGCAGATAACTTTAACATTATAAACAATACTTTCTTGCGAACAAACAGTTACGATATCTGAATTATGAAGATATAACGGTAAGCGAATGAAAATTTTGTAATATATACGCGTTGCGACGCTTAATTAGGGATATACACGAGCACGTAGAAATACTTACGAAAAATATTTTACAGTGGAACTAGGAAACAGGGAAATAGGTACTCTCGCATTGTTTATATTTGCTTCAGTCGAAATTTCTTAAGCCGCTTTCCATTGGAACTCGCGCCCTCGAGTTTCGACGATCTACGACAACCTGTCGTCAGATGTTGGTGCAGTTGGCTTTGCGTCAATGGTAACGGAGCTATTTTAATTTCGAATTTCGGGCGACCCTGATGTACTCTACGAAGTATTTGGAGCGCGTTTGTATTTCGTCACGACATTTAAGTGATAGGAGGAAAAATTTCCGGATCAGCGATAAATAACTTCGAGTGTAAGAGATTTGCATTTCTTTTCGTTGTATAGAGACGGTAACGTGCACAATCACCATGTGTTACTAACCACGCAACCACTGTCCGATAGTGCTTAATATATTTGTAGCTTATCGTGATTTACTAATATTATTAATTCGTACATGAACAATCTGAGTCGTACATTTGTCTTGATTTTTTCATAACCTGCTATGATTTACGACAGCAACTGTTGATCTTACTTTCAGATGGGAGAACCACCTAAATACTATGGAAAAAGACGAAGTATTGTTCGTAGGATTGGCTCATTTTTACCCTTAAAACCACCACCAAAGATATATGTTAGTGTGACACCTTTACATTCAATGACGAACTCTATGATCAATGAGGAAAGTAGTGGTGATTATACAGACGCAAATGGATTTGGTCCTGCAGGGTCAGTGGTGATTTTCCATAATTTTCGAATTTATATGCTGAATGTATTACCAATGTATTACCAATGTATTAACTTGTATGCGTTTGTCAATAGCAGACTTTCTAGCATTAGGCCAGATTTATTGGAACCTATCAGTTTTGGGTCTGAAGTTCGATTACTCGCCCTGGAGCAGGAACTTCAGGAGCTCAGGGAACAGGTGTCAGCGATAGTTAAAAATAATAAACAATCTCAATGTGAGTTTAAATTATATCCGTGTGTAGTATACAAAATAATAGACTAGTTTTAATGAAAGAATCTTCTATGTTATAGATGCATCTGCCGCATCTTTATCAAATGGAACTTCTACAGAGAGAATCACGATGCCTCAACCACCACCACCACCTCCACCACTACCACCACCAACTACGCCTCATATTGCAAGAAGAGCTAGCTTACAAGATCATAAAATCGAAGATCGCAAGAAAGTCCTGTTGAGTTCTCAAAAATCAATGGGAGATATGCTGAAAGAAATTGATAAAGTTAGATTGAAACCAATTGCAAGGTAGTATCAGTTAGGACAATCGTATGAATATATGATGCGTACAGTTGATTATATTAAATTATTTCAATTTTTTCCTTAGGTCTCCAGGGGGTAGACCTCTTCGTCCAAAACGTGAAAGCAGTCCATGTAACGATTTGCAAGAAATTTTAAGAAAACGTTACACCGCAATGCAATCGCCAGACAGCAGAAATTCTTCAGTTAATTTAACACTGGACGATTCTTTCTCGACGTGAAATATGATAGTATTTCGTAAAGAGATCGTGTGTGAATTATCACGTGGAATAAGTGTGCCATATTACACTTACGGTTCACGTAATTTAATGGTATTATGACTGTGACTACAGTTTCATTCGATACATATAACAGCTACATTTAAGATGCGATTAAGAGGAAGTTATCCATTAAACGCAGGAAAATGTGGTAGAGATCGTTATAATTACGACTCTTGATTTTACATTACAAATTCATTTGTAAAGAGAACAGTTCTAGGTATGTTGTCGTTTAGAGACATACAGATAAATTTCAGTCAAAGATTCAATCCACCGCTGCATCTGCACCAATATTTCTCAGGTAGAAATTTACTTTTTCAAACAAATAAGTCACGTTTTAACCACCGTTGCTAGATACAGAATTTAGTTTTACAACTTCGATTTAGATTCGTTTACTTGAGCACTGTGCAATAGAATCTCGTTAGTATTTATTTCGCATTACGTCGAAAGTTAATTGTCCACTTTCCTAAGGCGATGCTATTGTGATATTAATGTCCGTGGAGATATTAATGTCTATGGATGACATTTTCCATACATTAGATCCTGCCATAGAGAACGTTATATAGTCTTTATAGATAAAGACATTAGCACAGGCTTGACACGAGATAGATAGACATAAAATTACTCAAGTCATTCGTTCTACGAAACGTTCTCCTGACGAGCGAATGAAAATCTGAGTAGTACATGCACACGTTGAGAGGAAACAATTGCATTATGTCTTTATTGACATCATGATCCTGAGATATCACTGTGTGATTTTAAGTTCATTCGATTTACAGAGTTGCTTTTATAAAGAATATAAGAACAAGTTTCACAGATTCGACAAGATGATATCTATCATCGTTTTAAAAAACGGACGTATTTTGATTTCTATTTATTCTTTATAAGAGCAACGTTTAAATTTTCTACGTTTTAGACTATTTTCTGATATCACAAGGTATATATTCAGTTGATGAGGGTATCGATCGTAGTAGATTTTGGAGACTGAGCATATCTTTGATGATATTACGAATGTACAGATGTGTTTTATACATGATGCTTTTATCGATAATTAAAAAATAAACAGTTATTGTTAAACAACAACGTTTATTCTATTTAATATACCTGATCCATTATTTCCCTGTCGTCCCAATTTGTTTTTAAGATGACAAATTGATTGTTACAAGTATCTTTTTAATTCTTTCCGTCGGTCCAATTATGTTTTTGTTTACTTAAAAATTGCTATTATGTAAATTGAATGCTTTCTAACTAAAATTGGAAACTATTTTAAGGACTGAGTTTTTTGATACACAATCAAATAGTATACATTATTAAAATAATGTTAAAATTTTTTATTAATCTAAATTAATTGTGATAATAATAATGGGAAGCAATATCTGAAATATATTGTCAATGTGAATTCTACTGAATATTAATCAGATATCCGTATTTATTAAAAACCATTTTCGGTACTTATATCTTTATCGCAAAATGAGGATAAAAAGACCGGCATCATTTTATAGATTAGTGTTTAGAAAAGTAAACAGAATCTGTTATATTATATTAAATATTATATATTCCAAAATGTATACGTATATATGTATATCGATCGAATTAATTCGCATTCGTCTTTCCTCTCCATCCTGGGTCATAATCCACAACAGTTAATTACTCTTCAGAATGTCTTTGATGCCTGAATCAAAATTCTCTATGTAATTTTCCGCGGTCGACAAATTCGACCACAATACGGACCTAATATTAATTAGTATTTAATAACGGGTTTTATCGTCAGTTATCATATGATGACGGGTTAAACTTTTCGAGAAAATTTCTCCGCCGTGTAGTATGTACCATACAGAAATTTTAACAAGGGTTTGCACGTGTCGTCTTACCTATATAAAGCCGGTTTGCTGAATCCTTGGCAACAGTGATCCAGTGGAGATATCCTGAGACTTGTTGAGGCTGATTTAGGAACGCGTTAAGGTAAGGATTAGAATCTTTCTAATACCTTTTGAACTTACAATATTTCAAATCGAACCTACGCTTCCCTGCGAGTTGCACTTGCAAAGTGTCTCTGCATTTCGCGATAGTTTCGACCGCAGATTTCGTGATTATTTCACTTAATTTGTGTTAATGATACTTGTCAATTATATCTACAACTGTGAGTGAATTTAGAATTGCATTACTTGATTGATTAATTGTGCTCGTAATTATGAAAGTGGTCTAAGTCAATTTTTTAAAAAATTTGATATTACGTTTCTTAAAGGTTTTGAAACATTTATTAAGAAATTATCAAGACCTTATCTTTTTTTAAATACATATTGACTTAGACCACTTTCATAATTATGGGCACAATTGTTCTCGGATTGAATATACGAATTATTTCTTTACGAAATTAGTCGTCTATTTTTAAGTTATCGTGATTAATAATCATGAAAGTGTGTCGTTTATTATTGACGTACAATCCTAATCGTGCAACGAGAACCTGATAGAATGAAATTGTCGATTAAAGTCAAAAGTCAATAAGTTCTGCTCGGTGTGTTATATTAATTCCCTTACCGTTTGAAACGAGACACTCGTCAAAACAAGTCGTTGCAAAATCTTCTCGTTACGGAAGAAATAACGTGTGAGAAACATCGCGTGGATAATGGGGACATCAATACACAAAATAATACTTAATGGATGCACACTTAGAGAAACAAGACGAACAGGACGAATGGAGTCGTAGAGTTAATGGATTGCGAAACGACAAATTGCTCGATAGTAGAAAATGAAAAATCCTCCGCAGCTTTTAATGACGACCGAGATAAATAAAAATTAATCACATTTCTAAATATCTTTCTATAGTGTCACAATCCCCAATATTCATCGATAGTAAAGACTTTACCTGTACTGACGACGATTGAAATCAATTTCTACCATCGAAAACTGAACTTCTATCGAACAGAAATAGAAACTCACACTTTACCCAACGTACAATTCACTTCTCTCTTTTCACACGGTTGTTTTGCTCGTTGATTGCAATACGAGGTCTACGTATTACCGTAGACGAATTTATTAAATATATCAAAGAAATATTATTTACACCACACACATATACCTTGTATCTGGTACACCATATCAATTTCTCTATCAGCATCAATAGAATAACTTTTCCTCTCTTTCATTCACTAGTAAACTAAAATACAACAATGATCGACGATATTCCTGTAACGATAAAAAATAAAAGAACGCGTATCTAAACAATTCAGCTGTTGTCACCGCGAAAATTCATTTCCCCCGGCCTCCGACAGCATTCCTCGTAGCGGCGGACACCAAAGCGAGCAACAGAAGCCGCAACGTGTTTTTTTTTTTTTTTTTTTTTATTTCCGCGTATAAATCTGCATAAGTCTCCCCGGTGAGTTGAAAAGACGTAATTTGGTCGTATAGCATCGCTCGGACAACGATCTATTGCCCGTTATTGGCGTACGTCCGGACAATGCGAACTTGCAGGGACTTTTTGCGCCTCCGCGACGGCACTCAGGCAGAAATACTTGGTTTCTATGCAACAGAGATGCTGGTCACGTCTCTTATCCACGGGACACTTAGTAGCACTTACTCTTATCTTAATGACCAGGGACGCGCGTAGCGTTAATGGTTCCTTTAAAATTAGCACATGGAAACGTACGAGGGTACTCTAAAATTTTCGAAAAAATCTTACGTGACGGTACGTACGCCCTGTCAATCCGGCCAGATAAATGATCGGTTTTTTAAGTCCTGATTCCGAAGGGTTTTTTCCCAACGAACGGGTAAACGACGACGGCAAAAGGCCCCGGTGAATCGAAAGCGAAAGCGTACGAGTTAAACGGTTATCGCCTCGCGATGGATTTCGAATATATTTATTATGCACCTTCTCTTTCTCCGGGGCTTTTAAAATTAATGCGCTCGAACGAAGGGTGAAGTTACGTATCAATTACTTATAACTTGCTACTTGGTTTTAAGACTTTTTTTGTTATTTGGTAACGTTAGGGTTGATGGAACAATTTTTGAGGATGAATTTAATGGATTATATTATGTATATGTATACATTATACGCGTTTCGATTGAACATTTTATCGACGATTTCATTCGATAATCGTGCAAATAATCATTGCTAATAATATCGTTATGAAACAGTACATCGTTAGATCTAATCTAACGTTGTATCCAATTTCCAATGGGAAATTGACAATCGATGTATCCAGCGTAGGCTTTGGCTATTGATTTCAAGATAACCCAAGCATAAATCTGATGTATCTGATGTAACAAATTAATGGAACAATCGCGAGTATTAGACGTGCAAAATGATACAATAACTATAGCCGCGTGATTGCGCTTACATAAACGTCCGAATTCCATTGCGTGTTGTAATATTATAGTGTATCGTTGTTCGTGTAACACGTAAGAATTTTTTTTCTATTGATTCTGCATACCTACGCGTACTGTTAAACAACAACAACAATAAATACATACGATTCGCGGTAGAAAACTAACAGCTGCATGAAAATATCGTTTCCTGGAAGAGGAATTTGAATTCTCGCGGTGACTTTTCGTCTCGTTATTCAAATTAAAGTTTATACAAATTGTGCTGAAACGCCGGCTAACAAGAACGGTGTTCGCGTATTTTACGAGTGGTAACGTTCGAAAAATTGAAACAGGTGACTGTAGGACACCGGAAAGTTGCGGCGATGCAATTTTAAGTTGCATGACTTCGAACGGATCGTTGATCCGACAAGTCAACCGTAACGGTTGGGCAGCCCATTGTTTTACTTTTACACTCGCTGAACATCGCGAAGTTAAAACTACCTTTTTCACCGTAACATTCGTAAACAAAAACAGGTTAAAGACGCAACACGGATTCCAAATCGATTGATCGCCAAGCGAGACTGATCGCAATTTACAATAAACCTATACAAATTTACGAGAAATGACAAGGCTGGTAAAACACAGATTTTTTTTTCATTCAGAATTACTTCAATTCTCACCTCGTGTACGACAAACGTTGATATTATCGAAAATAGTTTCTCGTTGAGTATTATTTCAACGTGATACGAAATTATATTTTGTTTGCAAGAATATGAAATAATAGAAAGTAACTCGACTCGAAACTCAGTCAAATTATTATTAATTTGTAAATATACCAATAAAATTTTCTTTTATTATTTCACAATATTTTATCTCAGTGAAATTTCACATTTGGAGCGCTTCTTATTATTTTCTTTACCCTTTTTACGTTTGTTCATCAAGAGTGAAGGAATTCCATCTTGAAATTTCTAGAATAGCTTATATGTACATTATATAATAAAAGATACATAAGAATATCTGTATAATTTAGGTCCTATACGGGCAATAAATAATATGTCATAATCGGGTACTAAAATATGGTATTAATTACGATAGCTCCTTTCATTAACGAACACTGATTTTATAGTGAAACTGTAGTATAATGTAAGTTTAGGTTGTAAATTACGTGGAAAAAAAGTAAAGGACTGTTTTAATAATACCCATCAAATTATTCAAGCGTCGCTCACGATTATTTAGCTCGGATTACTCACGGACGATTGGCGGTTAAACTTCGTTAGTTGCCTTTGAAAGCTTTCAATACACTTTTTAATTGTTCTTCTTTATTCTTCCGTTTGCTATGATTTGCTACAATAAACCGACACTATCGAACAAATTATTTCTGTGTGTATCAGCTCGTAAAAATATAAATGATATTTATTAAATATAACGAAGAAAAATATAATAATTGTATAATATTGCGTGAAATTTAATAATATTCATTCCATTCCACAATGAATTTGTCGAACAAAAACTGATTAATGGACCACAATCAAATTTTTGATTAAATAAGTAAATCATTTTTTTGCGTCGTTTTTTAGATCGATATAAAATATAAACGATCGTAATTGAATTCTTATAGATGGCCGTAAGTTACGTATTGGGTCTATTCCTGCTGTCGTTGGCAATGTCAACGGTGGTTTGTCAAACGTTCCAATACAGCCACGGATGGACAAATGGAAAAAGATCGCAGTCACCTTCGTTGGAGGAAATTGTGCATTCTGCCAGTAAGAATGGTAAATCCGACAGTGTCCTTGTGAACTGTGAATTACAGAAGCTGAAGCTATTGCTCGAGGGGAACGTTAATAGCCAAGTAAGCGTTACTTTCGAATACGACTGTGTGTTTGTGTGTGTGTATGTGAAACATAAAATGATTTTTATGCTAACTTAAATAAGAATTTTTCATTACGTTCTTTGAGTGGTCGATAAGAAAGTTTATGCGATTCTTTATCAAACGAATTTATTACCTACGAATTTATTAACCAATTTATCACGTTACATTGTAATGATAGAAGATTGATTAAAAAATTTCGAAATAATTCTGGAGAATCGGAAATCGTGATGTTTAAATGATATTTCACAGCTGTTGCAGGTTCCTTGCGAGTTATTCAACTCGCCAAAAAGAAACTTCGTGGAAACTATATCCAATCAAGAGCAATTTCGACGAGATCCAACATCGAGCAACAACTATTAAAACCCCTGTACAACAAGATAATAATCTTAATTAAATGTATGAGTTATTCCAACGAATTTAAATAAAAGAATGCAAGTGTGAGAAAATCGTTATGTCATTGAAGTTTCTCATATTCAAAAAGAAATTCAAATGAATTACCACCTCATTACTCAGTACCTCATAAATCAATTTCGTCTCGTTTTTTCTTGTATAGCACAAGAATCTTTTTACTATTCAACAAACCCTTTTAGAAACAAAATACTGCCGTCTCTCATAACAGGGTCCTAATGCCCATTAAATTTTTAGCAAAACTAATGTAAAGTGTAATACAGAAGTCGTGATTACCACGAAAATTTGAATAATAGAAGCACAGTTAGGGCCCAATAACTATTATATACCGTACAATTTTCTTTAAATATCATTGATTATCTTACATAGGCGAAGATTTCCAGTTTACTCGGATGAGAACTTCAACTAGATTTAGATAGAACAGAAATTCCCAATTCCCCGGACCGATTCGATCGATTCGAACCTGAACAATTATTCATTAGTAATCGTTAGCGACTAATCGTCCTTATCGCGTGCCGTATTTTTGAATTTGTATTAATTATCGCGTTTCCCCCGCGGACTTCAGCGAGGCGTCCAGTTTTCATCGGGTCCATCGCAACGCTTAATTAAGTTTTCGCTGTCCTAATTGGACAGACGGTCAATAGGATAGATCGCGGCGGCCGTTGCTGCTCGGCGTAGGGGATTTTGTCTGTCAACGGAAGATGGAGTGAAACCCTGGCGAATAGAGACACCCGCTGAGTCCATGGATTACCCCTACGGACAACTTATCTCGAGTGGCAATTCGACACTTGAATTCACGGACTTTATATCAGATATCAGCGATGAAGTTCACGGCCGGGAATTAAGGGAACACGGATTAACATTATCGATTACGCGGCCCCTGAATTTCGAATAACGGACGTTCAAAAAAGGAGTATAATTCACTGAGATATCAATGACAATCATGATAATTAATTTTAAGGGAACATGGATGTCCTTATTTTTCGCGGTTAAAATTTCCCAAGATACTGTGAATTTTTTTCAAGAAACTTTTTAAGCTTTACTAACACTTTTTATCAAATTTGTTCCCTTCGGTCTATAGTAATTAAGAAATCCGGTGGACCATCACGAAACGTGATATCGAACACAAATTGACACTCTTCCTCCACTCTTATTTAGTGTAAAATACGTACATTCGCAAATTCTCGACAACGAACTCAAACGTTCTCCGAGTCTTTGAGTAAACTTCCAACAATTTCCTCGGAACGATTCCGCACACAGCAGGTGTGTCTTGACGTTCACGGACACGTCACACACACATACACACACACACACACATATAAAGATGCAGCGTAATCCACCGTTATGACGAATTGTACGCGATACTAAATGCAAGAAGAATGCCGGTGGTGGTTTACGTGTGACAATTCCCGTAACAGACACGAGCACTCACGGTTATTAGTTGACGGCGTCAGGACGCGTATAACTATCGCGTACATGGGCAATGCACTTAAAACTTGGCTGTTAATCAGAAACCAATTACGGGAGGCGGGTCGAAATGAGTTTAATCGCATTAAATATTAAAGCGTCGTCACCGTACCATGGGACTGGGTGTACCGCCATAGGTGACCCTCCACTACGAGCCAGTCATTGAGGAACCACACACTGGCACGTGCCCCACGTGAAACGCTCTTGTGTCTTAATACCCCCGGGAATAACCGAGGATCCCTACGCCAATGTTCTTTATAGGGTGATGCTTACCGTGCCTGCAATACATACATAGGCACCGCTGCTGCCTTCGGAGATAATGTTTCTTTACAATTATGGAAGTTTCGCGAAAGATACGGGGGTATTTAAACCGTTACCGTTCGGCGAATTTACCTTTTTCTTCGCTTGGCGAATGGTAAATCAATCGAATGCGCGAAACAAGTACTTTGACTGGATTTTTAAACTAATTGATTAGAGAAGAGAAAGAGATTCGATGCGTTTAGAGATTTTGATAGTGTTAATATGAAATAATTGATGTTTAGTGCTGTTTATAAATTTTTCAGGATCGCTGGAGCTAATGAACGAATAGCTAAGGGTAGTGTTTTGAAGTGGATTGAATGAAATTTGTGTTATTTTTAATAAATATTAGATTATCGGGAAAATCCTGGGCGCAGATGTTTATTTTGTCATTTTTATATTTTAGATTTCAAAATTTTAGAAAGTTATAAATGATATACTATTTAATGCAGAAGGGGTGTAAGTATACCTTGATTTTTAGAATAAATCAGCATTAATGTCTTGAGGAATGATTTTAGAGTGATTTTCATAAAAGATGGGTATCATTCGTTGATATTGTCGCATTTGATGAAACTTTTAATACATTCCTTATGATCTTCAGATCTATTTTTTTTTACTTATATCATTTTTGTATTAAACGACTCACATATTTCTTTCCACATTCACACCCCGCATTCGTTCGACCCTTGCGACGGTATTGTCTCGAACGTTCTCGTAGATTATGATGTATACGTTTCGTGAACTTCTCGTATCATTTCATAGTTACGTGTATATTGGACGTTTATGTCTGTGCGAGCATTACCGTTCTCCCCGTGGTGTCCTTCGCGAAAGAACACAGGGTTGACGCTCGTCTTGATATTACTTTTCCGGTCTACCACAACGATACTACGACCTTCCAAGCCAATTACATCGTTGAACATCTGTTTACACGCTTTACTCTTGAATACGAAAAATTCAAATTGTTCGCGTAACCACACTGCAATTCCGCGAATTGGGATCGCGCAAACGTGAATAATGCCAGGTAGAAAAAGTGCCAAAAGGAAATAACAATTTGCAAAAGACCGCATCATTACTTTCATTCCATTTCATTCTATTTAATGCTCGGTGTTCCTGTTTACGACGAACTGACGAGCCCTTGGATATTTTTTAACCCGATGCTTTGCAAGTGTTTCGTTTCTTTAGAATAAATGTTTTGTAAAAATTTAAATAAATCCAAATTTTACGTATTTAACGTAGATACTGTAAAATGTGAATGTATTCTTGCAGGAATACTGTTACACCGTGTATGCTCCACACAACACAGGTGGGAACAATTAACCACCATTTTTTAAACGAGTATCAACCTTATGCTCACTATATCTGCCTTGCGTACCAATATTTTCTATTGACCCACTAGAAATTCCCAATAAATAAATACATAAATTTGATTTCAATTAATCAATGCACAATATTAATATTTATTTCACCACAGTCACTTCTACATAATTTCACTTAAAAACTTCAGCTATACCAAAATCGATCACCAAGGCAACGAAAACCACTAAATTTTCCTAAGTCCAAATATCTCAAGTTAATTATTTTTCACGTCACTCATTCGTCGAACTCGATCATTCATTTAATCCAGGAAACATATCGCGTAAACACAGTAGACGAAACACTCATTAGTTTCAACGGAAGCTCCAATTCGCATTAAGATTTCGGACGGCGTGGCCTTTCCATATTTTAAAACCGGCTTATTTTCCCGACGCCCGGGATGCCGGCGTAAAAGCGGCTGCAAATCCCGGATAATATTTCACTTTGAAATCGCATTGCGTTTATAAAGTTTAACACAGGTCCGCCGTGGAACGGCGCGACAAAACGAATACTATTAGCGATAGGAGAAAAATGCTGCGAAACAGTCGGTCCAACGCTCCCTCCCCGTATAAATACATAAAATCAGGCAATCATCCTAAATGGCGCTTCGCTCCGGGATCAGGAACATCCGTCGCCTTTTTCGGCTTGTCGTCTGTCGGCTGTCGTTTGTCGCGCGACAAGGGAAGTTTTCACGGTGAAAACGAAAACCCGCGGAACGGTGAAAAAGCCGTTTGACGAGTAGGTACCTACAAATTCAGTCTACGGCGATGTCACAGTTGTTCCCTCCCTCCCCCCCACGCCTTTATTACTTCCGGTCGAGATACTTTTCCGTTTGAAAGTTCGTGTTATCAGACGAGACTTGTCCGTTCTGGTCAGTATCGTTTAGCGAACCTTGGCTTTATATCGAAAGTATAATTACCGATGTTACTATAGGTAAAAGTTTTAAGTACCACTTTTAGGATCGTTTGAATTATTCGTTTGTAATCGATTTCTTTTGGATTTAAGGGGAAAATGAAGGGTAAAGGGTGAATGAAAATTATATGGAATCGACTGAATAGAATGGTGTTGTGTCGTTTGATTTCTAGTTCTTACAAATTGTTGGTCGGGATAGAAATTGGGATAGAATATAAACGTTCCGACGTTACCGTTTCACGTAATAAACGTGCATTGAGTATTTGAAATAGACATTGTTTCTTCGATCGTTTCGAGGAATTGTTTCGAAATATTTCGCATTATTCTCTAGCGTACACATTAAACGGAATACTTTGGAAACGATAATATTACACAGGTACGTACATACGTACGTACATTTTCAAACAGAGAATTTCCCGTGGCACCGTTACACAAGGTGTAGTACGTCGTCCGGACGAAAATTACCCTGATCTCGACCAGGCAACTTTCTTACGTTACATTTTTTATGACGTCAATTATCGTCTTCCTACGTGGACTGTTTTGTTATCAGCCTGTTTATAGCTCACTCGAATATTTTGCTCCTTTCACCGTGAAGTGGAGATCAATAAAGCAACCGTGATGAGGCCGCGTCATTAAAGGACGGTGAAAGAATAAAAATTTAAGTAGACCCATTGTCTACGAACGAAGGTAAAAATGGGTGGTAGATTTGGAGGGGGTAGAAGAGAGAAAGAAAGAAAGAAAGAAAAAAAAAAGAAAAGGGAAAAGAACGGGAACGTTTTCGATTTTTAACACGCCCCTGATCTGTCCAACGTAGACAGACCGCAAACGATCGGAAATAAAGAAACGGCCGGGTAGATGGTTGCGGAGAGACCCATTTTACGGGCAGGAAACGAACGGTGCTTAGATACTGTGTTTTAGGAAACGCGCGGAACAGTTAATGGCTACGAAAATTGATCGTCCTTCACTATCGGAATACCACCCAACTAGTCACTTCCCCGATAGAAGGAAACAATTTTCTGGGAAAGACGTCAAACTACGAAAGCGAAGTGGCACTACGTGGCGGCACGGTGAATGGGTACGAATTACTTCGAATAACGAATATGATTAATGGGGTCTCATTTATATTGTGTCTCTATTATACGTCGAACACTGCAAGAATTATATATTGTTTATATATTGTGATTTTAATTGAATCTTGTAATAAAAAGTTACCAACTTTTGTCTTTTACCCAACGAATACAAAATTATTATATTAACAAAGAATAATTATTAACGAAGAAAAAACAATGATTGTTAAATTCTGCACTATGCGAATGAAAGATAAACGAGCACAAAATGGAAATGAAACGACGAATGAATTTTTCTACGTTAAAGTAGTACGAATGAAAACTATCGAACGGATACTCGGTATTTGTAAAAAAAAAATAAATAAATAGCCAGACAGTGGCAGATTTATTTTTCATTCGAACTATCAATTTCCATAAGCGCTCCTCGTTGTTTTCATTCGAGATCAGGCAGTCCTCTTGACAGCCGACAAAAAAAAATACACGGCGAACAAGTGCACGGCTTGGTTTTCGCGGCTCGGGTAAAGCGCAATCACAATAAATTTGCGCCAGTCGTGTAAATATCCCGGGCAGCGCGCACCTCATGACTTTATAAACATGTTTCGCACCTCCCTGCGTGTATGTGCGTACTTGTCGGAATGGCGTATACAGTACCTTCCAAAAAAAAAAAAATACCAAAAAGACTGTAATAACGTTCGAGTTTGTCCGCTGGTGTCTAAGAAACTACTTGTGATACTTTTTTTCTTTCGAATTAAAATTTACTACTATAAGGAGAACGCTTGAAGATTAGAGAACTTTTGTGGAATTTATATATTGGTATTATTAACAAAAAAATTATGGAATTAAAAATTTATGTCACTGTGTGTTATATGAAGAAGAAATTCTTATTGAAAATGTTGTAAACGTATCGACACTGAGGCGATTATTTACTGCGATTATAATTTTCATTGATCATTTTAAGAAAGAATATGGAAATGATGAAACTCAGAATTGATACCACTGTGTGTGTTATATGAAGAAGAATTTCTTATTGAAAATGTAAATGTTTTGATAATGAAGCGATTATTTATTGCAATTATAATTTTCATTGATCATTTTAAGAAAGAACATGGAGAAGGTTTTATAGGTCTAGCAATGCGACCGCCCTTTTGTATGGCAGGGCCTGTACACAGGGAAAGCACGAGGGTGCTTTCCTGGTGGGGGTGGAAACACGGTGGGGAAATAATTGTTGAGCATCGTATCGCCCGACCAGACCGAAGCTGATATTGGATTAGTTTTTAATTCGAGCTAACCCCACCGTGAAATGCACGTGTAACACCGTGTGTGAGTGTGTGTATTTCTGTGTGTAAATGAGTGGAACTATGAAGGGTCCCAAAAGAATTCCGTAACGTTTCCATTCGATTTTTCAAAAGAATTATTCAGGCAAAATGTTTACCAAATATTAAAATCGTAGCATTTTTTAACTTTTTAAATTTGCAACTTATTATTTTAATTTCGTGTTTTTGTTATAGACTAAAAATACTTGGAAGAACGTTACGTTGTTTTATGTGAAAGGGAAGCACGATATTTATAAAAATTATCATCATATTTAGACAGGGAGTTAGAATCAATTATTGTTACGCGTACAATAATCGTTTCGTGTACAGATTGTCGTTTTATTCCGAACAGTATTTCGCGTGTAACGATGTATAACGGGGGTTCGCGTGTCAAATGTACATGATCGTAGATTAATTCCAAGGGTGTGTATCCGACTAGAGAAGAGAAAACAATGAGCGGTAAACGACGACAATAATTTGCATAATTTCAACCCGATGGGGGATAATTCGCGTGGGACTCGGAACGATGTGGTAATTCAATGGTGAATGCCGCTAGTTATTTTCTTAAAACACGACACTTGCATTTTCTAAATTCTCACGAATAGGAAACCAACAAAATAAAACTTCCGTAGGTTTCACGTTCAAGTTAAAATCAAACTTAATTTTCATCCAAAAATCAAATAAATTTCCATATTAATTATTTTTATAATACAACTATATATCAAACAATCATAGATTCCTGAATATCACAGCTCTAAAAGCGTTATATTTTCTTCAGATTTTCATTATTGAAAAAGTTAAAATTATATCACCAATATCAATAATAAATTGATATCAAATTATATCGGTGTCTCGTTCTGGGAAACCATCGAAGTGAATTTCGTCAAGTTCACATTCGAATCCGTGGAGAAAAAGTCGGTCAAGATTTCGTCCAAAGTCACGCGACGTTTTTACGCGGAAGTGTATTTCACGAGAGGTCAAAATTCTGGTCAATTTCATGATTTGTGGGCAACATAGTTGTTCTCGGCCGGGGCTTTGTAGTGCCGCCTCCGAACGTCTTGATATTTCGGATCGTAATTAGTCACCGGCGTCTACTCTGGAAACTAGAAAAACCGCAGGAAGATCCCCGTTGGCGAGATTACAGGGCGCCGGTGGTAAATTCAACTTTCAGAGGCGGCGCTCGGCACCGATCGACCGGAAACGGTTCACTTTCAATTTCCTTCGTTAAAGTTGAAAATAATTTTTCGCAGTAACGCGAGGTGAACTTACTCGTCACTCTGTGCTGTGGTTAAAGGGAAAAATTATTCTTCGAAGGGCTCGAAACATTGAAGAAGGATAATATAGAAATCTACATGACTTTCGCGTTGTAGAATTGCTCGTACAGTTGCTGTTGTAAATATTCATAAACTACTGTACATTGAAAATAAAGATGGCTGCCACTACGATTTTTACTAGCTCGTTGTTTTTTACTGAAATAGGATGTTACGAAAACTCTCATTGTTTAAATATATATTTACAAAGTCATTTTAACGAACTGCGAAGTATATAACCAAATATTTAATCTCAGATTTCAAAATAAATCTAATTTCACTTACAAAGAAAATCCATTTCATTCAAGTTTCAGTTTTCGTAACACAGACTTCATATTTCCTTTTAACTTCGTTGCTACAAGTGCCACCGTTATTAAGATTAATCTCCCAAAAAAACTGCAAGCACGACCCATTAACAACTCATTAAACTTCGCGGTATTAATTACGAATATGACATCTCATTTCCGCGGCGTGTAATTGCAACCGTGCAAACCTAACGTCTTTACCGCGTCGTCGTAAATGTCGAACAACCACGTGTCTCGTCGGCGTATCGTCGCCGGCGTCGGGTAAATAATCTTCTGACGAACCTGCGAGATGCGTCGTCCTTCGTCCTGTGAAGGATACTTCGTTTCTGGTGGGCATTTGTCCCCAAATAATTGGGCGGGACGGCGCGCCGCGTCTCCTCTGCAATTACAGGCAGTAAACGCAGCCACATCCGGCACAAGCAGCTTCTAGGTGAAGCGGGATAATTCGTCGGGGAAAGACAACGATTAGGATGATCGGAAAGAAAAGAACTCTGTCTTTGCCGGACGTTGTTAAGCGGCGAGAAAAAGAACGAGATTAGCTTCGAATCGTGTGCATAAGAGTGATCGTCATGCATCCTATAATGGCTGTAAAATTGATCGGCTTCTTTTTTTTTGTCTAAAGGGGATAAGGTTTGATTTGTTTCATCTCGGTTGTGCAATGTATAATTACAAAATTGAGGGTGCATCGAGAAAAGTGTGCAGCGATTTACAAACTTGTGTCTGGGAAAGAAAGTTATTACCCTTTTGTATCCGACGCTTGCTTCGAATTGATTTTAGGGTATAATTATCGCGCGGTTTTTTAAATTAGTAACAGAGATTTTTTGTTTTTGATAAATGTGGGATAGTGTAGATTCTTAGCTTTTCTGCATTGGACTGTAAGTAGTGTAATCATGATGTGAGAACGTAGGATTAATTTGTCTGATTTAATTCAACTTTTTTTGGTTAATGATTACGTGGAAAATTTATAAGTGCTACATTTGTAGTCGATTATTAGCTTTAATATAGTTCACAGTCATTGTTCTTGCATTACGTCGAGTATGTTACTTTTCGATTTTTAATTTACGATTAATTAATTTGTTCTCTTTGCGTTAAATGTTTTCTCTGGACTAAGTAAATTAGATAACTCGAATTTAAAAGATTACATCTACACATACTTCTGACGCCAACAAAAAACAACTGGAAGTCTCGTGTTAAGGATTCTTATAAGAACGTGAATAGTGACTCTTGAAAATTGACGATCAACGGATGTAGCAGTTGAATCATTTTATATGCATTTCCACTTTTCATATATACAACGTTACACGTACTTACATAACATCACATCGTTCGCTATAATCAATAATTACGATTGTTCTTAACATAATACATGTTTATAATTATATGCCTTACATGCTGTATTCGATGACGACGGCGATCTTAATGGTAGCAATATACTGTAATACTTTTTCGCGATAATATTTTCTTAATTGCTTCGCCTATTTATATATTTATATTTATATTTATATATAATATGTATATGTATATCTAAGAAAATAATATTTACAAGGTGTGCTTAACGTTTTAAAAATGAAACGTTGCCGCCTGCGAGGCTGATCGCGGAAACAGATTAATATCGTACAGCTTTAATGTCTTTAATTACAACTATTGCGCTAATATATATTATATATACAGATATGTCGTATTGATCTTTCGAATATGCTGCGCTCCTGTCGTCGTAATATAAAGTCCTTATCGACAAATCACATCGGAATGGAAAACGGAGGAATGAAAGCACTTCGTAATAATTTTTAGTTTCATTTTTAGATGCACTTATCTATCGTTATCACTTCGTTACGAAGCTGAAACCGATTACGTTATATTATATGGTTACTTTTAGGATTCGTGGCGTAAGACGGTAGTATTACCTAAAAATAGCATTATAAAGACAGCTTCGGTCGTCTCCGATGCTTTCTTTTTCCCTCGATTTCTGGATTTCTGTCAACTGTCAATAACGTAGCTTTAATTGAAGCTAAGGCAATGAGTCCCGTTCTCGTGGAAATAGATCCTTTTATTGTGTCTCACGTTCTATGTATGTACGTACTTACATAATATATTTACCTCGGTCTTGGTATGTCTTTGTGTTCTCACGTATTGCATTCGCTGTAGTAGTTATATCGTCGTTGCACTGCTGAAACTCGTGAACCGCTAAGTTCGCGGAAATACATTCGTTTTGCGATTATTGTTCGCGTTATCATTTTCGCTGGAAATGTTCTTTTCCCTAATTTAAAAGCTGAGGCTGTAATAGAATATTTAGCACAATGTAAATTTTACTTTTGATGTAAATGGAAATTCGACACAGTATTGCTCTTTTTTATTTCCTTGAATTTACTCAAATTTATATTTCTTTTTTATTTCGAGTATCTTATAACGCAGTTCGAATTAATTGCAATATAGGAGAGTCTCGACTATACTTACTCAAACGTCTAAAAAACGATTTATCCTCGAAAATAATAAAAATATCAATCGCATCTTACAATGAGTTTCAGCGGCATAATTCTGATAGAAGTACGTACGTATGTATATTCCCCGTAAAATTCTGTTTAAATATTAACGTAGACGATCCGGTTGTCCGACGGTTGACGGAAAAATCTTTCGAGTTCCGACGAGTTCTCGTCGCTTGTAACCCGTGCAGCAGGTCATATTACTATTTTGCGTATCATCGAATTGGATTGCCCGATAATCTGTAATCTTCTGGGACGTCTGGGACAATTAAAATGAATATTTCATGCGTGCAATCCGTATCGTTCGACTCGTGGCTGCGAATATCATGACCGATAAACTTATAATCTATTGGGAGATTTTATAATGGCATTACGTGCTCCAACACTTCGTTCGGTAAACAAGATTTCTAGTAAACTGTCCCGTGAATGTTTACACTTTACCGTTAAAGCGTCCGACGATAATTGCTTGTATACATTAAATACAACCAATCTTGCTATTCATTCTATTTCATGGAATTTCGTAGTTCATTGTCGATCACTGCTCGATTCCACGGGGGATGTTTAACGAGATTACAGAGACACCGGGATGAAAAATGACGGTGAAGCGGATTTCAGCCGACAACGAAGACGAGTCGATAAAATTATCGTCCGCGCAACAACTTTGTTTACAATAATGGCGAAATTTCGTGGTACACCAGACGCTCGCACGTACAGCGGCATTTTTGCGTGGTAAACGTTGCGTACAAACGAGTGTACGATGCTGTACGCAATAATTTAATGTTGAAAGTCCAATTATCCTCATTACGGTTCGCTGAGTTTAGGACACGAATTTTACCGTGAATTCTGCGAAAACGTTTTACGCGATCGACGAGAAAAAATAATAAAATTTACGACGCTTCTGATAGCCGGACGATTTGCGAAAAGATGAGAGTATAACGAAATAAATAATCCATAGTTAGAAAATTTCATAGTGAAACGTGGCATGGTAGAAAAAGTCACCGAGATCTAACGGGAAACAGAATTCTTTTCCAATAAATCAGTATAAACAGTATCAACCGTCTAACCGGAACGAGTTTTCACATTCGATGAAAAAATAAATTCCTCGAATCCCATCGTTATCGTGCGTGACGTATCCCATGGAATCTCAGACACGAATTGTAAAAAGTTACTAAACCTCGCGTAACGTCGCACGTTGACAAGAATGCGGGCGCGATTAACAAAATGAATTTTCAAATACCACCGGGTAAATCACGCGAAAAACCATCTGCTTCATTTATCGTCGTCTGCGATCAAAGTAATCTTGTCTGAGCGAATGTACCAGATGTAGAAATAAGTTCCCCCCTATATACTTCAGATTACCAGACCCATGACGAGAAATTATAGGACACATCGTCAAATATTTCAATAACCAACACTTCAAATTTTCACGAAAATAAAATTCGTATCCTGTGAAAAATCGGAAATTTTCTTTGAACTTATTTCTATCCTTAACCCTTTAGGTTCTGATGAATTTTCTTGTTTTAATAGCCAAATAACGCTTACCGCAGCTGCAAATATGCTGAGTATGCGTTATTTATTTATGTTTATAACACATAATAATCTTTCTTTAAAAAACTAAATTTTTTTTTGCGTCCTGGGAGTTCGATTTTGCGATATATACCCGTACCTAAAGGGTTAATGATCCACACACAATTTCATCTTACATCCCGGAGATCCCTAATCATCCTCACACATAATCTCTCACTAATCAACTTCAATTCTCATTCCCTTCTTATTTTTTCTTTACCAACACACCATAACAACCAAACGTTCGAAGCAACCGAAAAAAATACCTAAAGCTTCCCAGAAATAATTTCATCCCCACGATCAACACTTGTTCAATCAGATGCCCCACATTTCACCCTGGAGACGTCGAAAATCGACGTCTGGACATCCCGTACCCCTTTTTCTCAATCAGATTCCATTTATTCCCGCAGTTCTGCCAGCACGTTGCAAGATTTCGGGTTCACACGAGCGGATCCGCGAGGTTCGGAGTTCAGCAGATGGGTTCGGCGAGGGGTTGCGGTGGACCGTATGGGGTTGTCCATTGGCCAGGGTGACCCAGGGTCGGTGGTTGCTGTCTGTCGAGGCTGGGAACGGCGGTGCCACCCGGATGACTGGGAACCGTGGGGTACGCGACTTTCCCCAGTGCCTCGGCTTGCAGGGATAACATCAGCCGGTTCGCCGCTTGCCTTTCTGCCTCTCTTTCCTCTGCCGTTTGTCTCCTGAAAAGTAAAAGAAGAAGCGAAGGTGAGCGTGGATGTTGGCTTGTGCCGGGGGCGAATTAGAATCGGTAATTAACCCTTCGCCAGGAGGAATGCCACCTGCGGTAGAGGTACCTTCGTGCGGGTTTACAAAGTCCGGGTTTTGTAGATTGGGTGTTTTGTTGTTTATTTTGTTTATTTTGGTGTTTTCATTCTGGCGAGGTTTTATGGGGTAGTCGATTATGGTGGGGGTAATTTGAATATGAAGTTTAGTTGTTTCATTGGTGATTTGATTGTGTTGATTTAATTATTGAGAATTTTATATACATGGATGAATGTGTTTGTATTACTTTATTCTGCGTGATCGTTGTATTTGAGGTAATAAGGTAAAAATTGTAATAAAAGTATAATGTAATATCAAACAAAGTATACATCAAGCTGTAATTTATACAAGTTGACATATTTAGGACTGAAGTGGAAGTTTCAAGGTAAAAATGTAAAACGTATACTTATATGTAAGCGGGTAATCAATAAATCGTTGAATATGTGTCATTTTATTTAATTCTCACACGTAATACGTGTCCATTTGTATCCTCAATCACAATTAGGCAATTAGATATGCCACATGTAGGTGATTTAATCGAGTATAATAGATTTCAATTGTCCTGATTTAATTCCAGCTGCATTAGCATAGAAGGAATGTCAAGTAAATGTAAAACGCAATGATTTCTATTTTCTATAAATATAATAATTTTGCTGCCTGAAAATTTGCTGTAGCCAAATAAGCAGTTTCGAAATTTCACCATTTTCCAAATATCTGCTCCTCAAAATTATGTTCGTGTAAATTATTTTCCATTAATTTTCACCAATACTTACAAATATACCAAAAATTCTACGATTCTACACAACGTCAATATTTACTATATCTAAATAAACAGTCTTTCAAAACTTCTCCATTTTCAAAATATCTGCTGCTCAAAATTATGTTCGCGTCAATTATTTTCCATTAATTTTCGCCAACAATTTCAAGCATTCCACAAGCCCCCGGATTCTACGTGACGCGAAAATTTACTGCCGTTAGATAAACGGCGTACATAAGACCGAGCGAAATTAACGGTGGTTCTTAACTATAAGGGATGAGAGGAGAGTGGGGTGAGAAGAAGCTGGATGGAGCACGAAACGAGACTGGAGAGATCGACTACGGTTTGGGGGTGAAAAGAGACAGGCGGTTGTTGGGGCGGAAAACAGAAGACAAACGTAATAAAGTTAATTCGATTCGTCGGTACCGCAGCGCTAGCTCGCTAAGGGGTGGTTCGAGGGTGTCTGTTTTCTAGCATTAAGTCTATTACGGAACCACAAAATGGCCGACTTGTTGGCAATGTCGATAGGTTCGCTTCCGAAACGTTCGTCGAAGCTTTTCCAACCGAAACCATTGACACATTCGTCATTCGAAACTTCACTATCGTACCACTGAAACGACGCTAACCGGTTCCATCCAGTCACTCGAAAATCGTCGCGACGTTGGAAACCGGTTCGCGTGTGTCTTACTTTATTTCCCCCCCCCCTCTATTTTTTTACATTAAATTAACAAAACATTTTATGTATCTGAATCAATAAGAAATATCTTAAAAATCCATGTTCGAAGTGCACATTAAATAATCTGATACATTCTTTTAAACAGTGTTTCTTATTCTGCTGAAAAATACCATATAAAATTTTTTAATAAGGTCTCTTTCAAGCGTATTAATTAACAAAAACACACATACATGCCGCAAACATTCAATTACACCTTTCAATCTTCCAATCACCCATATCGACAGAATCGACCCAGATCGAAGAAAACCTTTGTATCATCGATTCAACGCAGAACTATCGTCGATATTTCACTACAGTACGTATCGCCGCGTCCAACACCGACGAAACTTGCTTTGGCAACAATTAAACTGAAAAGTTATTCAGTCTGGTAGGCGCCAGACGGGATAACGCGGCCAATCAGCGAGCGGGCTCTATACGAGCCACGAAACACCGTCGTTCCATTAGAGTTAATCTCTGGTCCTCGGTAATTAAACGGTTTCGTTGTACCTTTGTTTATCTCCGCGACGCCGATCCTCCCCCTTTGCCGGACCGGGAGACAGAGAAACAGAGAGAAAAATATATAGAGAGAGAAAAAGAGAGAGAGAGAGAGAAAGAGAGAGTTGCTGAATACTTCGCTGACCCCTCGGTAGCTCGTGTATCACGGTCGAGGTAGCTCAATCGGGACAACTGTCGTACGATTAACGACGAGAAGCAGCTGATGTCAATGAGGGATTTTAGATAACGGCAGTTTTTCGATGCAATCAACGCGGCCGCACGACTCGCTCGTTCTCCATTTATTATTTCCACCTTCCACCGACGACGCCCCGGCGGCGTTTGTATCCGATGTTCAAGCCGTCTTTAATTCGTAGGGATTGTGATTCCGTTGATTTAAGAGATCGTCGTGGAATACGACGAAGAAACTGTGGAAGCGATTGAGAGATCACGTGTTAACGTTATGGTTGAATTTAGCGGCGCAGAAAATAAGTTGTTTGTATTTGTTTTTGGTGAAATATAGATTTTTAGAATGAAATTGGAGTTTTTATTTGGGATGAAGATGTAGGGTGAAGATTTTTATTTGGGAAAGGTTTTGAGAAGATTATTATTGATATCACCGTCGTTTTCTGTGAGTTTTGGATAGTTATCTGGTGAGTTAAAGAGCGGTGAATTGTTGGTTTTGTTGTGTTGCAACGAATGAACGGAGGAAATGATTGAAAGTTGTCGAGAAGAACTTTTTTCTATACCTAATATTTAGAAATAAACGTGGAAATTGAGTTATAGTCAACTGAATAAAAGTATGAATAAAAGAATGTAGATCATTTGTTTAATTATTTATTACATTTATGTTTATAGTCTGTCATTTAAATAGATTTCTGGTTTCGTATTTAAATGGGATGCTGTGGATATGTAAAATGATCCGAGATGCATATTTCTTTTTATTTCGCTTTTAATTTGTTTACCACGTATCATTCAAAAATAGTGACGTAGTATATTTGTGGCAACAATATACTGTTTTCTGATTTTCTCTCACAAGTACTTGCGAGTATCTCGTTGCGGACCGTCGGACAGTGTATTCTTCAGAGATTCATGTTTCTTCAATCTTCTGAATCAATATCCTATTCCTTTTTAATAGAATAATTAGTTGTATAAGTCCTTCATATCAAATAAATAACATTTGAAACACTTCTCAAGTATCTAACGTTACTCGCAATTCTCTCAAAGTTGTTTAAAAAACCCACTTAATTTCTTAGCAAAAAAAACTCTGATTCAGGTGTAAATAAATGGTTACAGTCACCTTATTCTTTCAACGCCCAATATAAATTATCCGCTACTTAAAACTTCTCAACCATTCTTCGAACGAGTGCTCCGAATATAATGCAAGAGGCGTTGTTGATATTTTTTTTCTTTGCACAAACGATCATACACGATTTCTTTTAAACAATTATGGGTTAGTTATTCTACACGTATTATCTGCCCTAAATTACCATCGTTCTAACAAGTACGGCTATCAAGTGAGTATCGCCGTCAACCGTGGCAGCGGTGAAATTTTTTCAAATCATTACGCCGTTTTCTAAGACGGATCGTTATAATTTTCTGAAACTGGTTTCTTTACGCAACGCGGGCAGATCCGTAAAGACCGGTGGCACTCGTTCGACGTATCTCCTCACAAATTACAACGACCCGGTCTTGATGTATTGACGATCAGAGGAGTGCCTTGTTAATTTGACTTTTTGCTACCATTCACGGGTTAAGCAAGCCTCCGTCCGAATTTCCTGTAATTCCTCTCATCGTCGGATATCAATTTCTCGTTCCGACGATACTTTGATTCGAGAAACGTCACGCGACGCCGAAACTAAACGCTGGATATTCTACCGAAGCGTCTCTTTTTTTTTTTACCAAAGGTTCGATCCTTTTCAAAGATCGCTTGTTAGAAACACTCGTTAAGGATCGCTTGTTACGAATACTTCGTAATCACGGTGTAAAAGTCTAGTTCGAGATATCGTACACATGTGAAAATCCCCTTTCGTTTTAATAGGACAAGTTTAATTACAAATTATTGAAAATTTTTGAAATGCTATTTAAAAACAACTTAAAAAAACTATACGAAAATATACACACATAATATAATTCAATAACTTTTCATCTGACTACGAGGTCCGTCCATTACTCAATTGACTCTGAGAAATGTTTAATTAGCGCCAGTACGTAGTGTAAAATTTCTCAATTAGAAATCGACAATGATTTAACGCGATGTCCCTTTTATTAACGACGACAATTCGATTCCACTCAACTCGTCCTGTCGGAAAATCCATTGCGGCTACGCCGTTGCGCCAGTGACAGGCGTGCCTACACCTGTGCAAGTAATTAACGCGGTTAGCAATTAATAATTGAGGGCGCCGTGCCGATTACATTTTGCAGCCCCGACGCAGCCTCGCCCCATTCGCTGCGGCCGGCGTTAACCATATTCTCTCGCAACCTGGGACATATTACTCTTATCGTTATACGAGCTACGCACCCCTTCACCCCGTGCATCATCGAGCCTGCGGAACGATTAACGTGCATACGCTCCGCGGCGTCGCTAATTTCCATTTTTACCCGGGCCATATATTTCTATCCGCGTGATTTCTTTAGCGTACAGTGGTTTTTGATTGCTCTGTGCGGGCCGAATTTCGTTCGTTGCAGTGAAATGAATTATTTAAATTAGGACAGTGAACAGCAACGTTGAAAGAAATTAACGGTGAATTTAGATTTTTAGAAAAATCAATATGTTAGAAATTTTTAACGATAGTTAATGTGTTATAGTGAAGGGACAAACACTTATCAGGACATTTAGACGATATAGTAAACGTAATCAAATTAAACTGTTTATGATGATTTAAATACTCACTTATCTACAATGAGGAATTGTTTAAACAATTGAAAATTTGGATTCGGATGTTTGGGTTCTATATTGGACTGTCTTCAGGAAATACTTTTAGAAGTATCGTTGTGAAACACGCGCTTTGATAAGGGTTAGTATTCGCAGGGTTAATATTCAAACACTGTACTACGTTGATAATTATTTTTATTTATTCGAAACAAGTATTTGGCAAGAGAATTTATGGTTTTCTATTGAGCTAAAAAAAGGAAATAAAGGAAAAATAATTGAAAAATTGGTATGGTATGCAAATGTTTGTAAGAGTCACTATACGCTGTACTTAACACAGAATAACTGACACTTTTATCTGAATCTCTCAAATAAACGACGTCGTTTGGTCAAAGGTATTATTATTATGTATGTGTCTCGCAATACTCTTCTCTTGTCAGCGATCGTAGATCAAAGTCATAGATCGTAGATGATAAATATTCTCCGACAGGTTTTCAGACGGGTTAATTCCTCGCTGGTTACTTTTTAAGATCCCGAAACAAAGTAAATGAATTACGGGAGGAAGAAAGCAATTTCTTCGGGTTCACACGAAGATAATTACACCAGAAATCGCACGATCGGCTCTCATAACTGTATGATAATAGTCTCCGCCGAAGAAACTACAATTCTACTTAACTCGCTACAGCGTCATGTAACTTTCGCGTTACACACCTTTACATTAGTGGTCTGACTTCGTTCGCTCGCCACCGTGCACTATTATCATTAAAAAAAAATTGTTCGACACATCCCATTTCTCACGCCAGGTATTACAATAAAACACTTGTAAATTAAAATGCGAGTGATAGATTCAATCCCACGATCGATATGAAAGTAAAAGAAACCGAGTTACTGTCGATTAACAGAAACCAACCCACGAACACCTTTCTCAATTACAATCACCAGCGATGAATTAACATTAGAACTACCAAGACAGTCAGAATAATTGGTTCCTAATTTCTCATTAAAATCGTGAAAATTTATGACATTCAGTTTTCTGTAATTCTTCATAACTCTGTCTCTATATACAAATATATTTCTATTCTAACTATATATTTCTTCTTTCTCACACGTATTTACCTAATACTTTTAAATATACCAAATGAATCCTCGGTACAGTATTGCCTCGGTATAAGTCCGCTCAGCGCATCTGCCTTGACCCTTATAACGAGACATGGAAGTGAAATTCAAGAACCCAGAGATCATAATTAAGCTCAAGCCGCTAGTCTTTGTATTTTGCCGACAGTGTCCAGATGCGATTGACATTATTCCACGCCCCACCTAGGGTACGTGTATGCACCTGTCAATTAATACAGTTAACAGAACATTTTTCATTATAGTTTTTCACAATTTCATACCCCAACGTTGTGTATGTGTATGTGTGATTTCATACGTATTTCAGATGTATAAGTTTACTACATACATGCGAACCTATGTAGTTCTAGCGTTAATAGTCATCGAATCAATCCTCCGTTTCCTCGAATAAAAAACAAAAAAACTCCAACAAAATAAACATCCAGCCGCCATTCTCGCATCTCGGATCTACGGATAAAGGGAAACAGGGGTTTTATGGCGGCATTCGTTCGTGTTCCAGCAGTTACCGGCGTGATCTAACACGGCGACCGATGAATCTTTAACGAGTTCGAATCGCTGGGGTCGAATGGCAGATCGAAGCGCTCCGGAGTCGCGGATTCGAAAGCTTTGACAGTTTAAAAGCCGAGAGAGCCAAGAAACCCCGGGGTTTGGAATCGCGTTGGTGTGCGAATTCCGGTAGGGGGAGGGAGGGGGATGGGGGGGGGGGTGTGATACGACCTCACCCCTTGGCGAACGGAGGGGTGGAGACTTGGCAGTCAAAACAGGGGTTGGATGAGAGAGCAACGACGGGGAGGATAGACTACATTATGTACGGGACAGGGCTAAGCTGTTAGGTAGCTGAATTATTGACGCAAAGTTATCTCATCTCTGCCTACAGTCATCTCGTTACTTTAAACGCAGCTGCTCGCTGGACCGCGTCGCGAGATCGGATCCGATCGTTGTTATCCCGACGCTGTGTTTCCTTTCGAACACTCGTCTCGCTCGTTTATTCGGATCCGTACAAAAGAGAGGAATGTTTTGGCTAATTGTCAGCTTGTAAACGGATAGTTAAATGTACGATGCACCGTGCGTTGGGGTTGTGGAATTATGGTTATTTATTTGGTCGTTTTTGTCTGGATAGAGTGCGACGGTAGATTGAAGAGTCTTTAAGTATAATTTTTGTTATATTGCGATAAGGAAAAAATCAATTTCGTTATCTGAAGTTTGTTCAATAAAGTGAAGATACTGACGTGGATACAATAAGGTTTATATTGTAGATCTAGATGAGATTTGTAAGAAATGTTGAACAAAATTGTTGATGGAGTTTTATACGTAAATTATATTGTCACTGTTTGTGTCAGGTCATGATTTAATTAGGGTTCTAATAAGCGAAAATGTATTGTTTTATTTTTGTCTTTTTAATAATGATGAAATAGGTGAGGGATAATTCTGATTTGTGTTTGTATTAAATGTCCGACACCATAATTAATATTTCTGTCACGTGTGAAACATCGCGAGGAATGTAGTCTAGACGAGCGAGCTTATATTCAAGATTAATTATGATCTACTTGTCACTGGATGTAAATTTAATTCAGGAGAATATCTAGACGAATGTACCTGTCACTGCGTTACCGTTTCTGAACACATTGAGCCAGATAACATGTGTCGTCAGTTCTTAAATCGAATTTCATGGTCTGTTCTCCAGCGACGACAAAAAATGACATGTAACGTTGTATCTATATTTCAAATAGTCCTCGGGTTTATTAAATAATCATGGAGGCGACATATTGAAATAAATAATCAAAACTATAAAAATACCAGCTTTCTTTTGCAAATTATAGTTACTTGCTAAAACGAAATACTACGACCAAAAAATGAAAATTTATTAACATTTGAAGTGTAACAATTCAGAATAAATTCGTGTTCTGTATATATAATAAATTTTCAATTAAAACAGAGATATATACATATTTGATTTCATAAACAATTTAAGAAATATTAATAATTCTTCCTTATTAACGATTGTTTATACGCGATCTTGATACATAAAATCTGTTTATTTATGCAGCACGGTAAATTTGACGTGGATTATAGTTCCTCAGAATTCCGGAAGATTTTACGACAGACGTAATTATTCTAGTAGAACGTAATACGAAACAAAAATGCCGTACGGCATTCGAAAGTTTTTACTTCAAGTTCCTCGTCCGATCTCTTATAAAATAGTTACCATTCTTCCGAGGGCATTCTCTTTACTTCTTTTTTTAAATCCTTTACAGTCTTCCATTTTTATGCATTTATCTCTTCGTTGCCGAGGTTTCTGGAATGACGGAAGAACTAACGGTACGATGTTCTTCCGTGTACTTCGATCTTCAACACATTTACCGGTAGAACTCAAGAAAAAGACTCCATTTTCAAAAAAGCCAGCTTTATTGTTATAAACCTATTTGCACGACTGATTTTTGTTGTTAAGCGTATTTTTTTATCGACCCTATCTCGATCGTCCAGACTTCACATTAACGACCATCGATCATCAAAATTGATTAGTTTAATTTCGTAAAAGTGCCATTAACCCTAGAACTACCCCGGAATTTTCGATATATTTAGACATTCCATCTATAGCTCGTCGAAATTAGAATAGTAGGCGGAAAATAAGTCTCATAAATTTAAGAAAACCGCCGATCACCCAGGATGTCCATAAACGACCAATAAAAAATTATTATATTTCATCTCGCTACCTTCTCAAACCTAAAATCATAAAAACATGTGTTACCACGTCAACGTCTACCAATTTTCTCAAATCAAATTGACAATCCTATACGTTTGTTAGCAGAGTAGATTGTTAAGCGAAGAGATTGGACCGGGTTTTATTTACTATCACACTATTTATTATAAACATCCTTATGCTTTTAATACGTCCTTATACTCTAACGGTCTGATTACGTCTACGTATACATGGTGAACTAGAATATGTAATGCTCCAGTCTAGTAATCTGGATCATGTCAACTATTAGGTAATTGTACAGATGTCGCAGTATGGATGTTACGGTAATCCAGTAACTGTCTTATACATAGAAATAAACTCAGTTTTATCTATATCTCATATTACCTCACCTAACAACGTTGATCTTATACATAAATATCAACTCAGTGTTACCTATATCTCATATTACCTACACCTAACAACGTTGATCTTTAAAAACGTTACACTCTACAGTATATCCCTGAAACCAAAGATCTTCCCCATACCGTTCAAGATTCCCGGTTTTACCGTTCGCCCAAAAACAATCACGCTTTTTCCCGACGTTTCCGAGAAACGTTCCAAGGATGAACGTCGCGACGACAACGCTTTTAAAAACTGCCCGTAGTAGAAAGCATCAGCCGGGGGAGAAGAGGTAGTCCAGGGTGGGTACATTGTACCTCCGAAGAATGTCGCCGGGTTCGGCTCGCCTTATAGTCGCCCCTGGTATCAGGTACCAGCGCCACGAACGGGCTCCCTTTTATCTAAATGACGTGTTTTCGTCCTTCGTTATCTTGAAGAGACTCCAATACATTCGACTCTCAATGCGTTCACAGATACCCGCGGCAAGACGATGCTGACCCGCTATTAACATTCCGGGCGCGGTTTCCACCTCGCGTTTTCCCTTTCGATTTCTCGAACGAGCACACCCCGGTGTAACAATTGAAGGATTTGACAAAATTGCATCGCGAAACACCGACGTTATCGCGGTTGTAACAACCAGATGCGGAAGACCACGCGAGTTTCACCGGGTTTTAGCTGGTACACCAGTTTTCTATGTAGCGCGCTCGTTTGGCGAGAGTTTCATGGAAATGCACCGCGAACGATTGACGATAAGTGTTACCGGGGATAGTTCTGATAATCATTGACGCGCCGAATCGCTCCTGATTTTTGTTTCGCTCGATAGTAATGGGTAGCTATTTGACTCTTTTTGGTTGGGTTTTTTTTTGTTTTGGAATAAATACCAACCGATAGTGGTATCAGAAGCAGACACGTTTGCGAAACCTCGGTGAAATTAATGATTATAGCGACTCCGAGAAATATTCGGGCAGTGTGGTGGTATTGAGAGCATTATTCTACGTGTAAATTAATTATTGAGGGAATGAATGAATTTATTGTTTCGTTTTTGATGAGATTTTTAGAGCCTCTGCTTGATTAGTTGTTATCTGAGTTTGATCTTGCAAAATAAAGGTTTTATTGAAAGACACGTTAGCTTTCCATTTAATCGGTTTAGTACAAATTGGTATTTAGGGCGTAACAACATGTTGGAGACCTGTTTTCAAAAAAAAAAAGAAAAAGCCTACATTCGCGAATCATCCTCTATTGAGATACAACCCTTTTTGTAAACATTCTTAAAAAATTATATGCCCCAAATGGTAAGCCTATTTTGGTTTTAATATTACCGGGAGATTTTAAACTTTATGAAAAAATGTAGCTATCTCAGGATAAGAAATCTTGGCGAACGCCTTTAATTTTGCTCTATTTGTTAAAAACGTGCTACTATATAAGCAATCGAAAATGTTTGGAATAAATACCAAAAAAATCCTATTTAATACCTGTAATCGCAGCAGGTATATATAAATAATATATTATAATATAAATTTATATATGTATATGTATAAATGTATATGTATAAATTTATATATGTATGTATATGTATATGAATAAATTTATATGTGTATATAAATTTTCAACAGCTTTAGTGTTAAGATCCTCCAAAAACCCTTTGTAATCGCGTCCGTTTAAAACCCGCGATTTCTACGGAACTCACCTCCATTTTGTCCGTCTGTTCTGAAACCAGGTCTTCACTTGCGCGTCCGTCATTTTCAAGGACTTGGCGAGGGCCGCCCTTTCGGCGGACGCCAAGTATTTCTGTTTGTGGAAACGTTTCTCCAGCTCGGCGATCTGGAGCCTGGTGAAGCTCGTCCTGGGCTTCTTTCTTTTCGGTGGGGTCCTATTTTGGTATGGATGACCGATCCTCCTTGGAAAGGCTCCGGCAACTACGACAGAAAAAAATCCTCGCGATAAGAGCCTCGAAATTCTAACAGGACATTCTGTGAACGTTACGTCATCGTTTACAGTCCGCAGGTATGAACGGTATTTCATACCGCAGCGTTATTTTCCTATGAATCGTTTCGTTCGTACGAAAAAAATCATCACCGTCTGTTTTGCGTAACAAAAATGGATCGACGTTATCCGACTGGCGAATGAAAGTTTTGAATTATCCCGGGGGCAACTAAATCTATGCGGTTTCGACGAGAAATTACATGTTTTTTTTTTACTCCTTGGTTACGTGAACGTTCTTCTGGATATTTGTTAAGAATTCGTCGGGCAATAATAATTGTCTTTCCACGTGAAACAACGTAATGATAAATATCACACATTATTTCATACATAGTTTAACAGAAAAATACATACATACATAGGTACATAGTTTCGATATTGTAATTCCTATGTATTTTATACCCGCTATCCGATTGATATATAAATCGTATTTACATTTCGACAAACCAACCCGAGGGGAAACGTGTAGCGGCAACACTCAAAGATTACTTCGTAAATGCGTATAAAACGTGTCGGAATTTCCTAACGTTCCAACGGCAACAAATTACGCACACCGAACGGCGTAAACTACTCTTGATATCGGTGAAACTCACAGAAAAGTTTCCCTATGGAAAATCATTATAAAATCGTAAAACCGGCATTACGATTTCCCCCTGGAACGATTTATACTATATCCTTTGGATCCTCGACGCCGTCTTTCATCTTTCTGCTCACCGGGGCAGGTGTATTTGCGATTCAGTGGAAGCGTATTAATAAAATCACCGTTAGCCCCGATATCGTCGCACCAGTTCCATTACTACGGGGGCCCGCGAGGCCAGAAAATCAAAATAAAGCTTTATCGGCCACTTATACGGAACTAGCTGTATAAATCGCGGCAGAAACTCGTCCGTGATTTCGTTATCGGGACGCCGTTTATCCCGTGTAATTATTGTTAATACTGTTGCATCGCGAAACAGCCTATATAATACGATTGTAGCATTGCGACGTCGTTTATCGAGAGTTAATAGTTCATGTTTCTCGCGAAACCACTCTGTATTCGTTCCAGCAACGAGTTAGTGTAAATTATTCGATCGGGAATCGCTCGCGGATTGTCGACAAATTTGTTATTACGACGGATCACCGGTTTCCTCGCGAGTGATACTCTTCGAGGTACCGAGAACCCTCGAAATTTATTGTAGAAACTTATTTTTACGACCCGCGATATACGGTTCGCGAGTTGCAATGGTGGCGGAAATAATGATAATAACAAAAAAATACGTTTATTGGATTACTACGAATCGCAATATGGTAAATTAGCGTTTCCCCGAGAGTTATTTTTTAGATGATATTACTTCAAAACCTCGCGTGATAATAATCACGTTGATAATATTCGAATTCGCATGGTAATTAGTAATGGATAGAATTAAAAATACAGAATTGATTTACACATCTCTAATATTATAGAAGGAACTATCAGAGTGTACTAATTCTTGAACGACTCGATCGGTATTTAAAAGTCTATGTTTCGTTTACGATTCATTGGATATTTATTATATGAGTTTTTCTGATAGCGAGTTAATTTATCGGTGTCTTTTAAAAAGCGCCGACTCAATCGGATATCCATCGAGGTAGAAAATTTATGAGCGAGTATTGCAGTAATTCCCTTCGTTCTCATTAAACGTTTCACTGATTTTCATTAATCCGCTCTCGTTAGTAAAATCCTTACGCGCTAATCGGAACACTGTATTAGTTCGCTGCACTTCATTTTCCACGGAGCGTGACTATCGGCGTCATTAAGCAGTTATCTGTCGCTGTTATAGCGCATGAATAACAGAAACTACGTTTAATGCGAACACCGTACGCGTAGATTCAATGCAAACGATACACGATGCCGAACGTACCGATTGGAAATATAAAAAGGAAATTACGCGACTAACTCGTCGTAAAATTCGAAGGAATCGGAGGAATATCGAATCTCCCGAACATAATTCATCGTGAAATCATTTCAACTGAGAGAATTACGATCGCGAAAAGTCCCTTTAAAATCTTTTTCAAAATAATGTTTTGGTGAGAAATCTGAAAACGATGGATTATTAAATCATATTCTTAGATTTTTAGCAAAAAAGCGAATTCCAAGGCCGTGTATTACATGAAAATAGCAGGTAAAATAGTTATCACATAATAAAAAAAAGATTTTAACATTCAGTGGGCACTATTAATTAAATTTATCTGTGTATAAAAATGTCTCACAATCAGTTCAATTATTCATCGTCGAATGTAATGAGGTGTTGAGTGGAAACAAGTATTCTTCGTTCAATCGATTAGCAAAACTTTCAGTTTCGGCATGATGAAAATTAGTAATTCTCTCTCATTACGTTTGATATCAACTCGATCAAAGGATCGCGTGCATATAAACAATATTTCGTGTACAAATGTCTTGAAACGCTCATTCGCTCGAACTGCGGCATTAAAAAAAAATACCTGCAATGACGACAAATGAATTTCGAGGTGTAAAAAAGGTGCTCGTGTATTGACCGAAAGATTACACCGAATGATTTTTGAAATGAATGTTCTAATTGGGTAACACTTGCAACTAATTATGAAAGCAAAAGTTTGGAAAATTGTCACTAATTCGTGTATTGAAAATAAGTAATTGCAAATATGGAGTTTCAAAAAGTTCGCATGAAAAATTGGAGCGTGGATATGTTCAAAGTTTAAATGGAAGCCATTTTGAAACCAGACGGATATTACGATTTGTAAGATGTTCCTATTAATTCCTCTTTAGAAGCTTCATTTTTTTCGGATCGGAATCGATTCACCTGCTTTGTCGGAATTTAGGATACACACGTACACACACACACACACACCGCAGTTTCTAAAATGTCGGAACTGTCTCATGGTATGGTATTCCTTATTAGGTTGGAAGCTTGTTTCCTCTTATCAGAACTACTCATCGAGATATAATTAGTGAGATAATGTGGGTTAAAGTCAGTGTGAACACAGCCAGAAAGTGCTGTCTCTTTCAGGAATTTCTACGGAAAGAATTTATTTATTTACATGTGTTGAACACATGTGAAATTTGTTTTTGGCCCGTGAACAACATGTAGTTTTTTTCAACCAGGCATCATTAGTTTGAAATTAGCGTGTTCGAGCAACATTTCAATGTTAATTCCATTATTTTCATCATCTACCAATCTAAATATTCTTGAAATCTCATTCAAATCATAACAAACACAATTATTATAAATCTTTATCAACAATACTATTAGACATACGTACAAAATAATCATTAAAACGGTTCCATCCCAAATATTGTATTAAAAAAATCACTGATCGATTCCTTGACAAAATGAACATTTATAACTTACAATCAAATTAAAGGTAACAAGTGCTTCGCTTAAGTAAAATCATTAAACATCCGTAATAGAAACTCGATTTCGGAATTAACGATTAACAATCTAACGATTCCAGCATCGGTAGGGGGTGGAAAATGACGGGACGCGGAAAATTTCGCGTGAAATTAAATTTGACGCATAACTGCTCTCTCTCGCAGTTTCCTCGAAACCGAGGAATCATCGTTAAAGGGTAAACGGCCATCAGGCGGATATTACCCCATTATCCATCCCTCTTTCTGCCACCCACAACCCTGTCCTTTAGTGACGCTCCGCCCCTGTTCGCAAATATACTCTGTCGTACAGCAACTGCGAATGATCCGGGATATAATTTCATTAATACTTCCTGTTCAATTAAAACACGGTAATCGGTAAGCGAATCAATCGAGATGCGAAACGACTTCTGATTTATAAATCCAACAGTCAAGTTACACACGAAATGGATTCCTTGTACGGTGATCACGAAATAACGGAACAGGTGATAAAAATTTCTTTTTCAAATAAATCGGTTGTCCAGGTAACTTCGATCTATTAAACCTCTGCTCTTCTTAAACTTAACGATTGCTTTTTATGATATTCCTCATTTCATCTGTTTTACATTTATTACAATTAAAATACTCGCACCAATTTTACATATTACTTAACTGTTTCATTGATCGTATTTATAATGTACCCTAAGAATATTTGGTTAATTTACTTCATGCAGAAAAAATTTATTTTCTTCGAAATTAAGTACGATCTGCACCCAAGTTGAAATACGAGAAAAAAAAATGTGAATGTTAACGTGAATCAGTAGCTACTAGACCCTGTTCTGTGATGATTCACGAGTGAGACCTGACGAAGTATCATAATAGCATACTATTCAAGTTCATTTCACGAAACCTTATTCCGAGCATCTATGAGAAACTAGAAACGTCGTCGCGTTTTAGCCGTTGCTCAACCATGTAACTCTTAACTGCTCATTGGTCTCTCACATTCTTATTCCACGGGAGACTTTCTTGCGTCACTTGCTTATTAGGACGATAATCGCATACTGGCCATTACACTCCGTTACATTATCATTTTATACTAGCACGGTCTGCCATCTCTCTCTCTCTCTCTCTCTCGCTTGTTCTCTCTCTGTCTGGCACTCTCTCAGTCTCTCTCACTCACCTTTGTAATTCATTCGTAATTACTTTCGTAGAATAACCGGACGCACGTACGATAGGATGATCGTGATTCAACGCTATGCTTTGAAACTTATGAATCAAAAATCTGTGAGAAAAATTGAGGGAAACTGGGAGGACTGTTAATAATTTTCTTAAATTACACAAATTGAAATCGGATAAGTTCTTGGCCCTAATGGTACACAGTAGTGGGAAAATTGAAGTTCGATATAAAAAATACGGATGATTGCGTGTGGAAATTTAAAGTTAAAAGACGTTGATAACGAGATATTTTATTATGTTTTTTATCGGGTATACTAGAATTGATTCAGTCGAACGACAATTAATTTTCACATGTATGCATTGAACACTCAAAAACTGTCAATCTATTATTATCAAGCATAGTGTGTATTTACATATACAATTTACGAACACAGACGATAGGAATTGATGTAATCGATGGAAAAAGTGTGTAATTGCTTGCATCAATGAACAAACGCGTTTTTATGAAGACACAGAAGCCGCTTCGATTCGATGATAGATAAATATTGATTGATATCCCGTTTATGATGTTCTAAAAGAAAATTTACATTTTCATAAATCAGCCAATCATGATTGCGAAGTTATAATAAATCGTTCCTAATTAATTAATTTATAAGATCAATAAAATCATAGAAATCTGTACTCGATGCGGAGAGTCATCAATTAATCAATCGAGCGATAAAACGGCGGGTATTTGTATATTTTAATGCTAACTGTGTTACACGATCAATGTTATTATTGATTGTCGATCATAAAGAAATCCCGTCTTAATGATTACGAATACTCCGACGGTCAATTAAACCGCGTTTAAAGACCCGATCATTGGCAATCTGATATTTAAATGTGTTTATAATTAATACAAAAACCGGTAGAGAAATCACAACGGGCATTCGTTGTAAACTTATTACGGCGATTCTAATTCGCCGTAATTGAGCTGAAAAATGAAGCACATTCCCCGATTGAATTTATTTTATTACATTATTATCTACTGGATATTACTTGCAATAGAATTCCTGGTAAAAAGTTCATTAACGTAGTTTATTCGAACTAATAAAGAACGATAAAAGTCGGATATTAATAGTCGTTTAACGACTTCTAAGATAAGTCAGCATTTAAAAAGTAGTTTTCTGTTTTGACAGATACTTTTGATATATCATTTCTATAGCAGACAAAAAACTGTCTTATTTTTCCTATAAGAACCGCAGTCTGGCAAGGGTTGTCTTTATCTACTGTATTATGAATCTAAAAACAGTTTAAATTCTCTTTTTTAAACACCAATCATTTTTACGATATAAAGCTTTTTAAACGATACAGTATATCCGGCACAAAATATTATAATTTCAACATTATAATTTCAAATACACTAACAAATGTATACATATTTATTTCGAGAACTTTCTTTTCTGCTCGATTGTCAATAAAATATACCTCCACAAAAAAACTACCTGTCGTTACAAAAGTCGTGTTCCAACGAAGAAGTTACACACGCGAACATTTCCAGGAAAAATCGGCCGTTTTCTTCGCGCCGAGGGAAGGTGGAAAATGATTCGTGCATAGGGACGATATCACAGCGATTTAGTTTTCGTGTGTCAGAATATCTCGGCCCGTAGACCGAGTCTTGTCGTTAGCGTGTCTAACGACAGTCTGGCCGCTAAAACTTGTCCAATAGCTAAAGTGACTTTGGCTCGGGAAGGTTGTTACCGCGCAATTTTGGTTAAAATACCTCGGCGACGAGTCTTTGCGGTCGAAGTATTTACCCTGACGATATAATCTTACGACAGTACGGCGTAACGTTTCAAAAGCTCTAAAAAGGAATAGTTTTAAGCGAGGATGAGAGGCTATTACCTGCACAATATGAAGGACGGTGGAGGAAAGAAGGAAAAAAAAAACACATTCGAGTGTGGCCGAATAAATACGTATGGAAACCCCTTGCGGGGTGGTGGGAACGTTAAACTTTAATCGTAAACTCGAGGGTTTATGGGCGGTGCACGAAACGTTCGTAAAAACGAACGTTTTGTAGGTAAAACGAAATTATAATTAATTGTCACCGTAATTAGATCCGTCGAACTTTAACGAAGCTTTTGTATTTTTTGGGCAGACTGATGTAAATGTCACGAATTTCAATTTGTTTACATTTGTAGATCTATAATACGTATCCACTAAATGATAATCGTAATATAAAAAAAAAGAAGGCACTCGGAAAAGTATCTCAATTACAAGCTCTTGGTGAGTTATTAATAAACTGTTAGATTATAAATCAAGTTTTCGGCAGTAATATGATTCTTTTAAAATAGTGGTACTATTCAAAATCGAATAAACGAAAAGTGCCCTAAACAAACAAGTATCCACGTATATAACTTATTTATTTACAACTAGTATCAATGCTGTCTATTAACAAACAAATGATCTCATACTTAAAAAAAAAACAATATACAGGTATAATAATTTAAATCCCAAGCCATATGTTTGCAACTACCCAACGACATAACTCATTTGTTCCTAAGCAACAAAGAAATTACGTCACAAAGGGTTCAAAGGGTGTTTTTTTTTTTAAAGGCTCCCTTCGCGACAGAGATTCCCGCGTACAAGGATCCCCTCGACGTTAGCAGTTCGCGTGCATAGCTTAAAATGTGCATTTACAGAAGTCCTCGGAGCGTCAAATAGAGGAGAAAGGGAGGCCGAGTTAAGAGTAAGTAGATCGTGCTTGCCGGGGATTCAAGGTGTCTTTAAAGTGTAATCAGAACAGATCGAAGGATCCGTCGTGAATAAAACAAAGGCGAGTTCGTCCTCGTCGACGATTGTTCTCGGGAAAGTAAACGGGAGAATGGGTTCCCGGCCAGGTTCCGCTGATACGACAAACACTTGGGGAAGTTTCGAAGATAAAACGCCCGGGGATTCGTATCCGCACGCGGTTCAAACGGGGGTTGGATGCGGCGGCGAGGGTTGTCTTGGGAGGGGGGGGGGGTGGTGGTCGTAAAAACAAGATGGCGACCCGTCGCCGCAAAATGGCCGGCATAAATAAAAAGCAGCCGCGGAACGGTGAACGCCGCCGATACCGCCGCGAAAGTTTTGTCCAACTGCGATATCTTTTTTATTTTTTCCCCTCTCCGTTGGGTGTAACTGCGCTAACTTCGTCGATTAAGGGAGTTGTACGTAACAGGTGCGAATATATTAATACGCTCGCATATTCGCGAATGAAGAATAATTGTTTTTTTTTCTCTAGAGTCTCTATAATAGTTTTCAAGTGCCTGGGATAATTAATGTTGTATATGGAAAGAAAAGACTGTTACCTGTCACTATTAAATATTCCCTCGTTCTAGATACCGTTTGATTACTCTATACCAAGAGTACCGATTACAAAAGTATAATCCACAAAATTCTGCGGTTACCCGAAGTACCTTGGAAACATATAAACTCCATGCGATTAGATAGAATTTTCATAATAATCAACCTAGTTTATTCCCTTAGTATAAACTATCATTTCTATGCCTAGGAAATACTAATTCCATACACAACACTATATTCAACTGTCCAAATATTTCCACTGTCTTCCCAAAACACACAATCTGTTCCAATCGCGAGGACGACACCGTCCCCCTCGAACATCGACGTACAATTTCGTCACGCCTGAACAATTCATCCCATTTTGCAGAACCTTAACAACGTTCGCGTTAAACACCCGCAGCGAGCGGGTGACAAGGGAAGCCCATCCACGACGGTTTCGCAAAACGTCGGTGTAAAAGGAGCGGACGAGACCGTGGTTTCGTCTTCGGTGACCTACTGAGCTTGAGACATAACCTTTGTCGGTGCAGCATCCTCGCGTTTCCTCCCCCCGGGCCGCGAATGACTCAGGTTAGAGTCATTTGATGATGCAACGCCGCGCTGTCACAGCGGGCTAGAGAAAGTCATTATTTTGCCAAGCACGTTCCGCTCGGTAATGGAGTTTGCGGCCTTCAAAGTAAATTGTTTTCTGCACACCGCGGATTCCACGCGGCGATACAGCGGTGGTTGTTGTCGTTGACGGAGGGGAGATAGGAGGGGAGGGAAAAAAAAAATTAACGGTGAGGTCTTTTGAATTTCGAGAACGCGTTACGCGAAACGATCGAACGACGACGAAAAAACGTTGCGTTCTGTTCCGTTGCATCCCTTTTACTTTGCTACACGCCTAGCGAACTGTGTGGAGTAGCTGGGTAAACAGGTCGAGGTGAGTTCCTCCGTTGTTTGGATAGAAGATACGAAACCTTGGTGAAATACTCTTTTAATTGCTTCGTGTGCCCTTCTTTGTGATATTTTGTTCTAAATAGGGTTTCCAAAGGTACGCTGTTATGTTTTGTTTAAGTTATAACTGTGTTTATGTGAATTCTTGTAGATTTTTCAAGTTTTATTTAGTTTGTTATTTCTGTGTTATCATAGATATCTCTTAACTGCTTCGTATGCCGTTTTTACTAATGCTCCATTCTAACTAGAGTTTCCAAAGGTACACAGTCATACTTTGTTAAGTCCTAATCAAATTTATATGAATCCTCGTACATTTTTCATTTTTATTTACTTTCGCTACTTTTGTGTTATCAGAGCTATTTTTTAACTGTTTCGAGTGTCCCTTTTATTAGAACTCCATTCCAACTAGTGTTTTAAAAGTTACGATGTCATATTTTGTTAACCCAACTGTATATATACATATAAATCCCCGTACATTTTTCAACTTTTATTTCCTACTGCTATTTCCGTGTTACCAAAGTTTCTTCCAAAATACCAAGCAACGTAAATTCCCGCTTCTCGTCCGTCACCCTCATCTTATCCCAATTACACTTTTCCCAAAATGACTCTTGTATCTCTTCAAACAATCGAATAGTTTATATTTGAACAAAGTGACAAGCATTTACCGCTCACGAAACCGCCGCGCAGTTTTCGGGGCACGTATTCGGCCGGCCGAGATATTTCCGATCCATGGTGTATCGATCAATTACCCTGCACCGACGTTGAGGAGGATTGAAACTGATCCGCGGAACTCGATCAAGCCGCTCTCGGTGTCGGACAGAAATACACAGGTCGGTACGCCGAAACAATAGTCTTCATACATCACGCGTTCGCAAGCGACTCCACTTTCGACGTGCAATTTCAGATGCGATACTATCCGTGGTTCTAATCTTTACGAGGTATAGTGTATTAGAAGAGGTGTACCGTACATACGTACAATACTCCCGCCGCCGCCACGACCTGGTAAGAATACCTCACGTATTTAGAAAGCAGCCCCGGTGCCGATATAACATACCTACGAGCAGCGTAATTGAACCGACATAATAGACAGCTAAACAGGTCTAAACGGATTCGTGGAAGACATATTCTCCTCTATAAAATTACCCTTTAGCTACCCCTCGACTTCTCACACACGTTGTCCATTCGCTTCGTTGCCGCTTTTTCGTTTTATTTATTTTTTAGTTTCACTCTTTCTCTGTCCGTTTCGTTTCTTTCACGGTTTTACTTCTGTTTTTTTCTTTTTGCTTCGTACTTTGGGATTCTTTTCTGTTTCGTATGATGAAAATCTCGCCTTGTTTTGCTTTGTAGCTTATACAGGGTGTAACGAAACATGTGGGCATAATTTTGGGAATTCATAAAACGCATCAAAATAAGAAGAAAAGTCTTTACAGTTTTGTAAAAAGCCCACCCTCTTTTGAGATACAATCCCTTTTGTAAAAAACTTTTTAAAATTATATCTCCGAAATGGTAAGTCGTAGAAGACCTATTTTGAGTGCAATATAATCGGAAGATATTAAAGTTTATGAAAAAATGTAACAGCTGCGATTGGTATCGTTAAGTAGCATTTGTTCTTGAATCTGTTCTTCAATATAATCGGTATTTGAAGTTTAGGTAGACGTGGGATCGTATGAAAGTAATGTTTAGCACAGATGAGAATGAGTTCTCGCGTTGTTGGAAAAGTCCTCCAAGGTAAGATTTTAATTACTTTTCTATCCTTTCGTCCTTCGTTTTTGATTATTTTAATCCCTGCGCGTTTAGCGGTCTCCCTGATTGCTCTTAGTTTCTGTTCTTTTTCAAGTTTTGCGAACGCGTGATTCTTATTTCTCACCTGCGTATCACAATTGCGTTTTACTATGAGTCATTTCGCCGTGAAGAAGACGGCGACGGTGGTGCGGTTCTCAAGGGAACGTTTTCATCTTTCTCGTCGCACGAGTATTTTTATTGCAGATTAAAGTAATAACAAGTTTTGTAATTCTTTTGTAAATATAAAGTGAAAAACGTGAAATTAATTACTAGCCAACTTTACGATCTAATTCATTGAAGCATCAGCTTGCAGATTTGTTTATTACTATTACCATAACCGACACTAAATTAAATTCTCAAGTATATATGTACTATATTTTCAGTTGAATTTCAGTACTTTATAAATAAAGAAGGACAATGAGAATATTTGAGAAAACTGAAAAAACTATATAAGTTATAAATTAAAAAAGGAAAGTGAAAAAATCCGAGGTAAAAACGAAAAAAAAACTTGATACAAGGCGCCTAATGCAATATAATAAAAAACAAATAAACTAAGAAAAAAACGGAAAAGACAGGTACAAGACATCTATTATAATTAAAAAATGAAAATGAGAAAATACAAGAAAAAACGATAATGTGATATAACTCTCCCATTATAATTAACAATAAAAAACACGAGAAAAGCGAACAAAAATGAAACCACCCCAGCGTTCATTTTCTCTTCCCGCGTGCGAGCGAGAACTTGATCCTAGCTAGTCAAGGGTCGTGCCCTATCAGAAATTCGCATAGCCCCGTCGCTTAAGAAATACGAATATTAGCCAACGTACGGCATGGCCCCCGGTTCGAAGTGGAATTGAACACTCTGTCTATTATTAAAGTCTTTCGCGGAACCGTGGTTGAACATTGCAGGCGTGCGCCTGTAGTACTAGCCTGCAAAGCGCAGGGATAACTGCACCGCTGTTACAGTAATGGGAGTGGTGGTGCTTTGTTAGTACTTAACTAGGGAAATGAAAACTAAACGTTTCCAGGAATGTAAAGCCGATGCAGTTCGAATCGAGAAAATTGCTTAAGGGCAGTTGTAAGAACGAGAGTGTTAGCGGTCTTTAGGTTTTATTCCTGTTCTTTGGGGAATATTAAAGAAATGCATTTCACAGGAAAAAGTCCTCCTCCGCTATATTTCTACCTTTATTTATACGGTATTTCTGTCGAAATACTGTGTAAATAAAAATGTAGGTTATTTCACAGACAAAATCGATGGAATCGTGCAAATTTTTTAATAATAATGATCAAAATGAATGTCATATGTTTCATATAAGTACGATAAATCTTATAGTATAATAATATGGATGCAATTTAAATTCTGTAATATTTTAGATTTTTTTCAAAAGTATTGTAAGCTTCTATCGCCACCAATCAATAACACGGACACGATAAAACTGATAATATCGCCACCGTTCCACAGTGTATAGAAGAAAAGATACGTTAAACAGGATTAAGATAGTCCGACGGTACTAACGAGCAAAGTGTATTCCGTTAATTTTACACTTTGCGACGTTCGGTAAGTCCCGAAAGGAATTAAGCCGATCGTCGGAAGTGAAGTTAAAAACTTCCGTGTTACGTCGAATGCGCGAATACGCTCGCTCGCTTAGGTTCGATGGCAAAGAGAGCTAGAGAGAGATCGAAAGAGAGAGGGGGAGAGAGAGAGAGAGAGAAAAAAAAAGATACGAGACTCGAGAGTGCCGATCATTTCTCAAACTCCATAACTTGATATAAACCACCCCTCGACCTATGTACGAACCACGTAGTGGGACGAAGCGAGAGGTGAAACAGCGGTGCCTTACATTATCGATATTACGAGGCGTCGATAAAAAATCGCATAAAATTAAGCAAACCCCCCACGTGCTCGCGATAAAACTCACTGGCTTCGGCCTACGAGAAGTTTCCGTCTCGTCGCAGGCCCCCCGGGGTAATTTTCTTCGAAGGGAACACCGGCTTTTAATCCGAAAATGTCTGTCATGGATGCAACGTCCTGTAAAAACTGGTTAATAAGTAATACACCGGATTGATATTGACGACGGCGAACGTGTAATAAAAGATTATGGCTCGTCGATAGGAATATGTATACATATTCCGTTGCGTATAACGTATACATACATACATATATGTATATGTATACATAGACGGTGAGAATAATTCTTCGGTGAGTAAAGTGAGTTTCATTCGGCCGCCTTTAGCGGTGTTCTTGCTCTCATGCTCATTTCACTTTAAATATGAGCGAATCCGTTGTATTATTCAAAGGTACCCCCGAAGCTACATACGCCGTCGTATATATCCTAAACGTATCGTAACCGCGCCGCTTGTATGTTACTTTGCGTTTATCTATACGCAAGAACGAGTTTTTGGTATATTTCCACGGTGAATATTGGCCGACCACCTGAGCAGAAATTTATGTTTTCTAACCCAGACCTGTCCCTCGGCATTGATTTACGAACCACTCGCGGATAATTTCAACAACACCTTTTAATTCGATCTGATAGGAAAACCGTGGTAAGTAAAGCTCAGACGAATTTCTGATAATATTTCATTACGTTTTTTTTTTATCAATACGTGTTGTTGAAAGAAATTTACCGCGAAATATAATGTGTTACGGAAGTTTACAACTCGATTCTAAAAATTTATGTTTGCCTGTATTATTGTGTGTTTTTAGTAGCTGAAATGTATAGAGTACTCGAGTATTGTAGGGTATAAAAGTGCGAACGAATATTTATAGCGAAGTGAGACGCGTGAAACGAATTTCAAATTCTTTTATGGAAACTGGAAATTCGATTGAATAAAGGACTAGAGAATTTAACCCTGTTTACTAAATGGTTCTTTCCGTTGCGCTCTTTTTATAAGTTCTTTATAGCCATGCACGGTTCGCATGAATTTTTATCCTTTAAAAGAGTGGTAAGATAAATATTTCATACGGTACTACCGGCTCCTTCTGCATGGTGAAAGGCTCTAATAATTTTCCGTTTGTTTGAAACTCTTTAAACACGGAAGTAACAGTAAAGTAACGCACCGTCGAAAACTAGAGATTATTGATTAGTTTCTCGCAATAGAACGAACAATTTCCCCCACTTTACATATTGAAAATTTGAATGTAACTCGAGTAAAACATGAGTATCCTTTACACGTTATTTCCACATTAAATCTTCGTTCACTTAGAATACCCTAACAGAAAAATTGTCATCTTCAATTATCCTTAACTCATAAATGTCATAATAAGAATTTCAATAATGAATAAAACTTGATTTCCATATTACAATCACAACTAAGGCATGAGCATCGTTTACACGTTATTTCCACGTTAAACCTTCATTCATTTAATTTTCCCTAGCAAAAACACTGTCATCTTCAATTATTCCTAACTCCCAAATACCAAATAATAATCTCAATAACAAATAAAACTTTATTTCCTTATTAAAATCACTTTAAATAACACTCAAAATACTCCACTCGACCAAACGCAGAAATAATCGTCCCACCGCGCTTATGCTTTCCAAATATTTCTCAAATCTCCCCCGCATAGCACTAAACTTCCGCGAAACTGATTCGAACTTACTACTTCGGCCGCGTGGAATAAATAAGCCCGCAGAACGGCGAACCACTGCCCGGTGGGACGGTTAAACCTCGAAGAAGAGAAACGCCATCGGATCCGCGTACGTCATTTCCAGCGGGTATGGAAAAATTATTCGTACGTTATGACGGCCTCGGCCGCGATCGGGGTCCGCCGAAATTCACTCTGACACCGGTGAAGACCTGCCGGCAAATCCCGCGATTTCTCCGGGGACCCGAAAAAAAAAATCGCGAATGATATGCCGGAAACCGCGTAGCCCGGCTGCGAGGTTCGTCGGTAAAGTATCGTCGACCTGGGAATCCCGGTTTTTTCGATCGGAAACGGGTCAAAAGATACGCCGTACGTTTTTCGAAACCCCAGGGATACCCGGGACACCCGGGGATGGGGTTCGCCCGATTTTGTCGTATATTTCACGGAGAATTCGTTGCGTTTGCCGGCAATCAATTGGTTTTCGTGGGAAACGAATCGGACAGCGATTTTTTTTTGCGCTAATGATTAATACTCGATGAATTTTGATATTATCGATTGTTGTCTATTGGTATTCGAGATCAATATATTGGTAGTACTGGGAGGGGTGTAGGTTGAATATTAATTTTTGCTATTGAAATTTGTTTCATTTGTTTAAGGGTCTAGAGTATTGTTTTTAATGGTATTTAATATTGATTTCAGACTGTGGGAATATTTAGAATTGAAATATCCGATTGATAGAAATTACTCGAAATTTAATCGATAGTACTGAAATATCTATTATATACCTTCGCGATAAATTGACAGACCGGGAAATATACGGATGAATAAAATTATGGAAATGAATCATCGCTGCTCACGTCGAATTACTTTCACAGTAGAATAGTTATACTCCTACAGTCTATGTATTGCGAAACGAGTACTTAATATTTCTTTCAAAGAAACCGAATTACTTAAACTGTCTCATAAATCTCGAATTCCTCTCGATTATTGTGTTCCGTGCATGTATATTCTGTTTCATCACACAAGACACTTGTAACAAATGAAATAAATAAATCTCCCTATACATTATTCACAAATTATTAATATCTCTCATTTCCTTTCGCAAAAACCTACCGAGATGGGCCAAATAACCATTTTCAAACTTTTTATTAAAATCCCTACATATAACGTTAATTCCTTTAATCAACATAAGGATAAATACAGTTCTTTACGCCAAATCAACTATTACTTGAAATCAATTATAAAAATTATCATTTTTACGAATTCGATAAAAACTTCTACATAAGCTATCCATAGATATATTGTTAAAATTCACTTCCACATACTCCTTCGAATTCCCCCAATTTCAAAAATCCCATGACATTTCCAAAACCATCGCACTGAACCATAACAGAACTTTTCATCACATAAAAATTTACCAACGTAAATTACCCCCCCCCCCCAAAAAAAAAGGAAATTGTCCCTTTGGACACAGCGATCGAACGGAGTTCCACTCGGAATCGTCCCAAGACTTCAAGCCAAGGTGAATGGCTCGCAGCGCTAATTGTCTGCAGCAAAATTAAACTGAAGTCACGTTAATTATGTAACACCCCGTCGGTGTACGGTTGGTTCCACGAGAGAAACGGGGTGATGATGGACGAGCATACCCGACCTTACGGGGGCTGCCAGGCTCGAGCAGCGAAATCCCTAACTCAACGCTAACTCGATCAGTCAACGCCCACCGTGGCGTTGCCCGGCACTAATCTGCCTCCGGATTAATTACTACGTAATACCGGTTTGAATAATTATCGTTTCTAGGGCAACCCGCCCAGGGCTCCACGGCCACACCTGACGCGTCCTTATTCCATTTTAGCGGTCTTACGTCGGAATTGTTCCCCGTGTCACGTGACTGACAATGGAATGAAATTGAGAGAATTCTGGGAATTGTCAATCGCCTGATTAGGGAACTATTAGTAATTAAGGAAGATATGTCTGTAGCTTTTTACGCATAATGAATCGTTTGTTATTGTATAATATCATATAAATTGCAAATTAATTAGAAAAGTATATGTTATTTATATTGGATTTTGTATTTATCACATCGGAGTTAGTTTTCCTGTTTTTAGTGTTAAAAATGTATTTAAATGAAAAATATAGTAATAATATTGATATCCAGCGATCGATGTGTAAAATGGTGCTGTTACGGTATTTATTTTTGAAAGGAAATCAAAAATGAATTTATCGAGGGTTCAAACGGAATCGATTAATAATCAGAATCGATCCTTCAACGACGCGGTGAAATGATCGCGAGGAATTTTCAGGGATTTATTGAAAACCAATTCGTTGGTTCGAATCTGTTTTGCGGGTGCGAGAACGATTTGACCAACATTAAGTCGCGGGTATTTAACAGCCACGAGTAAAAGTCGAAAAGGAAGCATTTGGATTTCGGTAAACGGTGTAGTTTATGTAGACGCCGCGGCGAGAACGAATTCCATTTGTAATTGCAGCATCGTGTTTCACACCGAGCGTACAAAATACGTGAGAGAGCCTGGAACGTTTACACTCGCTTAGAGGGTAATGAGTTGCCGGCATCGAGATAAAATGTGCGAACAAGGACAAAGTGATTCACAAGTGGAAAATATCATTTTTTTCCCCTTGCATTTCGAGTAGAATTTATCACAAGAAATCGACAAACAGTTGAGGACAAATTATTATCTTCTGCGAATCCATTTTACTTATTTTTGAGTGAAATTCAAATAAATAATAGAAAAAAAAGACTCTGATTAATTTTATTTTAATTATACTGTATATAATATTTGTTAGAAATTGAATATTATTAATTTCTCTGTCATCTTTTAAATGTCGTATTATTTTATATTATTACTTTGATTAATTTTTGAATATATTCACCTACGACGTTACACGAATAAAATGTTCCTTTATACTGCAAACAGAAAGTCTTCTAATTTTTCACTCGACTTTGTCATTACTTGTTTACTGCACCGTTGTAAATGTAAATACAGTCTAAGCTTCGCATGCACCATTACTTTAGATTACCGTTTCTCTGAATACACGATTTTTTTTCTTTCTTAGGTAGCGTTTGAAAAAAATACTTCTTCTTTGTACTTCGGAGAATGGTTCTAAAACACATGCTGCGAATTTGCGTACGTGTTCCAACAAACACGCCGCCAGTGGTAACACCCTCGTTTCTTGCAACGATAATAAAAATTTCACTTCCGAAGCACTCTATTACACTAACGTCCGAACGTAATGAACGTCGAAATAAGAATACCCGTGGTTGATTGATGGTGTCGATTATCATGCAGTCACAATGGTGTTTCTGTCATTCAAACGTGGACATTTAATCATGACGTTTCGATAAGATGTAATAATAACGACAGCATTCGACGTAATGATAGATATTACAAACCCGTTGACCTCATCCGCACGGTTATCATAATACGTAAACTGCCATGAATTCGTGACTATCATGTTAATAATAGTTATGTTCGTTGTAAACGAACACTCAAAGAATTCGAATGACATCAATACATTTTTTATGACCAACGACGTGTCAAACTGGAAATTTAAAGACTCTTTAATCGACGATCCGCAAATTTTCCCGTCAAAATAAAATGTTAAACTGTAAAAATAAAAGTATTTGTCGTACAAACATCTCGACGCTTGTTACCGTAATTATATCTCGCCATGAATCACTTAATCTCATTATTTTCGTATGGGAAAAGTCCAGCGTTACGTAACACATCGTAACCGACATTAAAGTAGCGAAATCAAATGCTATGGTTATTCCCATCAGTCGCTTCAATTATCCTCACAGCCGACGTTGCGTAACACAATCGAACAGTCGTACTTTCACTTGTTACAATAAGCTCAATGGTTTTGAATGCCACTCGCAATTTATGACTCTTTCACAAAACGTTCCGACTAATAACTACCAAGAAAATTACTCTCACGTGTATTTAATTATCATCGCTATCCCCCGCAAGTGGATCCTATAAAACAATTAAACGACACACTCTACAATTTCTAATAAAATCTACTTTTTCTGGTTTTCGCCGGTTCCGAGAATCATCCTAAGCAACTGTATCACGAACAAAAACAACAACTTAATTGCTCGTTTCGGTGTTAATTGCGACGACAAAATGCACCGGTAACTGCGCCACGCTCGCCGCTGATAAAAATCAGTTTCCTCGCTTAATTTCCGCAGCCGGAGCTTCCGTGACGGCGCAGGTCACTCGCCCCTCTCGTTTCCGGCGAAAAAATCCGAAAAATGAAATGCGCGCCGACGGTAATCGCACCGGGTAAGCGAAGTCCGGGGGTTGGAATTACGCGGCTACCGAGAAACTATTTTCCGTGAGTCGTGTGCCTATCGGTCGTTCACGGTATATCGGTGCAAGGAAAAAAAATGAAAAAAAAACTTGAAAACCCGCGGCTACCGCGTTTCCCAGGTAGACCCGAGACTTCTTTCGACTCAACGATTTGTCTGTTCGCAGCCCGTTTTTGCGATTCGTGACAACACGCACTGTCGGTGAGAAATTCCGTGGTTTTTTCCGTTTTTAACATTAGAACGACCGAGGATTAATTGGAGAAATTGAAAAACATTGGATAAATATGTTTGAAACAAAGAAATAAAGAGGGATAGTAAATTGATCGGTTTAATTATTTACATATAGAAATATGGTTATGAAGAATTTTGGAAATCGCAATGTTTTAAATTTAGTAGAACGGTGACAGTTATTCATTGTTTTCTTGTTTGTCATTTCTTAGGATTGTTGCTAATGAAAACTGTGTTGGAAATTTTGATATTTATAGATCGAGTAGGTAATTAAGGGTTGGTGAAAGGTGATGAAGAAGTAACGAGGGGAAAATTGTTACTTCTGTTGAAGAAATCAACGGAGATTCATCATTATTTTATAAATTTGTTTTGGTGGTATACTATAAGTAATAAATATACTGTTTAAAATATTTTTGCGAGTTTTAGTATTTAAATGTACCAATTTGTGTTGGAACGTTAAAATAAATGGGAATTTAACGCTTCATAATGATCTATTTACAAATCTGTAACAAATATCGTACTACCTAGAAACTTTCTACCGGAATAAGTGTATATTTGCGCGATTATCGAGGGTGTGAGAGAATGTGTGTAATATTTATTTAGAAAGTTTCCTATAAAGCAGAGATTTATACTGCTAGATACAACTTTCATATCGAGGTATCTATTATAGCTTCTTTTTCTCCATTATTTTTGTATTAATAGAACCAATCGAACTTTCCGATTATATTGCTCCGCTATGTTTTCCAGTACATATATATTTAGCAATCACATCGTCTTATTATAAAATTATATTTATCCGATTGACGAAATTGGTAAAGTACTTACTTATTTGATTGACATTCTTTCTTTCCCCGAGACGATCGGAAAACATTCGAATATTTGATATTAAACATAGACTATTTTCACATATACATATGTGAAGCTTATGTATGAATGGTATTTATAGTAAATCGAACGAGAGATACCACATTACCACGGAAAGTCTTAGTAATTGGAATGATTACGTGTGTTTCTATGTAAGTGGAAGTAAATATATTTTACCAAGAATATTCCAGATTCTATGCTCTACAAAGAACAAATAAGTACCATTACCTATGAGTAAACTACAGACACTTATGCAAATATCTATTTTCCATAACAGATCAACCATAAATAGCACATAATTCGTGCGATAGTTTCCCAAATGTAAAAATATTCTTCAAAGTACTCGAATTACAGGATAAAGTATCCAAACACAGTTTCCAGATTAATTAACAACTCATTACCCATGATCTCCTTTCGCACGGCGCAATGAAACCGTTTCCAAAAAGTACTTTCCTACGTTGCCAAAAACCGGGCGGCCCGTTTCGCTCATAAAACATGAATCTCCTTCCCGCGGAGGCAATTTAACCGCGGCAAGTTTAAGTAGACCATCGCACCGCTTAAAGATTTCATGATAGAAAATTCTCACTTTAATACCACGACCGCCGAGTAGAAGGTTGCAAGCAGCGTTAAAGCGGACGAGAAAATGAGCGGATTTTAACCTTGACGGTATCCTTGTGATCCTCGTTCTACCAGTTGGAATTCGGTAGCACGAGTATCTCGACGAGCAACAACTACCGGTGTAGATTTCGGTAGAAAATTAAAAACGATCCCGTACGTGTAGATATTAGTCGTCCACGTCTATATATCTATACATATGTATATGTATACGTATGTATACATACGTATCGAGTCGTCTATGTATACAGTTCGACAATTTCATCGAAGAAGTATGGGGTTCAGAGCTGCTGCAACGGCAGCGGATTCTGCTTTTCAGGTTTCGGTCACGCGATGACTTTTTTCTCTGTTCCTGGTACCCGGTTATCTTTGGCCCGAGGCGTGTTCCACTCTGGATGGACTCTTCCCTCCTTCCTTCTCCCTTGTGTTTTACTCTTTTACCTTTCGTATTCTTCCACCTTCGTATTTTCTTCCCTTGGTATACGTCTCTGTGTGTGTACGTACGCACGAACGGGTACCTACGTCGATTCGACGGTGGATTTTCACGATTTTCCAACAGACGAAAATATCGACGTTATCGTAAAATGATCTTATACGATTGAATTTGTTTGATTTTTGGAATCATTGTGGTGAATTATTACATTTTTGTGAGATTTTCTTCGTGTGTTTCGTTCTCCAATGAAATAGACACCTGTCGCAATGGTGGAGATGTGTCTCGTTCAATGAATCGCCGGAATCACGGCGTTTTATGCGTCGACGATCGTTTCCGAGAAAGGGAAATCGAAAACGAAGCTATGGCAGGATGTCAAGATTTACGCTCGCGGTGATTATTTAGTAATTCCGCGAAGGATGTGTGAAACGGGAAGATTATACCGCGGCGTTATTGTTGTAATTGTGATATCGCGTGTCGTGTCATAATTACGGTTACAGTGAACAGGACATTATTGTAATTAGGTGACTGAATTATGAAAATGAAAACAGATCGAATTTACATTAAAATCGACCGACAGATAGCGAACCGATCGTGTACCACGTCATTACTTAACGTTAATTTTATCATAGTAAAGTGGCAAGCCTACAGCGGTATGTTTTCATTTTTTTTTTCTTTTGTTTTTGTTCATTTTAAAAAGATAATTCTCGTTCTCTGTACGCACGATTTCCTTCGACGTACCAAGGTTGTTTCGTAATTCGACGATTCGTTATGTACGAGACAAAGAAAATGATCCCGGTGAATTCCAATGTGGATTAAAATTTTCATTGTTCTTCTAATTTCTTGCAAAACGACGTTCTACAACGATAAAAATCGACGACGGTAATTGATGATACGAGGTTCCGTGGCGAGAATTTACGGTTAATGAAGTTTTACCCGGTGTCAAGTGGAAACGTTCGGGACATGCATATTTTTGCATTTACGCAGCTGGCAGCAATTTTATGTTACATGCCACCGAGACGCGTACCTAACCGACTTCGTTCGTCTTTTTAACCCGCGAGAACGAAATCGTTGCACCTTTTATGGTTACAAGCCGGCCGACTTCGAAGGTGCAGTCACACCTGACGTAGCTCAAAACATGCCTTTGAAAACTCTCGAGCGAGCAACGATGAGCCTTATCTCGTTCCGCCGAATGCAGTGGTGTACACGTTCGTTCAGAAGTCGTGGGACACGGTTCTGTATTTCATTTTTGGCGGACATTTTTTAGAGCTTGATATTTGTGCACTCTGTACAGAGCTTCGGTGATTGAAAATTTGTCAAGCTGATTTTTTGACGCCGCGAAATTTTTATGCGTTGAAATTTAAGGCTCAAGAAATTTCACGTGTTGAAAATTTGGTGCAGGAAATTTCTACGCTTTGAAAATTTGAAGCAGGCAATTTCTACGCTTTGAAAATTTGGAGCAGGAAATTTCTACGCTTTGACAATTTGATACAGAAAATTTCTACGCTTTGAAAATTCGGAGCAGAAAATTTCTACGCTTTGATATTCTGCGATTCCTGCACATTAAAACTTACTAAATTAGAATATTTTAACGGAAGAAAATATCTGCGCAATGAACCTTCTATCATTCGCAAATTTCGATATCCTGAAACCTTTGACCCTTACAAATTTCATAGAGTGTCACTCTTTCAAGTGATCACCAAATTTGAATCTGTTCCATAACTTCTAGACGGCAGAGTATAATCCCAGCATTACATTGGTACTCGTACATACATACATACATATACTGTGTATACATACACTTCGATCAGACATTCGTCTACGTGTCAGCAGATTGAACGAGCGAATAACGCGAAAGCCTGGAAAACCGGTCATTCTATTACTCCCACAAACTTGCTTCTGCGTGTTCAATGATTAAATTGGACACACATGTTATTATTCTGCGTTACGTTCGCAGTAAGTAAGCAGTCCGTACCGCGAGTACATATGCAAACGTAACCGTACAACAGACTGACTATCTACGTATGATTTTCAGATTGAAATATCGCATCTATTTATAATATATGCTTGTTCTCTCTGATTGCGAAAATTACTATGCTCTCTTCTCGCTGAGAAATGGCGTTAACAACGCAAATGCGGGCAAACGAATTATGAGAAATTAGAATTTACGAGAAATATTGTACAGGTAATTGCATTGGGCAGGTAGGTAATGAAATCTGAGATTAATATCTTTCGGTTTAGTTGCCGAATGAGTAATTTCATTTTTTGGGGTGCACACCGGCTCCGCGATGCACGGCTGAACGAAATTTAATGGGCCATTGACGGAAACTTCGGAGAATCGAGCAAGTTCTTCTTTAACGACGAAATTATCCGTTAGTGTCAGTGCCGTAGCTGCCTGCATGAGTTTTATCTCTCTCGGAATCTTTAAAAAAAGGAGTTACCCACGTTTTTAGTCGGTACGGAAACGCTTGTCAAGATTTCATCATTTTCAATCGATTTTAAATGAAAAAAAGAACTCAAAGAATAATATATTGCGACAATTTTTCAAAACGTGATGAAAAGTCCAACAGTTACTATGTATCGAATTATGTAACATAATTTATAGTGAAACTTTTGTAAAAAGACTCAAGAAATTCTTTACACGTTCATATTATACTATAAAGTGTAATTGTTTTGTAATTTAAAATGACTTTCAAAAGAACAATGATAATTTTCGGAAATTTAGTCATTAAAAGTTGCTTAAGCCCAAATTGTATTTATACATACGGTCCTGTATACATGTATATTGGTCCGAACACACGGCTTATAGTATAGCGTTGCCTAGAGGGTCGAAAAGTTTTGGCTTACAATTAGAGAAATCGTTCTGTCAAATCGACAAGATTGTTTCGCTGAACGTAAATTGCCTTTCTGCCCGCCAATAGTCGGCCGGATCCATATAATCCGGTCGAAAATTTTATAGAACAACTTTTATGGTAATTGGTTTAAAAAGTTTCAGGCGCCTGAAATTTCTCCTCGCCGTGAGACTAATGCGGAATTAAAGGCCGAAATGACAAGAAGAAGAATCGAAGTGTTGCGTTTACGAGACACGCTCCCGGCAATAGTTCCGTGAAGGAGTTAACCTTTCGTTGAACACTAATGTTCTATACATGGTTCAATTTTCATGTACAGGGTGTAACAAAATGTCGAGAACCTTTTTTGGGGGATCGATAGTACATATGCGATGGTAAAAAAGAATAAATCTGGAACGCAAACCACCCCACGAAGAGATATAGGTACACTGTTTTTTTGAAAAACTTATGGGAAAATATATGGATTTTCAATATAAAGTGGTAGTCGCAGAGGACGGATTTTTTAATAATATTACAGCAATCGCAATAGTTACATACTTCTTTTAATAAACTCTGATCTCCTCTGGCAAAATTAAAATAAAACTAAGCAACTAGCTACTTGAACATAGAATGTTTGAAAAAGCTTTTCAAAAAAGAGTGTAACACGACAGTAGTTGGATTTCGAACCTAAATTTCCTAAGTTTCTTTTCATCTTTTGATGCATAAGCAAAAAATGGCCCCCTATATTCTGTTACACCCTATACATGTGTGAGTACCTGCGACACAAACTTATTTTAAATATTTCACGTCTAACTGTGCAATACATTAAAAGTTTAGCAATGAATGGAGATCTCTGAATATTTAATTAATTCCAGTATTACACTTAAACTATCGCCAATCATTTGAGTATTGAGTCCACTATGATAATCATAAGTACTCATGTGACATCGGCAACTTGTTCTGTATTCGCAAAAACAAGTAGCGATCTCGGAGAAAATTTTCCGCATTTTCAGTGCAAATCGGAAATCAGCGCAATTCGATGCCGATAATTACAGGTGTATTTTTCCATTGTTCCCCAGCGTATCGGGCGAACACAATACGCGGCATGAAACATACCACGAACGAAATAATCGGAGGAAAGTAGCATTGATCGTGTGCCCATGTTTTACTCACGCCATGCGAGAATTACCAGGTACGGTTTATAATACTACACGCACAGAAAGTTAGCATTCAGAATTCGACCGGGTTGAAGATAATTATGCATTTTGCACGTACCTACATTTCAACGTTTACACACACTTTTTGTCGCTGTGCAATTAGTGTTAAGTAATATTCCCGTCGTTCGCATTATGTTTCGCGTTTAACCGAATTAGAGTGATTTTTTGAAGAAAACAATATCTATCTGGCAAAGTAATAAATAAACACGCGTATAATAAATATATGAGTATGTACCCTGTTTGAAAGTATGATTTGTATAGCTTTGTTTCAATATGACTCCCTAGTGTGATGTTAAAAATGATATTAAAGAAAGTGTAACGTATTTAATAACATTTTAATGCAATTAGCAGAGAGAAAATGCTATGCCGAAAATTTTAGAAAACCCTATTTTACCAATTCTTTTTTATTTGCAATTCTCTTCAATTAGAACCACCTACACTACCATACTACACTTTCAATAAACATATACATATGTAATCACAGTAAGTATCAAACGAAGCTAAACAGTTACGATAATCAGTATCACAGTTACACCAAGCGTCTCGTCAAATTAAATAATACTTCGTCATCGACAGAAGTGTTCGTTAACTATAAAATCGAACGGTTCATTGGACGTAACTCGTTCGCGGGACCCCTACACTTTTCATCAAAGCACCAACACACCCAACACACCGGGGCGTCTACGAAAGGAAATCATTGGAAAAACGAAAGAAAAGTTTATCGAGCGAACGGAGACTTCAACTTGTCTACGGAGTTGAAGACTTCAACTTGTCTGCACGCCATTAAAATGTCATACCGGCGGACCGCACGCACACATCTTCGACGGATTTCGTTCCTGGCTGATCGTGACGACGGCACGGGTGAATAATTTCCACGCAATTCATAATTGATATCGTCTATGTACGGTTAGACAGCCACCGTCGTCGCGAACCGTCGTCGTAACGACATCAGGAACACCTACGCCATCGAAACCAGCCGGGTTAGTCTAAAGATATACGATCCCAATTAGAGAAATTCATATCCGTGTGATCGGATATGTGAACCATGAAACACTCGTCTCTCCCGTACGCTTGTATTTCGACACTCAATCCTATCGAAGGTTTTCCCCCCCGTCTTTCCGCCCCCCATCGTCGTGCACCAATCCGCGAATGATAACGCGGATAAGGGGAATTAATAATACGCGACAATTTTCCTAATTGCATGAATTATCAGGCTACGGGTGTGTTCGTTGATACCGTAATTGGTGCAACGATCTGCACGTACGTACGTGCAACACCGTAATGAGCTGCACCGCGGAAACTTGAATCGATAGACATCAACCGATATTGCGGTTATTCGAGATATCGGGAGACATTTGTACGTTTTAATGTGTTTTTTTTTGTTTTTGTTTTAGCTACAGGCGGAGATTTAAGTATTTCCTGCTACAGGATATGGGAGGGTATCCGATCGTTAGTTCGATTTAAACTCGTTAGGTAATAAGCAATTCTAGGGAACATAGTATACATATGTATAAATACGGGACAAACTAGACGGTTAATGATCATTTTCATGGGATAGAGATTCGGGTGATTTGAAGTAACGCGGGAGTATTATTAAGGATAATTATCGATTGTTAAATTTAAGGGATATTGATGTGATCGGTTGTGATTTCGAATAATTAAATGTCAATTTCGTGGCTTTCTTAACGGTGGCTTGTTAAATTCTTAATTGATTATGAAGGAAAGAGTCTAATTAAGAAAGTTCTATTTACTTATAAGAAATTAAAGGTGGAAAATAGGAAAAATTACGTTAGACAAATTGTATAAGTTGCGAAAAACAATTCTTCGGTAACATGCAGCGAGTATTAATAGTTTCTATGTTTCATATTGCTATCGGATAATTTGAATTATTTGGTATAATTACCGTATTTTCCTATACCTTATAATCACCATAATAGGAACTGTTATTTTCAAGTATCCATACGATTCTCTCAAGCCTGATGATTTACTTGATCGATTATCTCAATGATTGCCTGATTTATCGTGAAATCTACACACGTATTAATGAGGAAATTATTCCGTAATATTTACGTGAGATAATGTCATTGAAGTATTTATTTCTGTGAAACGTCACAGATATGTACAAACCCACACACACACACACGCAGACACTTATTAAATTCAATATATTACGTTCTTTTCAATAGACGTATATTTTCTTCTTATTATCCCGTATGCAAATTAATAACGATATACATAGATGATAATCTATTTCACTTGTCTCACATTTCTCACATCTCTCTGTCTTTCTTCTCACGGTTCTAATTGCAAATAGCGAATCGTTGACATCGAGGTGAACTACATTTCGATTTCTACGGACAACAACTATGAAATTACTATTGCACGCGTTAACAACTCCATTATTCCCTGTACCTACGACAGGGAAACGCTATAGCAGAGAAACCAGAATTCACTCCGCGGCGGTGTCATTTCTCCGTTTGCATCGGGACATGACTCACGTAACTAGACGATAATAATGCAATTGTTACAATCAGAAAATGCGGTTGATGGACAAGAATCAAGGTCTAGAGAGGATTCGCGTTTTGCGGCACAGAAAATAACATTCTTCGCGTTTAACCGATTTACGATAATATCCACAATTTGTCTCCCATTGTCATGTCGAAATTTAATAACGATCATCTCTGTCGCAAGATCGCCTCGTAAACAGGCGATGGTAACGTACCGCAAATTAAGCTGACTATTGTGGAAAAGCGACATTGCGGAACGCACTTCGAAAATAACGCTAAAACCGAAAATTAAGTGCGTGTTTTAACAGCAAGTGGTATCATATATTTTTTTCTTTTCTTCGTCTCCGTTTACGTGTACTGGAGTTCGAAGTTGGTTCATCTCTGACAATGAAATATTCTTCTGACGGACCCGTTTCATAATTGATTCGTGAGAGCGAAATAAATCCACTGATTGATGGGTTGCAAATTTGATTTGTTTTCCATAAGTGACTTTTAAGGCTTGGTATTTTTCGATTAATAATTATAATGGTAGCTTTGTAGAAAAAAATTTATCAGATTTGAAGATAAAAAATATGTTGTATATTGTTCAATGGTTTTCTATGATATACCAAATTATAAAAGGCAATCACTTCCTTAATTAAAGATTGCCAAGATTATGCCTTCCTTTTTATTTAAATAATTCACCAATTTAACTCTTTATTCCAAGTTTCGTTAATATGTCAATTTGCGAAATATTTAACCGCACCGCGTTTTATAAATTGTGCTGGTAAAATTGCTAATTTAAAAGATAATCCATTTACGTTACGTTAAATATAATCTACCAGACACTGTCACATATATGTAAATATACATATATTATACATTTTATATTATCCAAACTTCCGTATTGCACTCCCAATTTTCACAATTATATCCTACATACATGTATACCTATGTATATAATAATTCGCCAAAAAATACCATGAATACCCCCATAACATTCCCATACATCCCATTTTCATTGTCAAACCCAAATACACAACTTTCCCTCCTCAAATCCACCCCATCATCCTCCCAGTTCAAATATTAATTCCAAATCTTCCCTCCTTATACCTGTCCCTCAACACCTCCCATAACCCCATACGTACCACCCACGATATCCAACTCTCCCATAGCCGTATCAGTTATCTCGCCAAAGAACAAACAACATCCCATACAAAACCACCAATTATCAGGATCCCCTGTCTCCAATTAGTTCGATCCCGCTTCCGACCTGGTGCGCGTACACATGAACCATTTAGGGCACAAATCGACTAACTCCAGTTTTTCCGTTTTTTTTTTAATTTATTACTTAACCTCTTCACGCACCCTTGGCCAGTATGTGGACGTTTATTAATTTCTTATAAAATAAAAATCCCATTACCAGTACAGTCAAACCAAAAAAATTACTTCTCTTATTAAGAGATTCTATAGTGAATAATCTGTTGTGATAATTTTAGTCTATTTATTATTGACACTAACTATAGTAATAAAAAAACTAAACGTCCTCATCTGTCCAAGGGCGTAAAGAGATTAAAAAGGATTTCAAAAAGCAATGTGTGCTTTGTATTCACTTTTGAAAACTTCATATTTTATCGAATTAGTCAATTTGTGCCCTGAACGGCACATATCACCATGAGATGATTCTTACCTGCCAGCCTGTCCTTGAGGTGCGGGTGTCCCTGGAGAGGATGTGCCGCGAGGTTCGCCAGCAGGCTAGCCCTATGAAGCCCTGCGGCCGCCGCTTGTTGCTGGCTGTGTTGAAGGGCCTGCAAACTCCAGGGTGGTATCAACGCCTGTGCCGGTAGGGCGCTTGTCGGCGCCCCGTTGGCACCTGGTGGACGATGTGCCGGAACCCTTATCACACCGCCCCCGGTGTATATCAAACCGGAACCAGCAGGGAAAAGTCGAAAGGGTGCCAAAAGGTCAGCGGCGGTGCAATGAACGGTGGAATTCGTTTGCGTTTCCGGTGTGCTACCTGTGTCATCGTCATCTTTCTCGGAGAGTTTCTCCTCGATATCGTGACCCCATGATCGTCGACCATCGTCCAGGGTCGTCGAGGAACCCTTGTTATTGTTACCTTCCTCCCAAGACCACTTTCTTTCTTTATCACTGTCGACGTCCTCCTCCGACGGGCTCTTCGGGTTCTGAGAACGATTCTCACCCAGAAGACGACTTATACTGAACGGATGACTCCTGGGTGATTCGTTCTGCAGGGTTCGCGAGTGCGTCTGACTCGGCGGCGGGGAATTCGAGCACTCGGACGGCTCCTGCGGGATATGACGGTTGTCGGTGACGTAATTACGGGGACTGCAGCTCCCGGAATCGGAGTCGTCGACGTTGATCTCCTCCGTCGCGTCCACGTCGCTGTCGCCGTGGATCGACATGTTTGACGGTGGGGTATTAAGTTGTCGGGGATCTCGAGAATAGCGAAACACCTCCGTCGACGCTGAGCGTTCACCGGATGTCGCGTCGCGAGATCATGGTTTAATGGTTTTATTTAAAACGATGAAATGCGAATGATTGTCACTATGTTTGTTCTATGATCATAGATCGGATCCAGAAGAATTAGAGATTCTAGGAAATGATTCTTCTATTCACATTTCTTCAAGAATTTTCTATAATTTTATTGTGTGGAATCTTGATAATCTCCCAATGAAATCTTGAACTAGTCTTATTCACGTAGATCGATCATATTTTGATCCAATATTCACAATTGTACGAACTCTATACCGTCTAACGGCCATGATGATTTCTAAGTGTAACGTCAAACAAATGTCTGCCGAGTACAAAGTTCACCAATCAACTCACGTTCGATTCTCCAACCTCTATTACAGATCACACTAGAGAAACACTGTAAACCCAATCGATAGCTATTATCCATCAGCCGCTCTACAGCCGTGAATGTTCCTATTAGAAAACCATATCACCAAGTCACAAACGTTCTTCAGTTCACCATACTTCGGTCAAATCTTCCCTTGTCACTGTCAATTCCATCCACCAAGATAAAACCATAAACAATCCATTGTTTTGTCCGTCCTCGACAAAAATACCAACGATCACGTATTCATCCAAACAACGATCAACGTGAAATAATTCCTATCACATTCAATTAAAAAACTTCTCCCTGTCCTCCCGTTCACCGGAACTCTTTAAACCAGTTCTTTAAACCACAATAAACTCACATGTTCACCATGGAAACAATAACAACAAAATTCGTTAACTCCGATCCAGTGTAACGTCAGACAACACCCTGGTCAACACCCTGGTTAACACCCTGGCGACGGATGATTTTTGACAGCTAGCTCACGTGGCTCTCAAAGGGGGCTGGTTTCCCATGGAGGAGTCGGTGTTCCGTGATGCGGTCTCGACGTGAATCCAGGTCGGTCGCCACGAGAGAGACGGGACGTTGTGACGGAACCAGAGGAAACCAGGTGGTTCATCCCTACCATGGTTCTGCGGCGACTCGAGCCGCAACCCGGCGTCCCGACGCACGGTATCGCCTACTACGTAGCCGTTGACCAATCCCCTCGTCCCGGGTTACGCCCACCTTCGCGCCCATTGGGCGACGTTAAATTGATACCTATTTAACATTTGAGCAGAATGTTGCAGGCGATCGCCTTTTTCTCCTGTATTATTTATTGCCCGATCGTCGTGCCTCCTTTTTTCGTACCTACCCCCGTTCCTCCTTGTTCCTTCCTCTATCCTCGACGGATTCACAGCCTCCTCCTTCGTTCTCCCCTCTTCATCTAGCTTTTTCTCTTTCTCTTTCTTTCTTTCTTTCTCTTTCTCTCTCTCTCTCTCTCTCTTTCTGTTCTTTTTTTCCTCTTCATCTTTCACGCGTCTCCGATATCTCTGTCCTTCCAACGACATGCCGCATCCAGTCGAAGAAGCAGAGGGACTTAATTACGTCGAATACTCTTTGCCCTCCTCTCTACGTTCAACTTTTCTCTCCCATCTCTCTCTTTCTTTGGAGTTTGTACTCATTTTCTTTCTTTCTATCTCTTTCTTTCTCTGTCGGTCCTTTCTCTCTCTGTCTCTCTTTTTCTCGTTTCTTCTTCGAGGTTCCTCGTCCCCGGCCCTCGGCTTTTATCGCGCTGTTGCGATGCCGTTGCTCTCTTGCTCGTAGGTATGCGCAGCCCCGCAGAATGCAGCTCGCAGGACCGTGCAAAAGGCTAGCCACACCGGTTCCCCCTCCTACACCTCCGCCGCCCTTCTATGGTGTGGTATCATCGGGTGAACGAGAAGGTGAAGTCGGTGAAGTCGGGTGAAGTCCGCGGTAACTCCCCCTTCTCGCGTATTATACGGCGACTCGATTTATCGCTCCCTCATTCCGTTTTCTTAGCGTATTAACGGTTTATTGATAGGACGCGATAAGGGGAATCTTTTGTTAAGGGTATGTGTGTGTGTGTGTGTGTTTTTGACACAGGTTCGCATGCGAGATTGAATACCGGAAGATACGGAGGGTTGGTTGATTAACACGGGTTCGATGGAGTAACGATTTAAGACTTAAATTTTAAATCGGTGATTTTGGGCAAACTGATATCTGGGGCGAAAGGTGATTTAAATTTTTGCGATCTGTATTCCGAGCCATGTACTAGCAACGTGGATAGTAAATGTGTATCATTCTGATCAAGCGATGTATCTTTTGAAAGGGAAATTTACGCGAGAACGGGGCCAATTGCTTGATCGTCGATTTGATTCTATAAACAGTGTTGTGTTACCGAAAGTTTATAAGTTTATATATTTCTGGGTGATTTTCTGTGTTATACTTTTCATGGCTAATGATTATGAACAATATTTTCATTTTATTAACGATGATGAGAGATGGAAGGTATCATTTCTGTTAGTTACAGACAAAGGTCGAAGAATAATCACACTAATTACTTATATCACATTATTAGCAAGTTGTGAAGTTTGCACGAGCAGGGCTTGGAAAATCAATTTTTCTGATGTGAAAACTGCGAGCGTGTGACAACACACCTAACGACACTCTCGGAAGTCAAATTGATCGACTCTATGAAATAAAGAATAATTAATCGTCTAGATCACAGATAATTTAAAATAAATCACACACTTAGATGACAAAATTAAAAAATTGATAACAAATGGAGTTTTCTCGGTTTGGCATATAAAAGGTTTATGTGTCGTAATCATTCTCTAATTAAATACAAGCACTTAATAATAGAAAAGCATATTAATATTGCTACAATATCAATATCATTCATTGGAACAATGCAAATTAGACGATTTAAAACAATTACAGAATAAACACCATTAAAATTTACTTCTTTTGTCTGACAATTATTGATATTTTATGTATGCACATACCTGACCTATTTATCGAAAGTTTTGAAGAAGAAAAATTGACTATCATTTCAAGAAAGTCTGACCCACCTTGCCATAAGTCATTATGTTCTTGGATATGAATTGAAAAACACGTCTCGGTATGTAAACCAACAGAAATATGTACATACATAATGTATATATGAAATGAGCGTTTTCGAAAGCGTGCACAATGCCTTGTTTGATTTGCAAAGTAAATAATACTCGATATCTATACTTTTCGCGAGGAGGTTCTCCTTGCGACCAATCCCATAATAAACTGCTAAGCAAGCATCGCTCTTGATACGCCCTATTTGTTCTTACTATTGCCCGCAGAACGAATTACACCTTCACAAGTATTTACAAAGCAAACTACAGTATCCTCACTATAATAAAAATTTTAACTACGAAAATCTCAAACTTCAACATTCAACCCATCACATCATTATACATTATAATTAATTATTCCTTTCCTAAAAAACATTTCACATTGTTCTGAAAACCGTCAACTAAACAAATACAATAAACAATAAAAATCTCACTAATTTGTGTTAAGGGATCGCAATTTTTCAATTTCATCTAAAAGAAACATTTTTTAATATTCATAGACCCTTATATTTCAAGATTCTGATACTGCACACCACCTTCGGTACCGAACGATACATAAACCGTCGATAGAAAATCCGATAATAATCATTTTTTAATGCTACCGGAAGAATAAACATTACCACGGTGAAATTGCGATTTGTTCTATGCAGTATCGGTCGATATTGTGCACGTAAGAAAAGTCGTTCGGTATCGGTCGATACCTTCCACCACCTGATGAAGGTGGAGGCGTCTCACATAGTCGCATGAACGCGCGGGCACCTCCTTTTATACGAGCCAATTTAAAATGGTGACCGTCGACAAGCTCGGCCCCGCCATTTTCTCCGTCTTATCGGTCGATCTCATTACTTTATTAATATAGAGATTATCGCGAACGCCACGGGATAAAATTTATTAACGCACACTACGCTCTGATTGCGTTTCTGACGTAATTGAAATACTATTTTCCGTAACATTATTTTTTTTCTAATCGGTCAGAGGAAATATTTTTATTCCATCCGCTTTTTCGACATTATCGACAGATTTATTCTCGGGAAACTGTGAAAACGGATAATCTTTTTCACGGGAAAAACCAGGATCCCGTAGATATCTAACGGTAAATTTAGATCGCAGTTAAAATCTTTTCGTTAATCAGACACGTGGAGGTATGTGTTCTATGTATAAAAATAGTAGGTAATATATGTATACAGATCCCTAATATATGTATACTATCCCAACGAATTTCCTCCGATTTCATTATCTACATTTTGCACCTGTGTAATCGTAATTTCTATCGAATTTACTATCTTTCCATCAATGTGCATATTATCCACCGCGTTATAACGTCGTAATTATCGTTCCGAATGAATCGTTCCGCGAGCGATTTTACAGCCGGTTTGCTTTCATTATTGAACATATTTCCATAATTTTCCCATGACGGCTCGGTATGCATCGCGCGGCACTTTGTATCATTACTCGTTTTCCTCGAGCAAAATTTTGCCACGGTTAAATGTGCACGTACGAGTACATACATACGAACGAGGAAAACATATTGAAAGCCGTAGCCTTTTGCCGCGGGAAAAGTGCACGATTATCGGCGTGTACAACGTGTTCGGTGTAAATCCATTACGTACACATGTATCACGTGTCCGTGCCACGTTACGATACCGCTAATGCAGCGAAATGATTGGTTATGCGTTATTCGCGTCGATACTAAACGACTATACGTACTATACCGTACTAAAATGACTATGCAACGTTCCCGCATCCACATACACTTTAAATGACATTTGAAAACGTATTGTAAGCAATCGTATTCTCCATTTCAAAAGATCTACACATGGGAAACATCTTCGCACACGAATAAAAAAAAACACCATATTAATTTTATCATAGACAACGAGTATCATCGAGAAATTAAACAATATCATGTAAACATAAAATATACATTTAATCACTATAGTAGATTTATAAAAATTTATAAAAATGTCCAATATCAGTTTCGATAAGTGGAAAGTTTCCACAATGAATCAGTTTAGCGATTGTCGGACCATTAATGCAGAAAGTTTGACATCGTTGCGTAAGAATATTTCGATCGGCAATTCATTTGAGAGTAATCCACGTGCAGTCGGCGCGGATTTGCGCAATAAACATTGCGGTACCCGCAGTAATGGCAACAAAATGATTTGCCGCACACGTAGCGGCGAAACGTCGACTTAAAGTCTGCCTTCTCGCCTTTCGTATTACCGCCTTCTCTCGCGGGCCACATTTCTAATGGCCGAGGCCGCGTATTATTACGCAGTTCCACCGCGTACATGTATACATATATGTATATGTATATATGTATTATATACGTCTATCTAAGGTGTTCTAATATGTACTCACAGCCGCGTAGGTACCCACCTATCAGAACGGTGAAACCAGCGAGGATAAAGGGGGAGAAAAAAAAAAAGGATAAACACATTCAAACACCTATACTTGGAACCGACGAGCACCTTTATATCCGGGGAAATGGATATTGCGGTGTAAAACGTTAAAAATGTCGTCGCGAAGCACGAGTCCGACCGCGACATTAGCGTTTCGAAGGAATTGCAACCGTTCGTGGAAAAACGACAGCGACGATCGATCTGTCGTCGGGAACGTTCTAAATTTTTTAATCGAAAGCTTAATTGTGTCGACGGGTTCGCTGGACTCGAATCACAGAATGTTTGAATTGTTGTATGTTACTAAGAAGTTGAGAAGTACGAATTCATTGGGGAAAACAAATTATTTCTGGTGAAATATACGACATTTAAAGATCTTTAGATATGTATTCGCTGGGTGTAGATTTTTCTCAAGGAGGATCATATTGTGCAAGACTTAACTGTATTCCTCATCAGCCGCAATTATGGTTAATTCGTGTTTAGTTACCTCGTTATTGCTTCATTGACATTTCAAACACGACGTGACCATTGTCACAGAAAACCACGTTATGTACAGATGAAAATTAATGTACTGATTACGTAAAAATTCTATAAACACTAATTGTCCCCTTTTTCATAAATATATTCTCATATTTATCTTCATATATTCCAACCAATTATTCATACGTATTATTCCCACGTGTAACTAACACCCATCAAAATTCATATCACAATAAAAGTAGTCCTATCACGCGGCGACACAAAACGACCGATTAAACATGCACACCGCGAATCCACGTGGAATCCCGAAACTCCTCGATAATGCTGCTTTGTCGAACGTTTTATTAGGTTCACTTTCGGTGTCGATTACAAGGGGTGGAAAGTCGTAAGGTAAACAGCTTTTCCTCCGGTTCGCATTGATCCACGCATCGGGTATAGAGATTAATGCGGTTCAGCAAGCCTTCAGAAATTATGCAAGAAACTCTCTCGGAAGGGGAGGGGGGGGCCACGTCTTTCCACCCTGTAATTTCGTTCCATCCGGTCCCTCTCTTCTACAAAATCCAACTTCGTTCACGGTTCCCTTTTCGAAGCCACCGGGTCGTCCGAGTCGATGTTTCCCGATCGAGGATCAATTTGGATGTCAGGCATCCACGTGTCACTTAGGCGTTTTCACCGACGCTCGAATAATTCATCGTACCCTTTGGAAGGAGCTTACAAACCCGGCAGTCGAATCGCGTCTGAGAGAGAGAGAGAGAGAGGGAGAGAGAGAGACGAGTCGAAAGTGAACGGAAATGCTTCGCGGCTGAAGAGAGAACACAAGGGGTTGACCGTTTTGCCCCGGCCGGATGAAAGATGCGACGACATGGAAAACCGGCTACGTGTATACGCTCCCGAAAAGGGACATTTTTTATTCAAAAGTGTTGGAGTTTTACCAGGGATACTGAGAGGTTAACTCGTGAAACAATCGCGGTGTTTTGATGCGCCGTAATGCGATCGAAAGGTAAATCTTTCGAGTGGTTCGGTAAATTTGTGTCTGTTACTTCGAGGAATTGATTTGGTAAATTCATCTGTGGAATGAATTTCTATTAGTGGTTTTCTTTCGTTTGTTTTTATGGTGAACAGATATGATGTTTTGAATGATGGAAAAGAAATTTAAAAGTAAATTTGTTTGAAATTTATGAAGGTTGTTATATTACTTTTAACGTGAGATTCCGAGATGATTGTAAACTATGTAGGCTTGATTCTCCTAACTAATTCACTCGATGATTCCGCTCCCCTTTGAGAAAAGAAACGTAATTAAGGAACAATCGAGAACGTTTCTGTGATATTGGTCCCCCAAGTCTCGGGAACTCTGTGCATGTTTCGGTAATCGATGCAGTCTCACATTACGTAGACAGAATATTTATCTCACAGCAGAACACTGACAGTGGTAAATAATTAATTAGTGTGAAGGAGGGTAGAAGACCAATGAGAGCTGTTGAACCGAGGGGCTGAAACCACCGCCGCGGCAGTGAATCAATAAGAAAATAATAAACGCCTCGTATCGACAATACTTCTTTTCGTTTTACTAAAATCAACGTGTCAAATACATATACGACACTAAGCATCTCATAACATTTTCTACTATCAAGAAAAAATCTTTTCTATACGTCCCCAGTAATTACAGAAACGGGCGAAGTAAAAAGTTTAAAAAATTCAATTTATCATTCACCTAATTTCCATTACATCAATTTACATAATAACAACACATATCTTACATCACTTTCATAATCACTGAAACACACTTAAACTACCCAGATGAATTAATCCAAATATTAAAATTTAATCCCCTCTACAATATCGCATCTACTCCAACAAACTCACACAGACACACATAAACAAACATATTCTCTCACCAAGTCCCATACGATTTCCAGAACGCCAATTACCCGGTGGATCGCGAAGCAATTAAAATAATACAATTAAAAATTCATGCTCGCAACATCAATCCAGGCCGCCGGAGTCGGTAATCAAAAAAAATCGTGCTCGACGATCGCCAGGGGCATAATCAACGAACGTAACAGCGCACCCTACCCCCTACCCCCACCCTCCCTCCCCCTTACATTCGGGGCACACCCGGAACGTGATGCGAAACAGAGACATCAATTTCGTTACGGGCGCACCCATATGAGAAACTTTGACTGCGTGACACCTACGTGCTATGCGAAAATGTTATGATTCCCCGGCGCCGTTCCCCGGGGACCCGGGTTCGTGCAGAAGGTGGAGGAGGGGAGGGAGAGGGCTCCAAAAGGGAGGCTGGTGCCTTTGTGTCCCTTGGAAAAGGTCCGTAGGGCGAGCGGCCACTTGACGAGGGGCGTGTGGCCACCTCGAGCGATTAGATTGTTGTGAAATTGTATATTGTCAGGGGTGGTCACGAGCGATCGAAGGGCAAGTGTTACACGCTCGTTACCGGTTTTTTTTTCTCTCTCTCTTACTCTCTCGTACTCTCTCCGTCATCCCCCCCGTGATGTAAATCCGGGTGCCACGGATCTCGGTTACAGGTTGCAACGAATGGCGCGTGGAAAAAAGGGAATTAAGAATGGAACCACGGCGGGCGCATCTGTTGTGATGAGAATGTTACGAATTTCCGGGGGTGTTGTGATTAGTTTGTTTCGAGATTGAAGCGGTAAGACGACAATATACGTTGTTCGTTTAATAAAATTGATTTTTGGATAAGTTTATCGCAGGTAGGATGAGAATATTTGTTGAATTTTTATTTATGTATAGATAATTAAGATTACTAGAGCGGGTGAGTTATATTTTAATATAGAGGATAGAAGGATGGTTTAGGTATTCCAGTATCGAAAACTCATTGTAATAAATAGACTTGATTTACGTGTAATTTGTTTTCGAAATTCGTTTTTACGACCGTGATTACCGGGCTGCAGTAACGCGAAATATAATCACGGGAGGGACTCTTCCAGAAATTGTTCTCTTAGGTAATAAGCAATTTACTGAAGTACCAAGTAATTCGGTTCAAACCGTTTTTGCAATCTGCTTTTAACGCTAGAACGTATTTCATTCGGCATCGGAACTCATTATCAGAAAACGATACGTAAGTTGCAACATTTTTTTTTACGACGTTTAAATACAGCTCGGATGGAAAATTGCGTAACGTTTGGAGCATTAATTTCCATTAAAATTAATAAATATATCTACTTCAATAAATTTAAAAAAATACTATAAACATCGGATGAGTGATAAGATTTAAATTCTGGTTTTAAAAATGTCATTCGCAGAAAGCTATTTTCTCGCGATAGAAATTCAACTTGAAATAATGTCATTTAAGCTAGTCACTTATGCGCAATACACATTGGCATTGATCGCTTCGTCACGTTTAATTAACTCGTAATTAATTATTACCAGTGTGTTTCAATCGACATTGTTGCGTCACATTTATATTTCAACATACTTTCACTACAAATTTTTAGGAACATTAAACAGGACACTAACGCAAAGTTTCGCTCGTATTCTGTAATTAAACAGCATTCATAATCTACGTCTGATAATCATCGATGCAGAGTGTCGTACTTGATTTATCAGAAACGTAGAGGAACGCACGGGGAAACTCTGTCCATCAAAGTTTTAGGCGATAATCAAGCGATGTCCATAGGTCACACATCGATACGATGTACCTTATTTATGGAAATGCTAAAGAGATTTAAATTAAGAGCATCAATTGCTGATGCAACTTCTACAGCAGGTGAAGAGGATTATCGACAATTAATGTCAGTATAAATACACTGTTAACATTCGCTAAACGATCGGCATGGTAGTTGTTCGCGTGATGGTATTTAATGATATTTTCGATGTGAAATTTTCCAATCATTTAAAAACAAATTATTAGTTCATCTGTTTTACTATTTAGAAATATCTATGTATCGAACATACCTTTAAATATTAAGAAATACGTGTTTTTCGCGAAAATATATTATTCTACGGTTACAAAAAATCAATGAATTTTCATTAAACAACAAATGCATCTGCGAGTCGAATTAATTGAATGATTTAAAATTTTTCTATTCGTAGTTATCCCAGTCTTTTCACTTTCCATCATGAAATAACATAAATTAATTTTATGTACGAAATATCGACGGATGGGTTCCAGTAAACAGTATGTAGGTACTCTTTTCGCATAAGTTTCTACGCTAAAAGATTCAAACGTAACGGAAGTATGAGTGGTGCGGAGGAATGGAAAATCGACGTATCTCTGAATTATCTTGCGCAGACTGTACGACAAATGGACGGAAGTTTCTTGTCTCCCCGTGGACTTCCGATCCAGATTTCCAAAGCGGCTGCAGAACTTTAAAGTTCGTGGCCGACCGAGGATCGCCCTGAAGGGGCTCCTATAAGATGCTACGAGTTTGTGACGGTCGGCGAATATGTTCGTGAAACATTCAAAGAAAAAGTTTTATGTCTCGGAGACGCTACACCCATATAAAGAGAGAAAAGTATCGTTATTTCTGCTACCTTGCGTCGACCAACTGCAAAGAAATTATCGTTATCCTTTCGGATGATTAAAAAGAGATAGAATCTGCCTTTTAAATCATCATTATGCCATAAGTTCGCAAATAAGGTAGAAACAAGTGAAACCTGTGCGTTTAAAATTGGGTTAAAATAATTAGGGATAAATAACGGAAAAAAAATTGTGAGTCTTACAAAGGGTTCGACAGAATAATTATATCTCACGGGATAAATTTTATGTAGGTATCAGAATTTATCGATATTCTTATTAAGCTTCGTCGCAACATTGAAACACCTTACTTATATCATAAAAAAAATTTACAAGCGATTACCTTAAACCGCAATAGAAATTACTTATTTCACCTGCGTATTTAATCTGATGTCCCGATATAATTCGCCCTCCGCATTCGTACACTTTGGTATATTTAATTTATCGTCCCGTCGATCATTTCCTTCATAAATTCTATGTATAACACCGACTCAAGCTATTTCCATCGCGAGCTGTCTATCAAAAATGTTAATCCAAATACTTCTTGATCACGATATTGTCTAGAATTAGTTACCCACCGGTCGAACACCTGCCAGAACAGTTTTGCGAAACAGACACCGGTACCAAAACCGCACTTTCATACAGGTCACTGGCAGTATTCCCCCCTCCAACCCTCCCAGATGCATTCACAGATACAAATGTTTCACAACGACGAAGCGATAACTTGGTATTTCTTTCGGACACCTATATCCCGCCATTGTTCCCGCAACTACGGAACCATCGAGTGTGCACCAGGTATCCACCGACGGTGACTCGAGGGGGTGGAGTATACGTACATACATACATATATATATACATATATTCATACAAACATATGTATATATATAAACATACATACAAATATATATACATAAACATACATACAGACTTACATTCATACGCAGATATCCATATACACATACGTACATACGTACATACATACATACACGTGGGGAGGTGCACCATCGGTGCCGCAACACCGCATACAAATATACCAGGGGCAAGCTGGCCAGGGTGAAACATTTATTTAGTGCCAAGGGATTTTCCAAATGGAGGGAAAGTGGGGGCAGTAACTCGGTGGGGCCGCGATAACTTGGTTAGCCGGCAGACTTTCGATCTGTATTCTGTCTACCGAGGAGTTTATCACCGACCGCATTCTCTTTCTCCCCGGAGCCGGAGCCCTTGTTATCGTCGGCGTTGCTGTTTCGGGACGGCTCCTCTAGTTGCATGCTACACGTCGATTTTCTTTCGCGATTTATCCGGCATAGAGGCGAACCCGTTCTCGTGGACCACCAGGATGGCTCCCACATGGTTTTACCTAGTGACGACGTTCCACCGAGTGAACCATGTAATTTATTATATCGCTGCTTGTGGATTAATAAGCACCCGGTTAGGTCGTGAATGTTTCAAACGTTACCGAAACCGTCTTTTTCAAGGGACGCGATAATTATGCGACCGATTCATGTTTCATCGAAACCTATACAAGATTCACGAGCGACGTTGACGCTGTCACGGGGATTATATTTGTCGATGAACTTTTTTTTTCTTTCTTTTCGGTCTGTTCGGTGACAAACGGAGGGGGGATACTAATTTTATGAATGCTTGATAACGCGCGCCGGCTAATGTTTGAAAAGTTATTTCGGGTGGACAACAAAAAATCCCGTGGGATCAATCCTCTTCTTCCGAGCGACGACGTTGAACTAATATTTCAATTAGCTTCGGCGAATCTGAATTCGAAAGAAACTTTATTGTGCTTTTCAATTCTATTGGTTTTTGAAATAGTAATGTTATTATTTCTTGTGAATAATCAATAATTTCTTTTTTTACGTCGTTGGTGTTCGAAGTAGGCGAGAATGAAATCATCGGGTTACATTATGGTAGAAAAATCGTAATATAAGTAACAGGTTTAACTTACACGACGTGAAACGTAACGATGTGAAAAACTATAATACACGAACGACCTAGACAACATTCTGCTCGGTGCACACGATAATAATTCTCACATTAATCTCCGAGGTAAATCGTGCCACCGTGTATCTACTTCTCGGTAATTAACGCTGGTATAATTAAAAGAAAACATATCTACGTGATCTTGATGGATGACTCGAATGAACGTATTATCGTGTCTTCGTTGTCGAACATTAATAACATCCTGATTAAAAGGAAAATACATGCCAACGTCCTTTTTGATCTATTATCTTTCCTAACACTTCAAACGAACGTATTCATGGGTTTATTTTGAAATCAGGTTTATAACTTTATTATTCAAACATTCCTTAACACTGCTAGGCGATAAGAAATCATTTTATTACGACAGTTTAGTTATACAACATTATAATTACCTTGGAATCTCTTAACGTTTTTCAATCTGTGAGTGTATATCAAATGAATCAACGTACACAAAATATTAATTACTTTGTGTAAATAAAAATCATAATTTTGCAAGTAGTGAAGAAAACAGATCGTTTATATTCAATTATTTATACCAACAGGACAAAGGGGCATTTATATTCATGTACGTCCACGTACTGAAAAAAATTAACCAAATTTATGCGGTTTTCAATTAGTCACTTTTGCCGGGAGTTACAATTTTCTTTCTGCCGTCGCCGCCTCACTTACACTTTTATGATTTTTTGATTGATTAAAAGCAAGTCCAACCTGAGACGCGTAAAATGTTGTAAGAAAATAAAAGAATGCTTAATTCCCGACGGCAAGCCGTCCGTGTAAAAGACTTACTCCCCTCTTTCTTAAAACAGTACACGGTCGTTTATCCGAGCGCGATAATTGCGCTGCTTCTGATCAAATTTAATTTTCTCCGTCAGTCATTTTTAACCAGCATTTTGTTTTACCTTCGAGATTATATTTTCTTCCAGCCCGCATATTTATATTGTAGTACAGTAAACGTTATTATGTAAATCGACAAATAATTTTATTATATCTTGAATAAATATCTTTAATTCCATTTCTTTAATGACAACAATCTCATAAAATTTGTTTAAGCATAAATGAACAGGAAAATAATATTCATTCGCAATCCTGTCTAATAATAGTCATGTTACATAGCTTCATGTACTTTTCCCGATAAAATGTGGAGTAAATTAATATGCATGTGTTGTGTAGTCTAGAATCTATAAATGCCGACAGTAGTCGAAATATCACGAGATTAATCCGCTACGGTGGATTTATAACGCGGCATCCCTTCCCACTTCGCAGTTCGTTCTCTTAAATCACCGACAAAATGTTTCATCGTTTCGCCCGTTATTCAAATTATACGCTAATTAATTAAAATCTTAATTGCCTGTAATAATCCGGGAAGATAAAAAAGATAGTACAATATACTCCTCCGAGTAATTATCCCGCGCCGTTATGTTTTATTAACTCTAAAAATGTGAAAAATTTGAAATCAAACAACGTTTCGTCTCTTAAACACTAATTCACTTCCATGAGATGTGTCGCAATTTATATCTAAATATATCAACACCGATCAACATAAAACCTACCCATAACTTATACATATGTATATCTCCATTCTTATCTCCATTCTTAGCCAATCAAATGACCAGCATTTAAATAAAATTTCTAATTTTCATAATCGATGGCACGTGAATACTAAATTCAGTACCAAACAGTTTCAGTAATAAACATACTACATATTTAAAACAGTAATGGCAAAAGTATCCGTTTATCATTCTAATTCACAAAAATAACGTCGCAGTATACATATATTCTTACTTTAAAATTAACATACTGTCGTTTTGACCGGGCACGGTGTGTTTAATGTTAAGCATTGAAACTCATGCTCTTCGAGAAAAAAAAAAGTCCGTGGCAACGCAATCGGCAATTGCTCCAGGGGAGAATGGAATATCAGGAAATATGGTGGCGCTAGAGAACGAACGTGCGGGGTGAAAGAACGAGCCCAAGACTTAATAGAAATACAATAGAGCCCATTCTGAGGGTAGCCACCCTCCCCAGGCGGCAGTTTACCTCGGCAAATAAATCAAACTCCAATACGCTAAGTGGTTACGGGTGACGTAAACCAGACTTCTATACCGAGACTCAGATACAGCCACGTCCCGAGATTAAATTCTATTTAATTTCGAGCTCCATGAAATTCGCTGGAGGACGTGCCAGCCAGCGTTTTCTCTTTCACACGGAATCGGATTAGCGCTGCTTCGACAGCGTTTCAGTGCAATTACCTTCATGAACCTAAATGATAATTACTTGTACCACGTTTACGTGATGTTTAGAACATGCATACTATGTTGAGTTTCATTTTGGAGAGGGACAGGTGAGTTTTGATCGGAGCGATATAATTAAAAATGATGTTACTTGTCAAGGAGATTAAAACACCGTGTGAATTCTTGATGATATTGAAATTTTTTCATGGAACTATGGAAATAGTATTTTCGTTGTTTTGTATCATAGAGATCAGAAGTAGCTTTTACAGTTTTTTGTAATTAAAAGTTTTACAAAAAAGATATTTAAATGGTTTTGAATTATTTTCACAAAATAATAGAAATGATCCCAGTTTTTTTGATAAAGTGTCTTATTTGTATAACATAGACTCAGGAAATGTATAAATTTAATTGTTTTTAGTTAAAAGTCTCCGGAACATCGTCGGATTGAAGCAAAGTTAAGTTTGATCATTTTTAACAAATTCGCATCGACACTAAAAAATCATGGATCCGTTTGATAAGGTATACTCTTTTATCGGCATCATTTTTCTTCACTCCCCAGATGCCACAGATTGAAAAATAAAATTATTGCCTTCTTATTTCGATCCACACTCGTGGGACAGCGATCGTCCAGGGATTCGCACTACGGAAGGGACGTGTGCTTTCTAGTGGACGTAAAAATGGCTACGGTCGATTAAATAATCGATGAGCAGAAGTGTAGCGTTGTGATTTCGCCTTTAAAAAAACGCTCCTTTCATTCTCATACCTCAAGACACGAGACATATTTCACCGGAAATTGCCACATACTTATCACCCATTCTGAAACTCCATACTCTCGCATTTAAATTAATTACCAAAAAAAATTCTATTAATTATCGTGCACTTTATAAACTATCATTCGAAATAAAATTACCCATTCATTTAATGAAAAAGGAGATTCGAAAACTCTGCTATTAGATATCTAATTACAAGATTTCTAATGATTTCCCGCAATCGATATTTATCGTGCATAGAAATCATTTTCGAGATCACGAGAACGTTTCGTTTCGAAGGGTATTTTACTCGATTACTCTTCAAAGCAGTGCCATCGGGATTTCCAGGTGGCGGCCATGTTTTCATTATACCGCGCAATGTCCGGTACTCGATCACGGGTGCCTTCCGTTTCTCTCTCTTTCTCTCTCTCTCTCTCTCACACTCTCGCTCTCTCGCTCTGTCTCTTCATTCGTTTCGCTCCCCCTTTCCACGACCGGTCGAGTAGTTGTTCCACCTTTTGCAAAAGCAGTGATATTTCAACGGGTATGTGCTCCGCGTTGAACCTCGCCCCAGTCAGCGAGAACTCTAATTTCATTATTGCGGGTCTCTCGGGTCAGGGACAGTGCCGTACCGACGAGGGTGCGCGATTACTAACAATCGCGCTTATACTGATTGTCATTTCCGAAACGACTTCCAGGGAATTTCGAAAGTTTGCGAGCAGCTTTTTGATCGACGCTTTTTACGTTCCTGGCGATGCAGGTAATCTCAGTGAATGGTCCACGTATAGTATAAATGGATATCTTGGATAGTATATGTGTAGGACATACGTATCCCATTGTATTTATATCTAAACTTTTTGCCTAATTATACAAAGAATGTTATGTCACGTGAAACCAACAAATATGAACGTCTGCGTGCAAATGAACGTTGAATTAAAAATTTGTGAAGATCTCATAAAATATGTGGTTTGTGACTTTGGAGTCAAAGCAGTGTTGTATTAGATAAAAAAATATAGTGATAACAAATAACAAATAACGAAATGCAGAGATATATTAATTCTGCAATTGTTTGGAACAAGAATGTTTTGTTGATTACACCAACGGGAGAAAGGCACGATAATAAGAAGAGCATTTTGTAATGAAAACGGTTTCCAAGTAAATACATACTGATAACTGACAAGTCAGTGAAAGAAAGGGATAAATACTGAAGCAACAAAAGAACGTTCCAACCAGTAACGCTTAATATTATAAATAATGAATGCAACTCCTCTTTGAGGTTCTAAAACTCAGCCCCCGTTCACAACGATTTCCTAAAAACGTTAATAGCTGTTACAATCAGACGGTAGACAATTTGTGTAAAACAATCCAGGAAATTGGCATGCTGCACTGCGAAAGGTTTAAAACGCGTTTTATAGGATCGTTTTTAGTACGTACTGGTCGTTCTGTTACATTCGAACAAGATATTTCCTGTTATCTAACGTAATTCTGATTTTTCCATGTAGCACGGTTGTGCAGAAAAATAGAATGTCATGCGACAGTTAACGATTTCAGTAAGAACAACCGGGCGCATTTTATGACATTTTATGCCAGCAACGTTGTTTTTTTTTACTTCCGTCATTACTATTATTATAGTCGTCATTTTCTAACGAAAACCCGCGACGTTTATGAAACATCTAAACGTTTCGCGGAACTATTAATCACTTTTCCGGTTTTTTAGTATTCAATTGTAATGTCCAGTAAAACACTTGTTGGGCGTGTATTAACCTACTTAGCGTACCCCGAAATGTTTAAACGTACTTAGAATTGCAAGTACAGTTAACGTGATTAAATGAGAAATGATTCGGAGGTAGAGTCATTATGGAATCGATATTTTCAGATTGTCAGCTCATTGAGAACATTAAATTTAAACTTCCAATTCCCGTACAAAATAATTCTTGTAATTAGAACGTACACAGATTAATAATTCTTTTGGAGGCCTCTATTTATAAGAGAATTTTATATTCTCATCTCGTGCCTCACAGGCTAATGCAACATTGAGAGCACTGACACGAAATTGCTTTGAATAATACATAAATTCTAATGAGATAATGGATATCAAAAATGTAGGGGACGTTCAAATATTTTCGTGACCGTATTTAAATGTAACCGCGAGATATTTAACGCTTTTCTGCAATTTTAAATAAACCACACCGAAGTTGTCGATGACGCCTTAATAATGTATCATCAACATATGTAGTTTTTCAAAAAGTATTCTGAGTAACATTATTTATATTTCATCTCCTCTCTCTCTCTCTCTTATGCAACAATAAAATTATCGGTTTCACGGTGTGAAATTTAAATAATTTTCCATTTCATTCGATCGAACGCAAAAAATTAAATTCCTTTCACGCAAACACATTTTCTTCAAGAGAAGTTTATATTCCAATGTTTCTTACGAGTAAAACACCCGTAAAATATTAACTCGCTTAACATTATACTTCGTTCTCAAAACAAACAAATTTAAACCGTGTCAATTTACATTGAAATGAATTTTTCATATTTAAATGGTAGATCAATTATGCAGAAAAAAAACATGTTTGAACTACCTTCTCTTTATTTATTATACAATCGGATAGAGACGGAATGAAGGTATCCAATGTCTATTAATAAATAATCTAAGTTGTCTGGCACCGATATAACAAGTAAAACGTTGTAAGTCTATAATATGAAACTTTGATACTAGTTTTAGAGGATTTAATACCGGTTTATCCACTGCTCTCTGTGTCAATCATTACCAGCGACTACACGGGTACACACGTATGATCGACACACGTGTCCGTAAGCTCTCCACCGTCGGCATGAAGAGTGTTTATAGAACGATAAAACTGTCAATTACATTCAGAAATGTATTGAAATTTCTATCGGATTTCAAACATCACGCTGTTCATTCTCTGCTAAATATAGCGCAACGTGCGGGCGCATACGAATCGATTAAACACCATGACAAAACTATTTCCTACAAAATGATCTAAATCTGTCGCCATACATATAATAGATACATTAATAATATACATGCTATCGGTAATAATAAACAGTACTACCTACATGCCATTGCAAACGTTCCAATTTCACGGAAATATACTTTAAATTTTCCTGATAGTTTTCAATAGAAATGAAACAATATCAATACGATACATTATCCCAACGAGTCTGACAGTGGGTATAAATCACGCTACCAAAACAGTGGTTCATATGAGTGAATTAATTTCCTAATAATTAATTTGGCATAAGGAACTGTGTTTTCTTTATGTTGATTAAAGAAATTAAGGTTGAAAGCTATACAACGTTGCACGCACGCATTTTAACACTAGAACTACCAAGGCAGTCAAAATTCTTCTAAGAATCGCTTAAATTTATAAAACTACGATTTCCAAAATTCTTAACAACCATGATGCTATATGTAAATGATTAAACCGATCAATACTATCCTCCTTTGTTTCATTGCTTCAAACATATTTTTCCAATGTTTATAAATATACCGAATTAACTCTTGGTAGGTAGTTCTAGTGTTAATAAAAAGTTTGAAACCGGTCATTTGATCCACCTCGGTAGCTTTAGTGTTAATACCACTAGTGTTAATAATAATAAGTAACTGGTTAAAAGTTAATACCACCAGTCTTAATAGTTAGTAACCGGTTAAAAGTTAATACCAGTCTTAATAGTTAGTAACCGATTAAAAGTTAATACCACCAGTGTTACTAGTTAGTATTAATACCACCAGTATGAATCGCCCGATCTCAATTCCACGGGAACCAAAATGTCCGCCGTAGATCCGTTCGGCCGGCGGGTGAAATGAAGCATCAGTGTGATCAGCACGCATGATCGTAACACATCCAGCGAACGGCATCCGGCAGATCTTATTGGGCAGTAAAACTGCCAATTGTCTCAAAAGCTCGGACTCGGTCCCGATAATGAGGGATTAAATATTAAGGCGCGTATTCTGGCCTCGCGCTCGCTCCAATGTTCCTTTGTTTTACGGCGGTACGTGACCAGAAAGCAAAATGGCGAACCGACCATCTAACGCGATTAGGCCCCCGGCCTTTTCTTTTCTCCGGCGGGGCAAGCTTTAGGAGGTCGCAGTCCTTCAAGATTGGATGCGATACCACCGGGATTAGAGCTGCTTTTTTTTTAACAAAAGATTCCGCGTAGGAGGAAATCAGTGTCGAACACGTCCCTCTGATTTATTGAAATAGAACGAAGTGCTATTGCGTCCTAACTATGAATCGAGGAGTTTTCCAATAAGGGAATGGCAGCTTTACTTTTGTTCAAGTGATATTACACAGATTTTATTAATATTTACTACCATTGAAGAAATTAGAATTTAAAATTATAATTGAAAGATTGTAGAGAGAAGAATACAATCAAATCAAACTTTTTCGATAAAATTCAAGAGGAGTATATACCGTGTCATGTTTTCTCATGATTTAATACTAGAAAAATATCTTTATACATCGAATTGTATACATATCCAACAAACGGTTATGCCTATGATTCCAACTAAATTTAATTTTCCACCAGAGGAGCCAGTTTTAGCAAAAATTTTCAAATTATTATCCAGCATATTCTAACTGGCTCTCAAGCCGGTATACAGCAGGATCGTTTACGCTTCGCGTTCTGTCATCCAGGATCTGTCCGTTTTGCATCTCGGGGAATCTACGAGGGGGTTTTCGCCGCAAGAAACATCGACGAACGTTTGTCTCGTTTACTCGACGGCCGCAAAAGCCGCGCGCCATGGCTACCGTGAGAGGTCGTAGAGAGACGGTGGTACAAGAACCAACGGGAAGGGGGAGGAAAAGAGGAGAAAAGAAAACGTCGAGTGTTTCTCACGTCCGTTTTAGGCGGAGCACACAGTACAATTCTCATGAAGAATGCAGAGTCGACAAGGATACCGGCTCATTCGTATTAGGCCAACAACGGAGGCGCACCAACGAGAATTCCTAAATAATTCACGAATTCTTCGTGTCGACATCGATTTTCAGAAGTCGTAAAAGAGAGCAACGAGCGCGAAACGAGAACGCGTGTAAAATACTCTCGACTGAAATTAAAAAACAAAGAGACGGGGAGAGAGGGTGTGGTGGGTGGAGAATGAGAAAGAGAGAAAGAGAGAAAGAGAGAGAGGGGAGAGCGATGGTTAATCCACATTTCAGTGGAAATCCCGACGAGGTACACCCTCTCGATTCAATTTCTCATTTGTCTCGATGCCGACGAGTCTCGGGCTACCTATCCAGAAGAAGGTTCCACTAAAATAGCCAGTCGGATGAAAAAGCAACGAAACAGAAGGATTTAATAGCAACACACAGCTAGTTATATCCGATTACGCGCGGCTGCATATCAAGAAACTAATATAGGTATAGCCTTAAAGGTCGGCATGTTTGTGTCGACTTACAAATTGCCCCGCAGACGCGGGGTTATTCTTGCCGGTCGAAACTCCCCACGCAGTGATTTCGTCTGATCATAACTTGGAATAATTAACCTCGCGTTATTCCGAATAATTTGCAAGGGCCGAAGATTCATACAAAGTGATGAGAAACGGTAATTATAGGGCTGACAATGAAATATTCAAGTTGTAATAAGCGCCGCTGATATAAAGTTGGCGAAATGAAATCCGTCCGAAAAGTCGATTGCTACCTGATTGCGTCGCGCTCATTTTCGCGAGCGGCGTGTATTATTTATGTCTGATATTAAACTAATGATCTCCCGGGGGAGATTGAATGATGAAAAAAATAAAATAAAATTGTGTTATTCCGTTTGGATGTGAAACGTAGACAGGTAGAACGATATAACCGAGGCCAATTGTATGTATATTTCAGTGAAGTAACTTCCAATGATTTTAGAAGATGCGGTGAATTAAAAAGAAAGACATGTAATTATTAATATTTCTTAAATTATACAACCGGTTAAAAATAAAAAATATTGTAACAAAATATGACTAGAACCTTGATATATGTATAGACGAATGAATTATGTGTCAAGTGCTAATGGGGATCGTTGAAAAGAGAAGTGAAAACAATTTTCCACCGGTATGTTTCCTTGATGTCGCTAAGCAGTCTAACATTGCTTCATCCGCTCAAGAGCGATCAAGCCGCAAATGTAAAGGTAAATTCAGTACGAACCATAGACGTGCAAGTGAAAGAGATCTAGGATGATGTGGCATTACGAAAATAATTACTGCAACGGCAGTGAATGTCCCATAAAAATTCTTTGCAGATTGCAACGCCTTTGGTAATCCATTTTAAAGTAATCTACGACCGTAAGATATCTGACATACATTCATATCGCAATGAATACCGTTTATTTTCTATACCGTCTTCTTATATTTTATTCATACCCAAGCAAATCGAAATATTCCCGGCGTGAATGATTCATCCATCATCGCAACAGTATAACATACCTAAGTGAATAAAACTGACGTATTTTTTGCCTGTAAAAATATAGTCTCTATAACGGCAAGAAAAACTTAACGAAAAAATGAAAAGATTCTAAAAGAAACCACAAAGATCAACAAATATGTGGATGGAGTTGCGATGTTCTCTGAGTAAGAACGATCACATTTTTAACCGGTAACTACTTATGCAATCGATTACGGTGATACCGGAATATGATCAATGCGTTGAAACCTATTCTGTAATATCATCTCTACCATCGGGTTCAGAGATATCTACAGTGAATAGTAACATCGAATAAAAACAAAATACCATTTCTTAGACCCACTACAAACATGTTATTTTAGTAATTTCAACAAATGTATAAACAATTAAAATTCACCGATCACGTGATTATATATTCTTTAAATAATCAACACAACTAACATAAATCCCATTAACACTAGAACTACCAAGGCAGTCAAAATGTCTGGTTCTTAATTTCTCATTGAAATTGCTTACATTTATAATAGTGCGTTTCCTGAAATTCATCCCAACTGTGTCTCTATATGTAAATTAATTAAATCGATCAATTTACTATCCTCTTTTGTTCCCTTTCTCCAAATATATTTATCTATGGTTTTTAGACATACCAAAATAATCCTCGGTAGTTCTAGTGTTAATTAAACCATAAATAATACCTAAGTATCCCATTTACTTATAACTTATATAAAGTTACATCAAGCCACACCTGAATCAAACCATACATATTCCCCGTGCATCAACGCAAACGAACGAACAAAATCCCAAAAAAGCCGCCATCAAATCCAACGTTACCCACCAAAACCTACGTATTTTCCATCAAACGACCTACACCTGTCCGAATGCAAATTTTCCCATATCGCGACTCTCTCAAGACCGTCGCCAAAGGCCGGCGAGACACTCGCGGGCCGTAATTCGAAAATCACTCGAATAAAAATGCGCGCGCGCGCGCGTGCGAACAATGCTCCGCACCGATACTACAAACGAGGCGCAGAAAAAACGTCGGTTCCGCGCGTGCAGGGCGGGGACGAGGTGAAACGCTACGTAGCCGGTGGTTGTGCGCCGGGAGAAAGAGACCGCTGGTAATTGTGTGCATTTACGCCGTGCATAGAGTGTGCATGCGTGCGCGTGTGCATAAGAGATACATATACACACACCGCTAGAGGGAGAAGGACAGTGGGGGAGCCAGCGGGTAAACGAGCGAAAGAGAGGGAGTGAGACGAACGAAGCGGGAGAGAGTACTAAGCTAGAAACTCATTACGGTTGCTCCGCCCCTGCCGTTCGACGAACCGGCGACCAATCGGATACGCCGTATCGTAATCGCGCCTGCACGGTTTAATCTCGGCATCGCGCCGAAGTATAGCTGTAGTCCTACCGCTGCAGTCTGACGGTTGTAGGTGCTATTACCGGCGATATACGTGCATAGGATTTATTCTGTGTGGGTGAATGTGTGTGCAGGGAGAGAGAGGGGATGAGTGTGAGTGTAATACGTACCCACTAGCACATCGGTAGGGCTGTGCGAACAGCGAACCGCACCTCGAGGTAGTTAGGGTTGTTAAAGTATGATACTTGAACTGTTTCAGTCACCGTGCCCGTTATGGACAATTATCGTGATCGATATTTATGAAGGTAATTCGCGAGATCGAGCGTGACTGCGCGTTCAATTGTAATAAGTAATGCGGGGGGGAGTCGAAGGACTTTGTTGATGTTTTATGAGATATTTTTGAAATTATATATTCGGACGGGTATAGTTTTTTAATCAAAACGCTGTGGTTTTAAGTTGTCTGATTGTTCGAATTGTTTCAGAAAATTACAATGTCTATTTTTTAAAAATATATATTAACTTATGCTATGCTTAATTATACTCAGCGTATTTCATATTGAATGTAATTATAGTTACAATGTAACATGATCTGTTTTATCAAAGGTGATTAACCGATTCGCGAGTAATCTGTCTAATTTTAGAAAGAAATCAGCGATGACCCCTTCACATTTATCCCATTAGAGTGCACGTAATTCGCCTTCTTAGTACTTTCGTTTAATACCTCCGTCTCGGGCAGGATATTATAATGACCCCCAAGAACCGAGAATAGGTACAGCCCTGGCGTAGGCAGGTAGCTCCCCGTGGCGAGGGCGAAGTAACGTGCAGCGATTGCGCCGCGTTACTCCCGATGATGGTCGGGCGATTTTGTTAGCGTCCAGACGAACGTAAGTAAACGAAACGCACCGGAGATCTCGGTGAAATGTACCGAATCATTAATCCGGCGGTTCCCGGAGCGGTTTCCGAAGAAGTGACGTAACGTCTTGTTCCCTTGCATTATAAAGCGAAATAACCAATTATAAGAAACATGCAAAAGATACGTAACTTTTAATTAAATCAAATTTTAAATAAGTAAAATACAAATAAATTTGGAAAAATTTGTTACGTTACGTTAATAAACAGAATTGTGATACCTGTTTTTTTTAGTTTATTCAATATTGGTTATATAAGAATATATTTGTTATTGAATGTGAAAAGAAAACTGTAAATGCGAATGATTTCTTTTGCACAATTCAAAAAGGAAAGATACCGAAATCCTGTTCGGTACGATCATTCGTCTTCCATAATTCAATCTGATCATGAAAAGGCTCGAGTACACCTCCCGGCTTAATCGGCAAATATGTTTTCGATTAGTTCCCTGTGCGCCAGCAAAGATCCCCAAACACCGTGCAATTTCGGAGGGTTGTCGGATATGCTCCACGCAACGGGATTACACGTCGATCGAGCGTAATGACCTGTTGCGGGTTTATTGTATCATTGGTATCATTGGGCCAGAATTGCAGTTTGCGACCCGTAATCTTGTAGTAAGTATTATGTAGAATGTATTTACGATGAGAGCAATGTGCGTGTACGTAGGCGGCTTATCAAGCACGGCATTAATAATAAAGATTTTTCAACGAGTCACTGGAAATTAATAACCAAACGGATTAAGAGAAAAAATTAATAAATCAATTTGATAAGAAAGATAATGCTTAAGGAAATATTGCTTTTATTTCAGAATTTGTTTAAAAATAACTAGATCAACGAGAATTAATAATACGCTAATTTCTGTTTCAAGTCGACCAATAATGTACTTGAGACAAGCACGTGATATTAAAGATTAATATTTAAAGACGGAATATTTAGTAATTCACGTTGGTAATAAAAATGTTGATCATGGTATATCCACGTTACTACATTTTACATTAAAAGCAAACGCTGGAATTTGTTTTCAAATTTGCCAAAGTTTTCCCATTTCAACAGCGATAAAGTACCCTATAAAAGTTTTCGGAAGGCACTTGACTTCCAGGAGGAAAAACTTAGGTGACATTTAAGCCATAGTTAATAATGTACTTAAATATTCTGCCATAAACCATAAAAGAAATTAGGTTTTTCAAGTTTTTTTACTGTTCCAGCGGACTTCTACGTTTCGACGCCCGCGCAATAACCTTGTAATGAACGGGGTAACTTTGTACTCGATAAAATTAGCCGTGCAAATTTTCAAGTTCCTTAACAACTATTGTATTAATCATATTGGACGTAAATTAACTTCAGTAAAAATCTTACTAACGAACTAACAACTATGTAAAAATCAAAGTACTATAACATCCCCAATAGGTACAGAAACAACAGAATACAATATTAAATATCAAATATCTGCTAATTAATAAAACAAATGTGCCTACGAAATTCCTAACAACATTTTCCACCCTTTTTCTTCTGTAAAATACATTTTGTTCGTCGTGTGTTCTTCATTCTCGTCATCAGCGTAAAGTTTCGTTACCGGATCAAAAATCGAGAAACATATTAGTACGGCAAAAAAAACAAATAAAAACGCCGGAGCGTTTCTCGCGGAACGTGTGACATTAATTGCATTTAGAGCCTCCGTGGTGGGATATTCGTCATACTGAAAAACGTACGAGCGTTTCGTGCAACTCGAACGTCGGTTCGCATATTTCGGGCGGGTACGGAAGGCGCCGAACCAAACGAATGAACTGACAAAAAAGAAATTCGGCCGTCACTCATTGGCCTGCCGATATTGAGCGGATTACCTGAATAATTGACGACGAACCGATGGTTTTAAATTTCTACCGTGAATAACATTCGTGACCGGGCTGTATTTTTTCACGCCGTGCAAGCGTTGCACGCCGTCATTATTATACATTTAGACGCCCGATAGAATCAGTTTGGTACTTGAACGAGTCGAGTGAAACAAATATGAGTACATCTGTTAGCGAAATGATCTCTTATTCGCTAATAAAACCGTGGAAGTGTTATCAATTGTCTATGCGAAATTTAGAATATATTACGAACGAAATAATCGTTCGAATAAAACATGGTAAATCATACGAAGTCGAAGGGATAAAGATCACGAAAAACCAATCTACGAAACTATGAATATAAATAAGAAACGGATAATCAGACTATAATGAAACTTTGTAAGAAAGTGATACGATGCGATACGAAAGTAATACGAAAATTACAAGTCTATCGCACGATCGAGGTGCAAGGTAAAAAATACAATGGCGGCAGCAGGTGCCAGCAAAGGGTTTGATAAAGCGCCAAAAACATTGTTACCCGGGTTGTCGGTTGTTCGAGGTCGCTTTTAAACTCTCCGAATCGGACCCCTTTTGGTAATCCTCGCATTTCGCGTAGAATGAAACCGCTCGCCGACCTAAGGGAGGGGTGTAGGGGGTGCGCGTGGAAGTGGTTGCCGCGCCTTTGGTGGGGATAGGAAGCCGAAACGAAAAAAAAATGGGCAGAAAGAACAGAGCACGCAGCAGAAAGAACGACGAGGAAAGAGAATGAGGGAGGGAGAGAGAGAGAGAGAGAGAGAGCACTCGTACACGTTGAAATTGCCCAGCCATTAACGATACTACGTTATTACGCTCGTCCTTTTTTGTACTGCAGCCTCCACTCGCGCGCGCACAAACCCGGCGGCCATCTTGGAATATGGGATTGAGAAGAGAAGAAACGCGAAGAACAAGAGCAACGCTTTTGCATTATCATTGGCCCATTTATGCGGACGATGAATCAATCCGATCGTTACGAATCAATCGGTCGAGAGGGAAAGGATTTAATTCGTGACATTTGCTTATTTCCGTAGAACTCGTTGGCAACTATCGGTCGATGTTGTTTCGATACGATAACTGAGTGTTTGAAGTAGAAATGATTGATTTGATATTTAGAAACGATGCTTGGATGATTTGGAAAATATTTAAATCGAGCACTTTATTTCAGGAGGAAGTAGGATCGCTAATGAACTAATAGATTACTACATTAATTATCATGGCAACAATTTCATAATGAATATGATATACAAATTAGGATAGAGTAATAGGAGAAATAATAACGTGCATAAATTGATTGAAAAAAATTTGGCAAAGACTTTCGCAAGAATTCTTTAATATAGTGGAAAAGGGATTTATAAAATTTTCAAAAAATTAGCTTAATTATATGAACCTTATTTCTTGTTTTTAAGATGAATTATGGAATACTTTTGCAACGTGTTAATGCTTTTTGCTTGCCAGACAGTTTAAGTTCTCACCTACGCTATTTCATAATATCATTGTTGTAAAAAACTGATGCACAGGTGTGGCAATAAATAGCACGGACATGTGGATCCCGGAAATGTTAAATGAAAACACAACGCGAAAAGATTTGTAGGTTGTCAGTTGTCGTTCCAATCCACAATATCTGCCGAATTTATAGTACGAAAGTGCTGCAACTTGTCGATAGTTGTAAATCCACGTTTATATCCTACAAATAGCAGGTGCAGACAAGTTACAAAAACTGCGTTACGAAACGTTGATTTAAGCATAAAACGTGAAGGATCTAAATAATACTTGTCGCAGGAAATATAAGGACGATTAAACTAAATTACACGCGTACTGTATGGGAGAAATTAAATTACACGTACAGTCATTGATACCTAATGCACTGAAATTAAATCACTATCAAAACACGTTACGATTCATTGAATACCTATCTAAATCTAATGAAATTAAATAGTAATTTTGTCCTGCTATTTAAAAAGGATATTTATCAAGACAGTATTACTGAACGAAAATGAACGATAAAAAATCAATTTACATGTCATGCAAACGATCAACTTCTCTACCTGTAAAAGCCACGGATATCTGACGATCTCCCATCAATTACATACAGAACCTCGAAACGGTTGTCATGCACGAATGCTTAACTGAAAGATTTTCTATACCGATGAGAAGGAAACGTTATCGTGTGCTCTCGCCCTTTACAATGCCCGATTCCTCCGCAGATTGCGGTATATTATTAGTCATTACCTATAATCCCCAGTTGGTCGCTCCCATCGGTATCGATAGTCATTTTGTACCGACTTTTGACCCGTCAAGGCTATAATCAAACGTAAATCGTGTCCAGCTCTTTTTATGGAACGTTTAAAGACCGAATGCGACCGCACCGATTGCCGATAGTCCCCCCGCCATTGTATTTGTCTCTCCTCATCGTTTTGCCGTCTCCGTTGCAGCGCCAATTTCCCAAGACTGCCATTTGCAGCCATTAAATTGTTTTCGACCCCCATCTCGCTTGATGTCGTGACTCCTGACCCCGGCCGTAATACATAACTGTGTAACCGTTCTGTCTACCTGTGTATATGTATGTATGTATGTATGTACACGTATAGGTATACGTATGTATATGGATATATCTATATGTATACCGATTTTCAACATCCGGCAATGACTCCATCGATGGACTTAAACGAACATTATGAGAAACATCGAAGCTAAAATCTCTCGACGCGATGCGGCGTTCGAGGATCGCGTGACGCAATTGGAATCCAAATGAGAGAAATTCCTGACAACATTGTAAATGGTCGTCTAATTTACGTTGTATCGCGAACGGATAACGAACGAATTGAAAAGATTGGCTGTTTCATTTATGGATAAAGTGAAGGTGATCCGTTCCACTTGTCAATTTTTACGTCACAGGGAATTCTCACAGGTGCAACACCCCATTAATACGATGTACATATATACATTTGGATGTGAAACGAGTTCTGCAATTAAATCGGCGATGGTTATTATCCCGCTAATCATTATTTTCAATTTAATCTCGCGGACATTGTTATAGTTTATGTATAAAGAAACATAGTTTAGTTATTCATAGTAAGTAATTAATAAACATTAATTGATTGACTATCATTGTTATACTATTCGAGTCTTATAAGCTCAATGTATTCAAGTTATGTTTCTTACACAGTCAGTCCCAATTCAACATCCCGAATACACGATTCTTCTCCTCCATACTGATAATTTTAACCGAGAACTTAAAAGACTCTAGATTCGAACGTCTTAAGATACTAAAACTTTAATAGCAGAACCGACCGTAAAATTTAAGCAAATAAATTTATTTCAGATTAAAGTATAACCATTAATAATCGTAAAAAAAGTTTCTCTGCCATTTTCCCGAAAAGATTCCCGGCCGCAATTAAACGAAACTATAAAAGTTCCTAAAATAGTGGTGGATCTTCTAGAAATTCGTACGCATCTCCCCGGCGCATCTCTATCGTCGAGTTAAACTTTCCGATCTACCGGTAAACTGTTCCTCGTACAGAACGGTCGCCGTGAGTCAACGCGCCGATAAGATTCATGCATAAAAACGGATCTGGTTTACGAGAATGCTCGTCGTCGAGAACACGATTATTAAAACGTGCCGCCAGCTTGTAGACCCCAACGAAGGAAACACACGGGTCCCCCGGCCTTCTTGGAACCTTAAATTAAACCGCTCTCGTTGTTTTGCGATCGGAAAAGGATTCCGATCGGTGCCGGGGACTTGAGAGCGTTCCGGTGTCGTTCGCAATCGGGGGCATAAAGTGTCCGCATAAAGCAAAGTCCAACGTAGACGCCGAACCGCCAGGTAAGGATACGGTTATGAGCGCGCCCCGGCCTTTCTCGGCGCGAAATTACGCGGGAAAAAGAAACGACGAGTCTTAGATGCGAAGGCAAGCATTACCTCGTGAACGTGTTTTATGAACGGATTTGAGAAATATTAATTGGATATCCGTGGAGGCTGATTAATTCACCGTTAAAATGTGTGTCTGACTTATGACGTTAGATTGAGATAAAAATCATGTGTTTAATAATTTAAAGATACTTCTACTTAGATGCTTATATATTTTCAAATTTAATATGAATTCTACTGTACGCGTTATATGTTCTGTGGTAAATACGCTGATTTTAAAGAAATCAGTAAATTTTAGTGGAATAAAATTCGTAAAAAGAATTTTATATTACTGTCAAAGTTTTTCTACGATGAGACCGAATGTTGTATTTTAGTCAGTAATTAGATTCCATTCGTAGATACAGCGTCAAATTCCGTCATTATTTACGCAGGTTTTTAAAATCAATTGTCAGCGGCGAGTTGCTACGGGTTTGTTTGCCTTTTGAATACCTGATAAGGATTCAATAATGCAATTTCAATGTCGGTAGTCGATTACGAAATACTGTGTACACAGTATCTCGGGAAAGTTTCTTCGCTGATAACTCAACGTCGATGGTACCGCATAAGTATTTCACAGATTGATGTTAATTCGAATCGAAAGACATCAATGTTCATACTGGAACGCCGGATTGTGATTCAGGAATGGCTATGGGCCGTACAGTGCCCGTTCCTGTTCGTCGAATGGGAATCTTATCAGGTAGACAGACGGCGTGCGGCCCTGCGGGGTTTTAATTCGAATAAATCCAAGTTGACGAGGAGGCGGCCTTTTAAAATTCCAGTGATAACAGACCGGACCTACGAGACTCGTCAGCAACGTAACGTCTACCGTACTTTTCTTCGGTGTTCTCTATTTTCTAACTTGTCCCCAGTAAATATACTAATTCACCGAGCCGCATACAAAAAGCCCCCCGAAATATTCTGCTAATGCGGAAGGTTACTTATAATGTAATTGATACCTGATAACCGAAGATTGGGTTATGTTTTAGAAGGAGACGGATGAAATGATATTCTTCAAAATGTATTTCATTAAAAGACTCCTTTAAGTTAAAAGATTGTTTAAGAAATGAATATTAGCAACGAATTAACTGTATAATTAACAGGATCGTATAAGAATCTCTTACAGTGTGTACTTACATAGTCTGCAACGCGAATAAAGTTAGTAAACTCTTCCGACACACTTTGGATGCAAGCACAATACAATTAACACTCTATACCGATACATGAAGAGGTTAACAACATGTATTTTGAAAATGCAAAATGATTATTCATTATATCGCTACACAATTTAATTAACAATTGTTCGCACTTGCATCGGTATTAACAGTACCGATAATTCAGATATTTTCCCCGACGACTAAATTCTCGAGAGGTCGCTACCATACGTTAAAATAGACGGCACAAACTAAGTAGATCTCTACTTGTACAACGTATCACACCTGTTTCGATATCTACACTATCTCTACGTGATTTCTATGTCACGTTCAGTAAGTATTCATTAAGAAATATTAAAACTGAATCATTCGCAGTTTGTAGTGTTTTCCAACCTGTAAAAACCGTCGGACATTGTCGTACCCCTTTCTGCGGGTGCGATAATTTTAAAAATGGCGACCATGATATCTTCATCTTCCACACGTGTTGGTGGCGCCATCTAGGGGGCGGGAGGAAACATGGCCGAAGGTCAACGCATAAAAATACTTATTTTATCCGACAATTGGAGGACTCGTACGGAATTTGCATACATCCGTGGACACATAGGAGCGTGTAGGGAAAAAAGTGATTATGATGTAGCCGCAGTTCAGTAGCAGTTGGTGGCAGTCGCGCTAAAACCGTTATCGAGAACTCATCTGACGTGCTGCTGACAAATAAGAGTCCCGTAGTACGTAGATAATGTGAAGTGTTGTAATCGGTGCTGAATGCTCTAATCCTAATTTGTTGTTTCGCCGACGGGCAGAATCTTCGTATCGTCACTGGCTACTGTATTTACACGGAATTAAGGTAAGAAATTTATTTCTCGCAGGTCGTTGAATCTTTCGATCGAGAAGAATTAAAATTTAGTGAATGAATACAGATTATCTATTTATACGAGGCGGTAAAATTAGACGTGCGTAAAAATATACATGTAAAACTTGAAATATCCCTCACTGTGTTTCATTGTACGCTTGATCGTATAGATGCGAGATCATGTGTAATAAATCAATTCAAAGTCGGTATTCTATTGCAATTGTTTTAACGTGGTTATTGGTTTCTGCTACACGAATATGTATAAACTACGAATGTTCGTAGTTGCGTGTATTCAAGTTGATTCAGTTTCGTTGTAGTTGTTTTAGATTTTTTATTTTATAATTATGATATAAGAATATTTGATTACAATCGATGATGTGGCATCTGTTTTTCTCAACGATACATTGACGTTGTACGGTTACGTAAGACTATAAATATTTTATTAATGGGTATTGCCAATTGATTTTCTATTTGAATTTTGGCAGAGTTCTAATTTTGTACTTTAAAATAAATACATCGAATACGGAAGCCGTCGACGTGATTAGAACGGCGCATTTCTAGTAAAAAATGCCGAAAACTTTACACATTTCGACACTTTTATATCAAAATAACAAAACGTACATTCATATATCTTCAGTTAGGCGACTCCAAGATTCATAGAAATTTAAAATAATAATTATTGTTAATCGCTACGTTACTACGTTATTCGTAAAATAACTATGTTTTTGTAACCATAGACTTAAGAAAGATCTAATAGAATTTCGCATAGACACAACAGACGGCTAGAAAAAATGCAAACACTGACTTATTGACCCATTGACGTCTTAATGCTTTATATAATGTTAACTTTAAAACGATCTTTGAATAAAATCGAAGAGAAAGAACGAACTTATCGTCGATAAAAAAATAAATATTTTATTACGTCTTATCTACAGATAATTATCACAAAGAAAAAAAGTTATCCGTTTTAATGGGTGGTAAAATGAGTCAGCGTATTTTACTGTATGGAGAGATAATACTCCATCGGAGAAATAACCATGTGCCAAGATACAAAAGTAAATAAAAGTCTGTTTACATTGGTATACAAAACACTAATAAATAATCAATTTGGGTGCATATAAAACACTTTGCATACAATTCTACTCCTCTCACTAAACAAACAGTCTATAAATATTTCGTTGCCCTTTACAGAAATTTAATTTACGAAAATAAAAATACGAAAAAAATTCAACATGTTTTATTCATAATTTCAACTAAATTATATTCAGTTTATAAACAGAAACCTGACAATCTAACAGAATTTTATAAATATATAAATAATAATTTAAATATTAAATGTATTAAAAAATTCCATAAAATGCAATGTTAATTGCCAAAGTACTTCTAGTCTGCTAAAAGTACTAACATGTTAGATAAACATATCGCATGTGGTAAGTGAAAAAAAATGGTTTAATGTATGTTAAGTTGTTTATGATTCTGTATCACTTATAACTACAGATAATCTGTACATTACAAGGTACACTTACGCAACTTGAAGATATCAACATTGTTCAAGGTTTTATACTTTTCTGCTTCTTATTTTCTTGTTGGAGTATGTCTATATTTGTAGAGTATAAATAGACACTGTGAACAAAAACTCGTTTCCATCACATAGTTAAGTAACAAATCAAACAATTTAATTAGCATTAGTACCATGATTCTGATGTCTTCAGATTATATTTTTCTATTCCTGCAACTCACTTGTTATACATAAGAGTTTATTCGAACAAAACAAGTTAATTGAGTTGTATTCTTGTGGCATGAGTAAGCACTGTTTAATTTGAAATTTAAATTTTATGGAAGCTGTTAAATAATGTTAAGAATATATTAAGGATATTAGGAACGTCAGTTTTTGTAAAAAACACTATTTAGATCATGCCAGTTTGACTATATTCAACTTGTATTATAACAATATATTAATATTAACTGTATGTACAATATTAACTTAAGTATTTAAGCAAGTATTAAATACATTTAACGAGTTTAGATCTTAATTCATTTATATTATCTGTTACCTACATAAGAAAGAAGAGTTAGTTCAATTAAGGCAATAGAGCTCATGGAATTCTACAATACATGAAATCATTGTTTATATTTAACTGTGCTAGTTTACAATGTGAGTTGTTTCAATGAAACTGTGCATGTAATTATTTTTGAGATCAATGATGAAAAAATAAATACACATTTTAAATAAAAATGGCTAAAATATATTAACTGTTTATTTTGAAAATAGATTAAGAAGTTATGATACAAACTATATCTATAGTTCTTTGTTGGTCTTTATCATGTTTGTTTCAACAGTTTCACCATTGTTCATGTTTCAAATATTTGTTATTTCTCATCTACCAAAGCATAACACTGTTATTTTTAAAACATACACCACTGTGCTATTGTCTCTGATTCATTTTACAAACATAATCTTGTACACTTGTTAACTGCAAATGAATGATCTAAGTCCTGCAGACTTTGACTTAATATAGATCTGCATAATGATAAAGTTAATAATTGTGAACATATATTCAGAAATTGTTCTATTTTTACACACAGAAAACATGATATACCTAATACAGCTGTATGCAGCTAATTTATTGTCCTGTACCATTCAGATTGCGAACATTATCTGTTTGTGTATATACAGTTGGCCTGTTAGATAAGATAACTAGTCATAAGATTAAAAATAACACAGAAATATCTCTTTTTTATAGTAGAGGATTGCATGTTTTATAAAATCTATATTTATTTTAGGGGCAGAAGACTGTTTAAAACCATCACACCCCAATGAAGCATTAATCTTTCTGAAAGTGTAAGAGTTTATTAAGTGTGTTCACTGATGCCAAAAGCTGAGGCACCAAGAAAATGAATGGACACGCTACAACTAGGCAAGTTTCTGTATTGCCAGGCACCACAAAACATATACCTGCGCCACAAACTATGTCACTTTCCACAATGGACGGACAGAATATGAATACTACAGTGAGTACCTATGTAGCCTTGTTGAAAACCTATTATCTTTGTAGAAATAGGTATTTATGTTCATTTTTCAGTTTTGTCACTAATAATGTTAAATTATTTATTACAGAAAAAACATGAGATATTTATTGGGAGTGATGGCATTTCGAATACTCAAAGAGTATGGACAAGTTTGGTGGCAGGTGCTATTGCTGGAGCTCTTGCAAAGACGACGATAGCACCATTGGACCGCACAAAAATTAATTTTCAAATATCAAAACAACCGTACTCTGCAAGAGCAGCGGTTGATTTTTTAATAAACACTCTTAGATCCGAGGGTCTACTGAGTCTATGGCGTGGAAATAGTGCAACAATGGTTAGAATTGTTCCATACTCTGCTGTTCAATTTACAGCGCATGAACAGTGGAAAAGAATCTTGAGGGTGAATGGTTCAGAAAGGTAAAAAAAGTATCATTATCAAAATAACGCTATTATATAGATATACTTAAAAAAATTAAACAATACATTACTTACTGTATAATTTCATAAACCATAGCTAAGCATGTAACAAAACCTTTATTACCCCCAGGAAAAAACCATGGTTAAACTTCCTCGCCGGTGCGCTCGCGGGTGTAACATCTCAAGGTACAACTTATCCGCTAGATTTGATGAGAGCGAGAATGGCTGTGACACAGAAGACTGAATACAAGACCCTAAGACAGATCTTCGTACGTATTTATATGGAGGAAGGGATACTGGCCTACTATCGTGGATTTACCGCGACCCTTCTCGGTGTCATCCCCTACGCCGGATGCAGCTTCTTCACCTACGACCTTCTCAGGAGTTTACTGACCGGTGAGTCGGTTCATTCACGAATACAATTGATACCGTGACGGTGCTTACACGAATAAAAGAAAAAAAAAAGTCGTGATTTATACGAACGAGAGTGGCTCGTGTATGATCGTAAAGCAGGGTACCCGTGGGGCACGTCGGGGCTGTTTCCCGATTGTGGGACAGTACTTACTTTAATAGCGACGCTTGTCGAGACAAGTCCGATGGCGGCGTTTTTCAAGTGCGTGCTTCATGTTCGATGATGGCTACGTGTCGATGAACAGTGTACACGGTGAACATTCCTGGCTTCTCGACATCACTGATTTGCGGCGCCATAGCCGGGATGGTTGCACAGACTAGCAGCTATCCGTTGGACATCGTCCGGAGGAGAATGCAGACCTCGGCGATCAAGGGCCAGCACTATCACACCATTCGATCTACGGTTACGAAGATTTACAAGTAAGTTTTACATACTTACATTTGGATGGCTCGATCGAACTTTGTATGTTGTACGCGGAATGGCACTACCGCTAAGAAGTATTTTCCCACCCCTAATTTCTAGTGTTTACAGTCTCTATGCAATCTAATTACTCTTACATTTTACCTTTCTTTGAATTCCATTTTTTTTGTAAAGATCAGTCTACGACTTGAATTTCACAGAGGAAAATCTGATCCATTTCATTTTTTGTAAAAAACGTTTTACTTTTAGAACTCAGCACAAGATTAGTACCGTTTTTTCAGAAAATAATACACTTTTATTTTACGAAATTGATCAGATTGACTTCTGCAAAAAAATATTATTTATTCTGTTTTTCTTTATATGAAGAAGCTCTGAATCCTACTATGAAGTACCCTACAGTTGAACTCCTGAAAATAGATTCTGTATTATTATATATTTCTTCTACAATATTGTACCTACAATATATTTTCTATTATAATTAACTTTATTTTTATATAATTTCCAGAGAGGAGGGCATAATGGCTTTTTACAAGGGATTGAGCATGAATTGGGTGAAAGGTCCAATTGCCGTAGGAATTAGTTTCGCGACGCATGATGCGATTCGCGACACTTTACGAAAGATTATCCGCCAACATAATTCATCGAAATAATAGAGAAATTCTATCAGAAATCATGTGCAATTAAGAAACATAAGAGGAATGGTGATTGTTTATTTATGTAACTTGCCTTAATTAAATAAACTAAATCACTATTACTCATGTATTTGCAGAGGAGTCCTTTGAAATACATAAAGTTATAGAATACAATTCTTAACTGTATGAAAAGAAATTGTAACTGATAAAGTAATATCTTAGCAAAATAATGAATTTATACTCTTTTCAAAGGGCGCATCTCAAAACAGGGAGGTACTAGTACAAATTGTTAATTATTATGTACATACTGTTGTCGAAAAAGTTATAAAAGTTGTTGAACTGCAAAATATGAATGTCATATAGTTATATTTGAATTAATGAAAAGCTATTGCGCAAATATTGTAATTTCTAATTTCTTTGAATATTGCTTTACAATCTGGATGTAATATGAATATGTCATGTTCACTCTGTGAGTGTATCCATTATTTTTGAATGGCAAGCTTTAATTAATGATGCACAGTAGGCGATGGTGTATTTCTAAAGCGAACAATATTAAAAATAATTTATAAAAACATCAAACTATAAGAGAAGTCTGACTGTATTTCTTAATAACGCGCTTAAAACTGTATCGGTAATCGCTTTCCGTTCCATGTGTAAGAGAGATCACTATTTCCCTTTCTTTTGTGTCATTGATTATATCATAAATGCTATTAAATTCTATATATATTTTAACAGCCTCATTTTAAAGAATGTTTTTAATTTTGACAATCATCTCTTATGTGTAACGTGTGACATAAATAAATCGGCACAATTGTTTATAAAAAAAACATACGGGATATTTCCTATGAAATCTATTTTGTGTAAGATCTGCTTTTCTAATAACATAATTTGTAACGAATTTGCATTTTATTAAAATTTATACTCTTTTAACTTTCTGCATACTTCACTGTATCCATAGCACAATACAGAGATGAACGAATTCAAATGTATTGTGTTATTACACCATAGAGCGTTTCCATGTATTAATTTCTAATTGATTGTTTAGCTCAGGCATTAGTTTCACGTTACAGAAGCAGATCTGTCGTTAATTTTGTAATGTGTTGTATACAAATACTTGTATTTAGTTATTCAACATATTCTAGTAAATATATTAACTTTTATAAGATATATTCCGTTTAATTTTTACCAATATATTCTTGTAAAACAGTTCAACTTATTCAGACTTGAAATATATATTTGACAACTGACTTTTCTAAACGATTGCAAGTTTTATTACAAAATATTATTGACAAATAAAAATAAACTATAAACATAATTAATTATTTTCTGTAATAAAACAATTATTTAAAGGAACAATGGTACATGATAAAATATCGGTATATGATTCGCAAAAGTACTGTTCGATTGGTTTATTGCATTAAATAAAAGAAAATATTTTTTACAAAAAGAATAGTTTATTCAAAATTGACTAGCCTAGTAATCCTGAACTGGTCATTATTTCATTTTACAAAATTTGTAAGAACCGATCATCAGTCAAAGTCAAAGTGGTCAATGTTATCTAAGTAAGATATAAAAATGTAAAACGCAGCATTATCGGTATGTACAATTATGTATGGAACAGATATTTATGGGTAAAGGCTTTTATAGTGTGTCTTTGCTGCTTTAACGAAGCAGAATACAATTTAAAAATTTTTCATTCTATTTTAGCTGCAAAAAATTTTTGTATGACAATGTAATGTTACTTTGGTTTTGTTTCCTGGTCATTCACATATCTTATATAAATTTCTCTCTCATCACTTCCACCTGGTGGAATTTCAGTTTCATGCAAATATGATACTCCTATAGCAAGTACAGAACCATCGTGACTAAAACTAAGGGCAGCAACACCTGCATTGTATCTATGAAATTGACACAACCGTTTCTTGTTAAAACCATCCCAAATATTCACGTAACCATCAGAACCACCAGTAGCAAATGTATTGTACGTAGAATGAAAACTAATTGCATTCACTGAGTATATATGTTCCACATTATTTTCTTTTATTCTGTGACACTTAAAAGCATATTTCTTTTTCTGTGCTTCTGGTGTTGTGTCAAGATATTCAACTGCAACACGACCTTCTATGCTGCTAAGAACGTAACCCTGAAAATTAAGCATGTAAGACATGAATGTATAAATATTATTCACTTCCTTATCCAGCTATCAACAAAACTTTATTTTCAGAAATTAAAACTAATGAAACTTGCCTGTTCATTAGGAAAACCTTTGATGCAACGTGTTTGATATTTTAAACTGCTTTCTCGTCTTTGAAACATGCCAGCCATATTCCTCAAATCCCAAATACATACTTTCCGCTTGGCTGTACCTACTACAAATTTATCTCCACATACAGATAAAGCCAGAACAACGTCCGGTTGCAAGTAACTACCTACACACGTGGGTGTTCTGGGATCCCACAGTTTCACAGCTGCATCCCATCCACCCGTCAATATTGCGTTTACTGCTCCACAGTATTCAATTTTCCTAATTGGCTTATCATGTGTTCCCATTACAGATTCTATAAAACAATAATTCTCTTACCCTTTTCTTTCATTCCATTAGAACAATAATATGATTGAAAAATATATAATGGTTAATACCAGTATTGCTGTTAATGTCGTACATCTTCAATGTATTTCCTAAACCACCGCTATACGCATGTACTGCATCCTGTAAACAAAGCCTTTCTTACAGCATTGCAAGAATATTGAGGAAATATATAATTACCTGAAATGCAACGTCTAACACTGGCAGATCGTGATTATATTTTAGCCTCATAGTATTTGCATGAATATCGTACAATCGCACTGTGCTATCCCATGATGAAACCAGAAGGAACTGCGTGGAATTCGGCCCGAATTCCACAGCAGAAATCGCATCGGTCGGCGGTGATTTTATTTTAAACTCGGTCCGAGACTCCATTCTTTAAAAGAAAAACGGAAACCCGTGAAAATCATGTACCACAATCGGTACAAGTAAACATAACCTACAAGTATTGGAAAAAACACATACGTTATAAATAAAGTGATGGTACTTCTATCGTTTGAACTATTTTTTATTTATTCAAACTAACAATTTAAAACTTGTATGTCGTTTAATCGTCAATTGGAAAAATATAAACAGACTTAAATAAAACTTAGATGTAGTAAAAGAAGACAGAGAATCCGGCTTGCATACATAACGTAAAGAGACACGTATAAATATACTCCGAAAGAATCGACTCACAAAACACAACAATTATAACATGAAGTAAACTTTGAAGTTAGTTCCAATAAATGTATTTATATTAAAAAAATACAATTATTTCGCTAAATCTAAGTTTAAATATCAGTTATTGATTGTTAACTTAAAGCTTTATATACGGATACTAGAGAGAATTCAAATCTCAGGAAACATAGAGAACTCCATTTTTCTTTCCATTTATACTGTATCCGGAACACATGGTCGCTTTCTAACCGTAGTGATGCATTGTAAAATTTGTGAGTAGTGGCTTTTCTGAAATAGTGAATGGAATATAGACGAAACAAAAAATGGTAAGCCGAAACAACAATCCCAATATACGATTAATGTTAAATACGTAATTCATTTATTACTGTATGTGTAAATAATAACTTATATATTGCGTATTCGAATATAATCGTATCCAGCGTGGCAATGTATTTCATGGCAGAAATAATATTTTAAATCTAAAATTAAAAGAATTTCGTTGCATGATAGCGTTCAGAATGGGTTGAAAATTTCGAGGAAAATAATATGTACAAAAATATAATTAGTATGAAAGGAATAAACATAAAAGCGTTTTGTATTAAATGAACGTAAAAACACGTGCAAAAACGCACAACATTGTCTCAATGAACTTTGTTTTTATAATGTCATTCATTGTTGTGGCTTTCAAGCTAAACAGAATTATAGAGGGTTGGAGTAAAAAAAAAATTTTTCCTAACAATATTTTCTACTAAATTTTAATATACTTTCAAAATAATAAAAGCAATATACAGTATGATGTGAGTTAACGTCTTTTTGTATTATTATAATTAATTACTATGCTGAAACATTCGAACAGTGAGAATATAGAAACTAAAAAGTATATCCAAATTACATTTTGTTATACCTGTTCTACTTAAAATTTGCGAGTTTAAAGAGTACTGTTTAAATCTGAGATGTTTCTGATTGCAGTCAAAACTTTACGTCTTATACGAGCATGCCGCTGGCTATGCTCTCTTCTCCGTCAAGGAGTTTGAGGAAGTGGGAATGCTTTTGCCACAAGTTGAGGCATCTGTGACAGATCTGGCACGTTTCAATGCTGTCGTGAAGCTCATAGGATTTTCACCCTTCAAAACTGCTCTGACAGCTCTTGAAAATATAAACAGCATATCCGAAGGAATTGTTCCCGAAGATTTACAACTATTCCTAGATTCATGTATACCTAAAGCAGGAAAGAAAGAGAAAATTGTACTAGGTGTGGCGGATCCAAAACTTGGAGCTAGTATTACTGAAGCATTAGATATCAAATGTGATCATACTGGTGCTATTCCTGAAATTATCAGAGGAATAAGGTTTCATTTTCACAATTTGGTAAAAGGTTTCACTTCTAAAAGTTCAGGAATCGCACAACTTGGTCTTGGTCACAGTTACTCCAGAGCCAAGGTTAAATTCAATGTCAATCGTGTGGATAATATGATTATCCAAAGCATAGCTTTATTGGATCAACTGGATAAGGATATAAATACGTTCAGCATGCGTATAAGGTAAATATCTCATTCATTTATAATATAAATTAAGAGTTTTGCATTACTTTATAAGAAAATTAACACATTGTAGGTATTTTCCAACTGTAAATTAAAGTTACAATTAATATAACTTCAGTAACGTTCATAATTTGTTATCACTGTAAAGTTAATAATATTTGTACTATCTGTTAATTTTAGAGAATGGTACAGCTATCATTTCCCAGAACTCGTTAAAATTGTTCCTGAGAATTACATGTATGCAAAAGTGGCACAATTAATAAAGAATAGAAAGGAATTAGCAGAAGACAAATTAGAAGGTCTAGAAGAGATTGTAATGGACAGTGCAAAAGCTCAGGCAATTATTGATGCTTCAAAGTCATCTATGGGAATGGATATTAGTCCTGTTGATCTACTGAATATTGAAATGTTCGCTGGTCGTGTTATCGCCTTGGCTGATTACAGAAAACAATTATCTGAATATTTGAAATCTAAAATGGCAGGAGTAGCACCAAACTTGGCCACTTTAATAGGAGACCAAGTGGGAGCCAGATTAATAGCACATGCTGGATCTCTTACTAATTTAGCTAAGTATCCTGCCTCTACTGTACAAATATTGGGTGCAGAAAAGGCGCTTTTCAGAGCACTGAAGACGAAGGGTAATACACCAAAATACGGATTATTATTCCATTCAACTTTCATTGGCCGTGCTGGTACAAAGAATAAGGGTAGAATTTCAAGATACTTGGCAAACAAATGCTCTATTGCGTCGAGGATCGACTGTTTCACCGATACGCCCACTAGTGTGTTTGGTGAAAAACTACGACAGCAAGTAGAAGATAGGTTGAAATTCTATGAAACTGGTGAAGTACCTAAGAAAAATATAGATGTAATGAAAGAGGCACTGGAAGAAGTTGCGCATGTTGTAGCAAGTGTGGAAGAAGAATCACCTAAAAAGAAGAAGAAAAAGGACAAAAAGAGAAAGAGCGAAAGTGACCTCCTTGAAAATGGAAAAGAAAACGGATTCGCCGAGAATGGAGAAAACGGCGATGCTGAAGTATCTGAAGAACCACTAAAGAAAAAGAAAAAGAAGAAGAAATCTAAAAGTCTCGGTGGAGACGAATGAACATATTTTCTCATTTGTAACTATAATAGTTTCTTTTTATGAATGCCGTTGCATGCAAAACGTATTATCTTTATTTGCTCAATGAGCATTGAAAAATAATTATTTGATTCACTTTCAACTAAAAATATTTTCAAAACCGTTCTTTAAGCAATTTAATCGAATGATTCGTAAGTTTGTCTGCAGTTTGATAGTTTAAATGTACAACTATATATATTTGATAAATGGTTCATTCTAAATGCTATTGTTAAAATTAAAATAATTTAACGACTAGTTTTCATTACAAATTATAGACAAATATTTTTCATATATTACATTTCCTTGACTCGAAAATTTGCTCTAGTAGCATATATACTATTTTATGAATGAACATCTGTAAAATATAATCTTTTGTAATTTAAACGAACGTATAGGTGTATACTATACATTTCCTTTGTAAGTTATATTCCTAATTCCTTATTTCATATCAAATATGTATATTTACTTCAATAATGATTGACTAATTCTTTTTTCATTACATACGTAAGTTTGACATCTATATTATATTATCAAATTTAGTACATATTCGTTTGTTTGCATATTACCCGTCTTTTATATTCTTAAGTGTTCAAAGATAATATACATTTTTCGTACGAGAACCAATTTCATTTACGACGTCTTTATATTATACCGAAATATTATTCCGGGACATATTAAGACTGAAAAACTATACATACCACATTTATCACGTAAAATACCGTTGTAATGAAAAGATTACATATTCCGAAGGATATCATTTCCAATACTGCTATATCAAATAAAAGGAAACAAAATGAATTTGCGGTGTTATTTACCAAACTTATGCGAAATAAAATTCATACAAATCTAGTACAACTTGAAAGTTAACGTTAATGATATATGAATAAATTATATCAATGTATCTGTGTTAAGAACATTAAACATAAAAAATATGCTCTTCGATCATTCATACGATCACTGATGAATTTATAAGAGCCTTTTTATATCGTATTTATATACATCAGTCTACTTAAAATTTTTCTTAATATTTCTTTTCTTTTTAAATATAAATAATTGTCATAATAGTATCAGTTCGACTTTTTGTCAAACAATAATATATAAGAGTTGGTCTAATGTGTGTATTGACCTAATTATAATACGGCCTCCTCTATTCCACCTGATTCCACAAATGCATGCTGTACTTTGTCCCAAACTTTACGTTGCCATAGACACAGGTGGTATATCATTCGGTTCTGAACAATTTGGAACAGTTTCAAACTGTCTGAAAAGACAGTTCGTGGTGGTTCTCACCTGTGTAATGCTTTTCAGTATAAATATTTTATACGAATGTGTACTTAATGCTTCGCCGGAAGGAACATAACATTGTTAGTAATTTTGTGAAATGTAATGTTATACGTTTACAAGGACCTGTACGAAAAATAATATAAAATGTTGCTGGTATATTGTTTATTACAGTATACAAGTGAACTGAAATAAACATGACAGTGACCGAATTCAAATGCCACCGGGGAACAGAATGAATGAACGGACGATCTGGACATCGCAGTTAAGTCGATAATATTGTCATTTTATAAGGAAAAAGGTGATTGAGACATTAAAAACAAATTAAAATAGTTAATAGTTCATATTAAAACCAGCACCAATGAGCATTTAATAACGATAAAAATGTGATGTAAATATAAATACTTGAATTAATAATTACAATTACTGAATTTATCATAAACAATATTCAGTCAAAAATCGACAAGTGAGCTATTAGTTGTCATTCGCACATATATACTACAAGCGACGTATCACTGTCCCGAATTTCGTCCAGAGGAACAATTATTTTTTAAGTCTTTAATACTTCTTTTACATGTCACACATGGAACTGTAAGGCATATGCAGTGCACTATGTGTTCTAAATCGCGCGATTAATACTGATATGTACCATTATGTTTTGTATTGCTAATTTCATCAGTTCCGAAATTTTTAAATACAATCTTATACGTTTTAATATTGAACGAGAGAAATTCTTTTTTGTCTTTTCAATTAGTAATCAGTAGGAGTACGCTTTGGATAAATACCAAAAATTATGATCACACATAATTTTCATATTGTAAATTTTCAAAAAGTTCGAATTCAATAAACTGAACGATGTCCCATAAAGCATACAATAAACAATATTATCGCGCGCAAATAGTATAAATAGTACAAAATGAAACAGGAAATAGTAACAATTTCATTGCATACTCTAAAGTAATTCGATACATATTTTACCGTACTACTTGTTAAATAGAGAATTTGTAGAGTTTTTGAATATGCATCTTTTCATGAATCTCCTGCATAAAAATCTTCTAAATTTATTTGTTAATGAAAGAAGAACAGCTAAATTCGTAAGATCTTATAATTATAATTCAGCTTGATTCTAAAAAGGCCTCTGTCATTCTAGACTGTAATCGTGCCTTTGTATAATAATGCTCGAATGGTTTGAATGGTGGTAATTATCAGAATTATTTATATTGACTATATTTTGTTTATATTTTGTACAATAATACATACATATTTATGTGTGAATTTGCGTAAGCACATATATATGTATGTATACTTTAATACTTTAAAAATATATCCCCACCTACATTAAATATTTTGCTTTATATAAAATGCTCAAATAATGGAAAATGTAAAGGATCATTTCTCCTTTACAAGATTCAGTCTCTGATACTCGCATAAAAGCCTGTAAATTACAACTCAACGATATAAAACTGTCTGACAAATGTAAAATACGTTCAACCATATAGATCATTTCTTAGGGCACCTGTACTAAGGGTACTGATAGTTATAAACATCTTATCAAAGCAATAGGTTACTAAAATCATTCATTCAAGAACATATATATATATATATGAAAAATAGAACTTTGCTGCAAATTCTGAAATAACTTGTAGATTTTAATTTCGTTTATTTTATAAATAACAGATAATACTAATGTTTACTTTATTAAAGTATAACTGATAATAAAGGCTCTTTTCTACTTCATGTCTACTACAATAAACAAAAATTAACAAAATATAGCATGCAGAATATTATTATTAACATTCTCCTGTTAATAAATATTCCATTATCTCTAAATTTTCTATGACAAATCATTCTAAGATATATTTCAGTATCATGCAGCAAAGATGCATCAAATAATTTCTATTAAACCAACAGCACACATAAAAGTAAATATGACTTAATAATCTAGCAGTTAGTACTTAATTCTTAATAATTATCTTTTCTGTCTCAGTGATTGCATGAATATTTATCTGGAAAGATATGCATTGTTAGTAACGAATAACTAAAGAAATACTATTCAACTTTTACTTTCTTCACCTATTTTACAAAAATTCTAGAATACCATTGAATCACAAAGATAATCAAATTTTTCATAACTATATGATTACGCAACTACTGAGTCCTTACATAATTTACAATGGACCATAAATGCGTAATATTATTGTTACATCACCATGCTGAGTGGAGCGCTTTTAAAGCGCAGAATCGTTCCGTTGCGCTGATTTTGTGCTTCTGTGCTTCCTCTTAAATAACAAAATTTCATATCCTGCATGTATTTCCATATACACTACATTTCCTTAAATAGTTCTAATTTTGCATAGTTTTTTTTTCGTGCAAAACTAATTACAATAGGGAAGCACTTATTGTTAATATCCATTAGTGATGTCATTATGTCTTCACATTCTTTTTTTTTATAGACAAATACCATTGACACCGATGTGTCATAATAGAAAAGTGATAATAATTTTTACACTGTTACTTCATGAAAGTAGGCGCAGCTTTAGAAGACTGCAACAACTTTATTTTCTATATATTTAATTGTTGTCAAAGCATTTTTTTACTTCGTTCAGCATTCTGTTTAACGCTTAACAGATGAATGTTTTTATGTCCATGTTGTAAGTGGAGATTATACTATTTTTCTCTGAATTTTCTATGACTCACTTTCATGTGTACACTTCTATAATACATTATATGCATAATCTTGATTCGTCGTAAAAGTTCAATTTACATTATGTATAAAACGTTTAATACAAATCTGCCTGATTTGTTCCCGCATTATTTGCAAGTAACATAGTATTTGTTACAAAAGTGCAATAGTCATATTGCGGAATGTCACAGGAAATATCGCATATTAATTATTTAACGATACAATTCTTAGTAAATAGATTTTCAAAGATATACTGAAACGTTTTCTATGCAGCTGCCTCTAAAGTTTTTGATTAAACTAATCAAATATTTTATATAGCACTCGTCGTGATTCTGTTTATTACATTTCTTCGGTACATCGTCCTTTCCCTCGCTACTTTTTGAATTAACATAGAAGAGTTGTAGCAAATACTGATAGCACAATGCTAATAAACTGTTAAACTTTGTGTTTAAAGACCGTAAGAAGATCCATGCCATTTTATAGTGTTTATGAACACATGATTTTGCAATATATATCTTATCGACCATTCTTGCTTCATTTACATGTAACAATAGGCATTTAGTTGAAGTTGCACCCTGTATACAATAGAGACATTGTTTTGCCCAGAAAATAGAAAATTTGTTTTCGTCCTTACTAAATAAATAGATCGTTTGTAACAAGCCCAGTTTGTTTCAACCTCAAGCTATATCGTTTATGCCTTCAGAATCAGTTAATGTCAGCGTTTATGTACTGAGAAAGTTTCATTGAAATGCAGGGAAAAATGCTGGATTTGCTTGTTGCTGTTTCTGCTGCTGAGGCTGAACCGTAGGTGAGGTATATCCCATTGTTGGTGCTGTTAAAACAAATATAGTTTTCTATAAAATATAGTTTAAAATTATATAAAACTACGGAATTCAACGGTAAAATTAGGTAGACATTATGAAAGGTATATTAGGAGACAGCAATAAACCGAAACGTTTTCTACACTACTTACACATAAGATTAATTTGATGTTGGGGACTATTACTTGCGAGTTGATTCATTGTTGGCGCAGGACCACACTGTTTGGCTTTACCTCCCATTAGGTTGTCAAGATCTATATTCAATCCAGAACCAGCCCATGTAGAACCAACTTGTGCGGGAGGTATATTACTGGATACTTGATTCTTAGAATGGGTAGAAGTGGGTGTAAGAAGATTCGTAACAGGTGATAGTCCAATTGATCCTAAAGAAGACATTTCTATTTAATTTCCACAGTATGCTATTGCCTTAACATTTTGTTATGTTATCATTTACATAAACTATCTAAGAGACAAAAATAAAAGCTGAGACTTCTAAGAGTTAGTAATATATAAAAGTATGTACCTTCTTTTATTTAATTGTTTCTATTTCATAGAATTATTACAATTTTCACAGAATAAATTATATGATTTGGAAAGGTCAATAATGTTATGTAATTTACATCTTGTACAAAATAATTCCATTTGTATTGCTATATAATTATGAACATGAAATAATGGAGCAAAAATATATTTGGTATTCTTTCAAATGTGATACGCCTAATATGAATAGAATGATCTACAACTGATTAAGTAATACATAGGGAATGTTGTTACAATGTTTATGTATACGCAGAAATTCCATTCAAAATTATTTTTCATTTCAATAGGTAGTTAAATATTAAATGTGGAACCTATGATAGAGTCAATTAAGGATAAAACTTTGGTGCCTAAGCTTCTACATTCCTGATCATGATCACCACTGATTACATTTTGTGATAAATCAAAGAGCCACAATCTTAATTCAATGATACTATCAAATAATTCATTTATCACAGTATCTTTCGGCACTGCAATAAGAACTGCAGCAATATTTTCTATTACAGCTAATCTGACTTTCGCTTGATTATGGTATCGCAATGTCCATAACAATTCCAATACTTCTTTCCCCATCTTTGATGCCAACAAACAATTTTGTGCCGCTACCATTATGGTAGACAAAGTTTTCAAAAACCGTATCAGCAAAATATTTTCTTGATCCGTAAAAATTTGCAATCCACTGTTCATACAACTGCCTTGACGGCCAAACCCGTAAAGAAGTGGATAAAAAAACGAGGATGCAACGTTCCCGAACTTGTTCTCAAATTTTTTTTGAGATTTTGCACGATGCGTGTATTGTTTTGTATTCGATTGAATTCTTTTGTCGACGATTTCTCGCCAATCAATTTTTTCACTCTCTGCTTTTTCGAATTCATCAAAATCGTCGCTGTATAGCACTTCATACTGCTTACTTTTCTCGGTGTTAATAAACAGTGAAACTTTGTTAGAAATCTCCTTTCTCTTTGGTTTCTCTTTTGTTTCAGTAATTGTGACATTTTCATTAATTGGTATGGCTGATAATCTTCTAGCCGATTCTGCTAATATGTCAAGGAAGAACAAACGTTGACTCACGGAATACTTATCTATCTCCATGTAAAATTGAGCGCATAAGAATTCAGCACACTCCTTAGGATATACGGTCACTATGGCTACGCAAGAGTTGAACGATAATAATTCAAAATTTTCGACGTAACAAGATTCTTTAAGCGTAACTAGAATTTCTAGCAATTCAATGGCAAACGAGACATCATCGTTTGGTAATTGTGATAATATTAGTTCTTCGCATACTTCTATGGATTCTGAAAAAATGTCTGGATTTGTTAAAGTCTTTTCGTTTACCAAATTATCTCTCAGGTCTCGTAAATAAGCTGGACGGAATTTTTCCGACGCTTTTGTGTCATGAGACATATCATATGGAACCAAATCATCGTCACTATCCAGATCTGAATTGTTTTCATTATTAGTCGTCGTCATAATTTTTTCTGACATTCTTTCTGTTCGTGTATTTATGTTTTCTAAATTTGTTGTAGCACAAACTGCTTCATTTTTACCGATCTCCTCCGTATTGGTTACAATTTTATTAGACAAGACATTACATTCAATACCTAATTGGTAAAGTTTTTTATCGCCTATAGTATCACAGATAATATGTTCAGGAATAAAATCACTTGATTCTGGTTGTTCTTGTGATTCTAACTTTTGCTTATTGGTGTCTAACTTCTTCAAACACTGAACGAGTTCCTTCACTTCCACAGGCATGGAATCATATTCAAAAGTGAGCTTGGGTGCATCACTCGATTCGGATAATACCTCCGTAAAAATTTCGCCAACCGACATCCCCATTGCTCTCAAAATAATGTGAGTACATTCAAGGTGTGAACCTATACCAGAGAATAATAGCCTCTGGATATTACATTTATCACTCTCACTTAAGTTGTTTTTCGATTCTCTTATAGAGAGAATTACTAGTTTCGTGATGTATTTATGTTGTTCAACGGAAGTATGATTTAAAGCGCTTTTATCGCCCCAAACATCTAAGAGTTTCATCAGCAATTCAACCAGGGCACGATTTTTGCTTAGCAAGTGAGATAGATACGAAGTTAGATTCATTATTAGGTTGTCGTCGTTATAATAACACATTAAGGGAATCTTCGTTGTTAATACATATTCCCAATTCGAATTTGATAATAAATCTCCGAAGATATGATGTACTCCGAACTTGAGAGGAGAATGTTTTAAAAATAGTACAGCTACTGGCTCTATACTTGGTGTATCCAATTCTTTTAATATATTTTGTATTAAAAATCGTTCGTTATGTTTGTTTTCAGAACACCATTCCGATAGTACATTCATGAAATTTATCAAATTTCGTGCATTCATGGTAATTACAAGTTTGCTGATCAGGAATGAAAGCGGTTTGGTTTCTGCATTTATACCATGATAATTTAATCCATTGTTTATGAAGGATATCACACAAGCTATATGAAATGTAATCATTTTCGCATATGTGTGAGGAAGAAAAGTCTCCAATGTCTTATTTTGCAATTTATTTGCTACACGATTCGGCAACGAGACTAAAAGCTGTACTGTATTCCGCCATGTTTGATCCAGTTCTTCCTGTTGCATTACGTTTTTCGTTTGAATCTTACATGCGTTTATTATTCCAGAAAATAGCGAATCGCTTTTGAGTAATAATTCTAAAATTCTGCAAATTGTAAAAATCTTTTTCTCATCAGATGTTTGTTTCAGGGCAGAAGTCAATGTTGTTAATGATTCAGCCAATATTGGCAATGAAGAACCTTCGACGACGAATAATTCTTTAATTTCTGTATCCAAAGAATTTCCTCGTAATGGCCAATTGTGATCGAATTTTTCGATAATCTCTTCTAAAATCTTTCCATGTAACATAGAATCAATTTCTTGATCGGTATCATATCCACAATACTTCTGTGGTGTAAGCGGACCAGGTAAATGCTTGACGTAATTTTTAATGTACGACCTCACATTTTCTAAATCGTTTTGGCTCTTAATAAGACCCATCGAACACAATTCTTCTAATAGTCGATTAGCAGCACGTTTCGACGGATTTTCGGCTGCTGCGATGTTTTCTTCTTGCTTGTTTGCTGTAAGAAAAGTCTTTCTTGGGGGCATTACATTATCTTTAAACACAATCCTGAGATTGAATAATGCATGCACAGATGTAGTAATACAAATTCATGCTTTGTTTTCAAAGAAATAAAAGGGTACTGAGAATGATTGCAAAAAGGAATAAACAATATGAGACAGAAACAGTTTCAACTTTTCATTACTTTATGGCCTTGATTGTATGATTTAGTAATATTAAATTACGAAAATCGAAAAGTTCTAATAAATCTTACATAAACTTCTAAATATTAGTGACTCATATAATCATGGCCAAATAAATGCCATTAAAAATGATCTGCTTACCTCCATGTCCAGTGGTGCCAGAAGGAGGTGAGCTCATATTGAGGAAGAGATTGGAGTTGTTGGTATTATTTATTCGCTTGTCAGCCGAACCAGACAATGAATTCAAAGTATCTAAGTCTGATAAAAGATCTGTATTCGAAGGCGCTGGAACAAAGAGACATTCCACTTTGCATTCATAATATTTGATTTTGAAGCAGACTACAGATACAAAGTATTGCTATATTAGATAGATTACAAATGGAAATTACATTGGACAGTATTGTGCATACCTGTATTGTTATTTAGTACTGGTTGATTATTGAGAATTTGTGGTTGTAAAGCATCAAACAGATTGTTACCCATATTCGAATTTTGGGAAAGTGTATTTCCAGTGGTCATAGTTGTAAATGATGGCGTATTTGCTGGCTGGGTATTGATAAACATAGAATTATTGGCATTGTCTGTTACTGGACTATTAATATTTGGTATTGTCGCTCCCATAAGATTTATTTGTGCCTGTGGTAGTTGTGGCTGCACCACGGGATTAGATATTGTGACAGCAGAATTGAAGGCGGACGTGAAATCAGCGAATTCATCGTTGTTATCTTTTGTTTTCACTGTAGGACTACCGAACGCGCTGGTGAAATCACCGAAATCCGTGTTGGAGTTCTGTGATTGAACAGAAGGTTGAGTATTTGCCCTTGGGTTAAAATCATCGTCATTGTCGACAATCGATTTGGTATTGTTTTCATTCTGAGAGTCAAAAATATCATTCAAAATTTCATTTTTACTTTTCTGTTTAATTGGTAAAGACAAGGAACTAGTTTTTATGCCTGAAGTGCCATTCTGTAAGTTTAGAAGAACAATAATTAGTTATATACTAGATTTTTAATAGACTCCAAATACGTGTAAATTAAATGAATAAAAAGTGTTCACTTACATTAGCCTGTTCCTTTCCATAATTTGCTGCTGCCCCTAAATCTACTTTCTTAATGGTACGTGTTACTCTGGCTGGTGAAGCATTTGTGGAAGCTGAAGGTACAGAAGTGGTTTTACTAACCCGATCTATACTTTCCATTGTATCTCTATATTCTCTACCACCCCGTTTTGGACTGGGATGAGTATCATTGTCCGAATCTTCCCTTTCACCATCATCACTATTAAATAAATGTAAGTTCAGCATAACAAAATGTACTTAACATTTGTCAAATTGCAAAACAATGAATGATACATTACCTATTATTTGTATCTTCAAATCCTTTTCCTCTGCTATCTCTATCCCAATCGTTGTAACCTTCTGTGCCAGTTTTACTCCATTTAGGATTATCTGTCCACCTATCACCGCCACCAAATCTTAGACCCATTGCTTCACTTGATAAACCAACATATTTGTCCTTATTGTTTTTAGCCTTTTTCCTTTCGTCTCTCAGTTTATCATCATCCTGAATAAAGTCAATCAATTCTCTAACTTTGTGCCTGATATTTATTCCTTGGTCTTTTCCGAATTCGTCGATACAGGTGTAATTCTCCAAGGATCTGAGGTCGTAAATGTGTTCCCTCGACGATGTAACGACTCGTTCAGAGCCATTACGAACCAGATAATTCAGAAGAAGTAGAGACTGTAAAAAAGCAAAAAGTACTACAATTATTTGAACCGATAAGTATACGAAACTTCTGTCGCGCATTTTTTTAAAATAACGCGCGAACTCATTATTAACGAAATATTTTGAAGGTTTAAATGTGTACCTTGTACGTTCGACGCCAATTCCGTTTATTTTCTTGCAACATCCTCTTCCACAACATGGACATTACCTCGGGAAATTGTTCGTATGTGAATGTAGCTTGAGCGAGTTCTTGCATCATTGCCCCTGAAGTAATACATGCGGCACAATTAATTTCACCATACGTCGAAGTGCGGTAAAACGCAAAGTTATGCAAGAATTGGGTATTCGTTACTGCGACCGCATAAAAAAGAATTTCGAACACTTTCGAAGTGGTTAAACGATAATTAAAAAATAACGGGTTCACACATTTCTTACAGATTTTATTTTTAATTACGAAATATGACTATCATTTTTAGAATATAATATAAAACAAATATGAAAATAATTGCAGTTGAGCAATTAATGTATTTAAATCCGTGCACTATATAAATCTTATACTAAATGTATTTTGCTGTTTTTATTATCACTACCAATTAGTGTTTTAATATTGAAACAAATTAGACTTGATTAATGCGTACGTAACGTGCGAAAGAATCAAACAATTTTTATAGTAGAAGGCTGTTTTTCGAAGGACAACTTATACAGCTACAATATATGAACTATTTTCTCGGTAATTAAAAGTGCAACTTTAAATAACTATTAACGGGACTTTGGTCGTTTATCGATATTATGTCAGGTAGCAGAACATATTACAACACTGTACTCTATACATCTAATAATATTTGCCACGATATCGAGATCTCCTACCTCGTACTATAATACATCGCGGAAAAAATAGACCTGTACTACATAATGTGTGTACGAAGATACGACGAAGATAAAAATAATTTAAAATCAATAAACTATACTTTAACATTTCTTTATATACTTTTACAGTAAAAGCTTCGTAAATGAGTTATATATGTTAGCAAAAAAACTTTATGAAAGAAAATATTTCTGTACCACATTACTTTACCGTAACATAATCAAAATATCTGTAAATATTTATTTAAATATTAGAATTCGTACCGGTTGGACCCCATGCGTCGTCATTTGTCGCTTCCCGTACTTTGGCTTCTGTTTCTGTGTAATTCATTACCACGTTGGTCCTGAAAATGCAAAATTCCATTATAATAAATGGAATCTTTGACAATATTATTATGCATTCGTAAATGTTGTATTAGATGGGTCCGAATAGCGTTTTCCTTGATGTATATTAACCTTTGAAATTAAATTATTCTTGTTACATTCACGTAGATTATATTAACACCTGTTGATTGCGCAATAAGCTTAGGCTTCGTTGTTTGAAAAAATGTTCTCGATTGAGATACGATACCTTGCTTGAAATTTATATTTGAAAGTTTCTGATTATTCTTTACGAAAAGTGTTTAATTAAATAAATACGATTAAAATGATTTTCCAATTATATTGACTTTGATATCTAATTCGATAATTTTCTGGAAAATAATAAAATATTTCTGTTGTTCGTAAAAAATAATACGCATCGGTATTTGCATGCACTCCACATAGAACGTAAGTTAAACATGTGCGACGAATTTCATGGTTAAACTTTATGTGTTAACCGTTATCATGGTACACAGGTGAATCTTCTAAGTACGTACACACATCTCATTCTTATTTGTCTTCTCCGTAATATCGTTTGATAAGAGATGACAATAAAATGGATTGTTCTGGATACTACAGAAAATTTAACTGTTGGTCTCTGAATGGGAAATAGTGGATATTTTATCGAATTTCTAATTTTTTAAAAAATTTGCTTGAAAAATGATATTTGTAATTGATATAAATTGGATAAATATACCCCCATAGTTAAATATATAATTAATTTAGTTTACCTTTAATGTGCGGTATTAAGTGAAAGATATAAACATATGTATGTAGAATAGAACTTAAAGGGAAACAATATAGACGATCCTAATAAATTAACTATCATACTAAACTTCTTTCACGGTATCTTTGCAATTATATTCTCCATAAATGATAACAATCACAATTACGATGCTTTGTTTCTTGCAAACTAATCAATTTTTTAAAAAATACTCTAATTATTCGTATAATGTTGTTCACATTTACGCTATAAATTATGCAGGTGCAAATGAAAACAGTTGCAAATACAAGAAATCACAATGATGTAGTAACATGGTTGTTCGCCCATTACAAGAACCATTAAAATAATCAAGCCTGAAATCAAAAGTATCTTCGCGTGTTGGTCTACGTTTGTATTCAGAAAGCGATGTTAATGATAATAGTATCCTTCCGTTCCTCCGTTTCCCTGAATGGCTAGGATCTCATATTCGAAATACACTTACCGACGGGAAAAATATGGAAGCAGGTGAAAGTGCGTCGTAAACGGAAATGCATACGTGACAGGCGAACGTGTACATCAGGACGATTAAATTTTGGTGCACATCTGGGAGAAATAATACGATAGAAGACCGGGAAAACAGGGAACAGAATCGACACTACGTTGAGAACCACTAGCTCGATTCGGTATGTATACACGATCGTGTGTGAATACGATGTATAAGTGTCGGTGCTGTAACAAGAAGTTACACACCCCACGGTTACGCAAGGAAATGTAAAACTGTTAGCAATGTCTGAAAAGTTTTCTGGTTTTAATTTCTATGAAAATTTCTCACGCAGCTGCAGTGAAATTATGTGAAAATGTTTTTCATTGCGAAATGTGTGAAAATCACGGTAGATCATTCCACGGTCGAAGAGAGGAAGTGAAAGGAAAGAAGATTTCATTGACAACTACAAATAAAGAATCGTCTGGCATTTCCACACGAATAGTTTCGTAAAATATTTCGACAAAAATACTCGCAGGTTAATCTAACGTTTTCGATAGAAGAACAATTCGAAAAAATTATAGAAGTATCGAAAAAACGGTTACGATGTTCTAGTGGTATTTTTATTTCGGTCTTGTATCAGAATATAATCTTTTTATTCAAGAAAACTGGTATTCTATCAATGTAGTTCATTTCCTTCGTTTTAAATATGCAAGAACACTTTCTCAACTGGTAGCATTACTTATCATGGTGAACAACCTGTTCGTAAGGCTGTTAGGGCCAGCTATATCTACTATTAATACCAGTCAATACTGTAGTAAAATAATACATTTTTCGTTCATGCAATGTTATTAAAAGAAAAATGTTCATTCATCCTACAAACAATTTCTATGTTTAAATATATCTTATGATATAAAAACACGAAACACTACATCAATAAATATAAACGTAATGTGTAAAGTTTTTATTACATAGTACTTTTACATGGAATACATAATTGATTATGTCATTTCTAAATCTTATACGATTAGGTTTCATTAACAAACTAAGACGATTTTAAATATGTCAAATTAACACATGATACGTAGACATATAGCCCTTCCGATTTTTTAAATTTGTTTATAAATATGTTTACACATACGTATGTGTATACAAAGTATTTAATAAGACCGATAATGATTCAAGTAAGCTTTCATGTTTTAAACAAAAACACGATAAGATCGTCTCCTCCTCTTATCTATATCGACACTAGCAATGAGTAAAAGTACGGCCAAAGTATGTAGGTGCTAGCTTATTTAATCATTTTACAGTCATATGACTTGGTCTAGAATGCATACATCTATTATGAATTGACTGCCATTTTCTTCGGAAGTATACAAACATTAAAATCATCGACGATTCGTAGATAATTTAATTGAAAACAACGCGACAACGAAATGTAATTATTATGACAAACCATGAGAGAAATGTAACCGAAAAGCAGTACTTGAAGACCTTGATACACTTCGGCATTTCTGATTAGCGTAAAAATAACTTTTCATTATAAAAGTCATGCACGTGTCATTGATGCGTTAAACAATGTTAGACAAATGACTATCGTCACATACAGAATAGAAGGTGAATAAAAAGAATCGCAGGTAACGTATCGAGAAAGACAAGTAAAGTGGAATGCATCCAAAAAAGTAAAAGCAAGGTTATATCGCGTGTAACTGACTTGATCGTACTTACGCCTTATCCATCAGCTCCCGCACTTTCCACATGTTCATCATTGCACTTTGCACTTTTCACCGTAAGGTAACACGTATTTTCCGAGTAAGAACTACGTTGGATCACAATGATAATCGTTCACCAGATGTTTTTCGGAGCATTTGATATCGCGACGGCGAAACGAACGTCACCAGGCGGTGGCCATGTTATCCCTTCCACGTTCTGTCGAACTCATAATCGTCACAGGTGTTTTATGTCTGCCAACCTGAGTTTTTCGTTATCACGACAGATTGTACGGAATACTTTTATTATTCTCCCCGGTGTCGGGTAGCCTGGTAGAAATTAAGAGACGTTTCAACAGAACTGGACAGAACCGAACTGAGCCGCGAGAGTACCTGTGAGCCAGACGATGTCGACCATGCGCTGGATACGAATACCTGAGTAAATATACGCCGTTGGATTTACGTGTAATGTGGTATAGTTAAAGGCCCGATTATGGAGAGTATTCGATACAATTTTATAGCCTGCATTTAGTTACGTGAAACAGGAATTTCCGTGTCACGTAATTCGTGTGTTGTGTAGTATTTGAAATATATGGTTGATTTGAACCATTGCCAACCGATCAATTATAATTCCACGATATAATAAGTTCGATTATAAATTTCGATGATGTAATATGTATGTAGTTTTATTTAGTCGCTAGAATTCTGTACTAGATGATATTAGTCGCAATGGTATACGAGATAAAGGTATGTAGAATTGTATTTATTTAAAAATCTCAATATGAAATAAAAAGTAGGTATACATTTTTTGCAATTTTAAAAATAAATATTTTAACATCGATTAGGACTTTACATGTGAAAGACTGTTTTATATGTATTTCGGAAAAAGTTAGTCGATTTTTTAATGAGAAAATCTAGAAGAAAATATGTGGTTGAAGAGATTTAAAGATAAGAAACAAAAATACAAGAAAAATGACGTTGGCAGCACTCAACAATCACAATACACTGCAACTTGCTGCAACTAAACTAATACATTAGAATAGCATAAACCAAATAATATAAATAATAGAAAATCGAAGAGTTTGTATTTATCACGGAATAAAAATAAATTAAATAACTTATTTAAATTTTTAATTGAAACCAATTATGTAGAAAAATTGGAAACGTATTTTATTAATAACTCATTTTATATTTAATAAATATGGAGTCCATGTAACTTCCGAACTTTTCTTAAAGCTTTTCGAATATTATATATATTGACCTATAAATCTATTAACATTCCAAAACCATCATACTTCAAAATCAAAATTTTAAGGAGTTCTTATTACTAGGTTCTCTACTATATTACCAGATTGTGAATCCTAATAGTATCACTAGTATTTACATGCTCATAATGCTTGGATAAATGAAAATACGTTGTGATTATGATATTGATCAGATATTGACAGTTAATAATTTATTGGTACTTCACTTTATTTGTGTAATCTAAATAACTGTGTGCAATTTTTAAAGATATTAAGGTATAATAACAGATCTACGACTTAGTTTTACTTATTAATGCAGTACATGAGAAAGGGAAAAGAAACGTTGGACAAAAATTACAGATTGTACATTCAGTATTGTATATTCATTCTTTCAATGAACGTGTAACTAAAAAACAGAAAAGCTATGGTTGGTTCTGGTTTTTTATTTATGCATTTCATACGAAACGTTCATAAAAAGGAAACTATAATTTTCAGCTAGTTTTTCAGCCACTTGATTACCAAAATAAAGTTGTTGTTTATGCTTTTCTCTTTTGTGTGGATACAGATTTCGTACACTATATTTATTGTATGTGTTTTTAGTCTACTTAAATAACTACTTTCAACTATTGTCCTATTGAATTGGGCATTATACATTCTTTTACTTACAAATAGTTATTTCATATTTCTATTTTCTACCTAACTAAACCTAAATGCATAAATGTAGTTTCTATTATACATCCACATTTATAGTTTTTACTTTTGCATTGGAATTTTGCGGAAGTTGTCACATCAATACGAAAATAATATCGGAACTGATATTTGAAATCGAATTCGCAAATAAATTTGATTAGAATTTAAATTTTACTTTTTCTAGGGTTAGTCTTTAACATAGTAGTAATAAATTCGTACGCAGTGAGCAAAAAATCATTGCATGCAAAACACCTATTCGTTCTCAAAACGAAGTACTACGTGGTCCGCAATTCATTACTAATGAATAAACAAACGTAGTACTACGCGCCCGCCAGATATCGCTTTTTCGTACAGCATAGAATAAATGTCCTCAAATGGTTTTCTTTCCCAGGTTATTTTAACAGTATTCGAGCAATTTGATTAAGAATGATAATAAAAATAAATAAAGAAATTACATATCAATTAATTATCATTTATATTCTGAAATAGATAGTATTTATAATATTTTTGATTTATACAGCAAGGAGAGATATAACTGTTGTTTCATCCGCAATTTTATATTTAATATCATTACATTTAATCTGTTTCCCGGCATGTACGTATTAGTATAATGCTATTCCGTCATTCAGTTTTATACATTTACATTGCATTGTAATTATATTTCCAGCTAATATAGCTCAGGAAATAATACAATTCGATTTTTCTTGTACATTTCCATCAGCTTTCTCAATCTCGATAAGTAATGTGTGAAAAATATCTGCGACAGACTGTAACAGAAGATAAATTATGTGATGAATGTGAAAAATTTTGAACAGATATTAATATACCTCATTCTGTTTTGCACTGGTTTCTAAGAAAGCTGCATGCCATGAGTCTGCCAACCGTTTGCCCTGATCCGTACTTATCATTCTGTCTACATATAGATCTGTTTTATTTCCCACTAATACAATTGGAACACTGAAATATAATGAAACATGATGTGACACTCAGTTTATAAGGAAACGAGTAATAAACAAAGTATAAACAAGATATCGTACTGGACTTTTCCTGTAATATCGAGTAACTTGTCATAAATAATTTGTACAACTTCAAAACTTTTTGCACTGGTTATACTATACACCAGAACATATCCATGAATGTCCATCGAATACTGTGTAGGAAATATACTGTATTCATCTTGACCCGCTGTATCTACTAGCTTAACTTCATAGTCTTGACTATTTACTCGAGTACTTTTTGTAAATGCTGTAAAATATAATAATTGTTTACATTAAAAGGTAAATAAAGTAGAATATAAAGTACTATTTTGATCGGCACATTCTACAAGTAGAAAGGAATTTTATGTAACAAATAAATTGTTATTTCTGGCATATTCATAAGGCTTACACAGTGATGTTGATCACTATTCAGTATTTTCATTTCTTACTGTATTTTATTTACTGCCAATATTACTTTTTGTGCCATGTATTACTAATAGAATGTGCAGAACATACTACTAACAAAGTAATTAGACATCTGTGAAATTGCATGTAAGGCAATACAGGTACTTCTTACTATTTTCTATTGTAGGGTCGTATGAATCCACAAATTGTCCCTCAACGAACTGTATGCTTAGCGACGATTTGCCTGTTGGTATTAAAGATGAAATGAACATTAGTGTTACATATTTAACACAATTGTAAATGTCTTGACCCTTTGCACTCCGTTGCTACTTCTCAGGTTGTAGAATAATAAAAAGACCCGTAGTCCAAAGTGCAAAGGATGAACATTCTAAAATAATAGAACAAAATACTTAGTTATTTCATTATAAGAGCGATATGCTCAATTGTACACTATAATAATGCGGTTACAACTATATTAAAAATGTTGTCATTTTACTTGATAAATTGTATTAATGCTTGTCTTTATTTATCTAACAGTATTATGCACAATTCTTGATTCAAACTTTTCACACTATGGATTTATATAATACAATTATTTAAAATTAAGGCATAACAATGATAAATAACTAATCTACGTATTATTGATGGATATAGCTCAGGAATAGTGCAGAATGTCCAGAGCAAGAGGCAATCCACTTTTACATAGGTATATTTTAATTCATTTGCTAACTATTAATAATAAATTTATGTGTTGCATCTTATCCTATATAATTCTCCGATTAGATCATGGTGATTTTATAGCGAAATATAATTTTTTTGCTATAGTTATGTTTTCTCATTACCTACGGATCTATAACCCATAATAGCTATTTTCCTCTGTTTTGGTGGCATCTTTTAGCATTTATGAACTGAAAGGCAGCAAGAATATTCCATAAAGGTTGTGGCATACTCCAGTTAAAACCTATAAACAAAGCCAAGGAAAAACTTGTATAAAATCTATACACATAACTGTATCACATGATTTCCATTGTTATTTTCTAAATTAATTTTGACTGTGGATTGATATATATAACTATTTTGACCTGTTCTTTATATTCTCTTTATCCCACTTTATTCAATAATTCCTTGTAAAGAAATATGATTCCGAGTGAATTATAAATCATGTAAATGTTTAAACATTTTTCTATTGTATAGAAAGAAAATGTATCATCAAAACATAATGATTCATTATTATTTCCTATATGTTTATTATTTGAACTGATGATTAAGATGGTTACATCAAACGAATTTTGTCATCAGCATTACTGCGACGTTCTTTAATATTTGTCATTAAAATTTGTACAATTACAGCAATCAGATGCGTATTAAATGCAGCTTATACAATATAAATTACAATGATAACAAGCGGAGGATAAAAAAAGCAAAACAACGGGGACAAATGGTACACAGTTCTTTTGTAACAAATATATACTCTCGAGGGAAATGTTAAATTCAAGAAGCGTAAAACGAACGTTTGTAAATATCGCCACGAAAATGTACGTAATATACATACATATATGTATACTCTTCTTATCAGTATGTTACGTTAATTATTTACAATATTCTAATAATCTACAAGCCCTCGGAACGTTACACGCTACTTTTCGTTATTCTAAAAACACAAAAAATCGCACTGTCACAGCAAACCGAATTTTACAACGAACTACGCACTGTTTTAATGCACATGCATAGCCACTACTCACCAAGGCGACAAGGTACGTTAGGTGTGTTTCATACTAATCGACACATCGGCCCGCGCGGCACGTCAAACATCCAGCCAATTAAAAGTTAACGCTTAAACAATGTTTTAATGTGAATTATCGGATTCTACCGTTTTTAATCTCTCGTTGCGCACACCAGAACCGCCACGATATATATCGTTCGTTACTTTGCGGAGGAATGCAACCCTCCTAAAACTAAGAAGAAGCTTGTGAACATCGTCGGGCAACGGAGTTACGCACTTTCGGTGTCACGAGTAATGACCTTTCCGACTGGTTCTATAACGATTGGTCTTTTATATCCCGAAACACTATTTATCCGTCTAATGTCTTACAAAAATATCTGTGTAACGTTTTCTTATTTATCGAATCGTACTTACTGTAAGGACATATAAAAATACAAGATTTTACAAGTAGGTAACGAACGGATATCGCCATCGAACGTGACATCTGTCGGGCGAGCAAAGAGATTCACGAATTTGAATGTGTTTACGTGTACAGTGTTTTTTAAACAGAGGAAAACATTGTTCTTTTATTGTACGTGTATTGTTTTTCTCTGATCCGGATTCTGCAAAAACAATGTGTTGTATTGATTTTTAATCTGGTCTTCTTCTCTTCGCTTCTTTGTCGTCTACTTACATGTACAAGATAAAGTGTCTGTCAGTTAGCCACCTTAAAGCTCGAAAGATAATATATCAATTTTTATGCGTTCCTTTCTTAACTTGTACATTCCTCGGGAAATGTTTTTAAGGTTATGTTCAAAATAGGGACTTAATCTCCGCGTAATTGCGGAATATGTAAAACAAGGTCCGACAAAGAAGATGTTTATAGTCGAAATACGATTGAAACATTATTAATACTGATGTAATTAGACTGCATAGAATTTGCTATGATTTTTAAAGTTGATAAGGTATCATAGGTAGTATGTGGTTTGGAGTACATATTACGTACACCGAGAGCGGGTACTTCCATTAGTTCAAAATATTTTTTAGTATCTTTTTAAATAAATAAATAAGGGTAGTTTTTATTAGAGGAAAATTCGTACAAGATAGTGCGATATTAAAAAGAACCAAATTTTCGTCATATCCGTGATCATATGCGCCTTAAATTTAATCTTTTCTTTTGTACAGAAAAAAACGCAACAAAATATCTACCTAGGATGAAGGAACCTTATTTTTATTGACCTTTATCAGCACTCGCAATGTGTTATGAGTTCTTTAAACACGCTTTAATAGACTTTCGTCTTTCCCTACGTGTAGACTCTACAGTCTACACTGTAGAGTATCATCAATAGATCTGGTTGTCAAGCGGTCAGCACCGCTCTACCACACTTTCTATCTTCTACAACAAAAATGACTTGTTTCCAAACTTATTTTTCGTTTTGACAGTCCTATGCTGTAGGAAGTACTTATTTAGTGTGATTAAAGTGAAAGGCGATCGGTGTGCTACATCTTTTGCAAGAGACACGACACGTACCATATTTAGCGTACTATATTTAAAATTCTAATACTCGGAGTTGGTAAAATTTTTTTAAACACGCTTCGCACGATCCAATTTAATGTTACTTTGCAATTTTTTCTTCAAAAAGGAAAGGAATAATCACGTAAGCGTACGTGTAAATTTGTACGTGTACAAATTCTTTTTTTGTACTCTTACCATTTGCGCCACATTTGTACATATTGATAAATGCAGTTCCACGTAATCCGCTGTAGTTTCCAAAGAAATATCGTGCAAACATTTTTCTCTCTTACTCTTATGAGCAATCGGCACATCCGTAACATTCTCGCGAGCATTTAGTAAAACAACTAAATCGAGTATCATAACTAGAACCGGTTTACTAATATCGTGTCAATATCTGACAACTGTCACCTTGACATTACGAAGCTTTCTCTAACGAAGAATGCAAGACAATAATGGAAAGTCAACGTACCCAGTATTCGCATGCCCTACGTAAATGAATAAACTGATTTCATAGATAAAGGAGAAATATACACTTACTCTAATCAGAAATATCCATTGTGGAAGTTTCGTTTGATGTACATATATCAATCTCGTTCAACTTTTGCTAAAATAATGATTAAATAGTACATTTACAATTTTATTGTCTATTAATTTCGTGAGAGAGGATGTGACAGGATGTTAATATTCGAGAAGTTTCTTTTTCTCGATATGTACTACTTTTATAACTCTATTGAAGAGAATAATGTTTTTGTTCGATGTTTCTTAAAATAAAGCTTCTCATAAATATCTGTTTGGATATAACGTTATTGAAATTAATGTTCCGGAGAAATTGGATGGTTACCTATTTTTCATACGTTTTGTTCTGTATTTATGAAAAGTATGTTATTATAGGAAATAAGGTGAAGAAAGGGAAAGGAAGAGAGATGCAAAAAGCATACTGAGTCCTGTTAATATGTACATATTAATATGTGGTGTTAATATGTGGTTGTTTAGACGGACATTTAATTACTATACACTGACCGTTGATTTATTTATCCATCCCTTTCGTATTCTATTTTAATGCATTATCTTTTGAATTTAATTACGAACCTGTGGGGTAGTTACAAATGCCTTTTAAACAGTTGAGCTTACAATTAAAGTTTATATTACTTCCGAATCTGCCGTTTCAGTTGCTCACTTGAACTGAGGAAATTTGTAGAATGTTTGAGAAAGTACCCGAGTCTAAATACAAATCGATCGAAAGTACGCCATGAATGTGCAATTCAGATTAATCTCTTTTGCACCGAGCTACACCGATATAGTAGCACAGACGAAACAAACTTACGTGTGTATTTCCAGAAGGCATTTATCGGCAATTTGAGCATGCCGCGAGCATTTATTAACTTTGATCTGATATTTATATGGGTATTTATGTATTACTTCACGCGGATAGTTGAATTCGCTGCAGATAATGAAAGAAAGTATCAATAAATATGAATATTACTATTATGTAATAATGCTCATGTAATTTTTTAAATGATACTGCTTAATATAAGTTTTCAGTCGCAAATATTCGGAATTTATCTTTTATTCAAGGAGAAATATTATGTTTATAAATAGAACAAATAATAAATAAAATCGTGGGAGTCTAGTAATGAGTGTAAGTGTTCGTAAAACCATCACAGGTTGGTATCTATTTAACAAGAAATTCTGAATCATCCATTAAGTATTTTTTCAAACAATAATCTTTAACGTTACAAAATAATTACTAAGAATCACAGTGAAATGTCCATTTTGATATGGAAATCGGTAGGTACGAAAAATAAAAATGCGAATTTCGGTAGACCTTGTGCGACTCGTATATCTTCTTAACTTTCTTAAGGTCACTAGCGTCGATTTCACTCATTTAAATTACTGCTACAGCATCTGTGCGATAAGGTATATTTGCAATAAAATGGAAAAGATTATTGAGCTCGCGAAGAACTCATTTCAGAAAGCTGTCCTTTTTTTTAACACATAGGAGAACACCAGCGTTTCTCAAATTTTTTTCTTTTCCGTATACACTTTTCTAAACTGCTCTACATAATATATAATATATTTGTTCTTTCAAATTTGTGTTCGTTCTATATACTACTAGCTTGTCATTAATATCACAATACTATACAATACGTTTCTACTATGTGTATATGTATATGTATAAGACATTATTTGAACATTCAGAATCGTCGCAATAAAACTTGATGTAACTTCGCATAAAATATAGTGTAATTACCATTCATTAAATGACTTCAGAACGTAATATTTGACATGCAACACTAATTCGTCTAATAAATAACTGACCTGTACCTGTTCGCAGTCTGCTTTTATGACAGAATCCCACCCCAACATCGTCGTTTTAGATGTCTTTTAGATACCGTAGTCCTTTTATCTTTTTCTGTTTTTTCAAGAAAGCGTGTATCATTCGGTTTCATTACTTTGCGGGTGTCAATGCTAATGGCGCATGGAAATTCATCCTGTGCTTTGAGAAACGCTGTTCGGAATCGGCGAATATCTAGAAGACTTGAACAGTTATCCGATATCTTTGCCGTTCATCGCTTGCAGTTGACGGTTCACTTTCTTCTGTCTATCATTTTCCCGCATGCACATCAATGTGAAACGAACCAGCCGGTTATAGTGATCCAATCGGAGCAACAAAAACTATTGTAAATTTGAAAACACGTTTGATTTCGAGCTGTGCATGAAATCGAGACTAACGATAAGATTGATTGATGATCATAAGATTACTCAATTATACTCTGATTTGAAGTATATTGTATAAAGGGAAATACAAAAAAATGTATGCATATCCTTAATAAATTTTCATTTCTATTTGTTGTATGTTTAATATGAGTACCATACCATATGCTTTAATAGGTGGAAAAAAAACGTGGAACATTGTATTGATTATTGTTCGATGCCACCACTCTGGTATTGAACTCCTTTCCCTCGCGTGTTACATGTTGTCGACAAACAATACACGCGTAGCACGTTTCAAAGCGCTTTTCAAAGTATAAAAAGATTATAAAGAAACTGGTCCCATTTCAGAGTAAGAGAGTTATTGACTTCGTGACACTCATTAGCACATCGTAAAGTATTTTCTCCTTTAAAAGTATGCATCGGATTCTTTTTCAGAGAATGCTTGTCACGAACATAAATTTCGTGAAAGTAGAAATTCAAAAAAGATCTCTACAAAACACCACATTTCCAATATTGTCATTGTTATACGATACGAATTAAACTTTACACCAATGCCTTTAACAAGCATCTTTTCCCTTTTGAAATTGTATGAGGCTGTGTTCTATTAATATCATATTACACCCATTTCCACTGGAAGCGTATTTTTATTTTCATTCGATTTATTTTTTAATCGATGGAACGATCGTTGGGTATCCAGATCCACCGCGGCTGATCGGATGCGAATTGTATTACGGAAAAAAAAATTCTGCTCGAGAACGCGAAGGAAAAGAGAGCAAGCAGGTCGATATAAGCGGGTTCTGTTTCGTAGAAATTCTCAGTTTCTGATACGATTCGCATAGCAAACGGTCCATCGGCGATAGTGCACTGGTCTATCGCAATGAAGACGGGATTTGTGTTGCAAGTAAATCGCAAACATATTGTAGATTTTGTTTTTGTAGCTTGATATTTTTCTTTTGGAAATCGTCATTGATAATTTGTTTGCTTTTTATCATCAAGTGGGAATACTCGCGGTGTTGTTTAAACGTTTTTCAACAACAATTATTTAAATACCTTCGTTTCTGTTGGAAGTGTAGTTTTTCTTTGAAAAGTGTAGTGTAATATAATGATGATGTAATTGTAGTTTTTATGTGAGGTGTTTAAATGTTGATATTGACTGTTATGATTTCCAGTGTACCCTACTTGTCATTCTGCTACTGGCTACATCATCCGATGGATTTTTTTTTGAGTAGTAAGTAGTTTGTTGATGTGTTTCCTTTTACTACCATGTTATTTTCAAATTTTATTCGTACGCTGTTGCAAGCGGATTAAATTGTATTCTAATTATCATTCGAATGTGCGATGTATTTGAATTATGTATATTTTTATAAGCGGTTAATACATTTCACTGATATTTGAAAACGATTTTGTTTCAGATATATTAGAATACGCTATTCCCCTACGTAACATTAATAGTTATAATGTTATACGTTACATTTCAGTCCTAAAAAAGCATTAATGGATTTTATACAATCGCTAAAAGATAAGAAAGAAGCAAAGAAAAAGCCACAGGGGAATAATAGTAATGTACGACATTATCATGTACACTATTATCCAGCACCAATACACGTAATATCAGAGCCACCGACGAAAGCACCAACCAAAAATGGACTCGATGAAATTTATCGGTATGTTTAATTAAAATCAAATTAATAAAATATTGCAACATATATAAATATTTCTTTACATACAAGAATTTTCATCGTTTATGGCTGTGTATTTTATTCCTCAAAGTGTTAATAATATTGTTGTTTTTGAACACCCCAAGGATTTTTCATATTAATAGAAGAATTATTTTTAGTAAGAGCCTTGCATCTCTTGGATGGTCTAATTATGAGTATAAACTGACACCCGAACCCAGAATCACTATTACCTCGGGTTTGCAAAGTTTATGGAATGACGTTCAATCTCCTGTTTTGTGGGACCAAAATGCTATTTGTAAGTCTTTAAATTTTATACATTTTAGATAAGATATACTTTTTTTTACTATACTATTAATTGTTTTTCAATTCAATGATTCTACAATAAAATGTCTAATTGTACAGCATCACAGCCTTCTGATATCATTGATAGTCGCGATCGTAAAGGGATAATTGTTCAAGTTCCACTTCATCAACAAATAGTCATTCACCAACCATCGTCTACTCCACCAACCAAAACGAACTTTTTGGCAGCTTTTATTGAGAAAATCACAGGTTCGAAAAATTTAGTATAGTGCAGGCGGAGAGAAGAAATAGAAACTGAGGTAAAATCAAAAGATCATGTACTGTTAATAATATTGGGAACCAAAGAATCAGGTTTAATGATGTCGCAACGTTCACTGACGATGATTTACGTAAAATCTAGACTTTAGTCTCAGTGTTTTTAAACTTGTTGTTATTAACTTAAAAAGCGGATAGGTGGAAATTTTCAATTGGTAGGACGTAAATAAACTTGTGAATTTGTTAATCACTATATTGTGTAACTGTTTATTGTAATTAAGGTTTGCAGCTGATTCAAGCTTTTACGAGAGCGAAGAAATTTAATCTTTTGTCCTCGTATCCTTCCTTCCAAATAGAAAGTAGAGTAGAAGTAGATGCAGTCGTACAATGTTCCTCGTGCAGTGCTAATTACTATTACTATTATAATATTATAAAATTAACAATACCCAGAGCATATAATTGTCAAAAATATTATTAAAAAGTATCAATTGCAAAATTGTTCAAACTTTGCATATAAATACAAATACACCATTCGTAAATAAAATGGACCAAATGGATGTTTGTTATAGTTTTAATTACATTATTAATTGCATTACTTCATACTTTTAGCGTGACCCACAATGAAGATATTCAACGGTTAGTATACTTGTAAGTTTTACAAATATCAAAGATTTGAATCCTTACGTCGAAAATAATGAATACACATTCTTCGGACACAAATTTTCTAAGTGTACATTATTTACATTTTATTTTAATTGAATTAAAATTGTATGTTACGAAATACTGGTAAAACTATTCAGCTTTTGCTACATAATAAAATATCTAGTGCTGCAATGACGAGAAATAACGAAAAGCTATTTTAACGGAATATTCTTGAAAAGCTGAAGTTATTATCTACTTAAAATTCTTTTGTACACATTTATTCATGTTTGCGAGTCTGTTTATGTATTCGCTCCATAAGCGCATTTTGGGATATCACTAATAATCTGGATATAATCGACGGTGGTTGGAGTTTCCTTTCCTCGATTCGAGCCTGCTGTTTCTGCAAGTGATTCTCTCTCGTTTTTAAGCTCAATTGCATCATGTAATTGTGGTCTGTCAATCGTACAACATGGGTTGACATTATTTCCTCCAAACGTGTCCTCACCGGGGGATAATTTATACTGTACAATAGAAACACGAGGAAATAAAGATGCGAGTGAACAAACTAGCATTCAACAAATATTGCGAGTGATTCCTTAAATTTCATTCGATACGAACGGGAATATTGAAACGTTACAAAAAGAATGTAACCTACGCAAATTTTACCCATTCTGTTTCCCACCACATCAATGGTGCATCGTACGGGTCAATATTGGAAATAAACATTTTTTGATAATCCTTACTGACTTTCTCAGGTTTTTTGTTTTTTTTCGGTTCTACAATTTCGACGTGTGACGTCTTTTCGGATGACTTTCGACGGTTTCTTCTACGCGCGGTAATTTTCTCACGTTGTTTCCGCAATTTTGAACTCTGCATTATTAAAACACCTTTTTCTGTTATGTTTAACGTAATATTCTATATAACTTGAGAGTATTCGTGGAAATCGTTACAATTTATATAATATTTCATCAACTTTGGAATTTCTCATATTTCAATTGGTTTATACGAATCGATTAGATTCGATACTTATTAAAAAAAAAGAGTTGGAAAGGGGATATTTATTCTCATATTCAGGAGCGTAAGAAAAATGTGACACGTAAAATTGGAAATAGGAAAATACAAATCTATGATTAATAAGAATATCTTTGGCTAATACAAATAAATAATGTACTGCGTCAGGTATAAGATACCATAATAAATACACGTTACTCATATACATACGATGAAATTGAAGTTTCAAAGTAAACGATACGTAAAGTTTATACAAATAATATAGTTGATAAGTTTCGCTTCGGAGTAATCAGCGATTCGGTAATAATATTTGCATATACTTATAAATAGCTTGATCGCTCGTCAAATTTTGCAATGACATTGTAAACCAGAACAATTATAACTTGGCGGACACGTCTTTCCTATTTAACCGTGCATAAATAATTCCCGATGGTTTGTCTATCGGAAGATAAACTTCTTTATTTTGTCCTTGAACCAGCTTCGAAAATTTGCTTAGGTCGATGTCGAAGTAATGCTTGTTCGGCATTTTCATTTCAATCGAGTATATCTGCAAACATAAATTAAGCAATTAATATGTAAATTTATAAAATATGACGGAAAATTAACATTTATAAATATACATTTTTTCATGTTTCTCTTTACAAAATTCTACCTTTGGAATAATATAATATTCACACGGTTCTACTAAACTATTTCAAACATTTCCTTCGAATCATTTAAAAAAAATTATTTTTTTCAACTAGACATTGATAAAAATCATACCGTCGTGTGAATAAATATCATCGATCCGAGTGAGAAAGAAAAAATCACGACGACCGCGGTCGTTCTTATCGCAGAAAAATACATTTTTTTCACAAGCATGGCATCGACGGGGGTCGAGCCTCCCAGTTTCTAATCACTTCTCCTATTTACCAATAATAAATAGATGTACCAAAGCAGTGCTCCATTCGCATATATTCATATTTTTATTCTTATGTATAGTGCGAAAATACTTATACACTGATAAAATTAGGAGGTGTTTAGTCTCTTCGCACTATCATTATATTATCGGATGCGATACGGTACTATCTCGTTTCCTACCCAAAAAAAAAAATAAAACTCTACCAAAAGTTACGTTACGATTGATATACAACAAAAATGTCCTATTTCTCAAGTTCTCCTAATTGTAATCATACACATGTCCGTACGTCACAAGCATAATCTGTTGAAAAGATACAGGCGTTGCTACATTGCGCGCTGCATTACATTATTTTCCGACATTTCGCGTAAGAAACACAGTGAATATACACTTGCACAAACGAACAAACAAGGCAAGTCGCGATTAAAAATGAATACTTTAATAATTACTCACTCGAACCGTTTAAATAAATGGATTTCATTGTAAATCGTATAAACACTTACCTGTTTCACTTTGTCGAGTATACACTTTTCGGCAAGATAAAGCGTATTTTGAACACTAGGTGAGTAAATTCCGGTGTCAGGTGGACCAGCGAAGTTTTCCATAATACAATCTTTTATCGTGCTCCATACACGGTCGAAGTCAACTCCAGTCGCGGTTGAAAAGTCCCATGTAGCCGTGACTATTGTACTAAAAATACGATCGTTCATGTCTGGCAGTGTCCTATAATCATCCTGAATGAAGTCCGTGAATGAACTTTGTGTTGTCTTCAATACTCGCAGTCCTTTCAATCCGCCACGAATTTGAGGTGATTCTGAATTAATACAATTGTGATATAATTTATACGTTTTAATTAATATTTTCGCAAAATTAGATCTAATCTAATACCATTAAAGCAATGATACGGTAATTAAAAATGTACATACCATTTCTAAGTTGATTAACGTGACAAAACCTGGTTACAGTGCCGTTTAACACGAAAGCATGATTGTGCGGCACTCCGTCGACCTGGTGTCTAGTCCAAGGATATTCTTCGATATTGATACTAACTTCTTCGACGTGCCTGTAAGTGTACAAGAAGTGCGCGCAAAGAAGGAGCCCGAATTCCTCGGGAGATTTGATCCCATATTTCTTCGCTAGCAGATAAACAGTATTTTTCTGACTATCCGTAGCTATGACATCTCTGTTGTCACCCTCCAGATAATCCTTTTGAGATCCAAGTCGAAGATGAGTGTCTACCTCGTATTCTCGAATTTCGTGTCGCAAAGCATCCTCGCGACGAACGTAGAGCAATTTCACGCTATTTTTTCCGTAGCCGTATGCAGCCAGTTCATACTGATCCCTGAAACATAACGAAATTCATAAAATTCTCCATGTATTAGGTTTTCATAATGTGTGGCATACGTGGATATTTGAAAAAAAATATATATAACGAAATAAATCTGTTATCCGATAGTTTTGAGTTCAGAAGACTTTGTTTATAATCGACGGGAAAGTAAAATAAAAGTTATTATTAAGTAAATAATTTTCTATTACAGTGTTAGTGGATTTTTAAAATAAAAAAAATAAATTAATTTCATACCGGTTATCATCGCGGCTGGAATTAGGATTTGGCTTGACACTGTCGACGCAACATAGGTCGTCCCTATTGTAGGTTTTCAATAAACTTCCATCAGAAATTTTCATTTGAGATAGTGTCCCTGGAGAATGATTCTTCCTTGTTGGAATTTGGTCGTTTCTTCGCATCATAACGAGAGAACGGTCGGACAGAGATCCAAGCTTACTCATTTTCTGTTAGAAAACAGTTTAAAATAACGTGATTAGTTGAATAATAAATTAAAAAGTGCATGCCCTCATATTTATAAGCAAACTAAATTTTTAATCGGTTTCGTAAGTTCCACGAACTACACTTGTCTTGTTTTAGTGTTTTTCAATTAGGATAGAATTTAATTAAATTCAATTTTCTGGTGTAAATTTTACATAGAGTTATTTATAAAAAAATTACACGAGCTAGTGTTAATATTATGTTTATCTCTATTATCACTCTCGCACTCTTACTTGAGAGAACTTCCTTCAATCACCCTCTAGTTGAAAGTGTTCCTTATTATGAGGGAGTGATATAAGATTTCACTTTGTTCGTTTTGGATACTGTTACATTTTCGGAAAAGATTTGTCTTATATATATCTCTAAAGTATGACTCCCACCAGCGTACTCGATTTGACCCGGGGATCTCTAGATTGATACATAAGAAGATCAGTTAACCTTGACCCAGACCGGTTGATAACAAAGTGTTAACATTACATACAATTTGTAAAAATCTTATGTCATCGTGATCGATTAGCTTTGTGTACCTGTAGAGTGTTTCATTTAAATATGTTATTGATTAGCATTGAAAGATGGATTTATGTTTATTAAAATTGTCGTATATGACTGACTATATATATGTGATTAATTTTGATAAAAAAATATGAAAAGGATTCAATAAATTGTATTTATTAAATATTATTCAATTATATCGAATTACGTGTCGAATGAAATTTGATGAGATGTACTAACGAGTTTCATGTTTGAAATTAATTAATGTTGCATTATGTCAGAAATGAATGCTATTTTATCGTGGTAAAAAAGTAATCGAAGAATGATGCATCACGCGAGGAACCTGATTCAACAAATATTTCCTGGAATTAATTTTATTTTTCTGAGACTGACGTCAGTTTGATAACATTACGGGTAAATAGAAATTGCAAAATGTTACGGCTTTCACTGACTCAAATTAGATATAACTTAATCATACTACACATGTGAAGTTTTTTCTCGAACGATTGTGTAATTTAAAGGCACGTGACACCCTCGTCGTTCATTCTAATCAGCTAATATTAAGTTTAGTTTCGATTCCGTTTTAAATATTCATCTGCCAAGTAAACAAAGAGAAGTTTTACGTGAATCGGAATGCTTTTGTAAAGTTTATAAAAATAGTTATCGCTCTACGACACTTTTAAGTACCGCGTCGTCGTATCGAAAGCAATAAAATAATTATCGCGAAACTTCGAGCAGAGTTCAAATGCTTAGTACACAGTACAATATTAATGACTTTCTAATTACACATGATACTTCAAATGTGCAGTATGATAATACGATGATAATACGCGTACACATAAAAACAGTATTCTGTAAATAAAATATGAGTATTCCAATTTTATAAACCAAAGATACGAATTTATTGAAAACATCAAAATGTTTCCGTGTATTACTTATGTAATTCCTTGATAAATGTATAAATAAATTCGTGTTTTTTAGTCACGATCGCCGGTTGCGACTTATGCCATTCCCATTGCACAAAATGATTGCGCGCGTGTGCGCGTGAATCAATTATACAAGTTTCGAGTTTCCAAATATATTTTTTCAATATGCTCATGGTAACGACTTTTGAAACATCGATGTTCCACAAATTGAAGTAATTGTGTTATAAATATCATTAATCCGAGTGAGAGCGAAGTCATGTGCCTGCCGCCGCGCCTATCGCAAAAAGAGAAGCTTTTTTTTGCAAGCGTGCCATTGTCGGGGACAGTGCCCCGTCGTTTCTCATCGTTATTTTATTATTGTGTACGGCAATTATTATCAGAAAAATTATTTTTATAACATAATCGTAGGATTTATACCTCATTGTGCTTTCAATATGCATTGTTCTAATATTTTTACATTTTCACGAGATTGCTTGGAAATCTCTTTTCCACTCTTTATCAATAATTTCTATTGGAGAACGACTCATATTTTTGGGGAAATCAAGCTAAGTGTATCTATCTAAAACTTGATATATCATTACGTAATTAACATACAGATACCATTTGAATGTGTCGTATGGATGAAAACGAAATTATAAACAGTGACTGTTGTACGTCAGTCTGGCATTGAAATTTCAAACCAATTGGATATTGTGAAACGGAAGAGAAATTCATTGACTGCTTGAAAACATATTTACAACATAAATGTAACGTGTTCCTTGTGCGTAAAACACGTGCCTATTGAAATAATATTTTGTAAATAATTCATAATCACGGGTCTTTGATTATTAAGATTTCTTCGTATATTACTTTGTAGTTTACATGGTTGAGAATAAAGATAAAAATGAATTGCATCTATTTTAGTTAAACTTTTTAAATTTGTGGATGATCGATATGTGATAGTATCTTTCAAAACCATTAATTCCTTTATCTCGCGTACTCCAAACAATTTAATCCACTAATAGTTTACTCCAATAAAATTTAGTGTCGCGTTAATAGCAATAATTTGAATTTTCCCGCTTTCAATGGATACTTTAAACTAGTTATAACTAGTAACTAATTGATATCCTACTAGCACTATTTCTTACACTTCCAAACATTTTGAAAAATGATTAATGCCCTATACTTATTTTCGGTATCTCAAAATACATTTCACACAAGCGTTAACTTGAAATATAAAACATGTTTTATACTCACAGGCATACCTTTCATATGTGCATATGTTTTCAGGGACAGAAAATGGGGTGGAGTGGAACGACATAACCGAAACAATCATGGCGAAGACATTAGGGTTGGATAAACTCGCTACAGTTTTTAAACTAATATCTCACAATGGTGGGATTTTCGGCACATTACGTGCCATGGGCAGGTTAATATTGTTTTCATTACTTTATGTGGTTCCAGTGTTAAGCGTGTGTCACAATGAAGTGTTTGATACTATTTGTAAAGGTTATACGAACTGGTTGTGTAATTATCTGTTTGTGTTTTGACCCGATTCTTTTACAGTTTATAATATTCTTATTGATATTCATCTATTATTGTGCCCTTAAAATATATATTTTTAAAGATTCGGTGCTTGTTAGGGCTGTTTAAGGAATTATACTTGCACAGAACATTTTCGGACATGCAGTTGTTTTTAATTGGTATAAGAACGAATATGTTTCATGTGTCTATGAAAGTGGACTAAACATAATAATGTGAATTTACTAATGGTATACGATTCTGACCTTAACATTTAATGTTTTTCAGAATGGATGAGTTGAAAGAAGGAACTCTGATAGGTGAAGATAAATATGGAAATAAGTACTATGAAAATAATGCTTATTTTTATGGTAAGTTTGTAGTTCTATATGGATTTATACATTAAGTATTGTACACAGTGAATGTAATTTTTAATTTACAATAGGCTCCAACAGATGGGTTGAGTACAACAAAAATGTAGGGCTGAATTATGATGGTTCTCAAGTACCAGCGGAATGGTTTGGGTGGTTGCATTATAAAACCGATTTGCCTCCACACTTGGACCCGAGCAGGCCAAAGTATAAATGGATGGTGGATCATACACCAAATATGTCTGGAACTCCCTCAGCGTATATGCCTTATTCTACTACACGACCAAAGATACAGGCATGGAAACCACCGCAATAATGAAGTATTCTTCTGTAAAGCCTAATGATAGAAATGAATTGTTAGTGTATTTATGTGAGTGATGCTGCACATGTAATTAAATGTAAATAAAATATGTATCCATATATAGATACTTGTAAGTGTCTATGAATTTGTGGAGTAATATGTTTTAGGTGTTTATGTAATTTATTTTACATGTATTAAATCATGTTGAAAATACCTTGAAAAATTTGGGTTTCATTTTCGCATAACAAATTGTAAATTTATGATTCTCTTTCAGTATTAAGCGATATTGAATATATGTATTTCTAGAGTTTTATTTAAGTGTATACATTTTTCGAAAAATCAGCGAAATTGAAGTTCATCACATATTACATGTTTACGTTATAATGAAGCAATCTTTAACATTTTATTTTTGTTCATAACAAAAATGAATGTATTACAATAAACATATTATCATTTATTGCATTGCATTAAAAATCTAGTATAAAAGATAATATATTATCAAGATTTTCTGAACCAAGAAATAGGACGCAAATTGGCTCAAACGTTCTATTACAGACAACGTATACAAAAATTCTTGTACACTCGTTTGTGGTGCTATCCAGGTGGATCTTTGTTAGGCAACCGAAGGAGGATCGTAAATTGATCGATTTAATTATTTACATATAGAAACAGACTTATGAAAAGTTTCGGAAAACGCACCGTTATAAATTTAAGCGATTTTTATAAGAAACTAGGAACCAGTAATTTGACTTCCTTGCTATTTCTAGTATTAATGAACGATAGGATTTCTTTACCTGGGAATGAACGGTGGGGATGAGTTGGGATAGGTAACAAATTATTTTCGCAATTTTTTATATAATTAGGCCTGTTATAAAGAAATCGGCAAACAAGATTTTTATGCTCTATATTAAGCTTGGTTATTATGTGGAGTTAACTCACTTTTGGTTATTCCGTGGATTAATTATTGTAACAGTCGATTGTTAGAGGAAGCTCGTTCTACCAAGTTCTTTACTGGATCCCTCGTGATATCGGCAGGGATTCACTATTTAAATTTTAGTTAAAATATAGACTTTCTTACAAACGATATCAGAAGTTAAATCGTACAGAATATCGAATCGAATATAGAAAACCGAGTAAATAAATTTTTCTGGGAGACTAACATATATAGCACATTTTCAGGACTCCCACTCCTAGATTTTAAGGTAGTTTAGAGGAATCAATTGTGGATTACATGGTAACATTGTTTTTTAGTGGAGGTGCTTCTCCGAAAGGGTCAGCCAAATGCTTGTTGGTTCGACTGCCGAATATTAATTTTGTTATCATTTTAACATATTGAACTTTGCGTTCAATTTCTGGTTTATGCATTCGGGAAATTTCTTACGTTTGAGGATTGTATTCACTTATCTTAACTTACGTTACTCGTAAATGAATTTATGGTATTGCTTCGTTCAGCCACGCTTGACGCAAGACGTGCTTATCGAATATAAACATTTTTAAAAAGGCAATTTCAGATATTGTTTTATTAGTCACGACCCCCAGTCGAGACTTATTTTTACGCGTCCTGTTGAAAAGTTATTCCGGTCCCAAAGACATCTTGATCTAGTGACGTAAATACTTTAAAAAGTAGTAAACAGTTTATCAACCGGAACATTCGATATTTCGAAAATTTACGACCATTCAAACATGCACTCGGACACATATTCAAGCACGACCACTGGTCGTGACTTATGCAATCACCATCGCAAAACGTGATTGAATGTACATATCTATGAATGTTTGCATGTGTGTATGATTGCCATAAATATACCAATTTTTCTCCGTGGAACCTCGAGGGGGTAATCAAGTTTAATTTCTCACAAAAAAAATTATTCTCGTGACATATACATATTGATATATTTAATTGTCACTTTTCGGGTTACTACAACAATATAATATTATGTAACACTTAGAATTCTTAAAATAATTGAATAGTTAAAACTATTATTCTAAATACGTAAAAACCAAAATTTACTGTTCGGATTGTTGGACCGGATGCACAATTCTGGTGATCGCAAAGAATGTAGTCGTTTTTGTCGCATAAAGCTTCGGCACTTGAAATTGGTTAAAGATTCACGCTTCACTGACAATGAGCGCAGTTTTTTAATGTCATCCTGTATTATTCGCTTGTTGCCTTTTTTCCTAGCGCTTCTCTAAATATCGGAATTTGATCATGCGAAAGTATAGCCGCAAACTGATGAGACTAAAAGAATCGATTCCTCTCAGGAGTGGAACCTGTACATATAATTACATTTTTGTAAGTCTTCATTGTTTTCTCCAAAGGTCTTAAAAAGTATTCAATGGAAGAAAATACTGGAATGGCAGTATACCTGTGGGAATGCCGCGCTGTTCATCTTCGACGAAGAATTTGTTGACACGATGTTGCGTCGCGTGCAAATATCCGATAATTCCGTTACCCTAATCCGCTATAATCGACCGATTTCGTTGTTAATATCAATTGTAGCGAAAAGCCGGTAACGTCGAGCGTGACACAAAAATGGTGAGGGAGACCAAAAACCCCCTTTTCGGGGGCTAAGAATTTGACTGAAATTTGACTTCTTCATCATCCAATATCTACTCCCATACATTGTTTATCTATAAAATGTTTATTCTTCTCGACAGTCTTACACAGTCTTACACAATCTTATAGTATTGCTAAATTTAATTAAATTTGCTGCTAATTATCCAAATACAACGTGAATAAAAAGTATGCTAAACAATTCGTTAATCGTATAGACAAAGTTTGTTCGATTTTTCATGTACTACGTTTGATTCCATCAATTGATATAGACCGCAAATAATGAAGTGGTCGGGGGATGACTGGTCGTTCCGTTTATCGGCTTTCATATTGCGGTTGGCGGTGGGAGAAAGAAGTCATGGGAGAATGCAGTTATCTTTGTCCCTTTGTAACTGCTTTCTTATTGATTAGTCCTGATTACTGGGAGTAGGGAGACAGTACAAAAAGTATGCACAGAAAAGTTCTGCTCGTAAGTTAAGAATTAAGGTGGGCACGAGAAAGTTATGGCCCGCGACCGTGCGATGATTTTGCTCCGGCAACTGCAGGATAACGAGACCTGAGGAAAAAAATGTGCTACGACGTATACATGTGCAAAGAAAATAGAAATAAGGAGTGGTTCGCGAGAAGATTTGCGTCCGCTGGTGAGTGACATATTATGTAATTAGTTTGAGAAAAAATGTATAAGGACTCGGTTAACGCTGTGCGGATAAAATATTTCTAGAAGACGAAGTATAAATTTCTATTATCTAAACTTTCTAATTTCCTAGAATTCAATAAGTGAATAAATTAATGCAAGTGAAAGTAAGTTTCCATAATTTTATATAAATAAATGTACAAATTAAAGTAAAGTACATGTACTGCTGAAAATAATCCGAAAAGATTAGAATGTTCTTTTCGTAGTAATCAGGTTCGAGAGAAACTTGATGTTTAGAATAAGAGATAAAATTTTTAGCGTAGAAGTCAATCTTGAAATGTTAATTTGTATTACAAAGTTACTAAACGTAGCATATTTATTTCATAACTGAAATTTACTTAAAACTTTATTTCATTGACTATTAACTGTAGATTTATATACAGTCATTCGATAGTGTGTTATCTTAATATTACAAACAATAATTTTTAATATGCGTGGCAACTATAAAGAATGACGACATATATGTAGTATATTTAATCGATTATTTAGATGCATATTTCGTTACACAGTATACTAGAGGGAATTATCAAATATGACTACGTAATAACTGCAGAAAAATTAATATCCGATTTTAGTTTTACATTTCACGTTTTCGTGGTCTGTTTATATTGTCGCAATTTTATTATTTTATTGGTTGAAATATATTCGTGTACATCTATTTGTGCCCTTTATAAACACATTGTTAATTAACAGGATTTAGGTCAATATGGTAAATCATCGTAAATCTAAATCGCAGATAAAATGTTCAGCTCCTGCAGAAAAAAAATTGCTAGTAGATGAGGCGATGGTACATTTAAAAAATGGGAATTATCACAAAGCCTTGATTCTGTACAACCAAGTAAGTGTTCCGCAGTAATCTATGCTTCGTATCAATGATCGAGTTATTGCGATACCTTTTAAATTATTGTGGCTGAAAATAGCAAAATTTGCTATATAAAATCGAAATACAAAATTATTTATTTACATAACTTTGAAGTTCATTCTCACTTTCTACTAATGTAGTAGGTATTTCATTAGAATATAGGTATTTTATATTGCTCTAGAAATACATATGCGTGTACTTTTTGTATTTTTTATGTGTTTTATACTTCTCTAGTCATTTTCATATTTTCTAGTTGAAACGTTCGCAAATAATTACTTCTATTCTCAGAAAAGCTAAACGTAAAAGTTGTATACTTGCATGCACTAGTCTTATAATTCACAAGAATATTCGTGAAACGTTGATGTCGCATAATCGCTAATTAAGGGCCGTTCGTTAAATACTCCTGTGACATGAATATTACTTAAAATTCGAAAATTTCTTCTGGTGTATTTTATACTTCCATGTATATACAAGAATTCTATATTTATTTCTTATGTAATGTTCTTTAAGGTAATTAACAAAGTGTAGTGTATTTTATTTCATCATAATAATTTGATATGGCAAGAACACTATAATTAGCACCCTTTTTCTATACATCTTCTCAACAAGTGTTTCACCTGAAAAACGAAAGGCTGTTCCATAATTAAGCTGTTATCGCATCGATATAGTATAACATGGCGTGAATATCGTATTGCATGTTACTCTTTTACAATTAAGCGGCAACGAAGCGATGCGTGCTCTTCCAATACCTTTTGTAACTTTTACATGACAAGCTAATTCGTTAAGCAATCAATTACTACATTGTATGATGTAAATTTATTTGATTGACATCACGATCGATTTTAAACATAAAGTTTTCTGACCACAAGATGTTCAACGTAGAAGAATGCATCTAAATTAAGTTGTAAATGCAAAAGAAAAAGAATCGGCTACATGGGATTTGTCGTTGTATCGCAAACTCGTGTTGGTCATCGAATAATTAAAACAACTGATTATAATTATTAGGGAAGGAAAATCAAAGCTGCCGTAAAAATTTGCATATCCATTTTTAAAGAAATTAGGTAATTCGTATAATATTTATTAGATATTTAATTTGGGGACAATTTGATTATTACATCTCTAACGATTTTGCTTGGTAATGTTCGCAATGTACCACTTCATTTATTTAAAGAAATTGAAACAATTTGGAAACTGTAAAACGTTTTCGTCCACATGTGTATATTCGGGACGAAGATCTTTTCGTGTGCCGAATTTGCCGCATTGTTGACTGTTTCTAAGGTAACAAAACCACCTGGCTAAGGTGTCGATAACCACACGTACATATCGCACGTGAAACACACGGAACCACCTCATATTTTCACCGAGTCTAGTGAATGAAACCTACCAAGTGATTCCATTCCGTACTTTCTCGCGAAAAGATACAACGTATCTCCAATCACTGTGTTATTCAAAAATTAGTACAAATTTCGATAATACTTTCAACATAGAAAAAAATATCCCTGTGTGGACAAAAATTCTTGTTCAAATCCATTCTAAATCTCGTAATATTCGCGATATCGAGTAACACACCAATATCCAGAAGATGTCTGAAGCGATTCACTTGGAATCCGCGGAAACCTCGGATGCTATCAATCACAGGATAATGGATATTCTGAATCCAACGTTACATCATCACGATCTCCTGCAAAGTTACGTGCGAGCGCCCGTCGAGAACGGTTCGGACTCCAAGCAACCGGAAGCTGAAGACATTAAGGAACCTTCGTCTCTGGGTAATTGTCTGGACGTGGAGCCGAGTCAGGATGCCGATAATGAGAGCCGCGCAACCCGCAATACTCGGCGGCTGAGGAGCGATAAAAAGCAGCAGAAAGAGAAGCCGGAAAAATCGTCGATCGAGTCGGAGATGAAGATGCAGAAGTCGAAGAGAAGATGACGCCGCCAGGATGATAGCGGTCGTCGCCAGGAAGAAGTTTATACGGATAAGGATCGCGCGGCCGCGGTAAATATGGGCACCAAGGATATCAAGCAGTCGCTGAAAATGAAACAGAAACAGGATTTGAATAAAAGTCTGCAGATACCGGAGGAAACCGAGCCGGCCGCGATGCTGGCTTTGGGAATACGCGAAATGCGTATCGGCGATGTTAGAGTTGCACTCAATTGTATTAACAAGGTTTCTATTGTTCTCGTAAAAGTAGCGTTTATGGAAAAACATGCATGGGATTTTTGGCATCGTGCCACAGAGTTTTGGATTTCAGATATTTTCTGTAATATTCAAACGCAAGGGATAGATCTTTTTACTTCTTTTTTTTATCATACTCACTATCATGATGGTAAAACGAAAATTCATTTAATTTTTTATATTGTACACCAATATTTTTGTTTAATACAGTGATTATTAACAAAGAGAAGTGATAACACAAGTATATAATAAAACTCAATCGTTTTTTTTTTATACATTAGCATTGCTGAGGCAATATGAAATACCTTTTTGCAACATACGTTCAATTATTATACATATTTTCATACGGGATAAGAAGGCAATTTTGATCTGAATGCATGTATGCATATGTATGTATGTACATGTATATGTATACAATACTATTATAAATAAATTTCGGCATAAAATTTATGTTTTAAAGTATTTATCTATAAAGTAATTCTAATTGGATTATTATGTATTTTTCTCAAGGCCCTGGAACTCGAGCCCAACGACAAGAATGCATTAATAGCACGAAGTAGGTGCCACATTTTGATGGGAGAACCGCGAAAAGCGTTAGAAGATGCCGAAACTGCTTTACAGCACAAACTGAAGGATTCCAATAACGCGAGAGCAATTTACTGCAAAGCAGAGGCGTTGTATCATCTTGGAGACTTTGAGATGAGTCTCGTGTATTATTATCGTGGTATGAGAATCCGTCCAGAATTCGGACAATTTCGACTTGGTGTACAAAAGGCTAAAGACGCAATACAAAATGTATTACGAAAGGAATGATCCCTTGTTCTCACGACGATGTAATTATAAAATAAATTTTAATCCGTGTATATCGAATACAGGAAAACAGAGGAAATTATAAATCCAGTATTAACAATTAAGAAATAAAACATATTTCCTTTAGATCCTTACAGACTATATGTGTACATATAATATTGTATCGAAATTAGTGTGATATTCACTGTAACCATCTGCACGATTTTATAGCTGTTGGCGATAATGTAATAATAAAAAGTTATTAACCTAAATTGTTTTTTATTGAGTGAATATTACATTTCGATAACAAATGTATCGAAAATACTTCTTTTTGATATTGAATTCGTCCTAAAGTCACCCTGAGATCTTACTGATTCTAACAGAGGAAATATAGATGGTGCTCGCATCGCAACAACACTTTTTGTATTACCTAACCTAACCAAAATACCACATGGTTACTTTTATGCTTTTATGCGAATCGTCGCAGGCGTGTAAAATTCTATTTGCGAAACTTATTAAGTTACTAAACGTATTAATTCACCAACGTTTCTTATGTTTTATACGATTCAAATTCGTTAATTCATATTTGAAATACATTTTAGATGATGTGCTCTGACTTATTGATGACTATTCGAAAAAGAAAGATATTTTAAAGAAAACAACATGTTTGCTGCACGGTGTATTAAATATTTTAAACAGAACCTACAGCATTCTCTAAAACTGTTTCCTCCAAATGGTAATTTGAAAGCATTCACAGGGCTTGTGTCATTTGTTTTTAAATAAATTTATTTAGTTTTCTTATATTTAACATTATATGACATATCTCATAAATAAATAAACTTAGATAATAAATATATTTACTTCATTAGGTATGAATGTATGTAAATTAAGTACAGTAACAAACGATCGGGATAATCATATTGTATGGATAGATATGGAAGTATGTTCTAATATGTATTATATATTTCACAAAATAAATATTATACAAATCTTCTCTGTAATTTATTTTTGTGATACATCTTTCAGATGACTGGTCTTGATATCAGGACAGCACAAGTTTTAGAAGTTGCATGTTTAGTTACAGATAAAAATTTAAAAGTCATAAGCGAAGAGTTCAATATTGTTGTTCATCATTCAGACAAAATATTGACAAATATGGAACTCTGGAGCCAGGAATGTCACAAATCTGTAGGTATTAATTCTTTTCTATGTCTATTTCAGTTTGCTTTCAACTTTAAGTCACATTTCTTCTGAACATTAGCCAGCAATGGCAATTAGAAATATATAATCTATTTTCAGACAGGATTGATTGCAGAGTCACGCTCAAGTGAAGTTAATATACAAGATGTTGATAATATTTTATTAGATTTTCTGCAAAAGTATATACCTAAAAGGAAGTGTCCAATGGCAGGAAATTCTGCTTATATGGATCGTATGTTCCTAAATAAATATATGACAACAGTTGATGATTATTTGCATCATAGAATTATTGACACTAGTTCTATTAAAGAATTAATTAGGTAAGTATGCTAAGAATTCGTATCATGTGTACATAACAAGGTGAAAGATATATTTTCAAAATTTCAGAATATGGTCCATAGATGTACCCAAGCTTAAAAAACATCATGTACACAGAGCATTACCTGACACAAAGGAAAGTATAAGAGAATTAGAACTTTATAAAAAACATTTATTTCATTTGTAAAATAAATTAAATGTAACCAAATATACATATATATGTGTTGTATGTAATACACTTGTATGTATTACACCTATTCAAATCTTTCAAGTACATTCTTTGCAGTTTCTACACTCTACTTTAATTTTTAACTAATAGTCATTAACAGATCTGTCTAGTGCATAATTGCAGCATTATTACAGTCATTAATTCATGAAAATATACAAATGAGTAACATATCTTCGTAAATTGATTAATGATTTATTTCATTAACGATAGTAATACATCAGCATTGAAAACAAAGCTCAAAATGGTACAAAGGAAACTGTTTGTATGCATCAAATACTATTTAATATGAAACATGCGTGAAGTTGCTTTTATATAAAATTATTCATTTTATTATCACTGTGAAACAAATGCAGTTGTGGATAACGCCATCTGTGGCCATCTGTTCCACTAGTACCTAAACTAACGTAAGTGATATAATAATAATAACAGTAATACGAAAAATACTAGATGGCGGCATATTTGAATCACACTTTATATTCAAATACTGAATGTATCTTTAAGTGTATTATATTATATTAAGAAGGACAAATTAAAATAATTAATCCGTGATCGTCCAAATGCACAAAGCCAACAATATAGTGTATCAAACAAATATTAACGATAAAACCATCATTGCCAAAGTAAGATCTGAAAACGTATCTGTGATGGACACATTTCCGATCGGCATAAGCAGATCATTGTCTGCTACAAACGCAGTAACGTCTAAAGGAAGATCAATTTCCCTAAATTGTTTCATATTATCTCGCGAGTCCTGGTTTTGCTTTCAACCAAATCCGAGATTAAGTTGCAGTGTAATGCTTGCACTGTTGTGGTATACGTGTGTACAACGGCTATATATATTGTCCATAGTAACCACGGTTCCATCTATATTCCGCTCTTCCATAGTAGCGCCGTTAATGTACATCGCGAAATGTTAGCCAGCTACGTTTGAAGAGGTGTACACGTAGGTCGGTGTGGGTGTGCATACGAGTGATAGACATAGCCGCGCGAGTGAAAGGGTGATGGCAAGGAGTGGAAGTGATTTTCAGTGATCCGTAACAAATGGCTTTGTCCGAGGTGCACAATTTGGCTGCGATTATCGGCAACAATGCTTTCACTGTCAGCAAGGTAAGCGACCGCTTTCCCTGACTCCGTTGCCGAAAAAATGACGTTCATCTTTCTATTCTTTCGGAGATACAACATGATTCCCCGCGATTCATGTACCGCGTAAAGTACCGAGTAATCGTACTATTTCGGAACGTTTCAAACGTTTTATTGGAAATATAGTTTCGTCGGTGGACCTCCGAAAAAGGACACCGCCTCGCGTAATTTCACCTCATGGGTTGACCTGTGAGAATCATTTGATTTTAACGCATTGTTTTGTGCACACGACGGTAGCGTAATCGTGTCTTTACGATGGATTTAAAAAGTGTAACCGTTTCGTCCTGCGTTTGAATCGCAAGTCTAGGTATTACTCCGCCGATTTTTTTGTGTTAGATTTTTATCGCAGTACTTGTGACATTCTACTGTTACAGTATGAGGCATCTTTGAAATAAGATTGATGTTTTAGCACAGAATCAAGGTTGCAGACGTAGAATATGTATATATCCGGAAAATAGCAGGACTTTTGCATTTTAGAAATATGATGCAATGTTGATACTTCATGTGCTCCAATTACAAAGGGAAATCACTTTTTTTTTATAGAACAATACGGTTGACCATAGCATCAACATGTTGGAACCACGAAACAGTTACTCCGATGACAGGTGTAACAGAGAATATAATTATTGGAACTATGACTTAATGGAATGCAATACACAAAAAAATGTAAGACATTTAAGATGCTGTTGAATTTTCAATTATTTATTAACTATATATAGTATAATTGCAGACAGTATACTCGTAAACATTATTCACTTTGCACATATATGTATTGTATATACAAATACAAATAATGAATCAAAACTCCATTTGCATTTGAGCAATGCATACTTCATGAAATATGTTGTTATATTCACATTAATTTCTTTTACATTTTAAAGAAAATATATAAATTGATCATCTCATTTGTTATTAATAAAATATGACTCTATTAATGATTAGTGAAGATGAAAACATTATTGCTAATTTCTACTCTTTTATGTTTTGTTTGTATAGATGAATATAGAAGATGATGATAGTCAGGATTTAAACAATCCTATGGTGAATGACCTGGTATCAAAAATACTTGATGATGATTCCGTCATCAGTAACAATGCTCATACTAATAGTTATAATGGCAACAGCCAATATTACCCAGAATCTCAGACATGTATCATGAATAAAATTGAGAGTAACTTGGGCACTTATTTGTCAGATCTAGATCGGTTTGGTGTCCATTATTCGTGTAATAAACTAGAGAACAGTGTTTCTAATAACACAAAAACTGAGCAGAACTGCAACAGTCTTTGCAGAGACCTTAAAACCCTGAGTCTCAGTACGTGTATAGAACAGGCACAGGACCAAGGAAATATGTACAGCAATGGAATTGCTTCATACTCAAATGCATACCAGTCTGACTCTCAGCCATACATGTTACGTCCAAACAATGACAATTGTTGCATAAGTGGAAACAGTATGTCCTCTTGCAATGATTTATTAACAACATCCAACGATACAAACTCTTGTAAACATTCAACTAATTGGTCAGAGACTTTATTAAATCCAGGATCTTCAACAGATTTGTTTGGAAATTATCAGCCGATTCAGAACTGTATGAATCCAGATCTGAATTTTAATATGGCATTAACATTGGCTTTAGATTCTCCTGATCCTGTTACTCTAAATGAAATGGAGTATCATAACAACATTGGACAGAATGCTTCTACCAATTCATATAATAATCCTACAACTGCTATGCATGAGTTATATGGCATAACTGCTAGCAATCAAAGTTACAGACCAAGCTCAGCAATGACTGATCTAAGTGTTGATTCTGGCTTTCTATCAAACTCTCCTCTACAACACTTTTCTCCAGCAGACACAACCATGCATAATTGTTTTGGAAATAATGTACAACGCAATGGTGCCAGTGACTATAAAGATTTACATGATACAAGTAGATTAAGCATGGCGAATATCCCCATACCCAATGAACAATTTCAGTTTTTGCAACAACAAAGTCGTAGTTACAAATTAGATCAAATTGTGGACCAAGACTATAAGCACCTAATTGACTATTATCCTGGTGTGAATGACTATACTGCACTATCAACCAATAATTTAGATACCAATGAAAATGTTTGTCTTTCAAACAATGACCGTAGGATCGACAACAATTTACTGAAAATCATCAGTCCAAAATCAAAGACTATTGAAACCAAAACATACTCACCAATTGGGTTTCCAAAGAATTTGAGTTCACGTAATTCACATCAAGCTATGTCAAAATATGGATATCATAATTACCAACCTTACACTGCCAATAACGGCGAGACTTTGAAAATGTTATCACAGAATTCTACATCGTATCACAACGATTTAAAGCAGCCTAATAGTACTAATACATATAAAGTAGATGGATTTGATCTGACCAAAGAAATTGCTTTTCCTTCGGTAAGTCATGTGACTAATCAACTTACTGGATCTTCAGCAAACAAGGATACATTCAATTATATTATGAAACAACAGCATCATATGTCAAGAATACAAAGTACACCCAATATTCCATCAGCCGATGTCATCTTTAATTCAGGAATAATACCAAGTCCAAATACTGTAAGATCTGGAGTATTTCCACCGGTGATGCCAGTTCCTGTACCACTTCCAGTACCACGACTATTTTCAGTACTGTATGGTGGTGGTTTAAACTTTAGAAATGGGACCGGAGCAGCACGACGAACTGGCCCTTCAAGCATGTTACACTTCAGATTGGAGCAAACATATGAACAGTTCAAACAATTGGAAAAAGAACGTAAAAAGTGTGAAGCCGGATTGGCCGCACATTTTCCTGGTAAAAGAGTAACGAGTGCAAACAATATTCCAATTCCACGTCTCCAAGGAAATCCATCACGCGTTGATCGTTTGATCATCGACTACTTAAGAGAACACGCACGTGTCATTACTCTAATAGCAAAGGCAAGTACACATATATAAGTATTCATAATCTTTTGAACGATTGAGAACGTAAAAACGTTATATCTCTTATTTTTGAGAATAGATGGAACGCTTGCGAGGGACCACAATGAATCAACGAGTGCACAAGGCTATGGAGTATTGGTTAGAAGCAATAAAGTTCGTGCAGGAGTGTCGTAAGCGCGAAATTGCAAATGCTACGAAACGTCAAAAGGAAAATCCACCGTGCATTCTCGTATACAACGATAATGGTAAATATTTCATCATCTACAAATTACAAATTCTAGTGTCACTTTGCTATACTAAGTATGAACATATATTAAACTAAAATTATCCCAAACTTTCAAGGGGTTATAATCAGAGAAGAGGGTGTGGTGGAATGAAATCATTGATTTTTGTTCACAGACATATTGACTTTGGCTGGCAGTGTCTATGAACTGACCAAGGCATCTCGTTACGCACGAACTGGTATGTATAACGCATTGCAAGCTACATTATTATACGACTTGGACATAGAGAAAGAAGTCGTTGAAACTTCTAAAGATCCAGTACTTGAGTTAAAACTTAACGAAAGTCAAACAGCAACCGGTGTCGACAATTATTCAAATTGCACCTAGCAAAATTCTGAGAAGCTGCTTTCCCATTTCGCGTCATAAAATATAGATCGAGCCCAGCAGCTTTTTACTTACGTATTACGCGTTACGTTTTTGAAAAGCTTTTGCTGGTGTTTATAATAATTTTATCGCTGAAACAGAAAATGCCGCCCACTAATTGCGAAATTTCAAAGCATGATACGACAAAGGTACGCGTATTTGCGCCGAAACAGAAATATCGTATGCGTGTCTACTTTTTACACGTTAATAGTGACTCCATAGTTTTCTACTGTACATATTTTAATCCCTACTATAGTACAGCCTTGGGAGTGTCAGTCCTGATATTCAATACTTGTGATCCAATCATCTATCGTGTATCGTACTTCAAAACGGTTTTGCTTGTTCTTCGCTATACAAAACACACACATACATACACACACAAAATAACAAAATACTTAGCTCCGACATTGATCTATTTCACAATGTCGGAGATATACTCATCTATGAAATTCATTGAGGATCCGTAACTCGTTGACAATGAAGGACGAAGAACAAGATTGCTCAGATGCTATTACGATGTTCGCAACAAATCTTACGACTATTAATCATTTGCGTATGTGTCATAGGCTAGACAACGTAGGCTAAATTTTATCGATATATTTGTTCCAAACGCTAGGCAGTAATTTCTTAGACTAGTTCAATGTGGCCTTCCTAATATGTGTGACCCAAGATGTGTGTCAGATAGTTAATTATCTCGGGACTTTCGAATATTTCGAAAACTCCAGATGCGATAGTGATTTAAATCACAGACTAGGCGAGCTTTTCAGTCTGTGAAAAACAACAACAAAAAAAAAGAGATGATAAGTGCAACGTTTGATCTGATCGTTATTGGTAATATTCAATACAATGTCCACTGTATACTGCGTATAAGTTTTTTGTCTACATCGACTTTCCTGAAGCATACTCGCTGTACGCAATACACACGTGATGAACGTGCTCCAAAAAAAAAACATAAAACCAAACCAAAAAAATATTTACATCAGAGCATGTTGTCGCGCGACTTTACATACAATACAGGTACACATAAATATTCGTGTATATGTACACGTATGCGAATGTACAAGTATGTGCGGTACGTGTACGTGCGTTTATAGGTCCTTGTGCAAACACATGCAAAGTAGAAATAATAGAGAAGTTTTAACGTGCGTACGCGGAACTCACACCGATTAGACATCGTACGTGTACATTCTAGGTGAATATATTAGCTCTATACAAACCCCCATTGAAAAGTTGTGCATTTCATTCGATTCTACGTGATACGTATTCTTCTTTAAGCTAGCGTTCTAGCCGAGGAATTTTCATCGTTCGATCTTCGGGATCTCGCGATTTCACATTCGAAAGATTTACGTTTAGCCTCACGATCAGATCACGTGACTCGAGTTCCATACTTCATGAAACTTTAACGCCGATAATTCCCATATTTCCGTAATACTGCATTATTCGCACAACGATAGTAAAATATCTATAATTGGGGACGAATTTAATATCGTAAAACCAGGAGGACAGGGCAACGTAACTTAGAAAACAAAGGGATATACGTTCGTTGTCTTGGGATCTAAGTTTCTTAATAGCTAAGCTGAATCAATCGGCCTCTATTATATCGTTAGAATACCTGTAAATCGGTTGTCGGTTATCAAATGTTGGTAAAGCTTTAATATAATCCTCTATGTATATATCCGTCAACTTCCATCTAAGCTGCATCGTTATAGTAATTCCCAATGATAAATGGGAAACGGAGTGTTGATTTAATTCTTGAATACTACTTCTATTCTAATTTAGGCAGGACATTTAACAAAGTATTTATGTTTAATTTAGTGCTAGTAATACTGTGTTATTTTGACACAATACCCCGATTGTCTTTGTAGCCGATATATATTCCGGGAAATGTGAGTTTCAAGAGTCTGGGAGCCTTGTTCCTATATATTAAGATTTTTTTTTTTCAAAATTGTTATCAATTTACAAAATAGTTTATTTTATGTTTAACGACGTTACAATTCTGTTTTACACGTCACGCTTTATTGTTAGTGTTGTCTAGGGAACTTCATGTTCGTTTTCCCGATTTTTCTTTGTTACAGATTTTTTTATTAGAAATATAGGTAATAGTTTATAAATTCAGTGTTACTAACCTAAAGTATGTATCTCTTCGTTTATAAAAAATATACCAAAAATTTGGTAAAAGTTTCATAGTTAATAGAGGATTCTATGTAGTGTAATTACTAATATGACAATGATAGTAAGATGAACAGAAATATTTCTTTAAAAGATATATCTGTCAACAGACTCGAATTACCATGATCTTTACGAACGGGTTGAAAGTTGAAACTACGAGAGTGGAAAACGATTCTTCGATTACAAAGACAATCCTATGGGGAAAATAAGGGCCCGGTACTATTTTATCTTACAAAATGGAACAGACTGTTAACTCGCTTTTACATAGTGCTTATATATGTAATTATTGGGGACCATGTCGATCATTGTCTCCCTATATCAGCATAGTTTAGGACTTCACTTTCGCAACACGAAGAAGCACATGCATTTCTTCATGGCCTCTCTTTATCTATCGTCGAAAGTGTGCAAAGTGTAGCATTAACCATTTTTCTCATTACTATAATCTTTTCTATTTGCGTCCCTCTTTGTTCCCTACCTTTTTCCTCCTTCCTCCCAAAATGCCGAAACAACAAAGTAAGCAGCAGAAGAAAGGAGTGCACGTGATATGTGCATCGTTTAGTATTTTCTTTCGTTGAAACAAATATGTCCGAGATCGAAAGTATAGTCTTAGGGAAAGTAACGAAAAAACAAAAAATACGTGTTTGTTAGGCTAGAATAGAATTATCGAGTGCTCACAAGTGTGTACAATGGGAAAATTAATATTGCGTGTATTACATTACATAAAACAAAAAAAAAACACATGGACTTAGAAAATGAAAGATAAATCGTAAATGGTATTAGGTATGAGGAGCAGCGGGCAGTGCTTTACAGAATTTCCTTCCGCATTTGTCGACATATTATATTATAACTGTGATATATATAATGCCAATTTGTACATAACTACGCAAAGTTCTTGATGACGACGGACATGATGGACGCAGCTAAATACTTAAACTTTTTCTTTCTATGTGTTTCTTTCGGCATTTTCGCTTTGCGAGACGCTTCTTGCTATTTCCGTAAAACGTGGAATGTGATACCAATAAATAAATGTGCGTGTGAATGTAACATCGTGACGCGATTCAGTAACGTTCAAAGTTTAAAAGAAAAAAAAACAGTCGAAATGTTGCTGGTATAAACGTGAATTAGGAACAGCGTTATTCGTGTACCATAAATCCGCGTTAATTGGTCTATAGTGTTTGGGTCTACTGATTGTCGTTATTGTGTAGTTGTCATCCGAATTATAATGTTCATTCTGTTACCCGAAAACCTTAGAATACCAAGCTATTTTTTGTAAAAAGTAATAGGGCTACTATATAAAGTTAAATATCATTTATTGATGATTTTCTCAAAATTAAATCGCATCATACATAATCAGAATTAACAGAAAACGGTAGAATTAGACTTGCAAAGTAATTGTTTGTTCGATCGGTAGTATATTTGGCGTTTGTATAATCACTTGCCTAACTTTGTTTCAAATTACAAATATCATTGCGAACCAACATTTTTTAGATACAATCCAGTTAGCGTGAATTGTGGGTGTGCTTTTTTTAAATAAAATTTGATCTAAGATAAGAAACACTTTATTAATTTCAGCCAGTGAAGTACAATATAATTTCTTTGGTTCGTGTAAAATCTTGTAAATGTTTAGTAACGATATAATTGAGTAACAAACGGAACGTAGCATAATTAAGTAAAGTCTATATTTTCCATGGTCAAGCTTGAATTTTTCAAACTGAAAGTTCTATTTTTCCATCAGAGATACAAGCGATGCTATATTCTCACACAAATTTTACATTCCCGAAATGAACATAATTCTAATCACACCGATATCACTAGTGCTAATTGAATTTAACGAACGAAGTCAACACTAACATCTTCACTGGTATTTTTTGTACGAGCTATATTTATCACGGCATTCTTTGGTATTCTAAGAGTTGCAACCACTTTGCAGTCGTACATCGAATGAAACATCTGTGGACGTTCGTGTCTCTTAGCGGAGTTCGTGTAAAGACATAGGAAATTACGAATAACAAATTTTCCCCCCGTAAAAAGGAAAACACGGTCCGTCGAGTGTTCGGTTCTCCGAGAAAAAACGACACTTCGAGAAACGTATGGATAGTAGCAAAAGTACGATCGTGCATATTGTTTCCTTTCCTCGCCGGGAAGTCCGCGGAAAAGGGTTTCGCGTGAAGGTACATATGTATGTATGTACATGCGCACGTATTAAATGATTACCTCGTATCACATTTACCATATGCAGCATCATTAAGAATAGAAACACTATCTACATAGGTATGTGTTTGACAATCCTATTTAAATTGCATGTGATATTATGTATTATTGAATAGCTAGTTATATATGAATATATGAATAAATAAATATATATACATATATATATATATATTTACGCTCGCGGCGCGGCAAAGCTGTATAGATACAAAAACAAAAGGAGAAATGAAACACATGATTAAGTGTGCACGCACATGTATATATAAAGCGGTGTCGTGGTAATGCGAAAAGTAAGAAAGAAACCGACCAATGTTTAACGACACTCTCGAAATTTATTAGTAATACGTATGATAAGATTAAAGATTCCTTTGCTGATCGACATGTCGAATATAAATGACTATAGAACGCGTTCCGTTCGAACTAGGTCAATGAAAGGTAATTAGAAACGATATAGAATATAGCAAAATTATACTATTTAAGATAAAAAATATCGTCTATAATTCAAATGGGAGAAATTCATTTTTATATACAATAAAGGCAGTATTTAATAAGGTCTGCAATGGTATCTGTTCGTCAAGATTTGTAGATTATATTATATATATCTTATTCTCTATTTATAATATAGTATCTTAATTCTATTTATAATATAATTACTTTTGGAAATAACGATATGAAATTGAATACGTCTCGAAGCACACAATTTCAATTATTACAAAAGCAAAGCGATTGGACAATGAATCTCGTTGATTTTCAGTATATTACAATAACATTCCACTGGAATCGTATTTAAAACAGCTCTCTTCATTTGTGAATCTCTTGTTTTATTCACTATGTTAAATATTTATTAGAAAATTAAATATTAGTAAGAAACTTCAAGCAGCATGGTAAAACTTCTGTACACTCTGAGCTATTCTGGTGCATGTCGTTTATCACTGTCTTTAATCTAACACGCATTGCATTCTGACCATGGTTACAACATTGTGTATTATAGTATAATCGATAAGTGACACGTGTCAGCATGACGCCTTTCTATGACAAGTTTTTTAAAATATCAGTATTCATTGCTGCAATGACAGTGCAAACATAATTTTAATCGAACACCGATTTAATGCACATGTTTACATTACAACTATACGATCTATAATTTTATTTTCTTATGCGATAAAATAGAAGAGTGTTTAAACACTCGTTATTGGGTAAAATAATTTCTCGTCAAGTTCCTACGTATGCTCAAAATGGTTTTTATTTTAGTATCTAATAATATTAATGAAAATTTGTTTGACAAATGATATTTCAAATACTGTCTTTAAGTATATAAAACATGTAGAATCTACGATTTGATTTGTAGACGATATTTTAAATTTTAAAAGAGGTATCCCGTTTCTTGAATCTCGTTTAAAAATAAGTGCCATGTAGTTCAACTGTTACACTAAATTATTATTTGATTCATAATTGATTGTTTTAGTCAGAGGCTCGTATGATTCAGGTGCTACTGCGTTTATACCTATTGACACCTTACGTCATATATCACAGTAGATCAATTAACGAAAAATTCAATGCTATGTAGAGAAAGAATCATGAAATGCGAACTGCCATTGGAATTCATATCATCATTGTTCAATTATAATTTTTTCTTTATTTTTAAAGTGTTTTATATACACCTGATTAATGCTTTAAAGTTAATAATATAATAATTCTAATACATTTTCGATTGGAAGTTAAAACGACCAATTAGAAAATGAAGTAATTTCGACATAAAAACAGTTCACTATACGGCACTAATTACTGACATTGAGCAATATGCTTGAAACTCATGAATTATGAGTCATCATATATCCACAAATACTGCATATCGTCTTTGTTCGATTGTAAGGCAATATTCTTATTCTATTGTAAATTGGACAAAATCGTACCTTTCGTTCGTGGCTGGTTGACGTAGACGTATAATATTTGCCAGTATTACGTATTTTGAATTTGAAATTACGTATTGAATAAGAAACGTTTATCATAGACACGACTTCATTTCCTATTGCATTATAATCGGATAAACACAGCGTTACTATTTTGATTCATGTTAGATCGATTTGAGGTATTTTCGCCTTTCTTTGACATTTAATCGTGTATGTATTTTGTATTAATTTGATTACCGATTTTAGTATCGCTAAGGATTTAATAACTTCCGAATATAATTAACGTTACTAAGCCAAGCAGCTACTTGTGCTAAAGGTGCTAAGAAAATAAGCTAAATAAATTAGTGAATACTAAGAATCGTGTTACGTAGTACCTACTATTTTCAATCTTCGATTATATAATGTATCTTCAGATTAATACAAAACTAAATAGCAATTTTAGTACAAAATGCATACTAACTTCGGAGAGGGAAAGCCGAAAATACGATTTTAAATCATCCAATTCTGTGTAGGTGTAGAGTAAAAATGGTAGTGCATGATGAAATCGTGTTAGAGCACATATCGATACGTAGTCCCATTTAGTTCGCATACGATTAAGAACAGATTTTCAGCAATCTCGAAACTCTAGGTATTCGGTGTAGAGAGCTAACATTATAACACGATTGTTAAGTGTGATAACACTTCACCGTTCGCAAGTCGTGTCACTCGAAAATATACAATAATCACTTTTAAAATTGGCCATTTTTTAATAGGCAAAATTTTCTATACTCTTTTGAAAATCATTTGAAATTTTCAAGCACCGAATTTTGAAAGGCGAAGAAATTTTCGGACGTCGAAATGTTCAAAGCGTAAAATTTCAACGCGTCCCAAATTTCCATCATCAGAAATTTTATTAAAACGCAAGAATTTGAAAAACTTGGAAATTTTCGGCCGCCAGGAATATCAAATCTAAATTGAAGCCGCTAAACAAAATTTTTATTCAAACCAGAATCACTTACTTAACTTCGGTCACTTATCATTTGATTTTGCAAATGACACATGACTTGTGGACGGACGTGTATGTACACGTATACCCACTTAAACATGCCAATTTCCCGATGCTTCTCCATCGACGGGTCTTTTAAAATCGAACATATCGGTTTTACGGTCGGTACTTACGCGTTCCATTAATGTTCAATGTATTCTAGGGGACAAACTAATATTAGCGTATGTCGGATTATAAATGTCTAGCTGTTGAATACATCTCATTAGAGTTTTACGAATTGTGCTTGCTCTTCTGGCACGTGTTCTTCTTCACTTTTTACGGTGTTTACCGATGGGAACTAAGGGGACGGATTGTTCCTTTCTTTACAAGCTTTCGATAATTTAGATACAATTACATTGAATGTAGTCAATTGTCGTGATATCGTGCTTTCATCAGTTTTCTTCCTAATATCAGTCGTTCTTGGGTCAATCGCCATTCATTAGAACGATTCAAATTAGCCGAATGATTTCGGATTTATTTTGAACGAATCTTCCGCGTACGGGAATAGATTTTTAAATATGAAATCTAACAGAAACGTATAACGTTCTATTTATCTTCGTTTTACGCCGTAACTGCGAACAAATCTGTATTGGCTTTGCCAAAAAGAGTCTGACGTTGCATTCGGAGCGTTTTTGCCAATTCGACGATGTAGATGTTAAAATGTAGATGTTAAAATTGAAACTTGGTCCAGTTCTACTAGTCCCATCCAAGTTTACAAATATTAGCTTTACCGTGTTGCGTTTATACTATTAAAACTTAACAAGCGATTATTTAATCGATTACTTAATAACCTTAGGAACAAACGTGATAATTTGGCATCAAAAGAACGAATCCTTGAACGGAAACAAATTTAGTTTCATTATAATACTTTTATTTGAAATATGTAATTAAAATATATTCGATTGCATCGAATGCAACATCAACCATACAAGTATTTGTTTCACACGGTAATACATACCTTGAAGCTGAATGTCAACTATCGCATATTGTCTGTAGCAACAAACAACATAAGTAGGGACAACATAGACGTATATATACGGAGTTAAACATAGTAAATCGTAGTTTCTGATTACATAGATAACGGTTTACGTCGACGTTCAATTAGGTGTCCTATTAGTATTCGGTGTATTGGGGGAGGGGGGATATAATTGCGAACGAGGACAAAACGAGAAGTAGGAAGGAAAAGATATTTAATGTTACGCGAAATTGCATATTACACTTACGTATGTGGACATTTACATGTATCGGTGTTACAAATAGAATACTTCTAACGCGTCGCAGTGAAACGAGGCGGATAGTTAACTAATAACGAGAAAAAAAAAAAATAAATATTCGTCTGTATATCATATGCGTGCATCCGTGTAAAAAAGAAAAAACGCAAAAAAATCGTCTAAAACCTAAGATTGCTGGAATGCAGCATCTAATGGACGAATTCTCCTCAGAATTCGAGGAGAAATAGAAATTTTTAGGATTCGAATAAACCGCTGGCGAGGTGTACTTGTATGTCGGAATATCTTATTCATTTGACGGTACCTATCATTGAACGGTTTAGATATTTAGCTGTCGTGAATGTTTAGGTACCAGACGGGAAGTCACGGGATAGTTAAAATTTTAGTAGAATTTCTAACTGTCGTTAGAAACGGCAAGTAGATTGTAAATTTAATTCATAGCATGCCATCGGCATTTGCTAATTGTATATAGTGCGAGTAATTTCAGATTCTCGGATCGGAGTTATTAGCATTCAACTAGAGAAATTAGAAATGAAATTGCGTGACGCTGGAAATCGCGTCGCGAGTGATTCTTTCCCTTTTCCCCGTATTATATTCCATTATTTTGTGTTTTTTTTGTCTTCATGATTCGATTGTCAAGAAATCATTGAATTACATGCAGCAGAGTGCTGTCGATATTTTTTGTTTTCCGGGAAAAGTACTGTTAGTAACAGTAGTTCTTAAAATATTTTGATGATTAGTTTTTTTTTAAATTTCTGATAACGAAGTTTAAACTACTGCACATTATTTTAGATAAAACGAATAGATTTAGAAAATATTCATACATGTTTCTACGTTTTCTTATTCGTACATATTATATAATTATCATATAATTTAATATTTCATAACTTGACTGACAGACAGCCACGTCGAAGTCTACGTTTATAAATAGTTCGTTTTATTTCTCGATTCTGATTTGAAATGCACGTGGGCGTCGTAACAGATCACATATCGAGGACGATGATGGCAAATATCAACGACATCTTGCCAGCGGGTTTACAATTCCCATTTTTTCTGCTTGTTTTGCGTGAAATGGAAAAAACGATATCTTTTCTCACATCGTCGCGAAGGATCGTAGAGATTTTCGTACGCCTAACACAAAAAAAAATTCCAGTATAACTAGATCCGCGTACTTCGGTGGAATTATATGAAATTATATCGATGTCTCTAGCGTTTAGCGTAACTAGGATCTATTATGGATCCTCAATCAAATTCAGCGATCGAATGTCGCAACGATCGGTACACTTTGGTGTCTAAAGAAAAAAAAAGATGTTCGCCGACATAGAATGCCCTACGAGTAATTTACGTCGCAGGCTAAAAGTTCTCAGGGAAATGCAACCGGAAGAAAGAATAGCTGTAAATTCAGGGTTGATCGCCATTATCAATTTTTTTTTCACGGTATCGAGAGGATCTCGTAAATGGAGACATTGTTCTCCGAGTGAAACGTCTATTGATGGATGCACGTAAATTATTTACCGTATCAATTATATATTTTTATTTTCATGAAAAAATGTGTTCCATCATTGGTATATTTAATAACTCAATTAATGTTGCCTTACGAAATAATCAAACCATGGAGATTTCGTTTCTCGATTTAACACTGCATTTTTCATTTGTTATCCTCTGCTTTCGAAATAATTGAAAGTAATGTTTTCAAGTAATATAAAATAATATAATTCCATATTCCTTAAATATTATCTTGTGTTAACACTTTAGACACTTTCTGCTGTCCGAAACAAAGGTGTACGTACTATATAGACAACTTTTCGTCTATGAACAAATATTTTCGTTCTCAAATACGTGCAATTTCGTGATCGAGAAGAGAATTTTGGAATCGTTGAGATCCTCCAGGGGATGTTTTACGTGTTGTTAAAAGGACGAAGGCGATCTCGCGGCCATCATACGTAGAATTCATTCGGACGAAGACAATCGTTTTACGCTATTTCGGAAAGTAAGCACTCTGCCAATTCAGGGTAACGGGACGACGGTCGAACGTTTCGCGAAACGTGGAAAATAAATAAAAAAAAAAAAAATACGTAAACTTCGACGTCGCGAGGAGTACTCGGTTTGCGGACCATTAAATACCAAATACTATACAACGATCGCGTTACAATAATATTTAACGTAGGATGGAAAAGGATGTGACGATTTTGCCTATAACGTGCAACCGCGGGTCGTTCGAAAAATAAAATACAAAAAAAAATAAACGGATCTAATTCCCATAGGATTCTTTGCCGTTCTGCGGTTGTCGGTTAGTAAATTTGATTGAGGACGTCATTAAAACTTATAGCTCGTGTGCGTTTCTCGACTAGTGAAATTCCAACTAGTTTCTCGTTAGTGTACCTTCGTGATTACTCCAGTGCTGCGGTAAATTAAAGAGGAATATAAATGGAGGAAGGAAACGTGCGTTCGATCATAGGAGAAACTGTCGCGTGACTTAATTGTAAACATTTGCCCGGATATGCATGTACGAAATATCAAGGGGATTCTTGCGGTGTCTACATTGCAAACTATTAACCCGGTGAAGTTAAATTCATTTTCAGGTTGCAACTACGATAACTTAACTTCCGTAGATTTTTTCAGAAATATTCTATCTCTTTTCCTAAGCAAACGAATTTAAACGGAATCTGGGAAACACAGTAGTTTTTAATGTTATTTAACAAGGAATATTAAAACCAGAAGTATTTTATTTCTATTCGTTGAAATTAATGGAAAAATTAGTTGGGACAATGTATATAACGAAAGAATCATTTCCACTTGGTTCTGTATGCATAACTACTGTGCATTGATTGAAACGACGAAAATCAATCTGAATTATCTTGTTCGCTTACAAGGTTTTCGACTAACCTGCAGAAACTATACGACGGTAACCCGTTTCTATCGAATTTTCAACATATCGGAAAATTTCTAACTCGCGTGCTGCTGAATCAATAACCAACGAAACCTAATAATCTTAATAATACACCATGAAAGTACATGTATCAGTTACTACATCGAATATATTGCAATACAATGATTTGCTTACCTGAAATGCTTGCGAGTCGAGTAATTAATAAACAGATCGAATTCTAAGGAAATTCACAATTCCACGATACATCGTAAAAATACCAACGATCCCGTAGAACATTTTACCGTAAGATTTAATTTCTTTTTAAGCCAATTTGCTCATAAGCGAAACGAATAATCCTGATCGAAGGATACTTAAAATTTTGACAAAACTATGCGGAGCGTGTGGATGTGTCAAAGTTTTAAGTAAGTCTCATCTCTCACGAGACCACCGAGAACAAAACAAAAAAATATAAGTAAAAACGGGTTGAAAGAACCAGAACAATTAAACTTAAATGGAGAGAAACAAAACAAAATGCTCAAATTGTAATTGACTACCACGTCTGGACGTGAATCTTTTATGCGTTCTTCTTGTGTGACGACTCCTACACAAGCGGGTATACAACTAAAGACTGTAGACATTCTAAGAGAAAAGCAACGGTAGCTCGCACCCTCTGTGAATTGCACAAAATAATTTTTTACGGATTATACATGTATATACGTATACAGATATTATCATTTATAACAACGCCGCTGACTGCAAATTCACTCCCGTCGTCTAAAATGAGCGATCGTATGTTTGCCTACTCGACGAAACTTTTTATATTTATTAGGCTTATGGATTTACGTTAATTCTACGACTATGTATTAGTGACCAATCGAGATAATACGTCATACTGCCGGAAATAAAAAAAAAATGATAACCGAAATCGTATAACCGAGACCAATTGTAATATCACGATTGATCCTATTATTTATTTGGCTTAATATCAAAAATTGTTAATCGTTGAAAAACGAACATTGGGCGATAAGATTAACAAAGAAATTATAATGGAAAGTGAGTAATACAATATATCTATTTATAGGAATGTTTTTATAAAATTACGAATTCATTGGACTTTGTTGTATGTTTAACGCATTACGTTTTTTAAATGTTTAACGAGGTGTTTTCTAAAACTTTTTTTAGAATAGGTTACATATTTAGAAATATGTATGTGGATCTTACGGTGTCTAGTAGGATCACGAAAGTTCTTTTTCATATTATTCTATAAATCCGTTTAACAGCTTTCGCTTAAGGATTATACCAATTTCAACTTTCAATTTTTACTGTGGTCTTTTACCAGATACATCCATAAATTCGTGTTGTTAACAAGAGTACTTAATTCTACTTGTATGCACGTTCGTTAAGATTTTTCGATCTGTCTTCGAGTAGTCGTCTTTAAAAAAATTCTATCATAAATGTACTTGAACACAAGATACGTCCGCTTTTTTGCTTTCGCTCCATTAGAGGAAAATTCATCGTTCGATGACACATTACCTCATTTCACTTGTATCATCGGATAAACATAGTATTTGCGCAGCCTGTACCGCGAATAAACAAATTTTCACTAAAGGGCAGAGGTATAAATCTTGATTTCATAAACTGTACGCTTCGTTAATGAATTAACGATCGACATTAATTATTGAAATATCTCTGTATGCAAGCGTTATACGAAAAACATCATTATTTGTATAACAGGATGATGCAAATACACCTGTTATCCACTGTATGTCTTTGAATAAATGACGAGAACCATTAACGAAAATGAAATCTTCGTCCAATGATAATGACGATGTACAATTAACGTAACAACAAAAAGTAATCAGCGTTATCGCTGAAAATGAAACTGTCGCTTGTTCATTTATTCAACCCTAATGCTTTTGGGCTGTGATTTACAATGCTAACATTCGACGCACCTTATTCTCGAAACCGAATCGACAATCCAGACGACGAAACGAACTTTTAACGACTTTAACACTTTCTTATTCGCTCTTTCTCCGACTTTAGAGATAAATCTCGGCACGCGTGCCGAGAAATATTTACCGCGATACGTCGATCGTGCAGTTCCGGTTGAGATAGTCACGAAGGGAATTATATAATAGAACGATTGCCGTAGATTGAAAAGAAGTAATTAGAAAACGCGAACAAAACAGGGGGGGGGAGGGAGAGTAGACGGCGTATAAATGACGCAAACGGGTTGAGGGTGAAATAAAAAAAAAGTAACTGTCGTTCTTAGTGTTTTTTATATGTTACGTTTCGATGTAAACTACGAATCGTATTGATTATATGGTACATATATGATAATATAACAATAATAATAATAATAATAATATATATTATATATATATAAATATATGAATGATATATCGTTAAATGGGCTGTGGTAGAAACCTTTATATACTTTATACATCGGACGAGTCGGATCCTCTTGTTTCTTTCGTCTTTCGAAAGAAAAGTAAACGATGAAAATAATAAAAACGAAAACGATAATAACCGGGGCAACTAACGAATAAAAAAAATGGCAAAAAGTATTCGTATGGGAGACGGCATCATCTTTTAAAAGAGAAAAAAAAATGAAAAAAAAGCGCTTCAATCATTTGAGTGCGCAGCCACTTGTCCTATATTCTGTCACACAACGATTACCTTGCACAAAATGTACCTAATTATACTTAATAGTAGGATCCGTCTTAATAATTGTCAATAATACTGTACCTACCGTACCCGTGTACACGGGCAAATTATGATATTAGGCTATAAGGCTGTAAGGCGTAACTACGGTTAGTTAGAAGAAAAACCCAGTCGCTAATCATATACTGTGATGCACCTGCTTCGAAGATTAACGTTGAAATTTTTCGCGAGTCCAACGAGTAAATAATTTTTCATATCGTTCGATCGATAATATCACGCAACAGCGATTTTCTCAATTCGCATTCTCATTTTTCAGTATCTCAGTTTTACTTACTTTCTTTATTTTCTGATCGAGGTTACTCCTCAGAATTATTCGACATGTACTTAAAACATGACGATCTTTTGCAGATCAGAATGATATATTTTGTTTAGATACTTTCTTTTGCTATCATCGTGGAAACATATCCACGAGTTGCTAGATAGAATATATATTATGATTTTATGAAACATTGGTAACGATTGTATCCGTTTATTAAGATTTTGAGGAAATATACTGAGAAAACTGTCGACGAGCTTATGGTTGTTTGACGTTAATGATCGAAAGTTTACTTTTCTTTTTTTTATTTCCTGAGTTTTTCATAGATCGTTCTTATAACAACTATCAGTATTTATCATTCGATTAGCATCGTCGGCGTTACGTATTGCTATTTTATTTTTCTGTCTACTTCGATTCTCGTAAGATCGTGAAAAACAAAAAGGAAAGTGATGACCGTCATATCTGTTCGCAATGAAATTTCAAACAAGTCCTCGAAGCAGCCTGCACGAATAATCGTTTATATAAATGTCATAGCCTTAGTTTCGCTAGTTGAAACGAAGAACGAATGTTTTTAGACCCTTGCTCAATAAATAAAATATTAATTTCGATGTCACGAATTACGTGCCGATTTTAATTCTTAAGTTATACACCCAAAGCAAACGACGTCGACCATTTACACATAACGAGTCGGGAACGAGTACATATACGTGTATACATATTTATATATATATATATACATATACATATATATAAATATATATAAATATATATATATATATATATATCTGAGACTAGCGATTCTTATATCCTCATTACTGATAGATGGATTCGCAGTTGTCCGATATAATTATCATTGAAGAAATAATATTTCTATATGGATTCACGACGTTTATTGAGTTCCTACTTCGCGTGGTTTCTTTCTCGTCCGTATCTTTAAACGAACTTCGGGAAATCCGTCTTGCGAGCGTGTCGAAAATTGCATTGGGAAATCTGTATTCGCGTCGATTTCCGCAATAACTTTCGCACATGCAAGACCAAGTTTCTGTCAGAGTAGAGATAAGAGCCGAGCTTAATATATTCTCTTGTAAAACCGTGTATGAAACTCCTGTTTGTACCTTACTAGTTTACTATAACGCTATTATAGATTACATATAGAGCAAATAAGAGAGAACGAGGGACTGGAATAAGTGAGGGCGAGAGAGAAAAGGGAAATGAAAAATGATATGAAGGGATATGTTCAATGTTCGTTCGAAGATCGTGTTACGTCTCTTTTTTGTTTTGTCTTTCGCTATGAAATGACGACAGATTAATGTTAGTGTCATTTAGAAAAGGAATGCGTAACGATTGCCGTGCTTTCGCTTAAAAATGTTTCATAATTCTAATTAGATCGTTTCACGGCGTTCGGAGACCACCCGTAACGCGGTTCGGTGAAAGACTATAAATACCAGCGTGGCTGGTAATTAGATTTCGATTAGTTTTTATTTTTTATGTTAAGCATGATAAATGGTTTAGCAAATGTGTTTTACTGAAAGTGTCCTTCCTATGTAAATTTACTTGTTTGTCCTCATAAATTATAAATAAATGATATCTTTCGTGTTCACGCAGTCGACGTTTCTTTCATTTTCCATTCGACTTGTGACTCAGAAGATCAACGATAAGGTACGTATACAAACAAATGATTTTTACCTATTTTAAACTGTTAAAATATTAAGTAATACAAAAACTATAGTTTAGTCCTAAATTAATAAAACTCGTAGTACGGACACCCTAGACAAATAATATGAAAACAATACAGTACATGAAGGTAGAGTGTAACACGACTTACAATGAACATCATGCGAAAATATTTGTTCATATATTCCGAAAAATAAATAGATACTAAGTTTTTATTTGCGAGTCTCTCCTTTTCTGTACACTTTACTTAACAGTACACTTTGTACATTTCAATATACAACGCATGTATTACAACTGGAAAAATGTAGCAACCGCCTGACAACAGAACAATAATTCGCTTCCCCTAAAACTGTTAACAATTATTGCGTCGAGTCGTACAATTACATTTACAACGTTATCATAATTATTGCCGTTTTAGCAATTCCTATAAGAAAAAACTGTGGAACGCTCGAAGACAAGGTACAAGTAATAATTTATAGTGGAATATACGATATGTATATAAAATTAGTTAATCACGGATTATAGTTATTATATTAGGATCTTGATAATTGTTGATAATTGTTAATAAGGCAAATGTGAGAAAACTTAGCGCGCCGCGGCGTAAAACACCATGTACAAAACATTATACATACATTATATGGCAGCGACGCAATTGAAATGGGCTAATTCGCTTCAAAGCTATATAATAATACAATTTCCTACTTTACAAAGCGTATAGAAATATATGTATATAAATTTTATACACGTACTATACCTTATATTTAACAAGTAATAGGTAAAGCTAATGACATAACTCTCCTCGTGTTTGGTATTTTGATTCGATACATACAGCGATTTACGTTAATATCTTGTGTAAATGTAATAGAAATGAAACTGTCAAATGTAATAGTACGAGTGTAATTTTAAAAATACGTAAATTGAAAATTCCAAACATGAACATATAATATACATTGTATCTCAGTTTCACAGCAAAATGTAACATTAAATTTCAAGTTACGATTAATAATTAAATTATAACAGATAACCAACACGGAGGAAGCATTTGCTAAATAATATACTTTGAACCTAAGATGATTCTTTTTTGTTTATCTAGAGAAGATTAGTGTGAATACTACTGAACTTGTTCCTTAGCTACTTGAAATTTAAAGTGTATTTGTTTCGTATAAGTGTTACATTTTCACTAGAATTTGAATCCGAATTTAATAACGAATATGAAACGAAGGTTCTGCCTATATAACTATTAACCCTTTAAGCACTCTTAACACAACGAATTTATAGTCTAATTAACATAATAAATAACATAAAATGGATAGTGGAAAAATAATTACTTATACGTAACAAATAAGTGTAACAAGAAGAAGCATGTTGCATATAAGACAATTGTAGCAGTTTTCAATCTTTGGCATTCACACTGAAAACTCGCAGGAAATACTCACGAGATTGTTTCGTATGCAATTATACAATCAGTAATAAGGTAATGAACTTAAAGAAATTAAATGACTATAATGCCACTTTTGTACTAACTAGATAGAGCATTTCATTTACATTATCATTATTGATTTTAGACAGCTTCTCCCTATCGAATTTTCAATAAATAAGTTCGTATACCTAAGCGTGCGAACACTTTGGGATCGTAGAAGACAATATAAAATTTGTAATGATTCGGTATTCATAAAACGTGAACGGGTGTTACAATTTGTTTCGCATACCTGTAAATGATCATTAACATTCAGAAACAATTTAATAGTGAACACACTTTCGTCCTTTGAACTGATTTCAGATTCGACAAAACCTGAAAATAGTTTAATAAATAATACTTTTTCGTAAGTGCACGCGTTATTCTCAAACCTTTAACCACGTTTTTTAATCACTTACATTTTATTAAATATAATTTACCATTACTTGCCTGCCTTACCCAACATTATTTTTCTCACTGTGATATATAACTTTACAACAAATTATATCATTTATCATTATTGCAATCAATATCTATATACATGTGTTGCAAACGAGAATGAAAAAACATTTGTCTCAACCTTTTGAGTGCTACATACTAAACATCAAGGAATATACATAAAACCGATTAGAAAAATGTTTACACCTATTATGTTATCGTTTAACTTTGAAAGTTTTTCTTGGATTGTGAAATTTCTTGTTCAATGGAAACACGTGTTCATTAAAACTATCAGAGTTCTAATGAATCATTGTATATTAGAATTCAATATGAATTGACATTTTTTAAACTTTGGTGGATACACCAAATAATAATGTATATTATTTGACACTAAAAGGGTTAACATTATCGATCTCGTTATTAATCATAGACCAATACCTGGGTACTAACAGATTCAGTTGTTCTGTTTCTGAACACCTAAACAAAAAATGAGACATCTGTGTTGTAATTTATAATTTAGAATCGTACTTATCCCTGAGTAATTCGTCGATGTTATGAAATTAATAATGTTATCATCAATACTTTTCCAATGAAGTTTATCTTACTCCGCGTACTTCGGTGTGTTAGTGAGAACTGTTCGGTGTATCATATTGAAGTAGATTCAGCGTTGCAACCCGTGAGTATGTGACAGTGTTGTTGTAAATGTTTGACATCGGCTGTTAGGCATGCATTCTCTATATACAAATCTTTTACCAATACATCTGCCCGTGTCAATCGTTCTGCCTGAAAAAGAAATGGTATAGTATCGGATTGAATAAATTAACTTCCGTAAATTTCATTGCCATGATACAATTTTGCACATGGTCTTAATATTACAATAATATTCGATATACCTGTTCTACATTAATCTGAAACTGTGTTTGAAGTTTATCTTGAGTAGTGTGAAGGAGACACTGCAGTTCAGACACTTCGATGCGATGCTGGGATATTATACCTTTAAAGACAAAACAATGTTTTATTAATATTAGGAAAAATCCTGCTATAATGAGTAAAAATGACTTAATAAATTTATTTTTATATGTTTCATAATAAGAAGATTGAAACACAGAAACTTACGATGTAAGACTTGCTCAATATGATGTTGCTGTCGTTTATAATATTCGTGTAGCTGTTGCTTCTTACGTTCTTGTACTTGAAGTTTCATATTCAAATTCTTTAATATATTTATATCCACGCAACATACTTGTTGTGTGTCACTTCGCGTACACTGGCATTGCCCAGTTCTTAGATTTTGTAATTTAAATGCATCCTGCACGAAATCGTAATCGTTGTGACGCGCATCTTCTTTTATTAAAGGATTTGATTTCCCGTTAATTTCTCCCTTCTTCCAGTGAGATCCCGGTTTTTCTATTTTACATGTGCTATTCCCCTCTTTTGTAGGATATTGCATCCGTATTTGATGTGAATTCAAGTAATCGGGAACAGGCATTCCCTCTTTCGCTACTTGCGGAACAAATTCATTGGAAAACACTGACGATTCTAGAATTCGATTTAACTTATACTCTTCAGGTAGTTTACGAATGTTTTCACTGCATTGAGCTAGCTTCGAAGCTGAATCGTTGGACGGTGACATGCTGAATGAACTGGTAGGAACATAAGTAGATTGTGCATTCCAACTGGGGAAGATAGAATCATTTGTAACTTGTACAAACGTATCAGTCATCGCAGGTCGTTTTAAGGATTTCAACTTTTCTCGTAGTTCTTCAATTTCTTTATCTTTTTTTGCAATTTCTTCTTCCATTTGAGCCTTCCACTTCTCATATTCTTCCTCCAGATCTAAATACTGCAAACGAAAAAATCACAATTAAAATATTAAGCGTAGACATGCCAAAAATTTCCTTTCTAAACGAGAAGCATGTCTTGCATAATTACAAGACAACAGATATGAACTCACTTGTTGTTCTAGATTGAATTTTTCTTCAATTGGTGACAAGCGTCCATTATTTTTTACTTTATCTACAGGGCTAATGAGTTCCTCATATTCCGCCATTTTCGCAATAAGTTCCGAAAGCTTTTCGTCACTGATTTTCTGTTCTTGCTCAAAGAGTTGCCTCTCCTCCTCTAATTTAGCTGCCCAATAGTCTTCACATTCTTCGTACTCTGTTTTCAACAAATCGAGGCTTCTTTCCAACACTAAACAACGTTCGGTTAATTGTTTCTTCTCGCCATCAAGTGTTACCTCGTTTTCTTGAAACTTTAAACTCGTTGTAGCCACGTCTTCGATGGATTCGCTCCTACCGTAAGAATTATTTTTTATGTTTATTTCATTAGTCACCTTTGCGGAATGATTCAGTGAAAGTTCCTTCTCTTTATTTTGTTTTCCATGATCTGCGTTAACATGTTCTTCTTTGCGAGGTGGGTAATCTCTGAGACTAGGTACTTTATTTTGCAATGTACCCTTCGAATCTTGATTATTAAAATTGTCGTCGACATTACAAAGAACATCAGTATTATTGTTTGTTATCGCTGCTCGTTTAGCGTGAACTGATTTTTTTTGTTTAGGAACTACGAAGTCTCTTAAGGATTCGGTTGTTCTCTCTTCGCATTCTGTTTCCATTTCTGATGCTATGCTTTTAACGAAATCTGTATCTTTAATCGTATGGGTATTTACGTTAGTTTGCAACCTATTGAGTATCGTGGATATTTCTTCCCTATACAAACAATTCTCCAGCGTACACTTATTATTATTTGCTAATGCATTCTTTAATTGTTTCACTATTACTTCTTTCAGATTCTTTACATCTGTCTTTCTATAGCTTTGCGTATTTTCTTCTTCGTTCGAAGCACAGGATATCTGTAACATTTAAAAAGTGAACTTAATATGAGAGTAAATGCTGCAAGTAATACTAAAAAACACATTTCAGTGATTAATACTTACAGGTGTGGAATGTTTCAAAAATATATCAAAATCGGTTTCCTCCTCCCCCATAAATGCATCTTTATCTAATATTAAAACGAATTTATTTTAAAGACAAAATTATAATATCAATTAGTTGTATAATAATATCAATGTTACCTTCACTCTCGTCTGATTGTATGCTTTTTGTTATGTGAGCACCTGACAAATTGTCTTGCCTGTAACAATGTAAAAATAAGTAGAATTCGTAAAAGAGACACTCGTGTAGTAAGAAGACTTCAATTATTATATAAAAGTCCCTACCGTGTATCCCTAGTATAGCAATCGCGTAATTTAAGACTTTCCAATTCAGACGTGAGCTCATCATTTTGATCTCGTAGAAGAACAGCTTCCGATTGTAATTGTTTAATCCGATCAATTAAATATATCACTTCTTCTTGATGTTTGACTTCTATATTTTGTGTCTGATAAAGGAATGTACGAACATTATTACAAGCTAAAACATATTTTGTCATATTTACAACAAGATAATACGATGGTAATACCTCATCATGCTCTGCTGCTAGCACTTTCATTTGAGTCAACAATTCATTATTGGTGTGTTTAAGTTTTTCAATATGACTACGCAAATTCTCGTTCTCAGTTTCTAATATTTGATTATCCTGCAACGTATTTACAAACTTGCTTCTGACTTCGATATTCTCTTTTTGTAACGATTGTATTTGGTCTTCTTTTGATTTTACAGCTGCGGCATTTATTTCCCGTTCGGAAGTTAACTGATTGGACAGGTCTTGAACTATTTCTGCATGGTGTTGTTCGATTTGCTTTCGTAAACTTTGAACAATTCCCTCCTGCCGAATATGTTGTTCATCGATCTCTTGAGCGAGTGAATTTGCTCGTTCATTAGCTTCTATCATATCAATACGTAGCTTCTCTTTCTCGCCATTTATGTTATCTATCATAAACCTGAAAACATAAGAGTTTACTAGTGACTGGGTTCATCAAACTTTGGTTATTCGAAAATAAATTTTCTTAATACCCACTTCGAACTATGTAGCTCTTCCTGATAAAGAATAAGAACATTTCGCAATAATGTTATGTGGGAGCGAATGGCGGAGCTATCTAATGATTCGTTGAGATTCTTTAATTCGTCGCATAAAGTAGCCGTCAAATCAGCAAGATGAACGTCAGATGCTTTAAATTCTCCATCAGCCAATAAGGATGATGCATTAGTAATAGTAGCAACTTTCCACATATCCAAAATAGGGTTACTCCTAGTAGAGCTGGCATTTAAATAAAGTAAATATTATTCCATATATAATACTAGCAACATAATGTAATAAATATAGTGCATATAAAACTACACTGCACTTGTGGAGTTACAACTTCAAATCATTGAAACATTATCAATGTACTCACCTTGTTTTTCGTGGTGTTAATATATCATAACTACACTTCTTTAAATCTGATTTTCCTAAACCTTTCATACTTTCCTCATTACTATCTAATGATGATTGTTCTTGCAAGGTTTTTTTATTTTCAAATATAACAAAAAATTCATCCGAATTAATCAGTCCATCACAATTTTGATCAAGTTTCTCAAAAATACACTGAGTAATCTACAATAAATATATTATGTTAGTATATAAAAAATGTTATAAAATGAGATAGAACAATTACATGAGAACTTGAGGAGCAATGTTAGAAATACATTTAAAGTTACATAAATGCACATAGTTAATAAATTGTGTTTATAAACAGAAAAATGTAACAACCATATAACTACCTGTTTCGGAAGAGCTGGAATACCTAAACAATTAGATATAAAATACATTGTTGAAGAATCCACATTATCTTTCAAAGAACTATTTATCTTTTCCCATAAAGTTTTCAGTCTATTCTCATCCAACGTTACACCTGTGAAATAAACACATGTTGTGTAAAGATTAGAATGTCTTACACTTTTAAGGAAAAACGAAAAATATTATGATATTAAAAGTACCTGCTCTCATGTTAAGGATGTCTGCATTTGAGTTTGAGTCAGATGGCAGTAATAACTCACATCTCTTGGTATCAACATTACTTGGATCTGTATCCTTCTCCGAAGAGGCAAATAAATCTTGTGTTTTACCTAACAAAGTTAATAACGCGGTCCTAAATTCTTGAAAAGATATTGATTGTTTTCCCGACTTATGCCATTGGATACATGACTTCAACTCATTGCTTTGTTCTGTAAGGTCCAATTTTTGACACAGGGTAAGCCAGTCATCCTCTTGCAGTTCAGTTTCTCCCTTTGTTAGGCAACTTTGAAAGACAGCATAAAGCTGTTGCTCATAAGGATCATTGTTATGTTCATCCATGGCATCCTTTCATTGTTTTTTAGTACTGTAGAAAATACTCCAACAGATCTACCAATATAATTTGATTGATTTTAATATAATGAACAACCTAATAGTGATGACAATTTCATAACAACATTTAACATATTACACACAGTATCTAAAAATCACTTGTAAGTTCATAGTAATGTATAAAATTTTTTCTTAATATAATTCATACAATTGAAAACCTGTTAAATGAACAAATCTTAGAGTGTTAAGAACAACTTTAATACAGTTTTAATCAAAATAATCTATTTTAATTACGTACGTAATTTCGTTCTAAATAAATAAAGAGTAATTGTAATTTGGATGTCTCTTTATTAAATAACGTATGTAGTACTGAGAATGTTCCAAAATATTATTACACTAACCTAAAATGTACGTATTTGTAATTTACAACTCACAATGAGTTAACTATAGAAATACGTAATCATGAATCATTTTTATAACAAAAGGATCAATCATTTGTATGGACATTGCCCTGTTAAATGTTTATTATACCTTAATTGCGTAACAAATATGTTGTAAAATTAATCATGCTATTAAGAAAATAGCTGAAGCGTACGAAATATAATAAATTTGTACAACTAGAAAACAAAGAAAACTGATGTTCTTTAATCCAAAGAAGTTTAACGTCGTAACGTTCCGTTATGCTCAAAATCAAACTATTTGTATTGTAAATGATTATAACCTACCATTAAATTATAAAGTTGATTTCACGTACACACACATCAGTATATATGTATATATGCAAATACTACGTTATATCCACATCAAGTGAACGTATGGATACTAAATTTTTTCTAGCATTCCTAGCTATCCACCGTTATATATCGTAACTGATTTGACAGTTTTTCAGGAACGTTTCAAACGTCTTCTCGTGACATACGGTTAAAAAAAATAAACATAGTTTAAACGAGCGAATCACGATGAGAAACGGCAGGTGGCGTATTTAATTGTAGGAATAAATTCCCCCTAGTATTAATTACATTAAAGTAATTAATTTATACTTATATTCATAACTATGAAGCCTCAAATAGAATAGAGTATTAAGATATAAATCAAATTTGGTTAGGAAAATTGAATATGAAATTGAGAATAATCTGGAAAATGTGAAATTTTCAAACACGTGTGGTATAAATGCCGTACTTTCTACACTTGCCACTGTTTTCACTGTTTTCCACCAATTTCTTATAAAATATAATGTGATATGTACTTCTAAATAAACACAAGTTTTAAAATAAATATTTTCATTTTTCAACAGTTTCGGTGTAATAACATGAGAATGCATCGACTGTGAGATCATATGCAACACTAACTGGCAATGTGTGCCACTAAACATGTTATATTTAAGAGTCTTTAAAATATATATGAAACAAATTCTATGTTATTACAAGATATTTAAGTGATTGACACTCACTTTTCGCCTAAATAAACGATAAAGTCGACAAAGAGATCTTGAAATCGTTAAATAATTTGAGAGTCACTTATGAGAAGTTAAACTTATTTAGTTCGTCACATTTCGAGGATGAAAAATTTATTTATTTAATTTTTACAAGATATACATATAAGTCTTGGGTAAAAGTAATCAGTTTTTTTCTAGTATTATAGGTACCTTTGTAAAGACCGAATAGTTATAAAATTTTATAACATGCATCACAGTTTTAGTTCCCAAAACAGTTTGCCCGTTTTAGTTCCCAAAAACACGGATAGTTTCTAGATGGCACCACTTTGTCTCACCACTACACATAAGCTCTCTGTAGGTGAGCGTTGACACACATGCACTAATCCGTGTGACACTCACACATAGGCACTAATCCATGTGCCCCCACCCCCCTCATATATGTATATATAGGTATGCTATTAAAAGAAATAACAGAAAATATATAAAATATACTAAATTTATTATCTCAAATAGTTAAAAAAACAGAAAAGGAGCACAATATTTAAAATTTCTTCTCAATTAAGGGCCTGGTGTATCTTAGCACATCTTCACATGATAGTCTATCCGGTGTTCATCAGAACTCTTCGGTGTTGGTTCCATAATTGTCCCTTCTTGAATTATAGCGGATGGAGTTGTAATCTCTGAAACAATCACGATCAATTTTGAATTAGTACACATTTTTTAAAATATTGATTCCATTGAGACTCCCCCTTAATTATTCAAAAATAATAATTTGAAAAAAAATAATAATTAATGATAAATCGCTCGCCATTTCCGTAATTTTTGAGCTATTAAAGTGATCCTGGACGTTTTGGACGCGGAATCCGAAGCCGAATAAGCCAGTGAAAGAATCATTTTGATATCTAAAAAATTGTGGAAATGGCGGGGGAAAAACAAAAATCGCAAAAAATCCTGACCTACCCCCTTCAGATTTTTGCGAAAAATAAAATTTTCGAAAAGTACAACTATTATATATTGATCTGGCGTAGAATTTCCTAACTAAAATAATGGTACCAGTTTCAGGTCGCTATCTCAAAAATTGAGCGAATGCCGACCAAAAAACTGCCATAATTTGACGATTTTTCGCGATTTTCATACATCGCTCGCCATTCGCGCAATTTTCAAGATATAAAAATGATCGAATATGTTTCGAATGCGCATTCTGAACCTTAATAAGGTGATGGAAGATTCAGATGGATAATTAAAAGAAAGCGAAAATGACGAGTACAAAATGAAAATCGTAATTGTCATAAAGTAGCGCAATATAAATTACAAATTTGATTAAAATGTTACCGATACTTAATCATAATGAGCCAAAGTAATCATGCATGGTCGCGAGTATGAAAAATATCGCGAAATTATCAATAAGTTACTCTTTTAGAATTTTTCGTAGCCGCCGGTACCGTCCGTACCTGCCCGGCAAGTCCCTACCTGTTATTCTCACCTTAATTGTTCCGCTCGATCGGATCCAGTACGGCCAAACTCAAACATACTCGACCTGACATTGCCAAGTACACGGATAACCATTAGTCCGTGATAGAACGTCCTGGCGTCAACTACTCTTCCCAACTCGCTCCGGACGACTCCCTCGGGTATAATTCATTTAATTTCAAGCTTATCCATTATGTATCGATCATTTACATTATATTTCATGTACTCCTTATACATTACTGATACAGTACGACATATCCCTCGGTTACAATTAGTTACTATAAAATTATTAACAATAATTTTTGCATAACTTCTGATTCGCTTCGGTTCGCTTAATAGAGAAATAGTTAATATATTTAAAATATACAAATTAACGAAAAATGGTATTTATTTTTATAAATCTTCAACCGTGATTTACCACGCGGTGTCTTATATTGAAGCTATAAAATCTTTTTCGAGTTTGCGCGAAGTTGGTAAAGGTCGATACCCTTTCTTTATACACAATTTTGTTAAATTATTTTATTGCTAGCTATAAATTATCAAGATAGTAGGGTTTTATTAAGATTGGTTCCAGTTTTGTATAAGTTTTATTATGTTGTAATAGATCGAAAATATTCGACGCCGGGGGCATGTGCACGCTCCGCTACCTGCCCCCCCGCCCTAACATCGAGTTTGTCCGACATGACTTTGTCACCTACTACCTACATCGACACGCATCAGTCATCGGCGAACTGTGGCGGTGTCAAGACCTCCTCCTGGGTGCTTCCTGGTGCTCTCTAAGGTACATCGCACTCCTCTACATTTACCTTTGCTTAATCAAAGCTATACTTGCAATTCATTTCTCAACTCGACAAACTTTACAGTTTATATCATTACATTTTTGGCCTTATTTTCTATTAATCGTAATTTCATAATATTTAATCTTTATTTTCACTGTTTTTATAGTTGGAATATGCATAACATTATTATTCATACTTTGACTTTTTGCAGTTTAAATTCTAAGAACATAATTCCAATCGTATTTTTGTCTGTAATTTCAGATTCAACCAACAAAGAGAAATCCAGTTCGCACCGGTGAATTCTCTTGGAGGGTAGCAGATAACTACGTCGCGGTCTTGTGACGTATACGTAAAGAAGAAAATCTTGGCATCGCAGCGGTCACACCTTACTTGCTACCGACCTTGACATTGGTCGGAACTACCATTGTCGTCGTTTCAACTACAACGGGAATTTATATTTTCCGTGAGTTTCATCGAATCGAATCGAGTCATCGTCGCATTGCTTATTCGCGAACCGGATATAAGAAATATTTTCCTTGCGATGGGTTTGAGAATGTTTCTACAAAACTTGGCATTGATTTATTCAAATCTCGTATCTGTTTTACGTATCGACAATCGGTTTGACTGATCATATTTACATTTTTAAATCTTTTCTTAGTGAATAAAAATTCACGCTATTTCAAATATAAAATAAATGTTGAGAAATTTTAGAGTGAAGAATATACTTCACTGATATATGAAGAAATTCATTATTACGTTTTAAATTTTAATTTACAAGAAACAGTAGGACAAAGGCAATATTCCTAACAACAGCGCGTGGTATAAAAAAATAAGACGTACAAAACCAACAACTGTGTCATTCTGCGTGATATATGGTATATTTGTGTGCACCCTCCCCTTTATTTTCAGCTTGTGTGATCGCGCGCAATGCGGTCTTAGAGTCACTTGCTCCGAGAGACAGTATTTCGCGAAATAGAGTCAGTGTTGTTGCGCTATTAAAAATTGTGCTTGTTCGATAACCGCGTATTTAAAACCGCCGAAAGAATTGAAATGGACTGCTACAACGTAACATATTCGGTCGCGAAATTCTGACACTTTTTAAACCGCGACATTAGAGTCAGTTTGCTCGCCGGAAATAATTACGGTCGGGAGTGTAGTCTCTTTATTTTTCTATTTTTTTGTTGAAATGCGTCGCGATATAGTAGTGGTACGCAGCAGCTGCGGAGAGGACCTCCATCGGGCGTCGTCGCATCAGGCAGCAGGTAAATATCGCCAAAATTGTATTCCTGTTTAAATTTCTGAAAAGGAAGATCGAGCGAAAGTGGAATCTTTCCATTCCAACTCTACCAAAATTGTGAAATGAAATACAGTTGAATTATAAAGAATATCTTCTTGTTACGTTACAGAGATCATCAGCAGATATACCGGTCGTAGTATCAACTCTAGAAGGCGCAGAAGAACTCTACGGCCGGTGAGTCGAAAAATTTTTGGTTCCTCCGATCACTCAATCATGTCGTAGGACATAAAGGTCCGAAGCGGCACGAGTGTATTGGTTGTATTTTATTTGAGTTTGCGAGCATAGTGACCGCGAGTGTAAAGTATTTGATACTTTACGCTTGTGGGTAGTAACACACCACTTTTACTTGTGAATATTTAATTAGCTCAGGCAGGGGTCTTCTTGTGGCTTTTAGCTTCACGTACGTTTTTTTCGTAATTCGATAAAAATTTTCATATCCTTAAGCTGCGTTTAATTGTATTTGAATTCGCGTAAAGTACTTGCAATAAAACTATACTCGGAATATATTTTCGAGAAAAGATTTTGATATTTTCACGTATGAGGTTCATACGAATTAAATTGAATTAAAGTTTTCATGTGATTTATATTTTTCGTAACATGATTTCCGATAACGGAAGAAATTCATATTAATCGTTCTATTTTATGAATGTACCCAAGAAGACCAATTCGCGGTGTTTAGATTCTGGTTTCAAAGGATTATTTTTAACACATTTATCATTGTTTAGAACACCTCCTTTGAATAAGGAATCAAACAAGGGTTTTCCATTAAAACATTGAAGTTTTCAATATACATATACTTTTCTGCATATTAATATTGAGAAACTTTCAATACGTACTTATATTAAAAGTTTTGAAATTCGTCTTAAATAAATTTATATTCTCTTCACTTTTTCAATGATTTAAATAACTATATTCGAGTCATTTTATCAAGCATATTTTCAATGAATTTTTGCAAAGTGATTTAAATAAATGTATGTGATTGGGATTGGGATATCATGCGCCAAATTCCGTTGACAATAAAGGCAATCACTTTTTTGCTCGTTCCGCGTTATTAAATCAATTTTAAGCTGTCATAATGATCTTTAACTTTTAATTACAATTATTATCTTCAATTTTCAACTTTCATTTTTAACTTAAACATTTATCTTGAATTTTTCATGTTTAAAGTAGAATCATTTGTTCGTTATTTGTCACGTTTGTCATACCCCTGGCGTTAAAACAACACGATAAACCGTGTAGTCGGCCTAATAGCCTCACGGCTATTTGGTTAAACCGCGATCTTGCGATGTAATCGTGGAGCGTGGCTTTCGTCAAATCATGGTTCCATCGGTACTTTGGGTGGCCTAGCGTTGTCTGGAAAGTCGCACTCTCGGGTTCGATCTGGGATCGCATAGACGGGCAAACCGTTCTTAATTAATATTAATAAACTTCCATTCTGATTCGGATTAGTCGTATCAGGCTTGTCGGTAGCGGCCGGACCGATAAGGCTTATTCGACTTAATCTGTGTAGAGTTCGTCTTAATTATCTGTAGTTCCGCGTTTTATTTGTTTCATCTTTGAAGTGATCCTCGACCGAATTTCGTTGAGATTTCTTTCCTGTAAATCGACCCTAGGTGAATCTCTTTGTATCGGTGGACCATGATTCGGGGAAAGTCGTGTGAAACGGGTATTTCTCAAGATCGTTGTACGAGCCACTGTGTAAGTGTGTAAATTGTTTTTTCGCCGCGTTGTGGTAAACGTTTAGAATCACCCGCGTTCAGATTTTGATTATGGAGTTGGTTGTCTCGATGAGTAACCAGACCTTTTCACTTTCACTTTTTGTTTGCCTTTAACTGTCTAACGAATAATTGGCGTGTGATGGGGATGTTTAATATTAATGATATTGAAAACCATATTAAACATTAAAGCTTTACACATATATATATTTTTCAATACATGAAATATTCAAAGGTTCTTAATATACATATACTTTTTTACATATTAATATTGAAAGTTTCTCAATATATACATTAAAAGTTTTGAAATATTTCTTAAATAATCTTTTCATTTTTTGAGTGATTTAAATAAACTATATTCGAGTCATTTTATCATTTTATACGTATATTTTCAATGAATTTTTATACTGAGATTTAAATGAGTGATTAGATCGTTGGAAACATTATGTTAATAATCATTTTGTAGCTCAGGATTTTCAGCATACATCGACACTAGTTTTAATTAGTTTTATATTTGCCACGTTCATGTCCCTATTTGGCTTGAACTCATTTGTGGGCCCAGGTGCTGCACGAATGGGTGATGGCGGTGAACGTGGCTGATTTTTTGATTAATTATAATAATACTATTGTGGCGGCTCACAAGCGTTAGCGATTGTGCACGACGTACGGTTCCACACCGGTGTGAGTGTGTGTATAGTAATTAAGTATTTGGTGGATCGTGCGTCGGTTGAAAGTCAAATATTTCTTGCAATTTATCAATTGAATTAAACCTTAATTTCTTCACAATTTTACATTATTCAATTCATGTTCAATTTTCTCGCGAATTTCACAATATACAATTTATTTGATATACAATTTGAGTCAACACGTAGAAGCATTATTGTTAAACGTAGTAATTGTTCGAGCTACGAATTAATTGCCGATTTTTATTCACATATTTTACATAAATATCTTTTCTTTACATTTTTCCCAATAAAGACTAATTTCTAATAAAGTCTACATAAATCGCAATAATCGCTAGCCTTGTGAGTCGATTTCAGCAAAAAGGTACGTACTTTAAGGTGTGCATTGTTTTTCGAGTCGGTGTCGGAGACGTCCCGGGATGTCTCTCGTAGGGGGCCGCACTGACTTTGCTTGAGAATCGTGGAGAGAGTGTGTTGGTGTGCTTGAGTTTTTGCCATTCTTTTTTTAAATATAGGTGATAGGTAGGCAGGTAACTTAAATTCTGGAATGTGTGCATTAATTTTAAGTAGGAAGGGCCAGGGCAGGTATCACTGTTTCGACTATAGGAAACCAGTGGTGTTCTGCTTCTGGAAGTCAGGCTAATAATCTTTTCTTTTTAATATTAAGTAAATTCTGCTTGAACATTCGTCCTTCTACTGGCTAACACGTTTGCACGGACTGCAGTTGTCATTCTTCTGAGAATAAGCTGTTAACTTGTCCACACGTTGTTAGCCTCATCGTTTGTCTGTATTAGGCGCGTGTTAGGATTTCCTTATATTTTGGTTCCGAATGTTCTTGCAGAAACAGGTTGGGCTCCGGCCTGAAGCAAGAAGAGGCTAAATGCCGAAGAGGCCCGACAAATTGTCTAGAAGAGGGCAGCAACTAATGGCTGCCCATTTTGGAGTGTTGAATTTTCACACTTCCAGAATGGGTGGTCATTCTGTTACTACTAAGTCACTATGCTCGTAGTAGTTGTAGAGTAATTATAGTTGTAGTAATTTGAAGTAGTTAGTACCACGGGTCGAGGTGAGCTCCCCGTGAAGACTCTGCCCTGGTCTGCATTAAAGTTTTCGAGTCATTTTTCCTATTAAATAATATATTTCAAGTTTTATTAATAGAACTTTGCATTAGTTTTCGAGTCATTTTCATATTAAAGTCTTTTCAAACTAAGTTATTAGAATATTTTGTTGATTATTGTCAAAGACACCTAAAGTTTTTCATTATTGAGATATTTTTTTAAAATCTCTGAGAGTTCATTTTTAAAAATTCATATTTTTGTCACTTCTAAAGTTCAGTTTTTTGATTGTTATAAATTTGAGAGGAAGCAGAAGGGTAGAGTGTGATACTGTGTGCAGTAGTTAGAAGTAGTTTGTTCCACGGGTCGAGGTGAGCTCCCCGTGAAGACTCTGCCCCGATCTGCATTAAAGTTTTCGAGTCATTTTTCATGTTCAATATTTCTCAAAAGTGTTCATATTAGAATATTTGCTGCACTTGACTTGTTTTCTAATAGAGTCGTTAATTTGTTTTTTATAATTACAAAGATTTTTTAAGTCATTTAACTAATTACTGAGATATTTTTTGTACTTTTCTGACTTGAGTTTTAAGAATACAAACAGTATATTTTGCGAGTTTTTTAATAATTCATAAAGTCCAGAGTTTGATTCGAGTAAATTTGATAAATTGAATTTTTGGAAAAAGCAGAGGGGTAGAGTATGAAACAGTGTGCAGATAGAAGAAATTTGCACACTTGCCATCCGCGCCGGGTCGTTTTTTTTGTCACCGCTGGCTGCACCTTTAGCTTCGCGAAATTACTGATAATCGGAAATGGATCATCCCAGAGTGTCTCACCGAGGTACATTTTTTTATACCGTGCAGGAACTATACCAATTTTTTCAATAAATATGCGAATCTGTCTCTAAGAGACACACGTGGTTTTTATCCTATAATACATGTATATTATGTTAATTAAATGTCCGAAACTGTCTCCACGAGACACACGCGATTTCTTTTTTTTAAATATAAATCATTTCCATTATCTAATGCGGCCATGTGACTCGCGAACCGCATCGTACATCGCCGGCTTGGTACGATGCTACTTAAAACCATTAGGACCAAGCGTTTGTTGAAGGGAATATTGCCATGAATTGATTTATAAATTGCATTTTACATCGAACAATATTATTTTGTACAATATCGTATAATGTTACGCAAGTCTTCAACATTCAAGTTTTCAATATATACTTTTCTATGCATTAATATTGAGAAACTTTCAATACATACATTAAAAGTTTTGAAATTCGTCTGAAAAAAATTTATATTCTCTTCACTTTTTCAATGATTTAAATAACAGTATTCGAGTCATTTTATCAAGTATATTTTTTATGAAATTTTATAAAGTGACTCAAATAAATGGATATCATTGATATTGCGATATCATGCGCCAAGTTCCGTCGACAATCAAGGCAATCACTTTTTTGCTCGCTCCGCGTTATTAAACAATTACAATTATTATCTTCAATTTTCAACTTTCATTTTTAACTTAAACATTTATCTTGAATTTTTCATTTTTAAAGTAGAATCATTTGTTCGTTATTTGTCACGTTTGTCATACCACTGGCGTTAAAACAACACGATAAACCGTGTAGTCGGCCTAATAGCCTCACGGCTATTTGGTTAAACCGCGATCTTGCGATGTAATCGTGGAGCGTGTCTTTCGTCAAATCATGGTTCCATCGGTACTTTGGGTGGCCTAGCGTTGTCTGGAAAGTCGCACTCTCGGGTTCGATCTGGGATCGCATAGACGGGCAAACCGTTCTTAATTAATATTAATAAATTTCCATTTTGATTCGGATTAGCCGTATCAGGCTTGTCGGTAGCGGCCGGACCGATAAGTCTTATTCGACTGAATCTGTGTAGAGTTCGTCTTAATTATCTGTAGTTCCGCGTTTTATTTGTTTCATCTTGCAAGTGATCCTCGACCGAATTTCGTTGAGATTTCTTTCCTGTAAATCGACCCTAGGTGAATCTCTTTGTATCGGTGGACCATGATTCGGGGAAAGTCGTGTGAAACGGGTATTTCTCAAGATCGTTGTACGAGCCACTGTGTAAGTGTGTAAATTGTTTTTTCACCGCGTTATGGTAAACGTTTAGAATCACCCGCGTTCAGATTTTGATTATGGCGTTGGTTGTCTCGATGAGTAACCAGACCTTTCCACTTTTCACTTTTTGTTTGCCTTTAATTGTCTAACGAATAATTGGCGTGTGATGGGGATGATTAATATTAATGATATTAAAACCATATTAAACATTAAAGTTTTACATATATATATTTTTTCAATACATGAATTTTCATAGGTTCTTAATATACATATACTTTTTTACATATTAATATTGAAAATTTCTCAATATATACATTCAAAGTTTTGAAATATTTTTTAAATAATCTTTTCACTTTTTTAATGATACTTCAAACTGATTTCGAGTCATTTCATCAAGTATATTATATAATAAATACAATACACTATGATCAGTTAAATCGGTGGAAGCGATCAACGCGGAATTTTTTCAATTTAGTACATCAGTTTTGTAAAAATGTTCATGACCGTGAAACAAGGAACATATTTTCGCGTGCGAAATTCGTATTGTTTAAAGATGAAACTTGTAGTCACACGATGACTAGTTGATTACGATAAAACATACGAAGTTGTGAAAACTGAAGCGTGTCAAAGAACTTGACAAATGACTGAAGAAGACTGAAGAAGACTGAAGAAGACTGAAGAAGACTGAAGAAGACTGAAGAAGATTGAAGAAGACTGACGAAGATTTTTAGAAGACTTTTAGAAGATTTTAGAAGACTTTTAGAAGGCTGAAGAAGAATTTTAGAAGACTGAAGAGAACTTTTAGAAGACTGAAGAGAACTTTTAGAAGACTGCCATTGGGTCCACTCATCAGCTTTGAAGCATTTGTCGAAAACGGATGAGAGTGGAAATCACCAAAACTTGAGCCCTACTCTGACGCAATTACCCATGGCCAGCAATTGTTCATTACGTTTGACAACTAGGATTTTTCTCTCCAACTCCGAGGAACTAGAATAAGCTAATTATTGTATTCATTATTACACAAAGTGTAATCGCCTGTAAATCGTTTTGGACACTCTGGTGACAAAACGATATAGTTTAAGGGGATATCACGCGCCAATTCCACTTCGTATTTCATCGACCATCAAGAAAACGCGACTTTTTTTTATCGTTCCGCGTAATTAAATTCATTTTCAGCCTTAGCTTTGATCTTCAGGCTGCAGTATTTAGCTTCAGTTTATCTGGAATAGATCTTTATCTGGAATAGATCTTTATCTGGAATTTTTCATGTTTAAAGTAGAATCATTTGTTCGTTATTTGTCACGTTTGTCATACCCCTGGCGTTAAAACAACACGATAAACCGTGTAGTCGGCCTAATAGCCTCACGGCTATTTGGTTAAACCGCGATCTTGCGATGTAGTCGTGGAGCGTGGCTTTCGTCAAATCATGGTTCCATCGGTACTTTGGGTGGCCTAGCGTTGTCTGGAAAGTCGAACTCTCGGGTTCGATCTGGGATCGCATAGACGGGCAAACCGTTCTTAATTAATATTAATAAACTTCCATTCTGATTCGGATTAGTCGTATCAGGCTTGTCGGTAGCGGCCGGACCGATAAGGCTTATTCGACTTAATCTGTGTAGAGTTCGTCTTAATTATCTGTAGTTCCGCGTTTTATTTGTTTCATCTTTGAAGTGATCCTCGAGCGAATTTCGTTGAGATTTCTTTCCTGTAAATCGACCCTAGGTGAATCTCTTTGTATCGGTGGACCATGATTCGGGGAAAGTCGTGTGAAACGGGTATTTCTCAAGATCGTTGTACGAGCCACTGTGTAAGTGTGTAAATTGTTTTTTCGCCGCGTTATGATAAACGTTTAGAATCACCCGCGTTCAGATTTTGATTATGGAGTTGCTTTTCTCGTTGAGTCGTTCCTTCTATAGTTCTCTTTTTGTTTCCTTTTTTTATATCGCGAATAATTGGCGCGTGATGGTGATGGTTTGCGTTAGTAATATTGAAACACGTTTCAATACCCCCCTCTAGTCGCGGTCTCATCGATAGACGTGTCTCTGAGACGATCGTTCTTTAATTGAATTAGTTTAAAAGAGGGGGGTGGATGGAGGTAGTGATTTGACTGCGCCTCCATCTTCAGAAACTTTCCGTGGTGAGATTTGCGTCGAAATTATTTGCATCGAACCTTTTTGGCTTCGATACAAATGGTATCGAGCAGATTTTCCGCGAATAGATTATAAGTTTTTTTTACTCTTTTACTCGCATCGATTGCGTAAATGAAGCATAGGTATAAATTGTCTGTGTCTATGATATAGCCCAGTGATCATTGTTTTACTACCATATCATGGACTTTGATAAAATATTAGTAATTTGTAAGCTTTAATTTTGATTAAATGTTAGTAGATTAATTAGTCCCCTGTGGGTCGGGGAAAGAATACACCCACGGTAATCTCTTCCTGTCGTAAGAGGCGACTAACAGAGTCGTTTTGGCACTCTGGTGACAAAACGCGGGGGTTATCATTCGCCAATTAAAATTTGTTTCGAAGTCGATATATAATCTAGAGAACGCGACTGATTTGCTTGTTCCGCGTTATTAACAGTTTGCCTACCGGTAGCGGTAGGTAAAGTGTTAAATTCGTATTATACGTAATAGGGAAATGGCATGTTTGTTCTTTTTCTGTCCCGCGAATACTTAATTGGCGTATGATGGGGATAATTAGTTTTAGTAATATTGAAACGTTATAAGTTTTTTTTACTCTTTTACTCGCATCGATTGCGTAAATGAAGCATAGGTATAAATTGTCTGTGTCTATGATATAGCCCAGTGATCATTGTTTTACTACCATATCATGGACTTTGATAAAATGTTAGTAATTTGTAAGCTTTAATTTTGATTAAATGTTAGTAGATTAATTAGTCCCCTGTGGGTCGGGGAAAGAATACACCCACGGTAATCTCTTCCTGTCGTAAGAGGCGACTAACAGAGTCGTTTTGGCACTCCGGTGACAAAACGCGGGGGTTATCATTCGCCAATTAAAATTTGTTTCGAAGTCGATAATCTAGAGAACGCGACTGATTTGCTTGTTCCGCGTTATTAACAGTTTGCCTACCGGTAGCGGTAGGTAAAGTGTTAAATTCGTATTATACGTAATAGGGAAATGGCATGTTTGTTCTTTTTCTGTCCCGCGAATACTTAATTGGCGTATGATGGGGATAATTAATTTTAGTAATATTGAAACGTGTTTCAATACCGCCTATATCGTGATCTCATTGACAGACGTGTCTTTGAGATTATAGTTTTTAAGTATAATTAGCATAGTCTTAAAAATGAGGATGTGGTTAAATTTGAATCGAACGATAATACAATACTTTAATATGTTTTGCAAATATAATGACTTTGTGTCATACATTTGAAAGTACTGTAAAATATCGGAAATAACTTATTGATTAAACTGTTATCAATAAATTCTAAGCATTTGTTTCATTTTCCTTTTCCTATTGCAATTACAGATCTTCGTGGATCAGATTAGTACTTTGACGTTTAAGAAATAACACTAGTATGTGACAAAGTATTATCGTAAATCAGGATTTGTTTAAAATACATTCCCCTGTGGGTTGGGGAAAGAATAAACCCACGGTATTCCCTGCCTGTCGTACGAGGCGACTAATAGGGACGCGTTTTGTGCAGATTTGTGACAAAAGGTTCGTTTAAGGAGTGAGGTGATAGAAATTGAGTTGGTTTTCCTTCGTTCGGTATGATAAGGCTAAAATTTGTAGACATTTCGGCAAAGTTTGAACCGTGTAGATGAAGATTTGTCGCTATTTTGGTAATTCGCTCGCCATTTGCACAATTTTTTAGACATCGACCTGAATCTTTCACCGTCTTATGTCGTTTTAAATAACGCGCCGAAAAAGCCCTGGATCATTTGCATAGCTCGAAAAATTACGGAAATGACGAAGAAATTACGAAATTCGCGAAAATTCATAAATTTAGAGCAGTTTTTCGTTCGGCATTCGCTCAATTTTTGACATAGCGATCTGAAACTGGTACCATTGATTTAGTTAGGAAATTCTACGCCAGATCAACATATAATAGTTGTACTTTTCGAAAATTTAATTTTTCGCAAAAATCTGAAGGGGGTCGCCATTTCTACAATTTTTTAGATATCAAAATAATTCTTTCACTGTCTTATTCGGCTGCGGATTCCGCGTCCAAAACGCCCCGGATCGTTTTAATAGCTCAAAAATTACGGAAATGGCAGGCGATTTACGAAAATCGCGAAAAATCCTGCCCTTCAAATTTTTGCGAAAAATTAAATTTTCGAAAAGTACAACTATTATACATTGTTCTGGCGTAGAATTTCCTAACTAAATCAATGGCACAAGTTTCAGCTCGCTATCTGTAAAATTTGCACAGCATGTCCTGTCTACTCTTATGGGTGGTCTGTGGTATAATTTAAGTAATTCTTTAAAATTAAGTAATATTATTAATACGCACAGACTATAGCTTCTCTACCCTCAGTCATCCTAGATTCGAACCCAAAATGGTAACGTTGTAACCCTTCACAATGGCAACATTATTAATACGCACAGACTATAGCTTCTATACCCTCGGTCATCCTAGACTCGAACCCAAAATGGTAACGTTGCTACTCTTCACGACGGTAACATTGTTAATACGCACAGACTATAGCTTCTATACCCTCGGTCATCCTAGACTCGAACCCAAAATGGTAACGTTGCTACTCTTCACGACAGTAACATTGTTAATACGCACAGACTATAACTTCTACACCCTGTCATCCTAGATTCGAACCGATAATGGTAACGTTGCTACTCTTCACAATGGTAACATTATTAATACGCACAGACTATAGCTTCTCTACCCTCACTCATCCTAGACTCAAACCCATAATGGTAACGTTGATACCCTTCACAATGGTAACATTATTAATACGCACAGACTATAACTTCTACACCCTGTCATCCTAGATTCGAACCGATAATGGTAACGTTGATACCCTTCACAAATAAACTTTAAAGGAAATACTTAAAAAAAATTTTACATAATATATGAAATTCAATGTTGCTATGTAGGGTGTCTTAACACTATTCCTACCGACACTTCACGTATACCTATTCCTACCGCGGCCGGTCAAATGACTGGTCTGCGCCGCGTGCATACAGAATTGCAAAAATTGCATATAACTTTGCAGTAGACAGTTCCCATTTATATCCCAACACTCTAAATGCCTCTGTTTCTGTGCGCTTTCTTATAAATTCGATTATATTCTTATCGATTATCACAGAAAATGCCGTCCTAACCTCGCCTTCCATAATATTACGTTTACTATACCCAGTCGGGCCTGATGTTTCTCTAAAAACATTATGACTAGGTGCTCTTCCAGGATTAGACACTGTTTTTACTTCCTGCCAAACAGTTCCGTCCATCGCAATTTCGCTTCCTTCTTCTTCATTCTCACTATAGGAACTAACTAAAAATCTCCTTCTTTTTCGTCGTCTACGTACGTTCGAAATATTCTCTTCGTTCTCATCGGTGCTCGGGTCGGTTTCAAGCGGATCATAATTTTCCGTATTGTCATTTTCCATATCCACGATTTCCTGATCATCTTCAGAATTCTGAAGAATTCTGTATCGGATATCAATCAAGCAAATAAATACCGCTAACCCGATAGTCGAGCGAGAACTGTAAACACTTTGAAGTCTCGTAAACCATTTTCTGGAAGGCACTTATCGGATAAAATCATGCCACAACTACATTACCTTTCATTTGTAACGACTTTATAGTTTTGGCATTGAGTCTTAGAGAGAAACTATTACAAAAATGTATAAATCGTACCATCGGTCAAATGACCGGTCGTGGTAGGTAAGACAGACTACAAATTTATCTCAGAAAATAAATAATAAAAAAATAAGGGAATATTGAAAAATGTATCATACATATATTTGAGGAAAAGTCGTAAAGTTTAAAGGCGATTCACTTACGTTAAATGTAGGAAATTCCAATTGAAAATTTAAAAACGGTCATTTGACCGGCCCTGGTAGGAATAGTGTTAACTCGGATGAGTTGGGAAGCTGGTCTAGGACCAGACGTTATACGAATATCTCTGTGATACTTACTTTTAATTAGATTCGTCCGAGCTGGCAAATGGACGTAGAGACGCGGACGAAGGTGCCTGGATAACACGGACGGAATGTGGTTTGGAAAATTTCAAGGTGTAAAGGACCTCGGATACGCGTGATTGTATCTAGCTTTTATGGGAAATTAGGGTGAGATCTGGACATTTTATGGGTTCGAGGTTTTAAAGTGGGAACACTTCGAGCCATGGGAATTTCGATGTTCAAAGATTCCGAGGTGTTGATATTTTAAATCTTTAAGATTTCGAGCTATGGGAATTTTAATGTTTGGAGAAATTTGTGGTGTGAAAATTTTTATAGAAATTTCACGTTACTTTTTTTAGATTTTTTTTCAAATTAATTTATTTATGTTATTTAAGAATGAGATATTTCTTTATGAGTGATAAAGGTAAACTTTTAGTCTGTCTTTGGACTTTGCAAATATTATAATATGTGTTTATTAAATATATTAATTTGATAAGAGCGATAGTTATTATAATGATACTTGAATTCCATTGAAAGAAAATAGTAGTTTCCTTGTAATTGACTACCTGTACCGCTACTGACTAAAGATGTTAAGTCGTGAGTGATGAGCTAAGTGATTCTGGACGAACCGCGTGTGGTAATCGCTTCTCATTAAACTTTGACACGCGTTTCCGTGAAACTTTTAGTTGCTAATCACTCGGCTAATTAACAGATAGAGTTTCTAAACGGGACAACGTCGATCGCAGACACGGTATAAGAGTAGACATGGAATTGAATAGAGTATAGTGTGCCACAATTTATGATTATAATATGTAGCGGCCGATATTTTTCTATGTATACTTTTTCCGTACGCGGTGCGAACGCCACGTGAAAAGCCACCCACGTTTACAATGATACAATCCACAGAACACGATTAAATATGTATAAACGATTTAATTACACACTACTTGTGAAAATATATATATATTTTTCCTTCGTTTTTTCATCTACAACCGTTGAGTGTGTTACAGATTTGTATTGCGTACAAAGTGTTTTCTTTTTTCGATCGAATGTTATTGCTTCTTTTGTAATAGATGTACGAAGAAGTGAAATAAAAAAAATGTGTTAGAGTCAGCTGCGAAGGTTTGTAGAATTACCGAAATATTTCCACGTTGTGAAATTAGTGAAAGATTTTGAAAATAAGTGAAAGTTTCGATGATTTGAAATTGTTTGAACGTCTCGAAAATGTAAGGACGATGTTTTAATTGCTTTTTTGTAACCAGTCTGCAGACAAATTAATGATTTATATCATTTTTCAGAAACGCTTTAAATGGGACTACATTTACGAATACAAAGTTATGAATATATCAATTACGAGAGAGTAAAGGATGAAACCTCTTTCCCCACCACTTTTCCCACTGTACATCAACACTTATAAATCAACAAATATTGGAAAACTTCTGTGGAACAGAACATTGATTTCCAACGTGATTCTTTTGGACCGGACAACATGCGCAAGCTGCCAAGGGACCGATTTGTTTAAGATCAAAAATATTCTTTCAATAGTATATTAAATATAAATTAGGTTATTCAATAGGACTCGATGAAATTTTGTTATTGAGGTTTTTCCGAAACGACATATTTTCTGACATGTGTTGCAATTAAAGATATTGTTCTCAATATGCTCCAATATTCCGTAAAAGTCTTTGTTAACTATGTTTGATGATTATTAAGAAAATGAGAAATATTGGGTAGCGTTGAAAGTATGAGACTTTTGTTATATTATAAATAGAATTTATTCAAAGACTTAATTTTACAACAGTAGAACGTACAGACTAAGTATTATATGCTACACGTAGATAACCAAATGTATCTTAAGTAATTTATAAATTGTATAATATAATAATTGGTGTAATATATAGTTAATAACTTATACGTTAAGTGTCTTAAATGTATGTATAACGTTCACTAAAATCATTACACTTCCTGATCGTTGTCCCAGATTGCACGCGCATTACTGTATCCGTCTGTAAAAATACAAGAAAATCGATTAATCAAGTAATAATTAGTGTAAATTATTACAACAGGATGAAGCTAGAATAAGCTTGCGCAATAATGTCTTAATTCTAAGCTAGTACTAATATAAGTAGCAAAATTATTTATAATAATAATTATTTATAACAATAATTATTTATAATTGAATTATATCATGTACAGTTCACGTTCTGCAAAGTTAATAAATATTCCTATTTCGATATGAACCGCAATTTCGTCTTAGATCATTTCTGCGTGCCCCTCCAAACATTTCCCCCACTACTGCGCATGCCCCACTGCGCAAGGCCCCACTCCTCCCGCCTTCAGCCTATATAAGGACGAGCACCGCAACATTTCCTCGGTTGCGAAGACCGCTCCGACGCAGTCGGGTCGGTCTTCCGGCTCACCCGTCCGCGGGGACCCTCTGGGGACCTCACCCTTCCTCCCTCGGGGGATGGTGGGCCGCGGTGAGGGGTCACCAACCTCTCACCGCTGGTCTTCCCCGAGGAGAAGGTGGAGGGACCTGGGGAGCCGGACGAGGGCGGCTGGGGCCCTCCTTTGCTCCAGCCGAACTCGGACGGTTCCCGCGAGCCCCCGCCACCCTTCCCCGAAGGGAAGGACCTCTTCGGGGACGGGTGGCGGGTGCTCGAGGGGTGTCCGAGCGCGGGGGGACGTGGGGGGCGCCTTCTGGCATCCCGGGGCCCCAGGGATGCACGGGTGGGTCCAACAGAAGGCGAACCCCATGGCCTCCCGTGCTTGGGCACCTCCAGGTTCCCTTCCCCTTCCCTTCGGGGGATGATCCGGCGGTGAGGGGGGTGGCTCGCTTGCCCGGTCAGCCACCCTCGACGTGGAGGTTAGGGGGAGCCCTGGAGACCTCAAGGGTGGGGAGCCGGAGCTGGCTCGGTTGCCCGGTTCGGTTTTCGCAATCCACGGGGGGTGGGGGGACTCGGGGGTGGTGAGAGCCACAGCCGGAGTCCTTTGGGGCCGGGGGCCCGGGGGCTCCCGGAGGACCGAGGTCCTCTGGGAGCACCGGGGTCCCCGTCTCCGGAGGTGGTTCTCTCCACTCCCCGGGTCGGGGGGCGGATAGGCCCCCCGGCCCGGGGTTGGGACTCACTCGAAATGGGGAGAGGGTCCCAACCCACGTCGGTTGTTTTCATGATCTGAACGGACGTAGTGCCCCCCTGCTCTGAACTTCCTCTCTTCAGGGACGGCTACCCCTGGTGTGAGTGCCCCTGTCCCCCCACCAGTGGTGGTCATCCCTAAAGAGCGGGAGGAATCAGCCCGGGGAGTGAGGCCCCCCAGGCCTCTTCCTCCCGCTCTTCTAAGATGACCACCACCGATGAGGGGACTGGCACTCTCACCAGGGATAGCCATCCCCGAAGAGAGGAAGGAGGCGGCTCGGAAGATGTCCAAGTCAAGTAGGAGGCAAGCCCCCTACCGTGCTTGGGCATCTCCCAAGCCTCTCCTTCCACTCTTCAAAGATGACTACCCAAGGTGAGGGACCGGGTGCCCCCGCACCGTGGTCGTCATCCTCGAAGAGAGGACGAAGACTGTCCGCCCCAGCAGAGCCGGGGTAAGGCACGATCACGACGAGAGGACGCCACTCCTCCCGAAGGGCCGTATTCCGCACAGTGTCACAAAAGGGACACTGCCGAAATTCATTCCAGCGCACGGCGCCACGCGCTGGAACGAACTGGCTATTGCAGGAAATTGATTTCCTGGGCGATGGGCACGCCAACTTCCCTACGCCTTGGTGGTGTTAGCAGGACCCCGTCGTCCAACCCCCCCGGTTAAAGGGGGGAAAGACGTCAAGGTCCTCCCAGGGCACACCGCGAGGAGGTACCACCACGTGCCCCATGTACGAGGCGAAGACATTTCCCGCTCTTCGAGAATGACTATCATCGGTGACGAACACCGGGACTGCCATCCCCGAGGAGAAGACAAAGTCTCCAGGCTTGATGCGACGAGAGAGCGCCCAATTCTCCCGAAGAGGCCGTAAACCGCGCAGTGTCACAAAAGGGACACTGCCTAAATTCATTCCAGTGTACGGCGCTCACACCCTGGAACGAATTGGCTATTGCAAGGAATGAATTCCTTGGGCGATGGGCACGCCAACTTCCCTACGCCTTGGTGGTGTTAGCAGGACCCCGTCGTCCAACCCCCCCGGTTAAAGGGGGGCGAGACGTCAAGGTCCTCCCAGGGCACACCGCGAGGAGGTACCACCATGTGCCCCACTCTGTGTTTACATTGTTAAATAAATGCAAATGTATTTTAGTTACCTGTGTAATGTACGTATGTAGTTATGGATAAATTGAATAAACGAATGCGGTTGAAAAGTACACGTTAATGTTGTTGCATATTTATTTGTTGACCCTCCCGTATAATGAAAACTCTCCTGTTGCTTACAATCACTCGACCGAAGAATTCGCGTCTGTATCGTAATCAAACAACCCGTCCGCGGAAACTCACCCGACAACGTTCTTAAACAATGACTCGAGAGCAACTGAGCAGGTGTCCGATCCACCGGTAGTATCTACTAATAATCCCCACTCCTCCCAGTGGGAAGGAGGTATGTACCAACACGTGCCGCACTCTGAGTTTGCATTGTTAAATAAATGCAAATGTATTTTACTTACTTGTGTAACGTACGTATCTAGTTATGGATAAATTGAATAAACGAATGCCGTTGAAAAGTACACGTTAAAGTTGTTGCATAATTATTTCTCGAACCTCCCGTATAATGAAAACTCTCCTGTTGCTTACAATCACTCGACCGAAGAATTCGCGTCTGTATCGTAATCAAACAACCCGTCCGCGGAAACTCACCCGACAACGTTCTTAAACAATGACTCGAGAGCAACTGAGCAGATGTCCGATCCACCGGTAGTATCTACTAATAATCCCCACTCCTCCCAGTGGGAAGGAGGTATGTACCAACATGTGCCGCACTCTGAGTTTGCATTGTTAAATAAATGCAAATGTATTTTACTTACTTGTGTAACGTACGTATCTAGTTATGGATAAATTGAATAAACGAATGCCGTTGAAAAGTACACGTTAAAGTTGTTGCATAATTATTTCTCGAACCTCCCGTAGAATGAAAACTCTCCTGTTACTTACAATCACTCGACCGAAGAATTCGCGTTTGTATCGTAATCAAACAACCCGTCCGCGGAAACTTACCCGACAACGTTCTTAAACAATGACTCGAAAGCAACTGAGCAGATGTCCGATCCACCGGTAGTATCTACTAATAATGCTCACGTATCCCAGTGGGGATTATTAGTGGGGATTATTACTACCTAATTGATTTACCTTTCGTTTGAGAGGTGGAGGATGGGACCCGTAATAGCAGGTAGTCGATATACCTGCCTTTTTCCAAGGGACACTAACTCGTCATATATGGAAACCTTAAGACACCCTACATAGCAACATTGAATTTCATATATTATGTAAAATTTTGTTCTAAAATCTGTAGAATGAAAACTCTACTGTTACTTACAATCACTCGACCGAAGAATTCGCGTCTGTATCATAATCAAACAACCCGTCCGCGGAAACTTACCCGACAACGTTCTTAAACAATGACTCGAAAGCAACTGAGCAGATGTACGATCCACCGGTAGTATCTACTAATAATGCTCACGTCTCCCAGTGGGGATTATTAGTGGGGATTATTACTACCTAATTGATTTACCTTTCGTTTGAGAGGTGGAGGATGGGACCCGTAATAGCAGGTAGTCGATATACCTGCCTTTTTCCAAGGGACACTAACTCGTCATATATGGAAACCTTAAGACACCCTACATAGCAACATTAAATTTCATATATTATGTAAAATTTTTTTTAAGTATTTCCTTTAAAGTTTATTTGTGAAGGGTATCAACGTTACAATTATCGGTTCGAATCTACGATGACAGGGTCTAGAAGTTATAGTCTGTGCGTATTAATAATGTTACTATTGTGAAGGGTAGCAACGTTACCATTATGGGTTCGAGTCTAAGATGACTGAGGGTAGAGAAGCTATAGTCTGTGCGTATTAATAATGTTACCATTGTGAAGTGTAGCAACGTTACTATTATGGGTTCGAGTCTAGGATGACTGAGGGTAGAGAAGCTATAGTCTGTGCGTATTAATAATGTTACCATTGTGAAGAGTAGCAACGTTACCATTATGGGTTCGAGTCTAGGATGACTGAGGGTAGAGAAGCTATAGTCTGTGCGTATTAACAATGTTACCGTCGTGAAGAGTAGCAACGTTACCATTTTGGGTTCGAGTCTAGGATGACCAAGGGTAGAGAAGCTATAGTCTGTGCGTATTAATAATGTTACCATTGTGAAGAGTAGCAACGTTACCATTATGGGTTCGAGTCTAGGATGACTGAGGGTAGAGAAGCTATAGTCTGTGCGTATTAATAATGTTACCATTGTGAAGTGTAGCAACGTTACTATTATGGGTTCGAGTCTAGGATGACTGAGGGTAGAGAAGCTATAGTCTGTGCGTATTAATAATGTTACCATTGTGAAGAGTAGCAACGTTACCATTATGGGTTCGAGTCTAGGATGACTGAGGGTAGAGAAGCTATAGTCTGTGCGTATTAACAATGTTACCGTCGTGAAGAGTAGCAACGTTACCATTTTGGGTTCGAGTCTAGGATGACCGAGGGTAGAGAAGCTATAGTCTGTGCGTATTAATAATGTTACCATTGTGAAGAGTAGCAACGTTACCATTATGGGTTCGAGTCTAGGATGACTGAGGGTCAGTCGGAACCGGGTTTTTTGGCGGCTGATGGCGGTTGTAGTTGGTTATGGCGCAGCGGAAAGAATGGAAATCCCTTAAACTACCTCGTTTACGTGGAAATAAATGTTACAGTGAACAAAGCACTTGCACTAATGGATAAGTGACGAAATTATTTCTTGGTATAGCCGAAACGGACGCATACTGTTACAATGGTGAGAAAAATAAACCTTTGGTTGAATATTTTAGATAAATATACTGAATTATAAGAAATTAAAACATCTTTTAGTATTATTACCACAAAACATAATATAATATTCATTTCTTATATAGTTGCTCCTTTAACTTTTAAGTTCACAGTTTACTAGGTTCAAAATGCATCACACAGGGACCTCGAGTAATAAAGATATGAAGAAATTATATAAAGGAAACTTTTGTGAAGCTGCAGGGGAAATATGGTACGGAGGGCGAATAAATGTTTTATCTTTGCTTCAATTAATATGTTTTGAATGCCTTAGACATCTTATTTGTTTTAGATTGGATGATGTATATAAGGACCACTGGGATATAGGGATTCAACGCATATCTAATCGATTGGCAAGCAAATGTAATGAAATGGATGGGCATAGTCAGGTAGATTAATTATTTGAATCTTATTATTATAAAGCAAGTTTGAATGAATAAATTTATTCACTTCGAAGTACTTAATTCGCTTATAACTGATAATAAGGAGATATTGCAATGAAGTAGGTTTATTCATGTCAAAATATGTTATAATGTACTCCCACTGTCCCATAATACTTGATAGTTTTAGTTTCATGGCAGCAACTTATCATAATATATGGCTCAATTTCAATATTTCTTTTTCTTATGAGTTTAATATTTTTTGAACAATAAACTACTCTGAAATAAAAACATACTAACTTTTTTTTCAAAAAATTAATTTTGAAGCAACATTCAGTAATATGGGACAAGACAAAAGGAGAAAACTATCTAGTATTATGGGACAGAGGGAGTATTTTTGAATAATTAAGGGGGAGTCTCAATGGAATCAATATTATAAAAAATGTGTACTAATTCAAAATTGATCGTGATTGTTTCAGAGATTACAACTCCATCCGCTATAATTCAAGAAGGGACTATTATGGAACCAACACCGAAGAGTTCTGATGAACACCGGATAGACTATCATGTGAAGATGTGCTAAGATACACCAAGCCCTTAATTGAGAAGAAATTTTAAATATTGTGCTCCTTTTCTGTTTTTTTTAACTATTTGAGATAATAAATTTAGTATATTTTATATATTTTCTGTTATTTCTTTTAATAGCATACCAATATATATATGAGGGGGGGGCACATGGATTAGTTCCTATGTTAGAGTGTCACACAGTTTGTGCATTTTTGTGAGTGTCACACGGATTAGCGCATGTGTGTTAACGCTCGCCTACAGAGAGCTTATGTGTAGTGGTGAGACAAAGTGGTGCCATCTAGAAACTATCCGTGTTTTTGGGAACTGAAACGGGCAACCAAGCTTTTACTATGGTCGTGTCCTCCCCCTGAATGTAACTCATGCTTGATACGTTTGAGGTTATGTTTTAATATACCTTGCAGAGTACACATGCCGGTTACTTAACACAGTTTTATAGGACACAAACAATACATACTAATCTGAAAAATGCAACGATTATTCAAAAAGAAATTCATTCGATATTGTATTCCGTTTTTTACGTTTGTATTTGGAGGATCGTTATTTCTTAGGGAGTTTACGCAATTGCGGTATAGTTTACATTTATATATTTCTGTTAATTGTTCAAATATTATCGAAACATAGGTTGTGCAATTTTTCTATTTTAGGTATACATATTCTACTACACGAGAATATATTGAGAATAAAGATAAAGCAACACAAGGTATGAAAGTAAAAAAACCTGGTGAAGTTACTATAGAAACAGAATATGAAAAACTTAAAAATGTAAGTTAGGTTTATATGCTCCAATCAAAATCATTTATTACTTTTGTGTATGCTACTATGTTATTTCACAACAGGCAAAGATTAAAATAGAGCATTAATTTCAAGAATATCAAATTAATTACATAAAAATTAATAATTTCTTATGCATGAATGTCTGTATTTTGCATTGATTATAATTTACTAATTTCAAGTTATTGTTTAATAGCTGGATCTTGACAAATGGGAAAATGTTCGAATACCAAGACCATGGGATGAGGAAAAAGAAGCTAAAAGTTGATATAGTACTTTACATGTGTAATGTTGATTGTATTATATAGGTAGATTCCCTAGTTTTGTTTTACTGTGATATTTATTATGTACAACTGTAACACTGTATAACATTAATATAAAAATTACAAAAAATTCATTAATACAATATTTCAGTCATAGTCTCAACATGTGTTTAAACTCAGTATAACTTTATGCTTTTCGTAACTGTACTAGTTGTACAAATAATTTTATGGATCTATGTGATGTAATTAATTTCTTGAACAATTTGCCGCACAGCGTACATATTTTTGTGTATAACATTTTAACAAGGAATCTGTATATTTAATTTTGTAAACCGTTTCTGAAAGTAATATAATTTTATACAATATTGAGTAAAATACCTTGAAAGATAGACAAATCAAAATTAAATTAAAACACTTGTAAAAATTGTTTGAGTAACAATGTACGCTGTAAAAACTTACTTTTTCTGAAATCCAAACATACTTAATAAACTTTGTTGTCCTTGTGCTGGAAATAATTGTTTACTTCGACGTGTATTGTTTGTCTTACTATCTACACTCTGAAAATGTATTTGATATATTAGTATATAAAATATTAGAATATAACAAACAATGATAATTTAGTTTGCATTTTACAAATTCACTAACTTTACATTGAAAAATGATAGTGAGAACGATTCAAATACTTACTGTTCGAGAGTTTACCGACTTCCTGCTTTTACTTTGCCGAGTTTTATTACTCGACCGTTCTAATGAATTTGAGCTAGACCACTGAAATGAATTACTGTGCAAAGCATTTATATCTCCTTGTTGAATTAAGAAGTCGGAATCTATATCGAGCGTCGATGTTACTAAACTAGTGGATTCTTCACTTATATTTGTACTATAACTCATCGATACCGAATTGGTTACTTGAGTATCCATGTATGATTTTCCAGAATCATAATTGGACGATGTACTTAACATTTCCAGATGTTGCGTTGATAATCTATCATCGCAAATGTTTTCATTTGATGCAAATGAAATCTCTTTGTCTTCTTCATCTACATCCATAGGATGTGATTCAGTCTCTATTTTATCCGTCAATGTAAAGCTTTCGAGATTTGTGTTGCGTGTTTCGACATCTGTTTTTACTTTTATATTTTCTTTCTGTGAAGAACTTTGGTACGAATTACTAGACGAACCGTACGTGTCGGTATCTGTTGTAATATTACTATCCTTTTCCTTATCTACTTTAGAAAAAAATTTACTTTCTGTGACAACATCTTCGTTTATAATAGTTCGTCTAACCCGCATTATATTTCTTCCCTTTAATCGACTTTTACTTTTTGATAAAAGACTTGGAGAAACTTTAATGCTTTCTGCTTGCTTTGAAAATGGATTCTCTCTCCTAATTAAAATAGGCGAAAGCTGTTCTTCTTCCTGCGTGGGTACTTCTATTGTGTTGTTTGCAGTTTTCACTGTATCCTTAGATTTATATAAATCCAAAAGTTTATTCTGATTTAATTCTACGTATTCTGAAACAGGTAACACATTTTTTATTATAGTACTATATCATTGTTAAGTAATCTTGTCTAAATCAATATATTTCATACGAGAATCATCCTCTTGTTTTATTAATATCCTCTTCTTCAAACGATTTGTCTGCAATAACACTTCTTTCCCGGCAGTGTTAGGCCAGGTCATACATTTTTTAGGTGATTCCACTACCTGATTTGGTCTTAATTTATAATTTTTTGACCAGATACTGATATGTTGAGGTATTGGTTTTTTGTTCCATGTGTTACTCTTACATGAGTTACTCTGGAACATAGTATATTCTATGTTATGTAGTTTTACAATTCATTGAATCATTTATTTCTTAATAATATGCATCTAGAACTATTTACCTCCACTTTGTCAGGATCAAAGTCATGTAGCATTTTCAATGTAAAAGGATCACAATTACCATAGGCAAGTTGTAAAGCAATATCTGGACTTGTTTCCACACCAGCATGATATAACTGATCCTCTGTTACATCAGATGTAGGTTCAGTTAAACGTACTTGCTTCCTTTGTAAAGGACAAAATACTAGCTGATGCTTAAATGTAATCAGTGCTAATATAAATGCGTCTCTATATTCTTTCGTTACGACTAGAGATTTCATATTTAAATATGATCCTAAACGTGTCAGAGCCTAATAAAATAAATACAATTATTAAACTTGTATTAAATGCATATAGATATCTAAAAGACTATATGATAATATACCCTATGTATATCACAGTCTGTATTTATTTTAATAAACTTTCGTGCTTTAGCAAGTCCAATACCAGGCAGAGATGCTAAATAATCACAGCCAGACAGAATGCACATGTAGCGGAAATTCTCCATGTCAAAATGTTCACTACTTGTTTCCATTGCAAGGTGCAATCGGTCTTGTTCGACCAAAAGTCCATTTCCATTTACATCCATTTTAAAAAATACCTGAAATATTAAAGAAAAGAAAATTATTATTAAATTGTAAACATAGGTGGATATAAGATAAAATATAAAACTTGAATTCAATATAACAGTATCACACACTTTTGAATTACAAATTAAAACACACAGAAGAAACAAATAAATATAACAATCATATAGACGTGCATATACTACAGATGTAAATATATTTGAGTTGCAAGTAAACATTTTTACACACCTTTTTACAGCCAAATAATGTTAGGTCACTATCTTCTGTAATAACAACATCAGCAATACCAGAGATATTAAGATATGCTAATTGGGCATCAGCTTCATAAGGTGCAACAATGCAATCAATATTCATACTATGGCAGTGTTTAATTAATTCTAAGGCCATTTCGTGTGTAACATCTATGGACCTCCTTAGCAGATTTCTACCTTCAGCATGTTGGCCCATCTGCATTAACTCAACAGCTTTACGGCGATTAGCCTGTCTGGCTCTATATAAAAATTTTAATTCATATTGATATGCACTGCCATCAAATTAAACAAGTACACAGTCACTAATAAATAATTTGCATACTTGCATATAACATTAAAATCCAACGAATAATAAATAGTATTGGTGATAGTTGTAATTCAAGATGTTGAAAAATCATTAACGTTATTATTTTTATGAAACATATTGTACAATTATGTAATAGTTAAAAAGATTACCTTTCGTTATAAATTTTATACATAGTACGCAATATTATTTTATGTAATTAACACATCCTGCACTTATTCAAAACATTACGCAAGCTAGAAGATTTCCAATTGTATTGAATATTTGAAATATAAATTATATACAAACATACTCTCGCCGTTTTGCTTCAGTGTTTGCTTTAGCAGGTAAATGTCGTCCGTCAAACACTAGAATCGGCTTTATTTTGTGAGAAAGAAGCATAGATATGAATTTCATACAATAACGGACATATCTGAAATTCATTAAAAATATAACTATTAGCACAACTCTAATAATTAATGTATCGGAACAATGATAATATTCTTACGCATCTGTCTGTTGTCCCATTGACAGTTTGTCGGCACAGGAAAATACACCTTTGTGTAACCAACAATAAGAATCAATCGCTACTGTACCGCCGGCGAACTGATTTATATTTGTCCTTTTCGAGGATTTCTCCAAAAAAGGGAGCAATCCGGTAATACCCATCTTTCAGTGTAAATCAGTGTAAATGCAAACTATACGCAAGTCCCATCAGCTGGGCTTCTACCGTACCATTTCGCTACTGTTACCGTTCTTCACATTACCGCCAAAATGTCAGCCAAAAACACAAACTCTGTAGACGTTCACTGTATGCAAAATTTCTGAACATAGAATGATGTGCTTTCGAGTGGTAGGTGGCAGCACCGACGACTGCACGGTATAGGATGTTGCTGATTTTTCTTTCAAACTTTGCGACCATGCTTTCTTAAAAAATCATAAACATTCTTTCTAAATATATTTTTTATGTGTTAAGAAATAAAATAATTTGTCGACGTAGGGGATTTTCAATTTAGTATTTATCTAGGAACGAAAAATTACTTCTGCCTCTTGTAATTCACCTAAAATACGCGCAAATATTAAAGTTCCACACTTTAAAAATAATTGGTTTGAAAAGAAATTAAAACATTTCTATACTTGAAGTTTACATTGACGAAACAAGTAAAGGGTATTAGAGCAAGAAGTTCTATTTATCATCAATCTTAATATATACAGTACTTGCATTTTGTAAAAAATTTAGTGTATAATTGTAATGCCATGTATAAATAGAATTCCGAGACAATTGCATTAGTTTTTTATGTTTTATTCATGTCAAGAATACAAATTACTTCAATGGAATAAATCGTGAAGAGTGGGTAGCACCAATACCTGGCCTACCGTGTTTTACAGGTTTGTAAGTAACAGAGAACTCGCCAAGGTAGTGGCCAATCATCTCAGGTTTGATTTCAACTTGGTTGAAAGTTTTTCCATTGTAAACACCAACAATGGAGCCGACCATTTCTGGGACAATAATCATATTACGCAAATGTGTCTTCACAATTTCAGGTTTTTCATTTGGGGGTGTTTCTTTCTTTGCTTTGCGCAGTTTTTTCACAAGTGCCATAGACTTGCGTTTTAAACCATGAGAGAATCTCCTGCGGGCACGAGCATGCATCAAGTCCATGAGCTGCTCACTGAAAAGGAAATGTACCAAAGATTATATTTAGTTCTGGAATGTGTACTCCATGTTTGAAATTAGACAATTACCAAACAAAGTACAAATACCATGTCAGATCTCTCTGGTGAAATTTCTCTTATTTAGAGCATTATAATAGTTTTCTTAAGGGTTTACAAACATAAATTTTCATGTTGACTTAGCAAGATCTTGAACCATTTAAGAGTACATGAGATACACCATATTCAAACGTAGGTTATGTTTCACGTTCTAAGACGTTAACGTGCGTGAATCAATGACACTTACTTTGGCATATCCAGGAGTTGATCGAGATCAACTCCTCGGAAGGTGAACTTCCTGAAAGTCCTCTTCTTCTTCTGAGTTTCCTCTGCCTGAAAACGGTATATAGTAAAATTAGAAATAGGTTATGTATACAAACGTAAACTTTAGACATGTTCTTGTATATAAATATTATCCATATAAATTGAATAATGCTAAAACTATCCGTAGTATCACGTTTTCACTCATTTGTTAACATAGATTAAAAAGATTTCCGCGGATTTTTCATCAAATCTGGAACACGTACCTCTGCCATGTTTTTAGTTGCTAAAATGGACGACCAAAAGAAACGCCGCTACTCTCTTCGGCAGAATTTAGATGAGCATGAACTGAATAATACTAGACAGGAATCGCGAAAGATAAAATGGACAAACGCACCTGATTGGCTGCTACTTCGATGACTTGGCAAAGCAAGCATTCTTATTGGTTTTTAACCATTTACATATATTTATAATATTTAGAATTTCAATCAATTTATTCGCATCAACAAAAATTTATATATAATCTATAATTTATATATATTTACATAATACATGGCTATATTTTTACTTTTTCTGTAATTCTCGGAATTAGGATAATAACAAAGTTAGGCATTTAAAATGAAATGGTAGCAAGTTGTAAATATCAAACAAGTGAAATTAGTCTAGATATCTTTCATTGATTACAAGGTCCGATTATTTATAATTGTTATAAATAGTAACATTATGGTTGTCTGATTCATCAACACCATTTTTTTCTATGCATGATACGCGCCCATCCTTACGCACTTGACACCTGTCTATATATCAACTCTGCTGTTTAGCGCATGTCACAATAGATAGGGTTCATTGTGTTCATTGCAGTTCATGAATTTAGGACATAAGTAGTTATATTTGTTCGGTTATCACGGTCTCGCTTTCTGTTATTATATATTCTATATGAAAGCACTAAGTAGTTTCATATTTCCTGTGTTCTTTCCACGACGCATAAATTTCTTACAAATTGTATACGTAGGCAACAGGTGTCTGCATTAATGATACACATGTTTTGTATCGTTTTGCACTAATAGCTCGGTTCTTTGTTCAATTTCGTTTAAACCTTCAACGTGGAATAAAAATAAATCGTAGTTGAAACTATGGTTAATGTTACTACATGAATATTGTGTCAAAGTATTCACATTAAGTGAAGTTCTGTAACAGTACAGTGCTAATCGTTGTTCTGAGTAGAAAGTTCCATTTCACGTTGTTAAAAATGGATTACGATTATCTTATTAAATTCTTGGCTCTTGGAAACTCTGGTGTTGGAAAAACAAGCTTTCTCTACCAGTATACTGATAGCATGTTTGACTCTCGTTTCATGTCCACCGTTGGTATTGACTTCAAAGAAAAGCGTGTGGTAAGCCATTATTTTGTATTATTATAGTATTAATAGTATTAATAGCTTCCACATAACTTTTCACATAACTATGCTTTAGATTTTAATAGTCGTTTATTAAACGTATTTCCTATAAAACTTTAGTCGTAGAGATAGAAAGAAATATATGGTACGCATTGTGAGAAAGGATTATTAATTGTTGCAGATATATCAGACAGCAAATGGTAGAACTCAACGTGTACACTTACAGCTGTGGGACACAGCTGGTCAAGAGCGGTAATGTGCATTATAAATAATCATAGTAGTTAATGTTTGCTAGTAACTAAATATAATAGATTAATACTAATATTCAATTGCCCCTTACTGTTGAATGTTTGAAGTTTTATTGATTGGCAAGTACAATATTTTTGAATAAAAGAATATGGCTAAAGATGAATCTAAAGTAAAAAATTAATCTGTGGTGGAAAAATAATTACAGTAAACTATAGTAATTTTTGTTTTTGACTTCGATTAGTTTAGTTCATCAAACTTCTAATCAAAATACTAATATTTATGGACTCTTTGTTAATATTTGGAAATGTCTATAGAAATGTTCTTTAGAAGTCAGAAGCAAAGATCACATAGTAAGTTGGGGAAAGTAGTGTTAGAAAATACAAATAATAATAATATAACATACTGCATGTGCTATTGTTACAGTTTGTCCCTAATAGAAGTAAAGTAGACCTAATTTGTACTATCAGATTGACCAAATAACGAGTCACTGTTGCTATTAGTAAAATATGTGCAAACTGTGAGGTCAACCGATAATTTCACATGGGTACATTAACATTATTAATATTCAGGTTTAGAAGTCTGACCACTGCCTTTTATCGGGATTCCATGGGTTTCCTTCTAATTTTCGATTTGACAAATGAATTGTCATTTCTTGAAGTTAGAAATTGGTTGGAGCAGCTTAGGGTACTTATCACTTAACACTGTTCTTATAAATCTAAACTATTGAAGGATTTCTTATCGAACGATTTTTTGAGTCTGACATACTTGTGCTACTTCTGTGGAAACTGCTATACGATTAGCATACTAACATTATTTACCTATCTTAATGCATTCGCCTTTTGCATGGTGGCAATGTAGATTAGAAGTGGCTTGTGGTATTGGTGTTACAGTAAGCATCGTGTAGATATTTCAGGATTGGGCTTTCTGACAAGTCTACCTTGGAAACACCTGGAAAAACTCAGATAACAATATACACACTGTTTATCAGAATCTGTTTAAATCTTATTCGCATAGAAACAATTACATTTGCATAGGATTATATATGTTGAGTTTACTAATTGTAGATGAATTGGAATAGAATGTTTTTTCTAACATATGATTCTTATCTTTGATCTTAATTGAGTTTGAACATTATTGATTTTCTGTTTTGTAGAGATTACACGTTAGGTATAGAAGCAAGAATATTTAATGAAAGTTAAAGAATAATAATATTTACATAGTTTAAGTGGTTTTCAGAAATTCGCAATAATCATTATATCACTCATTCGTAGTTTTAAATATTTATACTTTCAATGATTTTATTGTAATGTATACGCATTTATTTAATAAAATCGAAGTTTCAGATCATTATTATATCTATTATATTTGTTTTATATTTACCTCTGTCTCTATTATTAAGATACTGCACAAAAGCAGGTAGAAAAATATACCAAATATTTATATAGTCTCCTCAAACTATCGTTCGATTAGAAAACTGCTATAATTTTTTTTTGTTTCAAGGTATTATTAATCCATTATTTGCCACAATGATATTTAAACGCAAGAAAGAATCTTTTTCAGTACATAGAAAAATTAATATTTTTCATTTGCTGAATTTACGGCACTAATGGTTTAATTGAAGTTTAACTCCCTGTGCGATGAATTCATGATTTCTAAGTAGTTACCAATAATTCAACAACATTTATAATTCGCTATTTTCAACGTAACATTTCCAAATTAATCCCATTGTATATCTTATACATATTGAACATATAAATTTCCATACAAAAATGAATGAATCCACAAAGAGTTGAACGCCGTTTCGTATGATTTTAAGTGATCCGTGATATTATTGTTTTTATACAATTTCAATTTAATCGATCGTTCAGAACTATAAAAAAAATATATATATGCACATATATAGACCCATGCATATTGCGAAGATCCAGATATAATTCTCTGTGGAAATAAATCCGACCTAGAAGACAAACGGGTGGTTAGCGAGCATAAAGCACGAGAGTTGGCGGAGAAACACGGGTAAATACCATATGGCTAGATCCATTAAATATGTATCAACGATTCAATGATCTTCTAATTATGATCGTGCTAAATTATATATTGATTCTCCGCAATTTAAATATAGGGCGTGGCGGACGGCTGGAACGTTCGGGTGGCGTACGATTCTACATATGTACATACAAATACATATAAACCGAAAAACAGAATGAAATTTTTTCATAAGCTTCATATGAAAAAGTTTTATTCTATATTTTCGGTTTATTTCTACGTATCGGGCCACCCGCTGCCCGAACCTACCACTCGTCCCGCCACGTTTTGAATTTAATATTCGTTAATCTTTTTTTTTGTTTTTCGTACGTCAATTGTGATACTCTGACCTACAATTTCTTCTCCCAGAAATATTTTTTATTACTCACATTTCTAAAAGAATTTCACAGTTCACTGTTTTAAACTAGACCGTATATTTATCTATCACACCGTCGAAAACATTTCTTTCTTTCTACTAGACTATAATATCCGTATCTCATATTATAACTGTATATCAAAAAAAAAAAGAATCTTCGATACTCTAACAAAACTTTTAATTGGATTGTATCCGCTGATACCGAACCCATTCAACTTCTTTATGTTAATTTTTAACGAACAAACGTGCGTTGCGTTCTCTATCGCGCCACCTCGCACCGATTCCCCGCCGAACATACCAAACCGGCCGTGTAACGTGACTAGAAGTAAATTGCAACAAACTCTCTGTTCCTCAGTCTGGTTTATTTGGAAACGAGCGCGGTCACCGGACAGAACGTGGAACGTGCGGTGGAGGTGCTTCTGGACCGCGTGATGCGTAGAATGGAGGCGACGGTTGATAAATCGTTGCTGCCGCATCAGAGGGTTTTAAGATGCCACGAGCGCGACACACCGCCACCGAGCAGCTCCTGTTATTGCTGACAATGTCCGTACACGTAGCTGAATAAATTTAATTGCGATAATGAACCGCGAAATCGAGGCTTATCGCGCGTTCATAGGGACCCGCGATTTATTCAGCTAACGAACCCTGCAGAAACGATTAGGTTTTTGGAGTTGCTTATACTACTTGAATCTCGTAACTATCCGGACGCGGTATTTATACGTATGGGGAAGATTCGAACATTTGGACTGTTGATATAAGTATCTATTTGTATAGATGGATCAATTTGATGAAAAGAGTCTACGCGGGTTTGTTAAACTTTTCTACTGCACCCGGAAGATTCTTTTTGATTAGCGAATTCAAGTGTTAACATTTTCGCACTTGATGACGTGATTTTACGTCATTTTGGAGACTGCAACTAGTTGTCGATGACGTGTTTTTATTATTTTTAAGAATGCTAGTGATTTAACACTAAAGCTACAAATACTGATAAAGTGACCGGTTTAAAACTTTTAATTAAAATGCCTGCATGCAATGTTATAACTTTCAACCTGAATTTCTTTAATCAATGTAAAGGAAATACAGTTCTTTATGCTAAATTAAGTATCACGTGAAATTAATTGGAAAAGTTATCATTTTTACGGATTCGATAAGAATATGTATATAAACTGTCGGTACGATTAGTGTAAATATTACGCAATTACAGTACTGACAATTGTTTAATAGAAATTTTATTCCAAATCATTAGTCTCTGATTATTTTAAGTAGCGAATAATTACAGGCGCGAAATTTCTGTACAAATTTGATCTATTTCATTTCTTTTATATTTTTATTTACAAAGTATAGCGACAATCGGTTTCATGCTGTGCGTTAGATCTGTCGACTGCGAAAGTGTTAACATCTGTGACCTATATTCGACGTCTCGCTATTAAACCTATCCTAATATATCCAAAGATCTGAATTACCCGAGCGTATCGTTGTCGACTTCTGTAAAGTCTAATGGAACAGTATCACGACTACATTAGTATAAAGAAAAAACTATTCCGTATTCCCGAAACAGTGTATGTTGTAAAAGTGTCAAAGTAATGCTGTGTATGCACACCTACGTATAATAGATAATATATTTTCGTCTTCCACTGTCAACTACCTTTAAAACGAAGTCATTCGAAATACCTGCTGCGAATTAATTAGTGCGTATAATTAATTGTTACTGTCGTACGCACAAGGTGTTCAATATTTAAGTCAGTCTGTACTAACTTGCCAAAAATGTGATACCGATGGCTATGAGGTAATAGAAATCAAGGTTTTTGGAGATTGATAATCATTGACTATATCTAATGTATTTTTGATGCTCTTGTTACATCTAATCAGAGTTACTATATTTGAATCCTAAGTATTATATATATATATACATATATATATATCGAACATAATCAAAATATTGTATGGCGCGCGTGCAATTCTATATATATGATACCGTTTATGTGATATTTTGCACTGTTGTTAACGGTATACAGTTAACCATATCGTGAGTCATGACAAATCTATTTACTGATACTGCGATAAAAATATGTATAAGAGACGTTGGTATACATACTGAATCTTTAAAAAAAAAACTATATTGCGGGCAGGCTGTATATGGATATATAACAAAAAAAATCAATCTGTTATTCCTTTTAACTTTTATACGCATTCTGAATAACCGAATGGTAATACATTTACACCGATTATCAATATTTAGAATGTTGTGTACGAAGGTACAGGGTCGCGTTTTACATTTTCTTATTTTGATAAGAAGAAAAAAGATGTGGAGTGGCTGAATATCTTGTTTTACCGAAATGCTTTTGCTTACTAGCTTTGGGAATTGTATTTAGAGTAATACACACAAATATAATAATATAAAGTCTGCGACGCTATTGTTCTAAATGTATACGTTCACATATCAGCAAGTATACGAATACGGGGAGAAACAACGTTTAACAGTAAAATTTCAATTTTTTATATATATATATTAATTTTAAAACAATCAACTATATTCTATGTCTAAATAAATATTGCACTTAATTGAAACTTACAGTTGGGCAGAAGTTCAGTTCGTGTTATACATATTATTGCTGATATGTATCAATCCCTCACTGTACAGTTTGGAACACACATGCATGATAAAGTATCCAAACATAGATCAATTATTGAATAATCTGTTAAATTTGTCGCTGAACATTCACTATTCCCTAATTAATTAATCGAGTCTCATATATGCAATATACAATGGAATAATATTATTTCGAACATCATACATATTTACTATCACTGCTACCATATACAAAAAGAATGATAAAGCATGCATGTCGGGTTACTTTATGATACATGTAACTGTATCTGGCTGTCTGTGTGTGTGCGTGTATGTGTGTACTTAAATTATAAGCACGTACAGCGTATTCTTCAGCGTAAACAGCCGCGTTACGATCTATCGCGGTACAAGTTTATCCGCGAAGTGCTTCTGCACGAAATAAACAGTACACCATTTGACTTGAATAAAGACTTGCAGCGTTCCTCGCTTCTAACAGAATTTCAAGTTCTATCGGTTAATAATAATAATAATAATAACAATAATAACAATAATTAATATTCTTCCTGGTGCTTCAGCGTTACTCGGAATTTCCACTCTGTTCGTTCGAATTGTATGTACCATACATACAAACATACATACATACATACATACATACGCACCTATACAAAATAACGTCTATTTCAAGTGATCGCTTGCAGACGGTAGGTTTGCCTTTCAAAAGTTTCGGTTATTTTATTCGGGGCCTGCAGGGGTTGAAATCAAATGCAAAGCATACCGATTGAATGGTGGAAAGTCTGGAAAATATCTCGAGCATCAGGCGATGAAACTTTGTTTCATCAATAACCGAGGGAGTGAAAAGTGCGCCGGGGGGCGGCTTTAAAGTTTCGCGAGAAACTTCCTTTATGGAAGTTCGATCGAACTCTCTGACCGGCCGTTCGGTTATTAGTCAGCTATTTATATACACCGGTGTTACTGTTTATGAGTGCCGCTACGTCTTACTTCGATTTCGAACTCACCGGCGTGCTTGTGAATAACATATCGTTGCGGGGAAATTCGCGATGCGTTATATTCCCCGTAACCACGGTTTTTTCTATGTTATTTTTCTGTATGTACGTTTTTTTGCGGCTACCAATACAATCACTCGAATTATTGTTGTATTTTACAAAAAAAAAAAATGATAAAAAACAAACGATAACAGATTATTGTATATGCCTTTCAATATATGTACCAGAGGTTTCATTATATTATGAAACTATCATGGGACACTGGAAACGATTTTTCTGAATTTTTTTGCGCACTTGATTTTCGATATTGCGCGTTGCTAATTCGGAAGATATAAATTAATTGAAACGAAATGGATTATCGAGCGCGATTCGCATCGCATCGAATTTTGCGGATATTCCTTTTGATGTTGAACGATTTTCGTCGGAATTTTTGAATTTTTCAGATATTTTTTTTGTCTCTCTAGGCTGCTTGTTCTATTTCAGCCGAATACGATTTAACAGTAGAATATCGAGCCGGTTTTATTATCGCGGCGAAATGGAATTTACCGTGGGTAATTCCTGTATCTCTACGAACATATTTGTATTCATAATTGATTTTTTTTCACCTTTTCTCCATTTACATCCAAAACCTTTGCTAACGACGAAAATGAGCTTTCAGATAATTGAAAATTCCCCGGCTAAACACATTTTTTTCTAATTGAAAGTTCACCTAGTTTTTCCACATTTCACTAATTTAATATCATTTTAATACTTCCACGTGATATTCTTCACTAATAAAACATTTCATTCCATACCAAAATATTGAAGACCTACAAACAATAAGAAAAACACTATATTTTATAATTCTTACCTACAATCTACACACTTCAACAAATCTTACCCACATCCATCACCAAATATTCTACAATCACCGCAACAACAATGAATCACATACTTGTTTCTTCCCAAAAAAAATTACATTATCCTCTAAAATCGACGATCACCAATGTTCAATATCCTTCAGCGAACAAAGAGATAAAGATTTCGATTTGCCGGAACGAATTCGTACGCCACCGGAACCGGCGTTCCAAGTGCAAAAGGTTAATCAAGTGTTGCACAGGTGTTGGTTGGTATTTTGGGCAAGCCAGCTTCCGGCGAAAGGTCGATGGCAACCGAGTAATTAGGCCTTCCTACCTTTGTCTCCCCGGTAACTTGGCGTTGATACCGGTAACGACCACTTTGAGAGTACTGGGTTGGGTCCTGTCCCTGTGTGGAGTAATTATTACGTCGGCTCGCAAGTTCATTTGGCAGCGGTAGACAAAGCGGCGGGACGTTCAAAGTGGGAGGGCAATCAGGAGGACGGTATTTATCGAACCATAGCTGGTCCATCGCCTAGATTGTAAGCCTCTCTTCTTTCTCATTTTCTTCTCCCTCCTACCCCCCCCCCCTCCCCGCCGCTGATCTCTGACACTTTTCTCTTCCGCCTCTTGAATTCTACGTGTTGTTCCCAAGATCTTTACCGAAGGTGAATCCAAGCTAGCGGGGAACTCTTTGGGCACGAAGTTTCCTGGAGGGTACCTTTCGGGATTCCTTTCAATGGCTTGTACTTCTTGCTAACGAGAATTGAGCTCGCAGCGTTGCGGGGAACTTTAATTGCACGCGCTATGATACGGAGTTTTAGATGCGACAAAGTTCTTCGTTTCACGGTTATAGCCGCACCTCTGTCTTTTTTGGAGAAGCGTAAGTGTTGCCTTTTTTGTGTGTAGAGTATTGTGCGAGTTGAGAAATACTTTTGATATTGTAAAGTTAATTTAGATCAGTTATATATCTGTTTTCTTTTTCAATTGGGTATTATTATTTTTTAAAAATTGGGTATTGTAATATACAGATTTTGCATTTTTAGAAAATATTAATTGTAATATAGTGTCTATTTAATATTAGTCTCGTGTATGTGTTAAACAAAGAATTTCAATGATTTTGTGTACTTTTATGGCTATTAATAGTAACAGATTATTAAGATTTGGTAATTTTAAGGGAAAAGTCAAATTTCTTCGGATCTTCTAGAGAACGAAATATTTTCTATTGTCATTCCTTATTTCCGTTTTACTTTATATTGAAAACTATAAAACTTTCCGAAAGATTTTCTTTATTTCCCGTAGTTTTCGATATAGCGCTGCGAAGATGAAACTTCGTAGGGCGAGTTCCCTCTTTCACTTGGGTTATCGACGATAAAAGAACTACGCGTTCTTTCTCTTTGGTCATTTTAGAAGCCTATCAAGTTTTCCGACTAAAATCTATCTGTGAAATCACATTAGAAAATCGAATGAAATTTTTTCTTTTTTCTGAACTGTATAATTCAATAATTCCTTTTTTTAGTTTTTACTATAAGCTAGTTGTACAATTTAAGTCTATTATTATTCTATGCGAAGTTAAAAACACTCAGAGTCATTGCACAATCATTACACAGACATTCCCTGGATTTTTCTACCATCGGAATAAATTTGAGCTAACTATAGCGCAAGTAGAAACGGCTGTCTGTCTCTTTGAAAAGGGATATTCATTATTAGTTGCCCTCTTCTTTATTAATTTGACAACTATAATATTTTTCCTGTATATACTTGAGCATTGTATGAGAAACTATACAGATTAAATTTCATACTCTGTTTCACGTTAATTTTTCTGAAAATTTACCCGTGCCGTTGCACAAGTTTTTGACGAAATACACGATTTACAATCTATTATAGAATGACAAAATAGACTTTTTACTCTTTTCGTTGTGTTTGTAATAATTATATGATCACTGCACTAGCGCGTATAATAGTTTATCGATTAACATACTTTTCTTACATCCTTTGATCTCACCAGAATTTGGATTACGTAATCACGAAGAATCGCGGATGAAACTAGTTACCGACGAAAAAATTGCATTACGCCTGAGAAGTGATGAGAAAATATTATTCCTGGTCGCTGTGTTGCTTAATAAAAAATACAATCATGCTTGCAGCTTACAACCCTTCTATCCTATATGAATGAGGAACCTAGGGAGTCATAAAGACTTTATTCACTGACCCCAGAAAGAAGATCTTCTTATTGTTAACAGTCACATTGTAGTTACTCTTGATATAACGTTAATAAAGTGCGTTAAATTAATTCTAAATTCGGATCTCATGAAAATAATCAGGCACATAAGAATTAATTCTATATACTTAAATTGCTTTTCCTCTTTTTACGGTAGAAGACGATTTAGAAATTATTAATATGTACCTGAAAACAAGGGTACTATTATGTTTTTCATTTTCCAAAGATTCATTGAAATTTAGTCAGACAAAGGTAAATCGTTCCCCTTCGATTATTATTTTGACTTTATACCGCGGCGAAATATTTTTAACAAAAGGAAACAGAACGGAGAATTACATTCACGAACGAAATCACCTTTTCCCCGGGAACGAACACTGACCACCTAGCTTGGATATATAGAAAAAGACGAAATTTGACGCGCGAACGTTATTCCGAACAATACGACATTTTCAGTATCGAACAATACCGCACTTTTAATACCGTAACAACAAGGACTCTATACCGCTATATGACTTTTTCTCCGCAAACCGGTTCTGCAAACCGTATTGAGCCAGTTCGCAAAATTACCGACGAAAAATAGATACATATACATACACATGTATACACCGTACCGAAAATACAACAAGTATTTTCTTCTTTGTTTTTATCGACACTTTTGTACCTTAGAACGAATCTATCGGTTTTCAAGTTTTTCCCATAAAATACCTTCACCTAATATATCAACTTTCCATTTTCAAAAAATAAAAATAATTTAAAAAATAAAAGAAAACAAGTTTTCCCCTTTTCTCACATAAAGCTGCATACATTTGACAATAAAATAAGACACCCGTAAAAATATCTTCAATTTTAAGAAAAATATGTTCTTTTGAGTATACACCTGACAGATACATATACGGATTACTCTGTCAATTTTTCTAGGTTGAAAAATTAGGCGAAAAAGGTCCTAGAAAAAAATCGAATAATATTAAACGCCGATGATTCGACTGCCGCTGAGTGATACGATTGCATTTTGCTTCGACGAGGACAAGAAAAACGGCAACGTGGAAAGCGGGCATCATCGTTTCCAGGGTGTTGGCGCAATCTTGTTCCGCAGGTCATTCGCAACGTCCCTCATCATCCGTGGACCCGATCTCGAGCGGAGAGAGGATCAGGAGATACTGCGAGAAAACGGTGGAAAAACCTTAATAGCTGTAGTTTCCCGGGGATGTGTTGATCCTTCTGCTTTCTCATCTGTTTCGTCATGATAGGTAGAGAAACTATGCTTTTGCTTGTGTGTTCAAAATATACGTAGGTATAAATGTTCAAAGTTGCGACGTGAAATCATTCATCCGGTCCCCGCGGTATTTACACGTGGAATTCGAGTCATCATCAGGAATTCATCCGTTTAAATGACGCTCTATGAAATATGTATTTTCCGTGGATGAAATATGATTTTCGTCCTTGTAAACGATAGATCAAGTACTTGATCCAATCGATACGTATTTCCTTTTAACCCTACGACACCCTTTGTGACACCAAAGTAAAGAAAAAGGGAATACTTGTAATTTTATTCGACATTTTTTAATAATTTATTTCTACGTTTTGTTAAAACAGTATTCTATTGATAAATAGAATTAGAACGATAGAAAATGAATTGTATTCCATTTGATACTTCATTACTAAGTTACAGCGATAGACAGTTATACGTTATATACCTTCAATTTGAGAGTTCAATGTAATCTGCGACAAGATAACTCGGAAATGAGAAGAACGAACCCTTCGAAATAAGACACAAAGCGGCAATATTCAAATATTTCAACCCTCAGAATCCACGAACCGTGGAAAATACCGTCGTACAGAAATGTCCAGGCTCAGCTACTTATACCGAGACGTGAATTTAAAAACGCGGGAATCCTCTTGTGACTATTCGCGAAAGAAAATTTCAGCATGGCGCGGCGGTGGGGTTCGCCAGATTTTTTTTTTAAATCCACGGAATTCGTGGCTTAAGAAATGAATCCTGGCGAGTTCCAGGTAGCCGAAAGAGGGCGACGAACCGGCGGGAATGAATTTCGGTTAGATAGCCGACCGCCTGATAAAATGAAATTACGTGGCGACCCCAGGCCCCGAACGGACAGCCGAATCTCTTGCTTCCCCGTTTCTGGGTCGCCGCTGTTTTCCGGTGATTTATAACTTCCGGCTGCGCGGATATTTCACGTTCAGTGGCACGGACCGCGTAGGCGAAGCCATTTCGCCGAGATTCCGTGACCCTTTGGTTCGTGTGTCACCGTCTTCAAATGACCGGGAAGAATTACAGCTACTCGCCCACGTGGCCGTTGAACGGCTATCAAAATAGAATCGACCGAGTTGATTTACATGTTAAAGTTTATCAAACGTGTACACATTCTTGGTTAGGATGCGATTCGTTGTTAATTTCCGAATTGTGACAAACGATGATCTGTTAGTATAATTTCAGGAATAATTAGATTTTTAGGGAGTGTAATTAATATTCGTTGCGGAGATGTGAATATAACTATGGGAAATGTCTACTGAAGTGGCGCTAACGTGGTGAATTATTAAGTATATCAACGATATCGGTGTTATTACTAAAGTTACACGTGTCAGAGAGAGAGGGAGGGGAATTACAGCCCGAAAAGTTTAATTATTCCTGAAATTATACTACCAGGTCGAAGTTTATCAAACGTGTATTCTCAGTTACGTTGCGATTCGATGTTAATTTCTGAATTGTGACAAACAATGATCTGTTAGTATAATTTCACGAATAATTAAATTTTTAGGGGATGTAATTAATACTCGTTGTGGGGAAGTAAATATAAATATGGCAAATTTCAAGTAAAGCGTTACGAACGTGGTGAATTATTAAGTACCATATATCAACGATATCGATGTTATTACAATAAGTTACACGTGTGTGTGTGGGGGGAGGGGGGAAGGGGGGTAGGAAATTAGTTGCAAATTTCGACTCATCGGTAAAATGCCTATCTAACTCACGTGTTACTTTATCCGATGAAAAATTCCTGTCGCATATTTTGCCGCCGGCTTTCTACCGGTTTTCGATATTTCATTAAACTTCGATATTCCATTAAAATCGACGAAATTCGTTTAGAAACGATTAAAGAAATATCGCTGCCCGGTGTTCTCAGATAATAAGCGGAAACGTGGATTTAACGTTTCTGTCTGGTTAGTGTTCGCTTCCCTCTGTCTCTAGGGGCGGTAGGATGTACTCGATTGTTTCGCTGGAAATTGTGAAACATCGAGAAACTGGCTTGGAAAGAATTTTACGTTGCACGGAAGAATGAAGAGAAAAAGAGAGAGAGAGAGAGAGAGAGAGAAAGAGAAAAAGGGAGAGCCGGATCTCACAGGCAAGTCGGACAGGAAGATGATGATGCTGAAAGAATTCCCGCCCTTTTCCATTTCTTTCCCTTCGCTTAAAATCCATTTGACCAGAGATGACAATCGAGTTCCTTCGTTTTTACATCCTTAAACGGGATTACTTTTTTTTTTTTCGCGGCACCGATTGTCTCTTTCCATTGTCACCGGGCGAATCTTTTGACGCTCGCGGAGAGGAATAAATCGGAGCTTTCTCTGCGGCTCTTTGTTTCTACAGGGTCATTAAAAAAATAACATTTCTGAAGCTTTTTATGCAACCGCGTCAAAACAAACGAGTCCGTTGATATATAATACGCGTGTTGTTGTAAATTATTTTTCACCCCGGACGCTGGTTTTAGAGCCTTTTGTACGACGGTTGGGCTTGAAATTTTTTAATATCACGCATTCGACTTGTCTTTTTGTCGCTCGTCTTTAATCAAAATTTACATGCGACGAGTAAATGGGACATTAATGTGTCACCTGTGTTTTAGGTGGAATACTTTAAAGCCTCGATGTAACTCTATTTTTCTGTTTCTTTTTTTTTTCTTTTAATACTCTTTCTTGTTCTCTACGAGCAATTTGCGCGAATAGTGGAGTGTACGAATGAAAATTCAATGTCCCGTCTCGTATGGTGATCGAAACAAGTAGTTATTGGATATATACTGCGTCGTAGGAAATAGGAAATTTCGTTTTGATTTATCTACCTGTATTACTTCCACGTTTCTGGCATTGATGGTCCACATTGATTTCCATTTATGGATTTCTAATAGCACTGTACTTTCGAGCACTCGTTCCACGAATTTTTGGCATTCGCGTGGCTTCGGACATTTCATCGAGATATCTTAATGGACCTTTATTATTCCAAAAGTGACTCCAATAACATATAATATCGTGTTTCATACCTTTGGACTAATCATAATATGAGTTTGTCACAAAATTAATAAATTTCTTTTTTAATATGTGATAACACAAATGGGGAAAAAATGATTTTAAGAATCCCTACTATTTTTTTTGTTGTAAAATAGGATAAACGAGATTTCGAAAAACTGTGGACAGTCTGAAGCAATTCAGAAACGGTTAAAGTTCGATTGTAATGGCGAGGGATTACAAATTCGGTGTTTCCTCGATAATAAATGTCGACCGGTGCACATAAATAACGAAATTTTTTATACGCGCGGGTCGTTTTTCAGTTCCGTGGACAAAAACGTCCATTCTTTTAAACCAAAACAACGGAACTTCCGGTGGCTGACAAACATAGACATTTAACTACCGAACGTCACGAAACGGGCACCGATAGTCTTTTCATCGATAAACGTCGAATATTTCTTTGACTGGCAAATTTTCCACGCGAATTTTCCAAACCCTCCACCCGTTTCCTGCGTTTTGTCGGTCAGCAGTAGCAAAATTCCATCCAACAATCTAGCCAATAGTTTTTCACAGGCATTAAATCGTATAATCGAATATTATTTTATTCAGCAAAATAATCATCGTATTAAAAAGCACACACTGCTCCGACAAAACATTATCGTTCCACATCGAAATCAATTAACTCGCATTTTCAATACCTATTAAAAAAGAATTTTAATAGATCGCCAATTAATTGGCGATTTTTATTCTCCCCATAAACAAATCTAAACTTCATCGCCCACAATACTTCCGTCGCGTGGCATTCACCGGGTTGAATACGACAAAATTCTATTGATCCCCATCCGCGAGGATAAATACAATTTTCTGGCCGGTGAATGATCGTAATCAGCTTTAATCTCGCGGAATGAATTAGAGATCGAAACCAGGCGGAATTGTAATAGCACGACCGTACAGAGAAAAGGGAATCGCCATTCCGGCGAAACCAATTAAAGAGTCCTCCTCTCATCATTATCATACGTATATACAGGTAGGGTGAATAAGAGAGAAATCGTGAAAGAAAGAGAGAGAGAGACACACACACACATACATTTATATAGGGTGTAACAAAAATACTGGGACACTTTTTCAGTATTGATAGTACGCACCAAAAGATGAAAAAAGTCTATAAAGTTTTGTCTAAAAACCACCTCCTATTTAATATTACCGGCAGAGACTAAAGTTTACGAAAAGAAATATCATTATCTACGGAAAGGAAATCTTAGTGAATGCCCTTAATTTTTCCCAAGTTGTTACAAACCTGCTACGATATAGGTAATCGAAGCTGTTTGGATTAAACAAGAATAAATGCTATTTAACAGAAATATTCGCAGTAATTATATTTTTTCGATTATCTTTGATCTTCTCCGGTTATATTTCAATCAATAATCGCTCCTCTACGACGTACCATTTCGGAGATATGATTTTTAAAAAATTTTTTACAAAAGGGGTTGTATCTCGATAGGGGGTAGTTTTTATACGTAACTTTACAGACTTTTCTTTCATCTTTTGCTGCGTACTATCGATACTGAAAAAGTGTCCCCACATTTTTGTTACACCCTGTATACACACACACACAGTAGATTGGTGAAGAGAGATTGAGAAGTAGAAACGGGTAGCATTGAATGGTAGGAGAGTTCTCCTTCCAATTAATGTCACGTTTCCGTGTGGATCGTTATCCTTATCAGCGGTTCTTTCGGGCTTGAAACGATCGGGAAAAAGTCTCACGGATCGCATCGAGGACGGGTGAAAACTTAGACCCTTCATCAGATTCCCGGCGTGAATCTCAGCGGGGAACGCCGCTGCCCCGGCTACTTCTTATTCCACTTCCGCTTTGTTTTAAAGCAGTCCGGGGAATCGTAAACGGCGGAACTCGGGGGCTACTTCCGGACGCGACCTGCCGCGAATCCTTCCACCGTTTCTTCCGGCAAATCCGTGCCAGAAAACTCGCGCCGCTAAGGGTGAAGAAGGTTATAGGAAACTTCTCGAGAGGTCTTTATGCTTACAGGTGCTACCACCGAGGAGTTTGATCACTTTGGTGCGATCGCAATCGAAAGATGAATAAAATGGCGTTATGTATATCGGGAAGCTATTATTCTTTGAGGCGTTCGATCATTCGCTAAGATTTAATTGGCAGTAAATTGGTAATTGAGTTGCCTAGAACACAAGGGGTATAAGTGACATTCTCAAAAGAACTGAATTTAGCATTCTATTTAGTGGTAAAGGGATCTAACAATGAAATGCCCACTCTGTACATGGTATACCTATTCTTGAAAGAAAAAAATGTTGTACTATATTGTGATTTGTGAGCATTTGTGAACTTTGAACTTAATTTTCTCAGAACTAAATAAATGTCACTTATACCCCTTGTGTTTTAGGCACCTCAATTCATATTTCTGTTGTGAGATCTGAATTGCGAGTAAGTAATCAGGTGGTTGAGTCGATGGGAATGATTGAATGACGATTTTGTAAAGGACCCGAGAAGAATGATGATATATTTATTAAATTCGAACAAATGTAAGGACTTTCTGGTTATTATTTTGTGTGCTATTGTTTTAACATATCCACCGGTGCGTTTTCAAATGGATGAAAGACATTTTACTATTATATTTACGCGAATGTGTAATTGACAAAAATGATTTCCGATTAGAAAGTATAAATTCAATTTACTCTTTTACGGTGCGATAATATTCCTTTGATCAAGGATTCGCACCACGTTTTCGGACACTATTGACGCTCTCATTCAGTCTACGTTAACTCGAGGATTGCCTCCGCAATCGCGTAATAATATTCAAGCGGTAATTCCCGATATCGATATCATCGCCGTGATTTCAATAACCCCTCCCCCGGTAATTACATCTACACATCTCGTATCAATATCCCGCTACTTTCATCGGCAACGAGTACCAGATTACTAATCTCGTTACATACGTGTTACACCCGTATTTTCCGTCGACGATTCGTTACAGATATCGCTTAGAAAAAAAGCCTATCGATCGCCGCCTTTAACGAGGTCGTAACCGTATCTCGTCGAGATCGAGACGTCATTGAGAGTCCAGAATCCTTCGAGATTCAGTACCTCCTTATCGGAAGTATAGAAAGGATCGATGAGGCGAACATTTTAATTTCGCGGAATCATATTCACGAGTCAGCCGAACGGATTGGAACGGTTTCTGGCAAGGTAGAAAGTGGGTGAACAGTGGAATGGCAGTGGTACGCCGGAGTGGTAGGTGGTAGGTGGAGACTACCATTTCATTTGTCCCATTTCAAAGTGAAATAGCTTATAATGTCGAAATAAAACGTTCTCGAACCGCCCGATCGTGGTACTTCACGACCGCCTAAAGTCACCGTGAGAGTTTTAAAGAAACCGATATTCCCCGGAAGAAGAGGACCGCGGGATATGGAAATCCCCCCCGGCATGCACTTTCGTCCATCTTTGGCACAATGGTTCCACGTAGAATCTCATATTTTTACGATAATCGGATCCAACAACGATCATTAGTTAAGAAATTCTATGTATTGGAAAAGTGGTGATGTCGGATTTAATTTACCAATTGATCAATTAACTTTGCTAATAGTCTACTTATTTATCGCATGTAGAGTTTCTACACGGGCCGGTTGCCAAGTGTTATTTATTTATTACCAAAGCAAATGCTGTTCTATTCCAGTTACTCAGCGTTTTATTTTTTAAGTTAACAAATTCGCGATGGACAAATTATCTCCGTTTCTAACACTGACAATGAGTAAAGGTGAAAATAATTAAATTCTGAAGCTGATTGCCGCAAACTTGTATCGTTAAACCAAAGATAAAGATTATAAAACTTGTTTTGAAATATCAATGTTGCAATTATAATGTGTTGTTTAATATAAAAATTTGTCTAATTTGTATATTTCCTTTAGAGGTAGGTAATAGAAAAGACGTGAATTGAAAAAGTAATCTGACATCGATTTGCATGTCGGTAATGTTAAATAAATCCACGGATGAGATATAAGATTGATCTATCAGTCGTGTGCTACGTGTGTGTTATTGCCACAAATGTTTTAGTAAATAATTATAATTGAATAATATATTATTCTGTATTAATAATGTGCGAACAGTAAATGAATTGTAATATAAGTGATATTTACATAAGACTTACTAAGAAACATTTAAATCAAGTGAAACATACCTTGGAAAGTGATGGGAGCACGTTGTAAGGACGTGTTGACACTAGGACGTCCGATCGTAGACTAATGACTGTCCTTCCCCTTGACAATCTCAGGTCGAGTGTATCTGAATTCGGTCGTACTTGAGCCGCTCAACCACAACAATTACGGTGGAAATAAAAGGTCGGGCAGGTAGAGACGGTACAGGTGACCTCGAAAAGGTGTAAAAGTACATCTTTCGGATATTTTCGTGATATTTTGCCTTCGTTCGACTTATTATGCATAACTATTGGAAATATAATTACCAAGTTTGCAATTTGACTGCATAATTTGATGAAATTTAATTCGAAATATAAATTTAATAATAAATAATATTTTGTAAAATGCACGCAAGATAAGGTTGATATTTTGTAAATTGTTTAAGTGACAAGTAAAAGAGTACAAATTTGGTGGTTTTATCCGAACGGCAGGCATAATTTTGTATGACAAAGAAACTTGATAAACGGATGTTTCCGCGGGAATGCGTGTGAAATACATGGATATGTTGTTCAAACTTTTCTTGGCCAAGAATAAGATCCGGTAGTAGCATTGGCTTGAAAATGTCAGGAAGTATCGCGTGCTATGTTGGCAAAAATAGTTAAGTATTATTTATGTAGGATCTACGTTGTAGGTACTCCAGCTACTTCTATTTTCGCAAAAGATTCTTTTGTATGGTTATAAATGTGTCGCATATGATATGAAATCAGTTACTAATAACTTTCTAGATAATTAATTAACAATAATATTTCTATTCCACTGGCATTCGTTTACTTAATCACATGAAATAAATTGCCTCGATCGATTTTCATTCGTTTCTAATATTTGTAATTAATCTAAGTAATCTCTTTAATAAGATGATATAACTATGAATCATGATTCACATTAATCACTTAATTTTGTAATTATATTACACTTAAATATCTTTTTATTTAGAATATAAATCGTATTATTAGTGCAGACAGTAAATTGTCTAATGTGAGTTCCGGGAAAATCAGATACATCCATTTTGATCCACGAGGACAGATCTGATGTCCACAGACATTCATGAAATAGACGTCTACAATCAGTAATATATATTCTATAGATGCCTGTGAGATGTCCGAGATGAAATATCGTTTTGATAGAGGAAAAGGAACGGCCATATCATTTCCGCGAATGTACGTCACATTGCTATGATATGGACGTTTATAATACACTATAATATGCTACCATGTTCTTTTATACAGAGGTCCCGGAGCTGCTTTATGTTATTAAAATAATACATATTCTATATGTGATGCTGTCTATTCGCTGCTCGTAACAAGACAGGTACGTGGTTATATTGACAGTTGAAATATTATCAGGTGTTCGATCAATATATGTAGACATTTTAGAATAACACAAAAAACGTAACTAATGTTGTAGGAGAAATCTGCGGGAATTTTTCCACAGAGAATAATTGTATTTTTGAAATAATTGTTTAGTTCACCCTTGACGAACATATAATATTTGATTAAAAGAAATTAATTAGTTTTATCCTAGTTAAGGTACAACTTATGTTTCATGATCGAGAGAAAAGCAAACAAAAAATTTTCTGATCTAGAATTTTCATTCTGAAATCGTCACGGACATTTGGCACGTGGCAGCGGAGTGAATCTAGATCTATCTTTTGTTTTATTACGTTTAAAGGAACCGGATAAGCATATTTCACGAGAGATTGCTGAGATTTTCGGGGTATCTAAAAATCTACAGCTTTCTACCAAACATTTTTCGTGGCATGATTTGTTTACAGAAATGTTCTCTAATACAACAAATCTTGATCATCGCAAATATTTCTTCTCTGTATAAATTTAAAAGCTGCTTAATCGTAAACATAATTAGAGAATTTTTTAATAAACATAATCGAATGAATTAATCGTATGGAAATATTTTTTAATACAATGTTCCTATTTTCTGCGATAGTATTGCAATTTGTTGTATATTTAGCGAGCACAGTATCAATGGAGGTGATGGATAAAAAAAAAGTGAAGAAATAAATTGATTAACAGAATATCGTAACTCAGTCTATCGATATGGGTCATCTAAAATGGGTCATTTTGAGCTAGAAGTGCCGAGCCCAGTCGACCAAGTAATTCTTGCGTCCACGTTAATTCACGTTACAAGGCTAACTAGCTACCCTATACTCTGTTCTCTGAACAGGGATCGTATGGAAAGACACGCCCGATAGCTAGGAATCCCTAACGAACCTTGCACAAGGTAATACGAACACTGTCCAAATTTCACCTTATTAGTGTAATCTTTTCTCAAGAACAGACTTTACTGATTACAATATTATATTATGTATATTTTTTGTTAAATCACGTTCAAATCCCTTTTTGCACTTAATATAATCTTTATGTATCTAATTTCAAACGAAAAAGATTTATACATTTTCAGAGAAAACCGAATACAATTCGTGTAGAATGTCTATTAGATTGAACAGTGATTTTCAAAATTATTTATAAAATCATTTCGTTGTTTTTCGACAAAATTGTCGCAAGGTGTTGAGTTTATCTAAACGTAAGACGATTCTGTGAAAACGTAGACCACCGAATAGTTCGTATAAACCACGGTTTACCTTTATCGATATGCCATAATGTGTATTTGTAGTGGACAATTTAAATAATAGTGTCGTAGAATTTTTAGTTGGCTGTTCAATTTTATCTGTCGCTTAAATGTCAACAACAAGTATGCCGTGTGAGTTTGCGATATCAAGACGTTCGACGAATTTAAAAAACACATCAACCGAATCTGGTTGTTCGATCTTTATTTTTACGTACCGTGGATCGATTCATATTTTACGTTCACACTAAAAAATCACAATCACAATAATAAATAAAACACACTATTCGCATTACAACTATTTAATTCTTCATTTCATCACAGGTACAATCACCATAACAATAAGTATGTGAGAAGATTCCCGTGTTTGTAACATGTACTTCCACCCGAGATGGAAAAACTTTCGTTGTGTTATTTCCACAAACGAGACAATTTTTCGTCACCGACTACCTTACTTTCAACGAACACGAGCTGTAAAAAAAAAACTTTTCACGAACTTGTTAGACCATTCCAAGCATATTGTCATTACAAAATCCCGAAGATTTCACGAAGTGGCGAATTTTCCTCTGACTACCTATACACATACATACATACATAGGTGTCTACTTTTCTCCCATACGGTCGGATATATATCTTTCGCAAGATTTAGCATCGTCCCGTGAATTCGTTTACGCACACTTTTAACCATCCGCAGCGGTGCACCGGCGATATTTTATTCCGGACTTCACACGCGTCCTCCTTTTTCTGGACTCGAATCTTTACGCGAAACCAACCCCCTGTTTGCCGAGATAGCATCTTGTTCTGGTAAAACCTTTAGATCAATGGGGGGAAACCCTCGACTTTCCCTCTCCAACCCGAACATCGACCCTGTTGACTCAGGCCTCTCAGTGAATGAGCTTTCTCTCTCTCTTTTTTTTTCACTCCTTCTTCTTTTTTTTTCGCTCGAGAGGCTTTCATTCGATACTGCCCGGCAAATAAACTTAACAGCTTTCGCGCGGAGACTTACGTAAGTCATGTCGGTCGTAGAGAAATTAAATTACTTTCGTAAATTAATTTCTTTTTCAAACGTACAAGCCTGTTTGACATGCAAATTTCCAACGTCGGCGAAATAAACTACGTAAAGGAATGTAAATATTTGATTGGAAAAATGTAGTTTTTAGCGCGGTGTTTACATTGGACACTCCCATCCGGGTTCAACGTGGATACAAGTACTTTTAGATCGTATGCAATAGAAAAAGTGTGAGATTGATTTTTTTTCAATAATTACGTGTTAGATTGTCACGTTGAGATTTCTAATTTTTCTGTACTTCACGGGTTATATTCATAACTGACTGTGATTCTACATTTTTCTCTTGTTTACAATTTGTTAGTATCTCTTTAATATTTCATGAGAATTCTACGGTTACATTTTTTTAGTTGAGAAACTTTCGTTGATAAATAATTCTATGCGTATAAAGAAGACAATGTCGTTTCATTTTTTCTCTAAGAATTCCCGACTTACAAAACTTACAACACACCCGGAAAAGATTCTAATTACTAATCAATTGTTAATACAATTTCCATCAGTTGTAAGTAATAAACATTATCAATTTATAACTAAGCCTTAACACTATACAACAAACATTTCTTTTTATTTCTTCCATAAAATCGGTCGTCCTTGTAGAACTTGCCCTGATTTTTTCCAAAACATACACAAATACACAGGATACTTCAAGGTACATACACCGTTTCCACTTAACAGTGACCGACATCCCTCTAACAACACATACACAGAATCCAAACAATATTTCCACGCACACATCGATACTCTCGTCCTTCAGATTCGGTTTTACTCTTTATCCGTGCGAAATCCAATAAATTCAAAACGGATCTATACGAACAGGCTGAAAATTTCGATATCTGCCAATTTATCGCAAACCCACCGGCGAAATTATTCGCGGACATTATAATTGATCAAACTTTATCAGCCGGAAAAAAAGGGCTGCGCGATCGGCAACGCCTGTGCCATTGGCCTTACCGCATCTGCAGCAAACCGTGTACGTATAAAACCGTGGACGTTTTGTTCCTTTTTTTTTTATCTACTTTCCTCGCACTCTTTCTCCCCGTAGCAGCGGCAACCTGGAAAGCGGCAATTTTGTTGCGCCAGCGTCCTTCGTCCGATACCATTCGGCGTCCAGCAATTTATTTTATTTTTTCGCCGGCCGGTGTGGACGTACTTTTAGAACCGTGAAAAAACAAGACCGATGCCTGATGCACCGAGTAAATAGTAACTACTTTACGTCGCAGAATTTAGTAAATAGGAGGGTTTACAGTACGAGCCGGCGAATTCGCCAACGGAATATAAAAGAGTTCTTCACCGGTCCTTGCCTCAATTTTATAACAACAAATAGTACTCGGTACACTTAACCGTACGTTCTTTTATTCGTATTTCTTGGCATGTTTTTTCTTCCGTTTATGTGTGTGTGTGTGTGTGTGTTTTTTTTGTTTTCTTAAGTAAGATTCACTTTCTAACTTTTAGTTACAATTGTTCGTTCACAGTGTATTAGAATTTTTACTCGTTCGTCAGTTTCGAATGATTTTCCTAAAATTTTGGAAAATATCAGTGAAATGATTTGAAATAAATCGAATTAATTGTACGAGGGAAATAGGTTCGTCAAACCGACGAGAATCTGATTTAATACGGACGAATGGCGGCATCGTCGGAATCAAATTCTGGAAGACACCTTAATCGTGAAGACGTGCGACGCAAGTTGACGGTATGGACGAAGGTATATTCAGTCGGGATCATGTTTCACCGGTCACGTCGTACATTATCGTTGTTCTGTGCTCCAACGGGCTTGATGTGCCGGACAGCAGCTGTACGTCTAATTTAAATGGCACGACTTCCGCCCATACTAATCACGCAAACGTAATAACGTTCAGACTCATGCGTGTATACGTCGGAATAATGTTTTTTACGTTTCTAAACAAGAAATCAAAGGATGTTTATAGATATTAAACTTTGTAAAACCAGAGTGAAAACTGATGTAATAACGATCAATTTATATCGAGATTTTCGACGTGTTGAGGCGATTGCACGTTTAATTCGAAAATCCAATACAATCATGGTTTTCGTAATATAGGATTATTGGAGAGCGTTTTCAATTTATTAGGTGTAGAAATAAATCCTCTTCGAGTGTTTGGCAAAATAACAATTTTATTTTGAAAATGGGGAGAAAGTTACTTAATCAGGGAAATATTTACCGTCGCTTTCTAGCATTTCTATGTCTGAGGTAGTTATATTAGATCTCGGTTAGGTATGTACGTCTGGTTAGGTATGTTCCAAATCCGATTACCTTAATTAGTTTATCACTTATAGTCATAAAAAAGTGAGACATTGATTCTATCTCTACAAATAAATAAATATTGAATCTTGAGGACACCACTGGAAAGAAATAATTAATATTGCCAAATTATCATGAAAAAAACATACTTACGTGAAAGAAACAAATTATAAAAACAAAAGGGAAAAAGAAAGACACCTACGTAAAGCAAGTATAATTTGCAAACGTTCCCTTTACACGTGTATCATTTCTATCTGTACTATACTCTATACCTTCTACAATTCAACGAACAAGATGTATTTTCAAGTCGAGCGTGTTACCCGATTTCACTATATTAAGCCGCGGAATACTCTCTCCGCTCCTCCATAAACCTATAAAGCATTCTTAGTGTCACCGGTGCTCGATACCGACGGTTTTCTAAAAACCTTTTTCCCACGCAGCACGTCGCATCGTGTTGTCTATCGGGCTACGTATGTATGTATATAACATGCATGTATATACGTACATGTATGTACGTACAATACATACCTGTTCTCTCGCGTCAGGGCATTCGAACCGAAGCGAATGGTGCGAAGCAGGCCCGTTTTCATCAGCTGCGGCGGATGGGGTTTATCGACGGTAAAAGGAGAGGTCTGAAAGAGAGACAGAGAGAGACAGACAGAGAGAGAGACATAGAGAGAGAGAGAGAGAGAGAGAGAAAACTGAAACAGAGAGACCAAACATCGAGGAGAAAATCAATTTCAAAAGCTGGTGAGCTATGACCGCTTCCGCTTCCAGCAAGTTCGAACTCTTTTGAAAGGCTTTGCTATTAGCTTCCGGCCCTGTATTCCAGTCGCTTACGAAAGAATCGTCTTTTACGATCTGCTACAAGCGAGATAAAAAGGATTCAAGCTATCTGCGATCGATTAATGAGCTCACGTTGCGGAAGTTTAAGTACGTACGTAAATACGTTGCTTGATCGACGTATAGCGTGTTGTAGAATTTTTTTTTTTTATGTTCGATGAATGCGAAATGTGGTGTTTGCTTTTCGTTCGTGTTCACCGGAAGTGTTATTAACTGTGGGTTTTTTTTTCTCGCGTATTTGTATTCGGACGAAATGACACTCACGGTCTGTGCTTGGACAGTCATGAGTGTTTTAGGTAAATGGTATAGGTGTAACGAGTGTGTGTAAATGTATTGTACGTGTTAACAAAGAAAGAGAAATTTTATACTACGTAGGAGAGAGTTTTCAGAAGTTTTCGGAAAATTAAAAAGTTATGAGACCATTCAATCTTCAAGCCCCGGGTTCATCACATTTCCACTCGGATATCAAAGCCTTTTTCGGGAGGAGAACTGAAAGAAAATACCTCACATGAATTTCAGGAAATCAATTAAAGCGATAGATGTACTGTGTATATTGGAAACGCAAGCTTTTGGTAAAAACTTAAATTAATTAAATGTTCAAGATGTCTCTGGACTCTTCCTTTATTTAATTGTTAGTGTGTCATTTTTATCACAAAAGTTTCCAATGGACCCACCAAAAATACCTGTAATTTTACAACATACAGTGTCTTAAAGTTCACCGTAGTTTATTTAATATTTTTTTAAAATTAACCGTACTATATTTAATATTTTTTAAAGTTGACCGTATTTTATTTTATATTTTTTAAAGTTTACCACACATTTTTCGTCAACCGTATAACTTAACACTTAAACTGTAATTACGGTACGCGTCTTACTACTACTCGCGCAAATTGTAATTTACTTTGAGCGCGCGCCGATGTAAGGTTACCGGCACTTTAGAACAACAGCCATTTCGAATTTTGAACATTCGCGCAGGCATAGAATATCCCCAGATTTTGAAGATTAATTACAACGCATTATAATCAATTTTCCCTCGGCCGATCGACATCGAGCTGATTTTCAACAATTCCACGTGACACGGGCTCGTTCTCTTTTTTTTCCCGGCCGAAATATCAATTTCGCTCGATTTCGTTTCGACGTGGAAAATACATTTTCACGACTTAACTTAATAATTCTTTTTTCACATTTCCACCGAAGATGGGAGTGGACAAAAATTAAACTACGATTCGTTTGAAATTATTACTCGCTTTAAATTTTCGAGAAAGAAAATTACAAATCAAATGCCGAGTTTTATCATTAATTTCATATATACGTTGACGGAACTTATAGCATTCTTTTATCGTATGAAATGAAAGTGATTGCATATACGATTGGACCAATACCCTGATTAAATGGAATGTTTCAATAAGCTTTTTCAATTTCGTACTGTTCTAAATAAAAAAGAGGGGTTGAAATTGCGCCGGTACAACGACGGCTTATTGTACTGTTCGATCTATAAAATGTGGGATATATACCATACTATAATATAACATATCATACATAGAACACTTCGTGTATACATACATTAATCCACACATATGTTATGCTATAAAAATTATATCAACGTCATTTCACATATTTCACATATTTAGTTTTTCTTTTATCTCGACGCACAACTCAAATTCCCATAGAAAATAATTTATTAAACACATAAGTACATACTTCATTATCTCTAAATTTCCCTATAATTATATCAAAGTACTTTTCATAAGTGTGCCCATAGTTATAAAAGCTATCTAAGTCAATTTTTTACAAAATTTTGAATATTACGTTTTTTAAAGGTTTTGAAACATTTATAAACAAATTATCAAGACTTTCATTTTTTTTAAATATTGACTGGGCACAAGTATTAAACGAATGACTATAAAAACAAATCATTATATAAAAACGTATTATGGATTATCATTTTGTCTCGTATTTGATATTTCGAAACGGAAGTAAGATTTAGCGAACAATCCCAGAAAATCACTCTAAGTGGTTCTTTGTACCCGCGAATTGCAGCTTGTCTTTTCGCTCGCGAAAATATACAGTAAACACGTGGCACAATACGTTTACGCGTCAATCGGTGAGGATCAAAGGGACGCGGAATTTGCCGTTCAAATAGCGAAAACGTTTTTTGAGTGGCACGCATTCGTTGAAACGCGGACTACAGTAGTATCGCGCTCATTATCGACGTATCGACGCCGAGTGTGTTCGACGGTGGCGATTTACAAGCGTTAACGCTGACCCCGCGACTAAGTGCGCACTATTCGGCGCAGTTTAACATGGTGTAATCGGTAATTAAATTTGAAAATTTGCGCAAACTTTTTTCTTTCCACCTATCGAAAGGACCGCGGCGTTTTTATGCGATTCGCAATCGACTATTGCCGTCGTGAACACTTTGTTTTGGAATCTGTGATTAGGTTTATTAAAAAAATAGGATGTGACTATTGTTTTTTTTTTAATACAAAAATCAATTTGTTGCGACGGTGCAGTAGTTAGGAGGAAATATTGTGTATATTATACATATTCCGTTCGGAGGGATATTTTATACGGGTTGTGTGTTTGAATGGACTCGGAATTTCCGTTTATCGCAAAAGTAATTAAAGTATAAAATTAATTGACGGTATCAGTATTACAAACGACTCACTTGCACGCGATTCGAAATTCCGTTGAACGAGCATGTCCCGATTAACAGCTGAGTGAAGATCGGTGTTGCGAAACTGCCTTCATTGATTTAAAAAAAAAAGAAAAAAAGGTAACTAAATCGAACGTTTTAGCAGGAGTAATTGCGCGTAAATAGGTATGTATGTACGTAACGGTGTCGCCGACGAGAAATAAATTTATCGTGAAACAACGAAGAGGACACGTTACGCCGTTAAGTAAGTGTATCGGGAATGCGCAATGCGAAATCGTGTGTGACGGTTTAATTAATTTAAACAAATTCTGTCGCATTATAGCATACGTTAAGGTATAACGTACCGAACAATAACCATTACGGGCGTGCGTATCAATTAATGGAACAAAGTATTATGGAAATATTTGGCGAGCCATTAATTAGAATTCGGCATACGCGGGGAACGCGATTGAAACCATAAAATGACAAGATTAATTCATGTTTCACACATTTACCTTTGTGTAAAGATTGAAAGGACGTATTCGGGGATTTCTGTTTTATTATTGAATATTCGAAGTTACAATACAATTTATTTAAAAACGAGCGCAAACCGTTGGCTAAGAGAGATCGAATATTAATTATATATAACGGTTAATGGTAAAAAATTAATTATATTTTTAGCGATGAAATACGCTCGTTTTATAAATTATATTCATAAAGATTTGAGATGGATATATATATGGTTTTATTACCTTGTTAATGAAGTTACTTTGTAGTTAAATTAAACGATATTAGTCACAGGCAAACGAAATAACGTATGAAATAAAAAGTATTAATTATCTCTCAAATTATTACAACTGCACGTTCCGTATGAATACATTATTCTCATTAATATTTAAATCGCTAATGAAAGTCATACATACCTGCAACGAAAATGTAAATTAACTATTAATTTGATTAATCTCCTCGCATATGTATAAGCATTGACTCAAGTAAGTTACACGCACTGATGCACTATTATATGTATAAAAAACCGATATCGAATAAGTTCAGCGATCGTTGTCCATTTCATAACTTTGAATATTATTTCGTTAAACATCATCCGATATCTTTGTATGCTCTAAAAACACTGTGCAATACATACAACAAACATCATAAAATATATGCAAGGTGTTTGATTTTCTCAGCATAGATTATTTTCGTCACATATTCTATGAATTTCTCATAAGAACTAATACAAATACATATTTTTTATAATAAATTCCACTGTAAGAGAAAACATAACTTAGATTTCAAACGTTTGAAAAATGTTTATCTAATAATGAATGTTCCGTAACCTATTTTAGTATGTATTAAAAGGGTCGCAATTCTAACGATTCTAATTGCAAAAGCTTTCTGAGGAAATATGTCTGGCAGTGAATATCGTCTGCGGAGAAAACATTTTCACGCGAACACACGCAAATCCCTTTAACAAACTGCAGGCTTATAGACAACCCAAAACGGTAAATATGTACTTTTTGTTCGAGTTGTAAAGCGATTTAAAGGGATGTAAGCTGCCTTCATCCCCATGGCGGCCGCAATATCTTTCAGTTTCGCGTTACTACGTTAAACCTGAAGAACGTCCGTAAAAATACAATGAAACGAACATTCGCAGCAGAAATAAATGCGACGCTGTCACTTTCGAATAATCAATTCACCGCAATGAACGTCAAGTAGAACAGAATATGAAAAACAGCACATACAAAACAATAATAATGAGAAGTTCTTTAAAATTGTGCTGTTTTTATTAATTATTTATCAAATGATATACGTAACTTAGTTATCGTGACAATTTTTTTCAAATTAATTCTCATTTCACGTTGAAATCGAAACTTGAGATTACGTTTTCAAGAATACAATCTATTTAAATGTTTTCATAGTAACCATGACTAAACTGATCAATAGATCTCACGGGTCTCATAAATCATCAAAGTTTTTCAAAGCGTCATTTCACGCGAGTCGTAATGAAACTGAAGATCCAATATTCGGTGAAAAAATATAGTGCAATGATTTCGATTTGCGACGATTTTGGCAAAGTAAAAGTCGTCGATCGACGGAGATTTGATGAGTGGGGAGGTCAAAACCGTTCGCACTTTCATCAACTTCTTTATGGTAGAAAGATCGTGAACTTTATAGTGGTCGCTTGGTGAAACGATGATAGGAAAACAGTCTACCGCGGAAAATAACGGCAAAATGAAAGGAACTTCCAGCATTTCTCGCTTAACACAGCAAATTCTTCGGCTTGAAAGTTCGATCCGCAAAAACGCGGCGTTCTTTTTATGTTTTTGCGTAAAAACATTTATCATTGTCACAAAAAAAATACCAAACGACAAATAATTGTCATGTTTTCGAGATTATCAATGAATTTTTTATTATTCAAACCAAAATCTAATTGTTTTTCTTACTAGAATATTCATCAGTCTATATTATCGTTATTAAAACATTAATTGTCATTTATTATAATACAATAACACTTACCAGTACCATATACACCGAATATTAATTATATTGAACACACTTCTCACACTTACACATGCAAACAACAAATTTTCTGACAATTTCTCCAGGGTACTAGCTTTCTCTCGTTTCACCTATTGATAACATGACAATCTCTATCCTCGCAGGTGTTTTTCGAAAGTACTCTAAAACATACTGATGTGAACAGAAATTTAATTTGACGAAGCAGTAAAAGAAATCGCCGGAAATTCGTCGCCAACTACAAAACTACTACCCTACACCTCATTAATAATTTATTAAAAATTCCCCAACCACAATTTGGAAGAATTCAATCGCGATTGAAATAGAAACCTGAAAATTATGAAAACACCTGGGAAAATCGCTGCAACGCTCTAATTACCGCGAGACACACCTGCGAAATTTGTGCGACCGTGTTTAGACGGTTGGAGAAACGATATCAATGCGAGATAATGGGCGACTGGCTCAAACGGAACCATGGCGACGGTTTCACCCCGTCAAATATGATTTAACCCGACGGGAATGGATTTTAGAGACGAATCTCTATTCCGCTTTGTTACCCGGCGAAAAAAAAAACGGTGATTTGCTTTGTTAGACAACGTTTCGAGGATCGTTTATTAATACGATACGTATCCGTGTTTCACAACCGTGTCTGTGGTGGTATCGATAACAATTAACCGTAATCGTTTTACGGAGATTAGAATATTTAACGGGCGATAAAATAACATTCGCGATAAAGCGTCGCATTTACATATTATTGGTCCGATCTGTCGGAATATGATTTGTCAATTTTAATACACCGGACAATATTCCGCGGGAGTTTCATACTTTACAGTTATACTTTCATTTTCATTTAATCGACTACGACTCTGCCCCGCTTTATGGACGTTGTAATTGATTGTTTAATCGCGAACAATGCGGCGACGGTGTCATCGAAATTCGTGATTTTCGGAATTTTTCCTCGCTCAAGGTAGAAATTAATAGGAAAACTGTGCTGTTGGGCTTGGGGAAAAAAATTAACGTAACGTCGGTACGACGCGGTGTGATAAGGGAATATTCAAATTGTAACGACGATTAAAAAAATAATTAGACAAAAAGGTCTAGCACATAGACGCCGGAAGTATCTAATACAGAAATCTCCGAGTAATATAAACCCTGACGTTTCGTACAACGAATAAGATACACAAAGTAATCCAATTACGGTAAAGTGGGTTTAGAAGTCGCGTTGGAAAGTATTACGTTGTAAATTACATTGCTCGGCACCCGGAGTGCTGGTATTCTTAACTCGCCGTACTTCAAATTCTACGCGTGAACTTTACCGTCCACCTGTTACGAATCTACGTCGAAGTCGATGGTAAAACCAACAAATCTGTCGAGCAAAAAATACTGTGAAAGCTTCTGTCAAACAGCGAGAAATTAAACGTCTCTGTGCAAAATTGATTATTACAATGAATAAATAACTAACATGATCAAAAGTCCTGTGAAAAATCATGATCATGGTAAAAAGGATCATTAAAATCCTGCTGTCCTTCGTAAATGAATAAAGAGTCTTTCCACGTTATAAAAGACAATAAAAAAATGTGATTTTTCCAAATAATAAAGTACAGAGACGTGTTTCCAGCGACACGATTTTAATTCAACGCGTAAAAGTCTACGAAAAGCATGTTAATACTTATCGTGTCTCGTCATGCATATGAGATATTGGAAAAAATTTTGTTAATACAACTTTGTATGTGCGATCGGACGAACTTTCAGCGAATTCGCATACGAAGTATCACATGCGCAGAGTGGCCGAGTGGTTTGAAAATTAAATTAAAATGCTGATGCGCGGTTGGTGGGGAAAAGGAGAAAAAAAGAAGAGATAGTAGCGTTGCATAGAAAAATGGAGAAATTTTCATAGAATAAAGTAAAGTAGTGTTACGCTGCTTCATTAAATTTATGTATTATACATGTATATTACATCTACACGTAAGTTCGCAACGATATACAAAAATCTACCGGGGAAAATCGTATGTTCTCGAATTTTCGCAGATTGAAACAGATAAAATCATTTTTAAATACTGAAACGCTACTATAAAAGTGTATAATCAAATTTCAGATGGACTCTTTTGGGTCCTTGGAGTATTTTTTTGTGGCCCACTCATTGATGGTACATACAAATACATTTGTGTAGTCGTCCTTCGTATAGTCGACGGTAAACATAACTGTTAAATGAACTTGACAATGTTGTTTTTGTGGAAGGACGAATGTCACTGTGATAACGTGACGCGTTTCGCAACAACCCCAGACGAAGATTTACATATAAAATATGCTAAGATATAGTATAATACAGTATATTAAATACTTTTGAGCCTGTATTTACATACACGGATTTCCTTGTTCCTTTAAATTGAAAAAGAAATGCGGTATATACATGATACACCATATTCAAGATGTAAGAAGCCTGTGAAAAAAGTCATTTTCAAAAACTTCAACGATTTTCTATTAAATTCCGAATAATTCCCATATAATTCACATTCCCAGTAATTCCTAAATAATCACATAACACGCCACCTGCAGAAGAAAGTAATTAACGAATAACAACCGCTTAATTTCCCCGCGAACTGAATTCAGGATAGACATTTATTTCTACCGAAAAGTAACAGCATTTTTAATTCCTCAATTCTTTGACGGCAACCTTTCAATTTCTCTTTTTGATGCTGCGGTATTCAGACGTGGGAAAATTGGATTCATCCTGCAGGGACTGGACCGTATCGCTAATCAAATTCTTCTTCCCGATACGGACGGGACCGGGAAGAAAAATATCGAGCTAACTCCTAAAAATATCGCCAATTCTCTGTTTTTTTTCCTTGATATTTCTATTCACTGAGAACCGCGAAGTATAAAAGATTTTTTTTTTTAATCGATACTACACCCCGGTACAAATTCCGCACAATCTACGCGATGAAAATTCGGCGTAGAAAAATCGTGGTAACAAGAATTCCACGCGAGACATATACATATATGTATAAACTACGGCTAAAAACGGGAATTAACCAGAAAACGAACAGTTCCTCGCAATCTATTACACCGTCGAGATTTCGCGCTAGTAACTTCACAGTAAAACACACGTGTGCCACCGTATCGCACCGGTTACAGCACACAGCCTTTCGCAGAAAAAGCCCGAAATCCGTGTTACAAATCCAAATTCGATCATGCGACGCTAAATCTTTTGCACCCTCCTCCCTCCCCCAACGGGGTAAAGATTTCCCAACGGTTTCGCTTAGCCCGGTGAATTTATCACCCCCCGCGTCCACGAATAGAATATTCGCCGAAAGCAACGATCCCGATCTGCCCTTAGTTTTCGCGAAGCAATCGAACGATACCGCGGAAATGGATGCCGTTTTCGAAAGCCCGCATAAACAAGAAACACCATTATCTACCAACCGAGAAGATGTATCGCGCAAAGGAGACGCTAAACGAACTCGTCTCGATGGAATTATTCGTTTTTTACCTCAAAAAGTCTTCGATTTTGAGAAACACCGCGAGAAAACAGATTAACACGTTACCGAATACTTTGAATTTAAGAACCGTGCTCGGAAACACATTTTTCTGGATACGAAATTATTCCAAATTGTTAAAGCATGAGATATTGCAGAGACAAAGAATTGATAATATATTATTTCGAAAATATTGGAAAATATAAATATCCACACTAAAACTACCGAGACCGGTCAAATAATCGGTTTCAAACTTTTTCTTAAAATGCCTGCATGTAACGTTATAGTTTTCAACCTTAATTTCATTCATCAACATAAGGAAAATACAGTTTTTATGCCAAATTAACTATTACGTGGAATTAATTGTAAAATTTATCGTTTTTACGGATTCGATAAGAATATGTACACATAAACTGTCAGTACGTTTAGTATTAATTGATGATATGTTATTTGGAATAATATTAACAAATAAATGCATTATTACACTTCGATGTTGATTATCACTTACTTTTGATGTTTCTTCTTCCATCTACAGGACAGCTATACCCGTCATTTGCGGCAACACGTGTTAACGGATCCCACCGACGAGAATCCGTCATCCCCGAATCAGTGATAGTTAGTCGACGAATCGTTGCACAGAATTCCTCGGTTCCACGGCGGTGAGCGACTCGTAAATTAACACTAGAATTACCAAGGCAGTCAAAATGACTGGTTTCTAATTTCTTCTAAAACTCACTGGAATTTATAACAGTGCGTTTTGTGAAATTCTTCACAACTATATTCCTCTATGTAAAGAAATAAATCAATCAATTTAGTATCTTTTCTTATTCCCTATTCCCAAATATAGTTATCAAATGTTTTTAGATGGACCGAATTAATCCTCGGTAGTTCTAGTGTTAAGAGCCGACTGCCGGTCGTTGGTTAAATCTGCGAGAAACGCTCGTAAACCACAGCCATGCGACGTTCCCGTGTCTCAAAAGGCGTTCGTTCGCGTGTCTCCGTGGTTTCGTTGCAGATTCGCCGGCGAATTGAATCTTTGTAAATCACGGATAAATCTGTGCGCGAGCAATTTCCGAATACGGGATCGGTCTTTCCTGTGTTCGGACCTTTTGCAACCAGCGACGAGGGGAATTTAGTGGCCGGGTAGTGGTACGTTGTGAAATACATACTTGAAACACGGTGAAATACTTGAGGATTAATCGTGAAATAGGGTAACGGGCTCGGTGTATCGGCCTCGAGAACTATTTCTTCGGGAAATTTACGGCGAATCATTAGGTGCCGCGCGTTTATGAACCTTTAAATATGATTTACTTGGCATTTGGGGGAAGAAGGGTAGGAAAGGTGGTATTCAATTTTTATGGGACGTAAGATAAATGAAATGGAATAATTGAATAATAATCTGCGTACTGTACTTATATGTAGGTACATATATTTTTTGATATTTTGTTTACTACAAATTAATCGAATAATTAGTGGTCGGTGTGCTTTTATATTATAAAATCTAATTTTATGAAATCTATTTATTAGTTTCACAGAATTATTGTATTATTTGTATAGATTATAATAATTATATGTACGCTACATATACATAATTGTGCTGGTTTCAGTTGAACAGGGAATTTATTAACCAAAATTATGTCAGCGGGATAGAGGAGCCATAAAACTGTAGAACGTTAATTAATTATGTTTCCGTTTAATATTACTTTGCCCCCGGGAAATCCTGTCCCGGTACAAATGCCAATCAAATACTTTAAATTAGATGTTTTATACGAATAACTTGTCGCAAAAAAAATTCAAACAGAAAGAAGCCTGGCACTCGGTGTACATGTACGTGTGTATAAAACATTTTATTTCCGAAACCTGACTAAATTCGAGAAATAATTTCGACAGGATGAAAATATTGTTTGCAGGAACGAACGGTTAAACGAACGAATTTCCCCGAATTAATCCGACGAAAGAGAAGCAGGCGATTCATCGCAGCGAAAAATGTTCATTAACCTTATAATTTCACCTTTCTAGGTCACGAAGTACAGATTTATCGATCGAATTTCCCCGCACTGCTAAATATTAAAAATAAATGTTTCACGCTGTATAAAACGTTCCCCCGTTCGCGTTAAGACACGAGGAAAATCGAGCGAGCTTTCTAATTAAATCGCGAAACACCATCGCCGAACTGAATTACAGAAACCGTGAACCACTTTGTAATTGTGTAGCATTGACGTGCACCGCGCCGATAATACTCACGGAGCTAAGTAACGCGAGAGTAAATCTGTGGCGAATGGTTTCCAAAGCCGTAGAAAGGCTATCCGGGGGCCAACAACTTGTATTAATCTTAAAATACAGCCAGACCGTTTCGACTACCTTCCGTTGCGAGCTCGGCGAAAGATTCGTTCGATTTGTTACCGTAAAAAAAAAGAGAAAAAAAAACAAAGTGGGGGAGGGAGCAAAAAGAACGGATTGATCGTAAAAAAGTTAATATCCCCGGATATACGAAGATTAGTTTACAGCCTCCACAAATTCTCAGCTGGAAATTTTTCGGGCTGCCGACCAATCTGCGTTAATATTTTATTTATGACGCAATAATTTGCGACCACCGCGATGCGCGCTGTGAATAAAAGTTCGAATATGTTTCCGTTTCGAAATAAATCGGAAGAAATATATGTGTGTGTGTGATAAGATGAATTTTGGTATTGTAATACAGAGAAGAAATGCAAGTAGTGTGATCTCTTGGAATGTTTAAATTAATTGCGTGAATTATACATGTAGTATACTTGATATTAGGTGATGATAGCAATTTTTTTTGAAAAGGTAACACACTGAATGTGTTACAAAAATGCTCAGTATCATTAATTAGAGATTTGTTAATTAAACTCAACTGTACACTCGTTGGAAATTAACGTAAAACTTCGTTTCTATGACTCCGTATGCTGTATTATAAATCCGCAATTTGTACTAAAACACATCAATTGCACAGCATATATTCGCGGAGCTTAACGAGAAGTGAAAACCCCCGGTTTCACGTGATTTAACCTTTTGCTTTGGCGTAGCAAAGATTTCCAGCGGATTTCAATAATTTCGAAGTTTTAGGAAATGTTTAAAATTCAAGAAACCTCGGAAATGAGTTCGAAAGTTCGCTCGGCGATCGACCTTCGCACTTTTTCTTTCGATCCAGTTCACTTCATTTGTCGATTAAAACTCTAGCATATAAATTCAACGGTTTCATTCTTGAGGAAACTTCGTTACGGAAAATAAGACGAAACTTGATTTCACAACTATCGGACAAGATCGCCGGGGTGCGAGGCGAAGGAGAATAGAATTTCGACACGGAGATAAGCAGATGGTTTATCGACGTACCACTTCGAAATCGTTCGAACTTTTCATTATAATTATTCGTTTAAATCGAACGTCAGTGAGCGTGAAATAAATCGGCCTGTAATATTAAAAAATTAAATAAACGATTCGTCATTTTATTACAACTTTCCCGGTTTACTCGAAAAACTTTGTATTATCGAAACATTTATCGACGAAATTTAATAAAAAGCTTAATAAATTAGACAATAATTAACAACCCATAATTGAACATCGGTACAACAAGAAAAGTGATATTCGAAACATAAAGGGAAAAGTTTAATTATTACACGATTTCATAAAAATTCGCAACAAAATATTGCAAGAATTTTGTTTAAAAATAATAAACGTGCTATAATTATTAAAAGTTTTCAATTACTCCTCGCGTCTGAAATGTTTAATATTAATCGTGGTGAAGTATTTACATAAACTGCCGGCGTACATACCTAAACACGTTTTATTTTCATTTCGCTTATAATCTCGAATAACCTCGCGAATACACCGTGAAACTTTTATACAGCTGCGAGCGTAGAAAAAGATATCTGTCGGACGATTGCCGTGCACGTGAAAACGTCGACATGCCTTCTTGCATCACATTCAAATAGATCCTTTTCTCTTACGACCCCGTCGGGAAAAGACGGTGCTGCCTGCATTTCCGGGCTAGCGCCATCGAGGTTGCAGGACGTTTAAAATTAAATTCGTCCCTAGAATTCCACTGGGGCCATTGTACAAGTATAAACGTAGCAGCTTGTTACAGTATGTACCTGAGATCATGAAGGATCGAAGGGAAATCGCGAGAATGTATGATGAAAAAATGGGAAGGATTAAACAAAACAAAATTAAAACCCTATTTTCATAAATTCTTATATATACATATTTTTTTTTTAATATAATTCGAACGCAAATATTAATATGAAACAGTAACTTTTATAGTGTCATTGCCATCACCAAGTGCCAAACTTAATACTATGTTTACAAAATTCTGCATTTCCAGATATTGGTGAATCATTTAAAACAGTGTCATTGCCATCACCAAGTAACATTTATAGTGTTATTAATGAAAATAATGTTGGATCAATGTGTTTCACATTGCAAAATTGTTTAAACTAATCTGGAATCTCAGATTATTCTGTGATACTATTATACGTAATTTGATGACGAATTATGCCTAGTAGTCACAGTATAATTGAAGATTGTAAAAAAAAAACAGAGTGTTATCCCTTCCAACATGAATTTTTACTTTGCCTGTGTCGTTGAGCTTCTCAAGTATAGTCCATTTACTCGGTTGCATCAGTGTTCACTTTCTTTTTTCTAACAATGAGAAATATCAATATCCTTTACGACGGATACTAAAGCGTCGAATAGACGAACATTGCCTGTAACAGAGGTTGTCTCGTATTTTATGCGAAAATACGTATGCGACATTTTCTCGATGTCGTATATATGTATGCTGGTTATGTTTAGGATCTCAGGCCATATTCGAAACGACTTACGATCAGCCCCTGGCGACCACTCTTGAGAACCAGACTTTTCTGGTCTCTGAATTCCTTTCTTTGCCCTTTATGTGTGCAGTGGTATCGAAGGAATCCATGACACGCGATTTATCCGCGGCGAATCAAAGGAACATAATAGAAAGAATCTCACGAATCGAAGTTCCACCGTGATATACGTCTATTATTTTACGCTTCACAGAGGACCCGCTGGAAATGTCTTTTATATAATATTTAATCGGAGAGTATCGGCAATAGAAATTGACGGTGCGGTAGATACCTTTTTTTTATAGGTTTTATACAATTTATTATGTAGCATATTGGTAAAAAAGGTGAAAAGAGGAGAGGAAGTGTGTGTAGATATGGATAAAAAATGTTGAAGAGTGATTATTTCTGTTTTTCTGTATCGCTATACTGTGTTCTAGTTGTAAAGTTTTATGAATAATAATATTTGTCAAAGTTTCAAGAATATGTAAAAGGGCTGAAGTACTTTCGTTGTTAAATTGAAGTTTTGCAGTAAACTTTTGGAAATTTGTATTGAGAAGTTCTTATCGAGTATACAATCTTAGTTTAAATGTATTTCTGATATGACATACTTATTTATATTGTAATTAAGTGAAAAATAGTTGAAGAACTTTATGCTTTCCCTTGAAATGAAGTTCATTAAGCATTTATTTCTTGCGATTGCTTCACAAAAGATGCGAGATAATTGAAATATGCAGAGTTAAAGATTCTGCTGTATTTTCCCGAGAAATTAAGGGAAAAAATGTATATACCTCTTGAATGTTTACGAAATTATTATTACAGGCGTGGCCGGCATCATTTATTAAAAATAATAAAACACTAAACAAATTTAAAGATACGTATCTAACGAATTTTAATAAATTTTTCTGTTCGTTAGTTTTCCACGTACCTACACTTTTTCAGCCCTTCGTGAAACAGGAAGGGAACATCATTATTAAAATTAAAATCCATAATTATTTTGTTCCAATGGAAAAACCAATGCGCGTTCCCAACGGACTTGTTATCCGGCTTTAATCGAAGTATTTTACATTCACAGACGTAAAAAAACGTTTAATATTCACGCACGCAAAAGCACACACACACACACACGTTCGTGCATTTCCGAGCACGGTAAACGAGTGATTTCACAATTGCATCATCGAACATTTACGGCGACAATTGAATATCCACGAATAAACGAATATATCCGATAATTTCCCACGAAACTAACTTCTACAATAATACCGTTCTTCGTTACACACAACTTATGTTTCTCGATCGACGATAAGAGGTTGCGGAAGTTCCTTATGCTATAACATAACTATAGTTAACCAGATTTCCATAAAACTCAATTTAAATTCAGATCATAGTTTCGATTCCTCCGAGCTGACACAAGTTGCCGTGCACACGTGGACGACGTTCTGCTTATTTACGTTTTCACATAGCAGAATTTCAGGCAAAGATTCGCCGGTCGTCCAGGATTCACCGCAAAACGCATTGTTTTCCATGGCAAACGGCCACCACTCGCAGGAAGAATTTCCGAAAATCATCCAGGATCTTCGATGACATTCATCGTGGCATTCGAAGATTTCCGCTGAAGTCGTTGAATGTCAATACTTGAATGGACTTCGAGTGGAAGTAATTCAGTGGTATGCGCGATATGTTCACGGTGGGTATATATGCGAGAATCCCTTGCGGATGCGACGTCAATATCCTGGAACTTTCGTGACATATTCGCGATGGATATATGTCACGTGGAACGAATTGTGAAATTTCGCCAATATCTTTGCTTTCCACTCATTTTTCGAATTCAATGAATTTTTATTATCCCAACCCCCCCCCCATCCCTTCGAAAAATGATTTTCTCGTTAACGTCAGATTCTATGAGAATAATTTTAAATTTCATATTTAGTGGAACGAGTATCGCGTGAAGAAAGTGAACATGTTAGGTTGAAGAAAAATTTAGTTTTCGTAATGTAGAATATGTTTTACTGAAATTTCAAATTTATTTGTTGGACTAATTTGTCGAATTCAATGAGTTTTTATTATTCCAGGCTTGAAAAAATGATTTTCTTTCTATGAGGATAATTTTAGAAATTTTATATTTATTGAAACGAGTGTCACGTGACGTGAGTGTAAAATTTGGTTTTCGTAGTGTAGAATATGTGTTACTGAAATTTCAAATTCTATGATTTGTTCGATCGAGAGAGTGTTTAATAACTGGAGTTTGTTTTAGAATTATTTGTAACAAATATGTTCTTCCGACGTGCTATCGGTACAATAATTTCAATTTCCTCTTCCACACTTAACGTGCTTGATTCTCGAATATTCTCCCGGAAATGATATTTAACTCCACTTCCACTGGAAAATGAAGAAACTGCTCTCAGCGCTTCGGTGAAAATGCTCAGTGTTCTTAAGAAATCGGTAGAACGTGAGTAAGTGGAAGTACTACTTAATTAATACGGCTTGATTCTAAATGAATGCTAATCACCGCGAATCTTTTCCCAACTTTTCGTAGTAGATATATTATCAAGGAAAGTTCGCAGTAGTTCATACCGGGTCGTAAATATCTAATTGCATCCCAGTTTTCGGCAAGACAGTTAGTCGTCTTTAATATTGAAACTATTGCAATACTTTGTGTTAAAATATGTTGGAATACTTTTATAAAATATAGACTACCCAAAATGACTATTATACAATTAAATTCCAGTCATCCCATATTTTATAATCATTCACTTTCACATTTTATGTTTTATCAATAAATACATGAGTAACAATCACTATAATAAATCAATATTAAACAAAACTATACAAACAAAATTAAAAATTCCCTAATCCCTCCTACAACATGGATTAGCTGCCATGGACACCTAGAAAACCCCCAAAAAAGGCATCCCAATAATTTGCAAAATCCACGTAACACCCAATATTAAATTAGTAACCTTCGGTTCGTTTTACTCCACCAAGAAAGAACGTAGAAATACTCGATAAATAAGTGATCAACAGCTTGGACAGGGTCCAAGGAAACGGTTAACCGTCACTTTCCTGAACTCATTGATCATTCTTGAGTGTATACGTTCACGGACAGCAGAAATTCGTAGAGTGGTCGGTCGAAGCAAATGAGAGATTTTTCCGCTGTCGAAAATCCAACACGTTCCATACACACATGTACATGTATTGTTATATTTATATATATGTTATAACATATAACATATATAACATATATATACATATAATATATATAAAATATGTATATATATATATAAAAATGTATACATAATATATATATATATATATACATATAACATATAACATATAACATATAGCTATACATATATAAATATTTTTCATGTCCCCTCCGGTGTAGGTGACAAGAACGTTCTTTTGGCGCGATTTCATCTCTCGTCTGCAATACGTTTGAAAAGTTCGACTCGATTGTCGAAGCAAGCTCCTTGTCACAGTCCATCCCATTTACTTAACTGCCACTCGAGGCAGCGTTTTCAGAAAACCGTTTTCCGCCGTCTGTGCAGTTGTTCCTTTCCGTAGCCGGGCTGAAGCACTGCGGGAAAAGGGCAAGAAAATCGTATCGCCACTCAGAGACACCCAATCTGGAAACCTTCGTAAGTTATATCGAAGGGGGAAACGTGTCGACAACGTAATAGAAAAGTAAGTACACGATGAAACTGATGTATCACGGATCCAGAAGACGGGGTGAACACTTGGCTGGAAAGGTGAATAGCTTAGGGGATGCGAGTCCGGTGCATTACATACCATAACCTTGTGATATTTACCATTGCCAAGAGAAAGCCAAATAGAAATTTGTAAATCAGAGAACTAAATACCTAACGGGAAATTTGGTATTTGCATGAAATGGTGTACGGTAATCGGAGTTTCGGTTAGAAATGTTCAACTTCTCGTTGCAGGCGGATTCTTCACATTTCACGTTTGAGCTGTTGACACTATTATTTTTGACTTTGTTTAAATGAAAGGGTTATTGAAATTGGAGACAAGTGATAACGTTCATCGTTGCGTCGCAGGAATTTTATTACGCGTTTAATGTTGGATAACGAGATATAGTTTACCGTTTTCGAACAAGTATCATAAAGAGAGATTCGAATTTCATTAAATTCACTATTTGGCAAAAGTTTGAAAGGCAGGAATAAAGTTGATACTTGTGCTATGACGTGGAATCGATAAGTGAACCGTATCAGCGGGTAACGAGCAGTTACTTTCCTCGTTTCTTTGAACCATTTCCATATTGTTTTAGACCAACGAATTTTTAAAACCGATTGTCTAAAAAAAAACACAAAAAAAAGTTAAATAAACTACCGAGTACTGCCATCGGCAATCTCGCCGGGGGCTTCCTACACTCGTTTCAACGAAATTGTCGTGAACCAAAGGAAAATGAAAAAAAAAATATATACGCCGCAGAACTTTATCGTTTTGGGATAACCACAACAGCGGCCCTTGTGACGCCAAAATATAACTTTCAAAGTACTGCGCTTCCCTTTTCATAAAAATTCCAGATTAAAAACGTTACGATAAAAAAAAACAGAAATGTATCGATAAAAAGCCAGCCGGAAAACTTTGTCGTAGTTTTATTAAAAAATTCTTTTTAATGGATACGTTCGACGAATTCCGTGCAATCCGAAACGCCGAGTGTCCGACAAGAAAAGACTTTTCGATTGGCTTACCTGCAATTTCCAACAATGTTGGGATTTTCCTTAATGTAACGAGACGGAAACCTGTGCGGAGTTTCGAGAACAAAGGAATTCATCTTTGCTAGTTCGTGTATTACAATGGAAGACCACGGGACACGGTGCATTCAACTTTATGCTTGAAATTGTTCCGTGTGTACGTGTGTGTGTGTCTTCTATATGAATGTGTATGTATGTATGTGAGTGTGTGTGCACGCGCGCAATCGCGAGATCTGACCGTTCTACGTATCTTGTTAGTAGGTGACCCCGCTGTCAGAATGATGAAGACGCTAGTTTCCGGGTCACACGTTACGCGAGAGTATTACGCGCATACACGTACACACACACACACACTGTTCAACTTACACCTTACGCGAACTATTGTTGAAAACCCCCTTGAAACTGATGTATATGTATCCCATTAATTAATCTGTTTCTCAGCACTCAATTTAGTCATGGCTGATCGAACGATTGTTGGCAAATTTTGGAAGAATATTTTGTACTTTTCTGTTGATTTACACATTCGCGACGGTAAATTTTCTCCGTTTCTAATATTGCAATTATATATCTAATACTGAAATAATAATATTCTGAAGTTGGCTGCCATAGACTTGTATCGTTAAAACAAGGATAAAAATTATAAAATTTGTTTTGGAATATCACTGTTGCAATTGTGTGCGGTTTAAAATAAAGATTTTTCTAATTTGTATGTTTCCTTTAGAAGTAAGTAATCCACAAAAAGCATCGAAAATGCAAAGCTATGGGCCAAGTACAAGAGAATGCTACATTGGAATAGGTTGCTCATTAACATAAACTGCATTTTACACAGGATTTGAAATCAATCAAATGTGAGCAAGTTTGATTGATTTCAAATCCTGTGTAAAATGCAGTTTATGTTAATGAGCAACCTATTCCAATGTAACATTCTCTTGTACTTGGCCCATAGCTTTGCATTTTCGATGCTTTTTGTGAATTCTTTCGTCTTTTCCGCAAATTTTTAGATATCGTCCTGAATCTTTCACTGTCTTATTGGGCTTCGAATTCCGCGTCCAAAACGTCCCGGATGGTTTCAATAGCTCAAAAATTACGGAAATGACGAAGGAATTACGAATATCGCGAAAAATCGTCAAATTTAAGCAGTTTTTCGTTCGGCATTCGCACAATTTTTGTTATAGCGAACAAGTTGTCCCAAAAATATAAAGCTAATCGCGTAAATGGATCTTCGCAATGAAAATTATTTTAATTTGGAAAAATCGTACGGAATGTCTTGTAAATAATCCTCGAGTGACAAAATGTATTTCTTACCTTTGACGTTTCTGCCCTCGAATTAACGAACACCTCCGCGTAAAGCACTGAATTAATCACTACCGATTTAAAAATCATAATGAAACAGTTAAAAACTCTCGAAATCACACTGAGGTTCGTTCACTGTGAAAGTCGACAACCAAATGACGGAAGGACGAACGCGGTGTACTTGTCAGGTAAATTTTCACGGTCTAGGGGTCGGCCAATGAAAATACAAATAACACGAACGGAGTAATAACCTTGTTTGCGTGTTCGACGTCCTTGGGTGACACAGCTGGCTGGGATTTTTTACAATTCTCGGAAACGTCTATACAAGTGTCCCAGAATAGTCATAGAAGTAATGATTGTTTCTCACACGAACGTCTACCAACATGTTGTGTCCATTTTCAAATAAATACGTGTGCAAATAAAAAATATAGATATGTGTGAATTCCAGGAGAACAAAAATCGACGATGGGAATCGTGCATAGAATAAAAGGGGTTCTGAATCGAATATTCTAAGAGTACGGGAATGACAGTCGAAAAACAAGAATTTGACACGGTTTTTTGATCGGCTTTCGCTCAATTTTTGAGATAGCGATCTGAGGCTGGTACCATTGTTTTAGTTAGGAAATTCTACGCCAGATCAACATATAATAGTTGTACTTTTCGAAAATTTAATTTTTCGCAAAAATCTGAAGGGGGTAGGTCAGGATTTTTTGCGATTTTCGTAAATCGCTCGCCATTTCTACAATTTTTTAGATATCAAAATAATTCTTTCACTGTCTTATTCGGCTTCAGATTCCGCGTCCAAAACGGCCCGGATCGTTTTAATAGCTCAAAAATTGTGGAAATACCAGGCGAATTACGAAAATCGCGAAAAATCCTGACCTACCCCCTTCAGATTTTTGCGAAAAATTAAATTTTCGAAAAGTACAACTATTATACATTGTTCTGGCGTAGAATTTCCTAACTAAAACAATGGTACCAGTTTCAGATCGCTATCTCAAAAATTGAGCGAATGCCGACCAAAAAACTGTCATTTTCATACATCGCTCGCCATTCGCGCAATTTTCAAGATATAAAAATGATCGAATATGTTTCGAATGCGCATTCTGAACCTTAATTTTACGAAGCTTGATGTCAAAAACGTAACGTAACAAACATTTCTAATTTAATATGTTAACAATCTGGATGTGTGTGAGAGGAAATTTCATATAAGAACATATATAAAATTACTCGGGTGGACGTCCCCTACAAGAATATCACCATAGTTTGGGGGAAATATGCGGATTTAATGCCGTTTGAATACCCCGAAAACCTCGATCTAATTCTTCCGGAAAAGAGTAGTTCAGGTCTACCAGTCGGGAACTCTTGTACTTGGTCCGAGTCAAGACCTTAACTCTTGATAAACCACTTGTCTATTATCAAAATTACGTGATTCACTTCACCGACAACCACGAATAGAACTTGAAGAGACGTGAATTCACGTCAGGCGGTCGCGAATGTGTTTAAATGAAACTACTATAAAAAAATTAATTTCATCATTATCGCGTGCACTAAATTTGCTATTAACTGTATGCAAACGTGAATTGCATAATTTATAATAAGGTTAATTAAAAGATGGGATATTTCATCGGTTCGATGAAAATTGGATTGTATATATTTGTATATATATAGAAATTGTCGGCAGGTTTAGTATTAAGCAGTAGAATCGCGTTCATCCTGAACCAATTAAACAGGATATCGATTAATCCGAACAACGGACCGCAATGGAAGATAATCAAAGTGGCGTAAGTCCTCGTCAATAGCAGGGATTCGGCGTTGGATAAATGTTTCACGTTCATTTTCTTATTTTTTCAACTGTAACTTTTATATTTCATCGATAACATAATATATCGAGATTTCTTTTATAACAGTAGGACGAAAAAACGAACGATAGCACGTCGATTTTTTCTGATTTTTAACACACGTATAAACCTTCCTGAATTAAATCAGGATTTTTTCAAATCGCTCAACTGTCACCTCAATTAACACTGAATTCGTTCATTCACAAAGCGCTGAAAAATTGAGGAAATTTATTCAACGCACATTGTTTCAATATCAAAGTACTCCACTGAAGCTTTCTTTGACCATTTCTATGAAAAATTCACAAATATAAAAATTTATCAATGTTTTATATTTCAGTACTTACACGAAGCGATCCAAGTTTAATATAAAAACCTCTTCATTTTTTAATCCGTCCATATAATACCAGCCCTGTAAGGAGCCAATTAAATTTAAATACCTACTCGTTCCTTTCAAAACATCCTGTGGACACGTTTATTATTCCCTAACCCAACGAATACGCGTAACGAATATGAAAATAATAGACACGGTTCCACCGTGGTAGATACGAAGGGGACATGATGGATTGCAAGTGGCGATTCAGCGTTTTTTTTCCCGCAGCTAGACGGCCATTTCGCTGGTGTGTCGCTAACCAACGTGATACAGGATAGGTCGAAAGCCTGTTTGCCGGAGTTCAGGTTCCGCCGCCACTTTGCCGGCTTCGTAAGTCGCGATGGGTCGTTGTGGTATCGCTAGGTGCCACGTAAAAGAAACAGGAAAATTTGAGTTCTGTCCCGCAGGGATATTTTTCCTCCGCAGCTTTTTGAGCCCCGAATCGCCGAGGAATAAACGTCCCGGGGAATTGAAGTATTAAAACGTTCGTGGGATAGATATTCACGGGAACAAATAATAAACAAATGTTGCTACGTATTTTTGTGAAGAATTCGAAAAGGAATTCATTCGTTCGTTGTTAATAGTCTTTGTTGCTTCTGGGTAATTTTGGAAAAATATGGAAATGAAGTTTGTGATAATGGAAGAGCAGCAAGTTATTAAAACATGATTGTAAAATTTCAAAAGAAATGAAAAGACTTTGAAAAGGAAATTTGAAAGTTATCGATAGTTTTGGGGATGTTTTGTAGGATAATGTGAAATGTGTTTCTGTAAGCTGTTCTAAATATTAACACTTCTATGTGTTGTAGATTAATCATGTGTGAATGGTTAATTCAGTATTTAATTTAGAGGATAATTTGGAAATCGATTAAATTGAATCAAATTATTCCTGAGTGAAATTATATTATTGTAGCGACCGGACCAGAGAATAAATAGAATTGATTCGACTATCGGATCGATTAAACGATTCGCAGTGACTACGAGCTAACTTGTTTTTAATAAAGAGTTTTCAAAATCAATAATTTCTTCTGTAGCATCGGAGACGGAGTAAAAATAAGAAATTTTGTTATTATTCTACAGTTTTAAAGTTTCCGTGTAACAAGAATTGGAACAAACTTTGTACAGATACAAATTAGCATAAAAGCAGTTGTTGTTAATTAGTTTTATTTACAATAGTTCTCCATTAACTTCGCGTTCCTAAATATAATATTCCGTTGCTCGAAGTATGATTTTAAATTGTTTGTAATTTATCTTTCAAACCCTATATTATTTTTCCCTCATCCCGTGGGGCACATATTTTATAAGAAAAAGCCGATAACGAAACTCTCGTTTAATTCGATAGAGGAGGATTAGTATTGAAGTAACGTGAAATACGTAAGTCGATTAACCAGTATCGTAGACTTACAGGTCACGTTTTCTGGCTACACTACTATACGAACGTTCTTAAGTTCTTTTATACGTCTATTTTGTTGTTATATAATATGCGGTATCCAGTGGTACAACAAACCGTTCGGTATCGTAAAATTCAATATTGCATTACGATATGGAAATATTGTAACAAATTTCGCTGCTGTTTTCGTGTATGAATAATTAATAATTTCGTCGGAACAATAAGTGAACGTTAAATTCAACAGGAAGTATACAGACGGGCACGAGGTAGCGCGCCAACTAGTACAAATAAATTAATTGCGTACCTTTTTATACAAATATGCTTCCAGATATCGAGTGAAATTGAAACCGGCAAAATGTAACTCGTCATAACGCTTAATTTGTTTATCATATCTCTCCGTGGATTGGACAACAAGCGTAACAACATTTGGTTTGTTTACCGGACCGTTTAATAAATTCGTTACCGTTGCAATGAAAGAATACACAAATGCTGCCCCCACGATATCTGACGTACGAACAGAACGTTCCAAATATTATTATTATCATTTGGAAAACAGAACGAAAGCATGTGTACCAACAGATCTGTGCGGAAACAAAATTAAAGACAATTATGTATTCGATCGTAAACTATTATTAAACGTGTCATATTTTTCCTTAACAATTCTTTTACTGTTTTGTGCTTGGATGTTATGTCTCGTTTAAAAAATTAAAAAAAAAAAAAAACACTTTTATATCGTCGAACAGCTTCAGTCATTAGGGACCCAAACCGCAGCACTGTAAACTATTATACGTCTGCTGGTGACCCCTATGGTTGAACATGTCAAAGTTTACAGCGTCGCGGTGCATCTCTGGAAAATGAGTCAGATGTTCCATGGAAAGTTTGTCCTTTTAATGAGGCTCATTTCCATCTAGTTACGCATTCAAATTGTTTCGATATCGCACAGTAATTCCTTCAAATTGAACGCATTTAACGCGTTTTTTATTTATTTATTTACCTATTCTATAATCCATTTTGCAACTAAATAAAAATAAAACACTTTCCAGTATGTTTTATTTCAGGTTTCTTCGATATTCTTGGTAATAGTCGTAACAATGGGAAGCTGAGTTAATTAAATTCATTTAAAAAAATTTCTCAATTTTTAACTATAGAAAAACTAGACCATCAAAAATATCTAGACCACATTTTTGTGGGGAAATTGAAACGTTTGCCTTCTGAGTGGCTTGGTCTCTGTTATAGTTCAACGACGAGTTTCTTCAATTTTTAAACGGTTACTACCACAGCACCGGATACACCACCGAGAATATACAGTTTGTGCAGTGGAACAATATTTTAGTAGTAATTTAGACGACATTTGTTAGCACGGTTGTCTCTCGCTTGCGTAAAGTTCTCGTTGGGCTTGCACAGTTCCAGGTTTTACGTAAGTCGTAAAAGCACCACGTACGTTACTTTTCACCTTGCGAATCTCGCGAAAATACCGTGATTATCACTGCGTTATCGCGCAACATCGTGCACCGAATAATAATCGTTGCAAAAACCCGAACAAACACACGTGTTGCGACTGCCCGTGGTTTAACAGTTTCGGTATAAGTTTAACATTTTATACTTTGAGTCTCGCTTACTGCTAACTTAACGTGTGCACGGTTTTCCATAGGAGGTATGAAAACACTATTATTTTATATTATACACCGCGCCAAAAGTGTGGGTCCACTTGTAAAATTGTTACTTAATACTTTAAACAAAGCACAGACTCTAATAGAATTTTGCAACAAAACAATGAATCACTGGCAACACACTCGCCACGCGAGAAAAGCATGAAATGCACTTTGGTAATTCAGTTAACTGACAAAACGTGTCACTCATTCGATGTGTGTATATAAATATTTCGTACAATTGTTTATGTAGGTTCTATATACATATCCCCTTCTGTTATCATTTTCACTATGCAAATCACAATGTGATTTATCAAAAGTATCTCGTACAATTGTTTATTCAGCTTCGATACGTATTCCTCTCTATTATAAATATTATTTTTCTCCAAATCAAACTGTGTAACACATTTTAATTCGCCAAAAATTCGCACCGTCACCAGTTGTGAATTCCTTACACTTTTTCCACTATTCTCAAAATTCATTTTTCCTTCGAATTTAATTCACAAACCAAAAACACTGTACTACGTTCTAAAACACACGACACGCTAACCTCCACGTGCACTGTGCTATCGCGACACTAACAATCCGGGTCCCGTATTCTTATCAGACATCGGGGGCGGGCGTTACTTTCGGTGCACGATCCGCCGTTGCGTATCAAGGGACGGGAGCGGGCACAATTCGGATGATCCCGAAACCGCAAATGGGTCCTAAAAGTTGAAGGTGCCCGAAGTGGGCTTAGTTGACATTCAAAACGTGCCTGAACGTCGTTGGCATGCACCCACAAGAGCACGGGACCAAACGTTTCGTATCTTACGACCGGAGGCTGCGCCGGATTATGAAGACATCCCCGTTTCCGGGCCACGTGTCACGTGACCCATCTTCCCAGCATGCATCCGGCGAACGGTGCCGTTGGCAATTAACCCCCGCGGCATTTCCGCCGCCCATTCCGCTAAAGAGAAAACCCCCGGCTTAATACCCGCGGCGTTTGATCCGGAGTGTACGTTTAATATGCGACACGAAAGGATAATCCGGGATTTTCGTTGTCTCGGTTTTCCCTTTCGTCGTTCACGCCGACGGCCACCGAGATGCGGATGATGCGTCGTCGACGTGATAACGCGGAACGCGATGACCTAACGGGGTAGGCTGACGAAGTGTTTCGATGGTGAATTTGGAAAAGTGAGAGAATCGATGAACGGAGTTTGGGAAGATTGTGGGATACTTTGAAAATGTTGTTTGAGGGAGTTTGAACCTTTTGCGATGGCGCATTTGGAGCATACTGTGTCATTAGAACCACCGAGGATTAATTCGGTATATTTAGAAGCATTGGATAAATATGTTTGAAATAAAGAAATAAAGGGGGATAGTAAATTGATCGATTTAATTATTTGCATAGAGAAACGTGGTTATGAAGAATTTTGGAAATCGCAGTGTTATAAACTTAAGCGATTCTTAGAAGAAATGCGGAACCGGTCATTTTGACCCTCTTAGTAGTTCTAGTGTTAATATGAGGTGCCTAGAATACAAGGGGTATAAGTGACATTCTCAAAAGAACTGAGATCTGTGCCATGAAACTCTGAATTTACCATTCTATTTAGTGGTAAAGGGATTTAAGTGAAATGTCCACCCTGTACATGGTTTACCATTCTTGAATAAAAAAATGTTGTATTATATTGTGATTTGTGAGCAGTTGTGAACTTTGAATTTAATTTTCTCAGAACTAAATAAAAGTCACTTATTCCCCTTGTATTCTAGGCACCTCATATATGTTTGCAATGTACTATTGCAAGTAGTGTTCGTTAAATTGTGTAAATGACATTTTCTGTGTTGCCTGATGCTGTACTAGCTTTATTTTGAGTTCATTATTGAAATAAGACAGGGATATATTGAACCAGTAGGATTAGGACCTAACCCATCCTAACCAGGACTAACCAGAACCAATAAATGATTGCCAGTATATGAATAGACAGTGCCAGATTACGTGAGCCAATAAATATCTACCGAATATAGTTAAACAAAATTCAACGAAGAAATGTTTCAGAATTCGTAAGGCTTAAAATTATAAAATTAAAAAATGTATCGTTTGTTGAATATTATCAGAATGATCTTAGTAATTTTCAGAAATTTAAAAATACATCGGTATTATCATGGCACTTCGAGAATTATGAAATTTTTAAACATGGAAATACAACGGTAGATTATTGTATATTGTTTAGATGTATTATTATTGGAAATGATGAAAGTACCTGGTAACCTTCGTGGTTTGAACACCGGGTATATTAGTTACTTTTGATAAATACTTCAGATTGGTGGCTGCCGGCATTTTTTACTTATGCCAGAGTCAAGCCATATATCATACTCCGTGTCACCTGTATCAGGAGTGTCCATTATTACAGTTTTGTCAAGAATACTCGTGGGGCCTCTGGATTAAGTTACGGAATAAAGTATAATTCCAGAGATAAGATTATTGATCGTTCCACGTAACAACATCAATTTATCAAAAACAAGAACGCCGGCTTTTCTAACGTATAATTCCAGCCGCACGGATTCTTCAGAGTTTTCGATCTCCAGACACCCGACGATCTCTACGCGTTAAAATTCCACGCTGTGCATATTTCAACGCTCAGAAATTTCTACGCGTTACGGGAGATCATAGTTCCCCGGATTTTTTGATGCAGTTGTAGCCGAAAATCTATTTTTTACGAGAAAAACAATACCGTAACTCGGAAATGTCTACAACTGTTAGTTTTCGAGATATACCAATAAAGAGATATAAATAAATAATATTGATTGTTTGGAATAATTACACGGTATTCCTACGAGCAAAATATTTATTCAAATGGATAGAAATTAAATTAATAATGTTCTATTTAATTCCACCTACGAATCAAATGTTTAATTAACTGACAATAAGTGTCACATGTATTTCTAATATTATTTTCACTTCAAATGATTATTCCTCGAAAACCAACAATTATAAATACGTCCACTCTACAGCATCATTTTGCTAATTAAAAACAATATACATATATATAATATAAGAGAACCATTAATTCACCGAGCCTGGGAAACTAAAATCCTGCCAATAATTTAAACGACTATCATTTAAAAATTGTGCACACCCTATGATCTCAAATTTTGTAACACAACACCTACTACTACGATTTCATTCTCAAAATCACCGCACATGAAACACATTAATTCTCAAAAATTCACACTTTTTCAAGCGTCGACTTCGTCACAACTCTCAATATTTCCTGCCACGACGTCAACTTTTGTAAAATGACTTCGAGCAAAAAATTAATTCACCTGTCCCGCACCTTAAAACCACACTACCCAAAATCCCTCCAATTAGCAACCCTACCCATCACCCTCTCCAACCGTATCCACCTGCGGGAACGTAGAAAAAGGGGAAAAGAACCAACGACGACGAAGAAGAAGAAGAAAAAGAAGGAGAAGAAGGAAAAACCGTGCTCGCCGGGGGAACGAAATTCATCACCGGCGAATGTACGATAACGAAGAATTAAGTATTCGCCCGGAGAACGCGTAAGGAACCACAATGCGGCGCGGCGGTTGTACTCGATGGTTTCGCCTGTTTTGCGGAGATTGCACGACACCACTGGGGAGCGATTCGTCTTGGTAATACGTGAAAGTGACTGCGACAAGCGACAGAGAGAGGTAGAAAGGGAGAGAGAGAGAGAGGGGGCCACGGGATAGCACGTAAACTTAGGGAGATAGAGAGTAAAAGGGAAGAATGATATTATGCGCTGTGAGAAGGGCACCGAGGGTTGTCAAGGACCTGGGGATGGTCATGGGGGGGGGGAATGTCGCGTTTAGAACAGAAAGGAGAACCCACCAGATGGTTTGGGTAAGTAAACCTCTTACTAATGACGTATCGGATAGGGTGAATTGTAGAAGGAACCGCAAAAATTCTTTGTATGTGTGGGGTAGAGGGTGTGTATAGGTAGACTGATGTGAGAGACCTAACCAGACTTAACCAAGATTGTTTTTAAAATTATATAAATATAGTTTTCAATTATTGTTTGTTTTGTAATTATTTAATTTTGATTTGATATAATTATTAAATACAGACCTAACCTAGTGTTAATATGTTTGATTACCTAACCAGACCTAACATTCTCCGTAGCCCACAGTGTAGATATTTAAACAATGTAATTTTTATCACTTTTACAGGATCTTTATATGTAAGTGTTTGACCAGGATAGGGTTTGTCGTGAAGTGTTGCTATTTGACGACTGTGTGTGTGTAACTTTCTATTTTACAACATCATATGGTGGACTGTGTTGTATAGTTAGGCGGAGTGTCCATACGAATTTATTGTATGTTTCGCCCCGAGGTAATTATGGAATAGAATCAGAGCAAACATTTGTTTACCTATTGTTTCCTCGTGACTGTTATACAATGTATACGCATGCGAATTGATATTGGTAATGAGTTTAGTTTAATAGGTTATCGGGATTACGTAACACTAAACTTTTTGTTGTTTACTGAAACCTGGAAACTCGCATCATGATTGCGAAAGAACGATCTCGTTATTTCTGCTTCGATTAAACACTTTCAAAATAAAAAATCCTTTAATTTTCATGCCAACGAAATTGTGAATAATTTTTATAATTTCCTCTTAACGTTATATACATACAAGAAACGCAAATAGTAAGATCGTCGATTATAACGCGAATCAGCGTTCGATTCACGATAAATATGGTTTCAGCATTATACCTTGAAATATCAACGAAATTATCGAGAAACCGTACGGTGGATAGCCTTACCTGTGATAAGGAATTTTCTTCAGCCTCTTACCCCGGTTTGGGTAATCCAAGTTCCACTCGAATTTGCCGTCGTTAAACTTTCACGGCGGCCGAAGTCAATGGCGATTGAAACTGTAAGTTACGCCGAAAGCTTCTTATCGAGGAGTTGTCCGATTTTAATGCCAGCCCGAGGCGGCCGACGCAATATTTCAGCGTTCTTTTGGATTTGCGAGACTCAAAAACGCTACGAGAAAAATTCGCGCGTTTTTTCGCACGAAAAGCTGATCCACCGTATTAGAAAATACGAATCCGCATCGCCCCTTTGGGAATTAAAAAGAGGATTTCTAACGGGAAAATGGAATTTTAAAGTACACTCTGTTTCAATATCTCTGCGGGACTGTGCGAGTCGCGTCGAATAAAATCACGCGGAAAATTCGTGAAATATATTTACAAAACGTACTAATTATACAAACATTTATTTTTTGATGTCATCAATATAATTTATTCTATTAAATCATTCAAAAATGTAAGTAAAAGAGAGTAAAATTCTAAATGCATACAAATATTCTAGTGTTTTACTGCGATAAGTGTCACTAATAAAATCGTTTGTCAATATGTCTAACGTTTTCCAAAGTGCCCGAAACACCAAGGAAAAGTAACCAAGTGAAGCAATAGTAGATTGAACTAAGTAGAACCGAACTAGTAGGACTGATTTAGTAGAACCGAGCGCTGGGAACTACTAACTCGGAACTGAGTAGCTAAACTGAGTGATAACTTGGAAGTAATGGTTTTCGAAGGAGGACGAGCTTTTTAAGGGTTCGAAGGAACTTACGGATATACGAGGTAGGAAGGTACGAAATTTTTAAACAGCGAATTCATAACGTGCCGCAAAAAAAAACGGTGAAACTTTTCGAAAATCGAGCATCGATCGCCTGTAAACTTAAATATAATATTTTCCAGTGAAATATCGCTCATTAAATATAATTCTCGTAATTAGGAGACTCGGAAATTAAATCCAACCCGTTAGGTAATATCCAAGATACGATAAGACACGAATCTGATGAAACATACACACATACATGTAGATGAGTAGATAAAGTAACGATGTGTAAATAACATGATTTGATGTCATTCTTGATTAACAGAGAATCATGAAATTAACGTTAAACAGGGTAACTTACGACCTAAGTACGATCACGTAAAGAAAATATCTTACTATACCCTGTGAAATAATGGGAAAAGAAAATATCTAGAAATAGGATACTTTTTGTCTCTTTCCGCGACACGAAACGTATCCATATTTTACTCGACTACTTTCTTCGTACTCAAAATTATTAAAAAGAAAACGTTTATTTTTTTTTCTACCGTCGTGCATAAAATGCAACCTACTTTTTGTCATCGTTCCGGCTGACACGTTTTTTAAACGTGTTGAATGGTTTTCAAAGTTGATTACACGCGGCGAACCACGTACACGGAAAATGCGATTTCTTCTACGCGTTCGGGCGAAAAACTAACCACTTCGAACGAAGGAGCGCGTCAACTTTATTATAGCCAGCGATTCTAGGTCATATCGCGAGCGGCACGTTCAGTAGAACCAACGAAGAACCAAAGAAGTACGTCAACGGTGACGTTGATTCTCGAATTCACACGCGAAGACACCAAGCGACGGCGAGTGAAGTTGGGCGGAACATACGCGTCGGATCCAAATCAGACCTTCGAAACGAAATGTAAATACAGCGTTATTCTATCGAACATTCTTCCCGGCTGCGGAATACCGTTTGAAAATCGAATGCACTGCGGGTGCACGTAGTACATATGTACGTTTGGGGGAAAATATTCGCGGGAAGTGACGCTGCAAATAATTAGTATTCCAGCGAATTCGTCGGTGAGCTTTTTCGAAGCGAAATTACGCGAAAAGAATAACGAACGTACTGAAAATGCAAAGTGTTTTCGAGATACTTATAGAGAAAATTATAAGACACTTTAAAATAGTAAAAATAGACAGTATTAGAATTTTTGTCAATTTAATTACACGAATAAAATATTGAGTTTCTTATATACAAAATTAATCATAAATTAATTTAATAATTATTTGTTTTCATGAATTTTAATGTTTAGATTTGGTATTTTTGAATATTGTACAATTATTATTCGTAGATTAAACGATAAATAGTGAATTAAAAACTCTACTGCGTTCGTATGTACTACGTTAAACGATATTTGAAGTAGAAAGCAATATTCGGAGTCCCGGTGGGAATTGCGTAACGTTCTTGTATTCGATAAGAATTTATCGCCGTGAAATCAGCAAGACAAGAAGACACGACAGTGAGTTTTACCACTTCATCTAGGCGATCGTAAAAGTCACGACGCCATTCTCACGTATTCCACGCTTTATTCTCGTAATGCTACGGGCCTATCGACCGATATTTCAGATGAACATCGGATCCGCGATAAAACTGAACAAAATAATGGCAGCGGAAGCATTCAATCGATTTTATGAAATATGTTAAATTGCGAATAACTTCGAATACCCGTCGCGACTGATATCTAACGTCGGTTTTATCTGCGATATTAAAGGAAAAATGTATATATACTCGAGGATATTTAATTTCGAAACGGTCTTCGCGATTTTAAGTACAGCGATTTTTATAAATATTCGGATTCCAATGGTACTTTCGAAATCATTTTTTCTCTCGATCTGAATCAATTATACAATCAACGAGTTATTCGGGTTAGGATGGAAAATACTGATTTAAAAAAATACATGGTATTTCGTGGGAAAAGTACGAAAGTCGGGGAATAAAGATCAGAAGTTGATAACCAGCCTGCGAATAAAGAGGAAAGTTCACTTGCAAAAATGTGTTTAATGTCGGTACGTATTTAATTAATAAACTTGTTTTCTGAAAGAAAAGAAAAAAAGGAATTCACACTTTCGTAAATTATGCTCCGCAACAACTTTTCCTGCGAACGTTTGCACCTAGTATTTATAATTCCATGTCGAAAACAATCTTAAGTTTCTCTCGCTCGTCAAATTAGAGCGTTCTTAATGAACGACAAACTCCTTTGGTATTAATTAAATACAGGGGGCGTTAGCTAAGTTATTATACAATTCCGCGCAGTTCCTTTAATTAATCTACGGAAAATCTCGCACAATTCCCGATCGTTTGCGTAATTTGCCTGCAGTTGATTCGTTTAATTGCCGTTTGGATTTTTCGACATAGCTTTGTTCCCTCGTCTCCGGAAGGGTGGAGAGTGGAAGTGTTGGGGATGATGGCCGTATCGAGGGTGGATCAGGGAACTTTCCACCGGCTAATAGAAAGAAGAGAACTTGCCATTCAGAACGTTCGCGTCTAAAACCGCGTACATAGAATAGAAAAGAGTCGAGTGAAATGCTTTTCCTGATTATAGACATCGAAACACACGAATACTTTACGTTAGATAATATTTAGAATTTATATTTAAAATAGGGAGATATATGTAAAAAGAAGAGGGGGAAATAGTTTGTTCTTATTAATAGATATCAGAAAAACAAAATACGTGTAATTTATTAAATTTTGTTTGTTTGTCTGGAAATTGCAGTTGTTAAAAAAGCTCTCTGCAACATTCCGATTTACAAATAAACGAATTTTTAATGAAAAACTTCGACGTGGAAAAATTTTAATAAAGTCTTTCTTATTAACTTCAGTTTCCAACACCGCTGTCTACTTGCAATTTATTCATTCCTGCGACGGTGTGCGCAAATACCATCACGGCTGACTATGTACATGTAGACCTACATACAGTTGCACAAAATATGACCAGTTATATGTCAATGTAAACGAATAGATGTTTCATGCATCAAATTGTTCTTGCCAACGTTTGCTATTCCTATATAGCTGTTTTAATTTGCTTGATGGCAAATACAATACGGGGATTATTGGAACAATTCGATGTATACGATGAATAATATTCAACCGAATGGTCGTTTAAATATTTAATCAGCCTATAGTTCAACTAATTTTAGGCGATTTGGATTTCCGGGGCTGAGCTTCTAATCATAGCGGAAACTGCGATTATTATTTAGATGACATTCAGCAGACTGACCATATTATTTAATGGGATATTTATTAATTCCTATGAGAAACGAGAGAATGTTACGATTTAGGGCAAATGTTAGTTAAATTTTGTATATACGCATCGTGAATTCAATACTATTATCATTTCTTTTTATATGAACTATTTATTCACCATTTCGTTTTGCAATTTAGTTTTTCCATTTAAAAGTTCGAATACCTTTGTGTGAGTGATGTGGAATTCGTTAGTGGATTTTAATCTGTATTTCAGAGGAATGTTATACTATTAAAAGGCACGAAAATTAAACTAAACTTTTCGATGAAACCAGGTCGAGGATACTGTGTCAACTAAATTTATCGGTAACATTGATATAATATTTTTTTCGTATTTTCGTATATGGGATCACGAAGTTGGCACAAAAAGCCTGAGACACCCTGTATAATATATCAATACCGAATTATGATTGACCTCTACTGCTGACTTCCGTATCCATTTCGATAATGATCCCGCGAAATTCGCTGACACTGACTAACGTCACAGGATCAAACCGTAACGCATTGTATTACTTTTCTGCACACAATTCGTAGAGCTTACACTCTAAAAACTGAAAATTCGACACGTTGAATCAAATCACGTATAATGTCAATTACATCCAATTGCGTTTATCACGATGAATGTACTAAGAAACAGAAACACTGAGAACTTTTTGTTTGACGTACAAAGAAATGAACTTAATTCAGTTAATTAATTAAATAAAAATAATTATAACGTTTGTATTTTAATATTTTATAAAAAAACTATCCTTGTAATTCGCGTTAAATCAAAGACATCCTGTAAAAAGCACCAAATAATCCGTATTAAATCAAAATCATATAAAAATAAATTTTTGCAAAACCAGAATTGTATAAACATAATATTATAATTCCCGTATATCTTGAATAAAGACAAAACCAAACACCGTAGAATCACCCAGAAAAGTTTCTCCCCCAAGAATTCCGTTTGTTGACGGAATTCCAGCGCACAAGTAGATCGGTCTCCGCGTAGGACAATAAATCAGACATATTTTTTGCAACATAGGCGTCGAATCCACCTATTTCTCAAGAACTTGACGCCCGGCCAGTTTTCCCCTTCCCTGCGATGATTAACTCTTTCGTAAACTTATAATTCTCAACGGAATTCGAAACTTCGGTAATTTACTCCGTCGATGGGAACTCGAATCCGTCGCCGGGGATCAACGGAGGCTGTGTTAACGACGCCATTGTACCACACCGGTCCCGATCCGTACCCGGCTTTAGGTATACAAACCTGGAATATAAGAATTGAACGGCACAAAACCTAAACTGATTGTCAGTTTGCACAATAGGATCTCTCCCCATCCCTGCCCCCCCCCCCGTCTACATCCACTTCCTTGGACGATGAGGTCGAACAGGTTATACAGGGTCGAAGCTCTTATCTTGACCACTTTAAATGACTCCGTCGTTCTTCGCATAATCGAACATCCCCCAACCCCCGCGGAAACCCGGGAAATAGAAGTACGGTTTATGAGATAAGAGGCGGAGGTGTATTTTGTGGTGGAATAGATCGGTGAACGTTGATCTGAATGTATAAATGGATTTTATTGAATTTTTTTTTTGGTAACGAAAAAATCACTTTTAATGTGTCAATGATTTATGACTTCCGAACGAATAGAACGATGATTATAGATTTTATTTGACTTGATTTGATTAAAATTTGATAACCGAATAAATGAGGGTTTAAATTATGTTTTAAGAATATTGTAATATACAGTGGTCGAAGGGGATTATTATTTAACTTATTTAATAACACAGAATTGTCTTTTCAATAGTGATCTTGACAATCACAAGTACCGTTTAAGTACACATTTAAATCAATCCCGATTTCCACGTGATTATACTTCCCGACAGTATTTAAATACCTGCAACAAACTACGAAATGAAAAAAGTTCCCAAAACGCCATTCCGTTTAAAACCAAAGTGACTCCTTCACATTCCGAAAACAGCTTCATGAAAAAGTGTGCGAACGTATGAACGACGCAAAATATATTACGACATGGACGTAAGTGTTTCACCCTGTACAATTCCCAACTCTCTCTCTCTCTCTCTCTCTTTCCATCTCACCCTCTCTCTCCCTCTCCCCCTCTCACCCTCTTGTCTTCGCTCTGCTCACTATCATTTACTTATTTTTTCATCACTCTCTCACCATCTTTTTTCTTTCATTTAATTTCATCGTTCCATCTTGATTTTATATTTAGCTTGCGCTACTTTTGTTTACCACTCTCTTTTCCACATTTTGTTGTACTGTATATTACGTTTATTGCTGTTTTCATTTGTATTTTTATTCCAATATATTTTTATTCTATTTTATATTATTTTACCTATCACTCGTCGTCCTTACAGGGGTCATCGTTCTAATTCTATAAATTCTGCATTTGTTCCATCATATTCTTTCTCATCATTATGTCTTCTCATTTTCATCGTCATCTGCTCAACCCTTCATTATTTTCTTTTCATTTTTCTCTTCTTCTCTTTAGACTTTAATCTTTATGTAGTATCTTAATTTGATAATAATTCTAATTGTATTTTATTTCGTATTATTTGATTTTCTTGTTCGTCGTCCTTAAAGGGTCCATCCTTAGGACGCGAAATAAAAAATATCTATCTATCTATCTATCTATCTATTTTCAGCCCAAAACAAGACGTGCTTAGCGAATTCGTTAATGACTGCCCGACAATCTGCGTTATTAAAATTAGCGAGGGCTTGTCCCGTACCATCGCCGTTCCGGTCATCCGTCTTTTTTCTCCTCGGTCTTTCGTCCTTCGTCTGAAACAGGAGCCGTAAACTGGCTCGGGGTCCTTGCGCGCCCTCTCGAGATCCTCTTCAATTTGTGATTCCGAGGATGGGGCGTCGTAACGCGGAAGAACTTTCGGCAAACTCTGGAATGGGGGAATAGTGCTATGGATGTTACGTGGACGGCTAACCTTGGGGTCGAATAAACGAGAGTGAACGGACCGAGGGATTATCATTCGATCGGGGTGATAGATTTTTATCGCGTGGAAATCTTATTCGGATATTAAACGGCTGAGTGGCAGGACGGTTTTGACGAGGGAGGTGTTTTCAATTTCGACTGGCTATTGTTTTAACCGGTGATGACGCGACGGTGGAATTTCACCGGTCATGTTTAATTTATCACGTTTGTGAGGGTGTTTTCTATTCGTTCACGGATTTTCTGGCAAAGAAATGGTAAAATAAAGGCACTTTAAGTGTTTGTATAGGGTGTTGTTGGTTACGGTAAATTTATAATATTGTGGTTTCGGTAATTAAGTGGAATTAAATGGAACATTTATTAAGATAAATAACAATGTGAATATGTGTGATAGTTTGATACTTTTAGTTGTGCTTACTTGCAATATCAGAAGTGTGTTACATGTAAACTCGTAACACAGTAAACATATCGTTTGTAGAGACGCACCGACGTTAATGAATTTGTTGAGTCGAACAAAGAACACGCGAAAACAGATTCCGAAGTTTTCGTGGCAATACGTATTTACTTTGTACTTGTTGATAAGAGCAATCACTAGTTTATTCCTTGCGCGCGATAACCAGGTGTATTTACATTGCAATCTTGATTTCGTTACATGGGATAACAGGTAGATATTACTTTCCTCTTTGATAAATATTATTTTTCTAGAAAATCGTCGATTTAATAATTAAATGTTTATCCAAAATTTTAATATTCTTCATTAATATTTTAACGCGAAATAATCTGTATGTTAGATTCAAATTATAAACCTAAAAGATTAACAAATATTTAAAAATATATTATTAGTCGATCAGTTAATAAAATAATATTAATTAAATTACCATAAAGTCATTATCGTTATAAATATATACATTCGACTATCAGTACTACCCGTTCCGAATTACATCTCTTCAACGGCTGTAACACGTAGAAGTTACCAAACCGTGTATTACACGAAACCATCGTAGATTATGAAAGGTTAAACAGTGTGGAAATATTACACCTTGGGGAAGTTCTAAATTTAGTAATAATGCGTTAAATTACGTCAAACTTGGTTACGTGTGAACCGAAACTCAAATATTCTACATGTTCGCCAAACCTTCCGCGGGTTCTTAATTACTTGCGTGGATAAATTGCTCTGCAAAATCTAACTTTGGTAACTATTCTACAAATATTGCAGGAAAACACTCGTGTCTTTTTAGAAAATACAAGTTTACGATATACATAGAATTAAATTGAAATTTAATTATTACGAAAGCAACCATTTCGAGTGGAATAGAATTTTGTATAAAACAACGGTAAAAATACAAAAATGTACCACTGAATTATGATAAATATTAAAATAGTGTCGTATAAAATTTCTTATGGAAATGATATCATTTTAAGGCATCCAGTGTATCACATAAAATCTGAAACGATATCTGGGACGAATACGTGCAAATCATAAGAAACTCTACAGAACATTATATGATAACACGCAAGACTGAAAATTCCAACGTCTGAGGCGAACCGCTTCATTTAATGCCTGACAAATTTTATTCAGTATTATCAAGAACGTGTAAAACTCACGATTAAAAGTACACTAAATATACTGTTTCAATCTTTTCCCTGGTTATACTTTCCCTCATTTAAACTACCCCTTCCATCGGTGAGTAAAGAAATAAAAAAAAATTATTCCAGAATATCCCGATACCTCTGAACTTCATCCTTTTCCAGTTTTTCCACAAAAATTAATCGAAATCTACCATTCCTTTATCTCCTAAAACAGAATGATAATTAACAATAATTCCAACGAGCCCTTATATTTGAAATATACAAATTACAATATGTTTACATATTACAATATTAATATCGATTCAAAGTGAAACAAAAGTCGTTTGTCAATCGGCGAAACGTATACAATTCGGCAGGAAACGTTTCCTTGGAAATATATTCACCCCGGCGTAGAATATCACGGTATAGAATCTGATCGTTGCGCGGCGCAATTAAGTGATACAGCTCATTGAGTCCCGATATTGACAAACTCGGCAAACTTTCAAACCGTAACAGTACGTTTCGAAACTTTCACGCAATAACCGTTGCCTTATTGCGACGCCGACGCATTAAGCAGAACGTCGGACGCTTCTTGTCAGCAGCCAAATTCCGGCAATTGAACAGAACTTTTCGTACGTATACATACATACGTATCGATGCGCTATATTCGGTTCATCAGGTCTTTTGCTTTCGGGCTAGCATAATACATGCGGCGGCCATTATAAGTCGGATTTCATTGAATTATACGATTTTCATGGTAGAAGTGAGTTTTCTGCTTGTACGCATTTTTTTGTTACCACTGGTTTCATTAGAACAGACGAACTATGTACCTCGACTCGATCCACCGTAGAGAAATATTTTTGATTCTCCGAATTATGTAATAGAAACTCTTTTGCAACTGATAAAATAATTGGATAAAATTTATTACACGGAACGTATTCACTCTGGGATCGAATATCCTTCGCATGGAACGTGAAATACAAAAATTGTATAATTCATCGTAATATTAGGAATGATGAACGATAGGAAGCAATATGATATTTAAACAGAATCGAATTAACTTTTCTTTAAAGAGAGAAATCTTATTTTTCTCTCAATTAGAATATCTTCGATTCTAAATCATGAATCATGTGTTCATCCAATAGGCCATGTTCTCCAATACATTTATCCGCAAACTATGGCATTTGACTTGTTTTTTAACCTATAATCTGGAAACGAAAGCCACCGTTTATTCCATCAGCGAATTTTTCGAACGAAACGAGCTTCGACCGCGCTGCCCGCTTTTCTCTACGTCAATAATTCACTACCACTTTATCAAAACCTCTCTGTACCAAAATCGTCCGCGATAACCTTCGTTTCATGGCGCCGATGGATTTTCGCGGGGGTAAAGTTTCATTCGCTGCCGTTTATATTGGTTTAATTCATTATCCGTTTCACGGAAAAGCAGAGCTTTCGTTTCTAACGCACAACTCCGGCGGAGTTAAAAAAAAAAGCATTTATTACTGAAAATTCCATACATCCCTTACGGCGACTTCCTTTCGCCCGAATATATTGCTATTTTTAAAGTATACATGTCCATATACATAGAATTCAAGACAATGGTGAGAGAAATAGTGAATCATTAATTCCGTATATCAAAATAAAGATGTCGGGAAATATGCCTCATGTATTATTATATAGCTTACCTACGTGATTCAATACGAGATTAACAAATGTGTAAAATATTCATAGTCAGTACTAATGGTATATTCAACAGTTTGATTTGTGTTTGTGGGATTACACTGTACTGTGATAAAGCGGAGTACCATGCATTTCCTATGGAAATCGTTAATTGTTAAAATGACGTTCGCGGGAATAACAAATATATTATAAAAATCGTTGTAAAAAACTATTCGCTAACAAAAATTCTATGCGTTAAATGTTATTTCTATTTTACTAGGAATTTTACAGTTACAATTAATAATAGAATCGCCTTATAGTTATTCAGCTGTTTCTCGTTCGTTTAAGTCTGTTATACCGTCAATCGTGCTACTGTGAATCAATTATTAATTCGCACGTAAATATAAATACCGCGGATACGAAATATTTCTGTCGAAATATCAGGCCGCAATCGTAAAATTCAAGGTCTAGATGCACTTGCGCAACGCTGATAATACAAATGCACGGGTTAAACACTGTCGCGGTTATTTTCTCGCAAATTGTTATTTTATTCACATTTAGTGAAGTAACAACGCCGGGGCTTCGCTGGAAACAATTTTACGAAAAAGCAGCTGCAGTTGACAATAATTTATCAGACGATATGAAACCGTCATTTAAAGCACGTAATTGACATCCATTCCAGTCATTCTACAATATTATGTAGCCCAATTCGGATATTGCTTCCAATTGAAAATGCATCAAGCTGTCGATGCAACGGATCAATACATTTGCACGATAAAGTATAGAAATACGTATGTATGTACACATGCACTCTTGCCATAAGCAAACCATGAAAATTTTCATTACCAATACCAACGCTAAAGATGCTCAAATTCAATTGAATATTATTGCGAACGTTCACGATTTTCATTCGTACGGAGAGAAATTTGATAAAAAAAACAACATGATTTATTAATTCGCTTATAGAGATCACGGAAACTAAGCTCCGAGTAAAAGGATTAATAAATATCAAAACAGGTAATGGGAAACAATTATCGATATATTCGTTCAATTAATATAATGGTACTTGTGTTAAACTTGAAATCACGGATAATAACATAGGAGCGAAATGACTTCATCCGACATTCAGTAGTATTTCAGCTATAATTCCAGAATATCAAGCAAACTTCATCATCTTACATATAATTTTGCTTTCCAATGTTGTTATGTTTACTATTTAGACATCAGAGATTTTCATTTCCGTGATGCACGAGTGCATAGATATTAACGTTGCATTTTTAAAGTATCCGCCCCAGGAAAACGCCGCCCTTTGAAGTGTCATTACCGAAATTCTTCACCGTCTAGTATTTTATTCACACTATGAACATTCCAGTCAACACAATGTCTTCTTTTCGTAAAATCTCTATTTCCAAGTTTCTATTCGCCAACATATTTCCATCTCACAAAAACAAAAGCAAACTATACAACAATCTTGACAAACTTTGTTTCTCCACTCGAGGATATTTAATTTACCTCGCAACTTCATTAGCCTTGTCTATAGTACATCGAACGTCAAAAATGCCTTCTCTGCAGGATATGGAACCAGATTTAACATATCTCAAAACCCCATACACCTCAAAGTAACCATTTTCACAGTTTCTGGTAAAGATATCGAATACTAAAATTAACTTTTTTCTTACATCGACATACTCTCTGATTCCCAGTGAGAAAAAAACACACACACACATACACATTTCTCGACGGATAAAAAGCCGACGTCCCATCCGTGGCTAATTACCGGTATCAAAAGCAAATGGCTTAATCTCTGGCTAGGTAACCGGCCCTTACGCGGTATGCATTAGACACACCCCGTATAATTGTGCCCCGGAGTATGTACCCTCCCCTGATCTGTGCCCGAGTAAATCGTAGATGACATCGTTGTATATGAGCTATACATACATACATACATACACATAGACGTGGTGGGGGGGTTGTTCGACGGGTGTGGGTGGGCAATAACGGACGGGGCGAATGTCCGCACAATAGACTGGTCGGACGTGGCTCTCCTGGATATACGTGTAGGGCCGGTAGAGGATATATTTCGAATATATATTTGACCCACTGCTATCGACGCCCCGTAACTGATAGTCCGCCGATTTCGATCCCCGGCCGCCCTTTGTCCCGACGTTGAATTAAGCCGCCATTAAAATAATAATCGCGGTCGGCTGCCGCGTTTCCACGACGTCGGGACGCCCCCGCCGACGGCCGGCTGATGCCCCCCTGGTAATCGACGTCGAGTTCGAAATCGTCTCCGGCCGATTATTATGCCGGGGTTGTTGGTAATGGGCCGGGTTATGGGAGTGGTGAACGAGAGGAGAAAGTGGTCACGGGGAACGTGGATATTTATGGTGCGTTTCCGTGGTTTTATTGGGCGAGGTGTCTTTTTTTTTTTTAATGGTTTTTAGGCATATGGGAAATATTGTGGTTATTTGGGATGATAGTTTTTTTTTTAACTAGGTAGTATTTAGGGATGTTACTAGAAGAGGTTAATGAGTGTTTTGAGGTTTATCTATATGGAAATATATTATTTTGCAACACGCTGGATAATATTGCAATTAAATCACATTGTATTTTAAGTGGGACATTATGCACGTTGTGTTTAATAATTGACATTCTGCATTCGAAAGGCATTTCCCGGTGGAATAGAAGTATTAATTACGCGGACTGTTTATGCTCGCGAATCAGGTTTATATCTAGGTTCGTTAATAGGGACTGAATGATTTGATTTTTCCATGAAATTCTTCGATAATTGTGTTTCATCTAGCGGTTTAAAAAATGGACAACGTTAAACAGAAATAGATCCATCCAATAAAAATAATAAAAAGGTGTTACTCGTAATATTGTATAAAAATTAGAATTACGCACAAACTTATCTAATAAAAGATTCTCAAAAATGAGTCTACGATAAAATCGAACCGAGTCGAACGGAGAACATCGAGTCATTCGTCATTTATTAATCCGGCGAAACTTTCTTCGGATTTCATTTTCCGAAACCTCGTAACAGCATTGTTGCGGATACGCCGCGGAAACTTACTTTCTTCTTTCCGCGACGGGCAATTCCACCCCGGCGATCTAGTTTCAATGGGAAAAAATAATATACTTTCTCGAAGAGAGACGTCACACGGCTGTCATTGAATTTTCGATCCGTGGAAACGGAATAAAGTGCACGGAACGGAAACGCCATAGGGGAGAATCGCGAAACCCTCTCGTGTGCGCGGAGCAACGTGATTTCGATGATCGATTTTGCGAAACTCTATATAACGCAACCCGTGAAATGCCCCCATAACGTTTCAAGCAGTTATAGTCGTCGATTCCGGACGTCTATGAATTCGAAACTTAAAATCGAAAATTTTTACCATGCGACCCCGATATCTTTCGGGAGTCCCGTCGCATTTTTCACTGTGCGGGACAAAAAAAAAGAAGAAAAAAAGAGAGAGAGAGAGAGAGACAGAGAGAAGATCGAGGGAAAAAGTAATTTCATGTCAAATTGCACGAGCATTGCTTTCCTGAAAATTCCCCTCTCTTACAAAAATATCGACGGAGATATACGAGCCATCGTGATTTCATGGCGAGCCATGAATAGAGAGCTTAAAGCTCGCACTGGCCAAACATTTTGAATATTTCTCTGTATCGCGGTGTCTATGCATCGAGAGAAATCTGTGTGTCGAATTCATTCTGAATATTACCAAGCCCGGCTACAGAATTTCCAGAGTCGAAAATGAATGCGGTGTTTATATCATCGCGAATCGGCGGAATTATAAATTATTAAACGTTAATCTGTCGCGGATGATATTAATTCGTTTAATATGAGTTTCGAAGAATTTCTATGAAGTGTTGGCAAAGAACAAAATGAACGATAGAATAACGAGTAAATAGTTTAATAGTTATTTTTTGTATGAAGAATTTTTGAAAAAAGAATACTTACATAGATTAATTCGAGATAAAGATGAAAATAAAATATTCTCTGTCATTTCGGTATATGTATAAAGGTAGATATGACACTTAACTTATTCCGTGTATTTTAACCGTTCTATATAAGTATATTAAATTTTAGCAATAATTCGTAGTATATGTTGAGCGCAATAAACGTATTGTGCGGGGAGAATATGAGTAAACTTAGCGTTAACACAAATCTCCACGATAATAATTTTCAATATGAAGTTTGTTGGAATATACCACACAGCCATTTGTATTAAAATCGTTTAATTCGACCCAGCGGCGAATTTACCGTGAATAGTATAATAGCAAAAGTAGATAAAAGGGAATATTTACGTCCTATATTTGTCATTTAACGTTACAGGAAGAAATATATCGAACTGTGTCCACTTTCATAAACAATTCGAACAACATAATTTCATACACTAACCAACGAATCTATAAAATAAGTGTTGAGAAAAATTGTTAAGTAATTCCCACCAATAATAATTTTCATTTTAATTATACGTACAGATTACACGTATGAAATTGCGAAGAATTTTCTTGCTTATTTTCTTTCTATCTTTGATGTTAATGTTTACAAAAACTCGGGCAAAAGATACGAAGTGGTAGAAAAGTAGAAAGCCATTCTCAAAATAAAGGATACAAAGGACTAACTGGGAATACGAAAATACAAAAGTTTTCCGTCACAGAGGATTTAAGAGAACTCGGTGTTTCAACGAAGAAATATATAAACTCTGAAGAAACGAACGAAAGAAATACCGTAATCTTTTAGCTAAACAATCTTGCTAAGTAATAGAGAACACCCTCGTGTACGAGTCGCACATTAAAAGCAATGATGTATTTAATTACAAGTATTCTAACTGGAAATAATACTTGTCGGGTCAACAATTTTTCCACACTTACCAGTATCAGGGTTCAGAAACATCCAATCCGTACAATCTAACACTAGAACGACCGAGGATTAATTGGATAAATTTGAAAAACATTAGATAAATATGTTTGAAACAAAGAAATAATAGAAGGATAGTAAATTGATCAGTATCATTACACATATACCTACATATAGAAATATGGTTATGAAGAATTTTGGAAATCGCAATGTTTTTAATTTAAGCGGTTCTTATAAGAATTTCGTAACCAGTCATTTTGACCGTCTTGGTCGTTCTAGTGTTAAAAACCTAGAGAAAACAAATAAAAATACAAAAATCTAAACACGTTGAAAATTAAAGAGACATCGTACTTTAAAAAAAAACAGAAATTATTTTCTAAAAAGATATTAGCCAAGTGAAATTACCTTCCAATTTACCAGATTTTTATCAAACCCGAACATTTTAACAAACAACCCCGTATTCAAACTCCCTCTGTAACGTAAAACCAATACACACATACACACACTCGCTGCTGGCGCTGTGTTAAACATCGTTGAGAAAAAACAACCCCATATGTTCTGGTCGTAATTATCTTCTTTTGTTCGCGAAATTAATGGTGCCGACTCAGACTCTTCGAAAGGAGGGAAGCGCATTATAGATAGTGCGGTGCGGCTTTTCGACACGATGACAAAGGCTATTCTCACAATCGAGAGAGTTCGCTTGTATCGTGGACATGGATACGCCTGTGCTCGTACACTTCTCATTTTCACCCCCCCCCCCCCTCCCTCGGCATTGTCGGGGGTGCTCTCGCACACAGAGCGTTCTAATTTTTCTGAAATAGGTGTAGATGTCACGCTGTTCCCTGTGAATCGTGACAAACGTCTTTGTCCGAATCGCAACGGGTTCCCGCGTTGTTCCAATAATTCCGCTGCGTGTAACCTAACGCGGGATTTTGTTCGCGGAAAAACTGCGTGAAACCGATCGATCGTATTGCGGGCTATCAAAGAAACGAAATTAAAAATACTATGCCGCGTTTGCTTGATATCAAACAGAAAATGTATAGAATTTTTGTAGATCTTTCTGATCTTTTTTTAATTACTTATTTATCCCTGCGGGCAAAGTGTACGCACGTTTTTTGGTGTGTATTTATCTCATGGGAGTGCGAAGACACGTATGGGATGGGAAAAGAGTATTCGTTCGCGCGTCTGAAACTGAAAATAAAAGCGTCGGGACGCCGTCGAAGACGTAAACGACGAGTATAGTCGTCCGCGGGTGTCGGTTTGACTCTAAATGCTAATCTTCAGCTGCGTGCGGAGATTTCCGAGTCCACTTCATAGACAGACTCGTATATGTGTGTGTGTGTGTGTGTGTGTGTGTGTGTATATATATATATATATATATACAGTTGAGAGAGAAGTCCGTTGAGAGAGGAACGGTGAGAGAGAAAGAGAGGGATAGCGAGCAATGTATGAAAAATTCAGCGTCGACAAAAGCACCGGCTTCAATTTTCTATGAGACAGGGAATATACTTGCATACGAGAATTGAACTTGTCTTTATACTTGCGACGAACAGGAACACAAATAAAATGGAGGAAATACTACCGCCGGGTGTATCGCTATAGCAATATTTCCGTGAGAAAGTAGCGGAATCATATGGGACAACAAAATTAAGGCTGCACTTATTTTAGTAAATTGAGAAAGTCATTTGGTAATGGTGTTGGAGAAGAAAAATAAATTGAAAATACTAAAATAATTGTTAGGCTTTTTGTATTTATTACGATAGTCGAGGATTTTGTGCGATTTTCAATATTTAAGATAATAATTTGATAGCTTTCGTGATAGAGCTTCTTCGGGAATGTTTCGTTGACGGTTTTCGGTTTATTATGTATACCTTTAATGTTTGATAAATGAGTAATTAGGTGTTGAAATCGTTCCGAAATACAATGAAATTTTAATTAATTCCCGTCTCGGTGTCGTTCTTCGTGCGCGAATTCCACGGTATTTCGTACAAGCTAACGGGAAATGATTTCACGCGACACGTTTCCGAAACTAAATATACGGGAATTAAATTTAATTCGGTGTCAGTCTTCGATAAAATGAGACGACTCACTGAAAAAGCGGTTAACCATCTGAAATCTGCGTCAGCAGAAATAATATAAAGCCATCGTAGTGAAATCACTGCAGCGCGGTTATGCGAAAATGTAATGGCACTTCATTTTTTATAGCACTTTAAACACTGAGATGAAAGGTTATTGAAAAACTATTCTATGATTCATGTACTTAATATGGTCCGTTCAATAAACTTCAATTCAACGGACATAGAGAATTATCAAATGAAGTGCACTATTTCTATGGGCAATAGATCGTAGTATGATTGCGAATGGTAGTTAAATATTTTTCGTATCACTTTCATTGTGAATCTTAACGGAATGGAGCTGTTCAATTTGCGAGAGACTCTAATGTAGAGTGAACTGCGGCACAATAAAAACAGAGTAAACCCCTTGCGATTTTTCTTTGTTGGATTTACGACTACGTCGCTATACCGGCATTCTATAAAAATAATCTAGAAGACTATTACAGTGAACGAGTTAGTGAAATGAAAATGGACAAAAAATTTTAAGAAAACCTCTGGAAGTTAGTAGCAATGGAATATTATAGAATGACATTTAAATGATGTTTCGCGAAATTATCATTTAAATATTATTTAAATACACAAAGTTTTCTTATACAAATGTATCCATTAAACGAATACTTAATTACAAATAAAGAAATAGCAAAATCACGAAATGATTTTCTATTGAATACAATTTGGTCTTCATTAAAAAAAAATACATTTTTAATTATTAATTAAAAATTCTTACCTAAAAATGTTTTTACATTTTAACAATCTTTTATCCAAGAAACATTTCATGATTTCAAATGTCTCTATCGGCGACCCGGTGAAGCTACGTGGAATTCGAAAACTCCGAATAGCGTGAATTAATCGATAAGAGGATTCATATCAGATCTTTCTTAACGCCGGAAGTTTATTTACGTTGCTTTAATGTCACCTTCTCGGCCGGGGAAGCCGAAACTTTGAAGCATACTTAAATTTAAACTTGAGGAAAAGCAATTGAATAGAGCGACAGGAAGCACTATGATGATCTTCAGATAATCTCGAGGATCTAGAATCACTCTTTGGGACAAGAGGCCACCTTTCTGAAGATACGAGAGCACTTGCGCGTTATAATGAGGACTTCAAAACCAATATCTTTGGTCCTTACGCAGTGCTCTAGTTTTTTTTTCTCTCTCTCTCTCTCCACGGCTAGTAATTAATGCCTGCATCCGAATAAATTGTGATGCCGTGACAATCTTCATTTGCACCGACTCTCGTGTACTCGGATCACGAAATAATACGGGCGCACGAAATTCACAATTGTTATTAGAAAGTAAATTCATCCCGGAGATCCGACGCAAGTCCTCGCGAGGCTTTTGAAAATTCGATCAATGACTATTCACGAACGTCAGCGTAATTATAGCGGGACATCATTAGTATTAAACAGTTCATGAATAATTGCAATGTATATTCGCAAAGATACAAACGTATAGATCGACTACCGTACGTGTCTTTATGCGAAGTTTAATAATTTCTAGAACATGTATTAAAGAATATTATATCAATAAAAGTTTATAAAACAACGTGGGTTATAGATGTATGTATATATGTATACATATACAATTTACGTTATAGTTCGTGGATAGTTTATAATAATATCAATTCGTAAAAATATTCAATTATTATTTTAATTGGAAACATTTTTAATAGAATTTTAACGAAAAAAAATCAAGATTCAACACCGGAACGAATTCCACGAGTTATTATAGTTTGATTACATTTTCACCAGTTCTAGTGCACGCATCCGTATACATATTTAGTGGTTTAACTGCTAGAATGGTGGCAGACACCACAAAAGGTGGTCTTTTAGCGAAACTAGAAACCAACCATTAAAGGTTCATTCCACGAGAGTGCAAACCTAGACACAATCAAATTTCTACACATATACAACACTCTTCTGAAGCCTGGCGTTCATATACACGCCAAGAAACATATTCAAGCAAACATGTGGTAATACGCAAAATTTCCTACATTAAATGATTATACTCTACAAAGAGAGTGTCACGGATTTTTTACACACTTTAACGTATCCTTCGTATTAATTGGAAAATTGTAATTCAAGGAAAATTGAAAATTTACAAAATATTTGACGTCGGCAATGTGCTGTATTGAAATTTAATTTTCTTAAGTTTTGTACGCAAGGAACAGGATTTAACGTTCAATATCGATTCGAAACTTTCTGCATTCGACGGTGCTTGTCTGATGAGCATGCAAATGTTCTTTTTCTTCCTTGAATAACGTATCTATTCGCACGGACGCGATACAAATTGCAGTATAGTCATACATATGTTTCATCTCGCCGCGGAGAATTGGTAGAATCGAAAAAATTTGCATATTCATTCTCAAACACCTTCACATGCATCTCTCATTCTACTTGTCCTAGCGGAAAAGTATTTTTCCTTGAATACTATAAAGTATAATATATGTATACATTTTAAATTACTTAATTACATTTTAAAAATCACACTCCCACTCCATTTATTTATTTGAATAATGTATAAGCTTTGTTGCTTTTTAGAATAAGTTGAGTAATTCTTAAAATGTTTTTTAAAACATCCTTTTTCATTATTACGAAAAAAATAGTTAATAAAATGTCGAATCATAATTGAACCCCCTCTTGTATAATTCGCCTATGAGAAAAACAGCGGAAAAAATCAATTTTCATTTTTGTTCTGTAGAGTATGTTGAAAGAATTCTGTGTGAAAAAAATGTGGAACTGTAGAAGTTCGTTCTAACTATCATGTCGGACATGATTCAGATCATAAAAATTTGGAAACTGCCTGACGACTGACCTCTTAAAGTTTCTTCAACGCCAAAGTCTTAGAACTAAGAGTAGAGAATGAAAAGAATCGTGAATTTAATCGGATCACAGATGTTAAAAGCTGACTGTTTCTCCTGCAAGCTTAAAGAGCTATTCTTTCGTTTGTTGGCTGTCAAACGTATCTCCTCGATGAAAATCTGTAATACTTTTAAAAGCTACACTGTTTAGCCCTGAGAGTATTTTTGCAAAAAGAACTAAATGGATAATTCAGCGCAACGATGGCTTTTTAATAATTTTTAATAATTATAACTAATTGAATCATTATTTTTCAAAAAGTTTTTCTCGAACGGTTTTAAGCTGAATTTTAAGCTGAATTATCATACTACAGAGAATTAAAGGAACTCTGTAAAACAAACGTAAAACTCGATAATCATATAATATGATTACCTACATTTATTAAAAAACAATATATAAATGATAATCACCATTGATTTTCCATTCAAAAATAATACCGGATAATATTAAAATCCAGTGATTCGTTCGACGGATATGTTTATCGTATTCTACGTGCAATTTAAAATAAATTGAATTTAGTTACGCTTTCACACAGTACGCTGATAAATGAAAAAACAGGAATTACTACGCCGGTGGGAAAGTTTTTCCGGATTTAAAATAAAAATTCAAATTAGTGTATTTCGAATCTGTCCATCAGCCAGCATTTTTCACGCCTAGTAACGAACAACAATATTTCTCTTAATCATCTAACCGATGTAATTCGTAACTCTGCACAATTTAACGTTCCTCGAATTTTTTTGTTAACAATTGTTTTATTATCTATATCTCTCCGTTTGAAACAACGCGATCGAAAGTGAGGAAAAGTCAAGTGAAACCCTTCGATACGCAAATATACATGCAGGAAAATGAAACGAGGTGGTGATATGATAAAATCGAATAAGCATTGTAAACGAACCAGCTCGTAAAGTACATTAATGAAAAGGAATTACATGCGCTGTAAGTACCGCTCGTTGATTGTAAGTTGTTACGAGCGTAAAGCTAAGCAAAAAGCTCGCTGCCAAGTACGTTCGTAAAAGGAAATCTAATAGCAGGGAACTTTACCATACACTTCACTCTTCGTGTTCTTTTTCTTTGGTATTCATCAGACCAACCGATAAAACTACGTCATAGTCAATAATGCATTTAATAAAATTCTACTTGACGTGCCATGTTGGAAATAATTATACGTATATTCTCTGTTGTTTGTATAAGGGATATATAATTTCTATATAGATCGATGAAGAGATACATTTATCGCAGTACTTTGATGTATTTCCATTGGATTCTTTTCTCAATTGCAAGTATTGTTTAATTTGTAGACACTGTAGAAAATTATCATTTTTGTCCATATTAATTGCAATTATCGATATAATATAGCTTTACCCAGTTTCAATAAGAGACACATTATTAATTATGTCATAGACAAACGAAGTATCCAGTAAATCTACTCGCAATGATCTAAATCTAACCAATTTCAACATTTCTTATACCCTCGTCCACATAGAATTCATTCCAAGTAATATTTCCTTTAATTAAGTCTTCTTCGTTTAGATTCTACATTTCAATTGAACACTACTCCGCTCAAAAAAAAACTAACAAGTAACTTGTAAGTAATATCAAATATGAAAAAGAATGTTAAGTCGAGTCCCACTTCGACTCGACTTTCAATAATCGACCGGAACATCCGATTCAACATAAAAATTAATTTACACCCCGCGTCGAAGGGTGCTATTTAAGTCACATGGCGAAAAAAAAACACTCCAGTTGCCGCCGATACGCGGAACCGAACATTTGTCGCGGAAGGATTTCACTGGGTTCCGCGATCGAAAAGTACGCCCATGAATCGTGCTCACTGAAAACTCCGGTCCTTTCCGGATAGTCGAGATGGTCGAAGAATTACGAGATCCGCGGAGCCTGGTCGGTAAGTAATCGCGAATGATATATTCGAAGTTGAGCACGTGGCCCAGGACGATATTTCACTGAGTTTTCACCCTCGACAAACCCGCCCACTCCTTCCTAAGGCAAGAGCCTTTGACATTATCGAGATTCCAAAGGCACCTGGAGCGGTGCAATACCATTCTCTTTCTCCTCCAAACCTCTCATCTCTCTCGCTTTCTCTCTCTCAGTCTCATTCTCTCTATGTGAATGTACTAACGGTTCTTTGTCGCTGACTCGGACGACGACACCCGATTTTTCTATGGTTGGAATACAGAGCTAGGACTACGTTGCACTCTTAGGGCCTGAAATGAGGGTACGCGGCTACTGGCCTATTTGTTACGAGTTAGTAATAAAGATAGTGATTAAATATTTAGTGATAAATATAAAGAGAAAGACATAAAGTCGGTAGGTGTAGATGAATATTTATGTGAAAGTAATAAGATGGATGGTTTTAATTTCTAGGTGTAACTTGTTTTATATTTTCATGTTTCGGTACTGTGTGTGTGTTTGTGAAACTAACACTTGACTTGTATAGGAATATAAAACTGTGATTTTCCATCCGTGGTGTCGCTGTGCCAAGAAATTGTACGGGCGTCAGATGATCCAAGACGCGGAATGTGTAGAAGTATAAATTTTCAGATTTAAGCTAAATTTGGAAAATATCACCCACTTTTCTACACTTCTCCCTTCGTCCACTTTATAAAACGTCCCAAAAGGATTCGATTAAGCACCCGAATTTTATTCAGAAATTTGATAGTTTCATTATTCCTCTATTTAGAAATTCCTTAGTTTCATTACTCTTCTATTTAAAAAATCACAAAAACGTCCAGAACTTTGATTTTCAATTCACCTGTTCGCCAGTAAGTACGCGACGTTGCCGGGGGCACGGAAAAACTTTCAACGTATCGTTGTTGCCCGAACGCAACCAACAAGACCAAGTTTATTTATCAAGTTTCTTAGAAAATTAGATGTGGTACACGCATGTTTGCCGTTCGCGCGGCAAACTTTCCGAGATGTCGCGTCTTTATGAAATTTACCTCTGTCCCCATCCATCTCTCTCCCTCTCTCTCTCTCTCTCTCTCTCTCTCTCTCCCCGTTTCTCTCTAAAACTCGTCGACTCCCCCGCAGTCTCCTCGGGGCGACGTAACGTTTCTTGTCTCCCGATCTGTTATTCCCTGTTTCGCCGGGAGTTCGGAACACCGCGACGAGGGAGAAGGGACTCGTTCCCGGTCTGGATAATTTAACAGTGGCTAGATGAGATAAGGTCTCCCCGCGGTCGTCGGACCGGCGGTTTTGCGGTGTACCTTACAACTCGGCCATCGCGTTCACCGTTCCGATTTCGTCGTGTAAACACGTCCCGCGACGGGGCGAATCTGGAAAACGGGATCCGGGACCTTCTATACAGAATTCGTATTTCGGTATGATCGTCATCACCGTTCGGTCCTTTGACGGCCGGATGAATCGTTCCTACCTAACCCTTTGCCTGTCCTATAGGTTGGCCTTGGAATATTGCTAGGAATAGAAATTTAACCTCTTCACGCCTTTGGGCAGATGTGGACGTTTAGTTTTTTTTTTTTTTTTATTATTATAGTTACTGTCAATAATAAATAGACTAAAATTAACACTGCAGATTATTCACTATAGAATCTCTCAATAAGAGAAGTAAATTTTGGTTGGTATGACTGCACTGGTAATGGGATTTTTATTTTATAAGAAATTATTAAACGTTCACATATGTGGCCAATGGCGTGAAGGGATTAAATAAATGTTACTTGCGTTAGGTGTTACTTGTGTGTCATTTGGATGGTGTTAAATGTAAATTTGTTGAAATAGATTCAGGATTTTATTGGTGTGTTAGTTTATGTGTGGTGGGTTATAAATTAACTGGAAGTGGAGAAGTGAAATGGGTAGTGAATTCAGACCGTAATTGATGTGTTAGGAGTTTAGTAAAATTGTTGATTGATTGGCAGAATGTTAATACAGATTTTTAAGGTCAGTGAAGTAATTTAAATTTGTTTTTTTAGTATCAATCGTGCCAAATTCGTCATTTTTTTTTGTAGATACTTTTCTAAATAAAGAGAAGTGTATAATAATAACCGGAAATGAGTAGATAACACTTGTAAAGTTCTAGCTATACAGAAAATTACTTGAAACTATCCTGAAACGTATCGCGTCTAATTAAAGCAGGGTAAACGTTACACGAAATCCATTATCTTTCGGAATTCCGTTTCGCGGCATCGGTATAAGCTACTTAACACTCTTGCCGTGGGTACTTAAAGTTCTATCGAAAACTTCCGTATTAATATTATACGGAAATTGAGCGACAAATATTCTGCTTATAGATACCGTATAATAAGTAACAACGTGATTTACACGCAACCCCTCGAATCTAAAATTCCAAGAGAACGCCGTGATCTTTTTGTTTACCGTAAAGAAAACACCGGGAATGAATTCGCCAGGTGCAACCCGATTTATATTTCAAATACGTAGAAACTGCTCGCGTTTGAACACGAGTCCACATTGGTCGAGTGCAGTGACACTGGGCCTGGTACGCTGTGACTCGTTAAGATGCCAGCAGTCTGTGTTTGCTGGGAAAGTTCCAAATCAACTTTGATAAGACATTCCCGAGATCGGAACAAAGTTACCAACGGAGCTTGAAAATGTATGAAGAGTCGTTCCGCATTCACCGTGGGTGTAGCAGATTTATTATTCGGACGTAGCCCCTTTATTTTTTATTTTCTATAACTTCCGGAGCCTGACGGTACACGACGCGCGTACACAATCGCACCGCTCGAAAATTTTTGAGTACAATTAAATGAGATATGAAAAAACAACTGTGAGATATATTACAAATTGTAATACGTGGTGTGAGAAATAAATTTGGTGTGACAGTAGGAAATACGTCTATGGTAGTGTATTTTGATTTTCTTTATTACATAATAAGTGCCAATTTTCAAGTGTGTAAATTTGCATTTTTATTGATATGATGTGTATTTTTGTTGATAGTTTTCAAACTGTTTAATAATTCCCTAAAAAGAGGACTGTTAAAACTAAATGATACAGTGTTTGATTTTTAACGAAATTTGTTATATTTGTTTTTTGAAAAAAAGCAACGTGAAGTAACTAAATGTGTAACACTATTCGCAGTATAGTTTGCGCAGCAAGCGTAAATATAATACATCAAGGATTAACGCAAGGAACACTTGATTCGCCATCGGTCTCTGATATCGTGGCACTGTATTATATGAAATTGCACGGGTGTAGATCATAAGAGGAGTCGTTACACATTAAACCTGATTTACTACAGTTTCGCAATGGCCACGTCATTAATCAACAACCCATGACCATCGTAAATTAATTTTCCGCGACATCTAAATTTCGCTGCAATAGAAAATCTTGCGAGAAATCCATGCCGCGTTGATTTCGTTACCAAGATTAATATAATACCGCGGTGGAAATTAAAGGTTGATAAATAGCTAGAAAAAAGGGCAGCCGGGGAACAAGTATAGTTCGACAGTCGTAAATGAAATCACTCCTAAAAGTTAGTCTGCTTAACACATGTTACACCGGCTTCCAGGGCGCAACGCAATTTGGGCGGAGTTCGAAAGGAAAGTCGGAAAATCAATCAACCGAGGAAAAATAAAATGAAGTTGGACCACACTTGAAAGTAGAAATATCTTAACGACCTCTAGAACAAAAGGCGGCTCGGTATTATTTTTAAAAGAGGATGCAATTACATCAGTAGAAATATTTTTTTGAATTACAAAACACAATTAGGAGATAATTAAACCTTGCAGATTAATTCTGACAGGAATGATTGTAGTATGAAGTAAGAAGATGGGGCGTTAAATTTGAAAAGTGATATACAATCATTGAATTTGACATTACAGACAACCCGGGGAAAGCATCGAAGAATCTATTGATTTATCACACTGTTCTCAAACACTCCTTATATCAGAATATCACGGAAACCACTCTCCACGGTGAAACAATAACAAAGACCGACAGTATAACGCTATTTCCATCGAAAATAAGCGAAGATGTAGAGAAACTGTAATATAATGCATCGATTCTCATTCCTCATTTTTTATTTTTAGGATTTTGACAAGACAACCACGAAAAGAAAATCTATATAAAATAAATTGCACGAAGAAATAAACGCGTTATTTACGTATATCAATTTAAAAACATTGACGTTTTATGGAGGCCACGCTATGAATATCAAGATATTAAAAAGTCTCGTATAATACATTTTCAGAAATAGTTTCGCTACCAGTCGAAAGTGGTTTTCCTGATGAAAAACCACGGCTAACTCAATATCTCGGATCATTTATCGTACGGAATGACCGTATAAGTTCCCGTGAACTATCAAGTCACCCACTTTATTGACAGCGGTCTGAATTAAGAGCGAGTGGCCAAAGTGGAGTCAGTCCTTTTTTTTCCCCCAAAACTGACACGTTACGCAGGTTCCATCCATAAATTCCTTTCAGGTACACTTTGGTGCCACATGTTCAATTTAACCCTCCGCGAACGAAATTATTTTCGTTACAAAGAATACGGATTTCACCGCATTAATGACAATTATCGTGTTTCCCTCGTTCGCCAAATTTGCTATTTTTTGTTCTAAGAATTCTAGACTGGGGTTAAAATAAATCAAACGTTGAAAAAAATGATACATCGCTTTAAAATTTCGAATAAGGTGTGGCGAGTAAAGTTTTACCGTGCGCCGCGTTAAAAAACAAATGAACGCTTTATTTTTTTTTTCAAGAAAAAGCAGAGAGGTAATACGAATACAGTGTATTTTAAACGAATGGAAATTATGCACAAGAGACTGAAAGTTTGTTCGAGAGGATGCTGATAAAATAAGTCGACGCACAAGTCTTATGATGCTTTTCCTTTGAACATTAATGAACTTTTTATCATCGTGGTAGACGCTTTAATGTATCTTCTTTATTCTACCAAGAATAAGAAAGATTCTTTTTTTTATTTGTTCTCTAGTAGCTTTCGTGTGTTACTTTTCCATACAATGTTTTATACGAATGGTAAACCAAAATAGAATTACACGTATCATAAGTAGCGTTGTAATTACAATATAATAATTTTGACATAGTAATTTGCCATGTAATTGCAACAATTTAATTTCAAGCAAGTATAAAACAGAAATTGTTAAATGACTTCGAAATGAACGGTTAATCGTGCATTATCCGAACGTTATTATAATTCGATACCAAATATAGCTTCTACCGGTAAAATCGTACACCTTTCGAACAATAAATTTCGAAACCTGCTTCATCATCGAGCGTATCCAAAGTAACAGTAGAAATCAACACATATGCGCCGCCAAACTGGTCCTGTTAAGATAATTCCGTTTACGTTCAGGTAACTAAACGTTTCACTGGAGGCGTGAATTTAGCGAACAATGCTTCAAAATTGCATGCAATCAAACTAAAAGTTATATCCTTGTAATAAAGTTAGCGTTTCCGCCCTGGCACGTCATCGACTATGGTCGCCTGAGGCTTTTGTATTTAAAACGGTAAACAACGAATCTCCCAGCGTGTGTACGATTTTAGTTAATTAACCCATCAATATTTGTTCGCACAAGGCAAAGTGGTGTACGTATTAGATTACCGTATCAAAATACACGCGAAATAACAACACCGCCACCGACTAACAACTCGAAATGAAAATCAGCACATCTGATGGTAATTTTCAAGCAACCCTCTACAGCAACAAATTAAGCAACAAACAAACCACAGGTAAAAAACACCCTTTTATTTCTCACTTTAATTTCATAAGATTAATCCACAATCTAATATCATTCTATATATCAAACAATTTTAAAAATTACCAAAATAAAGTGAATCGTTATAAAAACAAGTACATATTTCCCTATTGCATTAGATACCAGCTTTTCGTCTTCAATTCGACAAAAGACTAATCCACAATCTACTAATAACATTCTACTTATCAGACAATTAAAAGAATTACCAAAATAAAGTAAAACGTTATAAAAACAAGTACATATTTCCCTATTGCATCAGATACCAACTTCTCATCTTCAATTATCTCAAGTACCAGTATCCACTAATTAATCCATCAACCATTTACCCGTGTAACACGACACTGGGCAGAAATTTTCGCGACTTCCAGGCCACGCACGTGACGAAAGGTACCCCGTAGCTCGAGATTACGGGCCGTTATCGTCGGAACTGTATGGTCCAAGTCAAAATTGGCCGGTCCACGCGACATCTGGCATTAATTCGGTACTTAACGTTCGGCAACTCGAATACCGAATCCCCTCGATCCTCTCGATGCGCGGGGAGTCTGGCGCGAGTCCCGCATATAATTTCCGCGATGCGAATTCCCGGCCACCTTCGGGGAAGAACGATGGTACACGAGCCGCGGAATAAGTAGTATTGGTGAAATATGGTCCCGACGGAAGCGTTTTTACCGGCACACTTTATGCGCGCCGGAGACTGCCAAAATTTCCCCGTTTCTCCACATGACCGCGCATCAACTGCAGGACGAGGGATTCTTCCTGGATTTCGCCGGGATCTCGTAAACATTTCAAAAGGTGCTCTCGATGTATGTATGTACGACGATATCTGTCCGGTCGTTATATTACACGTGGCACAAACACATCCGCGTGTCTCTCACGATTTTCACTGACGAATAGGGAAAGTTCGGGGAAATATGGGGGATTATTAACCCCTTAGCACTACTTTGACGAGTCTGACACGTGATGAAAATTTTGTGCCACACGTGGATGTCACGGGTCAGACCCGTGATCGGAATTTCGAACCAAACAAGAATTCAAACAATTAATTTCATGATTTGTTTACTCTTGAGCCAAGTTTAAATGTCTCGAGATGTTCCTATAAGGAAAATATCATGGGATTAGAGATAACGGCTACAATATAAATAAACGTAGATACTATATACAAATGTCTGTGCCGCTTCGGCTCCTTTTCTCACCGTTCCGGCGGACAAGTTTGGCACGGCTTTTTCAGAGTTTCGCGGTAGTGCAAGGGGTTAACGAATTCGCGATTGGAAAAATTTTCTATGATTCTAATACTGAGTATGTATCGGCGAAAATAATGAAATTCTGAAGCTGATTGCCGCAAATTTGTATTGTTAACCACTTAACAGTCGGATATATTTGAGAAAAATGGTAAAAAAAATTGTCACTTTTTTTTTGTATTCATTTAACTACATTTATTACATTCCCACTATTGAGAAACAAGCGACGTTAAATTCTCGGGCAAATCACTATCTACAAGTTAAAACAAAAGTTGCCCGAGCGAGACTCGGGATCGTCAGTGTACGGAAAAATGTCACGCCCGAGTGCAGTTCGGGCAAAACTGTCAAGTGGTTAAAGCAAGGATGAAAATTAGAAAATTTGTTTTGAAATATTAAATTGGAATTAATATGTTGTTTAATATATAGATTTATTGAATTTGTATATTTCCTTTAAAGGTAGGTAATAGACCACTTGTCTATTATCAAAATGACGTGATCACGTCAGCGAAAATCAAGAACAGAACTTGAAAAGACGTGAATTTACGTCAACGGTCGCGATTGCGTTAATCTTCAAAAAATAATCTAACAATATTGACTTGCATATGGGTAATGTTAAATAAATCCACGGATGAGATATATGATTGATCTATCAGTCGTGTGCTACGTGTGTGTTATTGTCACAAATGTTATAGTAAATAATTATAATTGAATAATATGTTATTCTGTATTAATAATATGTGAACAGTAAATGAATTGTAATATAAGTGATATGTACATAAGACTTACTAAGAAACATTTAAATCAAGTGAAACATACCTTGGAAAATGATGGGAGCACGTTGTAAGGACGTGTTGACTCTAGGACGTCCGATCGTAGACTAATGACTGTCCTTCCCCTTGACAATGTCAGGTCGTGTGTATCTGAATTCGGTGGTACTTGAGCCGCTCAACCGCAACAATTACGGTCGGAATAAAAGGTCGGGCAGGTAGAGACGGTACAGGTGACCTCGAAAAGGTGTAAAAGTGCACCTTTCGGATACTTTCGTGATATTTCGCCTTCATTCGACTGCATGCAATCACCCTGATTTATTATGCATAACTATTGTAAATATAATTACCAAGTTTGCAATTTGACTGCATAATTTGATGAAATTTAATTCAAAATATAAATTTAATAATAAATAATTTTTTGCAAAATGCATCAAGATAAGGTTGATATTTTATAAATTGTTTAAGTGACAAGTTATTTGTGTTTTATTCGAGGAACTTTGTCGGACGATTAACGGAGCGATCTAATAATTGTATTTTCGAGGGTTGTGTTTATTGAAATTAACACATTTCGAGTTTGCACCGGTTTCATTGTCAAATACGTATTGTATACAGTTTCAATTGATCGGTAATGGCAATATTTGTTAGAGCTGTATTGATTGATATCGCTTCTAGGGTTAATCAATAAACGCAATGAAATGCGGGTGTACAAGGGAACATTGAAAATTGGGAAGCTTAGATATATACATATAATTGAAATCGAATAATATCATTTAGATTTGGTTGGATAATCAGCACGATCAACGTGGATACATCGAGACAAAGTGTTTTCCAGAAAAGACAAATTTCTCAGGTTAAATAACATTTTTTACTTTATCAGGTTCTTATTATCTAATTTTATACACACAATAACTATTGTACATAAGTATACAATAATAATTTTGAACCACCCGAATAATATACACTTCAACACGCAGACTTTCGTTAATTCCCTGACGTACGCATCGATTAAAATTACCATCATACATGAATTACTGTAATTAATATAAAAAAGTACGCTTTTGAAGGTAAGTTAATGGGTTCAAATATTTTCCGTATCAAATTTATCCACCTATAAAAATCGTATAAATATAATCCTTTAAAAATCGGTCAACAAAAATGAATCAATTTTTCCAAACGATACTATAATCAAAATGAAATAACATACTTGTGACGCTTTAAAATCTCACAAAAAAAATTGTTGATTTCCCGTTCAATCCACGCTTTCACGGAAGAAATCAGGCTACGGAATAACTCACCCTTAACCCAACATAATCATCATCAAAGCTCGCTCACAATTAGTTGCGGGAACTCCTGATGTAGACGTAACGGAACTTGCAACTCGCTCGGCTCAACCTCCAGGTACTATCCGACGCCATATGTATACATGTGAAACACGTCCGTGTCCGTTCCAGGAACCACTTATCCATTTAAGCGATGTTTAACGATTGAACTTCAAGAAACCCACCGCCAAACTTACGACCGTTCAAGGCGAGACCCCGGCTTTCGCGGGAACTGAAATCAGTTTCCCGTGTCTTTTTTTATGTTTTTATGTTTTTTTTTTTATTCGAAGAGGTAGTTAGGATTTCTCTCGCGCCCCAACGATTCGTTTCCCGACGACTTTTCGTTCGCCAGGTTTTCAAATATCGATGTCCGCGAAAGAGCGAAATTCAGTCGGTGCTTTACGGCCCCGCGATTGAATACGTTTATACGAATTCACGGCAATTTATGGCGCATCCACTCCTACAAATGTTCTTCCTATCTTCTGCCATCTACAGGATACACAGATCGTCTCTGTAGTAAAATGTTGAAAGAACTTCCCTAAGGTGTAGCGAGAGTTATGTTTCGCTATACAGTAGTCGTGGGAGAGATAGGGTCAGGTTGTCTCCACAGAGGTGTTTCGATGCGAATTTTACATGTGTGCGGTATTCGATAGATTGCGTGATATTAGGTGTGCGAGGAAAAATTCGTTCCGACTTTTCGACAAAATATAAATTTTATTTAAAAATGATAAATATGAAAAGTGAATCATTGAAATATTCCACGAAGTTTTTTTTATCACACTTCGTCACTTTTCTGATTAGTTACTAATCACTAAATTATCGATTGATTACCTCGCAACTAAATGAACATAGCAAAGAAATTAAAATTTCAAAACACACGTTAAAATAATGAAAATTTATTAATCCTAACATGAATTCAAGGCATTAACAATAAGAGTGTTGAAATAAAAATAACTGGACCGGTATATTTACCATTTCAATTACGACTTCCGACGGTTACTACCCTGGTACAGTATTTTTACACGAGATGTATGAAAAATTAAAACCGAACACAGGAACACAATAGGGGAAGGGTCTAATAATATAATAATAGTACACTGACAAAACGTACTTCGTCCGCGGGCAAAGGAGAAGTTACAAATCTAAAAGCGATGCATCACCGGACGACTAAAACGAGCCCTGAGTACCGGTTGACCTTTCCAAGAATATTTACGGTATACATAGAAATGATCGAAAGCCCTTAGAATACGTACGCCATGTATATATGCGCATCAGTCAGATATAAAAATCTTAAAATATTTGTAACTCGGGAAGGTCGGCGGGAAGCGAGCAGGTCGCATGAAAAATTAAATACATAAGAAACGAGACGGTAAAGAACGTTATTTTATTACATAACTCTTTTTTAACCGTGACCCCAAAATGTGCCTCGTAATAAGAACATTTTATTGTAAACAAAGTATTGTAAAATGTTAAAAAATGAGAGCGAATAGCGTCTAGTATGCGCTCGATTTACGTTTAATAACGCTTTTAATTTATTTTCAAGTTTTCAGCGATCGACGACCAATAAAAATAATGTCTATTGACCTTCCTGAACCTGAATAAAAAACTTCTAAATTTTTCTGTCGCCAATCGATTAAGTACGCTTCGTTTGTACAGACATACGCATGTTTATTTGTTTTGAATATCAGAAAAACCCACGTAGGACAGGGTGAAACAAAATTTCACTAATTAACGATGAGGCGAAAGAAATTCATGTAACACAGAGAGGACGCTGTCTGACTAATTAGCCGAAGATGTCTTCCTGGGTAAATTAGCGAACGGTACACATCCGATTTGTCTGAGCGTACATAAATCGACGTCGATTATTTCCCGAAAAAAGAACGGCCGACAGACAGCTGGGAAAATTGGGTTCCGGTTCCGGGATAGGAAACCACGATTTTAAATTAAAAGAAACGCTGTGTGCGCAAACAACCGATAAGTAATCAATGCCTATCGATAGACCGTCTTACGTTGCTTGTGAACATAGAAGCGAAGCTTCTTCCGCCTCGGCACACTTTTCGAGCGGAAAATAACCGAAGCCACAGCTATCGGCGTGATAATTAGTTGCTCGCACGTTAATCAATAGCGTTAACCAGAACACCGTGGGAAATACTTTGTAGAATTATACACACTTTAAAACTAGAAGAAAATTAGAGAATGCGATGGTAAATATATGAACATGCGATGTAATTAATGCATCATTAATAATTTAGAAAGGTGAGTTTTCTATAATTCTTCATAACTATGTTTCTATATACATATAAATCATTAAATTGATTAATTTACTATTCCTCTTCATTTCCTTGATTCAAACATATTTATCTACTATTTTAGATATTCCGAATTAATCCTTGGTAATTCTATTTCTAAAATAATTCTATTAAATAGTGTCTAAAGAATTTCTGCACCATCTCACCACCTTTACCCCACAAATTAATTAGTGTCTCAAAAAAAAAAACACAATATTTTACCCTTAATTTTAGATCTCCCGTATCCAGTGACCCGTGTGTGTGCTCCCGTATGTATTTTTGTATCTGGTACGGCCCGGTTGCATCGGATGCGACCGAAAAAGAAGTTAAAGCAAAGAATTGGAACGTTTCGTCGTCCGAGCAGTTCTTTTTGTCGTGAATTTGCCACGAGATTTGCCCTCATCACATTTCCAGTTGATCGGGCATAGTCGATTCGCGATTCGATTTGCAGAATCTTTCGGAGGAAAGTCGGTTATCGTCGGACGGTGACCAACAATGCCGTCTCGACCCAGATTTTGAAATTCCTGCAGCTACTTCCCGTCTACCGTCGCTCGTCGTCGTTCCGACGCGGAATCGGGGCGGAAACGGGCTTGCTGCCGAGACGAAGCGAAAGAGAGGAAATAGGTTGGTGTAAGACGAAAATATTTATTTGAGAAATTTTCGTCTGAATAACGGCTCTTTCGGATGCCGCCCGCGTTTGCCCTTTCGAATCGCCGCAAATGGAAATGTTTACGATAAACTTCGCGACGAGAAATTTCGTTCCTCCGGTGCCCGCGACGCGAGTCCGCTTTCTTTCTTTCTTTGACGACACGCCCGATGAAATAATCGAACGAGTACATTTAATTTTTATCGTTTTTCTGGATGGGAGAGAGAAAATTAAATTTTTGAATAAATAGGGTGTATTAAAGGACGAATGTATAATTATGGAATTTAAGATTGCGTAATGTTTCATTGTTACGTTTAATGAGGTGTGATATTGATTCGTAAAATATAATAATAACGTTCCATTCGGCCTTATAGATATTAATTTTCATTATTTGATAGAAACTTGTAATATATTTCAATCGAAGGGAACATTTCTACAAAACGATGCAGTGAACAAAGCTATGAGAAAATTAATACGAATCATTAATTTGTTTACAAGATTTTGTTGTGCAAATATTTAAAAATTCATGCAACGTATATACTGGGTGAAATAGATAACAAGATGTACCTGTTGAGCATGTTTGACTCATTTTCACAATAAAATAAAATGAAATGTTCTATCGCCGTAAAGTGTAATACCCGGTTTAACGGCGTTAATTTGAATTTTCAGTTTCTAATTTAATGACCGAGCCATCACCGGACTTCTGCGTAGTTTGTCAACGGTTTTCCCGAAATATATTAAGGAATCTCGACGGCGGCTAACGAGCAATCTGCGTGATGTGCTTCCGACGTGATTCCCGTTGATTAATTGCCGGTAGCTCGGGGGAAGAAAAACATATCTGATGCTTGTTAAGGTAATCAAATATTTTCGAAACGTCGACACATCGAACTTACCATAGCGTTACTTTATCGTGGAAAAACTAACCTTCGATTTATAAATAAAATATCGAATTACATTGTCATTTTTATTAGAAAACTAATTATTTCTATTATATCATAAAAAGTTAAATTTTTTTTTTCACGCAGAGTGAAACACAATTAAAATTGAAAATTCTCATTTGATTATTATCCGGCTACTAGTTGAATTAGGAAAAACCATGATGTGTGTAAATTCGTGTCTCTAGGGTTAAAAATTAACGTCCCAAAGACAAAAGCTTTCGAACGAGGCAACTTGTCGAATTCTCGAACTTTAAACACGAACGGTCGCACTACTCGTCTACCAGAACTGTTTGGACATTTGTAACTATCGGACTTTGTAACACTTCGAATGTTTGGACACTTACAAGAACAAGGACTTTTGCAAGAAGTTTGCGAAATTTATGCTCGTATTCCGACTATTTTATACCAGACTTTCAGATATATAGTAACTTACCCGTAATGTTTCCAATCGACGTTTATCATTAGAAAAATGGAACGATTAAAAAGGTTAATGGAAATATTTAAAAAAATTCATTTTCACCAACAGTTCTCTATTCTTACCACATATATCGGTCGAATATATTTGAAAATAAATTACCAGAACAGTTTTTACATCGAGCACCTCAATGGGATTAACCTTCTTTTTAAATTTCCCGCCGTAATTAGCGCTCGGCGTACGCTTTTCTCTAAGAGAGAAAAGTAGCTTAAAATTTATCAAAGAATACAAGTTTCTAAATTAAACTCGACACTTTTGAAACCTTTCATATACACGTAATTCCAGTTTAAAAGATATCTCAGAACCCAAAATTGCATTATCCTCAAAAAAACTTCAAAAATTAAATTATAACATTCTTCCCCGGTGTTGTATCAGTTTCCCCTATTTCGTTTCTTCCAAATCATGCGAAATGCTTTCCAACTTGCAGAATTCTCGTTATAACGACGAGTAACCGTCGTTACATGGGTTTTCACGTCGAAGTAAACTATCCGCGAGAAATCCGGGGCGAACGACGAAGATCTTATTACACGGGGCCAAGACACATTTTGCGAAATAAGCTTTCGCGTAAAAGTGCCGCGATATACATACATACATACACAGAACTTCGACCGGTACTTCGGCTAACTCAATCTTGAGTGACTCGACGTTCGGAGAGCATAAGATTTGCATCCGCTTCGGCACCTTTTGCCGGTTACCTTCACTTTTCCAGTGTTACCTTTAAGCTTCGTAGTAATTTCGTCGGACGTATATTCCGACCTACTACTACTACTCGGAAGTGGAGTAGGTAGGTATTAAGGTAATTAGAGTTCTCATACCTGCTTGCGCTTTCGATAGTGCGAGCGCGAATTAAAGTGTAATTTTCCATCTCACGGCAATGATTTGACTCGCGAAATTAGGCAATAAAAACTCACCGTCCCGTGGAAAATCCTGGCGCGGGTTATCTTACCGTGGGAAATTTCCATTTTTCTTTCTTTCTCTTTCTCTTTCTCTTTCTCACGTTTTAATGTGAATGTCAATTACAAAGTTCCGGGACCCGATCTATGTATTATTTCAATTCTTTCGTCAGGACTTTTAATCCCTGGTAAAATGCACTTCGGGGAGTTCCGAGCGGAAAGGTAAGTCGATGAAATTTTACCGAATGTTCTTAGTAACCGGTTTACGGGGTGGGATGTTCATGTTTTCCGTTTTTGTTCGTTCGGAACGTCGACGTCTGGGGAAATGAGAATACATGTTTCACGAAGTTTCCGGTTTTGATCTTTAAATACGTTCATTTCGAATATACGTATACATATACCGAACGAACGAGATATTTTGCAGCGAACGGTGTTGGAAGTCATGTTTGCAGAACGCGCGTTTGAATTATGTTACACGTACATACATACATACATGTACGTACGTACACACGTACGGGGAAGACGATACAGAGTTAAGATTCTCATGGGGCTTGGTTAGCGATGCGTCTGCACATTGTAGGTAATTTCCCTGTAGTATATTTTTCATGTTTTATAAATCCGTAGGATACATTTTTCAATTGTAAACACGCAAGACACGCGATTAATTACACGGCTGAACATGCGGCGCGTTAATTCGGCAAATGAAATTCTGAATAATTAGAAAGCAACGGAAAGCGGAATGATACGGAGGGAAATTGAAATAGTATGCGGGTAACACACAGACATCAAGTTTTTTGCAACCAATGTGAAATAACATTTTTTCATTATCCGTGCAACTTAGTTTTCTGCGGTATAATCATTTCGTGGATTTACAGTTTAATTGCGTTACACGCGAAAATTGAAATGAGTAAATTCTCTATCGTGAACTTTCGTGTTATTTTAAATTTCTGGTTAAAAAACTGAGTTTCTTAATTAAGAAAGATAATTCTTCGTATCAACTTATCCGTGTATCGAATATTCTTTCCATCTTCGATTGAATTTGCAATCAGCCGATGTATTGGCGTGGAACGTTTAAAATCTTTTATGGCTGACTTATGGCGGGTATTACTACTGCGCAGAATCTATAAACCTTATCGTTTTTATCGACTGCGCTCCTTCCGCAGTTTTACGTCTTCCGACAATATCTTGATTGTTATTTCACACCCGTACCGTAAGAATATCATTACAGGCATAACGTGTGTAAACAATTTTCAAGATTGTTCACAAAGAACGCTGAAATAATAAAAATAAAGAAATTTATAGCTTGACGCTAGCTCGTGTCACGTGTTCTCGGCTTACTAATTAATTAAACAGACCATCCTACATTATCCGAACGTTTTTCGATATTGGTATGGTAGACAAAAAAACAAATGATTGATGTTACTATTAAAAATTTCCATAAAGCACGTAAAACTGAATTTCCGGGAATTTATAACGCAAGACAGTAATATATTTAACATAAGCAACGTCGAAAGAAATAAAGCTGGATAAAGCAAGTTATGTGTGTACATACATATACATACAAGCTACGTAGAAAAAGGTAGCTCATTTTATTGCTCGGACATGATATGCATAAATTACCATCGCTCAATCTTTGTAACGTTACGCGCAAGTGTTGCACACGTATAATTTTGATGTACACACACGTAAATCACAACAAGCGTAGATATAATACAGCGTATCACGATTACTGTGTTGTTTACTCTATACCGTGTAATTTATTGAGCATAAATTTCCGCGTATTGCCGCGGAAACGGTAACTCGTCTCTCATTGATGAACTATGTCCGTTTTCCGTGAAAATGTAATTTCATCCGTGAGCACTGAATCCGAAAAAAAATTAACTTTAAATCATAATTAGAAAATTATCAATTTCAATATTCCTTCATAATTACGCGACAGTTATCGATATGTTGTAATATAAAAAAATTGTCCCGTCCTTTACTTTTTCTATTTTAATTTATTTAAATTACACAGTTCGTCCACTGATTATTTTCTTATTGGAAATGAAACTATAAAATAATATTTATAAACCTTTCTAATACTATTTAATTCTTTCTTCTACAACTGTACGTCTTTGAAAAGCAGCATCTACACTTTACCGATATCTTTTTACCTCTAAACTAAACTGCCAAAACAAATTCGTCTCATCGCATTCGTTATAAAGAACCTTGACTCAATATTAATTTTATTCTCACGAGACGCAACATATTCTAACCAACACCAGTAATCCACCACGTCCCTACGTAACAGAAACAACGGAAAATCATAGTACAAAAACGTTCTTCTTAACACCGACGATCGCTATTCATTAATTTCATCGGATTTCCCGGTAACACGTTTCAGGGGGGTTCGCGAACAATTTTCGCCCGGCGGACAATTGGCGTCTCCGCGCACAATACGTACACACCGTGGCGCGAAATTATTTTTCACACACGGCCACTCTAACGCAAACAATATCCCGGGCTCTCTCTCTCTCTCTCCCATTTCTCCCGGGCTGCCAGAATAAGACGGGCGGACGGGCGGGCCTGTGTGCCACCTGTACCTACTGCTGCTCGTACCTACCGCGAGGAATATTCGCAGTTCTCATTTTTTCGCGGCGGGAAATGGGAATGCAAAGAGCAGAGAATATTTCGCAAGAAAGAGTGCAACGGCAGGCAGTTACGGCCAAGGAACGAGACAGGCACGTGTCGTTTTACGTAATCTCACAGTGCTGGGATTCTCTTTGTGCCAGGCACAAAGCCGCCACCTCCATTTCACGGAATGCTCGAGTCTGTGTGTGTGTATATATATATACGGGTATATATATATATATACATGTGTGTATGTGTCTACGTCTGCTCCCCGAATGCATCGTTACGGAACCGGAAACGTTTGTTTGAGGCTCATTGAATTTCCTGCATAGCAAAGGTCTCCGTACCCGTAGCTACGACAGAAGTTGTATCGTTCGATGTTCCGTAAATATTCTTCTGGTTTCTGTCATCTTGAATTTTCTCAGACGTTTCGCGCCGTCGAACGTTGCTCGTTTCCGGACCGCGGTTTTTCGGTGGGAATGACACTTCGATGCTCTGTCGCATCTTATTTAGGGCGAACGGTGGAATCGCGATGGTGTTGATACTGTGGACAGGTGTTTTGATTTTGTTTTTCTAATTAAGATGATTTTAAGAGTTTTTCTGAGAGAAAATTGCTTTATGACGATTATAAGCAAGGGTTTTCAAGAGAAAATGTTTCTGTATTGAAATTTAAGTAGTACTCTATGTGCCAGTGTTATATATAATTGTTTTATAAATTAAAAATATCGTTTTGTACAAGATTGTGATCCTGTTTTGGGAAATCAGTGAGCTTTAATAAATATTAATTAATGATTCAAATTAAAAAGGGTAAAGACAGTATGAAAGTATAGATAAGTGCATTAAAAAAGCTGGAAAGTTTGGATTTAAGTACAAGTTAATGATTGATATCGATCACTAGAATTTTGACAAAGAAGATTTATTAACAGAAGTGTATATCTACGTTACTTAATTACAAGTTCTTTATTCAACGCTATCTCCCGTATATTTGTTAAATTGAAAATCCAGAGTGAAAGTCTCTTCCGAAACCTTGTTTAAGATTTTTCACTATTGATCTGACGTAATTAACATACCTCGAATTAAGTGTTTCACCAGGCTCCCATTAATTTCGCATTGCAATTAAAATCAAGGTAGAACTTTCGCGGCCAGGTGTGGAGCAGAAAACTGAAAAGTTTTATGAAAACTAATTTCGTTTTGAGGTAGTCGTGAAGTGTAGTAACTCACTGTACTGGAATTAAAAAAAAAAGGAATTTAACTTTCATTATTTCCCTTCCGACATTAAAGACTGTTTACCGTATGATCGAAAGTTAATTCGATTAGTCCCCTGATTTTACTACTGGTTCGCGTTGCAGTTCGAAATACCCTTTTTGGTTTCTTTAACAGAATTAAAAATCCCTAGAACGGTTATTATGTAGCTACTTGCGAGTCTATACCAGAGGCGTGCAGATTATCATTAGAAACGATACTTAAGCCGGTAGTTGCTCGTAACTTGAGCACTAAAATTCCGTTTTAAAGGAAATCCTCAGACTACTCGCAGCTATCTTGTAAAACATGAAAACAAGTTTTAAAATCTGCATTGACTCGAGCAAAAGTACCGTTTTAATAAATATATGTATTATTGGAACACAGTTGAAATGGAAGGAAAAAAAATCAGAAAATGTTTTAAATGAGGCGTTAAATAAATTTTGATACATGATTGTTTTAATTGCGAAATAATTAAGACAAGATCATTTTTATTAATTGTATGTTTTGAGTGATAGTTGCGGGGATTATTAATGTACTTGCAAATTGAGATTGTATTGTATGACAGGCATGTACAGCTGTATAATTGTGAAGCAATTACATACATGTAATATAGTCTTGAGGCAAACACTTCCGTAGACACATGTAGTCTACGAATATGTTCTGGATATTCTACATTTGCATTACGACCTGAATTTCAAGTCGAAGATATAATAGAGATATAATTATTAGAAATCTACGCATGACAAGTGAATTCTAATGGAATTTAATGTAATACATACTTGATGTTTAATATACACAGAAATATCTAATTACAAATTTTTACTTTTTATAGAATAAGAAATTCTTCACCTAAAATATATCTTAATATTATCTCATAACATTATTGATTTCAATAACAAAATAACTATGCCACCAACCGTCATTCTATTCATATTAATTAACTTAACACACTTTTTTTTTAAAGTAATATGTTTTTTCTACTGGATTAGCAGTCACGTTGGGGAATGTAGCTGATAAAACTGATAACCTCTGCGCTCGTGTGAGCTTTTAATTTAACACTGGAAAGCATTAATTAACATTGTGTGAAATACTGTGCCGTTCGGTTGAGTATAAGTGCCTTAAGTCCTGGTGTAACGAGGATGGCAAGACTTCTTTTGCGATGGGGTGCTTTCCAGAATACTCTACGATGATATCATTTTCCGGTTCACAGAGGGCGGAAGAAGGATCTTCGACCGCAAGCGCGACATCCTTTTCCCACTTTCGGTAAACCGAGGGATCCCATCAACGTAGAATGTCCTAGAAAATTCCCGTTTCAACCCTCGTGCTATCATTCTCATACATACATACATACATATCTTATTTTATTGTGTCATGTTTTCGTTAGTTTCGCGGCCACAGTTTTAGATTCCGATAGATTCGATGTTGGAACTTTCTGAGAGGCAATTGGTTGCCACTTCGTATAAAAATTGAACGTTTTAATGGAAATTTACAATTTAGGTTTATTACCGGGTTGTAGGATTTTTGAAAAAATTATTTATGAAACAGAAAACCATTTTTGTTAAACACGATGGATTTGTAGTAGCTAAAGTAATTTTTGTTGCTTTTAGCGAGTACTACATACTGCGAAAGTTTTTGAACCACGTTTTTTTCAACATTTTGGTACCTGAGGAAAGTGTTTTAGAATATTTTGAGATATTTTTTTCCACGTGGAAACTTATTTGACAACGTGTATACCTCCCTATTTCTAATTATGAAAATGTTCTCGAAATTTCGAGAATTTGCATATAGTTTCCATTTTATGTGTGAGATAAGTATTAATAATTTCATATCACGTCTATTTTCTTTGTGGAAAATGTTTGATACAATAACTATAATAACGATTAATATAATAAAAGAATACAATAATACCTGTTGTCATTTTACCGCATATTTTTTCAACACCAGTAATTATTTCATTTACATTAATCTTTCTCGTCACGAGTGTCATTTCCAAAACAGAATTGACAATTTATAAACAATCAGAAAATTGATACCCTAACGCGGTGTGTTTTGTCATACATTTGTCTCCTCGCGTCACAATCTTGAAAAGTCCGTGTGACATTGAACGAAGGTATACCAGGCATTTTGCATACATTATACACATATGTATGCGACGTGACTGTCTGGCTGAGCGACCTGTCTTTAAAATGTAAACAGGGTCTAATGTACAGAGCAGAGACGGAAACGGAATGCATGAAGTTACTAAATGCTAGGCGCGGAAAATGAAGCAGAATGTGTACCAATAAAAGTGAAAATGTTTAAAAAATTACGGTGACAGAAAATCCATTCATATTCAAAGAAAAAATGTTGCTGCGATCAAACATAATGAAAATATAAATTCTCTTTATAAAATTTTATTTTATCAGAAATATGTATAACACGGCAGGTTAATGAGAATGCTAAAAATATTGTAATTGTTTCGAGGTCTGATTTCTCGACTGCATTGCCGTTCGAGTTTGTTATTAATCGACGTGTCAACCTGTAATCGAAGTAGTGCAACTTGTGCGCCAATACGATTTAGACGGGCTTTCTCCTGGGTTTATCGAGAAAAATGCAATGTCACGGCGAGATTCAGTGAAATTTCTTGAAACGTTTTATCTGGAACTTGCAAAACGCCCTTTAGAATTTCGGGAAGTCAGAGCGTTGCCCGAGATTGGCAGGAAGGAAGAGATAAAGCTATTGAACGCTTATCACGCTATCCAGAAACTTGTCCTATTCCGTTTTTATACCAATCGATTCCCATTTCCTACCGAATAGTTTAGAAACCCATGAGTTAGTTGAGATTCAGTGGGAACGTTCCGTCTCATAATCATATTTTGGGATTCTTCCAAGGTTCTTCGTCCTAAGTGTCGATTTGCCACTTGGTTTTTTTTTTGTATTATAAAAAGAATACCTTTCAATTTCGAATGAAATGTTTATTGTCACCGTGAGAGATTGCGAAAAGTCTTTTTAAGAAATCTCATATCACTTTTGATATTAATTTTATTTTACACAAAAATCACTCGATTTAATATCCTAAAAATTGAAATAGAATACTGTGGCACACATACATTTAAAATATCCTATGAATCGAAGTAAAACGATTTTTAAGTCTACTTCGAATCGATAACAAATATCACTCCATAAAATACCCGAAAAAATCAGAGTAAAACAATTTATCGTAAATTCACCGAAAATATTCTGAATCTACTTCCAATCGATATAGATCCGACGGAGATTCTCATCGATTAAAATTTGTCTCCATCGAATAAAAGCCTATCATCCAGGTCACGTAGAGATTCCCTATAATCCGGTGATACGGGTATTTGTCTTGTGCCTCCTGTATCGGAAACGTTGCAATCGCCGATTTGACTAATAACTCTGAAATTACTATGGCAGTGTTCTAATCGTTCGTACATAGAGTCTCGATCGTGAATGTCTCGTAGTACAAGCCCTATAAAAGAGAGATTCGTCAATGGATCACGGTCCATTGTACCACGGTCTCTTTTATCCTACTCGAGAACTGGCACGTGACCTAAATCTCAAATACTTCCTGGGGATTTTGTTGCCAGCCCGTACACACGCTGCCCTGAGGATGTTCAATGTCTGCTGGGAGACATGCCTCACCCTCTCCTCCCTCCCCCCCTTCTCTTCATCCCCCTTGTCACCCCCTTTCCAAAGCACAACAATGGGGCGGGCTACGGAAACGACGCCGAGTCTTCGTGCACGGGTGCGAAAGGTCTCGTTAAATCCCGTTGTCTGAGATATTGGTGGTGCATACATTAAGAACTGGTGTGATTAACACGTTGATTAACATGGGAAGCCTGGTGACCGGCGATAAACTTCTCAGCTGGGATGGAAAATTAGTGAAAATTTTTATTTGTGAAGTTTTTTGGAATCTGGTAGGATACACTGAAATTAAGACAGTTTTTTGAAGAGGAATTATTATTTCTATTTTCGAATCATTTTTTTTAACCTCTTCACGCCCATGGACAGATGTGGACGTTTAGTTTTTTATTAATATAGTTACTGTCAATAATAAACAGGCAAAAATTATCACTACAGATTATTCACTATAGAATCCTTCAATAAGAGAAGTAAATTTTGTTTGCTTTGGCTGCACTGGTAATGGGATTTTTATTTTATAAAATAATTGCTAAACGTCCACATATGTTGCCAAGGGCGTGAACTGATTAAGACACCTATTAGAAGAGGAATTACTATTTCTATTTTCAATCATTTTTTTTAATAGCGATACGTGGTTACTTATCTATGATCGTAATTAAATTAGTTAAGAAAAGTATGCATCGAATAAACTTCAAGACTTTGAAATTGGAAAATAAGGGAAATATTGGGAAGTTGAAGTTAATCATTGAATAGCAGAATATTTTTATTTTTAATAGTAGGTACCTATATTCTTGTAAAAATATTGATTATTACCTGGCTCTTCTGGTACTTGGCACGAGAGAAGACTTTGTCTAGTGACGGAGGTAGACGTGGCACATAAATTACGTGGCACGATGTGAAAATTTCACCGCGACGTAGACGCCGCGACGGTGAAAATTCGTCAGACGGGGAACGTGTCGACGGTGTTTCGGGAAAACGGGGAATTACTTGCCACTTTGGGAAGTTGTTGCCCATCCGATGGTGGTCGGGTTATTAATATTGGTTTATTGGTTTTCATGTCGGAATAGATGAAACGGAAAGTGTTGTTTCGAACAGTCTGCGTGTGTTTGGCACGTGGTAGTCGATCAACTATAATTTTAAATCTTTTTTTACCGGAATCGTATTTAGTTGGAAATTTCCGTAACAGATTTTTCTTTCCTTCCGCGTAATTGAACTTCATTCCGTAAATACTTTGGTGGAAAAAGCAACGTTCATGGTTGGGTGAGAAATACGAAATTTTACAAACGTTTGAATTTTAATAAATATGGAAATCTAGATTAGCTAAATCAAAGTGGTATAGAATTAAAATTATTAAAAAATTAGAATGTTTTATAACGCTTTGCTTGAAAATTCTACCTGTGTAAAATCAAGAATTTATTTATAAAATCGAATTTCTTCCATAAATCTTCAATCTTTCTGACTTTCTACGACGGATGCAACATTTAGAAACTCTTACACTATTTTATTCTGAATATATTAAAACAGTTTGTTGCAAAGAAATTTTAAAATTAAAATCAGGAAGAGAACCCCATCGACATAATTTTAACCTATTTTTTGGCGAGTAATCAAGAAATCGCCATTATTCTACGCGGAACGTTTACATTGTCTTACCAAAGAATTAAAAAAAAAAGGACTATTAAAAGAAAATAACAAAAAAGTAGAATCGTTTTCCCGGGACGAACGACAACAGTAATTTTTTTACCATCGGTTGACATTAAATCCCGATAGAACAAACCAAACTCGGCGAGCGTTTATTCGCGAAAATGTTTGATGCTTTTTAAGTTTCCATAACGGTCCTTTGGGATGCCTCCGCGAATTTTCTGACCGATTTCCCGTGATTATACTAGAAACCCGGCGTCACTGTATTTTCGCAATCACGCCCACTACTGTTGCCCGTGCCCGTTCAGATTTCCATTTCAATGAAAATCATCGATATTGTTATCGCGCCGGGGAGATGCGCATTTTCGGGATGTCGTTTATGAAAATGGATTAAATGCACTTGGCATGTAGATACATAAAATTACTCGCAGCAACATGTCTGCTATAGGTTGCATGCTTTTCACGTACGACGTATTACAATTTTTTACAAACACGGAATAAATTTAATTTTTACGATAAAAAATTCACATATTAGGTACGCGGATAAAAACTTGAATCTATAATTAATGTGTTAGATTTCTTTTCGTGAAAATTCGAGCTTGATATTTATTTTGTATCCGTGTAATGGACGAATGAAGGAATATTTTTTCCCTCATTATCAAATCTCTCTTGTGATTGTAACTCACACAGGTGTGCGTAAAAATGTAGTCGCACCGTTGTGCAAATTTTTCATTATGTATGTATGTGTGCGGTCGTTGCATTCATTTTCCTCGTGTTTACGCAATTTTACGGTGGAACGTAGGAACGACTACAAATCAATTTAGAATTCTATAGTAAAATCTACCGTACCTAGATAGCAATTCTCTTTTTCAACAAAACTTCGACCACTTTCCGCCAATATTTCCCGACAACGATCCAGATACCTTTTACCCGAAATATTCTTTAATATTCCGTTGTATATACATCAATTACAAATTCGTCGTTATAAAAACCGAGTCGCGAAATACAATAACTCTCGTCTTTCCCCGCTCGTTTCAGTGAACGCTTACGGACTTCCGGTATGCACCCTGAGCTCTTTTGAAATTCGTTAAATCGAAATTTTCCATCGTAATAACTCGATTTCTACCGGTGCCATTATGGTCCGCGCGTACTGAATAGATCGAGGAACGCAAACAGCACAGAAAAAAAAATAGAACTCCGGGAAAGATCATTATTGTCAGGCATTGAATGGCGCTAACAGGAAACTCAGGATGGGAGAGGGGGTAGGGAAAATTCGCGTACGAATTAAGGGGTGCTCCATCGGGATAGAACAAAATGGAAAAGCGAAGAAAAAATGAAAAACGAACGATAGGGTCGCCGATGAAATTACGATAACCCATAAGGTTATTATTAGCACTGAATATACAGGGTGTAAAATAAATGCGGGGTCCCTTATTCAGAATCGATAGTATGCATCAAAAGATGAAACAAAGTTCTCTAAAGTTTTGTCGAAAAATCATCCCTCATTGAGATAGAACCCCATTTGTAAACATTTTTTAAAAATCATATATCCGAAATGGTACGTCGTAATGGACCGATTTTCATTTTAATATCACCAGGAGAGACTAAAGTTTACGAAAAAAAATATCACTATCTACGAAAAGGAAGTCTTAGTGAGTGCCCTTCATTTTTCGAAGGTGATCGAAGTTGTTTAAATTAAACAAGAATAAATGCTATTAAACAGCAATAATTGCAGCAATTATATTTTTTAATTATCTTCGATCCTCTCCGATTACATTACAACCAAAATCGCTCCACTACGACTTACCCTTTCAGAAATACAATTTTTAAAAAAATTTTTACAAATGTGGTTCTATCTCAATGGGAGATGATTTTTCGACAAAACTTTAGAGAACTTTTTTTCATCTTTTGGTGCGTACTATCGTCTCTAAAAAAGGGTCCCCGCATTTTTGTTACACCCAGTACGTATACACTCCGTTTTCCTATCCTTCCCTTCTCCCTTGTCCCTTGTCCCTTGTAACGGTAACCCTTTTCGGTGTCGCTTGTGGAAATGAGCTCGTCCGGCGATATATCGGCGCCGCATAATGAAGTTATTGTAACGAGTGGTCGCACTGCGCTACGGCGTTATTCGTCGTTATTCGCGGGAAAATGCAGTCATCGTAACGCACGGGAATGTCAACGGCCCGCCGTTAATCGCAGAGACGAGCGGTCGCGGCTTCGTTTTATTGAATTATATTAATCCATTATTATAGGCGCAGGACGATTTACCGCGTTGCCGTCGGGCATTACTGTAACGAGATCGGGCTAACCGTGAAATTAGACTATCGGAATGTTTCGGGGCCGGATATTAGCGCGCATTGCTGTAGCGCCCGGCCGTTTACGATTAACGTTATTGATATTTGAAAACTGGACCCATAAAACAGACCGGCTAATGGAAACGATGTTGGACGACTAAACAAAACGGACGGGCTAACTGCGAACTATATTTTGATTGCTGTAATATTTCACCGCGAGTCATTTGTTATTTAGGATGGAACCGGAAGATAGTGATTGTTTGAGAATTGCTTTGAGAATCTTTTACTCGATTTTTAGGTTTTGGTAAATTTTCCTGTTTTTTTGTTTAATTAAACTTTAGTAAATCGATGTGAAGTTCATTTTTAAATGATATTGATTAAGACACTGATAGTACGGTTATGAAATATAATTGTCGATTATATTACATAGTGCAATGTAACTGTGATATACTATCCATCGATTTCTAGGAACTTATGTATTTCTCTATCGTACCTCCGATTCGAATCGTTGCCACGGTATTGAATGTTATTAAAATAAACAGACCGAGGAAATATCGTGAAATAAAAATGTGGAGTTTTCCATCGGTATTTTTTATTTCTCCTTTTTTTTTTAACGTTGAATTCTCGACAGAGTGCAGTAGATATATCTATCATCTTTTATAGTTGTTGATTATGGTTATTTACGATGAAAAACGGGTGCGTCTGAATGATTTAAATCAGATCAATAAAATGTGCGAAAGCGGCCGGGCACGGCGATATAAATCGTGCTTCGGGAACACGTATTTGATTCCGCGAACGCCACACACCGCTGGGAGGCGTGCGTATTTCCCAGCAGATAGTGAATAAATATTAATTATCTGCTATTGGTCGTGCAGTGCATAGGTCGCTGGTAGGCAGGGTTTTATGAAAATAATGTACGCCACATTAATTTCCACAGGCCTTGTGTACCCACGCGCCGTATTAGTTTATACGTTCAATTTCTCACGCAATTGCCCGTAAACGTGGCCCCCGATACTTTCTCATTTTTTTTCCCCTCTCCCTTTCCCCCTCCCCCTCTATCCATGTAACGCGGGGTGTTCATAATGTTCGAATTAAATTCGGCATACACGCGGAATACATGTATAACACGTTATTTTCATTACACCGTTCGCCGAACGGATATTTCTTCGCGATTACAGAATAGCTATTGGAACGAGAACACGGTTAAAAATCATTTCGCAAAATTTTCCAACGATGTTTCCGCGTTACATTTGGATAACGTGTCCTCGCTGTTATTTTACAATGGTTAATTTTATAATGTCTGTTTCACTGTTTGTGAATTTCGAAATTGGTTAAGAACGAACGAAAACAGATGGAATTGACATGTGTTGGAAATAGATTCTTGTTCAACGTGATATTCTTCGTAGGGAGGCTCACTTCCGGTTCTGTTTTTCGGTTCAGAGGCACTTTGCTCGGCCCGAGGCGACCCGGTCAAGAAAATGGAATGATTCCAAATCAGATTATGGTATGCACCGGGCATTTAAAGTAGCCTCTATCATTTCCTCCCCGACCCTCTCCTCTTCTCTCTGTCTCTTTTTCAGTCAGACAGATTTTTCTACCGTCGAGAAGAACCGGGAACGAAGAAGATTTTCGTGACTCGATACCCGCGGTGAATTTCTACGGTAGGAATCTTGGATCTATGTCGATTGTCCGGTACAAAGTTGAATTCCGCTCGACGATCACTGTGTCGGAAGATTTAGTGATAAGAAGTAGACTGGTTTGTTTTAGAAATCATGTCGGATAAAGTTTCTTGTGTAGATTGTTGATCATGATAATTTTCTTGATGTTCTAAATAATAAACGTGTACAATTAACTGGCTCGTTTATGTAAATTCTGGAAAGTATACGTATAAACAAGTACAAACTGTATTGTATGTTTAACTTTTGAAGATTTATTGAAGACATAATTTGGAAATATTTCACCAACTCGTATGTATAAAAATTATATCGAACATCAAGTTTTCAGTATCTCGCGCGAAAATTTGAAAACACATGGGTTCAAACACTGTAAACGATTGCAGTTTAAAACCAAACAAATAATTCGACTTGATAGCTGTGTCAGCTACTTCTTATCGAATAACAAACTTTTCCTTCTAAACTCCTTCAAAATCATTGCGAAGATTCATCCGAAATTTAAAATCCAACCAGAAGGCACACTGTTATTACAATATTATTTCCAGCAATTACACGAGCTACATACCGCGGCAAAAAAAAACAATCTGGATCACTTCTCTCTTATTCTCATATTGTCCCCTATTAGTGTAATAAAAAAAACACGCGAGAAAATCACGAGAATATAAAAAAGACCAGGAGAGGAATTAATAATTATTTAAAATTATTCTTCATGGGCTTCTCGCGGACAAACTGAAAGGAATGAGTTTTTAACACACTTTTTAGAATAGGAAATATCATTTCTATTTTCAAATCTTTTTTTAATAACAAGTAGTGATCACCGATGACCAGCGATATTAAATTCATTTAAAAAAGTGTTCATCAAACAAACCTTAAGACTTGTACATACAATCCAGTCAATTACACAAGGTTACATACCACCCAAAAAAAAAACAATCTCCATCCCTTCCCTCTTATTCTCCTAACATCCCCTATTACTGTAATCAGAAAAACATGCGATAGAATCACGAGCGCAGAAAAATGACCATAAGAGAGAAAGAGCGGGAGACCAACAAAGTTCAGGGAACGATGACGAAGACATTGTCTAGCCCATACGCGTGGTTACCGACTGTAATACAATTGCTTTGCCCAAGTTTCTCAACTATAAGGTATAGACTGTGTCAGCGAGCCACCCTTTTCTACCTCGCGATGTTCATACCGAGGTCGAGCTATCCTGCCAGGAGTGCAGTTATACTGCACGCTCTAACGGCGTGCTGCGCTCGTTATTAATAGTTGCTCTTGGAAACTGCACGCCTCTGGTCCGGCTTCTGGTTAACAATGGCTCCACGAGTTGCGGCTGGAATGGAAGAGCTAACCAACTGGAGCCGTTATTTATAATACACCGTTCTCCGCGCGGGAAGAAACGAGGGATGAGAGGTAAAATCGTCGAAACGTTTATTAAATGCCGGATACTTAGCGGGAGGGATACGTATGTGGAATTGGGTTGACTATAATTGAAAGATCTCGGGAAGATAATTCATTTCTTAGACGTAATGTTAATGTATAGCGTTGGTGTGTCGGGATATGTCTAGTTTCATTAACACTAAAGCTATCGACACCGGTCAAATGACCGGTTTCAAATTTTTTATTAAAATGATTTTATTAAAAAAGTCAACATAAGGAAAATACAGTTCTTTATGCCAAATTAAGTATTACATGAAAGTAATAGTAAAAGTTATCATTTTTAGGGGTTTGATAAGAATATGTATATAAACTGTCGGTACGTTTAGTGTTAATTAATAGAGAAGTTAGATTTCAGATATCTTATTGGGAAAGTTTGAAAATATTTCTGTGATTTATGATGATTTCGTTTAGGGGGCAATTAGGTAGATGTGGATATTTAAAAGTGAATGATTTTTCGAGGTTTTAACATTTCAACGATTGGATTCTCATTCTTACTAGGAGTCTCGGATGTTCAACGAAAAGGTGATCGATTTTCCTTGAAACGAGCCATTAGATACAAAATGGAACGGAGAAATGAGAGGGTACGGAGGGTAATGGTAGGGTTATGATTCTTAAGTTAAGAGGGGCTTATATAGTACAGGGTGCTATTTATAACCCAACGTTCGAATAGAATCCCGAGATACAGATTACGTAGCCTGGGACTTTCATAAATTTCAATATTCTCGTATTACGGGGGTGGATTGAAAACTTCGCGGTCTAACACGAGAAGGAGTTTATTAAATTTGGAAGTAATTTTTGTTTGCGATATTTTTAAACGCCCGCTTTAAAATCTCTGATCGAATCACCGGAGTTCATTGTATAATTCATATAATGTCAATTTCTGCGAAAAGATACATTGGAAAATTAAAATACATGCAAAGTTTGGGAGAATATAGTTTTTCGTCGACTGAAAAAAAAAATTTCACCGATCCAAGATGACGGTATTAGAATATCGATGGGGCAGGTGTAAGGATTCGAAAGGGGGGATGATATTGAAAGATAAAGTAAAAGAATCTTAATAAACTCGAGTGTTAGTCGGCAAAGTGTTCGACCCACCCTCGTAGATCTTGATGCGTTGTTCCCTGCTCCACCCTTGTTTAACACCCTAAATTTCCATCCCTGACGCAAGAAATTACTTTAGTACTTAAACCTAAAATTGCGTATACCAAAGTTGAATTAAATTACTAACTAGTTAAACCATTCTCTAAAGAGCAAAATTTTATAAGGATTTTTTGTTCTTTACATCAAAACCTATGATCTGAACAAAATTGGGCTCGATTCATCTACATCTGAGTTTCAACTTTAAGTGGATTTTTTATAAAAATGAATCGGTAGATATTTATATTATTTTTCAGGATCTTTATATTTATCTCTACCATTTGCACCTAGTTTCATTCAAAAAGTACTGTGATATGTCAAGGCTTCCCTCTGTAAATAATTCTAATCGAATCCACAAGTACTTACACTTCAAGTAAAAAATCATTCTAGTAATATTTTATAATTTGTCTATGAAATCTTCCATAAAATGTCATAGGTACAAATATTGATTTTCAGTTTCCACAGAATGAAAACGTAATATTACTCGCATAAAAAACTATAGCCAGGCTGCTGGCCAGGCTAGCAACGTTCCCGGTTAACTTAGTATTCTCTTACTTCGTATCTTATCAGCAGTCGGAGGCGAAATCGTGCTGGAATCAACGCCAAGTACAATAACCATAAGATGAAGCTGTATCCAGGCATGCATTATTGCGGGGGAGAGGGGGGGAGGGGCTATTCGATACATCCCTGGAGCGGGTTATTTCGGTTTCGACGTGCCAGATCGGAACTGATTGATGCTTAGGGATATACACGCGCTATGTTGGAGTTAATTACGAAACCTAAGCGAACCGCAAGCTCGCTTTAAGCCGTCTGAGCTGAAACTCCATTGTAATTAATTAATTAGTCGAATCAGATGACTTAACGGATAGCCGCTGATATATCTTGGAATTCCGCGGGCAGTTTCAATACCGAATGATTCGTGGCTGGCCGTGATTGACGATAATCGTTCGATGATCTGACAAGTGGGAGCTTTAGTGCAGATTTTCAGTATTAAAATGGATTTATTGATTTGTCATTGTATTGATTAGGTATCGCTTTATGCTTTATGTCTTTTTGTATTGGTAATTATTTTTAATATACGGGTATTTGAATTTGAAAAATTTAGTTTACGGTATTATAAAGGTTGATTGTAGTAGTAGGTATGGATATTTTGGAGAAATATACGTTTTCATTGGTACTTACCACGTGTCAATTGTCCTTTCTTTACGAAGTTTCATCGAAGATAACGCTGGGTGTAAGTGCGTACCCTTTTTTCTAACTGAACTTAAAATTGGAATTAATATACATATGATATACACTAGAAACTTTATAATTATTATACATACGTATATGAGATATTAATATTACATGTTTACCGTGTTTGTACATTATTCAAAGTAAGACTATTAAAAGAAACTGAATACATAACATGTACAAGATAACGTTTAATTATTTTGTCATACAGAAATATTGTATTAAATAAACCTTGGATAAGTTTCGGGAAAAGTGTGCTATCTACAATTTTTTACAATATATCTAATAGATTTTCTAACTCGATATGGAAGACGTATACCGAACATTGAAATCGATGGAAAGGTAGAGAAGAATGAAATCCAGCGATAGCTTTGGTGTGTTTTTATTAACCGAAAGCCTAGGCTATAATAAAGAATGCTATGTGTATACATATCCTCTCTCTATATACAATAAATCCATCTTCCACGACGTCTCCGTAGACAGTTAACATTTTGGCAACTTGGAACCGATTATTTCACTTGTTGGCAGGAGTCACGCGTAATCTCCGTGATTCTAGTGCTTAATTTTCTTTTCATTTTTTGTTTTTATTTTCTTTCTTTCCGAAATTCCCTTTTTACATATTCCGGGTGACGCGATGCTCTTGGATACAGAGGTGAAATCACACGTGGTTTCGATCGCTCGATCCCCCGGTGATTTATAGGAAAAGACATGTGCCCTCTAGAAGGCGGCTTTTTTTTTCTTAATTATTTTATAGTGCTAATCGTTAGAAATATCGATACGCATAAGTGTAATATTGCTTGCGGAGCACTATAGGGATGAGTCTGTTGGATATACGCCTGTACGAACACCGTTAAGTCGCAATATTTTATGCTATTTACAAAAAAGTTGACACATATTATACATAGACGAGCTTCGAAATTATGAGGAAAAAGTTTTGAACGGTTTTTAAAAAATCAGTCTTCGTAGGAGAGAGTCAATACTTTAATGGGGTCGGCAGATCGTTGTTCAGTTTTCATGAATGGTCGAAGGTTCGGTTTGGTTTTTATTTATTTCTTTTTTTTTTGTTTTGATAAAAGACAACGTTCGCGAGTATTATTATATAAAGAAAAATGTTTCGCGGACAATATCAGTCGATAAATTTCTGTTCCGTTTCACCCTATTGAACGATAATGTCGGTTATTTCTTCCCTCGCCTTTCAAAGGATTCGGATATTCCTCGTCTGGGAGTCTCCCAAATTGTTTTGGCACATTGTTCGTTTGTTTGTAAACTATTTTTCATTCTTTGTTCACTAACACTTTCGATGTTGCAAATTAGACGTATTTTTATACCTCCGCACGGTAAACATTTTACAATTGTCCCCCCTCCCGGGGGGAATGTGTGTTCATGCTAATTAATAAACGCATGATAATCACGGTAACCCGTCGTACAAACTATATTATTAGTTCGGAGTGTCCTTTACGAAGACATGCACGTAACACATCTTTCGTTACCCCCTTTCAATCCAAATTCTCCATCATCGACGTGCGTTTTGATTATACTTCTTAACCTTACAATTATATTATACTTCACTGTATTATATGATACAACCGTGAACGTGTGTGTGTTCGTCGAAGACAAAGTGACACCTGGCGAAGAAAAAAATTGTTCCATTGACAACACATCGACGGACTTTCATTCAGAAACGATCCGGATCACGTACGTTCTTCGTACAACCGAAACAAACGGTGGGATGGGGGGGGGTGGTTAGGGGTGAGGGTCGGTGGTGGATGGGGAAGAGACGTTGAACATTCGACGAAGTAGAACCGTGTTACCGGTAGGAGGACATTCGATTTCCTGATGTTCTGCGGCATTTTCTACCCGAACGAATCCCGGTGATCTTGGCGATCAAATTCCTGCGCGGCCGTTAGCCAAAGATTCCCGTGCAACTCGGTACGCTCTTCATCTCGATGCCACGCTGATCGGTCTCCTTACGAGACACTTTCGGCTTGTGCTACGAGTTCAACGGTGTGGTACCGATATTGCTGATGAAGCTCGGACAAGCGTTCTCGGCCCTGTCGCCGCTCTGCAGCGAGAAATGCCTGTACGTCATGTAATCCGGCGGATTCGACGACAACGGTTGATCCCTTTTCACGGTGGACCGTTGTTTTTTCATTTTCATGTAACCGAGCACCGATATCAGTACAACGAACACGACGAAACCCATACAGCTACCGACTATAAGGCCTAACCTTCTGGTCAGGATATTAGCTAAGCCACCCCTGTCGCTCATTGTCCCATCCCCCACGATTGAATCCGGTGCATCCAGGGTTCTGACCTCGGTACACCTACTGGTTGGCGAGTTCACCATCACAGGTAGGGCAGAGCCCTCGATCACGTCGTCGTGGGAGGCATTCCATTGCCAGGAACCGATGTCCTCTGGGATTGGCGTGCCCCAGCTGCCTAAACCGAGGACGCAGATCAGGTACCTCGTGTCCGAGGCCAGCTTTGTCAATCGCACGGAACGTGCCTTCGGGTCCAACAGCTTGCCTCGCACCTGGAACATTTATGGTAACGATGCTACTTTGCTGGGGTTTCGCTAACTGTATGTCAATTAGGTCTTTTTACCGGGATGGATGTATGTAGTTTATTAACATTAGGGTTACTTGATGTACTTAGCGTTTTTGGATAGGGTTACTTGATATTGGGATTAGATGTACTTGAACTATTGGTAAACCTAGGGTTAAGTGAATAGGAATTTCTATCGATCGTATTTTGTATTGATCTAGGAGTTTGTGAATGTTTTGAGAGTGTTATGTAATTGTTAAATATAGGACGTGAATAAGTATTACTTGACTAAAGAATTATTTAAAAGGGTGCAAATTGGAGTAAAAGATAATTAGACATTAATAATACTTTGAAATTTTTAAATTATTTCTTATCGATCCTTCTTTCTGATCTTGGTTATATACATATTTACTTTTCGTGGCATACTTTTATATACATACATACATACATACATTTGAACAGATATTACATAATATAAAACGTTACAGCAACTCAACTACACAACTAAATTCCGCAGAAACAACACACATCACACTCCTTTCAATACTTTACACAACAAATAATAAAACTACACTCATAACTCTAATAACATCCCTTATAAATTTACCAATAAATAACAACATTCTACCCTCCCCAATCACTCGCTCACATTCCACAATATCAATAAATTATCAATCCCTCTCCCCTCTAATTTTCAAATCCAATAATAATTCAACCAAAAAACCAACAAAACATTGAACTTACTTCATCAACGTTATCCAACGCGTGGTAGGCCACTTGGTAGCCATGGAGACCCGAGTGGTTCCTGCTCTGCCACGAGACGAGGACGGAGAACGGCTGGATGTCCTGGATCGCCAGCTTCAGGACCAAAGGAGCGGAGCAGAAGGCGTGCGGGTCCAGGTCCAGGAACACCAGGCCCCGTAGCTCCGGCGGTTGTTCGCACCTCAACAAACCACCCTCGACGTCCCCGACGCCGACGCCGTTTCTTCCGCGGCCTCGACCGCCGCCCACGCCGCTGACCAGCTTTTGGTGGTCCCGCAACCATTCCCATAGCTCCTGCGACTCGCAGCCACAATGCAGCGGGTTTTCTGCGATTTGAACGCGGCTGGGCGTGAGTATTGTGGCAGTGGTAGTTTTGGCGAAAGAATGGACGTTACACGAATGGATATTGTAAGTGCGAACGATTGTGTAACAATGTATGTGCGGCACACCAGCGGTTGGACGGTGGGAGAGTTTAGTTCGAATGTATCGAAAGAATGAAATCGAGGAATACAGGTGTGCGATGGAAAATCAGCAAGTGGTATGAGTGTGTTTGTAGAAGACGACTGGGTTGGGGTGATGGTGTTTGTTTTGGGTTTGGTGGTGTTTCGGGGTGAATGGTCCGAATTAATTGGCATTGTGATATTAGAAGATTTGATACTGTTTGTTAAATGATTATTTTTGCAGCGTTGTTGTAGTAGATGATATTATAATATTGGCAGTATTATTATTTTACTTTTGGTGACTCTCTGACGTTTACTTTCTCTCACTTTTATATTCTTATCCATATATTATCAGTCTTTCATAGATTGTTTCTCGTATTCACATTCATGTGATAATAAAGATTCTAAACATTCTATATATTTATCGGAAGTCATTCTAATAAAATATCGCTCGATTCAAAAACTATTCTATCACACCAAACGCTCAGTTAAAATATTCTTCGATCACACTATCACTATCATTCGATCCAATTTTAATATCCTACAGGATGAATACATTAGTGAACCTAAGGATGAATGATAAAGTATAAATGAGAGTGGATGAACAAGAAAGAATCAGATGTCACGTGACAAAACAGATCAAAAAATTAGAAATAAACAGCTCATGAACTATGCAAACAACCATCACCTTGTTACCTGCAACAATAACCCCACGGTATGTATTCGTGAACGATATTACGCCGACGGAATAGAGAGTCCCGTAAAATTCAGGTTGATCGAAACACCGGGATTTCGAACCGGTTTTCATGTCCGTGAATATTAATTATGCATTTCTGGGTTACGGAAGTTTAAAGCGCGGCTAGTTCACCGCGTAATATTGACGCGCGAGAAATTTTCATGATTCTTCGATCGGTAAAGTATACCTACCGTTGCCCGAAGTGAAACTCGGTTAGCATAAGTTAAGGATGAACTTCCGATATGACATATTTGTATACGCTTCATCCGACTGACGTTCCCATAGGGCACTCTATAAAGTATTTATAACGTTCTATGGGAATTCGAGGGAAATGTATCGTTGAATTGAACGTGTATTTTTAATGGTATGGATCATCAATGATATCATTATTTTTGTGTATTATTTACAATTGTATTTATACTTCATTATCATGTTGTTTACGTGTGGCGATGTTTCTTAATAAAAAAAGGATTGAAATTATTATTTTCGTTAACAATATAAAAGGAAGAGCGATATAAAATAGAAATCATGGATATTATATCGTTATTTTAATTAAGAAATCGGATCTGTTGAAAGAAAGTGTTCAAATTGACGCTCTCTAGTGAAATACAGAGGCGATGACACGTCGAAAGTACGAAAAGATGTTCGCATTAAGTTCGCGAAACTCTTGCGGAAAATTAGGAGAAACACCTGGCGAAGATTAAACTTCCATAAGGAATTAGTTTGCAGACTTGAGAAGAGAGAGGATGAGACAGGGTGGCAGAGCTTGTTTGATTGTCTCGATGTTCAGTATCGATTCGTGGCGACTGTACGTGACCAACGATATGATTGGATTTCCAGTGGTAGTAACTCCATTTGGATCGATAACATTGATACACATAGTATCATCCTTTCTATCTCACGTCCCGATCGAACAGAACTTTTGTGTGCAAATTAAATATCGATATTGTTTTTATCAAAGGTCACATTTCAGTTTCCTAGGGACTTTTGTCTTTTTTTTTCTTTACCGAAACTTTGGAAACGTCTATACCGATTCGTAGACATTTATGGATTTAAACGTGTTAGTTAAATTACAATCAGATAAGGTAGTCTTGAATAAATTAGAATTTGATTATTTTCCATATAGTTATTAATTTTCTAACAATTCATCTCGTTTATCGCGTTAACCAATCACAGTTTGCTAAGCTTGCGACTAAAACCAAGTAACACAAATAAAACCAAGCGTTAAATCTAACTTCTGTTTTCTGATAAACCCTAAATGATCTAAAATGCTAAAAATTGAAATTTCATCGATACGTTAATATATATATTATTATATTATTTCTTTGATATATTACCTTCGGCACGCAGGCTTCGTATTTGCGTTTCGAGAGGACGGAAAGCATTCAGCGGTAGATTCTCCAAGTAGTTCCTACTGAGATCCAGTAATCGGAGCTTTTTCAACGGTCTAAACGCCTCGCTCGAGATGGCGTTTATCCAGTTACCATAAAGGTGCAGTTCTACCAGGCTCACTAGATTTTTGAATGTCACCTTGCCGACAATACCGATCTGATTGTACGAAAGATCCAGTACTTGAAGGGACTTCAGATCTTCCGGGAACTCCTCGAGTTCCTTCAATCGATTATGAGTTAGATTCAGTATACGTAGATGCTCCATACCCTGTAACCGTTCTTTCGGCAGTATTTCCAAACTGTTCATTCCCAGGTGAAGGGTCAAAAGGTTTGGTAAACTCCTGAAAGCACCTGGCGAGACACGTAATATACAATTTTGCCCTAGAAATAGATGCAAAAGGGCTGGGAAAGCCTCGAAATCTTGCGATGTGACGATACTGAGATTCGTCCCGGATATATGAACCTCTTGAAGTATAGGATACATAGCTTCAGCCGGTAAATCGTGGATCCTATTAAGAGGATTCCTCGTTAAATTCAACCACGCCAAACCTGGGAGATTCTGTCCCGATAACGCCACGGCGGGAATTTGTCGAAATTTATTCTCAGATAAATCCACTCGCCGTAACATGGACGAGTGAGCGTAGAAATTAGCCGGCAGAGCGTTCAGATGATTATGGCTCAGATCCACGGATATTAAGCGAGACAGATTCGCCATGGCGAAACCCGACATAGTCTCGATACGATTATGGCTGAGGTCTAATTCTCGTAGATATTTCAAACTGGCGAAACTGGCGACGTCGACGTTCACGATCTCGTTGTTGGACAGCGTGAGAATCTCCAGGTTCAGGGCGCTAGCCAGCGCCGAGTAGGGTATATCCTGGAATCGATTGTGATCCAATCGGACCTCCCTGAGAGACAACAGTCTATCGAAGATGCCCGGGGGTAGAGCGTGTAGGTGGTTCCGGTTCAGATGTAAACGTGCCAAATTTCGATTGAGCACGAAGATGGTCTCCGGTAACTGGTGTATTTGTGCCTCGTCCAAGAAGAGTTCCTGCAGGGCCGGCAGCCCGTTAAGACTGTGCTCTGTAATTTGGCTGAAATTGTTTCCAGATGCGGAAAGGGTGTGCAATCCCGAAACGTGAAGACGTAGCAGAGCGAGCGCCGTAAGGAGATTGTTGTCTAGATTCAGGTTAAACAAATTGCTGAGCCCGCGGAACGCACCGTTCTCCACTGTCATTATAGAACAGTTCTTCAGGTTTAACGTTTTGATCGGCAAACCCTCTTGGAATATTGCGTCGTGTAGCACGGTTAAATGATTGTTAGCTAGATCGAGTACCTTTAATTTCTTCAAAGCTGTCAAAGCAAACGGATCTAATCTTCTGAGACCATTATCCTGTAGATACAACTCTTCCAGTTCGTGTAACTCGGAAAATGTACGAGCTGTTACATGGCTCAGTTTATTCATACTCAGTTCTAAAAATTTTAATGCCTGCATCGGTTGGAAAGCACCATCCTCGATCTTCGATATGGAATTGTTCGTCAGATATAATCGTTCCACTAGCAACAGATCTCTAAACAGAGGTGCTTGTAAGTGTGTCAGTTTATTATGACCAAGCCACATGATTCTAACAGAGGCTTGTCCACGTAAAGAATCATTATGTAACACCGCCAGACCGTTGCTGTCTAATTGTATGGACACCAATGAACTGCCACCGGAAGACGATTCGGACGCGGACAATTGGAAGACGTCACCCAACACCGCCAATTGATTACCTTGCAAATTAACATGCTGAAGGCTGTTCAGGGTTCTCAACGCCCCTGTCTCCATGTCGGTGATAGCGTTATTTTGCAAGTGAAGCTCCAACAGCGACGGTAGGGGCGAAAAAACGCCGCGTTTCACCTCGGTGATATGATTGTCTTGCAGCCTCAATTCTCTTAGTTGATGCAATTTTATGAAAGTACCCGGTTGGAGCTCGCGTATCTTGTTACCGTCCAGAGACAGTGACGAAAGATTCTCGCAGTGCTCGAGAAACTCCCGTGGCACTTTCTCGATGTAGTTGTTACTGAGATGCAATTGAGCCAATTGCGTGAGGGTAGTGAGACCCTTCCCATCGATTCTTCTGATGGCGTTCTGCTGGAGGTACACAACCGCAAGGCTGACACTGCCGACGAACGCATCCCCGGGGATCTCCAATATATTGTTTTCCGCCAGATACAGTTCCCTGAGTTCAGGTAGCCTTGCAAATACACCGCCGATATAATGAATATGATTATGGCTCAGCTCGATGGTGCGCAGTCTTTCGTTCCCTTTAAACGTGGCTACGTCTAGGAAGACGATTTTGTTGTGACTCAAATCGATCGACTCCAAGTCTTTCAAGGACACGAACGCGTCTTTGTGTATAGTTTCGATCGAATTGTAATAAAGGGAGAGGGTGTGTAAAATTGGGCAGGGTCTGAAGCAATCCTCGGATAATTTTTCAAAGTTGTTACTACTGAGGTCTAGGATCAATAGTGAGCTTAACAGGCTGTAACCGTCATCCGGTAGTTCTGATATTTCGTTCCAGGCGAGTCTAAGCGACGCTAAGCTTTCTAATCTTCTTAACGGTGCCATCGGGAATAGTTTCAACTTGTTTTCGGCTAAATCTAAATCGCTGAGGCTGTCCTCGAGGCCCGCGAACGCGTACTCCGAGATCTTTGATATCTGATTGCCTTTCAGGGTCAGTTTCATTAGCTTCAAACCGTAGAAACAGTACGACGATAGATCTTGGATCAAGTTCGCCTCGAGATCCAGGGCGGCAAGTTTCAACAGACTGGCCAGCGATTTTTGCGGAACGTGCGGCAAACGACTCGACACTAGGGCCAGCGATTCCAGGCTGTCCTTCAAGTTCGTAAACGCGCCCTCGCTGATCTCGCGAAGGGACGAATGTGAAATCTGAAGGTGCCTGATTTGCGAGCCGACCGGGAAACAGCCGTCTTTCAATTCCTCGATAGTTTTGTCCAGCTCGTAAACACTCAACGACTGCACCATTGTACCTGCCCCTGTAAACGGTCGTAAAAATCCACAGACATTAATTTCATTAAACTGCGATAACGCGAAGCTTAAATTTAATAGCATTGGCTGATTAAATGTTCAGCGGATTTTATCGCTCACATTAAAGAAACCGGATGATTTTCACTTTCGTATAGTTTGAACATTTCAACTAGTATTACAATTCAAAAACTCGATACTTTTCTTTATATATTTAAGTCACTATTAATAAGGTTGAAAGTCAAGTTAGAGATTCAATCATCGAAACTAGCCCATTGGAAATTTTAATACTTGATCAACGTATAACATTTGCATAATACCGTTATCAATTATTTTCGTACGTGAGAATATTACAGCGGGAACGCCACAATGGAAAAAATTGGAACGCACGTGAACGTGAAATATTACGTATTTTCATTTTACTTTATTCAACATATTCCCAGCGATAAAAGAACACAACAAACAGCGAGCCCATTATATTCTGAAAACCACGTAACGGCATTGTAATATTCTATTTTGCGAGTTCTTTTGCGCCACCAAGTAGATCGACATGTTAACAAATATTCATTCACATTTCACCCCATTCACTCCGACCCTCTTTAACAAGAATAACAAGTGTGTAATTCCGCTCGAAGAAATTCACGTCGATATTTTACGTTCACCTCAAGAATGCTAGTTTTACATCATCCTACAGCATTTCTACCAACCTAACAAACGAAAATAAATAAACATCGCGAAGTTCTTCGTGAAAAAACTATTTCACAATAATACTTAATCAACAAACTTTTTCATAATAATATTTCCATTATCGTTTTATCGATAACTATGATATTTATTTCAGTTCAGTTTAGAGATCGCGTATGTATGTACGTACCACCAGCGTTTAGAACACCTTGCAGAGTGGTCCTGAGGGTCTCTTCCGTGGCGCCAGCGCATTCTAGGAAAAGACCATCCTCAAAATTGTAACAGGGACAGCCTGGAATGATCTCGGAGGGTGGACACTCGGCGATCTGCGCAACGACCCTCGTGGTGGCAAAATTCTGTATCAGTAGAACGTGGAGGACCATCTTGAGGGCACGTTGCCTAGAGAGGCAGGAACGTAGCCGTTGTCTCGGGTCCCGGGTCATCGTGTCATCGTATTCGTCGGCGCAATTCTTCCGAACGGGCTTCTGAGATCTTCCTGAAACAGAAGGAACGCACGTTTTTGTAGAAAGAATTTTCTTTATAGAAGAGAATAGTAGGTTGATAATCGGAGGTGAGAGTGATACGAATAAATATACAATGAATATAAAATTATAAGATACAAGAGTCTAAAATAAATGAAAATATTTCAATTTGAAATCTAGGATTTAATTTTAATCATGAAATTTGTTTCGTTAGATACACTGAATAATATTTTATGATATAATTATAATTTTATAATTGAGACTTTAAGTATGATTAATTTTTAATTAAAAGAATCACGGATGTTAGGTGTAATTTGTTAAGTAACTGATTTATTTGAAATATCGTTATGGAAGTCTGATAAAAAAATGTATAAATGTTCCAATTTTGAAATATTGTTCAATTCCGTTCGACTACTTCGCACATTAAACAATACAATATCAATTTTACGCGCTTCTGTCGCGGAAATAATTAGCACCGGCAAGAAACGTAACGCGTGACCTACTAACAAGTAAGAGCGTCGTTAACCGTTCGATTAATAATGAAAATGTATTTTTATTCCCTGATAATTTATTAACGTTAGCACAAGAAGATCGCAGGCGATGTAGTATCGATCTTCTCGAAGGCTGCTAAAGGAGAATAAAATCAGAATACTATTCATACTATCGTTCCGAGCAAATAGAGTGTGCGCGACTCTTACGTTTTCCGATAATCCGCGCAATACTTATCTCACGATTTTTGCAATGCTAAATGCAATCGGTAATAGATCTGGAAGCAGGTTAATGGGATCGTTTTAAGTACCTTCCGACGCCAAGATTATGTATCGTGGTTTTAACATGCCCCGCGTAACAGTTTTACATTGCTATTACTCTTCGTATATTAAACATTCTCGAATCGAAGTAATAAAACTCGTATTAAACCGAAACTTCCGATCTCGGGATTGAAACAGTGAATACTTTCTGAATCTAGCGCAAATGTCTATTCATAGCGTCTCTAAAAGAAATTATTTTGATGATTCGAAACCTATTCATCATTTTCCAGGGTACTTCTTCGATAGAACGACAAATCGTGCAATATTTATTAATTACTTTTCTTGAAATGCAAAATTTACTAAAATCGTACGATATAAATCTTGTCAGCAAAGTATCTGAATTTCTCGTTCAATTAAATTTGAAAATCATCAACGTAGAACCGAATTTCAATTGATGGTAGGTACGAACGAAGATGCGACAACGTAGCGGAAGAATGAATTTGGTGAGTGACCGAAAATCGGCACGTGGCAAGAATGTGTGAATACGTGAGTGATTCTACGAACGGACGAGAAAGTATAAATGAGACAGGACGAACAAGAACGAATCAAATTAGAAGCGAGAGTGCCAGCGGACGAACGTGTGAGATATTGCGTAGAAAGATTTCCAAGAAATGTTGCACACCGGAATTAATACTAATTAATCGAACGCAGTAACAAATCGAGATGATGTTAAGCATACGACAAATTGACTTCCAAAACCAGTATACTTTAGCAATTTATCTATACTGTATTTCCATCTCCAAAAATTTGATCTTATAGTATTAATTTCTGTATTTATTTTTTCTGTATTTTTTAATTAATTTCTGTATTTATAATTTATAAAACATTTGCCATGATGCTGAATGAAATCCATAACAAGTGTTAATCACCTCTCGTGGATAAAAGATTATTAAAGTATCTCATAGATATCAAACAATGTCATTTAATAATAATTTTTTAAACATACAAACTTTCCGAAGGAATTTCGGGAATCAGCGAGCAAACTTTTACTTTGCCCAACCATTATCATGGGATTCATAGCTGTTTATGCGAATCGGGTCACGGGATCCCATGCGGCGTGTCATTTCACGCTCAGCATCCGGCGAGGAATCGCCAACGTGCATACGTTAGTGTGTTCCTTGGCGCCTAACAGCCGTCGGTGTTAGTTCTGTTCGATCGTGTGATTTAACTGTCCGTGTTAAGTTATTGTATTTAACCAAATTGTTCCCAGATAAAGGGGAAGACGGACCACGTGATCCTCCCGTTTTCCGGCGAACCACTATCCCACTGTTTCATAGTACGTATATATCGATTTCCCGTAATTTGTCATCGTGTATAATGTCACGGTAGATTTGTCAGTGGAATTGACTGCGTGCTTATTCGTCGGTGGAAACGTAGTTTATAAAGCTATTCGTGTCTAACGATGTTATGTGAACTGTGGAATTATATATATATCGTAGGATCACGGACACAGAAGTTATGTAATTAATCAGAAGATTCTAGGGAGTTCGTGGAAATAGTTGGAATGATTTCTAAGAATTTTTAAAGAATATAAAGAATAGTAACGATAAGCAGGAATTGTTGGAAATTGTTGTTGTATCTTTTAGAATCAGCCTACACGTTTTTAAAATGTATTTAATTCGTTTCCGGTATGTTTGATGGGTAGCATTCTTTTTTGTAATTATTTTTATAATCTCATTCTTCATTACATTTTAATTTTAATATTACAACGCCGGACCGAGCTCTAGAGCTCTTAGAGCAAAGTGGCTTTCGCATCAAAGTTCGCGTGGACAATATTACAGTGGATTTTTTGCTGAAAAATGTTTTTGCATGCAGTGAGTAACGCACAACTGTTCCAACGGGCTGATACAAGCACATTTCTCAAAAGCCGGCTGTGTGGTGGTGAATGCACGATAAATAAATGTTGTAGATAGAACGTAGTAAAAATACTGGGCACTTCAAACACGTGTACACGTGAAATCTTTACGAGACATTGACTGCGAACCACTACGTATAAATAATTGTGCATTAATGACGTAATAGAGGTACGTAAAGATAAATTAGAAATGTCATAAAAAAATGCGTAGAGAAAAGAATTTCGTATCACATCATTTATTTGTAATTATGTATATCTTCTTAAACAGACACAAGTTTATTTAAAGATCTTAGTTTAAGAATGAAAATTACAATTGAAAAGAAACTGTCTTTATATTATTATTTTATATTTTCTTTTAAGTCTTTTATAATAAATATTATTTGTGTACCGATGAACATTAATCTCGCAAAACGAATAATAAACTAGAGTTCCCCGTAGTTTTAACGAGAGATTTACTTGATTTTGCACGGAAACCGCATAATTCTACAGAATTCCTGTTAATGATGAAATAAACGGAACAGTATACGTTATTCCGAAATGGAATTCATTACGAAAATCTTTGTTTAATACAAGGAAAATCCTACGCTGCATACAGGGTTACTAAAAACATCGTTAAATTCCATTTTTAGCCGACCTAATCTTATAACAAATGTTCGTCCAATAATTACTAGAATGCTTGAAGAAATCTCGTATTCTCAATATTTATTCATTTATTTATTTTACCCATCAATTTATTTATTTATTTAATATATTCAATCTAATATTTAATTTAAGCACACCGTAAATATGTGACATGTTGTCTTAATATATATTTCCGTTACACAAACACCGACTCGATCCGTTGTTAATAATTTTCCAAGGAAACATCCTATCAAGAGGATCAACTAAATAGTCACCCGCGGCGACTTTGTCGATGATTCAAATGAGTTCCCGTCTGCATAGCATCCGGTTTTGATATACCGGAAACGAACGGTTCAGTCCACGCATTGCTCCTCTTTTTTTTTCGCGCAGCATGGTGCCATTATTTCCTTTCTTTTTTTTCTGCCCCCCGCGCACGGAGTCTGAACGAGTTTATCGATCTCGTTGTCAGCGTGTCTCGCGCTCCTCTTATTAAAAACTGCCGAAAAATTACCGATCGAATGCACTTTTTTAATTTCGTCGACCGACGGAAATAACCGAACGCGATCGATTTCTGCGTTTATCGTTATAATTGTGCCCATAATTATGAAAGTGGTCTAAGTCAATATTTAAAAAAAAATGAAAGTCTTGATAATTTGTTAATAAATGTTTCAAGACCTTTAAAAAATGTAATATCCAAAATTTTTTAAAAATTGACTTAGACCACTTTCATAATTATGGGTACAATTATAATACTATACACGGGAACACGTATCCGAGGAATTCGTTTTTACTCAATCCAAACAACCGATTTAATTGGTACATTCTACGTATAATGATTTCACTGAGAGTTAGGAACGTGATTTTTCATTTCACATAATTATCAAATATTTCGCGATAAACAATGATCCGATGTGAAACGCATCGCTAATTGCAAAGCAAATAATACGAATGATTAATTCTCCGCAGATGAAACGTGATACAAGGGAGGGTATTTACATGAAAAAAATCGTAACATTCCGTTTCCATTTGAGTAATTTAAGATTCTCCTTTCATTACAAATCTTGTGAAAATTAATATTCGGTCCGCGCTACAATATTACTTTCCCCAAATGAAATTTCATCTCCCTTGTTCTTGTTTGATTTAAAATAGATATTATTTCTTTTCCCATCAGCTACGAATCCAAAAGTATATTTTATATTATACAGTCACATCAATTCTCTGTTCTATCGATTACACGTACACGCTGTTAAATACACCTGCAATGTATGTATTACAGTATATGTATATATTATACATATACATTACTACTATACTGTATATACGAACAGCGTTAAGTTAAAATGTTTATATTTACCTGCTAATTAACTTCGAGACATATATTTACTAATTAACTTTGACTCTCGATCTTCGACGTATTTCTTCGCAGCGATATAAAAAAAAAATCGCCACGATTTTTTTTAGCTTGAATGAAACAGAACGGAATGAAACACTTCGTTTGCACGACTTGCCGTGCTGGAGTGCAATTATATTAGCTAAATAGGGTTCGAAGGTTTCCGCGCGAGATGCACTTCGAACGCAGTGATTTCCTCCGATACAATTGCGCGATTATACCTACGTATGTATGTATGTATGTATGTATGTATGTACATATATGTATATATGTATATGACGCTCGCCTCATTGAGGTACATCTGCTGCATAAGCGTACGGGTCACCGATGTACCCCCCAGAGAAGCGACCGGTGCACGCTACACCCCTGAGCATCGATAAACCTTCCAAGATATGACGGGAAAACGTACGGAATAATATACACAGTGTTCCGCAAAACTTCAACCGGACGATCGTCGAGATTCAGTGTAATTGTATCGTTTATTTTTAACAATATCTGAAAAAAAAATACCGGCAAACTTTCAACCGCGGAAAAATGCAGAAGTGGAAATTAGAAAGAAAATATATCGTCGCGTTACAGTTTTCTGTTATTTACAATCAATGTATTTTGATAACGAGTTTATTTAACACTAGATTTACGGATGTTGATTATATACCTACTTTTACTGAAGTGTACTTTACTAATATACTAATATAATTTACTAAGTGTAAATTAATATTTACATATGTTTCATTACTTAACTAAAAACCAACGTATGTATTTCGAAAATAATATTAAACTTTTATATGTATATATATAGTAATCAAATTTTGAATGAGTCAAATTGGCTCGGTCCGTAAACCTAGTGTTAATTATATAGTTAAAAAACAGTGAAATTAGGTAAGACTTTCATTTAAAAAATTCGTGACAATATATCGATACATTTATATATTTATTTGCGTATCGATAGATATGTTTGTTTAACGAGAAGCGTCTGATTTAATTCAGTTTAATTTAATTCTACTTTACAATACTTACAACAAATGGATTTTACTCGATGTTCACTTTCGATACAAGTACACGCGTGCGTCTTATCCCCTTTCTTTGCCGGAAGTTAATGCGAGTATTCCGTAATGTAATAGGTAATTCCCGGCGGTCGCGAGCACGCTTCAAAGAACATAATTTTCGAGCGTAAAAGGAAGCAGGGCGGACATTAGAGATCTCTTTTCCGTGATGGTATGCGCCATGCGCCCGTGTTTTCGCCACGGTACTAACCCTTAACCACTTAGTGCACTAAATGGCCTACCCATGTTCCGTGAAGTTTCATGCGGTCCGAATGTAGAAAGCGGACACGAACGGAACTCGCCATCCATTCGGAGTTCACGAGCACAAAAATACGGTGCCCGATTATTTCGTGGCTTTCGCAGTGGTCACTGTGTATAATAATCACTTATATACATTACCGATAACGTTAACCATCAGGGGAATATTATTGTATAACTGGTAATTAGAACACAGGAATTGTTTAATGTATGTATTATTGTATTATTTGTATTAAGAACACGGTATTGTTTAATGAGTCAATAATTAGTATTTTTATATAATATTTTGATTTATTTTGAGCGTGAAATATTTATGATTAAAATATTTACGTGTGAGATATTAATTATTGTGAATGATGAATGAAGGTGGGAAATTTAGTAGACGGATGATTGAAATATTCTTTTTTTTTTTAAATTATATATGTGTATATTAATGATTAATGATTGTGTTGAAGTAACGACAAACTATATCAGTGAGTCTGGTATCTCCGTGAAATATTTTTTCCCAGCCGGCGTCATTTACAAACTTCAATGCATTACGACTCCTGTTTCCAATCGATTGAAGCACAATTGAGTCGCGTCGGGCTTGCATTCAGATCGAAAGCTCTATTCCATAAAAGCGATTCAGGGACGAGCGAAATTTTATCAAGCATTGACCATACAAAAGTACGCCAGAAGTCGATACAGTAAGGTATTGACAGGGCGCGCGAGAAGTATTTCAAATCTACGCAAAGATTTATCGCTATGAATAATTTTATTTGTATTTAAAATAATTTAACTAAAGTACAATATTTTTCAGCGAATACAACAGCAAAATCGACAGAATTTCCGAAAAAAACCCTTAAGACATAAGACATATAGATAAAAATGTATAAATATAAAAATTGATGATATATTTATATATAAATTTCTATAATTACATAAAGAATAACATGTTGACTCCGTGGCGGTGCCTTTCAAGTTTTCCATCAAATTTTCAAAGCCATCGCTACATGGCGTTATCTCCGATTATCTTAAAAATATCAAAGTTCAGAAACCATCTCGATATTTCTATATAAAACTTGCTAAAACATTCCCGCAACATATTCAAAACATAGAACTGGGTCAGCGAAGTAGGCTAAAGTCCAGAATAGAGCGGGGCGAAATTATTCGTGGAAGTTTTCGAAATTCATAATTAGAAACATATTATACGTCGCGAAGTTTGCCCGTCATTCGTTAAACGAATGAAAACTTTCATTAACTTCCCGCATAGATAATTGAGACCGGCCGACTCCGGGGCGCGTGAAATTGTAATCAGGATCCCATAAGGACCTGTACCGCGTGAAGTTGCTGCCTTTCAGCTTATTCTTGCGATGGATGTAGAGTGGGGAATTTGCATAGGTGACCTAGCACCACCGTCTCCCGCGGAACTCTTACGTCCGGGTTAATCGGATTTCCCGAGAACACTGGCCTGTTCCCGGCAGCGCATTCGTTAGACTGGCTGTCCGGAGCCAGCTGAACAATAGAACAACCGAAAGATTTCTAAACATTCAACTATGCAGATGTACACGTCGGTGTGAAAGAATTTTTTACTGTATTTACTTACTGGTATGATAAAATAATAAATAAGTAAAATCGCATACGTATGAAATAGTATAAAAAACTAAAAGTCACATAAGGTGGAGTGGGGTAAGTGCATCCACGGGTTCTTATTAAACTAATATGAGAGAAATTTGCGATATCTAATACAATCTTTGATTTCTAATATCAACTTTGAGTAGATTACTATATATTAGATATCGCAATTTCTCTCATATTAGTTTAATAAGAGCCCGTTTATGCACTTACCCCGTGGATGCACTTACCCCACTCCACCTTATGTAGGAAATTATGTAAATAAATAAGAATTGGTAGTGTTAGACATAATCTAGGAAAATAATCTGAAAAATCAATAATCGTACGTGTATGAAATAATATAAAAACCTAAAAATCTCATTGTTGAAATTATGTAAACAAATAAGAATTGCATGTGTTAGACATAATGTAGAAAAATTATCTGAAAAACCAATAATCGCACGTGTATGAAATAAACTAAAAAAACTAAAATCGTATGCGTATGAAAATCATTACGTTTCGACTTTAGATCATTGTTCGTGGTCATTTTTTCATTTCCTACGATAACATTTTGACGTTTTGCAGGCGAAGGTTGTGTTGAACGGAAGAAGGTCTTTTCGATGAGGGATCGAAACCAGGTATATGTTTACTTAGGTGTTACGTTGACTTGTTGAAGTCGTTATCAAATAGCGCACATTTCTAGGTACTGATATATTTTAAGCGTAACATTTCCAGGTACCGGAAACTGTATCGTCGAAACATTTCTAAACGCCTAGATATTCGCAGCGTGGAAATCGTGAAATTATCAAGTGCCGGAAAATTGAAAACGTAGAAATCTGAAGGTGTAGCAATACAAAAACGCCAGGCAGTTCGCGACATGGAAATTTCAAAGCGAACATTTCCGTGGGCCAGAAATGTTAACGGCTTAAAATCACTGAGACTTATTGAATATAAAACGCTGTCGTTCCTACGACGTGTTTGTACACTTTTGAAATACTCGTGATTTTTAAATATTTAAGTTTCAATATTTCTGTCCTTTGATGCTTTCAATCCAATAACAGACTCTATACGAAAACACACATACCATGATCAACAAAAAAAAAATCAAATTTAAAAGGTTTCGAAAATACACAAATTCACTTGCTCCTCGCTCATTGAATTTCGTAAACAAGAAAAATCTGCCGTTTGATGTAATTTCCGAGTAACACATATTCCTTGTTACACATACAACTTCGTATATGTATTTTATTCAATTAAATTTATACATCACACCCACACGCGGATTCCCGATACATACATATTTCATTCCTCTCTGTCCCTTAACAATCTGATTTTCAAATATCCCAGAATCATCGTATAAATACATTAAATTATTAAACGACAATTTGTGTAACACACAAAAACGGTATAAAAAATCCCGATGTTGTTTGGACTCGGACGGTATTTGCGTCGGGACATGTCTGGTGTTCCAGGTAATCGGTCACGTGGTCGAACGTTTATTAAGGTGGGGACACGTTACGTCCATTTTCACCCCCACGTAATAACATCGCGAAATTTTCCGGATAACGTTACCGGCGGACTGATATTATTTCCTGCGAATGAAAGTTTTTTTCGCGCCGCAAATAAGTTCCGCGAACGGAGAACGCGGCCGGAGTTGTAATCCTATAAAAGTCCTCGCAACGACGTTTTCGCGAACGACGACTGCGTTTTTGCGTAGTCGGAAGTGGTGATCCAACCGTGTTACGGTGTTTCCTCCCCCGCGTATCAACCTCGTTCCGTGATCTCGAGTTGTCGGGAGAGAAAAAAGAAAAAAAAAACACGCCGGGCCTGCGAACTATATCGCCGCTTTTACGACGCAACTCTCGTTATTCAGGCTTTCAAAAATTCTTATCGGGGTGTATTATTCCTTTCGGTATTGTACGGCTTTGGTAAAATTTATTTCGTACTCTCACTCGCCGCCACTGTGCGTTGCGGCCGAATGGGAACACGTCGTTACCGGTATTTTTTTCACGATGCAATGCAAATATCGTTGCTGGGGTTCTGGATTGTTTTTCTTTTTGTCGGAGGGAATACGTCACTCGGTAATTGTGTGTTTCGGAAAAGAGGACGATTTTATAATTTAGTATTGTGGCATATCTTTGGTATTCGAAGGAAAAAGAGATGCGATTTAATGTTTCTTCTTATTTTCTTTTTCAGGGGGAGTTTTGTAAACATTTTTTACATCATTTCTGCAGTGATTTTTCGTATTTAAATGCGATTGAAACTTTCAAACTTTGAGATAATTGTGAGTTGCAAAATTAAAGATCGATTTCATAATTAAGTATAGTAGTATTTCTTTTATATTTAAAGAACAAAAGAGATGCATTTAATATTTCTTAATATTTCTTTTCAAGGAGTCAATTTATAGGAATTTTTTAACTCTTTTCTGCTGTGGTTTTTCGTGTTTAAAAACGATTGAAACTTTCAAACTTTAATATAATTGTGAGTTTCAAAATTAAAGGTCAATTTCATAATTCAGTATCGTAGTATTTCTTTTATATTTAAAGCAAAAAGAGATGCAATTTAATATGTCTTTTTACTTTCTTTTCGAGGATTCGGTTTATAGTATTTTTTTGGCTCATTTCTCCAGCGATGTTTCCAAAAGATCGCGCGGTATCTCCCGTTTAAAGACGATTGAAACTTTTAAACGTCGAGAAAGATTTCCGCGACTATTTCCCACGTGCGTGTTAAAGCTACGGAAAGTTCCATCGCTATACTTTCGTCCCGGCATGAAGAGCGTAGGGCGAAAAAATGACTGGCGGCCGACTCAGCCTTCTGAAATTCAGATTCCGTTTCTTCCGTTTTACAGCCGGCCGCGATAAAACAGTAAAAACTTTCGGCATTCGGCGGATGCTGTAAAAATACGGAAGTTGAATCGCATTCGGTCGAGTGACTCGCGAAAATAGTTACCGTGGAAGTTCGCAGTCGCAACGCGAATCCCGAAAGTCTTGGCCGCGGCGTAGAAATAATAATAACTCGAAATAAATTTCATTTTTTTTTTCAACCAGACAACGAAAACCGTCCCACGTTCGTCGGGTGACAGGGGCGTATCAATCGCGATACGACCCTTTCATCCGATACTCGGTTTCATACGGTCATCGAGCTTTTTATTTCGAGTCATTCAAACTGCTGTTTGAACCTAACAGAACAAATATGAGATAAAACTATTGTTTCATACTGCGTTATTGTCAGACGACATTCCGGCTAGTTCCATTCGCGTTGCACGCGAGAGCACGGTATTGTGAGAAACGAAAATACATCGATGCTCAACAAAATTCGCGAAGCTACTGCGCTGCTCTATGGCAGCAATCATTGTACGGGTATAACTAGTTCTGAAAGTCTCTTTCTATATGTATGAAAAACAGTAAAATAAAAATTAAGCAAAGATCAATGGAACAAATACCAGAATAAGTCACTAAAAAATCCATCGTCTATCAAAACTATTTTATAAAATCTACCAAAATCTCTCCTACATTTCCTTACCTTTCTATCACAAACACATCCAATGAATTATAATAAAATATACAATTCTTTAATTTTTTAATTCTCAAAAATTGAAAAAAAAACATACTCAGCTCCACGAGTAGCGAATCAGGTCGATTAAAAAATTGCCACAGAACTCACCAAATTTCAATTCAAACAGACGTGTCACGTGTCCTGTGTACATACGTACACACACACACACACACAAAGGTGGATCGAGGTGGGAGGGCAAACTCGGGGAAACCTCGAAGGCGGTCATGTCGAATGATTTCTGTTTACCATCCGGCGAAGGTTCGATGTATCCCGACTATTTCGAAGCGGCCGATTAAAGCTGGATTTCACTTGGGATTCGCGGAACGTTTTCAATTTAAACATTAATCTTCGTAGCTGGCCGTCATGCTCGAATCCCGGAGCTATCGTCGTTTCGTAAGTATTTCGACCGAGTGACTGGGCAAACTCCATTCTTGCCGGGGCGTTATCCTTTCCCTTTGAACCCTTTCCCTGCAGTTCGAGGGCCACAGTCGCTGCCGCGGAACGACGTTCTCTGCATTCCCGTCGCGATTGCTATAAATTCTTTCGCCCCGGTGAAATCACGTGCACGCGATGCACCCTTCGATAACCACCGCTATCAATTTCTAATAGGCTACCGCGGTTGTGATTCGGAATTATTTATCGGCGAACGGCAACCTGATGCAGTTATTTTTTTTGTTTTTTTTTTTTTTTGTTATTTTATCAGTCTGTGAATAACGGTCGCTGTTTCGTTGACAAAGAATATTAATAGAGCCAGGTGAGTGGAACGGATATGAAAGATATGCTTTTCGTTAATAAAAAATCTGAAAGGTGTGAAAGGTAGGGTACTTGAATATGATGTCTGTGTTTCGTTTAAAAGAGTCAGTAGTAATTTATTATCGAATGTCAATCTAATGTAATAATTTGTTTTACGTGTCTGTCACTAATTAGAAGAATGAAAGCTATTAAAAATGACCTATAATCAATATATCAAAAAGCAAAGTCAATCAATATATCACAGCCATGTATCACTAAAATTTCATTATTTTCACTTCATCCCTTAACGACGAAAGCCTGCAACGGGCATTTTCAAACCGCCCTACAATTTCCTGTACCTAACAGTGTTATCAGTGCGTGCAGACTAACAGTCTACACTCTCGTCCGAATTTGTCACGTAGCCCTTCGACCTTCCAATACATAACCCAAACCCACTCCCGAACAATCTCCCTCCCTCTCCCGTCCCCTCATCCCATCCCCTTTCCAAAACCGTACGAAACTAAACGAAACGTCTACAATTTATTTGAAATATTTCCAACGGTACGACGTCGAATTCAATACACAAAGAAAATGAAGTAAGTATACGATTCACGTACCGGGCGTAGTGTCCGAGTGAATACAGGTACGTCGGCTACACGCTCCGTAAAAGTATACTTAAATTCATATGCTGCAGCGACGAAACGAGAGGGCGGAGAGTACATACAATACATCCGTACCGTAAAGAAACGTGTCTTTCGGCGAGCATCCATCTTCTCTACCAATAAGAGACTTCTCCCCTTCCCCCCTCTCTCCCTTCTTCTCCCCCTTTTCGTTTCATCTTCCCGTTTCCGGTACGGCCGGAGTGTGTGCGCAGAATAATCGACAACAAGATTTCACCCAAGTCCGAGAACACACGGCCACGTTTTGCTATCACGAACCCGCGATATCTCGCGATACGTAACGGCCTGTCGAATGAAACTGGCATCTCTTTCGCGATGGCATCTGATATATGTATGTACGACGGTGTTTTACCCGTGGCATTCTTTCTATCCGGATTCTATCGACGAGGCACCCGGGAACGTCGTTAACACATTCACTGCCAGGCTTAAATTATGTGACGTTATTTTCATTGGCATTTATAATTTGAGTGGTATTGTTTGCGAAAGTTAATACATATACATTTGATTTGTAGTATTTTTTTCAAGTTTTCTACATTTGTATAATTATGTTTGTGGTCACGAACAATTTGCTAATTCAATACCCTATATGTTATAAGATATTGAAAGTAGGACGAGTATACTCGTCTTGGCAGCGAATGGGTTAACACTAGAACGACCGAGGATTAATTGGATAAATTGAAAAACATTGGATAAATATGTTTGAAACAAAGAAATAACGAGGGATAGTAAATTCATCAGTTTAATTATTTATATATAGAAATATGGTTATGAAGAATTTTGGAAATCGCAATATTTTTAATCTAAGCGGTTCTTATTAGAATTTCGGAACCAGTCATTTTGACTGTCTTGGTCGTTCTAGTGTTAAACGCTGTGCAACAAAAGACCAATTGGAAATTCCATGGATCGGTGATATAAAGTTGGAAGAGAAATTAGTTTACTAGGCGGGAAAGGCCGAAATTCGCTTCGCCTGTAGCATGGAAAACGTTGTGTCAAGGTTTACGACCTATCTGCCTGACTTTTTATCCAACATCTCTTTCCCCCTTTTTTCATCCCTCCCACCCTTGTCATGGTGTTCGGCTTCTACGCGTGGAATAGTGATAGCGTGTAGAATTATTAAACGAAATTTCCTGTATGAATATTGCCGGAGTTGTCTAATAATTTCATGTAGAGAATGTCTGGCAATGGCGCCTGCGATACTAAAAGCTGATTAAAATTACAAGTGGTGTTGCGACGTCACGAGCGTTCCGGCTAATCGGAATTTACTGGATCTACTTGATACCGTTCCGGTGTAGAAGAGCGTTTGGAGATGGGATAAAAAGTTATAAATAGTGTTTGAAAATTGTGGGGATGAATTTAGATAATAAATACTGGCAATCTGTTGAAGTATTATTATAGTAGAATTTTTGTACAAGTCGAATTAATTCGAAGTATTATAATTTCCGTGTAAATCAGTCTCATATATTATTTGTTAGATAAAGTATTGTTTAAAGAGCAAAATTTTATAAGGATTTTTTGTTTTTTACATCAAGATCTATGACGTGGAAAAAATTGGGCTCGATTCATTGTCGATTTATTATGGAAATGAATCGGTAGATATTTGTATTATTTTATAGGGTCTTTATATTCATTAACCTCTACTATATGCACCAAGATTCATCCAAAAAGCTTTTTACTAATTAATTTCTTGTAACTCATCTAAATTTATAACAGTGTGTTTCCTGAAAATCTTTACAAATATGTTCCTATATATTATATAAATAATTAAATCGATCGATTTACAATCCTCTTTCATTCCCTTATTCCAAACATATTTATCAAATATTTTTAGATATACTGCATTAATGCTCGGTAGTTCTAGTATTGAAATTGACCAAGCGACGAGGAAATATTCGAATAAACGAAGCCAGATAATGAATTGCCTCCCGGACCAGCGTTTCATTTCCACTTATCGTAAGGGAACATTGTACCAACGAAGTCCCAGTAATTCGAAGTACAGGGATAATGAGATCTCTGTAATACCGAAGCGAAGAGCACTGTATTTTCCCGTGTGTGCACGGCGACCCCACGGATACGTGGTTCAGAAAGTAAAGCCAAATTCCCCGACGAGTTCCCGCTGGATTTTCTTTCGAAGAAATTACAATCGCGGCGAGTGGTTGTTAGGAAAAATTACAGCACCGCACCGAATGTGGAAAGTTAAGGAGCAGTCAGCCGGTTAAACTCGATTCGCGGAGTTCGCGTGAAAATCGAAAAAGTACGAAAAATTACTCGGCCGACGCGGATCGTCGAAAATTCTACGTTCATTTTTTTGATACGCGCGTTGATTGGCACGCGATCGCGTTGTATTCACTTTTTTTTTTTAAACGGGTTTCTTGATTATTTCGAACGAAGACGCGAACAAATACGGCACGCTCGTGTTCGAACGTATTCGGGGGTACGACGATTCGCGAAATGTTTGGGAAAATTTTATTTGTCCAACAAATGACAAATACAGACGGGGAAATAACAAATGTTTTTCACCTGTTGGTAGGAGAATTCATACCGGTAGTTATTAAATTTGCTTCGGCTTTATTCGGTCACGAATAATTATTTACTCGTTATTTGTTTCACGTGCGCGAGAGAACTTTATTAAAAGTAACGTAACATTAAAATTATTCCCAACAAATTCTAGGTAATACCTACTGTATCGTCTACCCCCCATATAAATAACAAAAATTCAAGAAAATACCAATTCTAAGATACCTTTCAATTTCAAGATATTGATCATTTAAATTCCCCAAAAATACTCTCATAAATACTTGAAATTTCAAGAAAATTTGCCATATAGAAATATAACCCTATTTCTATATATCAATTTTAAAACGTCCACCATTTTGAGGTTTCCAAAATTCGAATACATAGTGTGACAAAATGATGTGCCGACTATAGTCAGACGAGGGGATTTAAACCACATGGTCGTGCATGTCCCATAAAAGCTTCCACTTCATGGCTTTTCTCTTCTTTTATAACAACTCCCAAAAAAAAGTACACGTACACACACACCAGTAGAAAAAGTCTGCTTTCGCTGTAGTAACGTAGACGGTACATCACGCTAGTTTAACAGGAGCTTATTTCCCCTTTAATCCCCGTCAAAGTATTCCCGACACACACACACACACACACATGCGGCAATTTCAGCGCTCCTGTCGCTGTCGGCAACATTGCTGACAGTCCCTTTCCTCAATCACGTTCGCAAGGTTTGTCGCATTGGATGTGATTTCTAGAGTGCCGGCAAATCGCTTCACGGCGAAGACAGTTCAGGGATCAACCGGAAGTCACGTGACGTCAGGCTTGATAAAAGGAAAGACGGGCGGAACAGGACGGTTCTCGATGAAAAACCTGCCGAACGAGGAGGAAATTGAAATTGAATTCGACGCTAAATACAACGTCTCGTATGAGTGTTTTATATATTTTTAATTCAATTAAATGCTGGGTAGAGAATATGGAAAGTTGATACGCGAAGTACTTGATAAATTAGTAAATATGATACTGGAACAAACGAATCCGTCGAAACAACGGATTTCACATATCGTGATTAAATATTATCAAAATAATACAGTTGATTTGATTAGAAATTGTATGATTTTTTTATTTAGATAGAAGAGGTATTTAATTACGTATTTTTTCTTATCTATTCGCTACGTTAATCTCGTCGATAGCTGTACAAGTAATTCACTTAAGTGTATCTGAATGGCAGGCGTTCCAGTGTGAAAATCCGATCTGATTTTCACACGGGGGAAATACCGGGACGGTAAGATTTTTCAAACGAAACGTCTTATCATAAAATATGGCGTCGCATACGCCGGTAAAGTCCCAAACGGCCCGGCCCTTTGAGGAATCCGTGTTCTCTCTGTTATCAGTCGAAATAATTTATCGCGACAGTAACATGCAAATCTCGGAAACGCTTGAAAAGCAGATTCGCCATTAGTTATCTCGGTTATTAGTTTCCAAATGGAATTTTCGTTAAGATGAAGTCGACTTGAAATTCCGCCGGGAATTCGGCTCTGTTGAACTATGCGGCTTCCTAGACACTTTATACATTCGCCGATAGCGTACTTGCGCAAGCGGCTTCCCTTCCCTCGTCTTCCTTCTGCTTCGTTCACTTAGAGCAAATGCGGCTTACGATCGTTATGCTTCGATTGCTACTGGGCACTTACAATTAGAGGCACTTCATTAATCCGGATGTACCGCCAAACTTTGATTCCCATATTACAGGGACCGGGGGGTAATTCGTGCTTTGATTCTGATACAAAACGAGACAGGTTGGAATTAACCAAACTGTTGCGACCTCCTTGAAAAATTGTGAATTAAAATTGCAATAGTAAAATGTAAACGATAAGGAGTACCCTCGTGGAACATAGCTAACTGTTAAACTGTGGTTATTACTCTTTTTACAATTTTTGTATTTTGTATAAATTCACAATGCTACCTAACGGAATCGATATAAACATTCAGAAGAACTCAATACATATAAATAACCGTATACGTATCTATACAATATAACTCAAATATACGATGTAACAATTATATATATAGATTAAATTTATTAACTTCTAAAGTACTATTTAAATAATCTATTATATTCCTATAAATGATATGGACCGTTTATTTTGAAAGTAGTGTAAGTCCAATTTTAAAAAAATGAGATATCACGTTATTTATACTAAATTTAGTGTTAACTTTTTATTTATAAAGAGAAAAAAACAAAAAAAAAATGGACTTACACTACTTTCAAAATAAACGGTCCATACATATGTACATATACATGTTTATCATAATGACGCAATGAAATTAAGTTAAACATTCGCAATACACAGTTCGTTAACGGATTATTCACATTTCAAGTACCAGTCGCGGTGGAATTGAACTCGTCCCGTTTTTACGATAGCCGGTGACTATTGTATCGCGGTTCCCGTCGTAAACTGCACATAATTCTAAAAATATGCCGTCATCCTTACGAGAACCAGCCCGCGATATGCAGATAGGCGGTATCATAAAACCGCTGTTACTACTAGCGATGTATCTTTCCTCTTACAGGATTTACCTTGAAAGATTACCCATCTTTTCCCCGTCATATCCGTCTAACCCGACCCGTCGCTGTACGGGAAATGTTAAAACGAGAAACGTTATAAGCTTCTTCTTCTTCTTCTTCTTCTTCTTCTTAAATTTTTTTTTTTCATCTCAGTGATTTCTCGTTTTCCCTCCGTTTTATGTATTAAACGAGGCCCGTGAGAACTCGACGTATTCATACGTGGTCACGCTAGTCGGTAATGCCATGGTTTTTCTGGACCCGGACACGCGAGAGTAACCATCGTTAAAGAACACGACGGTTAGGTCGGTAGAACGTGGTAGAACGAAAGGGATACGGGAAACCGTGGCGGCAGAGCAGATTTTTACGAGGCTAAAGTTTATGGACGATAAACGTTGATCGCCGCGAGATATGAAAATCCGGGGACGCGGCGACATAAGTAGGTGATTGCATATTCGTTGGAACATTCATTTTTTTTTTTTCGCGAGTACTCGGATATATATTCGAGTGTAATGACGAAAATGTTGGATAGTATGTCGTAGAACGCGGTTAAATGATTCATACGTCGTAAAGTAAGGACATACATATATTCTTACCTACCAGTGGTGAGAATATGTTTAACTTTCGTTAAAGTGAGCTGAGTTCAATTGATCTGATAACGATAGAAATACAAAAGATGAGAGATTCGCGATCAAGTATTACATGGATTTTTTATATTTACTGTAGAAATCATTTCTATCTCAAAATACAAGTTTTATTTTGTAAAAAGATATTCAAAGTTAATCATTGAAACATTCTTCATAGTTTTCTATAATTTTTTCCCTCGTTTTTGGTATATTACTCAAACTCTTATCTACATCTAATAACGCCTATTATAAATAATAATAATAATGAATCCGAGTAAGTGTAATTTCCAACAAAGAAACTTCAACGAATCTGAAACTAGGACAGGCGAAACGGGGAGGTAAAAATTCAGTGGCACTTAATTTTCTTCACATACGCGAAAGCTACTTCTTTTCCATCCATTTCGCTAGTTAGACCAAATTCGAGAAAATGGTTGATCTCGGTGCGGGGATCTCTTTCGCTCATAGAATCCAGGGGCTGCTCGCGGATATTGCTTCTCTCTGCATCGCCTTTTAACTGGTTTACCTTGTTCTTTTCGAGAGAGGAAGGCAAAGCTGAGGCACGGTAGCACCGGAGAAGCTTCCAATTTCCGCAGCGCCTATCCTCTTTCAAACGTTTTCACTTCAGAGATCTTTCTTGGAAGTGACTCTGAAGAATCTCTGAAACTGGAGGTTTAAGTGAATTCAAGGTGTGCCGGCTCAGATTACCACCTCCCAATTTCCACCGTCCCCGCCGACGAACGGGGACAAGAATTCGCTTCGGATTCCAACCTTCGGATCATTCCAGTTAAGTTTTGCCGGCGATAGATTCAACGTTACAGAGATATCGCTATGACTCTGGGATTTCGCGAAAGATTTCTTCCACGGGAAACCTGCCGGTATCTATTAAACGTAGCGCGATAAGAGCTGCCATATTACCTTGATATCTGGAAGATCACTGGGATCCGTTCGCTGTATCGCAGGGTGTCTATTACCTGGCCGTTTCTTTTTCAAGACAATCGATTTGAACGATCTCGATTAAATTTACGGGTAAGATTTTGTGAAATACGTAAGAAACATCGGAAGTATCGTTAAAAAGTGAAGTATGTGTGACGACTATATCCTTTGATATTTATATTGTAATATTAGTGAAAACCAAGATTTATTCGCAAATTTTAATATATTTAGAATGTTTAGGGGTCAATGTAAATAATTTAATATGGGATTCATGTATCCATAATTTCCTAACGTTATCATTTGATTCTCGCGACACACAGCTGCACGTTCTGCAAAAAACTTGCCATACTGAACTGGGTAAAACTAACAACAAGAAAGTTTTAATCGATGATACAAGAAATAACCGAGCCTTGTTTTACCACTTTAAAAACTCTGATAAAACGATTTTTAACAATCTATCGATTGAATATAAAAACCCTATCGATTATACGAGTATTATATTATTTCGATGGCATTTTAAGAAACAAGTTCGAAAGTACAACGGCCAGCCGGAACTTTTTCAGCCTGGTAATTTCGAGTCCGCGTGAAGAAGTTCGAACAGAAAGAAGAAGAAAAAGATGTCGAAGAAAAAGAAGGAGAAAAAAGAAACCCGAAAAAAATATTTGAAAACTTTAAAATATCGCAGGTGTTAAAACTTCTATTTCACGGTTGAGTGGTTTACGATACACTCGCGACGATGGAATTTACGGGCGCACGTTTCCTCCCCCCCTTTCTCCCCCCTCATGGAAAATCCAGATCGGATCGCTGCAAATCGGATCTGGTTAAACGTCGATCCAAACTAAAACCAATGATTAACATCCGATTTCACCGTTTCGCCCGGGTACTTAGTTTTAATCCGTTCTGATTAGACGGGCGATTCGCGAAATCAGAAATCGTTGCGTTCGGCGTTCGAGCCAACGGTAATGCCCATTAATCTGCCGGATTTCGGCGAGTGGAAGTGTCGATCTAAGACGTGACGTTCATTTCGGTTACGCAGATTAAAGCTCCTTTCTGATTCGACGCGGAGGATAGCGAATCCTACTGTACGAATTAGCCGGCACGGGAAACGTTTCGGCTGTTCCTTCTGCTTGAGAAGGCAACATTCGTCGGGAATACCTCGATTTAGGGGACCCACGACGAGTGTAAACGTGATTTGAATACTTCAACCGTCACCGCGGTCGAAGGGGTGGCGGTTTGGAACAGTTTTCAACGTACCCGGCATGCTATGAATTATTTGGAATTCCTTCGAAAGTGTTGTTCTTTTCTCGATGGGTTTCATGTAAGAATGGAATGGAATATTAGAATTTAATTCTAACGACTTTAAGTGGATTTTTATAAACGTTACTCGTTACATATATATGGAACGTTAAGGTTTTTAGAGGGTGTTTATATTTATTAACCTCTTAGAATTTGAGCATAATTTCAGATATAAAACACTGACCGTACTACAGGTAGTCTTCTTTTGTATGTTACATATTTTATTACAGAATTTTACCAAAATGAAAATGTACCAAAAAGTGATTCTATTGTATTTGGTTATTTCCAAATTTTGTCATTAAAATAAGATCAAATTTTTTGCGATAAAATTGATCCTAATTATTGAAAATAATATATAAAAAAACGTAACACCAATGTAGATAAATTATAAATAGAGCGTCTACGATAAACAGCTCCGATTTACAAAAAAGAACACATAGTCCTTGCTACGTCCCTGGCATTCTCAAATGTGTGAACACGCACAGCATCGCCGAGAGACTCTCAACTACAGAAACGTTCTCTCTCCACTTAAACGGAATCCCGTAACGTATGACCGGGCCAATTTCGCGAGTGTCCGTCGTTTCCCCCGATTTCAACGGCGTTTCAGCGTGGATCCGTTTTCTTCGCCGTCGAAGGGTGTCCCATGAAAATCAATGGACACGACGCGGTCGAATATTGAATACGTTCGTTACAGGCCGTCAAGTCAGGAAAGATACCGTAAGTTCCGGGGAGGGCCAATCGGCCGCGGCGGAAACAAATGCCAAGATATTCCAACGGAAAGTGGAAACGGTCGATCAACGAAAGTGGTAGCACGTCTCGTGATGGCGGCCATCTAAAGGTAGAGACGAGCAAAGAGGACCAAAGGGAGAGGTTCGAAAACTACCGGTCGACCGGATTCCGCGAGTATTGGCACATACGTAACCTCCTTTCGGCCTCGTTCGCTGGAAATCGCTGATCTTCGAACGAGCATTCCATCCAACGTCCCTTACCCAAACCCGGGGGCTCCTTACGTGGAATAGTTTCGCTCTGCTTTCGTAGAGATGGCCGTCGAAAATTTACTACCCCCGATCGTACGTGCAGTAACTTAAGGCAGGATCGGGAAGACATCGACGGGAAAAAGGGGGAAACGGGGAACACGGTCGGCAGTGCCGACGATTTAAAGTTTGCCTGATTCGTGAGTTACTCTGATTCCATCGCGTTATACCTTTACTTGGTGCGATCTCTTCAATCCCTCTATATATGTATATACATATACATATACATAATATTATACATATATGTGTTATTGTGTTATCTATGTATATATTATACTGTTAAAGTAATTAAAATATATATATTTTATAATATATATAGTAGTATAGTAGTATACATATACATATATGGTATATATATAACACTATATGTATAGATAATACATGTATACACAGTATATGTATACATATAAGTATGCATATACGAGGGGATCGCACCGAGTAAAGGTATAACGCGATGGAATCAAAGTAACTCACGAATCATATATATGTATATAACACTCGTTCCCTTTGACGACATATCGAATTGGAAATGACATTCTTTCGTGCCGGGATAGGAACCGCGGGATCGTCGAGCGTTAAAAATGTGATATAAGGTAACGGTTGGATTAGAGACGCGATAAAAGTACAACGGGAAAAGGTAGTTTTATGTTTCAGACGTATGAAAGTCGGTTAGGTTGAGGGGAAGGGGAAGGGGTGGTGTGAGGGGGTTAACAGTGATTTCGTGGTGACACGGATACGGACTGGGCTGATTCGAATTTGTAGCTGATATAAAGAGGGGTTTAATTAAATCTCTGACGGAAGGTTGCGCCTTTGTGTCTGCTGACCTATTTCCGCGGTGTCTTCGTCATTAATTCGCCAAGATCACTCGTCGATTTAGCGAGACGCGAGATCCCGGTGAACAACTACGAGAGCAAGAAGTGCTTCGCTATTACTTAGCGAATACTGGCTCGCATGAAAGTTCATTACGCGTGATTGTCCTCGGAGTTTCAGCTATAGGTGTTATCTTTTGAAAAAAAACACACACACACACAGTTACGGGAACTTTCAACGTGACGCTGTAATATCCGCGCACGTATCTTCGGATATCTCGGCTCAGCGATCAGTTTGCAACACTTGGAACGTGAAATTGTTCCCGCGGAGTTCGGGAAGGATTCTTGGCTAATCGGATGGAAAAATTAGCGACGTGTAATTTGTACTTGTGAACGGAATTTTGTGTTTTTTTTTTCACTGTTTCTTGTTTCAGATATATTTCTGATGGTATAGATTTTTAATTTTGAAGTCGGAATCACTTTATATGTATGCATATACGTGTTACCTATACACCAAACAGGATTCTCTGGATCTTCACGGACAATTGAACGTCAGATGTGAACATAGTACAGGCTTACCTGTAACAAACATAGAACATATATATGAATCGACCTGAAATGCATAGTGAATGAATAAAAAAATGTGTGTTATTTAGATCGACGAATGAGAGAATAAAAATTTTATAATATTCCTCCTTCAATCGACCAAGCGAATAAATATTCCAGTGTAATTACCGGACTGTGGCTGTTTATGCAAATATGTATTTTCCACGGAAGGCAAACGGTAACCGACATCCAGATCAAACATTTATTCTCTAATTGTCTTTTTATAATAGACATTAATAATTCTTTCACGATAAAAGGTATTTGCCTTCCAATCTAGTTTCTTTGCCATGAAAATATCTATTTATATAAATAACCGTGGCCAGTAATTACCGATAACAACAAATGTATATATTCTTTTTCCGCAATATTTCCATAATTCCCGTCCCTTCGCGGCGGAATACACGGAATTATACCGTCGAGATTTTTCTAATTGTTAGTACAGGGTAATATGAGTTGCGCCATGTGCGCAGCTTTCAAAAATCCGGTTCGTGCCCAATCCCGAGAACGCCGGATTTATGAAGATCTACTGTGCGACAGTTATTCCGCATATAGAAGTGAAAGAGGTTAAATAAATATTTATACGATCATACTTTTCATTAAGCATTGGCGCAATTCCGAATAAATCACTCTGCCGTTCCCGTTCATTCGCGGATCTCATTTTTCAAAGTGTTTAATACAATTTTCGTAATAAATTCAATACGTCGGATGAATCATCGCGTTCCGCGAATTATCAATGCGGCGGCAGTTCGATGTACCTATTGTTAAATAAAAATAAAAAAAAAAACAAGTGCTGTGATGTCATTGATTAAGGGAATTACGTAGGTCTACGTTAACCCTTTTTACGCGACATTTCAGGTTAGTTGTCGGCAATTTTTCTGTGTGTGAGAATATCGATGTGTGTGTGTGTGTATTTGTAGGTTAATCCGTTTGCTCTTTCATTTATGACTTGTCGGGCAAACAGTTTAATGAGATATGACATTTAGTACAATAACGACGGGCGACTAATTCGAAAAGGATACGCGAATACAAAGCAAGATAACGAAAGAGGTATAAACGTGGCAACGCTTAAATGAATTTAACACAGACATTACTTTCGAATCGCCCTTGGACATGATTCCCATATCTTCTTAATGACATAGTAACCCGACAAAATGATACATTATTATTAATGAGATAATTTATAACATCGTTTACCTGTTTATAACACACGATTGTAATAATCTGTCTTCAATTTACCGAATTATCCGATTAACGTTAATTCACGAATTAATTTTCACTGCTATAATTCTACAAAACAATACAACGAATTAATTCAAATTACAATATTCTTCGAGCGTACCAAAAAAATCGTCTAAACCATCCCGGGGATTTCTAGCACTTTCGAATCTCACCGTTCGATGAACGTTCTCGTAAACATTGCTCCAGCTTGATAACAGAACAAAAAAAATAGAAAAAGTCCCTTAAAAAAATGAAATCACCGAAGTACAACAAATTTCATCCCACTATTCCTCCACCTCTCCCTCTCTCTCTCTTTTAAATTCTGCGCTTTGCGTCATCTTCTTTCTCATCAGTTCATTGTGTCTTCTCATTTTCACCGTTATCTGTTCATCCCTTCATTAGGTATTTTCATTTCATCTTTCTCTTTTTCTCCTTAGCCTGTAGTTTTTTGTATACTTTTAATTTTAATTTTAATTTTAATTGCATTTTATTTTTGTACTATTTTTCTTGTTCGTCGTCTTAAAAGGTCCATCCCTAGGACGCAAAATAATCTATCTATCTATCTATCTATATCTCTCTCTCTACTTTACCCTATATACAACACTTTCCTATCCCGAGTGTTCGATTCCCGTCACGATCTCCCTGGCAGCTCTCCATTCATCGCTCTATATCTTGAGGAGACCAATTCAGAGACAAATTTTAATCGATTCGTGCGCAACGACGCGGCAACCACAATCGATCAAACCATCGCCGACGGTACCTACCTACCTACCTACCTACCCTATTGCAGAGGCTGCGGTCCGAGCATGAACAAATCGCCCAACCCGACCGGGGAACGCGGCGTGCGTGCTTTTAAAGCGTTAGATCCCATCGTGTCCGGGTTCTCGGGTAAAACCGTGGCAAACCCGGCCGAAGGGAACGCTCGAATGACTATCGGGGCGTGATAAATCCCCAGAGGTTTAAAGAATGGTGTAATGGATTCGGACTATAGATCTTTCCTCTCCCCCTCCACCTATCTATGAAAAAGGGTGAGGAGGGATTGAGGGGTGGATGGAGAAGGAGGAGAGGGGGAGAGGGAGGGGGATGAAACGACTGGAGACGAGGGGCGATTTCCTGCACCGGATATTTCGGGATATGCTACTGATCGAAAAATTTTCGTGACGTCTAGAGCAGTGGAGGTTTCGATCCAACGGATTGCTGGCAGGCAAGCCTCTCGGTTAAGAGCTTTCGGCGAACGGAAGACGCTCCCATTGGCTTCCTGGCAGATCCATCGGAAATTGCGCAACGCCGTGCATAGAAAACGCGGACGGACCTAACGACTCGAGTCGTTGGTTGTTGCGACGGTAAACGTATGCCACAAGTGCCGTCGGGTTTTCTCGGTCCGTTGGACACGTGACTTGGGATGTTGTTGTCTGTGTGTGTGTGGGTGTGTGTGTTACGTCCGAAACATTTTGCTGGGAAGTCTGAGCGAGTTGCGGGCAATGCGGATGGCGTGTCCGTCGCTGCGACGGTTTCCCGACGCGGTGTTTCTACGTGCGGAAGGGTTTCGAACGGTAATCGCGAAAATATCGACTGGGATCGATTATTATTATTGGAAGGGTACATACTCGTGATCCGGAAGACACGGGTAGAAATGAAGGGCGGATGTTTGTGGAAATATATGTCTATGTGGATGGCAAATAGAGACATGGATCTCGGGGAAATGTAATTGTTATTGTTAGAAGGTCTTAAAGAGTGTTGGGAAAAAGATATGTTTCATACGAATCTGATTTATCATTCGCATATGTATACTCATAGATAACACTATCGTTGCAATTAGTATCCTACAGTAGTGATTACAATTTTGATGATAATAATAAGTATACTATAACCGTCTCTATAATTTTGGTGAAAAAAGAAGATACTAATCGAATGAGAATAAATTTCTGGTATATTCCAAAATCGAAAATTGCGACAAGACAATTTCTGAATCATCTAGGTAAGTATATCTTCTGTTCTTAGGAATTTATGACGCACAGTAATAATAGAAAAATCTCTTAATACCAATTCTCGTTCGTCACACACTGAAAATGTAAAAATACAAAAAAAATTAAATGATATGTCTGAAAGCCCTAAGCGAGGGGATCAAACGTTAACATAAATCTCGAGATCGGTCGTAGCCCGTAATGCCGATAGTTCGAAATGCCGCAATCAAAGCGTAATTTAAGCATTTTCCATAAACGCGTCGCGTGAACGACAATCACGTTCATTAGAACCGGAATTTAAATGGTCGGCACGGTATTCCGTCGCGGCGGTTGACGAGTCGATTTCGCTTTTTAAAAATCGCCTCTTCTTTTCGCTCCGGTTTCATCTCCGTCGGGACGGGATAGGGGGGGGGATGAGGGGGACAAAGATTCCCCATGGACGGGTTAAAGTATGGCGTAGTACAAAGAGCCGGGGCAGCTCAGCACTTTCAAAGAAATATCGTCCCGGAGATGGGGGAAGACGGAAGAAAGCGAGAGGACCGAACACGGAAGATGGAAAAGATGGAACTCCGGCAAAAGGAGAACGAAAAACGCGTGTAGCAATAGTACATACATACATACATACATACGTACATGTATGTACATACATACAACGCGAACAAAAGGTTCGCTGGTTATCGATTTACGCGTGCATCCATGCCTAACCCGTTTTCCATCCTCCTCGCGAACATTTGCGAAACTGCGAATAAAGGATGCTTCGTTTGAATTTGATTCCGGTGATCATCTATATTCCACGTATGTACAGGTCTAATACGTATGTATGTACATACACTACCTACGGCGACACAATTGTAATTGCTATATTATTCGGTTTACTTGGCCCGGCAAAGCGAACGAGCATTTTCGACGGATTATCGCGGCCGTCCATTCTTCGGCGAGGGAATAAATTTAATATTGTTACAAGCGTATTGTTTCGCTGTCTGAAACGCGTACAATTGGGGCACGGCGAATATTTTATGGGGAATTGTCGTTTACTTTGCCGACGGAAGTGAAGCGCGGCGGGAAATTGTGAAAGTGACGTGGGTGAAAATATTTGGAGATAATGAATTAGAATAATGTACGAGAAACTTATTGCCTGGTACTTTATAATCAGAATCCATATAATACATATTTAGACCGTAGAATTTCGATCTCTAAATTATGGAATTCTGTTTGTACTGGGATTTGTTGAGTTCGCGAACGTTTATGAGTTTTAATACGATTGTTAATCGCTAAAATTCCACGCATCGTACGCCATTGTATGTAATTATTTAACTGAGTGAAATAATAACTGGATAGTTCGAATTCGGAGAAAAAAAATTGTTGGAATAATTAGATTCGACGGTGAATTGAAACACACAGATTTAAGACGACGCACAGAATAGTGAATTTTATTAAAATTTACCGACCGGTTGTTGAATTGTAATGGACGGATGGGCAGATGGACGTACACGGTTTGATCTGCATAAATTTCATCGAAGTTGCCGCGCGACGAGCGGCAAACCAAAGCTACAAAAGTACGTTGGCATACGTTAATTCAATTTCGACAGAGAAAAAAAAATATATATATATATAACAGGAGATGTACTATGAATTCAACACTGGCTGAAATTTCGCTCCTTCGTTTTCATCGGCGAACGCGTACTTCTGTCGGTTCCAAATTTTCTCATTCAAAATGTAGCATGTAGAGAGGTGGGAAGCGTGCAACGTGATGAAAGAACGGCTGCGAAATGAAATTTCGTTATTTCATTTCCGCCCAGACTATCAGACGTAATCCGTCAATATTCTTTTTTTATCCTGTTTAAATTCTCCTTCCGGTCGATGGACGGTAAAACAATGATATAACCGCCGTCTGTGCAGTAAGGGACTACGAATAAAAGCAAATTTACAATATCAAAGATTTACTCAAGTAGATAAGACAAATATTCCGTTTATTTCCGCGTTCATCGGCGATGAAGTTAATTAAGTAAATCAAATCGAAAACCGATCATATCGACTGTTGCATGCGAATTTGACTTTGCGTCGCAGGAAATAATTAAATCCTTCGATTTTCATCGGTAAATATTCCATGTGACAAATAAATGAATCGATCGTAAACTGCAAGTAGTTAGACATACACACACACACACACACACACATGTTACTTTTAACGCGTATTGGTAGTTGTTCGCCGAACTTCTCCAAGATCATAATAGATGATGCTTTAAAAGTCCGTCAGGAAAGTTGTAATATAAATTAGAACGTGTACGCCGTAAACGTGATGTAACGGCTTTTACCTCACTTGCTGGAACAATCGAGAAATATTTATTGTCGGAAATCCGCGGAAAATAATGGCCGGCCGAGAAATTCTATTGTATCCTCGTTAACCACCCTACTCTCGAAATCTCTCTATGTTTCCGTCTACCTTGCATAGTTTAATATGAAACGACTAATAATTAACACACTTTTCTATCTTTTTGCGTGATATTAAAACGACAAACGTTTCACACATTTATTTATCACGTTTTTCTCGGAAAATTACGATTGCGTCAAACAAACGGGAAATAAAGAACGAAAAATCCTAATGAATTTACATGCTTTCCCCGTTTTTTCTTTTCGGGGATTCGACAGAATTTAGTTTCGCGGTTTAATATCCGCGCGTGCAAATTTACAGGGACTACGTAAAAAAAAAAAAAAAAAAACTCGTGTCGTATGGCGTGGCGAAAGTATAATACGGTAAAGGCTCGTTCATTCGACTCTATTGGGACTTTAATGTCGTCGGGTATTCGAGAAATCCGTATGCGGGAAAGTTACATGCATGACCTAACACGTTACCATGAATTCCTATGCAAATAACAATAATTTCTTTCCGCCGCGCGGACCGCGCGCGCGCTCGCGATCGGCAATTAAATTTCGTTAATTAAATAAATGAACGAAGTAAATGGAAATGAAATCTGCGGTCCGCGGGGAATCACGTTCCACCCTAAATTAACAAATATCTAATTTGTTGCGGTTCGCGGATCGATCAAATACCATCGATACAATTAAGCGTTCCATAGAACGATTAACGATAAATTAAGTTCTGTCAATTAACGTACAAAAAAAAGTTCGATCTTTCTCATATACATACACTCTCTACACGAACACTCGGTAAGTGTAATTAAAGAAATTTTACACCCGTTAAAATCATTCTAGAAATATATATCTCCCCCGAAATATCCCCACCGTGCGTTTTCGCTGTTACAATTAAAGCGCAAAAGCGATACCGTGAAAGATTTATCTATTGTTAATTTTGTGGTGACAGCCTCGTCTAATTACAACGCTCATTTATCCCCGGCGCACTCGTCGAACATTCCCCCGAAATAATCGTTTACACCGTACCTACACACTGTGTGCCATCGAAATATAGGAGAGACACGGCCGTTTTCGAAACGGTGTTAGTTATCCCGGATGTCTGTACGGGAAATGAAAAGGATAGAGAAATATTATTTTAATTAACCGTCGTCTCTCTACCGAGCAAGCAGATTCGAACATGCGAGAGAAGAGAGCCCGGTGGCATCGGTTCTCTCATCGGTCGTCGACGCCACCGGAAGTCCGGCTTACGTAATATCATTATCGATGCTTTTATAATGAAAATTCAGGGGATTTAATTTTCACCGTTTACTCTGCCGCTGTCTATGCTCGCGTACCTTCTCTTTCCGGTTGGTCGTCTCTGTCAAGGACTTCGAGAATTTATGCCTCTGTAGACTCTTTAATTTCTTTTACCTTTGACTTCGCAATTGCCCCTCGTTTCCGTTCTCTCTTATCTTCCCCCACCCTTTTATCTGTCCCTCTGTCTCTCTCTCTCTCTGTCATTTTTTTCTTTCTCCCACTCACTCTTTTTTTTCAGTTGCTTTATCCAAAGAAATTAACGTCCAGCGTGTTCGCGAACTCCTTCAATACGATCGCGGTGTCGAGTTTAGTGAGAAATATTCCTCGCGGAACTCCGGCGAAGTAACGAAATAAGCAGTAAAAACAACCGACTCGCGAACAATAGATCGCGAAACGTAAGTACGAAGGAAGAGTATAAAGAGTATGAATGCCAGGCCGAGTTTTAGAAGTTTTATATTCTCCCGCTGTGGTATTACTTTGTCCGCGACGTTATCAACCAGACACCGATACCGCGCGCGAAATATTTTTATTAGCTGCGGGGATTATTATTCTTTCGGACGAATTTCCGTCGGTTTGATGTGTACGTTTGTTGCGAGATAATCTCTGGATAAATTTAACGATTCATAGATTTCCATAATTTCATTGTAATTATACTTTATTGAAGTAAAACTTCTATTTTGTCATTAAATCGGAAATATTTGATTTCTACAGCTAATATATGTGTAAAAGGAATATATATGTGTCCATAATTATGAAAGTGGTCTAAGTCAATTTTTTTAAAAATTTTGGATACTACATTTTTTAAAGGTTTTGAAACATATATTAACAAATTATCAAGACTTTCATTTTTATTGAAATATTGATTTAGAACACTTTCATAATTATGGGCACATATGTATATATTATACTAACATAACGTTCGTTATAATTTAAAGTGGGATATGCTCGTGAAAAATCCCGCGGATTTCAAATATTCACACGCGATTCGATAAGTGAGACACATGAGTTCTTGTTCGTCCATGCGTGTATGGAAACTCAAAAATTGTTTATCGTATGAAAAGAAAATTTATGCCTCAACGGCTGGCCATTCCGCGTGACGTTGAGTGAAAATTACGCATCGGCTGCATATATCATGGCGACGCGACGCGTCGCGACGCCGCGGCAGAAAACCGGCGGCGATTTTCAGCGAAACGGAATCCGTTGTTGCTGCTCAGCGAAACTTACGCCGTCGATGTGACGGTGACACGGCTTTGGACAAAAACTATTCGTCGATCGAAACGTTTTACGATAAAGGGGTGTGTTATAAAATAATAGAATCACCTGGAGGTTCCTTCGAACGAAATGAAAACGTGAAATATCATTTCAATGTCGCTTAAACGACGAAACAAACGTTTTAAATACGGTAAATCGTGATATTTATTCTATAATACATTAAATATAATTTGATATTTGTCATAAATGTATAAAATTGTGTTGGAATCTGGAGAGTTGTTTTATAAACACTCAGTATATTATTTTTGTAGATTAAATGCAAGATTTTATATTGTTATTAATGTAATGAGATACGTTCTATGCAGTCGATCGGATAAATTGAACGAACTGGTGGAAAACGTCTGTAATATTAATATTATTAATATAATACGCGATAGAATTGCGTATTTCCTATTGAAGTGTGTTTCTTTTTCGTCGTCGAATCCGATGAAATTTTATATTACCTCTCGACGCCGATTGATACGCCACTATTACCTTAATGACATTGTAATTATGTAAATATTGGTTTCTGTAAAATCTATTGGTAATTTTGCGTTAAAGCGAACGAGTTAATTTGTGGAAAACTCGTTGACCTTTCGAGTGACATTCTGTTTCCAATATGCTGTTTCGTTATTGCTCCTTTTAATAATTAAATTGCTAATGGTGCTAATTAACCGACCAAACCATTCACCGTGAAATATTAAATTCTTATGTGAATTTGTGTGAAATTTACTTTGATCCGAATCCTCCTAGCGTGTTCGATCAAACAAAGAATTTAGCGATGAATCTTTAAATATCACGGATATTTAATTAACAAACAAACGCACTAATTGTATTTAGGAATAGAGCATGAAAATCAAACGAAAGCGATAATTATTTTTCCAATAAACATAGAAATGTTTTATTTAATCAAATTAATTTACTAATTTCATCACACATATCTTCTTCACACATACATAAATATTCTTTCCCATCTAATTTGCATCCGATATAAATTCCGACTAATCTTCTTCCAGTTTCCATTTATAAATTCATTCGCCAAAAAATCGTTGTTCACAGCGTGCAACCTAAATTTTCAAAATTCATGAAAACACCCCAGTCTTTTCATTTCGCACGTACATACATACACACAACACGCCGACGAAACACGCACACATACACACAAAAGACGTTCTCCCCCTCGCCGTAGGATTGTACGTTTCCGACGTAAGAAACGATTCGCGATATTTCCAGCGTGGATTGCGCTACTCTCATTACATTTCTCGTTAACTTATGTCGAGGTAAGCAAAAGCTACCCGTCCGTTTTCATCCTGCCCAAGATAACAGAGTGCACCATGAATAAGAGATGCAATTACCGCACACACTACCTGCAATAATTCCCCCCGGTCTTTGCATGCCACGCCACACCGGAAGTACCAATTTATTATTCACACCGAGCACTTAGGAATTTTTGAGTCCCGATAATAAAAAAATAAAAACAAAAACAACAATATCTCAACCCATATCCATAGAATCTTTTCGCGAAAAAAAAATCGTAACAACTGTGGCTCGAATTATTTCCCCGGTTCGACTGGGGAAACTGTTCGAAAGATGATTAGCCGAGCCGTTTTACGGAAATGAAGGAAGAAAAGGGCGAGAGAGAGAGAGAGAGAGAGAGAGAGAGAGAGAGAGAGAGAGAAAGGGATCGTTACGTTGCCCTGGAATTTATTCATGAAACTTCTCTTGTTTCGACGTTAATGGCACATCGGGTCCGGGGCCCTTTGTGGATTTCTTGATAATGAACGTAGACGAGAAAATGGGGGCAGAGAAACCGCTGATGCACGTGTGTGCAACCGGCGAGTGATATTGATCCCTCGATCCTATAATCGGATCCAAGGGGGGTATCCGGGAAGTGATCCCAGCCCGGGAAGAGATACTGCATATGAGTCTTGAATATTTAACATTAACTTACGTTCTCGTTCGAGGGTTCGGCCCGGGACCTTCTCTCTCTCTCTCTCTCTCTCTCTCTCTCTCTCTCTGGATTATCGGAAGATAAACGTTTCGGGTGGCGGCGGCTGCACGGGCTAACGAAAATTCTACCATTCAGCCTTCTCACGGATTCACATTCACCAGCGGTTTACTTTTTCGCCGGTGGCATTTACGTTTTTTGCCTCACCTCGCCGTAATCTCGCTATCTAGTCGATTCATTTCGCCGTGCTCGTTTCTCAATTTTTTTTTCTCCCCCGCCTCGGTTTCTGGGTCAATGGAAAGTTTCGTGCTTTTTCGAAGGGACGCGATTAAAATGATGCCTTTAGCGGGAGCGTGTGTCGACGGAGGAACGGGATTGTCGGCAAGCAAATTGCCGGGTTTTGAATGGAAGAGTTAATTAAATGGATACTGGTCTCGGAATTAGATATTTTTACCAGTCACGCCGTGGTACTTTAGTTTTTGTGTTAAATTACTCGTATCACTAATCTGAATCGCTATAATTTTCACATCTATGAATTATTTAAAATACTTAAACGAGAAATTCTATGAGTCTCCACTGTAATTTTATATCAATCAACTATTCTAAGGATCACATAAAAAATGATCATATCCCCCTAGTTTCTTAATTCCAATTCTAATCGAACGTAACCGATAATTTCCACCTTATATAAATAAATAATCGATATATTCTGCGTTCGAATCGCTAGTACGCATAATATTCTATAAATTAAATAAATTAATATTCTATAATAAATAATTCTGCGACGATGGAACTACGTTTTCCACTCGTCTCGTCGTGACATGAAATTCCGTTCAAGTATCACGCAATATAAACAGTGTACACATCCGATGTGTGCCACTTTACCCGGCCGGCAGACAGAAACACCGTGCGTCAACTTGTCGTGTAACAAGTTGACATTCCGCCGATGTACTAAGTTCCCAACCGTTTCCACAGCCCGAAGCTGAATCGGGACAAGTTCCGCGGTTGCGTCGATAGCAACCAGGAATTTTCGCAGCTACGATCCGGGACCGGGTGCCTCTTCCAGGAACACGGTAAAGGCGGTCGGTCTTTCCCGTTCCCGGCGCAGCTATTATCGTGTTGTTCCGTGAAATCGAATCGCGACGCTGGAACCACGGAGGCGAGCAACTTGACGATTAACTTGGTTTATTAATCGTTTACCAGCCGGTTTGGGTGTTTTCCGGGAAATTGTTAGGATGATGATTTTGTTAGATTTTATTGAGGAGATTGGGAGTGATAGAAAGTGGAGAGGAAGAAAGGAAGAATTTGAAATTAAGTCATGGTAGTATGCTGGTGTGTATTATATTATTAATTTGGTTTGTTAATTGTTTATGAGACAGTGTAGGTGTTTTCGGGGAAATACGTTACGCGGATTAGTGCTTTATAGAAATGACAACTAAACCTACAATGACTGGTCAAATAAAGTTTCCAAACATCAAACTAAAAGTTGTACAATGAACGTTGTAATTTGCAAAGAAATTTTTTGATTACTATTTAAAAACTATTACACCTTTTTTATTTAAAAACCAGTCATTTTATCCATTCGGTAATTATTGGTAGACTTATCGTTAACAAACGAATACTACACAAACAATAATCGCTTTTTACTAATAGAATATATCGATACTTTTTCGCGGGCATTGATTTTAAATTTATTTGTTCTTTCCTGCTGTGTTGATCTCGTTAAAATGTTGATTTGCGACACGTTCGACGCCGCACTGATTTTTAATCACAGTTTATCCCGCACCCATTCGCGAATTGCAGCCAGTGTGGGTTTTATGATCGAATCACTTCCCCTCCACCCCCACCACCCCTTTTACTACCCCTCTTTGGCGAACTGTTGGCCAGGGTCGACCTTTACGGCTTCTTTTTCTCCTGGCACCGGTTCGTCGGTGTCTGGCATCCAAAATCATTTAATTTGTTTTCCTCAATTTTTATTTGCCAACACCTTCGGTCCAGGGAACATGGCAATTTCGAGAAACACTCTGAATTTTATTTACGAGTACTTCTCCTCGTCACATAATAACGTTTAGATTTCATTTTTCGATATAAATATATGAGTTTTAATAAACGTATGATTTCTTCAATTAATTCCTAGCCACGTTAATTGGATACATGGGCGTACGGCACTCTGTGTTTCAACGTATCGGGGAATTATGTCAACATGAAATATCGCGATATACTACTTGACGTCCGATTAATATTTTCAGATATATATTCGGTACGGTCATTAATTATTAATTAAATTAAACGAATGAATAATTGCGTAATAAAGAATTGTATAGATACTAACAATCTGTTGTTTATCTCGCTGGTAAAAAATGGGAAATCTTGTGTTTCCTTTGTAACGCCCAGGATGGAGATACTGACAGTATTACAAGTATATGTAAATTACAAGAAACCTTACGGAAAGCCATATGGCGTGATACAGAAAATATTTAAATTCTTCAGGAAGAATTCCATTTTTCCTGTGAATAAGTATTAGATATATTCCAATTTCTAAAAATGTCAATCTCACGAAATAAAACAAACGAAGAATTCGCCATGCTTTTGTCACCTTTAAACAAATTTGTCGAGTGAGTCTTCTTATTCACCTATTTCAACTTGGAGTACCTAGAGAACAATACAACCTTTCTTTTTTTTTATGCCCCCAGAATTTCATAAATCAACGTCGAGCATGTGCATGCGTAGGTACATGGACGTAATATAGCAGCAAAGTGTGAATTAATTTTAGTTGAACGGGCGTGAAATACGTACTACATTGTGAGTTTTGAATATTTTACACTGATTTATGTCTATGCATGTAGTAACAGTGGTCACTTTGTTGTTGCGCTGTCAAAAGTCATTAATTACAAATTTGATCAAAACTGGATTAAATAGTTCATTGGTTTTTGAAAGCCCTCTTCAAGCCACGTGTGCCTCAATTTACCTGAATATTGCCCGCGATAAATATGACAATAGTTTATGAAAGTCATTAACATCGTTAAGCAATAATATTTACTGCAGTTTGCCGTGGATACTTTTTATTACGATGCACGCGCACGATGAAGGTCATTAATTTTTTAATAGCGGCATGAAATTATGATAATGCAATGCGATTCGTGTTGTTTAACATTCTCCCTGAATAAATATATTTTCGAACGTTGTTCTCCGTAGTTTGACATCAATTTTCCGAACGATTATATTTCCACCCTCGTTACGTCGAAACATTGAAAAATCGAACGACGTAATTTATAGGGTGAAACGTAATCATAATTAAATTGACGAAATGTGAATAATACATGTATTCGTATCAAGAAACATAATTAAAATACAATGTTCGGGTACGTGGTCGAGTGAATAACAAATTGTGTATATTGATAGGAAAATGTTTTTTTAATTCGGATTTCCACGCATCTAGGAAATCAAGAACTTTTGACGTAAAATTAAACTATGGTTCATATTATGATTTTTGCATTAATTAGATCTATTCTCCTGAAGTTGCAAGATGCGGTTCCCCGTTACATGGCGGAACTTCGGAACTAGATAGACCAGTTTGGCAAGTAACTTTGGCAGTTCGGATATCAATAACTTTGCTTCAACTTTCGAGGTATAAATTAAGACTGAAATTAAGAGAATCGAACTATGTTTCTGTTTTACCGTTCAAATTTTCTTTTCTTTCAAAAATTCCAAATAAAAAGGGATCGTTCGAATCGAATATCTGATTTCTTTTCCTTAAAATTTTTTACACTCACTTATTATAATATCATATAACTATTAGAAAACGTACAGATCTTCAAATATGCGTTTGTTTAACTTTTAAACGAGAAACCGAGATAATCATTCTAACATGTGTAATTAACCTTTGTAACGTGAGTAAAGTTTCATTTCACTTTGAAGTGGTATTTTTTCGCAAAGTAACTAGCATACGACTGATTACCGAGAAACGGCTTGAAGATGTATGAAATTACTGTCTTTTGATCAAATGAACCGAAGTGCCGGGCTAACGAAAGAAAAACGAAAGGAATTATTTCTCTCGAGTGGGAAGAAAACCCTTGGAAATCTCTTATTGCCGTAAAAGCAAAACAAACGGCGTAAATCTTGATATCATTTACACAGTGCAAGCAACCTTGAAAAGAGGTCTCAACTCAAGCAAAAAGGAAAGAGACGAACGTTCAGGGGCTTTTAGCATGAGAAAGAGAATATAGGCAATTTACTTAAAGATTACAGTTTCGAAACTTTTCAAAACGCTCCTTGCGAAACGCTTAATTAAAACTGTTACTCCGCACATTCCGCGTTTAAATTAGATAAGCAGATACATTTCTGATAAACACACTTTGTCAGTAATAAACACAGTAAATGAATATTTAAAGAATATTTCTGAATATTTTCGGAAGATTTTATTAATGACTTTTGAAAACTTCTTAAAAATTTATTTTTCATTATTTGCATAATTTATTACGTAATAAAGAAGATAGATGAAGTTAACATACGTATTTACAACGAGACAGAAATCGATTTGTTAGATCATCGTGTAAGCTTTCGAAAACTTCTGCCATATGTCTTACGTACTTTGCGATCAGTGTTTGTCTTTTTGTTCACCTAGATCGTATAAAATCACCATGTAGATCTTTAATAATATCTTTTTTATTACTTTCTTTTATATCATCAGCAAATAAATCCTAGAACTTTATTGAAAAAAAAATTAAACAATGACTAATAAAATCTTTAATAAAATTTCAAACAAACAATTCCAACTAATGATATTTTCAAACAAATCGTTTCAATCCGTTATCAATCCCCTAACACGATGATTAAACGAGCTTTCTCTCGAGCGTCGACAAAAATCCGTCAAATTCCACGTTCGTGTCTACAAAACCGAAAAATGTAACGCATCAACGCGAACACCGTGGAAATGTCGCGGGAGGACTCATTTTCCCGGAAAATTAATTCCACATAAATCCGGCCCGTTCGTACTTCCGTGCGCGGGAAAAATTAGACTTTCAATCCGTGAATACATACATTCCGGACAGAGTCACCAACCGCGTAATGTCGCGAAAATTGCCGGCGACTTTCATCGATTCGCAGCTGCGGCTCGACCCCGCAGAGAAATTTCGTCGTTCCGGTTTTCTACGAAAATGCAGATCCAACGGGGTGCAATTCGCTGACCAAATTGGAGCGTCCAGTAAACCACGACAACGATATCTCTCTGGGCGATTAGTCGAGTCTGTCGGGTTCTTTAGACCGTGGTTACACTGGACGCAAATTCGCGCGACTATGACAGAAGGTGAATGTAAAGCCGGTGTTTTGTACCAATGTTGGTGTGGGGAACCCGTGTTTGCCTTTGAAATTATCCACAATCGTTTCTATCGCGTTTAGTTTCGTTTGTACTTCAAAGAATACTGAAATGTACAATACTGATTTTTTTTACAAGTATTTTTTATTTTTTGGTTCATGTTTCTCGTTGATATCACTAATTGTAAGTGTTGATATCTTTTTCCCTTTAAAATTTGAGTAGTTTAAGATTTTTAAGCGTTTATATTTCTTTGCTTCCAAATGTCTATCCGTTTAAATACGTGCGCCTTAAAATTTCTAAGTGTTGATATCTTTTCGCAATTAAAATTTCAGTATATTGAAATTTCTTCGCTTTAAAATTTGTGTGCTTCAAGATTTTTAAGCATTTATATTTTTTTGCTTTGAAATGTCTATCCTTTGAAATACGTTCGCCTTAAAATTCCTAAGCATTGATATCTTTTCCCATTAAAATGTCAATATATTAAAATTTCTTCGCATTGAAATTTATCCACATCAAAATTTCTAAGCATTAAAATCTCTTTGCTTTCACATATCTACCCCTTAAAATTCGTTCACCTTAAAATTACTGCGCCTTAAAATCCCAACACCGCCAATTTCTAACGCACACAAATCTTTACTCACTACCATTCGCATCCCTTTTAACATCTATTTCCATCCCCCATAAAAATTTCTCCCTTTCCAAATATCCACACTTCCACCTTACCACCTTCAAAAATAATAAAAACAACGTTAACGTTGTACCTCGCCAATCCATTGCTCCAAAAAAAACCTACACATTCTTAAAAAAAAAATTCGCAACAACTCGCGTCCCGTTCACCCTCACTTTTATTTTCTCCACTGACCGGTTGTTCGTCGGTCCTGGACGAGGGTAACCGACGAAGTTAATCCACCCTGCGTATCATGGGGAGGGGGGAGGGGGCGCGAAACGGTGCGCCCGCATAAATTACATTTCCAAGTTTCTTCAGGGGTAACGACGTTAACGCCGCGGCGTCCATGCTTCTGGATCGACGCTCGTTTCCCCGCAGACGCCAGATTCCGTAGTACCGAGGGCAAATTAACTCGGCTGAAATACAATCTGAAATTAGCGGCAACGTTGTAAATGATGCGTCGCGTCGCGCAACTCCGCGGGAACAGAAATGCGGGCGGAACGTCGCACGTGTCTGGCAATTTCTACCTTTCACGTGCCGACACGGGATAAATATGTCTACTTATCACACGGGAAACTGTTTTCCTCCCCCCCTACTTTTCCGCTGAAACGCGATTCTCAAAGACCGACGCGTTTGCCATCGTTATCTGTAATATCAAATTTTCTATCGCCATCGGAGATAATTTGTTTCGATTAAAAATGATTTTTAATATTATAAAATGTGATTATGAATTGTTAATTTTTATTTCTTGGAGAATCTTAGGTGGAAAGTAGAGTTTGTTTTATATGGTAAAGATGTTTTTGATAATGAATATAGGTACATTTAAATGTCAGGTTTTTAGTATTTGTTCGGGAAATTATGAACGATAATCCGATGGTTCTTACTCGTCACGGAATCTTGTTTCTTTAATTAGTACGTACGAAGATTTAAATGGCTGAGATAAAACATGCTTTCCTACATACCTCATCCCTGTTTCGCAGCCGGTAATGGTTCTGAGAGAGTAGTAGATTATTCCGCAGGTTTCAGCCATTTCTTATACCGTTCTCTCTTTCTCTTTCTATTTCTCTCTGGTTCTTTTACCGGCTACATTATATTCGCCGGCATTGTCAGAAAAATATTATCTTCGCTAAAGCCAGTCTGCGCTGTCTTTTATCAACACGTAAGGTAGGTACGGTAATATTAATTGAAAATTATGAATGGAAATTCGACGTTTTTCCAGAACACCGTACCGATGAAGTTGAAGAATGCACGATGTCATGAATGAATGAGAATAATACTTTTTACGCCATGTATACATATACACGTCCGTCGATAAATTATGGCGCACGTATAAATTCGGATTAACGGACACTCGAATTTATGGAGTAATTATAATTTGAATAAAAGTGCCGTTTATCGTATTAAATTTATACTTGAAATTTTCACGGCAGATGAAGCTTTGCGTTTTGGTGGTTTCTACTTCTAGAAATTTTTATTCCGTAAAGTTTCTGCGTTTTGGTAATTTTATACACCTCGAAATTTCTACACTCAAAAGCTTTCACGTTTTGATAATTTTTACTTCTAGAAACTTCTATTCAGTAAAGTTTCTGTGTTTCGGTAATTTTGTACACCTCGAAATTCTACGCTCTAAAGCTTCCGCGTTTTGATAATTTCTACGCTTTGAAACTCCACCTTATTTAGTATCATTTGTGCTTTGAAATTTCCACGCGGTGAAAATTCCAGCGATTAGAAATTACAATCCTATAAAAATTCCAAAATTCTGCGTCCCAAAATCAATCGCGCTTAAAAATGCGAAATATCGATTATAATTAATAATCAAACTAATAAATACATACTGAAACCCAGTTCGAATTCTTCCCAATAAAAACAGACTATCAAATTTACCACCACAATTACATAATATTCACCTGACCCTTTAATTAAAAAAATCATTGTTCTCCGTTCACTATCGAATCCGTACATGTCCCTTTTCCCAACACTTGCACGTTTTCGGGAAAGTGCATGTGAGAAATGCATCCGAATAGCTCGCCGGAAACGTGATCTACGATCTCTTTCTGATCCCTCGCAGTATAGATCGTGTCAGCGAATTGCCGCGTGTTCTTTTTCCGTCGCTCCGGCATCCTTCAAGTTTCCGCGAAATGCTTGAGAGACATTCAATCGGATACCTTACGCGAAAGCAAGTACTGCCGCATTACACACACGTACACACGTTCCGGTATCGAAACTTGGCTGCCATTTCTGGAACGAATCCTCGAGGGCGGAAAAAGGATCTGATCCTGAAGTGATCCACAATGACGTCGAATTTTCTTTACTACTTCGTGTAATTGCAGTGAAACGATAGAAAATCGTGATAGATTCGACTCTTAGGGAGCTGGGTATAATTTTGTTGTTATATGCGAAATTGATCTTTCAATTTTTAAGAGATTGTAATATAATTTATAATGTCTCATACTATGTATGTAGAAAGTTACGATGAACAAAAATGTACATGGTATTGAAAGCAACTTTTCAAAATAATTGAATCGATTTAAATTTGTGAGATATTCGAAATTTCGATCTTAGAGGGCAAGGTATTATTTTGTTATTATACAAGAAATTGATTCTTCAATTTTTTAGAGATAGTAATACAATTTATAATGACTCATAGTATACGTAGAAAGTTGCAGTGAAAAGAATGTACTCGGTATTGAAAGGTACTTTTGAACATTTATTAATTTAATTAATTCGATTGAAATTTGTGAGATATTCGAAGAAATTTCGATATTTTAATTCAAACGTGCGGCTGGTCGCACTTGTACTTTTATTGACACGCTTGTATTCCTATTGTACGGTAAACAATTGTTGTCAGGACAACGGGCAGACAACGAGCTCGAAGTGATAAATGTTTTTAACACTTGTGTGGAAACACACGGACATGCACATGCGGAAACATGATCCAGGGTGTGCGTTGAACGTGTCTATTTCATTGTTAACCTGGTAATAACACTTTTTATCATTTATATGTGTCTGAATTTATATGCAAACTGTGCAGTAATCTTTGCGTACTTTACCTTCGAATATAGTTGTACACGTTTAAGTATTCGTTTAACATTCAAGATATATGAATGGAGGAGATTAAGGTTTCTAGAATAATTTATACATGTGAAGAAAATTATTCCTGAAAGCCGTAAAGAATATCTCGAGTTTTACGGGAAAATAAGTAAAACTACGAAATACGGTATTTTAATGAAATTAATAAACCAGTCACGATTTGAATATGAGATTTCAAATATTTCGTAATTAGTTTTACTGTAATTTATTTATCGACAACCATCTTATTTTCCTTTCAACGCGAACGAATGCGACCGTCTTGTCACACGTACATTTTTTTAAACCAGAAATTCTTTAAATCCAGAGAAAAAAAAGAAACATTACTTCCCTTTTTCAAAAGACGAATTAAACACATAAACAGCGTTCCGCAACATTCAACGAAACACCTCGCGTCACACTAACACACCCATATCTTCTTTCAACCAAAAATATCAAAATTCACCTCAGTGTTAAAACTAACCAACGGAACTGTCTCTTAAATATGCTAAATCCTAACCTGTTCGAAATCGATCGCGACGGTGCCCCATACCTGGAAAAATTTATCTCTAATAAAATCTCTCGAGGACCCACCGTTGAAAAGTTGCGGAAATGAAAAATGCAGTAGCTTGTTGCTGAACGAAATATGTTGAAGAACAGCTGCGGGTAGAGAGCCTACGACGAAGGAAGTTTCATTACGAGTGATCCGGGGTGGGAGGAGGGGAGAGGGGGGAGGGGGAGAATTTTTCAAGACAGGAACGAAGGGAGAAGAAGTCTCATCGAAAACCTAATACGATGGTAATCAAGGCCGAGACTCCTTCGATTCTTCGGTTTACCAGGTCTATCCGCCAGGCAAAGATCGAACCCAACCCTACCCAACCAGTTGCCAACCATTGAAAATTTATTGGACTTGCCCCTTTTCTTCTCCCGAAGACAGGCCCTCCCCCCCCCCCGATATCTTAATAATCCGCCCATTCGACGCTGAATTTGCGATCCTATAAGCCGGGGATGAGCACCCTCCGAATTTTCTAATTGTAATCTGCGATTTTATTTTCCGAACGAAAGGGTAACGGTATTATTGACGCAGGTATTATCAGAAGGAGAGGGGATGGGGAAGGGGGAGGGGGAAGTGAAGGGGGATAAAGGGTCGATGCTTGTTATCGATGTAACATTCAGACCTTTTTAAATTGAACCGTCCAATGGAGAAAGATTGCCGTTTCAGTGTAACGAGATTGAAACTGCATGGTGCTGCATTTATGGAATAGCGTTCAGCAAGTAGTTGATTGTCGATAAGGTAACGCCCCTCCTTGTCGCGTTATTGTTTCGTTATGTTAGTTTGCGGTTCGTAAGTTCTTGTTACCTCATCCTCCCTTCCCCCCGCCCCCCAATTACGTGCTTCTGAACTATAAAATGATGAATCAACGAAGATTGATCACCCTGTCGTCGTTACTTCTTGGAAAAACTTTCGTCCAATGAAAGCGCGGTAAGACGCTTTATTGATGAAATTGTGTTTAAAGTATATACTAAACTGCGCGTTAAATCTCGTCGAACTTCGTTGAACGTTGTTATTAATTGTACGGCAGTTTCGGGGAAATTTCGTGGGGGTGAGGTTATTTGTTGATTTTTATTGATAAAATATTTTATAACTTAATCCGAGGAAAACAGGATCGAGAAGAATATTTATCGTGGATAAAAAGTTGGGGATTTTAGTAAAATTGTTACGAGTCGTTTGTGAAACAGGCGATTGGGGGAATATTTTAAGATCTGAGATAAAATTATGTGTAAATCCTTGTATATTTCAAATATGACATTTTTAAGGGTGTTAACTTTTGTGTAAACCATCTCGTCTTTGTTACTCATAAATTAGAATTATGAAGAGTTATGCTATGTTTACCGTAACTTTGCATACTGCTATAAAAAATGTTACAATACACTAAGACGCCAGCTAAACAGAAACCAAAAATTTACATACTCTTGAAATATCCACTTTTCTCAATAAAATTCTATGAAATACTGAAAGAATCTTTTCTTACATATTTTACATACGTCTCAGACAAACTGAATATCATTTTCAGCTACATATTTCTGTGATCTAACATAAAACCCAATAGAAATGATTTAAAAATTATTAAAACCCACTTCCACCTATTTTCTACAATTTCACATTAACATCTACGAAATTTCTATAAGAACACTCTCTTGTACACTCTCTACTTATCGATTTCCAACTCTCACTTTGTCCATCACAACACAACACATACATATACTTTGTCAGAAATTATGTATTCAAACATATCTCAAAATCATCCTAAAATCATCGAACAAATCGACTAATCTCTAACCGATCACAAACTAATTTCCTCCAAAAACAGATCTACGTTTCCCCGAGAAAGTGGATAAACGTTATCGAACGTCTGATTCCGTTTCGCGCCGAAATTCCGTAACCCTACATACATACATATAATCCCATAGATATTCCGCAGCGATAAGAAAAAGCAACTTTTCCTCGAGAGTGTATCAGGTGAAATGTTTTTCCCATTCCGTGTGTCCATTTCCACGTACACGCTGGCTTCTGTGAATTTCACACACGTGGTGGCGTATATGTGACCGCGGATTGCGGGTCATTTCATTCTTAGAGACCTCTCTCTCTCTCTCTCCCCCCTCCTCTCTCTCTCATTCTTTTTCTCGCTAGTTTTCCACCCAGCAGACGGCGGAACGTGGACCTCCTCTTTCCGTGGTATTATCAAGACTTTTCTCATAAAATATCCTGATTCGCCGCACCACAAAGAAAGCCGGCTGCCCTCCCCCCCCGCTTTTGATGTCGCCGCGTCCCTTGTGTATGTTCTACTCGCAGGGGGGTTCCGGTCAATGGGCGAGCCACTGAGAAATATCAAAACTCGACTTTCCCCGGGAACGAGAAGTGCTCGAGACCGCGTAACGAGTTTCCAAAGCCATCCCCCACCTTCTTCACCCTCTCCACCCCTCCCGCGCCGCCCCTTTCCAAATGTATCGATGCATCGCGGGATCTGACAAACAAGTTCATTCGAAATTCGCCACGATTCGCCGGCCGTTTATTCGGGTATCGCGTACCGACCGGGAGGAGCGAAACTTTGCCGTGAAGATTATTGCCCGACGGGGAGAAACTTGCGGCGAAATTTCCAGCGGCCCGGAGTGCCGCGTATAACCAACTTAGGAATGTCTGGCTATTGATATTTTGTCCGGGACGCCTTAAATTCGCCGTCTTAGAGCCCCTCCCCCCCGTGCACGTAGCTGCTTAAATTCAGTCATGCGTCGGCGAATCGGATCGCGAAGTTTTGCGATCGGATGAAAATTCTTTTCGGGAATCCACTTTCCTCCTCTCCCCCCTCTCTCTCTCTCTCTCACGTCGGTTCTGTTGTATTAAGCAATTCGAGACACACGAATGGAGGGTGAGTTCGTATTTTCTTTTTGGGGGGGAGGGATGTTTTTATTATTGTTTTTTTTTCGTTGAAACGTTCGCACGTCCCGCGAACCGCAGATATTGTTCGAATTCAGAATGGAATTTCGAGGAGTAGTGGGGGAGAGAGGGGAAATACGAGATCGATTCATTTTATAATGAGGAACTGTAGTAGGTCGTTATTATGTAGTTTGGGTCGCTTATTAATTTCCTTGGAGCCGGTGTTAACTTACGTCGTCGTTCACGTTTTTAACGAACGTTGTCATTCTATAATTCGTTCGCTTCGGATTCACCTTGAAAGTGATTGGGAAATGAACGTTGAAGACGCGAGTTTCAAGTTGAACGTTTGAACGACGATACGCGTCGCTTCGAATACGAAAAATAGGAATTTAATTAAAAATTTACAAACATAAAAAAAAGGTGTCATTCAAACATTTTATCATATAAGATAAAATAAATAACATATAACCATACCAAATACGTAAATTCAATATTAATCTTTGTAATTCGAGTATTTAAAATTTTCTCCAAATACTATACATACCTAATACCCTAATGCATATTTATGTATTTGTTAAAAAAGAAAGTCATATTCTTTGAATTCCACGACGCTTCAAAGAACACCGGTAACCCGCGAATTAAATGGACAGCTCACGAAGACTTTAACAGTCTTCCCTCAACGATTAGCAAAGTTCCGCACGAACCGCTGAACATTGCTCATCGAGCATCCCCTACTTTCGAATTCTACTTGCGAACAACTTATTACGCCGCATAAGTTTCAAAAGCGTCGTCCCTCTTGGTTCATGGGCCGCGAAAGACCACAATTTATAGTACATTGCTCTCTGTCGTCCACGCACGTACACACACAGAGATACGAACCGCAAAACCCCACCCCTGCCCCCTCCCCCCTCAACATTCTGGCAACGAAGTTAACAATTCACCTTACGTGTTATTTAATTCAACAAATAATACACAATGGACGGACAATAAGATCGCGTGGAATAATCTTGTCCGATGAAATTTTGATGGAAATGAACTTTCCCGTGAATAAAAAAAAATGTTAGTGTGAGTGCCTTCGAGTGTGTTTTAATAAAACGCGACGGCCAAGGAAAAAAAAGGGAATTAATGGAAACGATGAAAGACAATATTGCTAAACGCGAAACTATAATAAGAGCGGTTACGGTGAAATATAATAATGATAACGATTATGGCAATAGTAGCTACGGTAATGGTTTTAATACCAGTAGTAATAGTAGTAATAATTATAATAAGATACTTATATCACTGTAACGGCGGCAATAAACGGTGCGATAACGATAATAATAATTATAATAATAACACTGAACTTACCGATAACGAATTCTATCCTGTTCGTATTATAACAAAAGGAGCGAAGCTCTCCTCGCACTCTCGTATGAAATTAATTTTATCGAATTTCATTAGCATTTGTTTAATCAAATTCACCCCAATAAACTATCTCAATTTCATATCACGAATTTTCTACGCGACACCGTTCTATACACTCTCTCACACTAAATCCTTTAATTTATAAAAATCATTCCGCTCGGTTCTTTCCATTTGAACTTTCTAAGGCTTAAAAAAATTCTGTAGAAATCCTCCGGAATGAATATATTAAACATACTCTCAAAAACGGACGATACAATTACCTTTACGCTTTATACAGGGTGTAACAAAAATGTGGGGACACTTTTTCAGTATCGATAGTACGCAAAAGATGAAAAAAAGTCTGGAAAGTTTTGTATAAAAACCACCCCCTATCGAGATACAACCCCTTTTGTAATTTTTAAAAAATCATATCTTTGAAATGGTACGTTGTTGTGGACCGATTTTGATTGCAATATAACCGAAGAAGATCAAAGATAATAAAAAAAATAAAATTGCTGCGATTATCGCTGCTAAATAGCAATTATTCTATTTAATCCAAAAAATTTCGATTACCTATATCGTAGCAGGTTTGTAACTTGGGAAAAATTAAGGGCACTCAATAAGACTTCCTTTCCGTAGATACTGATATTTTTTTTCGTAAACTTTAGTCTCTCCCGGTAATATGAAAACAAAAATCGGTCCTCTATGACGTACTATTTCGGAGATATGATTTTTAAAAAATCTTTTACAAAAGGAGTTGTATCTCGATAGGGGGTGTTTTTTAGACAAAACTTTAAACACTTTTTTTCATCTTTTGGTGCGTACTATCAATACTGAAAAAGTGTCCCCGCATTTTTGTTACACCCTGTATAACCAACCCAAGTGTTTAACAATTGTTCTTTTTTTTTCACTCAATTCAGCTTGTTAATACAATCAGATCCGACGCGTCGACGATCGAATTTCTCGAAGAGTCGCACACGCGAGACTATCGATACTATCGATTAAACGTTACGTAACCGCGTTCCTGAAATTTCCGCAGTTAATACAGATCTCGGCATCCCGTCCACGGTGGCGCGACGTAATGCGGAACTGTATCTGCATTTTGCGCGGAATACAATGTGCAATACCAGGCCGCGCGGCGTAAGGTCGGGGCGTCGGTAATGAAATCGTGCATTGCTCGGCCGTAATGACGACCCCGGGGCGTCGCAACGCTTACCGTTCACGATAACGATGTAGAGAAACGAAGCCAACCACCCCGGTCGCGAGCGAGCGAGCGAGCGAGCGCGCGCTGGTTAAAACAGGCAAAAAGGAGATAATGAAATTTTCGCCGTCCTTTGAAATGCAACTGAAAATGGGAATATCGAGCAATTATCTTAATACGGTCCGAACGTCATCGATCGGAAATGTCGAAGGTGTATTGATCGATGGGAGATAAAAGAGTGTCGTAATTATTTCACGTTGTACCATGTTACAATGTGTACATATGTATACAGTATATTGGGGGAATTAATGGGGAATTGTGAAATTATCTTTGTAATATTTTTATTTACGTGAATTAATCAATTATTAAATGATTGCAATGTTTAATTTATAATTTAATATAGTAACAAGTGTTTTAGTTGTTAGTAATAAAGAAAGGGTAAAGGATCGTCTATACACACATGTATAGTTTGGATATACATATATGTATATGTATACATAGGTTCGTAGTGTTATTAATGGGTAAAGCAAAATAATTTCTACGATGCTAATGATCCGAAGTTCACATGTAAGTGGACAAAATTGATATCCCATTAACACCGGTTAACTTGTTCAACAGTTAGGTCATCTTCCTGCCCGACTGTTAAATGAAAGTGATTCGGAAGTGCACACTCAAACTTTAAACGAGCTGGCAACACTTGTAATTTGCGCCATAGAAATTGCTATCCGGCATAAACTGTATTACGGAAGATATTTCTGGTAACAGAATGTAGACGCGTTTAATTGTTTTAAATCTGACCCGAAAACTTTCGCATAACTTTATACACTATGAATATTTCATGAAACATTTCGAGCACTTTGATAATTTATAAACAAGTTTTAAGAAATGTTCCTTCAATTGATATTCCAAAAAAATAATTCAACACCTGAAAATGTGTGAATAACGATTCTAACGAGTTCCTGCGATTAGAGTGAATCTTATCATCACTGATATACAACCGTAGAAATTTCAAAGCGACGAAACACCGTTGCATGAATTTTAATATGTACAAACTTCACTGCGCAGAAGTATCGCGGCAAAATTTCACCAAGAAGAAACTAAAATGCAGAAACATTGGCGGTCGCGTTTCAATACCAAAAAGCTGCAAAGTAAAAGTATCAGCGCGTTCAAATTTCAATACGCTTCAAAGCTCAGATATTCTAAGAACCGAGATCCTGAAAGCACATTCAAAGTTTCAAACCCGGTTACGAATTAACGAGAAATGAACACAGATAGTACAATCCCTTTATAAATTAACACTAAACGTACCGACGGTTTACGTACATATTATTATCGAATCCAGAAAAATGATAATTTTTACAATTAATTTCATGTAATACTTAACTTGGCATAAAGAATTATATTTTCCTTATGTTGATTAATCAGCTAAGTGTGTTTCACGACTATATCCGTCATACGAAAATTATGTTACCCTTTGATATTTATATCGTAATAACCAAGGTAAAAACCAAGATAATTATATTCGCAAATTTGAATATGTTATAATGTTTAGAGATCAATGTAAATAATTTAGGATGCGACTCATATATCTATAATTTTTTAACGTTATGCAAAAAGGTCGCCACGCTTAACTACTTAAAGAAATTAAGGTTGAGAGCTATAACGTTACATGCAGACATTTTAATAAAAAGTTTGAAGCCTGTCATTTAACCCACCTCTATATCTTTAGTGTAAACAAATCAAACGAACCCTTCAACAAAAAAACTCACCAATTTTTTAAATTTTTTACCATCCAAAAAATTATCATTCCCAACCGTTCTATCCGTAAAAACGAGGAATAATATAATATTCGAAAGTCACCGTGGGCAAAACGTTTCCTGACAACGGGCATAAATTCCCCGCTGTTTTCGTATCCGCCAACAATTCGGTCGCGTCTCTCTCGTTCGTGCTCGGTTCGTAACTACGAAACTGCAAGCGGGCTTCGCTTTGCCACGCCGGTCACGCCGATCGTTGGAGTTTCTCATTACGATTCCGGCGGCGTCAGCAATTGCAGTAAGTTGTAACGGGCCGGGTGTATATCGCGATACTTTATTGCAGTTTGCCGGAACGCTCGCCGCTCCCCGCGGTATTTTCAAATTTTTACGGCTCCCTCATCGCGTATATTACTCCTCGCCGGTGAGATACTTGTAATTAGAGTGTCCGGGCAAATGATACCGAGGACCCCTAAAACGAATACCGGGATTGTAAATTTACTACGTGCTGTAAGAGACTTGTTAGACTTGTTACACTTGTTATACCTGTTATGGCGCGCGGAATGGCCGGAGATTATTATTATCCGCTGGAATAACTCACCCCCGTATTGTTCCATAAGGAAGTCGTACCGGGATGAAAGATGCGCAACGGGTAAATTAGATTTCGCACGCACTTAATTCTCGCGTCATTGTTCGTCTCGATTAATTGTAAGGGATAACGTTAATATTTGGCGGTTGTGTGTCTTTGGGGGGTGGACATGGCGATTATGGTTACGAGGGTCTTGTGCACGTGTATAACAATACTTTGGTAAATTGTAAAACCTTAAATTTTTTAACAGCAGTGAACAGAATTTATATATAACAATTTCTACTGCAGCGGTGTTTAAATCGAAATTATACTACTTAAAATCCAATATAGGTAATAGGTATAGCACGTCTAATAATAAACAACAATAAATTTTAGGTACTAATAAAGAAAAGTGGTTTTTGTCTTATTCTGATTAATAAATGTACGGTTCTGCAGAAATGTTAATCAAAACTTAACAAATGATCATTTGACTGGCCACGATAGGCTTTCTATTAAATAGAAAAATGGAACAACTTTCTTTCTTGCGAATATCTTTAAATTTGAATAGTGTCGAAATATTCTTTAAAGGGGTAACAAAAATATGACCGCGCGACATTTGTGCTTCAAACGTGTCTGTTTGCAAGGCGTTGTATCGATGTGACCATTTAAATGCGTAAATAGGTCAGTTTATTGGCATACCGATGATACAGAATATTTGTGATCTGAATGTATTCAGATATTTGAATAACGAATACCGGTTCTCTATGAATATATGGATCAGCACGCCATTCTGATTTTGCGGATATCTACAAATATTGAAGTTTTACATCTACATAAAATCTCCACTTAGAACTGTAGCGTGTGTATATTACGTATACAGACAAATTATCATATTGCATAATGACGCCGAGGGAAATAGAGACAATGAAATTTCCTCCGGTTCGCGGAGATCAACCGGATGACGAACAAATATTTTCCTAGCGAAATGTTATCCGTGTGATATCAACCGAGACTATCAATACATGATTTTTCTCCGCTGCTAAAACACTATTTACAATTCCCGCTTCCCTATTGAATCGAGCTAGTTACAAAAATGTAACAAAATGTTACAAAATAATAGTTTGTGAAAGACATGAATTGATATGAGTTCTTTAAAACAAATGCGAGTGGAGGAATATATAATTTTGACGCCTGAAATTAAATTATTTTCATCTAAATCTTTGTATACATTAAATATGCCATTTCTAAGGATATCTTCCGTGTAAACCATCGCCTCTCTGTTATTCATAAATTAAAATTCTTAAGACACACACTGTGTATCGTAAGAAAAAGGTATATAAATATCGCATAATTTCCATGTCAACTTACACAACCAAATACAAATTTTCCATTTCTCGCGAACGATAAATTTCCATTAAATCGAATCCATCGCCCAACAATCTCCCAATTAAAATCTCCTATTCTCTCCCAGAACTCCATAAATTACTTCGAACGTTCATAAATTCGTTTCCACGCGAATCGCAGTGTTTGAAATCCAGTCGCGAAACGCGGAAAACACTTTGGCGAACGCGTTCCCCCGTCTTCTTCTAATGACGGTCGTTTTCGAAAATCTGAAACGGCTGCATAACTGCAGCCAGTTACGTTACGACGTTTACACCGGCGAAACCCGCTCGAGATTTCTCGAGTCTCCTGCGGCAGGTAGTGGCTTCTTGCGATTCGCTCCCGCTATTACCGAGCATTGCCGAGACTCACTACGGGCATTGTGCGAAAACGTTGCCGCAACAATGGAGGCCGAGTGATAACGATATCACACGTGGAATATCAGCACGGCGAGGAAACGCTGAAAACTCCACGGCGAACTTTGGGATACATGTATCATGCTTATTCATACCTGTGTATGTATGTATGTACTCGCTTAAAGTATTCCAGCATCTTGCGAATATCCCGACAAAGTACCCAACGTGTAATGACAAGGGGCTGAAATTTTGCTATCGTACATGTTAGCCGTATAAAGTGTGTCTTGTTGCGTTAATATTAGGGAACTGTTATCTGTTAATAGCGATACGGGGGATAGTGTTACTATTAGGTAATATGTGTATGTATGTACGTGACTAGAGAGAAGTTTCTTCGCGTTTCATCCGGTAATTGTGATGGTATATGTGCGATGATCAAAAACTTTCAGTGCAAACCATTGGAGAAAGTGTCTTTATTGCTAGTGGGAAACTTTGGATGAAATCTGAGAATTCCACTGATTTTCATTGGTACATCGTTCTTGAAACCCTTGAATTTTAATATTAATTACGTTTAATAAATTAAGACTTTGTAATGGTGTCTTTTTGTAACTGTCTCTCAAGGTTTATTTAAGAAACATTTTTCTTAAATTTCTAAATTCTGTATACCAGTAACATTCACCATATTATGTATGTATACATTGACACAATTTCCTGTATTTTGAAATACTTCATATCTCCAGGAACCCTTCAAAATTTCATCGATCCATAAATTCTCATTCCGATCGACGAATGACACTTAAACGTACTTCGCCGTGACATAATTTCATTTTCATCTTTCCCCGCTGTCGCTTAATAACTCCGTAGCCGAAACACGGTGCTCTGGCACTGTTTAAGTATTCCTCGGATACACAAAGTTTTTTGTGTTCCGCGGAACACGGCTCTTTGTACGGAGAAATTTAAAACGGTAATTGAAATGCAATTTGATTCCTGACAGTGGAAACCGCGATATTGCGTTTACCTTGCCGTGTAAATTCGGCTCCCCTCCCCACCCCCCACCCACCCCCTCCCCCAGCGTTATTAACTTACTTTTCTTTCGAGAGCCAAAACAGCTACACCTGTTCTCGCAATGCTGTGTAATGCACTTTATTATCCATGATACAGGGGAGAATAATCCAGCTGCAGAGAATGGTACTTCATACGATCCGATCTTATTTTACGTATCACTGCGTGTATGTGTATACACATGTATGTATACTATTTGTCTTTAATTTGATTTCGCGACCGTTTTAAATTGTGGTTGTGTATAGAACAGTACCGTTATAAATTTTCTATTTTCCTTACAGATCTCGGTATACATACGAAGATTCATTTACTTTTGTTGTTTAATCAATGGGAACGTTGCTCGCGCGTGTATTTTATTCCTATTTGCTTTGTTTTCGCGGGATTACGCAACGATACCGACGTGATACGACGAAGATTTTTATTTGACAATGCTTTACTTTTAACGAATACGAATATGTGCGTGTGTTCCTCTCTCTGTGTGTGTGTGTGTGTTTTTAAATCATTCGGTTTTTAAATGAAACGTTAACGTTTCTGGTAAAAGGGGCAGAAAAAAAAGAATACGTGAATAGATCGTACCGTATTTTTCTATGGGAAAAAATCACATTTCTATACGCAACCGCGGTGTACGTTTCACGAAGCACGTAGTTACAATGATTTACAAAGTGGGTCATGCCGATTCTTAAATATTCCTAACCGTGTTACGAGGTATAGTTCGCTACGTCATCGTGAAATGAAGCTCCCCAGAAATACTTCGCCGCTCCGTATCGTTGCGAGCAATTTTTTTTTTCCGCGCGATTCAGCAACATTTCTGAACAATTACGCGTATCGTCGTGAAATTCACAGCCCCTCTGATATCCCCGCGATGCATCGCTCTCACGTTGGAACGATTAAATTAGAAGGATAATAATTAAACACGCTCGAATTTCCAAAGTGCGAAATGTAAAACGCATTTTCCCGTAGTTTCTCCTGGAATTGCTTTCTCACGGTTTTAAGCTAACGATAAATAGTATCGATCTGCCAACGTGTCCACGTATGTGTGTTGTCCGTGTGTGGAAAACGAGGAAAGAGTGTACGTATGTGGGATTTATCGAAATGGCAAGGAAACAGCGACACATTAAATTTTTTATCACGGTAGAAACTACATTCGTAAATGTTGCATTTTTCTATGTAATTAATTAACATTAAACTTATAAATTTATCGATCGCTAAAAATTATAATTGTTAAATTTTCTAGATCGCATTATTGGCCGAAGCAGGAAATTTAATCATTATAAATAATTAACCGTGTTCCTAATCGTTCACAGCCACTGACGTATTAAAATGTCAATTTACCACTCTCATTTAATAATTCTATATCTCTTACATAACATGTACTCCTTTCGTATAGACTCTTAAAAATTTCAAAAATACAGTACACCCCGTATAATATCTCATAGAAACTTCTTTCTAAAGTTCCACATTTCCAAAGAAACTGCTTGCCCACATTAAGAACAGGATACGCGTTCCATACAACGTTTCCTCGCAACGTGGACGTGGAAAAACTAAGAAAAAAAATATACACACACACACACACACAAAATTTACTTTATTCAAACACCCGCGCAACTTTACGCTTACGCAACGGCAACAAACTTCGTTCTCGTTCTCGTTCCAAGTGCTAAACAAGTCAACGTATCGAAATATTCTCCCGTAAGACGTAAATACTCGTTGAAACATCGCGGAATCATTTATATCGGAGGCGAAATCTTCCACTTCCTTTTACCGTACGTTTTACATCCGGTTTCAGCCGGCAGACATGATCCTCCGACATATTCATGAGAACACTTGGGGGGCTAACATCGCCGCGAACGGCAGGCGTATTTTCACAGCTGGAAAGTCATAAGAGATATACCCTGGTAACGTACACCCGTAGATCGGTCGTAAAAGCGCCAGGATACCGGGTGTCCTTATTATCTCGCCAGGTATCGAGATACATACCGAATTTCCCTCTATTATTTTCCGGCTCGCCGGAATCCGTGTGGACATCTTAGTTCACGGTGAACGGACGTATTAATATTCAGCAAAGCATGAGAAACTATACATATATGTACATATGTATGTATGTATGTACATATACATACATAGTATTCGGGAACAGGAAGACGAGCACGGAGGATAGGGGCGGATTTTCTGCTGGTAGGATTCATATTTTATGATTAAGTTAGCGAGAAGTAGGTGTAAGTACCGCGGCTCCGGGTGAAATTGAAGTGCAGGTTGGGAGAAGCGAGGTATGGGTTCGAAGTATCCTGTATTTTTCTCGTAAACACGCGACGACTGTGTTTATGTTTCATTAAGATAGTACGAATAGGGGTTTTTAATAATGGATGAGTGCGTTGTTCGATTTTTAAAGTATGGAAATCATCCTGTCTTAGAATGTACATACAGTGGATAGTTATTTGATTTAATTATTGTAGCATAGTAAATTTTAATGTATATCTCATGCACGATAATCGATTAGAGGAGTTATGGGGAATTAAGAATTTTATAAATTAGGGGAGAATTGGTTTGGGTTAATTAAAAATTGGGAAAAAGTCTGATATATTTGATTTAGAAATGTATAAATTAGGATATTAATTTTGTAGATGATTATTTATATGATCTAAGGGTATTGACATTGTTTGGACATTTATATATTTCTTAGGGGACGAAAATGATCGTTTTATTTCTTGTAACCTCGTAAAACTTGTTACTTTAGGTTTTTCTAACACGTATTTTCCTTTCACCGACACGCGATGCGGGTATTATGTACTTACATAATTTTCTTTTATGCAATTTAATTACGTAAGTATTTTACATCATGATTCCCTTTGAGGTTTTCCTAGCTTTCAACGTAATTATTAATCAAATGATACGAGCAAATTCATTAATACCCCTGCCAATCTCTTTTCACCAGTTTCCTCTATCTCCACCGGGCGAATGCGTTTTATTTGTATTACCTTCCTCTAGGTAACACAAACCATAATATAGAAGATGATAAATAGAAAAATTCACGTTTGAATAAAAAATTCACCAGAACACAGACTACAAAATCATAATATTCACCGCTCTAATTATCATTTCCCCTTCTAATTCAATCTCAGATTCCCTCTGCCCGTCACTTCAACGAGCCACGCTCGATAACAATCCGATAAAAACCACTTCGATTCGCGGCTTCGATTTTATTTCGTACCTTTAAAAATCGTTCCCGCGGGGAAAATAACTTCGTCGTCTCTAAACGGGCTGTACTTACATTATGTATAATACATAACGTAAATATACGTGGCGTAAGTAACGAGTACATAAGGCTCGGATTACAACCGCGATCGTTTCATAGCTCATTTTCCGTCCCCAAGGCGTTTCTCTCTCTCTCCCTCCCCCTCTACCTCCTCCATCCCCCTTTCGTGCTCACATTTAACAAAACAGGGTGTACCGCTCGTTTTATTCCGTTTCGCGATACCTTCGCCGCGCTCGCAATTAGCTCTTGAGCTATCGCTTTCATACGCACGAACGACACACGAACGTGCAGCAATGAAAGTGGCCCCGGGAGTTGTATTGTTCGGGGAGTTGGTAATGATGCCCCGAAGCAGAAAGATGCTTCCCACGGCTCCCGAGAATATCCGTAATGAAACGCAGAAAGTCCTTGTAAAGAGAGACATTAGACGGTCCACCCGTATCCCGACGTGACTATTACGCTCGTATCGTAAATAAACACCGTGTATATGAGTGTATACAGAGTGTAACATATCATCGGGGCCCGTTTTTCAGAATCGATAGTACGCATCAAAAGGTGAAAAAAGGACCAAGGAAGTTAGGCCCGAAAATCACCCCCTAACGAATTACAATCCCATTTGTAAAAAATTTTTAAAAAATCATATCTCCGAAATGGTACGTCGTAGAGGACGGATTTTACTTGCAATATAACCGGAAGAGACCAAAGTTTACGAACAAAAAATATCACTATCTACGCAAAGGAAGATTTAGTGAATGCCATTAATGTTTCCTAAGTTGTTACAAACCTGCTACGATATAGGTAATCGACATTGTTTGGATTAAACAAGAATAAATGCTATTTAACAGCAATAACCGCAGCAATTATATTTTTTTCTGTTATCTTTGATCTTCTCTGGTTATATTGCAATCAAACCCGCTCCTCTTCGACTTACCATTTCGGAGATATGATTTTTTAAAAATTGTTTACAAATCGGGTTGTATCTCGATAGGGGGTGATTTTCGGACCTAACTTCCTTGGTCCTTTTTTCACCTTTTGGTGCGTACTATCGATTTTGAAAAAGGGGCCCCGATGATATGTTACACCCTGTATATGTGTGTGTGGAAAGTGCGAACAAGTCGAGAACAAAGATATTCGTCGGATGGAAAGGACCGCGAAAAATTTCACGGTACGATCTAGGATTCGGTTTATCGTATAATCCATTCGCTTGAAGTAACGAGCTAGACTCGTAACGTCGGGCTCGAGTCAAATTGCCCGAGTCGCGCTCGTCACGCGAGATTTTATGCTTTCCGTCGTAAGGCTGCTGCCCCGTCGCGGTTTATATTATTACGCGTTCACGGTTATTTATGGGCGGTAAGAACAATGGCGGACGATCATTGCGAGATCCTAGGTATGTGTCGTTCGTATCCGCGGATACGGGTGAGAATAATATGCGTCGTTTTGATTCTGGATCTTTTCGGGATGATTTGAAAATAAAATATTCGCGGTCGTATTACCTGTGTGTGGGTGTGTATACGTGTGTTTTGGAAAATATCTTTTTTAAAAGAAATCATCGAGAATTGGGAAGAGTAGACGGAATTTCGTATTTGTACCACGTGTCTCGTATAGTTACCGAGAAGTTAATACAGTTCTGTACTGTAGTGTCTGATTGGTTTTTTGTTTTTTAAATTAAATGTCACGTCTTGGTAAAGAGTAAACGAAATTGCGAACGCAAAAAGTAAGCGACGATGAGTATACTCGTCCAACAGAGAGTACGTGTGGCTGTTATAATATAGAATTAAATTGTTATGAAATGACTGTTGTATTTTCTAAAATATTTGGAAACAAAAATATAAATTTTATACAAGTCTTACTGTACCACAATTATTAATATTTATTTATTTATTTAAAGAACCATATACAGCTTTTTCATAATCTATATACTTTCATTTGCCCACTATTTTTCGTCTTGGTCCCAAATATTCCAAACATCTCAAAATTAACGTATATATTCTCGTTTTCCTTACAACCACAATTAAAACAACAAATTACCACCAACTTTTTACGTATCACAAGTACTCTCGTCGTAACACGAAATATTGCCATTTCGCGACGAGTATACTCGTCAAAAACAGCTAACTGGTTAATTAAAGTGCCATATAAAAATCATTTGTCACCAGAACCAGCTTCCTGCCTGACGCCCGTCTTCTCGCCGGTATTTCACGGTCACTTAATGTACACACAAACACACAATAACACACACACATACTACACACATTTGCCTATTTACACGCGCGAACAGCGGTTACGAAGTAAAGGACAATCACATCCTGCGATTTGGCAAGGCGAATGTGTCAGCATTAAGACTGTCGTACGAAACGAATCGTTGCCACGCCTGTCTGCTGCGATTCAACTGGTCAGGAAGTTTATTTGTCGGGCGATAAATTATTTCGAGTGGTCGAATCGATCTCTTCCGCAGCAATCTCTGCGGTTCGCCGTAGAAATTGGTATTAAGGCTGGCCACGAGGCTCAAGACTAAAACTTGAAACAAGGACAGGTCGGGTTCGAGTTTAGAAGCCCTGATTGAATAATTCCTGCCCCGTGGCATGATTCATACGGGACGCGCGAGGAAATCATGCTACTGGAACGAATGTCTCGTTTTAGTAATGGAAAATTAGAGAAAAAAATCACGTTACGCGATTTGTTGGAGAAACAAATAATTTTCATTTCGTCTTTATTTAATACCCGCGACTAGAATTATTTTACCAATGGAAACGAGTGAACTTCTATTATATGTATATGTATGTATTGAGCAATGTATAAGGAATACAATGATGTAATCTGTAAAATGAATGTTGTTCTTTAGCTTGCATTTCGTGTATAAAAAGTTACGCTACACTCTGTACAAATCTGCACCTCGAGCAATGAAGTTTTACAATCATTTGAGATTACTTTTACATTAAAAGTACTAAATTCGTAATTAACCATATTTAAAAATACTACAAACTATGCATAAAAAATTGACTTTAATAATACAATTACTTAAACTATACCAGAAGATCATTAGCATTGATGGAAAAAAATATAGAATTTCATCTTTCACAAGCGTCTAATATTACAATAAAAAATATGTAAGATGAGTTCTGACTTAACAATTTCCCTTGATACGCCGCGCCGTGTTAATTTCGATCGGTAGTCTTAAATGAAGTATAAAAGGACAAAAGCCTCTTTGTTTATTAATGACAGAAACCACGTAAGCATTGCTTATACACTTGTTCTGTTCTCATTTGTATGCGCGAGATTGCATCGATCCCGCGTAGCTAGTAATACCGGCTCACGATACATAATTGATAGGGAGGCGTGCAATTAATTAACGAGCTGCCACGGTATCCGCTAATACTCGTCCTTAATTCCTACTTTCATCGGATATAGATATATGTATACATATCCATACACGTATACTATAATCGTACTGCAAAGTTACAGGAACGGTTTTATTCCCGAATTTCCGAAAATCTACTTTACACGAATGTACGCGAAATTGCCGAAATAATACCTGTACAGTTTTATCATAAAATCGATTAACGTCAGAGAATAGCATATGGTTAAAACCAGCGATCGGTAGAAAATACACGCTCGCATAGGTATTTATAATTAAATCCTATTATTACACACTTTGCATGATTATACGCGGTCGAAAATATTTACACCGTGTGTCAAACAAAACGCGACGACACCTGCTGTGTTTGTTGTAATTATTCGGCAATGAGCATAAAAACTTGTTAATACCGATATGCGTGTGCTATTTGGGAAATGATTTAAAATGATATCATTTGCTTTTGAAATAAGTGTCTAATTAAATAGAAAAATTCAGAAATGTGGTGGAATTTTGATTATTAAATTATTATTGTGATTAGAAACCTCGTGTTTTTTATTTACGAAAGTAAAAATTGAGACGAATTTGAAAAAATTCCAGCGACGTAAAAATCTTCGATAACGTTCGGAATTCGATCGATCGACTGTTAAAACATGCAATTCCGGGAAGTTTACGAATTCAGAGGAACCGATTCGCTCACCAAGTTTGGAGCTTTTGAGAGCTACATTTTCGGGGTTTAAAAAACACTCTGTCTGAAAAAAGGTTCAGCAACGAAGAGGAATTGCTAGGTACAGTAACAGTTTATTTGCCTAATATCGACGTAGACTAGACTCCATTAGCTTCTGTAGAGATTTCTTTCATTTTATTAATCAATGAATGTTTTTTTGTAAATGAAACATATTCGCGTTGTATGCGAAATTCGCAAATCTACAAATATATCAGTGCATGAAAAATTTGTTCTACACGAACACACACATATAATCAATAATTACTATCAATTTGCCAATATTTTTGTTAAATAAGAATGTTATAAACCATATTATAATTTTACTGGAAATAATAATATCCAAAGTGTGCAACTATCAATTTTTAATCAATTTTCAATGTGTTTCGTTTGATAAATGCACTTTTTGGGATAATTATATTTACCCAGGTGAATATTAAACCAGCACGAAGTGCCGGAAGACGATTATTATTATTATTTTTCAGTGTCAGCCATTGTCGAATTCGGTCGGTAAATTTTAATTGAATTCTTCGGTATCAAATGTCGCGCAAATCCGCTCGGTGCGGCCGGAAGCTGACAAAAACAGACTACTTCTGCCAACAACAACCTTCAACGATACGGTTATATACATATTAAAAAAAAATACATTTAACGTTAACTTAATAAACGGAGATCAAATATAATTGTTGCATTTTATTTATAATATTTTGAAAATGACTGTTAGTTATTTTTATACTATTTTGTCAATTAATTTATATGTATAGCATATTTCACGATTAAAAGTTAAGAATTATTCCACAAACACTCTCTTTACATTATTACTCAAATTGACGTACACCATATCAAACAATTTAAAATTTATATAAAACTGAAACATGCAACACAGATATTCCAAGTTCAAAACAACTATCATTTACAATCGTACCTATTTTATGCGTCTCAGGTGATTTCAGCATCGCGTCTAACGTTCGAGTGATTTTCTTTCGAAACAATAATGATTTCGGCCCTGGAAACATAATATTATTATCACAGTTACGTAACTGAAAGTGTCCGCGAGTCAACGGCATACTTCGCGTAGTTTTTCATTAAAATTACACACATAATTTCTCTAAGAACAGCGAAATGTAAAGCATCCAAAAAATTCCGACCACCGTGTCACGCTGATTAAATAAAACTTATTCTCTCAGCTGTGTTGCAGGCACGTTAGTCTAATTCTCGCTCGCGGCGTGTTCCCCGCGTTTAAAAAGTGAATAAGCTGAGGTGCTTTTTACGTTCGCTTTAAATGTTTAATGAGGTCGGCGGACCGCAGCCACTTTTTCGGCGGGTCGCAGCCACGTTTTTGACGGGTCGCGGCCACTTCTTTGGCGGGTCGCGTATTTGACATGCATCGCGTATTGGTTTAAAGCGTGAATAATGAGGCAATCTCTATACATACTTCGCGTTAACCGATCGCACGATTCGTGGAACCACGGATTTTCGTATGTTGGAAAACATATTTTATGAATTATTATTTAAATAACTATCGTGTGAAAGTAAGATCATCGTTCGAATGATTTATTTATTTGATAAAATGAATCAGATAAAAGATTGATTTGTTTGGATGATTTTTAGTAAATTTGGTATTTCGTTAAAAAATTTTCAAGCTAATGGGAAAGGTCGGTGACCCGCGGTTGCGTAACGGCTGATTCTCTGCAATTTAAAGCCCATTTCTCTTGTTCCGGACACATTTCTCTTCGAATATCCTTCCGCGGACAATTCGCGGATGCAGCGAAATTTCGCGAATCTGGCAAGAACACGCAGGAAACAGAGACGTGGGAAAATAGGAGAGATCAAGAGAAACCGCGAATTAAATTGTGGACATTCCGAAAGTCAGTCACGGGTTTTTTGGAATCTGCGAAAAATTCGTGTAATGTTATGTCACTTCCTATATCGTCGTGTTCCGTGGAAATGTCAATTTTCCGCCAGCAATCTTTCCGTGCCACTCGGAAAATCGACCCGCCAGACTAAGGGAAATTCTTTGAATTTCCGCTGCGCTAATTCGCGGTTTTTCATGGAATTCGTTTACGAATTCCGGAAATTTCCGTCATACCTGCGAGGCGATTTCGCGAGGAACTTGGAAAATTTGATCGAATTTCTGTGGCTCTGTTTAAATAAATATTGATTTTATTCGCGGCTATAGTACTCGATGAAAATGAAAACTTCGATGAACTCTGACAATTCTTATTAACAGAGTTTTACAATTGAAATTCTTTACAACTCGAACAAAATCTCATCTTTTCTAAACCGCAAATCGACGATCATCGAATGAAAACATATTATAAATTTTTCACAGCTAATATTCACGAGGAAAATAACGAAATTCTCGTTCTTTTTTGCGTGCCACTTCCGCCGCGGCAAAAGGTGCAAAACCATAATAATGGCGATATAATAATACGTATTACGAAAGAAAGTTAGTTTCTTACTTAAAAATTTTTACCCGCAAATAAGTAGACACTGTATTCTCCCGTGGCATTCTAATTAGTGAACTGGTACTTATTAGTAGACCGCCAGCCACTCTCTTGTAAAAGTTCTTTGAACTTTTCGCGGTTGTTTGTTTTTGCAGTATGTATTAACCACGTCTGAATGTACTTCAGGCGAATAAATGCGCACTCGAGAAATATTTCACGACCTGACTGTATAAATAATCTTAAAGATATCAAACAGTGCGGCGTTTTCCACTGTTTTTCTACTGCACAGTTTATGTCGGGGAAATTTTAATAATCAAAGGATATGCAAAAAGTGAAATCTGTACGAAAAATATTTCTTTGATTTTCCATGTCGGAAGTTATGATAATTATTATTAGTACTTGCAGACGAGCGGATATATTCAATGGTAATACGAGACGATGAAACCAACACGATAATGTCGAATGAATAATATTGCGAGTACTTAATTTCCAATGTAACGTGGTTTAAATAAATATATTAGAATTTCGCGTTGCCACGTACTTATACCGGTAATTAAATTTATGTCACTGCGTAAATGTCTGGTTAACACTAATCTTGGATTTCACATGTAACTTACGGTAATACGAATTTATTAACGGCTAATGATACTCGATAAATTGTTATTTGTTATTTAATAAACTGTAAATATTGAACGGGGTAAATCGGATATTTCTCCACGGTGAACTCACCAATATGTACGGTATAATTAATACCTGAACCATGTTCCTATACTTTTCACGCATCACGCTTCAAATATTAACTCTTTTCTACTCTACACTGGCGATATATTTACATTTAATTAATTCAATATTTTCAGCCGATTATAGTCACAATTTACCAATTAAGCAATTGAAGTAAACAGTCCTTCGTTAGAACTACATTTAAATTATAAACAAACTGAATAAAAGACTTTCAACTAATCATCATTGTTAATTACGAATAATAGTAATCACTCCGTTAATTAAATGTACCTTTGAAAAATATCCTGATCATTAAAAAACTCCCAATTAATTTTTCAATGATTAAACGTATACAAATGTAAATATCTAACGTTCTACTATCTAAATCAATAATTCCACTAAACGATTATTAAAAATTAGTAAAAATTAAAATGATTACCATTCACGAAAACGCAAACTGCTAATAAGTAGTATAACATAAATTATCCGATACTTCACGTTCAATACGTTCTACTTTCGTTCCCATTTGCAACCTACATCCCTGGACTTTGTTTCAGCTGCTTTTTTAATATCCCATATTTTATGTACAATCTTGACGTATAAATAAGACAGTGATACAGGGTCAAATGGGTTTTCGCGAGAAATTGGCAAGCCCATCTATCCCAAGTTCCAGCAGGGCACTCGAAATGGCCTGTTCGGCGTCCGACGTAGTCGTACGTCGAAACGACGCCACCGTCGAAATAACGCAGCTGGCACATATACACTTATGCGTCATTCCCGTGCGCGTAATTTCCCTAAAAACACAGTTTTATTATGAAAATACGCGGGAAATTAACGAAGCTAATGTCCTTCGTTGTTGAAACACGATATTTTTTGGATAAAATTAGAAACGCAGGTATCCATATTCTATCGATGTTAATCGATAATTTTCTTTTTCATTTTCAACATAATTTAATGATATTTTAATGATTCTCGTGTGTTATGATCGAAGCGAGAATTTGTAAAGCAGCTTTTTTCGTGCGAAATGTTACGATGGATTTCATTCAATTGATGGTCTCACGTAAGCTCTCGGAATCCGGAATTTGATTTTTAATTAAACATGATATCCACCGTGCTTTTACAACCAGTAAAAACGTATTATATTTCTTGCGTTCAGTTTCGGTGTTTCTCGAATAACCGGATTATCGCACGTCTTTTGTTTCCCGTGGTTTTTATTAATATATTAAATTATTGCTGTGAATTCACGTGTTTGCGTTAATAAACAATTGATATTTTGTTTAAATTGTCTCGTTTATGTGAGTTTTGTATGATGGACAATTTTTAGGAAATAAAAACGTCCATTCGGGGGAGAATAGCTTTCTTTGAAGACTCGATGGACCTTTTTACGGTATCAGTACACGCCATGGTTTACTTACAAGCGACAAAACAATCTCCGCCTTTAATCCCTCCATCTCCGTTTTCATCCCCTTTTGCCCTCTTCCGTGAATACACCCTTTATGTTATCATTATCGAGCGCACCGATACAAACAGATAAATGTTACTTGAAATTTCTGGAGAATACAGTTCGCCGTAGATGGATAACGAAAAAGTATCAAAGTTAAGTGAATAAAAAATAAAAAGAAAAAAAAAAGAATATCACATCCTTCCGATAATACAATTTTTACTGTAATATTGTGCATCATAAATTAATTACTGTCCTGGATACTGTATCGGGAAATCGCTTTTAATATACCATAATTAAAAAAGATGAGATTTCTAATGGAACTTTATGAACGCAATTATCGGACAAATAGATTATTTGACCGTAAATGAAATGTTAGAAAATTAAAAATCTGTTAGCAGTACCGTAAAATCGAATCGAGTACCCGCGTTGGAAAGTAGAATTTTAATTTTAGGAAAATTGTCTAATGGAATATCGTATACAAAATTTCATTCGCTGAACCTTCACACCGTAATGACGGCCATAATGCGTTACGTAAGGTGTCCTCGTAGTTCAACACCGGCCACTAAGGACCCTCTAAGGGACGATTACACCTAAATGTCGAGCACTGTTCGAATCTCGTGTCCCTGCGACTCTGCGAATAAATTTAAACGAGCCAATGGGAGCAATTCACGTGTTTTGACAAGCGTGTGATATTTTTGCACACCTGGTACCGTGAGTTCTCTTCAAAATAATCCTATGTTTTTTGAACTGAATTTATCTTTGGGTACAATCGATTGAATGTAGAATAATTCCGGGTGAAATTCAACGGAAAAAATGGATGAAATTTTGTAGCACCTTTAAAAAAACGGTGCATATGTGATTTATGATTGTTGATGATTGTTTATATAACAGAATTGAACTTACTTTTACGATTGCAAGAAGCTTTTGATTCAGATGCATAAGTGATAGAGATCAAAATTTTAATTAGGTATAATCGAATGGCTAGTATATGTATTGAAAAATAATTTTTCAATGAAACCATTACAAATTGTTTGAAACGTAATCCTCGATCCAAGTTATAGTGTTCGATATTTCATAAAATCACACAATCACGTCCAGCGATGATCAAATTATTCACAAAATTTCCACGAAAGATTTACCAAATAATAAACCAATCGCTCACCGCGTCGCAGTAATACCATCAATAACACACTCACTCGCGGAAACTATAGTTTCCCGAGCGAACTCCAAAAAAAAAAAAAAAAATATTCCCTGTGTCTCCTACAGTTTCCAAAAACGTAATGCGTCGCACACTATGAAAGGTTCTGCTCGTACGTGTGCCATATAAAAATTGCAACAGTATCCCGTTATTGGTTACCAGATATCGATCTATTTTCGTACGAAAGGGGTGGGGGGGGGGGGGGAATGAGAGAGAGCGAACCAAAAAAAAAAAAAAGAAAAATCGCGCTGAAATGTACACAAGGGGAACGTTTGGAGAATTTTTACTAGATGTTCGCGGTGCTCGGTCCAAAAATTTCGAAAGGCAGAGAAAAATAATGTGTAAAACGACATTCCGCCGCGTATCGGATTACCCGTCACGCTTCGCTCGCGCAGTTTGCATTTAGAACCGGCGCCCACCCTCTTCAAAAACCCTCCCCGTCGAGCATTATATCGCGTAACAACGGGGTGCAGTATTATTCCGCGTTTATCTCACCTCCCTACGTGGAGATTACGGTCACCGCGCACCTGCGATCATTTCAATTTTTCGTTTTTTTGTTCTCGTCGGGACTCGGACTCTAAATGGAATGGAATTTTGGCAAGTTTTCCGGGACCTCGTTTCCTTGGGTTCGACTGTTCTCCTGAAACGAGGACAAACGGCTTTTCGGGAGAAGTGGTTTTTGTTTCGGGGCGTTTAAATGTTTTGTGGGAATTATGGGAACGTATAAATAATTATTCGCGGTATCAAGATTTTCGTCGGGCTGTTTTGTTTTGTTTTTTTCCGAGGGAAACGAGAGGCTCGAAGGTTTATTTTTGGAGAACTTGTTACACTGTTTTTAACAAAACGAAGAGCAACGAGTGGAAATTTATTAAAATTATTCGGCTACATGAGGGGGACAAAAGAATTTTCGGTCTAATTGTGGAAGTAAATGTGGTGGTTTGAATAAATTGAATGTGAACGTCTATCGTGGAAATTGTTAAAAATAATTCATTATTATAAATAGTATTAAAATTTCTTTCTTAATTCTCGTACATTATTATACCATTGCAATCTTATTTATAATAACAAAATAGGTTCATTCTTTCAATAATACAATTAAATCTTTCAAACGTTACCTATAGACAAAATTCCATCAATATTTTCGTGTCATTCAAATTAATCGTAATAAAATGTATTTCATACATTTATCATTCTGATTAATCATTCTCATTATTATATAAATATTATCAGCGTCTCATTCACAATATCCGAACAATAAATCAATTTCAATAACTCCTCTATATTCCGATATTTGGATCAAGATTTCAACTCTCACAATGATCTACGAGATAAATATCACTCGATCGAACCTATCGTTATTGATTTCATTCGCACTTCGAAACCGGAAACAGGATGGAAATAGCATTGTTCCTTACATTACAGTAATTGCTCTCCGAAAAAAACAAATATTGAATTCCAGCTTCTGATTAGTATTCCGTTCGTCGCGTCAAGAGTCGCAGACGCATACACCGTTTTTCCTCTTTTCTCTCGTTCGTCTGGAGTTGGAATTCATCGGTCTACGAAAGGGCGGATCGCAAGCGTTTTTTTCCCCCCGCCTCTCGTCTGCCGTGAATTTTCACGTCGGAAAAGGGAATCCCATCCACATTGATCGAGGACTTCGTACTTCCGCTCGTTTTACCACTCGGTTTATCGATGTACATATATAAGTCAAGGTGATTAGGAAACGTTATAAAAAAGAGTGACTAACACCAGTGACTACTGTCGTGTTTATAAAGTCATAGAATCTGTTGAGTATTCACTGTCAGCCCAATATTTGTAAACAACAGCAAGTGATCGAGTGACATTTCTCGTTTAGAATTTGTCATTTATTTTGAACATTCGGATTTTAGTCAAAGAACCCTTAGACCTTCAGTCCTAAGTCAGTGACCAGAGAACACTTTTTCTACTATGTCCCTCCAAAATAATAATTTCCTAATCTAGAAATATTATATGCGATAAGAATAGAAATTACAGAAATAAGAGTTTTTCTAGAAATAAGAAGAAAACGAGAATTGTCTAGTACAAAAGGCTAAAATATCAGGGCCGCCAATTATACCTTCCAAAATCCACGCAACCCTAAATTCTCACTCATGGGGATCACATAATTTTAATGAAAATCATAGGGGAGTTCAGAATCTAGGAATTCCAACTCGCGGAAATCCGAACAAACAGAAATTTCATTTCGAAATGCATCTACCCATGGAAAACGTATCTAGTGCACGAGAGACCGGGGGGCCCGAAGTTCCCCAGGTTTCCAGGATCCGGTGGATACATACCTACCTTTAGGAAGTTTCCAAGGTGGAACCGGGGGAATCCCGGGAACGCTGATCGAGGACACTTCGTTCCTACGCTCGTTTGTTTTTCCACTCCACATCAGGGTAAGTCTGAGTTATTACACCAGGTGGGGAGGGGGGGGGGGGGGGGGGTTGAGTTGGAACAGCACCCCCTGGGCGGGTCGGATAGCGGGGACAAAGTGGCACCGTCACCGCGCCACCGACGCAAGCATTAATAGGCCAGACACGCTGACTTATGGAAAGTTTGGCCAACTTTCAGTCGTGATACTCTTCCACTTCCCCTTACTTTTCCATCCTGGGGAGAAAAGTCGAGGCTATTCTCGGAACTACCTACGTTCGGAAAGACGGTATACCGTGACCGTGGTAATTTCTACAGGGATTTTGATATCAGTGAGTTTTAATGTGCTTGAGTAATAAATTGGTGGATATTTATAATAATTTTCGAAGCTCGATGTTAACCCCTTCAGACCTGAATTTTTTCCTACTTAAGTACTGCAATGAGGGTCACTCATATTTCAAATTACTGACATAAGAAGCAATGCGGTTCAACACAGAAAAACAGAGGCGTTGCTGACCTTATTTTTTCATATTAGATAATCACTGTTAGGTACTTTAGGTGTTGAGACCAAGTTGAAACCTATACGTGATAAAATATAGTACGCAAAGTATTATGTACATTACAATGTGCACAGGGTCCGAAAGGGTTAAGTAGGCTGAAGCCTCGTATTACCCAAACCTGTTTCTTCATTTCAGCGAGCAAAGTAGACATTATAGAGAGTAGAGATTAAAAGTAGAGAAAAGACACTATACTGTGATCATGGTAATTTTTACAGTGATTGGGATATCAATGGATATCAAATATTTTATATAATATTTATAATAAGCACGTTAGAAATGCTTCGGTAATAAATTGACAGATATTTATAATATTTCTCAATCGCACACACTAACAAACAATCAAACATGTTTCCATACGTGATACATCAACACTTCAAAAGTGAATGCAAGATGACGAGTGTGTGAAAATTAATATTAAACGAAACCAATAACAGTCATTAATAATCACGCAGATATTATCGTTTAATAATTATACGACTCAGATTAATAATTTCCATTAATAATACTATATTCCCTATAATCTAACAAAATTAACTAAACCACATAATATTAATCACAATTTCACCCCTTTTATCATTCTCTTCGAAACTATAGGTAATACTGCAACATCCTATCACACATTTTCCTAATTCGTTACGTAACTTCTCTCTTAACACTAGAATTACCGAATCAGTCAAAATTTCTGGTTTCTAATTTCTTCTAAAACTCACTGGAATTCATAACAGTGTGTTTTATGAAATTCTTCACAACTATATTCCTCTATGTAAAGAAAAAAATCGATCAATTTGCCATCTTCTTCCATTCCCTTTTCCCAAATATATTTATCAAATGTTTTTAGATAAACCGAATTAATCCTCGGTAGTTCTAGTATTAATTTCTTGTTTCTCCTTTAAATTTCCGTGATACAAACGTCCATATTCGCACCATGTATTTAGACCCACGTTCGAATAGAACGTGAACGCTTTTGGTTTCGGCATGCCGTCTAAACGACGTACACGCACGCCGTCGGGCTACGCAAAAAAAACGACGGGACGCGCGATCATAAAGGTCGAGTAATATTTTAACCCGTGCATTGTACCGACGGAATTGTAAAGGAAATAAATTATCGCGCCCACGGGAGCCGACGGGCGCCTGTGGCGGTGTTCCTTCGCGGTTAGGACATTCCGTTCCTCTCTTCCTCTCTCGTTCTCTCACGGGAGAGCGGTGCTGCGTGTTGCAAAAGAAGCGGGATATCCAGCTACACGGAAAATCGCGTTCCCCGTCGGCTATCCGCGTTATTCACGATTGGGATATTTCTCATCGCTTCTCTTTCATGAAAGTCGAAACTGCTGGCTATCACGGTTACCCGTTTAAATGAAAATAAATGGAAGACGTTCTTGTATTATGTAATTTATATAGTAATTAGGTGTGTAAAATATATTTTGATTGATAATTTTAAGCTTTTTACGCCCTTGGACAGATGTGAACGTTTACTTAGTTGTTTTTATTATTATAGTTACTGGCAATAATAAATAGACTCAAATTAACACTACAGATTATTCACTATAGAATCCCCCAGTAAGAGAAGTAATTTTGTTTTTGGTTTGGCTGCACTTGTAATGGGATTTTTATTTTATAAGAAACTGACGGTTGTTTTTGGATGGATAAATGAAAGATTACGGGGGACACTGAAGAGTATAGAGGATCATGAATAAAAGTGTTACGTAACACCGGGGCAATCTATATCTATCAACCATGTGGTAAATCCATGGATAGATATAAATAATCGGTACGTAAACCTTTAGGAAAAAAAACACTGGCTGGCAAAAGCGATAACATGTTCGACAGGGAATTCGAAGGGTTGAACGTTGAGGTACCGTTTTTTTTGTTGTTGTTGTCTTTTTAATCGAGAATATGCGACCCACATAAACCTTTTGGCTTTGCAGCGCATCGGTTTACACCTGTGTAATAATTAATAACGCTTCGACGGCTGTAGCGTCGAGTGGAAATTAACCTACCACCCACACATTTTGGGATAGTGATGAGAGAAAATTATGTTACGAAATCCCAACGATCAGATATTCATATATTAATTACTTAGAAATTGTTTATACTATATATTAATTATTCTTTGTTTCTCGCACACTTATGTTATAAAAGCAATTATATACACATAGCCACATTTTAGATAAACAAGACCAAAGGATATGCCCTTCATGTCATGTACCGATAACAATAGAACATATAATTATAGACTGCAGCAGGTACAATAGATCGAGATCTGATCATAACATTCCAAGTGACCTAAAAAGTGCCTTAACCGACCCTAAGAAACTGAAGAATATAATAAATTTCCTAGCATGCATCAAATTAATAGGTGAAATCTAACATTCGAACACAGTCGCTAATAACCCTAGACGTTGATGCGACTATAAAGAAAAAGAAGAAGAAGAAGAAGAAAAGTAATTATATAAAATATTATAAAATATAAAACGGGAAGAAAGCACCGAATAACAAACACGAAAAGATTTATCGTGCATCCAGTCATGCAGCATAAAAATATATCGATATCTCTAAGAGATTACGGATTATAGATGAAACGGCATGAACAAGCTGAACTGATTAAATGTCGCGCATACAAACGAAATCCTGCAGGCTTTCCAACATATAGGGAAAACGGGGAATCAATCAGTGCCACCGTTTCACCTTTCGCCGTGATGGTCGTTCGAATGCAGAAAGCGAGACGCGTACCAATCGAAGAATGTCGCAGGAAACGTTTTTCCCGGGGTAACAAAAATTCGAAGTACGAAACGCGATTAACACATTCGCCACCGTTCCATGCTTCAGGATTTTTCTACGGGGCGAGTTTTCTATACGAACACGTTGATCCGTGTTCGAATTGCACCGGCAATCAAATATTTGGCATCGTATTTTTGTTTGTTTGTTTCTTTTTATCGTGCTTCCTTACGTTACGTCTACATTGGAAAAAATTTAATGGAAACAGATTGCCATCGCCCATCGGTTATTTGCATGTCTGTTACTTGACGTGAAACAGCATAACGCAAGGAAATTTAATAATGAAAAGCAAGAAAAGAAAATTGTAATGTTAAATACTTCGATCGTGGGAAAATGAATAATATTAATATTCTATAGCGGAATTGATTTTTTTTAATGTTAGTATGTAGTTAGGGATAGTTTCTTAATTATTATCTCAGTCGATGTATATGTATTCATATTTTATATATTTCTGACAGCACGGTTATTAAGGTAATGATCAACACATGTAACCTTCTTTCTAATTAACGAGCCTACATTTCCCATACCGTGGGAAGACAGATCGTCGTAATATTACGTTTTTCATTTATACCGGATTCCGTAAATTCACCATCCATCTTTGTCATTATACTTTCAGGGCGAACAACCATCCGCACTTTGTGCCCATCATGAAAACTCAGAAATACCGTACTAATAAATATCTATTTTTAAGACTATTGGTAATAACGTAAATCACAACAGATTTTCACGGTATTCTTCATCATTTCTATGATAACATTTTCAAATGTCCATAGAATTATTATTTTATTAAACAGTATCTCCCAACAATTGTATATACCATTTCATAATATACATGTGTATATGTTTTAGCGAATTTTCGAAACACTTTACGGAACGTTTCTTTTTTTTCACAAAGATCAAAGGAGATACAATAAAAAAATATGCGCATCAGGGACGGTCAATTTCACGATCGGGTAAAATTTCCAATTCCATGAGTATTATCCCCGGTTATTGGACCAACACGGCATTTTTCGAGATTCCTGGTAATACCCGTAGAATGTGGCGGAAGAGGATTAATTCGGGAACCGTAACTGTATGACGCATTCGTCACATTTGCCTGCCGTACGTTTCAGTACGCCGCGGCACCTGTGCCCGAAATTCGATAAATAGCTGGACGTTTTTATATACCGAAATTCTCTGACACCACTTCCGTCGACGATATTCCGTCTGGCGAGAAACGGATTATCGGGGATCAATGATTCTGGAAATACATTTTTCACAATTCTCTCGCGGCTTTTATATTGAATTATTGCCGCGACTGTAATTCGTGTTCGCGTAACGAACTATTCGAAATGGTGTTCGTAAAAACACTTGCGTGAAAAGTAATGCAGAAATTTGATTTCATAATGAATATTGCAAATATGACTTTGTAACGATTAGTTGTAAAATGAAATAAAATTGAAAGAGTAATAATAAACATTGGATAATTATGGAATGCTAAATATGGTCGTTTCGCGATTTTGATATTTAATTATTAGCGTGACTGTAATTTGTGTTTGTATAATAAAGTATTCGAAATGGTGATCGTAAAAACACTTTTGTTAAAAGTAATGCAGGAATTTGATTTCATAATGAATATTGTAAATACGATTTTGTAATGATTAGGTATAAAATGAAATAAAATCGAACGAGTAATAATAAACATTGAATAATTATGAAATGTTCCGCATAGTCGTCTCATGTCTGCTTTTTGTTTCTTTAATTTCGCTGTGATTAAAATGGGGAAATATGAAATGTAGCATGTGAAGTGCGAATGAGAAGAAAGCAAATAAGCAGATTACTGTCCAATAAAAGGAGAGCTCCATATGAGATTATCGCAAACATTAATTAAAATTTTCACATAAACGAGAGCTTGTAATTTAATAATAATTTTAGATTTAATAACGGTCTGTATAATGATACATAACCACATTAATTTAATTTCTATTTTAATATTCCTCTACATGTATGTACAACGTTTTCACGTCAGGACGCATATACTTAATGAAAAATTTTCTCATAGAACACCATATATTAACACTTTCGCGTCTAACCATTTAACCTTTAAATCTGATCAAAGGGTTCTGTCATTAAACAACGAATTACACTTATAGAACTTGCCTCGAAATATCATGTCCAAAATTAATTGATATTTGAAACTAAAAGAAATTTCTGCGCCAGAAAAATGATCCAAACAAAACTATCAAATCTACAACCACCTGGAATATTAATATTAAAAGTTCGCTTACCAATACTCTTATAATTTTCACCTAGAATTCCAATTCAAATTCGTTTCGATTAATCGACTTATCAAATATCTCCCAACCTCCTAAACACATAATTTCGCGTCACGCTCACCCCAAAAAATCATACTCAAAATATCATAACACCTCCACATCAACGTCCGCCAATCCATTAAAAGACCCTCACACCCATTATTGTAATTCCACCGTTTAATCCCATCGAATAAAAACGTGTCGGCGAACGTTTCTCGCCGATCCGGCGGGTTACGAAACTTCCATTATAAAACACGATCGCGTTTCAAGCAACTCTCCGAAAACTTCCCCCGGAACTTCAGCCGCGGTATCAGGAAGAAAATCCACGCCGGCCACGTCCACACAATCAAGAAATTCGCCTTAACCTCCGTCGGTCGTGGAAAACTTTCAAAGGCATATGTTCTCTGATACGCGTCACAGTCCCTTTTTTTTCGGAACGTTCGCGACGTTTGTCACGCATATTTACAGCGGATTTCGCTGGCACCCTTCACGGCTTTCTCCGGGCGATAAGTCAGCCGAGCCTCTCAAAGGTCTCTTTCATACCGCCTGTATATCCAGCCGGCGCGTATTCTAGGAGAGTAGCGAATGGTTATGACAGACGATTCAATACTTTCCCGATGGTCGGTGGCTATTCAGCTGGACCGGGGTGGACCGCAACGAAAACGCGATTCGCTGGTTCGTGCCGGCGTGATATTCGACGATCAGGCTTGTAATTGTGATGCTGATAATTGAGAAGATTAATTATTATTGGAGAAATGTTATTGTGGTGGAGGGGAGTGAAGAAAGTAATCTGTGTGTCAGTAGTGTTCGATTATGTTTTAGGATGCTTAATTAGATTTTATGCCTATTTATATATGAGGTGCCTAGAATACTAGGGGTATAAGTGACTTTTATTTAGTGCTGAGAAAATTAAGTTCAAAGTTCACAAATGTTTACAAATCATAAAGTCCTGCAGTTTTTCGCACCCTGATTAGGTATTTATTAGATTGGATATTTCGAGTCTATAGTTCTTTAGGATATTAATTATAGGGTACACTTTCAATGAAAATTAATAAGAGTGCGAGTATTTTAATAATAGCTACTATAGTATTTGCATTTCACGCCGATCCCCTTGGGGTTACAGCCCTAATAGATACTATAGAATAATCATTTAATAAATGGTTTCGAATATTTTAATATTAAAGAGCCAATTAATTTCGATAATTTATCCCGAAACACCAGTAAACAGTAGACAAACAACATAATACCAAGCCAGCAATCTTTTATATTGGTGTGAATGGTTTCTAATAATTTCAAATAGTTATCTGTGAATGCTAACGACACGTGGAATAAGTTTGAATATTTCATTGTACTCGGTTTTACTATTAGCTGAACTACGTATTGTGCTATCAAGTCATTGATAACGCGCGAAATGTAGAACGTCAATTGAAAAGTTTCCCCGTGGAACGATTAATAAACGTTCGATTGTGCGAATCGTGAAATTGGAGCGTCTTCAGACTCGGCCCGAAGACTGAATTCGTTATTCACTTTCACAGTGACATGATATATTGTCTTAAAAATGCTCGTCAGACGCCGGACAGCGAAAGGATAGTAGATAAAAGCAATGGAAACGAAGATCCGATCGTGAAAGGCGGTAACGTATAAATCGTCCCATTCACCACTGCCAGTGTCAATGTAATTATCGCGATCTTACTTCTATACCGATACATATATAATACCGGATAATTTATTACGAGCGAAATTCTCCTTACCCTTTGATCGAAACTACGAACAAAACCTCGACCCGATTTCAACAGTACCAATTCAATCTTTGTTTAGTTAAAAAAAAATAAATAAAACATTTTACATAACTCCCTCGCGACGACACACCTATAATACTCGTCTGTACTTGATTTATTACGGAAATGGAGGAAATTTCCTGGCAAAGTCGGGTGCCGGACCGCTAAGTACAATTCGATATTGCGATTCAACGTTGAACAAATACCGACGTTATTTGGGTCACGCACACACGCCGCCACGGTGTCCCGTATTACATTCCGGAAATAAGAGATTCTCCAGTCGCGAATAAGATGATCCCGTACATCTATGTATGTATGTATGTATGTATGTATGTATGTACATACATACGTATTATGTGCATGCGATATATCAACCTCGTCGGATTTACATTCTTTTCATCTGACTTCCCAATGTATTATCCAAACCGGAAATGTTCACCCATTTACATGTGAATTAAAACAACTTTAGATAACCAGCAGCTTAAATATTATTTCTATATCACGAGTGCACCATATTATTATTTACCTTAGTATTATCCAAACCGGAAACATTCACCCATTTACACGTAAATTTAAACAAATTTAGACAACGGTTAGTCTAAACATTATTTCTATATCACGAAAGCACCTTATTATTATTATTTACCTTAGTATTATCCAAACCGGAAATGTTCACTCATTCATAGGTGAATTAAATCCAGACAACAGGTAGCCTAAACACTATTCGTATATCACGAGTGCACCTTAAATCTCTTATAACACAGATCCGGTCTCCGAAAGACTTTAATTCACGGCTAAACAGAAATCACCCAATTAACTCACACCGAGGTGGACGTGTTTTTTTGAAACCATAAGGAACCGTCGTTTAGAACCGGGAAAAGTAAGGCAAAATTTCATGCCGGTTACAAGATCGAAGTTCACCGGCTGCCAGTGAAAACTCTGTTTCTCAGACCCGATTGTTCGTCTGTTCGGCCAGTTCACCTTACCGCGTGAACTCAGTCGCCGGGAATCGGCACTCTTAAATTTCTGAGGGGAAACAGGAACGAAAGCGAGATGGCTAGGAGGAGGGGGTAGGGGTGGGGGGAAGGGGTCGTAGAATTAATTAGCGTAGAAAGCGTTGCGCCGTTTTTCTCCCGTCTGCCGTCAAAACAGTGAGAGAAGTTTTGCATGGAGTTTCTCATTGTGTACGGTATTTCATAATTAATAAGCACCACGAGGGATTTACGTTTTCTCGTTTTCGTTTTATTTTCCTTCTTTTTATTTATTTATTAATTTTTTTTTATTATTTTCTTCCACCCTGCCACCAGATCGCCTTGCCGCGGGTGCGTTCCACGTTTGAAACGCGCGGTAGGGCGATGAATTGAAATATCGTTCAAGTGTTTTAAGGAAACGCTTGTATTATATTTTCACAGCGGTGTTCGAGAGCGATTGAATATATCGAAGGTGAAAAATACTTTTCAACGTTGTGTGCAATAATATTTTGCCTTCTGTACGACCGGGGTATTGGACGTTTAACGACGACGATGGTAGGGTGGTTCCTAGGGGACGTAATTAATTCCCATTTCAATACATATACTTTGGTATTGAATCACGGTACATTATTTGAAACGAAAATACATATGCAGCTTGGATTACGCGAATTAATTAAGAGTTATGCAATTCCGATAATGATTTTTTTTCTCTTCGCTCAATCGAACGGCTTCTTGTTATGTGAAATATTAGCCGCCGTTTTCCATAACGTATCGCGATTACGTTATCGTACGTTCAATCTGGAATTTTATTTCGTTTCTCCGGAGTTCGTTAAGCGTGCGAATTGTATTAAAAAATTTTACTCGGGTAATTGAAATATACGTCGCAAGATGAAAAGATGTGTGTGTTTGTGTGTGTGTTTTTTATCTTATTGTAACGTTTGCACGGGTAAGGTGAGAATAAAGTTTCCACGGTAAGTTGACTCCATGCATTTGATAGCGTTCTCGGTTGTCAAGAAGTTAACACCGTACGTCAATAGACTCTCGGCGACACGACGAAACGAAATGAATGCAGGAGTAACACAATAGGGAATGATTGCAATGTCCGATACAAAGAACGCCGCTGCGAGAATTCTGCGTTTAACGAGAAATATTCTAAGAAGATATAACGGCATTTGGAGTTTTTTTTTTACTGTAAATGAACAAGTCTCTCCCTTCATTTTTCTTTTCATTGTGCTTTTTTCGTAGTTTGTAGAAAATGAAAATATACGCGTTATCACTTTTCCTCTTATCGCGAAACAAAGCATGTGGGTAACATTTCTCTTTGAGGAATTTACCGTTAATTAAATTGTATTATATTATAATACAAAACTTTTTTAATACAGTAAAATATTTAGTTGGTTTCTAATATGTCTGATACACGGTCGATATATGTATTATTTGAAACTTCGAACTAACGCAAGCTCGCGATCTTGTAATTACTCAAAAATTGAAAGATCTTATAAAACTACTTTGACTTAAACTTCAAATCAATGTTCTCCATAGAACTACTAACCATATCCACGCTCCACTCATTACCATAAATTTAACAAACTTGTATCACCATCCAGTCCACCGTAAGCACTTCAAATATTCCGTAAAATTAATTTCCCGTCCGCCAAAGATAATCCGCGCAGGAATATAACACGTACGCGCCGGGAAGTCATCGACCGAATTGCTCGCAAATAAAAGTACTAACAAACCAGACGTTAATACAGCATTTCATCTCACGTGGCGATATTTGCCGAACGAGTGGTACAACCGCCCGCGCTTTGAAGCTTTCGCCCCCTCGTATTTCGCGTATTAAAATAATTCCCTTGTAACGCCATGTGCGTGCAGTCCGACCCCAGCCCCCATAAAACACGGTATCCCGTCCAATCGCGGACGATAATTTATATCCGGGATAGAGACCGCTCGACAGAATCGAGAGCCGAAATTTACAGGGTCGTCCAGCTGAACCGGCGTTGCGAACGTTCGATTTCATTCGAATCGCCCCTCCTCGTGAGCATTCGAGGAGCCCCCCCCCCCTCCCCCCGGTAATCTGATTTTCAGATACTTCGTTAAAGGGGCCGTTTGTACACCCGGCGACCATCGCCTCTCTATCGCGAACACGTTATGTTCATCTGCATGCACAGCACGATAATTGAGAATATTGAAATACTCCGCGGAGTGATTTTTTTTTAAATGGTCGAATTGACACTTGATTGTTGTACGTTGATCAATCTGTGATATTTTATCGATGTCCTTTTTTTTAGTACTTTAGTATTTGGGATGTTAGAGACAGTGGTTTTGTAGGGACTTAGTATGAGTAGGTGTGAGTTTTGCTTATTGAAGTACCTGTAATTAACAAGTTAAGTGTGTTTGACGACTATATCCGTGATACGAAAATTATGTTACCCTTTGATATTTATATCGACGTGTCTTTTTTTTAGTTTTTAGTATTTGGGATGTTAGAGATAGTGGTTTTGTAGGGACTTAGTTTGCGAAGGTGTGAGTTTTGCGATTGAAGTACCTGTAATTAACCAGGTAAATGTGTTTGACGACTATATCCGTCATACGAAAATTATGTTACCCTTTGATATTCATATCGACGTGTCTTTTTTTTAGTTTTTAGTATTTGGGATGTTAGAGACAGTGGTTTTGTAGAGTCTTAATATGCGTAGGTGTGAGTTTTGCGATTGAAATACCTGTAATTAACCAGGTACGTGTGTTTGGCGACTATATCCGTGATACGAAAATTATTCCAAATTGTCGGGCGTTGGAAAATCCAAGATGGAGAATTCGAATGCGTTGAAATTGTCGAAAGTTAGACGGTCCAAAATGTAGAAATTTCCAGGGACGAGAGGTTTCGAATCATAATTACATGCTAAATTTGACCCAGCCTTAATTTGAATTTGCAAGTGTCCTATGATTTATGGACGGACGTATACATATGTATGTATGTGTGTATGTATGGGCAGCGACCTATATCGCGTGGTGGGTGGGTAATATTTTCATCGTTGAAAAATTGAATTTTCCGGTGTATCGTAGTTTCACCGTTATTAAATAAATATGAAACATGAATCGGTAGAAACTACAGTTCCGGTTTATCGGATTTGTTTGTTCCAACAACTGAGTAATGCGAAATTCATGGGAAAGATAGCACGTGATTAACTAATATTCATTGCGCAGAAATATCATTACGCTCGTAATGATTTCATAATGTGACAAACAATATTGTTTATTGCGGTAATCATTGAAGTTGATTTTGCAACTAATTCGTATTCGCAATCACGTGAATTCGATATTTCTTAGATTACGTTCAATAAAAGTGAGACGAATTTAAGTGATTAACAAATTTAGTGAAAGTTTCTTATTAACACTTAATGCTTTGAAATAGCATTCGAACATCCGAGTATTATTTTTAATCATAAAGTCCATATTTCATACGTTTTTTATATGCGTGAATTTATTTTTTGATTAATATTGATGATTGCGTAATTAATCATTTCCATTTCGATATTCCGTTTGTTTATGACATAAATATTATGCTGTGCAAATATTGATCAGTATAACTTTTGAAATTTCGTGAAATCCTCGTTATTGACACACATGCATACGAATCACACACTAAAATGCTTGTGAAGAAAAAAATCGAATTATTTTTTTAATACATTCTAGGTTAACCGTTATTTATTCTTCAAACAGTACAAACCAGGGATTATTGACATTTAATTGTAAAATGTTACCGACGACTCCAAAGTAAATTTACATGCGAACGTGATATTTTAATTCCCTTAAAATTGTGTGTCATGCAAAAGAATTTTTGATCGTTTTTGTATGAAATTTATGCGTGAATTTATCCATGCAGAATGAAAGTACTACAACTGATAATACAATATTTTATCAAACGACACTAATCCCATTTTAATTGAAATATCTTTCAAAATGTCTGATTAAATTAAATAAGCTTACTTATTTTGAATTAAAATAAAAATAACCAGATTTATTTTCCACCTACGTTGAATTAGAAATAACGATGTAACATTTATGTGATTAGGACTACGTACTCAAAACGTAGATATACCTGCTCGTAGGATATACGTGATCTATGATAATGGCGAATATTCATGGAAATCACACAGAGTTGCGCTTGAGATCCCAAAATTTATCGTGCACTCCGAAATAGTGCGACTCTCTGTACGAAGTTAGTGTCAGAGAGGTTAGTAGAATGTAATAAAGCCTTATTATTAATTACTTCATTAAGCGGCCTTATTATTGATTAAAATAGCTGCACAGTGTTACACGTGTATGCGAATATTCCGCTACCGATATTATAACTAAAATTTTTCCGCCGTTGAAATTCATGTTTGTCGGCAATCCGTGTTTTTGTTCGACTAAACAGAATTTTAATGAGATACTATTCAATACACGGGTAATAAATATAGTTTAATCGACAAAAATAACGAGATCTCAAAACTTAATGGTAATTAATTTAATTTAATATCACGATTAAACTGCTTTCAGTAAACGATCAAATAAATGTATTCTTGAAAAAAAAATTATTAACTCACCCATTATTATTGTTTCACGGGTTAGATAATTATTTTCTTCTCCAGGGAGACAGGTACTTATAATTACGTGTAATTAGATCCACATCTTTGGACGTGTCTTACCTGTAACAGAAGATTTCATATACAATATTAGTGAAATCAGTAATTTTTGATGAAACATAGTTAAATATCGAGTAAAATAAAAAATGATAAGTGTGAAGTTGATCATATTATTGCTGTTGAGTATTTTCCATCGAAAACAATGGGTTACCGCGTGAATATGTAATTAATCATTTTAAGCCAGTAATTTGTTACAAAGAAACTGGCTTTATGAACAGTTTAAATAATCTACTACGATATTTCAAACTCGCTCGTTCATCAGATTTTGCGAAAGAAACTAAAACTCTCCTTAGCAGCTCTTTGACCAATATTTTCTTATGATTAATGTTAGCTGGGACACTATACTTTCACACGTTAAGATAAACCTATTATAATATAAATGCGCGTTACTTTCAACCGATCTTTCATTTTCACAAGATTATCTATACCGAATATAATTAATATCATGATTATTCACCAGGTATTTCAAATATTCCACCAAGCATTTCCTTCACAAATACTGTGCCGCTTAAATGGAATATTTTTTTCCATTGAATATTATAATATCGCAGAAAGTTTATCTAAGTTTATCCTCATACTTTAAAAACATTATCCTAGTTCCCCGTATAAGAGTTCCTATATGAATTTTTCTTTATGGTCCCTGCGCAAGCGAAAATAGCTTTCCCTTGAAATTTGCGCACATATCATCCGTACGATAATCACTTACTCATAGTTTCAAAATTTATTAAGCCTACCAAACTGTAAAATAATCCAAAAATATGTCCCAAAGCAATTCACAAATTCTTATTATAAAAGTGTGCTGATCTCATTAATCATAGAAAAAAATCAAATCTCAATGAAAAGTCGTGAAAATTGTTTTTCATATCAAAAACAGTGTCATATACCAACACGTACACATATCATTAATAAATAATATTCTTAAAACACATTCCACCGTGTGATACGTTCAAATTGAACATTTCTCGCAATTTCTCACCGTTTTTCATCTTGTTCAAAATATATTTTCCTAAAATTACAAGCAAGACAATTACAAACAATCTCCGCTTAAAACCAGGGTAAAAGAAAAAACTCACAGTCGTGATCCGTATTCGCGACTTAACTCGCGAAATTTCAAGATCCAACGGGAATCCGCGGAAAAACACGAGCCGCAGTCTCGCGTCAGGATTAGGTGTGCACGAAATAGCGTCGGGACAAACATTGCCGGTTTAATGTAGTATGCGACTATTTGCGTGTGTGTATGCGGCACAGTGAACACAAGTGCGGAGCATGCTGGACCCGTAAATTCAGGCAACACGGCTTTTCCGTTTGTGTGTGTCTGTGTGCGTGACAATTAAAGAGACGAGTACATAATTAGAATAAACAAAGTTATATACAAACAACCATTATTGTCGCATGTAATTAATACTTTATCCGAAATTCTCGGTAAAATTTCGATCGCAGAAATAACGACCGACACAGTCGAACATGGAAATTTCGATATTTCACAAATTGTGTATATTTTCTATTATTGGCAAATGCCGGCGACAGGTTGTAGTCCGGGAAAAAGTACGCGAATCGAAAGGAAACGTTAACGTTTACATTTCGCAGAGTTCTATTTGTATTCGCGTTCAAAGAGAATTCGAGAAGAACTGAACCGTGCTGTAGCCGATTTTCCAAGTCCAAATATTGCGCGACCGTTCGGACAACAAGGTGTACAGTGTTAATATTGCTTTATGAGCGCGGTTTGACGTTATGATGACTCGATTAAGGTCTGCAAATGCATAGACGTAACAATTAGAAATGTTTATTTTTATTGAAACTGACGAATGGTATTGAATGTCATTTGTGCCTCGATTAATTAAGATTCATAAAATTTGATTGGAAAAAATTTAGATTATATTTCGATATGCTTTGTTAGACCGTAATGCTAGTTAACAAACAAATATGATCCCGATATTATTGTTTATTTAAAACAAAGAATTTTTTGAATAGTTTTCACGTGGATCGCGCAACTTATCATTTGGCTCAATATTCGTATGCGATGAATGATTATCGAAATCCAAAACGTATTCGAATGACAAACTGTTGCACCGTCAATGATCAAATTCAGTTTTTTTTTTCGTCGAGCAGTTATACCGTGAGCGTATCAATATTTTGAATGCGAAACGTGCTGCCGATTGTGGCGAAAACAGCGAACGTACGCCAAGGGAGAAGCTTTTTTTAATTAAAATTAACAACGCCGTTATAAAATTCCACGCAGTGATGCCATAACAAATCGATGGATGGGAACATGACGTGCAAAACAAATAACGCGAAAGAATGTATTACACATATCAACAGTTGAATTTTACATTTCAAACCGCAACGACGATTTAACGAATTCGAAGAAACATAATCGAAAATTTCGAAAAATGTAACGTTAATTATCTAACATTCGCTACCAACATTAATTATCGTTAATGAGCATTATTTATATCCCGACTGAATAACGAATCGACGTTTATTAACCGTGAATTATCGATTCCAATCCAAAATGAAACCCAAAAATGAAATTATAATTCCTTTTAATTATGCATAGGTAATCAAAGTTAATGAAGAACGTATCGTTTCATCGATCCTCCGAGTTTCCATATCATTATTCAATATCCTTGAGTCTCCGTGCTCGCGAACGAATGGTTTCATTTAATTTCTTCGTATAAACAAACAAACGCGGTGGAAAATATGTTTCATATATTAATATCTCGCGAAATTTTCATTAAAACCGCAAAAAGGAAACGCCGCACACATATTTCATTATAACCCTGCCACACACCTATCCCTAATTTACCGATAAATACCGCACACCTCGTGCCAAAGACCTACTAACATAATTTTCACTTCCGAAAAAAGTACCTTCCCTAGAATTTCATTTCGCGCAAACGTAATTCTACGTACACCGTATATATATATGTATATATACGTGGTATAGAGTAAAAGAAAAATCCATGAATGCTAAGCTGTACGTATCCCGGTGCCACAAACGCCACACATGTTTCAAAAACATGGTCAAAGGTGTGGGAGGGGGCGAGGGGAACGGACGAAAAATATCAGAAAAGCCGAAAAGAGTTTACCACGTGGCAATGCAACAGAAACAAACCATGGACGGTTAAAAAGCGCAAACAAAATATCCGCGTTTACTATTTCTTCTCTGCATCCGAATCCTTTCTCTCTTTTATTAAATATCCTCTTTCCCTCCATACGTACACCCACACACACACACATACATTCATACATACATACGTACATACATTGTATATATACATACATAGATAGATACATATATATATGTTTCTTCTAACAGCACACAAGGACCATAGACGCGTTCACACAAAAGGTGTCTCATCAATTCGAGATCACTTTGCGGAACCAGCCTCACAAAGGGACGATAGAACGAGGTAACGAGGATCGTTAGAAAAAGCGCGATGGAAGAGCAGGAAGCTCGCGGGCATTAAGTGTTTGTATCATCGTGGACCGCCTGAAGCTTCGAACAAGTACAAAGAGGCTCCTCTCTCTCTCTCCCTCTCTCTCTCTCTTTCTCTCTCTTTCTCTCTCTTTCTCTCTCTTTCTCTCACTCACCAATCGCAGACACCACCTCTCGCTCGGTTCCACGGTGAAAAGAGGGACTGTGCCCATCGCGAGGCATACGTAACGATTCGCCGTTAATAGAAGCCTCGCGATATCTGATGAGAGGGGGGGAGGGGGATATCCGTTAACCACGGAAACGAGCCACGGAAATACACGGTAAAACCTCGGAGCGACCCGAGAGACGGGAAATAATTAGCTCCTCGAGACGGGAAGTGCCCGAGTCCGACGGAGAGACTGTTAACCCGTTCATTAAGATTTTTGAGCTCGACTACGAAGAAGAAGGGGAGGGGATGGAGGGAGGGGAGTGTAGGGTGAAAAAAATCTAGGAATTTCCGAGGCTCGACTTTTCTGGCCTTTGTCCACGTCTGGACATTGTGCGCCTGGATTGCAGCGACGGGGAAATCCAATTTTCCGGAGTTTTTTGTACTAATGTTTCGCCGAGTGTGACGCCCCTGGTTATTAACGTGACACGAGGGTGGGGGGGAGGGAAGGGTTGGAAGGGTGAAATTTAAGCACGGCGTCGCGGCGTTCCGCGGAGTTATGTAAATTCGAATATGAACATTTCCGTAGGCCAGGGAATGTGTGTGGAATTCTACTTTTTTTTCTTTCTTTCTTTCTTTGTGTAAGTGGGTGTGTGTGGGTGGTTTTTTGTTAATCCAGTTCATTCGTTTTGCCGCGGAAAAATTTGATAGCGTTAGTATGTTGCTTTGGGTGATGTAGGAAGCTGAAGATATAAAGAGTTTTTAGACGGTTTCTTTTTATCTCTATTAGATTTACCTCATTATATCATAGATATCGGCGAAAATATAACATAATTATCTTTAAATATGTACGTTATCATGAAACTTTATAGTTAAAATCCGTCAGAAATTTCTGATTTCCCAGCTTTCATGTACTTAAATGTATATTCAAGTGTAATCGAGCTTATTTTAATCTACGCACGTTATTGAAACTGTCAGATTTTTCCGATGGTAACGTTATCACCAAATTTAACAAATAATAATTAATTCTTGAAAAATACGAACACCTGTAATTTTTCAAAAACTACCTAAGAACGTCCAAAAATACAGAAATTCGTATATCTAATACATTTCTCGAGTTTCCTATCGCCCTTTTTTTATCCCAATTTCACAATAGACTTTATTATTCATTTTTTCCTTTACACACAGAGACGCAAAATTTTCCGCGGTCCCGTTTCCCGTTGGCAGCGTTATCGGTCCTATTATCCGATTACGCGGGTATACACGAGACAACGCTTGCATCCCTTTCCGATCGAACGCGCGGAAACGTCATATATACCTGTTGTATCGGTGGTGCAAGGTTCGAATGATTTCGTACGCGATCCGTGAGATCGCAGATGACGGCACAGCTGGAAATACACAGAATCGCCGGGACGGTTTGATTTGCGTTTTCAATCCCGCGTATCCGCCGGACTCGGGCTAACGTCCGAGCGAACCTGCCACTTCATTACGAATATTTGATTATGCGAGGCAAACGAACGGCCGAATGTTGCCTAACAGCTGCCGCGAAGAACCGACGGGTTCACGGTAGTTTCGCAAAAATTATTTAGCACATTTCTTTCCCCGTGAACAAAGTGTATCGATCACCGGGAGGCGGTCGACGGGACGCTGGAAAATTGCTAAAGTTTCGCGTGAAGTTTTTGCGAAGTTCGATATTTCCGTGGTCTCGAATTCCTCGTGGTTGAAGTATCGCAAATTTTTCGTACTAGTCGTCAGTTTTTCACTATGATACATACATATATAACCGTTTTATTTTAACGATCGCAGATTATATTAATATAAATTAAGTATACTTTGCCTTTTTAAGCGATCTAATACCACAAAAATGAAATTGTAATTAAACTAAATTTTAATGTTACTTACCATCCACGAGGAGGAAAATAGTATAAAATCGAAAAATTAATAGTTTTACGTTTCGGTCCTCATATAGGACCGTCTTCAGAGACAGTTCTCAAACCATGTTCCTCATTGCGGATTTATAATTGAAGATTGGAGACAAATAGCACTGTACTTCCTATCGATCACACATCTTAACGTGTAATTCCAAGGCCAAGTATACTTAATTTATATTTATATACATATATGTATGTATATTCCTGTGAGGCGAAACGATTTCGACACACGGTGATGTTCTCGCGACTATAGATACGTTCGTATGAATTCTTGCAATTGAATATTTCATGTCGTTAAATTCTACGGTCGCGGAACTTCCAGGAAACATGAAATTGGTCGGTTGATTAACGTCCGATTGAATATGCGCATTTAATCATGATAGTAGGGATGCCCGGGATTTCACATAGGGAAGAGAATAATCTACAGAATTACGTGTTGCGGGTTGAGCTAAATTGAGATTTCGTCTTTCCGTTCGTCGTTCCTTAAAGGTGCTGCGCTTAATTTAATTCCAATATCTGCCGGAAGCTTAATGGGATCGCGTTTGCTCCGCTCTCGAAGTTTCGTGAAATACAGCTAGTTTTATAACAGGGATAGAAGTACTTTTTTCTCCCTTCCCATCCCCTTTGTCCAACTACGAAACGAGAGAATAATATGAATGTCCTGTTTAAAATTCTGCTTCGATCACCTGGTAATTGAAATTCTAACAATTACTCGCAGTTTAATAGCAAAGGATTTATTACCCACGGATACCGTGTTAAAGGGGAACAGAATCCTGTAAGAATATTATCTCGGGTCTCGGAATTACAGTGAACCGTATATTTACGGGGTTTTTAGACGAGGATAGCCGCTAGAAGTAGATTTCGTAGGTTAACGATAAGACACGTACTTATTAAAACGCAAATCAGGGTATTTTTTTCACCCACGAAGCGAGATAAATAATAAATTATTTAACGGTAGTTCAGGTGGACAAATAAATTTGATCGGATCGTCTTCCTGTACAGTGAATCTTCATTAAGTATGAATATAAATTATCGGGTATTGTGTGTACGAAAACCACCGTAAATTTTTGTTTTAATAAATATCAGCCATATGAAAGAATAACACGGTGAAAAGTTGAAACGGCGATAAATAATTTGGCTGGAAAAGCATAAAATTTCCATTTCCATTATGAGGAAATTAACATAAAACGTTACCGTGTATTGTGAAATAACTAACTGTGTCGACTAATTGTCTCTTTACATTTAGCCCCGGCAGGATTCAATTTATTGATTAACCTCAGTGGATGCTTATTTAATCCACTTTCGACTAATCAAGTGCACTTACTGTAAATTTCGGGCAAAGTAAAGCAGTAAGCCACACACACATGCTGTGTACAATGGTGGTCTTGGAGGAATATAGTAAGTGTTAAATAAACAATTGATCAAAATCCACGAGAAACCGAATATATTTAAAACAATATTTAAACAATGCCATGTACACATATAATACATATACACAATACATTCATGTGAAGTATTTAAATGACAAAACCATTGCAAATACTTTAAGATTTTAACAAACTCAAATTAATACTAAAATTAATAAAATCATCCAATATTCGTTCTGCCTCAAGCAAAATACACGTAATTTCATTTCTATCTCCATTTCCACGCACTAACGACAAGTGTTTTCCTAACAATACCAATTTTCACTAGTCCACATTACAAAATCATTCGTCGAACATAGAACACCTCTTTTAAAAACCCCGTCAACAACGCAGCCCCGGAGAAGAACCATGTGATCGGTCGTTCGGTCAGCTTTAAAAAGAGGTCGTCAGAAATCGCCGAAAAACAAATTTCCCATAGCGGAAGATATTCTTCAGCCGGCTCGTTATCGATCCCGGCAACGATATCTGTTTAGCGAACAGTCGAGTGTGCTCAAAGTGAATTTCACGTCGACCAAGTAATCGGGGACGGAGTCAGTGATCCCGTCGTTGACACGCGTACAGGGACACAAAGCTTCGTTCGTCTGTGCCGCTCAAACAAAGAGGGGGGGGGGGAGGGGGTTACAAGTACCGACATAGAGCATTGTGCTGTACCATGGACGGTAGCCACAAACGGCACGACCTCGTCAATCGTACATCGATGTAAAGAGCGAAAGGAATCAAGATGCGGGAACGAGGACGAGACGAGGTCCGCGGGTAAATACGAGTTGTAATTACCTAACCCGACGGGAATACCGGGGGACACTTATGAAGCAAAGTGGTCCCGCATTAAATCCCTCTTGCCCCCTTTGTCTGGACCGAAACCCCTTGGTTCCCGTTCATCTACTCGCCCCACCGATCTTAAGGTATGTATCCGTGGATGTTCAAAAGCTGGCGGTTTCGGAGACGCAGAAATGACGGAGGACACGGATAGAACAGGGGCGTGGCATTCCAACGTCTGGATAGTTCGAAGTAAACAACAAAATTGGGGTTTCAGAAGGGGAAGAGTTGTCTTGGTTTTTTTTTTAAATGGTAAAAGATGGAATGTTATTAGATATGGGAGAAACGATTAATTTATAGACTTTTTGGATTGTGTTATTATAGTAGAAGAACGGAGGTATGGATGTAACAGTGATGTAACATTTCAAGGTTTGGATAATGCAAAGCAAGGAGCAAACTTGGATTTTCAGAATGGGAAGAATTGTGTTGGATATTTTTAAAATGGTAAAAGCTTGAATGTTATAAGTACAGTGGAAACGATTTATTTGATGACGTTTTGGATTGTGTTATTGTAGTGGAAGGACGAAGGTATGGATGTAACAGTGCCGTGTCATTTCAAGGTCTGGATAGTTCACAGTAAATATCAAAATTGGGTTTTCAGAAGGGGAAGAGTTGTCTTGGATATTTTTAAAATGGTAAAAGATTGAATGTTATAAGTACAGGGGAAACGATTAATTATAGGGGAAATAACTGTGTCGAGTAGAGTAATTTATTTAGTATTATCAGATGATATATTAGATATAGGAATAAGTTTTTTCCCGATTTTCTAGCAAAATTCTAATTTTATATACGAAACCTGTAAAAAGGTGGAAAAACGAAACGAAACCAACCGGATGGAAATAGATTCCAATTGTTTCAATTCTTCCATCGAAATGTACGATAAGTCACGTGAAATTGAAACATTAATGTGGAACATGTAACCGGCTCTGAAGTCACTCTTTTTTCTTTTTTAAACATCTGTGGGTACAGAGCATTAGGTGAACTCGGGTTACGTTGTGTGGGAAAAGCTCTTAGCCGTGTATTTGGGATCGTGTTAAAACCGGTAATAAGTTTATTGTCGGTGGTTCCTACCCGGATGCTTTCCACGAGCTTTCCACCTCTTTCAGAGTTCACTGGTTTATGATGGTACAGGTTTACGCGGACAGTCTCACTGAAAGATTTTTCGAAATCTCTAGAAAATCTTCACCACTTACACGCATTATCAATCATTACACTTTGAACTACAGGGATAACAAAATTTCTCTAATACATTAATACTTTACATGACCATTTTAAAATATCTATGAGAAAAAATCCTGTATTTCACTTTACATTCACGACATAAAACAAACAAAATTTGACAATTAACTAAATTTACTATTATCCGCAACAAATTGTACAAAATACATCTCTTGCTTTAAAACTGGTTCACAGAAATAGCTATACACAAATTATAGGTAGAATTAATATTAAACAATATCACGAATTTACTTATTTCCTCTCTTCCAAAAGAAATCAATCAATTTCCAAAATCTCACAAGTAATTTACCCAAAATCTACTATCGATCGTCACATTTAAAATCCTTCAAATTTACACATCACCCGAGTATTATGCAGACAATTCTCATCCGAACATCAGCGGCATTTGTCAAATGAAAATCAGCGGAACGAAAATCCTCGTAACGTTCAATCAAAAGGGGCGAATTAGTCTCTAGGTCGCTTGGAAGAATGCACTTCGTTGAAAGACACACGTGACCCCGCTCTCATCCCGTTGTCTATCATTCAGCAAGCGATAGGAGTATGTAAATGCATGACCTCCGTGTTACAACGAGTATCAGGTCGCGATTCGGTGTTTCCAGGACTTTTGATGTTTCACCTTGATAAGTCTGAAGGCGAATGAATGGCGGCGTTTTGCATTTGGGTCGAAACGCCTCGGGTGACGCGCGCGGAATTACACCAACGGGAAATGACTACTTGCCGGAGTAAGGTGCTTTACTATTTTGTTAGTAGACACGTGTTAGGGTCGTTACTGTATAAGATCCTGTGGACCATGGGAACACCCACGCAATTTTTTGATATTCGACGAAAAAATTCGTTTTTATCTAAACTGGAGCTTAGATTCCCATCGTTCAACGATTAGAACATTTTTGTGATATACTTTTTAATTTCTATTTTAAATAAATTTACAATATGAACTCTAACTACTCTATTTTTTTTTAATTTTAATTTGTTTTTTAAGTTTTATAGTACATGATTCGATTACTGGGATGAGAGTGTAATATTAATTATGTTTGCAAGAATGTTTCTTGTGATTACTATGAAAATTTGTTACTATATTTCGCTTTGGAGTTGAAGATATAATACTTGACGTTTCCTAATGTTCGTTGAAAGCTTTTATTTTAATAAAATTAATAAAGTCATTAATAATTAAGGAATATCTACGTTTTACAAGTTTGAAACACACAAATGCAAAAAGTATTTCAATTATGAGGGCATAATAGTGTTTTATAGTTTCTAGTACCGAAGAGTTTCCTCTAATTGTTTCCTCTAATTATTTCCTCGACGCAACATTTTAACGTTTCTAATAGTCCGATGGATTAATAAAGACCGAGATCCCTTTCGACCTGTTCGACTTCGCTTGCATCGCATTTCCGAATGCACGCGGCTGCAAATCGTAGAGGAAATCTCGTGAGATAAACGAGAGAAGCACCCGTTACAGAAGCACTTTCTTCTATAATAGATTTCAATAGATACGAAAAGTCCAAAGATAGACGAATTCAGCAGTAATACACGCAGAAAGTGTTTTCCGTTTAGCGCGCACAGTCTGAATCAGCCGAGTAAACTTAAGCTGTGCATTAGGCGATTGCCAGTTTGTATAAATAAACTGTTCAATGGCGTTCCTCTATGCCTTGGTACCTTCGATACCAGTGTTTTTAGACGAAAGTTCAATTTAAAGGGTTTCGTTGAAACGAGCAACGATTGTTGTTGGATAATCGCTTAAGTGTGCCTCAAGGCACAAGTTCTATTCAGCTTGAAGGTGTAAATGCGTAATAGTACCTTCAATTCAGAGACACAATGTAAAGAAACTTTACACCGTAAACAAACACGTCTATCACACCCTAAAACGTTATACATCACTTAGAATCTATCACCTCTTAAATAATCTTTATAAAAATTATAACTATAAATAACAGGGTGATAATAAAAACCTATCTACTCAAAAACAGGCATCGATTATTTAATTTCAATGTATCAAATACATATTATAATACCACGAAGAAACTATTCAAAGTGTAAGAACAAAAAAAAAATACGAATAAAAAACATGAATAGCAAAAAGAAAAAGATGATTTGAAAAACCGTGTGTTACTCGAGAAAGAGTGAGCCTGAATCCCCGTAGGAACAATAATTCATGCTGCCATAAATGAAGTAGCAGTTCTCATCAGGAAGAATAAAAGATTCATCTTGTTTCTCCGTTTCTAAGACGGGAGTTTAGTTAAGAGACTTGATTAGTAAGAAGGTTGGAAGAATGTCGTGCCATTTTCAGCTGTTCCACCGGAGACCTGTAGAAGGGGCCACAACGACCCGTAGACGGGGTTGGAGTTGGCTTTTCATAAAGTTGCCTCGTTACATAAATGTCTGCTTTTCAGTTCCCTGACGCTGTGTCAAGAACCAGGTGTAGACACCGGACATACTCTAACTCGAACTGTTTCGTAGCTGCTGCCTTGGTAGTAGGCCGAATTCGTGCTTAACTAACACGATGTTTTCCACGCACAAGGACTTGAATAAGTAAACCGGCTCGAATGCCCCCTAACGCCGGAGTTTGATTATACCGGCGCCTATTACTTCAATGTCTGGTTATCTCCTCGGCGGAATGTTTTAGAAAAGTTTCATTCTAGCGATTCGTAGGATTGACAATTGAGTTGGTCGTGAAATAATTGGGAAAAAGTGAGATTTTGGGAATTTTGAAGGGTTTGAAGGAAAATTGTAGCATAGGAATTGTAATACAGGAATATTGGAGGTGGGAAAGAAAAGTTTGACAATGTTTAAAATGCAATTGAAAATAAGAATTCGTATAATAGACGTGTGCAGGCTGGGGCATGAAAAGTGTGTAATTTCTTTTCAAGCTTAGAAATAAAAACTTAAATTTGTCAAAAGAATTTTAAAATAAAAGTTCTTATTATAGAAGACAAGCCTAGCTTTCCAAAGAAACTAAATGTAAGAATTCTTAAAATAAAAATTTCAATGCACGAATATCCAAGCTCAGAAATATTAATTTCCCAACTTTTCCAAAGAAACTAAAAGCAAGAATTTCTATAACCAAAATGTCAGTGCAGGAATATCCAAGCTCAGAATTTTCCAACCGCATAACCTTCAGAATTTAATAATATTACATATATATATGTATATACAAAATTTCAATATATAATTTCATATATACCTATGCTTTATATATATTTGAAATGTTTACATATTATATTGAATTTATATATTGTAATTTATATATGTTATATACATATGTTGTATATGTATGTATATTCCCCAAAAAGAAATACCCGAATTCACCATTTGCGCTTTCAATCGCAATAAACAGCGTCACCACAGCATCCATTTAATCCTTTCAGCCATTCTAAATTAATCTAATCAGCTTCGATTCGTGTTCCCGTCGATTCCAGGCGGATTCGAAATGCTAATCCGCGAAATGTAAAGTATGCATTCATGCCGCATCGCGATATATCAGTCCGAAGACGGTGGGTGCAGTGCCCTCTGGCACGTCATCGGGTCTGCGCTCTCAGCGACCGTCGTGTTGTCTCGCCCGAGGAGATATTCATAGAAGAGAGGGCTTCAGGCAACTTACGAGCTATTCGTGGTTTCCCATAAAGGTCGCTAGACGGAAGGGAGATGAGCGCCGATGGAGGAAGTGCCGTGTTATTTTTAACCCGGTCCTCGCGAAAAGGGACCGGTATTAATGGTCGTGATTTCGGTTAGGGCGATCCCGGACGTTCGTGCGTTACGCGAGAAGCTGTTGTTTTCGAGTAGAATTGCCTCGAGGTGTAGATATTTGTCGAATATTAATGGAACTTGGGTTTGAGATTAAATTTATTTTCAATTTATTTCAATATAGTTTGTTGAAAATATTAATCACGGTTATTAAAAGATTTTAGTAATATATCCCTTTCTAACACTTTTTATTATGCAGTGAGTAAGTCAAATTAAATAGTTTTTTATTGCAAGATTTTTTTATACTAGTTAAAGCGAAGCACAAGGGGTGAAATCTATTATTTTTTTTAAAGAAAATTCTAAATTTCTTTTACTTAGAACACTTTTACTTAAATATTACATTTGGATCTCTTTGAGCTATCACTTTCTTTCTTGTTGTTAACAGTCACGAAGATCGTGAGAAGCGATCTACAAATGTAATCATTTCATTACCTTTGATTTACGACCGGCGATGCTCGGAGAGCATTGAACGACGTATTCATGAAGCTTGACTGTATTTTTTAATACATTACAGATATCAAAAGATCATAGGTGAGAAAAATCGCCTTAATATGTATTAGAAATACATATGAAATTTATATACACATCGATTTCTTCTATATATGTACTGTGTTCATTTCCACTGAATTTTTCTTCCCACGTTAAATACCACGACACAATTCATTAAGAAAATAATCATAAAAACATTATTTCATAATAATCAAGAACCCAACAAAACATATAAAACACTTCGAATTCTTTTCATTTCGAGTTTCGCAACCCGTTAAACACAAAAAAAAACCTCCGAAGACACGAAAAACAATAGGTCGCCTAATCTAATCCCCATCGACCCCTAGAGCAAATTGGATCTAACACCATAAATTTTTCTCGCCATTATTCCATAACCTTCCGGACTTTTATTCCGACTTTATGCGTTCGCGTCGCACCGCTAGCCGTGACGAATATAAATGAAGCAATAAAACGACGAGGGTTAAAGATAAGGGTTAATTAGCTAACGAGTTTATGTACGCGCGATATTCATTTATATTTCCACGGAGAATTCCGGGGACCGCTTGAATACCGGGAAGCAAACGGGAACGAAAGGCGAACGAAGAAAATAATGTCGTAAGCAGTAATAGAGGATTTAAGTCACGTATATCCCTTTATCGCCCACCGTGTTACTGGTGTCGCAAGAAAACGAGTCTAATCATCGGGGGGGGAGGAGGAGGAGGAGGAGGAGGTATTTCATTAACTCGATTGGTTAATTGACTTTATCGGTGTACAGCGGGAGTCGCTAATTGCGGGAGGAATTTCGCTTTCTTTGACGGTCGCGGCAGACTTCACAAGAAACTGGCAAGAAATTTGGCTTTCTCGTATTCTGACGTTCTCTCCTCCTCTTTGTATCATTTGAGTCGTTTATTTTGAAAGTGACCTAAGTCCATTTATACTTAATTTAAGATATTATTAAGAGTTAGCGTTTCAACAATATTTAAAATATACATATAGGACACCGATGTGTTATACTGCTTAAGTGCACCTGAAATAGTTAAATGTACAATTCCTATGAAAATAATAATTAATAAGTGAATAATATATGTTTTCTGACCAAAAATGGAGTTAAGTCACTTTCAAAGATACCAACTGGATTCGTTACAAAATTTTAAAGAATCCAAGTTCATTCAACACATAATTTTATGTGTCTTTTTTAATCTTTTCTTTTTCATTTTTCTTTCATTTTTTTTGTTTCTTGTATTCAGTCACCCGTTCACTTTCCTTTTGCGTTCTCTTTCCTTTCTCTTTCGTTCCCTCGTACACACGACCGGATGATATAAACGGTACTTTACTTTAGTATCTAGTACTTACGGGCACTTAACAGAAGGAATAACACCGACACACCAGAGGTGCCAGCTTTCCCATGTAGCGTTAAGTACACACACACACACACACAAACACGTGGAATTCAAGAGCACATCACGTCTGTGTATATGTGGGTGTGTGTGTTTCGGGAGTATGAAAATAGGAGAGCAACGGAGCGCGGTTCGCGCTTTGTGTTTTACGAGCGAATAAAATCTGGCATAATGCGATATAAAACCGAGTCGATGAACGGCTCAGACGGGTGCCGCGAATTAAATATCATAATATTTGCACGATTATTTGCCACCCACCCCCCGACTTGTTTGCCACGATTACGGAACTTCCGTCTGAGAAGTGAAGGAAAAATCTCGACTCGAGTTCCGTGATTCTGTTTACACGGAAATATCGGGTGACGATGTTTTTCCGATAAAATGTAAACTTCTTATTTCCTGGGTATCGAGTTCCTTTTAGATTGCTCGTCCGACGACAATTTCCGGGGCGAATCGAGTGATTACAGAACTATCGTGTTTTTCTGCTGGAATTTCGCATCACGTTGTTGAAGATTAGAGATGAAATTGTGCTCATAATTATGAAAGTGGTCTAAATCAATATTTCAAAAAAAAAATTGAAGTCTTCATAATTTGTTAATAAATGTTTCAAAACCTTTACAAAACATAATAACCAACATATTTTTAAAAATTGACTTAAACCACTTTCATAATTATGGCACAATTATGTAATTGTAAACGATGTGTAATGTACGAGAGTCGAGGGAATCAATTTTGGTGAGACGGTGAGTGATCAAATCAGTTTTCGAAATTTGGGTAATCAATCCGAGCGACAAGTGTATACGACTGGATGGTAATGCGGTTGATACTCACGTTGGAAAATTCTTGTTAAGATATTCGTCAGGGCATTAAATTGGCCGACGTTTAACGGTTTCGCGACCCCTGAATTCAAATTGCGCAATTTCGAACTTAACGAGTTTTTCCCTCTGGAAGGTATGTTTGTCCCGATGAAGATGTCGCGAAATTCGGAGGGGATTCTGCGGCGAACGGACCAAGAGGGTGGCGGTGGTAATGAGATCAATTACGGAGCACGTGGAATTGATGATTTTTGCGTCGAGTGAAATGTCAGCCGACGAAGGAACATTTCGGAATGAGAAAAGAGAGGTTTACCCAATAGAAAAAACTCAATATTTGATACAGAAATAAATTCGATTTTTCTTTAAGAAATAATTTTTCACTAATGGAGAGAAAGACTTTGTTTGAATTATTTTGAATATTTAATCGTGAAACTTAAACTTTATTCTTAATAATTTTCCAACAATTGAACGAGTTTGATAATAGTATATTAATTTCTTTTTAATAAATCTAAATATCAATGTAAAAAGCAAATAGCGGGAAAACAGGTATTTTTCATTTAAAATATGTGTTTTAATGGTCCTGCGAGGATATGGTTGCACCACTTTTATACACGGGGCATATCTGTACATGATTTATACACATACACACACCCACTGCGTTAGTTACAAGTTTCCCGCGAGTCCGCATGAAACGAACTTAAATCTTAAATCGCGGGAATCTCATTCGCATTAAATCAGTCTATCTCGCCCCATTTCTCAGGTTCTTAAAATATTATGCGCAACATTTATGTTACCGTTTCCCAAACTATGTTCCGCCCGTGGAAAAAGTGTTCTGTGAAAAATTATCCACAAACTATTTTCACCACCGCGCCAAGTTCAAATGTGTTTGAAAATCAGACACCCCTCACTTTGCCTAAGCATTAAGAAATATAAGTAATTTACTTATATACGCCACTTATTATTCACATCTGTGTACCCTAACAAATAACAAAGATGTTCTCTTAAAGATTCACACTTCTCAGAACGTTTCGTCCCAGGAAAAATTTTGGAAAAATTATATCTATAGAACGATGAACTTTGTACAAATATTGTGTGTGTAACGCGAATTATAAATGACAAGTGTCACAGGAAATTGGAAATGTGGATCGAGTGACTGTTCAGTATAGATCTTAATTTAGGACCGAGTCTAATTACCTGAAATTTGAACAACCTTGACACCACAGGTCTAGGTAGAATCTAGAACCTAGATTACTACTTGCTACTTTCTGATACTAATTTTCATTTGTTCAGAATAGGCAAATTTATTCTAAAAAAATATTTCTATTTAATTCTCCTACTTGTTGATAATTCTCCTCACCCATACAATATATTAATAACCACTTCACCACAAAAAAAATCATCCACAGTCTCTTAATAAATCCCACAACAATTCTACCCAGACTCCGCTGCACCACTTCCACGAAACCCCATCCTGCATCTCACCACCCCCAAAAAGACATGGCGCACGTATTAAGTACCTTCCCGAACGAACATCAGAAAGCGGATTGTATCACAGGGGATGAAAGGGGGGGGGGGTAGGACGATGAAGTAGGATAGCAAATGGGAGGGGGGTGCTCGTCGGATTCATCCTTGGTCCGTCGAATCAATTTCCGTCGAAGCCCCATTAACGATCGAGGGCTCCGTCGACGACCCGGACCCCCCGACTCGGGGTCTGCTTTTCCCCGGAGTCTACCGGGCCACCCTTCGTGAATTTATTCGCACGAACGCCCGGCACGTCGCCGAGGAATTCCATTAATCGACGCGCAAGGCACTTCGGAGGCGGCGGAGGTACCGCTTTATAAATGGCGGCAAGCGTCGCTTAAGCCAGGATTTATACGTAGGCGGCAAATCCGGCGACGCGGGCTGCCGCCAGCCGTCAATGTTCGCCGTTTCCCTGATTTCCAATCGGAGGACCTCCGATATACAGGGTGTCCCAGCTAACGTGCAGCACCCTGAACCAGGTGATAGCTGAGATAATTCTAATATAGGAAAGTGACATTCTCAATGTCCTATCTCAATTCGTAGCCGAGTTATTAAAGAAAAACGACAGCCAATCATAGGGCTCCGTTAGGTCCGGCCGCGTGACAGTAGAAGTTCTGCACCAATAGGGTACCGTACCAGTAGCAACTGTCGCGTCCCTGGGCCTAACGGAGCCCTTTGATTGGCTGTCGTTTTTCTTTAATAACTCAGCCACGAATTGAGATAGGACATTAAGAATATTACATCCCTATATTAAAATTACCTCAGCTATCACCTGGTTCCGGGTACGTCCAACTTCTTGGGACACCCTGTATAAGTATGCACACACCGGGGTTAGGTAGATTAGTTTCGATCAGGGAACACCGCGAACGAAATCGATATGTACAGGCGATTCATTTCGCCCGGGTTTATGCGGGGGCGCGTTCACCGTCGCAAAAACTTGTTGCATGCCGCCGCCCCTGATCATCTCGGATGCGAGTGCAGGCTGAACATTTCATCCCCCCCCCCCGAACGTGGGTGAACAGGTTTGCCGCGACGAATATCTGGAGCCAGCGTGATTGGTCGTCACGTACACCACTTATGAAAACACTTTGCCCGCGATAGCGAGTCGGACCGCGGGAAAATGCTTTTTGAATTTTATTGCGATGCGTAGATACAGCTGGGGTTGTGTCTGTGTGGGGATAGGTAAGTGTGTTGGTGTGTGTGTGTGTATGTGTGAGTTTGTGTAGATTGGTCGAGTGTGAAATGGGTGTGTTGAACGGTTTCGTTAATGATCTGTCGAGGTTCGGTCTGAATTCGATAAATCTCACGTTCAATGGATTTGATCAAACGTACAGATTCGGGAAAAATAAATGCATATAGGGTTTCAAGGGCTGCGTAACTGGAACTCCACTTTGGCCTCGCGAATTGCTGCGATTTTTCTTACGCCTGACCAGAGCGAATTTATTACGTAACGGAATAATAGCTGCCGCTTAAGGATCACGTGTTTAGCAAACAGAATTGTTATATCACGCTGCTGATTGGTTATTATTGATTTTTTAATTGTTAACAGCTTGTTCTTAATCATCGAACTGGTATTATACTTTTTACTTTACTGATGTATCAAGTTTTTTTTTGGTTTCACACGATTACCTGTTACTTTGTTTGCACGTGTAAGTGGAATATAGAAATTTATTGAATAAGTGAAACGGATTACGAAACGTTGTACAATTTGTCATATTTTGACGAGAATACCACGAGTTTTAAATAATACATTTATTACAAATGTAAAAACAATGAACGTCGAACAATACGAATTGACTGGAAAATAATAATTCACAATAATAATTATAAATAATCATTCTCCTTTGTTGTTATCGGCTTAATTAAGTTCATTGTTAATTTTTCACACAGCGTCGACCCCCCTAACAATAGGGTCGGTACCGTGCTTTTATGCAAACGTATTGTCACTGATTTACAAAAGAAAAAATAAATTTATATAAAACACGAATGTCTGTCTATATGTTCCCTATACCCTTCTAAACCCTTTGAACGATCTCGACTAAATTTTGCACAAATACTCTTTACGTTTCTCCGCAAAATAAGGCCTACCACAAAATCTGGGCGCACCACCACCACCCCCTATTTCGAACCCTTTGACATTTTCCGACATTTTAAGTTTCAACCTTTTGACCAATTTAAAGCAAATTTCGCATAGTTACTCTCCACAATTCTGCGGGAAGCATACGATACATACCATGAAACCTTTAACCATCAAATGAAATAGACAATAGTAATTAACCCGGGTATCCGAGCAGTTCAATTCCGCTACGGCGTCCGATTCACCCACACACTTAAAACGTCCCTGACGTTTGTTCCTCTAAAATATCAAACGAACGGAACAAAAATCATTTTTACATCAAACTCTTTACATTTTTTATTAGCCCGTGTAACACGAAACGTCGGATTTCCCGGTTTGGAATATCGATTTAACCAATCTCCGGAAACCCGATATTTCATGTTACACTACCAAATAGACAACGTCCAATGTTTACAAAATAAAACCAAAACACGATGTTGATATTAACAAAATATCACAAAAATATCGTAACTAGATCTGTCACTTAAAAAAAAATCAATGATCTTTTCGTACGCTATTAAAGGGCTCCCAGATTTTCAAAGGGCCATCGTGCATCTATTGAAACGTCGATTTACTTTTGCCGAAGAGATAAGAACAGATCTTTTCAAGACATTTACTCGAAGAATAGATGCCACCGTCTGACCGGGATCATCGTCTGCATAATTGTGAACTTTTCTAATAAAAGTTACCGTGACGAATTGGTTCCCCGTCGCTTTCCCGCCCGTTGTCATCGTTACGTTATCCGATGCACCTTGACCGGGAAATACATTAGTCAGAACTTGCCGCAGCATTTTTAATTTGCCGGTAATTAGCACCGGTTATCACGAAGGGTGAACTGGTAAGAAAGGATGTTTGGATGAAGACACATAATTACGTAAGACAGAATATTTGTAATAAGTTTGTGGTAATTAGAGTTTAATTGATATAAGGGAAAATGTAATTTTGAAAGATTTTGAAGAAAATGTTATAACGATGGTATTCGCGTCGATTTTGTGTGCAACGTTAACAGTTTCCTTGGAAAGACAATTTTCGTTCGTTCTAACGATAACAGTGTCGAGTAATTTAATTACATTAAGTCTCTAATTAACTTAAAACAGAGCTTCGCATAATTTGGTAAAATCGCGTTGCCAGGTCCTTTAAACGAGAATATTGATTTCTCGTGGTGAATCTTTTATCGTTTAAAACCGAGTTTGATATCACTACTGTTATAAATACAAAACTTACGTCTTGAAACGTTTTTTTCAGATTTCGGATAACAACCCACCGTCGCGGTAATAGCGAGAAAATATTTTCACTGTCGGAATCGATCGTTTATTTTTTTTTTCTTTCTCCCCCCGGGGAAACGAAACTTTCAATTAGTATCGAAAACCGTTCCCGCGAGGAAAACGGTTAAAACAAATATCAGTGGACGTGGATTCTAAAGAGGACTTTCCACCAGAAAACACGACGAGGGGTGCGTTAACTGTTTGGAAGATGTAAACACGGTGGGAAATTACGACGAATGTAAACACGGTGTCGAACAATGGTGCCGCCAACGCGGATACAAAAAGCATCTTTCCGCGGTTACGCAAAGTCTAATGTATAATTAAAAACTAACATCGTCTATTACAACAATGGAATGTACATACGTACATACACGTACGCAGTGTTACGTGAAACCTATGTTTTACCGGAGGCTATTTTATTTTTTTTTTACGTTGAAGTACCTTCGTTCTAACTAGACGGGAAATTAGTATCGTTGATACATGTATGTATGTATGTATATGTATACATATATACTCGCGCGGAGTGAAACGTTTCGAATACCTGCGGGCATCGAAATATTTTCAGGCTGTTAGCGAAAATTGCGTTACACTTTCATGAGACATAATTTCCACGTCGAGGAAGCTGTTCTTTGTAGACACGCGTGCGGCGGAGTTCTTTTTCTTTACACTAAACAAAGATCCGACGTGGTGTTGTGCAGGGAAATTTAAGTGTGAATGGAAAAAAATGGTTTTTAAATATTTTACCAAAAAATTGATATTCTACGTTAAGTGTTTTGAGTTATTCATTAATGTACATACACATTTAAGGGTTAATTAGGGTGTGCCAAGATTTTCAGGTATTGTTAAGAATATTAATAACTAAATAATCAATACCAAATTTGTTTAGTTGCTTGTCCAATTAGAAGCCAGAGATTTCTTTTAATCGGGCCACCCTGTACAGTGACATTCGAATGTTCGAAAGTTCGAATGTTTCTAGAGCAGATTCGGATAATTCTGAGTTCTAAAATTCCGCGCGATGAGACGAAATTAGGTGAAACCAATCGAAAAGTCTAAAAATTTTAATTTTACCTGAGAGGGTAGCCAACTCGTCGCTCCATTGGGAAATAAATTATTCCACTCGGAACACATTAAAAATTCATTTCGTGACAATCAGAGAATGCACATGCCTGCCCGTATTCGAAAGTGCGTGAACAATGGGCAGATTAAAATTACATTTCATATTCAGCGGAACGAACACTATCGACATTCATACACGTATAAACACAATATCATTAAAGCCTATTTAAAAATATTAATCATCTATTTAAACATACGATTCGATCCTACAACTATATTTCATCAAAAAGTACTTATCATCGTTATCAAAAAAAAGTCAAATAAAATTCTAATAAATATATTTACTATTGTAACTAAACCTTATTACTTTCGCCTATTTAACAATTAATGAAAATAAATTTGGCCTATTTAATCGTTAAATAGACCAAAGTAATAAGGTTTACTTACAATTATAAGTTTTGGCGATCGTTAAAATTGTAATTAAATATATTTACTGACAGTAACAAATTTTATTTACCCACAAAATAAATCTATCCAACAAACAAAACAACCAAACAAGTATTTCTACACTTCTTTAGCCCTCTGTCTACGTCCCTCAATTAAAAATAACAACTCAATCATTTCCAAACATCCGAAGCGTGAATTCCTATCGGGGACCATAGCCGGGCGAAATCGCTTCAGAAAGCGAAACACCGTCGCCGGTGTCGCCGTGAAAACCCGGCGGCGTCGCGGTGACAAAAACAGGCACGCTTTTCAGCGAATTCATCGATCAGGCTACCGCCGCGGTTGGCTCGCGTTGCTTTCATTCGAATTCTTTGCTCGCGATGTCGCACGAATCTCGCAAGTAATTTGGCACGTGGCATACCGAGAATAGGTGGGTCCCCCGACGGCGAAATTTCGGTTAACTGCGTCAGTCGTCGAAAGTACCCCCGCTGGCGGACAAAACGCCGTAATTAGAGTAGTAATTGCCGGAGTGAAAGGAGTCAGGGGGAAGGAGGGAGGAGAAAGAGAAAGAGAAAGAGAAAGAGAGAAAGAGAGAGAAGGACAGGAAGAGGGGCGAAATCAGCCACGCTACTGGGGCAATCATGGTAATTACTCGTGAGCATGTTCATTACAGTGCCGTTGCATCTACGAGAAAGGTGCGCCTAGGAGCGGCTAGATTTCGTCCCGCCTCATTGCACCCCATATCCCATTTTACTTCGGACCACCTCCCCCTCCTCTACTCCCAAGAACACCTACCCCTCTATCATCCCCACTTTAACGGAGACCAACAAAACGAAAATCGAAAATTTATAACGTCGTCGGGTCGAGGGCACTCCGACGGGAAGAATATTGGCGACGTGTAATATTACATCATTCGATGCTGTAAGAAACGGGACTTGGGGGGAATAAGGGGACTTATGTAATAAAGTGTCGCTTGCCGGAAGCGTGTATTAATAAGGAGAACGGTGGTGTATTAAAGTATCGGGAAGCTGGGGGGGAATTATTAAGATGTATTCGGGAAATTAGGTTGTTCGTGAATATTTATTGGGTTCGAGGTGGTTGAATTGGTTGGATAGGAAAATTACTGGTAAGAATATAATATGTATGATATGTATGTTTGTATGTAAGGGTGTGAAAACTGATTAAAAAAGTTTCCGATATAAATTTGATTCTTACGTCAGCAAGTTTAGCAATGTACTAGCGAATATGTTCGTTGCCAGGGAATTATACGATGAATTTTTGCTGAAATTTTCGCAACCGAGCTCGTAGTCGTTACTTTTGTATTATTCTTTAATTAGAGGAAATGACCGGGTAGTTAAAATATCGAATTGTTTTTCTGTTTTTCGGGCGCAAATTTGCACGTAATTGCGTTCTAAGTACATAATTAAGTTGTCAAGGTTTAATTGAATGTACGTTTGGTAATGCTCGATAATTAAATTCTTTTAATAATGTAATAACTGCAAATGGAGCTGAAATTGCGATGTGTACATTATATATACGTATACATATACAACGATCGATTTATTTTATTTATTACTACGGTCTTACGCACTTTCAGTGTGACACGATTAAACTGCGATAATCATTGACAAGTGAAATAAGACTGCGCCAGTCAGACAACCAAATTCTTTTTTACTACTGTTTTTTTACAGGGGCACGCTATTTTTTCGCGTGAACACGCAAACAAAAATAGTAATTTTCCACCAGGGTGTAATGTAACAAGCACTGTAATTAACACACACACACACCCCGTCGAGATCAACATCAAAGTACGAAGTTCTAACGAGTTTGAAGTATTCAACGATGAGAAATTTAATGACGGATGACGTTACAAATCGATGACACATATATGTACGGGTGTATCAGGTACACATTCACCAACACATTTTTACAATTCCACTGAAACGGGAAACGCAAACAATTACAACTCGATTGATTGTCAATTTTCCACAATGTGTTTTCCCAGCGAAATCGCGTATTCTTCGCGCACGCAGACGTCATTCTTTGCCATTAGATTTCTTGAATCAGAAATTCTTCGGCTTCGCTGCACCCCAAAAGGGCACGGTTCGCATGCATCTCCGACATTTTCAACCCTCGACACTGCCGGAAGCGTTCTACGTGCGTGACGTTACTATATTTTGATAGAAATCAATTCGAAGACGTGGGAAACGAAATCGCGATTCGTTGCGAAGTTTTGGGGACGTTGCGTTGTTCGCGTGGTGACATTCGGGAATTTTGAGAAATTAGAATGCGAGGTGGAAAGGAGTCGAGATTTCGAATTCATTTCAACATATGGGAACATTTTGGGAAATATATGTAGATGTATACATATAGATTTCGTATCCATAAACTGTACAAGACGATTTTAGAAAATTTAATCTAAGTTTGACGAACTTTAAATTTTAAGTTCATTTTTTGATGCTCTTGTACCAATTTCTTTTATTTGTAGATACATTTAAACGTGTGTCTCACTGTAAGGTTTGAAACTTTGAAAATCTGCTTTGAGAAGTTGAACACAGTTTGTTGGACTTTGTTTAATGAAAAATAAGAACGGAAGGAACAGAGTAGCTATTAAATACGACTGTCGCTTAATTCACTGTTATTTACTTTGAATAAAATTTATTCCAGTAATAGACCCCAGTTAACCAACTAGCTGCTTTTGACAAGTACACTCATTATGATGAAATGGTAATATTTAGTTGTGATAAGTATAATCATCATATGTAAAAAGTAAATTCTAAGACGTTTCGAATATTTGGAAGACAAGACACAATAAAACGAACAAGTAAACATATATAAATTATTATGATATAATTGTATACATATAATGAAGGAAATAGATAAATGTTAATAACTATCCTACAATACCACTTCTCTCGTTTAACAATAAAATTCACTCGTCATCGCTTCCTTTTTGCAATACGATTTACGTACACATTTTTCAAAAATATCGTACCAGCGAACTGGTTGATATCTATCGCCAACTCGATCGTTCAAAATAACGAGAAATATGTAATATACGAGCTTTATATGCAACCACGGGTGCAGGTATTACATCGAACCCTTCACAAACTTCCAAACTAGCTTTATCTCGATTCGCCTCGGCAACGAGCGGGAAGTAATTCTAGATAATTTGAAAATCGTGTTACGTCGTTTTTCAAACATTATTTCCCGCGGAAAAACACTTAATCCGCAGCAACGTTCGAGTGTTTACTGCAAAATTCGCTTTACATGCGATTTCGCCAATAAAAGCCTTGCGATATGATCCAGCGGAAAGCAATAAAACCATTCAACGAACGATCGTGTCTTGATTTAAGCGACTAATTAAATGTGCCACGGGATTTTCGGACCGTGACAGAGAAGAATTTCATTTCCGTGTTACGCCGTAAACGATTTCCGTCTCTCGTGGGAAATCTTACTGGTCAAATTATTATACAGACGTTAAAATATTTCATAAACGTGAAATTTCCAAAGCGTTGAAACAAAGACACGTAGAAATACCGAGAAATGGAAATTTTTACGGTGACGGAATTTCGGATATGAAATTTTAACGGGCAGACGAAACGTTAACGGGAACAAAAACGTGAAGTTGCTTCCGTGAAACTGACTCGGATCAACGTATGTGTATTCTGGAAATGTGTATACGTATGTGTACTGTTATCGTCCATACATGTGCACGTTAAGCTTGATTGGAATTCTTTTACTGAATACACAGTGTTTCCCCGAATACGGCGAATCTGAAAAGTTCTCGTACTGAAAACGGAATTATAATTGTGTTACTAGGATGAATTTTGGAAAACGATGAATCTCCCTAATTATAATAGAACCCACAAACTCTACTATTCTCATATCTTCAATTCCACCCAGAAACAAAAACTTCAATCCCTCGTTTCGTAAAGTATGGTCAGATTTTCGTGTTCAATAATTTTGGATCTGATCTAATTAATCAATTGTGCAACCATGAATTTTCAACCCCCCAAAAAGTGTAAAATTATCGCTAAAAATGACTTTCCCTAACAAAACTATTTAAATACAAAAATTCTCAATTTCCCAGTGATCAAATCCAAATCAATCATCGACCAGGAATTAAACGAAAATTATTATGAATTAAAAACACACACACAGACACACACACATAGATCGTCTACAGTCACAGAAAAAAACTGCAGCAACAGCGTCACCCGTACACCTGTGTGTGTGTGTGTGTACGTCGTCTCTACGGCTAACAATACACACACAGCAAAACACAGGGGCGAAGCAGCTTCGCGGGGACAAAGGTCCCGGGGGAAAAAAATCCATCTCTTCAGGACGGACGAGCCGAGGTCAGCCAAAGCTTACGATCTCGTGGAAACCGTTGGCAGATTTCCAAAGCTCCTTCGGCCAATCGAGCTGCCCGATAGCCTGCAAAACACGCCGTCCTCGCGATATCTTCACAATGCTGTGGGAGGAGGGGGTGGATAGAAAAAAAAGAGCCGCTGTTCGTGAAATTTTCACATCGGACGATGAATCGGGGCCGAAAGAAATCGGCGGAGAATTGCGCCCGGAAAGTTATCGCGCGTCGCTGTTTTTCCGGGCCTCGTGGAAACCCCCCCCCCCCCAGTTTTTTTTTTTTATTGAGGGGTTATTTAAATGTATGAAAATATACGTACCTGCGAAAGATGTGTATAAGTGTAAGAAATATAGCTCGGCACGGATTCGAGACGGTCGGAACTGCGTGTACGTAATGGGAAGGTGTATTCTAGTCCGTGGAATTAGAAGGGATATCTAGAAAGTGGATACGGGCGACTGTTGGAAATAGCTTCATTCGCGGCGAAACGACGGGGGTGCGGTTTGAACGCTGCTGTTGCTAATAACGGCTAACGTTTGTAATGGACTTTTTACTGACAATTGTGAGTTTCTCGGATTATACGAGTGTACGTGGGACTGGGCATAGATTTATGTAGCTTGATGTTGGTCGATTGTTGTTTACGTGAATAGAATAAAATTAAATGTCGTGGAATCAAGATTGAAAATTATGGTCGAGTAAGGGCAAGTGAATAATTAAATTAGAGAAGAATAATTAAATTTCATCGTGCAATTAGATTGAACATATGTACATTTATATATGTATCATACGTTGTACTATTTAATTTTGATGGAATATTAGATAAGACATTCATAGGAGAAACGTGTAAATAGAAGAGTATTATTAAATAATGATATTTGAAATATAAGAAAAGTCAATTAATCAAAGTTTATTCGATAGATGTAATTTCCCCCACGTGATCCACGTTGATTTAATCCCACCGTACGTTTTTCCAATGAGAAGTTCATTATTTCTTCAACACTTTTTAATCTTGATTACACGAAACTTTTTCCCTTGGATAACAATACCTCATCTCATTCTTCGTTTCCACCGTCTTCCTCCGCCGAAACCTCATTTATTTCCTCCAATCAACCGTTCTACTCGTGTCGTAAACTTTTCCTACGATCTATCATAAATAATTCCCATCCAAAAACCGTGGATCGCGAAACGCACCCGAAGCAAGTGCAAACATTCACGTTCAACCTACATATACATATATATGTATATATATATATGTATATATATATGTATATGTATACGTATACATATATGTATATATGTATATGTATGTATTTCGGTTATGAAACGGCGTTCTGCTTCTGAGAATTCAACAAAAGGTGCAAATTTCGCCATTATCCTTTATGAAGTTACACTGATACACCTTGTACTACATATACACATACATATACACGTTCAACAGTACCGCATATTCTTTGATGATATTACGTCCAAACTAAGGGCTATAGAACTCTAACGACTGGATACGTAAAAGCGGGATTCCCAATGGATGTAACCTTCATTATAATATTACCCTTTGTAATGTATTGGTCATTCCCCCTGGGCTTCCGTGGTAGTTTCCGCGGCGTATTTCGAGTTCTGAAAAGCTATTTCTATTTCGAGCATGGAACGATGTAATTCTATATTCCGTTCATACCGATGTATCCTCTCACTCAACCCGTTTTTTTTTCTCTCTTCTATTTTTTTTGTTGTTGTTTCCCTCGGTTCTACCGACGCGGTGAAAGGAAATTACCGCTTCTATTTTTCAACGCTATTCTCTATTCACTGCTTCGATTGCTGCTCGCCAATCTTCATTTATAACTCAAAAGTAATCTTTACTGATATCCCGCCACTGACCTCCCACCCCCCGGAACTCTCGGATGCCAGTACGTTTTGTTTGTAATTCACCGCCGGTATCGAAGCACAATTTCGCTTCCACTGTGCATTTAAAGTTTCACGAGAATTACGTGCGTTGGGTTGTGTAATCACGGCGAAAGAAATACGAAGTTTTACAATTGTATATCCGGCATTAATTTCTCGGTGTTCGATGTTTCGGGGAAATGGCGTGAAACAACAGGTGGAGAATGAGAGAGGGTGAAGGAAAAAAAACATGGGGAGATTTCGTATGTAGGATGCGCAGGTGAAGAACCGGTAGGCGGCATGGATTTCTTGTCATGCATGAATGCACGTATGGAAACCCCTAATCGAGCGTACACGAACACGTATACACCGGGAGAAAAACGTATATATACGTATTTATATGTATACATAGGTATATGTGCATGGTGTTTTGCAAATAAAGAAATTTTTAGCATTGGCAGATTTTAGGCAGATCCGAGGCAGATTTTAATAATTAATATGCTTCAGACGCACTTTATTTATTAAAATATATTTATGTGGTTGCAATGTATATAAAATTTTATTTAACTATCCGATATATCGTGGAAATATTGTATTGTCTCAGTATATGTATACGTAGCGTTATTTTCTTTGTTTTTGACACTCCGAAATCACGTTTTCTTCGATTTGACGGGAAAATATGTTTCGCACAATTTGACAAAACTGGTATATTTTAATTGGAAATTCGACTGAATGAAAACCTAGTTCCATTTACCCATAAAATTTCAATCCTAACTAGATCCGATTACCCCCGTACCGAGTGATATTGGAAAGTCACATTAAAAAATGATAAACCGTGAAAATAGCTTGACTTTCAAATTATCTGAAAGACTATCGAAAGACATACTCTCGTGCCTTACCTGACATTATAAAAGCAGTACGCTACTAAAACCCTTCCCCGATTAAATGAAGTTTTATCAATTCCGCCCAATTTCCATATACAAACTGCAAACTCTATTAGGATTCATAGAGACCCGTTCTAAACTTGGCGTGGACCTACCGAGGTTTCACAGCTTGTGTCAGTACTTTCCAAATACATATTATCATCCTATAAAATATATTACCACGTTTCAATATCTTTCCATAAGATAATAATTATTTTCAATACGTAAAGAATATCATCATCGCCATTTGTTCCCATGGTGAACGCGGTTCCGAGTGGAAAGAAAAGAATAGACGAGTCACACTCGTGAGAATCGACAATCTCTCGTTCGTCATTGTCGTCGAAAACATTTGCTCAGCAGCGGCAGGCAGACGGTGCATAAAACTAGGAAAGAACGTCGGTCGAACGAAGCTAAAAAGACCGTCGGGGATGGGGGGGAGGGGGGGGGGTGGTTGGAGTACGATCCATCAAAATCAAAAAAGCGCCGCCACGAGCACTGGCGGCTCGTTTACTTTTCGGTGGCTCTTCGCAGGTACTTCGTTATTTTTCGTCGCGTGGTCGGTCGTCTTCCTTTCTACCTGTTCACTTTTTATTTTTTCCTTCGTCTTCTTTTTTTTCAATCTCTTTTTTTTTTCCTTCTTTTACGCGACGTCTGGGTACGTTTCATTAGCTCGGTATAAATTGTCGGAAGTGGAGGAAACTGAAAGAGCGCTAGGATAAAGCGAAGTGTGAACAAATAGACGGGAGGATAGGATGATAATGAAAGAGAAAAGAGAGAAGCGAAGGGAGATAGGGCGTATAACGAGAGATAGGGAGAGAGGAAGAGAAGACCGACGTCCTTCGTGTTTGAGTAAAGTCGTCGAAAAGTCCGAGTGCATTCTGTTTATGCACTTCCGCGTTTGGAACCCGGCGAAAACTCCTTTTCGCAGACGCCCACGCAGAAATGAAATAATAACAGAAAGCGAATCCTGCGTGGCGGATTGTCGACGCTTGGAAGTTATAATATTAATGCATGCGCTATCTAGGAAATACATTTATCGTTATCGTGATCCGTTTGCCCTGTAACGAATCAGATCAATTGAAAAATCTGAGACTGGATGTATTATAGTTGGAATTGAAAGGTACGATGAAAAATTGAGAGATTTTTCTGTCGTAAATGAGAGCGTCTTTTTTTAGAATTGATTGTGGAATGAGTTAAATAAATTTATTGATAGATTTTTTAATAGGAGAGTGATTATATAGAATGATTAGGTATATTCGATCGGAGAGAAGTTTCATAATTGTGCCGAAATTCTTGCGAAAAGTTTTTTTTACCCACGAACACGATGCAAACAGCTGTGAGCACAGTGTCATCGTTATGAACGATTACCTCAATGATCGTCGTCTAGACGGTATGCTTTTTCAGCACGTTTGCGGCGCGACGTTTATGAAAATCGTGAGCTATAGTTGACTGAAAACATAATTGTCACGCTAATTCTCTCGTTAACCCCTGCCGGATGTTTAGCGAAATGATACCTTGATATTCAACTGTTCTCGTTTGTTGGCAAAACTTATGGCGTTGGAATTAATTGACATGTACTACCTATCAGAATTGTAAAAAAATATAAATACACAGTATTTCTATGCAGTCATCGAAAATCTGATATATCGATTTGATTATTCGTATATCGATATAAAAAGTGATACCCATTTAATTAATCAAATGCTAAAAAACCCTTGGCAGTTCCAAAGAAATCAGATACAATTGGAAAACTATAAATACACAGTGTTTCTATTCAAAATCATCGAAAATGAGATGTTTCCATTCGATTACCCGTAAATCGACAGAAAAACTGATACCCGCTTAATTATCCGAACGTAATGTTATACCGAAACTTAAAATAAATACATACAATCACTACAAGTCTGCTACATTTACATAAATGCTACCTATTACATTTTACTGTACTGCACACCTACACACATACACATACATGTGATTCAACTATCGTATTATTACAGCCTGTAATTACTTACTTCGTAATCGTAATTGTTCATGACCGTTAAGCCATTACGTTACTGACAAAAGCAAATAGAAATTCTGCCAGCTATTATAACCTCACTTAGCGGTGTACATTATGCTAAAGCAGCATTAGGGCAGTTCTGCGAGTGAGTACTAACGATCCCATATGGGTTGGCACTAGAACTCCTATGATATAAACTACTTTTGAACGTTTGAGTTCCAACACGTCTGTCCCGATAAAGATTTTAACTCGCTTATAAAAGTACTTACCGAACAAGAGGAAAGCCAGATAAAGAGGATTATTCGTAGTACTTTACGCACAATCGATACCGCCACGTATGTACACACACTTTTATTGGAATCATATTCCGTAAAATCGTTATGACTCGTTCGAGGTGTTGGTCAACTTTGATTATTTTTCGATTTGTAAACCGTGGACAATTAACAAATTTCTTTCCTAATTTCCGACTTATTCCACACCACGAAAGTTTAGTAGATTCGGGGGATTTTTATTATTTTTTTTTTGTGATTAAAGGTATTTATTATGGTTGATAAAAATAACATTTGTTATCACGATAATTGAATCGCGTAAAGAGAAATGATTTTACAAATACCACAGTGTCGAAATGGTCATGCGAGTAGCTTTAAGTAAAAAATGAATTTTTCGATACCGTTTTAAAGTATCAGGGAGTGGGAACTTATAAATATTAAAAAAGCGATTTTGTTCATTTTCCTCTAGTATCCGGTCATTGATATTCTCGGCTGATTTTACACCGCGTCACAATTATTCGACTGGTTTATATTCAATTAGTCTAGTTTGCCTCCATTTACTCCACATAATCGTCGTTCCCCTACAGTGAAGTTAATAGCTGCAAATTATTGTCCAATTATCGTCGAGTACAATTTTAAAGCGAGTTTCGATGTTCCTATTAAATTTTCGTAAAACTCATAGAAACCATTCTCGTTTATTTTCTCTTTCTTCCGTTGGTACTCTACCATCGAATTATAATCTTTTGTACACATACAAGCGGCGTGATTTTTCAAACTGAAATTTTCAAATGTACACCTACGTACATTTCGCGTATTTTAAAGAGTGACATGATAATAAAATCTAATTAATGTACATTAATATTATCTATGTATCTAACTCAACCGAACAGGTCAAATGACGAGACATTAAATAAATCTTCTAATTTTTAGAGCAATTCTAAATCAAACAATTTTTAGCCAGTAATAAAAAAGCTGCATTTCTTTCACTATAATTCACGAAAAATCATTAAAAGCAGTATTTTTAGTTCAAAAATTAAAAACGTTCATTTAACAAGCCGCAATTTGTTCAAAGTCGAGAATCCCTCGAACATATCGCTAACCAATAAAAAATTCATAGTTCACATATTTCGTATCAATATTCCCCATCCTCACCGTCCTATAAACTACCTGATTTTCGATAGTAGTACGCGAGGAACACCTGGAATTGCTGTTCTCCAAAGCATCGATTATTGTAACCATGTGCCGCGCAAAATAATGGAATAATCAAGTATATTCGCAAACAACTGGGACCTGTCGGTAATCTGGGTCCCTGTACAAATAACCGGGGAAACACAGAAACGTGGAATAGTTGTTTTCCGAGGCTCGATGTAGCTGCCGATCGAATGTTCGTCTCCAAAGCGTCGTCCTTGTTGTATAATTGTTGTTCCGTGAAAGCCTCTTAGAAGGTATCGCACTTAGAGTGATTGTCGCGATCGATTTGGATGGTGAATACTTGTCACCGTGCTACGAATACCTCAGAATGAAAGCCTGTGACGGTATTCGATCACAAATGAGGCGCAAACTTTGCCACTTTCGCTCTGTACACGGCAGAATGTTTCGTTTCTACAACGCTGAAATTGCACGGTTTTCAGAAATAATTGCTCGTCCCTTTAGATCTGATTAAAGGGTCTGATGGAAATTTAATTAAGAAATTGTATAGACGTATTGGATCGTTATTAAATATATTTGCTTCTATTATATTATGAAAAAAAGATATTAGAAATAATTAATTGTCACCTCGGATTTTATTAAAAGAGCTGATCATATTTAATTATGTAATTGTACACCTATCGAATTGTTTTATATTTTACATTGTGTCTATTTTGAAAAATAAAAACAATTGGGAGTAATGAATTTATTATTCCTTTTTTTAGGTAATCTGTTTTGTGTAGTATGGCGATGGTGTGTTTTGAGTACTGCATCGTTTAGATAGTCGCTTGTATTGCTAAATTATTGCCAAGCGTAACTAACTCATAATTCCAGTAACATATGTATAATATGTAGCTGTACGCTACAGCGAAAGTTGCAATGTTAAAATATAGTAACGTGTGCTTCAACATGTTCACTGACCAAGAACTCTTCGGGGAGTATGTTTTAATTGCTGAAAATGCTCTCTCGACTTTAATCTCGTTACATTACCAAGCAGCACATACCAGCAGCTTTCTCTTATTATTATACATTTTTTTTAATTAAACACCCGTTGCCGCACGCCGCGTAACATTACTTTCAGTTTTCATTGTCGAGCGTGGTTCGGAGTTTTGTAATAAATTTATTAGCACCGCAAACGTAAATTAAGCGAACCCAACATTCGTCTTTTTAAAAAAAAAGAGAATCGTAAAATGAAATATATGTGCGAAATAAGTAAAAAAGCGAGTTTTAAATCATTTTGACGTAATCACGAATATTTTTAAATATAAAACGTCACATCCTGGGACGTAAAACTTTATAATTAGTTAGTATGACGGCGTTCGTTAAGTTTTTACGATTTACACGAAAGTTACAAGTTCTATAGAGTGGAGAAACTTAAAATTTTGCCCTTTTAATTGGTGAAAAATTAATTTTTCTATTTATTGGTTCAAATTATGTTGAAAAACATGCAGAATGTAAAATTTGAGTCTGATTATTTTGCATTATATTGTTGAAACAATGAGTTACAACGTTTCGATAATCCACTATTAACTGATTAATTTCCCCAATTGTTTTAACTTCATTTGGAATTTCAAACGCAAGCAGACGATAAACGTTTCGCTAGCTGCAACTAACGCTAACCTCGTTAGCCCAGTTAATTTCTTTTACAGCAGTTCATAAAGTACCCATCGGAATGTGTTAAAAATTGATCACCAAAACTTTCAATTTTGAGTGGCAAGTTTCCGCCCTTAATTAAAGGAGTGAATTTCACTCAACATGTTCGGTTGATCAAGAATTACCGTAAAACACGCAGCACTCAGTGCTTCTTCTTAAACGCACATCAAGACATTGAAAATATTATACACCGATCAGAAACTACCCTAAAAACATATTCACACTACATACACATACATATATCCCAAGATTCCATTATCTCATTATCAAAGTAATTAATATATCTAAAATACCCTACAAATATATTCACACTACACATACATACATACATACGTTCCAAGATCCCATTATCTCATTACTAAAATAACAAATATATCTAAACCACTTTAACAATATAGTTACACTACACATACATATATAATATACACTACATACGTATATCCCAAAATTCTATTATCCCATTACCAAAACACTAAATTACCATTAAAAACAAATCAACACAAACTCCAATAATCCTTCCAAAAACGAATAAACACAAATAATTCCCTACATTCAACAATCTCTCTAAACAAAACACCGTATCAAACGCCGAAATAAAATATACCCCACCTTCTCATTAATAATCAAATAAAATTCAGCCGCCCTCGCGACAGTCGGGTTAGCGTCTCGATTAGAGCGCGTTACAAAGCAGCAGACTGCGAGACGTGGGGGGGGGGGGGGGGGGGAGAGAGGCGAAAAGAGGAGTCGAAACGAAAGGGGTGCAAGGGAACGGGTTAAAATCAGTTTAAGCGAGAGAACGTGAGACTCGGGCGCGAGGAGAGGAGAGAATAATGGATGGCAGGCCCGTAGTGTCACGTGCAGCATACCGAAACCGCGCCGTCCACACTCCCGGCTCTGTTAATCAAACGGTGTATGAGGTAACCTGCTGGAAAAGGGGGGTGGGGGGTGGGAAATGGTCCTAAGGAAACGCGTATGGGGTGAAAATCCTGATGGGGTGATCTTTAACCCGTTGATAGGAGCGAAAGAACGATGTGAGTAACTCTCTCTCTCTCTTTTTTTTTTAAAGAGGAACTTTCAGTTTGTGTGTAAAAGTTGGCCGAGGGTGGCAGGGTAAAAATAGATACAGGGGTTGACGTGGAAGAAAGTGGGATAGGCATGTAGGTTAATTCGTAAGCGGGTTAACCCTTGGATGACTGACGGAATACAAATGACGTAGTTGACTGACTCTGGGCTCCATGAATGACCCCGCTGGGAATTTTTCATGATACCCACATGCAGAGTTTTTGGTAGACGAAAATGTTTATGTGCACTGTTAGAAGAGTTGTGAAAGGGATAATGGATGTGTGATGGGTTTCGAGAAGTAGTTTGTTTGAAATGTGCGATATTTGAAAGCACACGGTTGGTAAGTATGATGGAGTAACACTATAACATTATAACTCTGCTGAGAGTAATATAATATTAATTATTATTGACTTTTTAATGTACGTAGGCAATTGTGATTAAAAAATGTCGAATTTATTATGACGAAACGTATATGATTTAGTTTTAAAATGATAGAAGACGGGATTTTTTAATAAGAAGAATTGATTTATCAGTACATTTTTTTTGAAATTTCATTTGAGATCGTTATCAGAAAAAATTCTGGTTATTATTGTAATTATTCTAAACAGCAACGCGTAAAGTTTCCGCTGTTAAAATAATTATAGGTTTTTATTTCACACTACTATTTCTTTTGCCCGTTAACACACTCGATATGTTCTATTTTTCTCTCGTCGTTAATGTTAGCGTGCATCTGCATTTTTCACCTCGAAGTTGCTAGAAATCCTTCGAAAAAGTATGAAACGAAAGGGCGGTTGAAATTTATGAAGACGATTTATGTGATATGTGAGCAGATGCTGACGAAGATAGTTAAACCGGCAACGAAGTTTTAATTAAAAGATGTAACAGACAATGAAAGTAGTTTGAAGAACACCCAGATAACTTGGCGTGATATTAATCGAATTAAAAGAAACAAATTAAGAATTCGCGAAAATTGTAACATCCCCAAAGAATATTTCTTAATAAAACACTTTACGTATCATTTAACCTTCGTGTCTGGCATAATTATACCGATATTAAAATAAGCTTGTCGATATTAAAATGCTTATCTCTATGAATTTGTTTTATAAATTAAGACTTTCGAGTGCAGACACCGAGGAAAAGAATATGTGCTACTGATTTCGCACCCGGCGACGAACTGTAAAGCAAAAGCAGAAAGACAAAGAAATACTTGACACATATGTAAAGACGTCAAAGGGAGCGGCAAGACAGAGACAAAGGGATAAAACAAATTTTACACGTGGCAATAAAAACTGCAATTAGGTTGAAGTTCCCTAAAGAGAATACACCACCTAACGACTACCTTTAGTAAAACTATTTTCAATGTGCATCTGTTTAGCTCTTCGCTTGCTCATTTTGAAAACAACGAGCGCACAATTTCCCGGCATAGAAATGTTTCGAAGTCTCTATCGCAATAAAGAGAACGGTATTCGTATCACTTTCTGTTCTCCGGGAATTATACATTTTGAAAATTCTGTTAATTATTCTATTACATAATACCACTTTGCCACGGTATTCATTCTTATTCATTCTTTTATATGGTCGACAGTCGTACTTTCATGAATTTCAGGGAAAATGATAACACATTTTTCTAATAAACGAATATATATATATAAAAAAATGAATATTAATTTGAGGCCATGGTTTGAAAAACGGGGGATTTTTGTAAAAACGTTAATTATCTTTTTACTCGCATATGTTAGATCACATACTGTATGACTATAGTTTTTTCTAGAATTTAATTTCAAAGTTTCGAAATAAAGGTATTACCTCTCTCGTACTCTACTCGCTATAAATTTAAATAATACGAATTGCATAGACAGTGCAGTCCGAATTTTCTTCACTTTTCTTCAGATTAATAAACCAAACTATCCAAAAATACCCAACACATCGATACTCAATCCCAAAAATACAAAATCTCACTCTATCGACTTTAACCAACGCACTATTCCCAATGAAGTTCTCCAACAAATTGCAACACATCGAGTTCCCATGAAAATCATTAATTCCAACATTTAATGCGTCAAACGTAAATCACACAGTGACCCTATCACACTTCCCAATTAAATCGATCGATCACATTCCAACAAATTCCCGTTAAAAATCCTCAAATCCACGGAACGAAATGACCAATCCGTCGTTACTCAATCCGTCCGTCGACCGTCATGAAACCTACGCCTACCCGGCATTATCGAAAGCACCAGGAGCGCACACGTACACATTCACACACATTCACACACATACATACAACACACGTATCCATTTGGAAACGTGACGGAAATCGGGCGCGTATGCGAGGTATTGTCGTACACCCACGAGTCCCGGGATCACGGTGGAATCCTGTAATTCGAAGGTCCGATCATCTGTAATCCTCGATCACTATTCCGCCGGTCCCCCGAACTCGAGACTCGATTATCACACGCAAGATATTGTGCTGGCCCGTGCTGACAGATCCCCGTCGACACTCGATCAAACCGCGAATCGGATTGATGGAGTTCCTCGGGCCGATATTACGCGCAATATGGCACGCGGTTAAAGATTCAATCGAATTCGATTATCGGCTCTGCGGTCAGATACTCTGCGGCCTTCAACTTCGTTGAAAGATTTCCCAACTTGATCCGTGTGCATTTGGTAATTTGTATTGTGAGGAAAATTACACTATGTCTGTGTGTGTTCGATGTGGTTGTGTTATAGGATTTTAATAAATTAAATTAATCGTATTGTAACAACTATAGTTACGTACTTATTAATAGAAACGAACATACCTATCGGATAACACTATAGACAAAACCGAAATGAAAAGTACAGTTGTCAGGTTTCTAAAGCAAGAAAGGGGATTCTCATTGACACTCTAATTTTAAAATATCATTTTATTCGATGTGGTTGTGTTAGAGGATTTGGTTGAGTTGCACGCAATTTTCGGGGACTTACGTGGAAATTCGAAGATTTATCAAAGTGTGCGTTGGGTAAAAGTCCGGTGGAGTATAAGGAAGCTTTTCATTGCGAGACTTTATCGCTGGATGTTGAGAATGACGCATTGTGTGTTACCGGGGAATAAAAGTGTGGTGTAATTTTCATGAGGAGACCTGTGTAAGTTCGATAAATCAAGGAATTCTTAAAGGATCATAAATTTGCTTTCCCTCTCATATGTTATAGGCAAGGTACCACCGGTTGTCTTACTGACAGATTAAGATAAGCGTTATTTATATCGGGAATATACTGCGAAAAAATCCTACGAGATAAAAGCCTTCGGATAGACAATAAAGCACGTTTATAACCGAAGAAACATATTTTGATAGTGAAATAGACGCGTTCTTTGTTTAAGGGAGACGTCACGATATCGCATGTAATTTCGATGAAAAAATTGGTTCTTTTTATGTGTTTGTCTCGACACATTAAAATAGAAGCACTTGAATGAAAGCAATCAATTGTAATCCACAAAAAAATAAATATATGTATATGCATATCGTAATATCTACAAGCGGTGAATTAAATCGGTGTCAGACAGAACGAATAATTAATTAATTTATTCAATGAGCCAAAAGGAAGAATGATACACTTGAGAGTACCGGGAGATAAAGTGACTTTACAGATTCATAACCGACGATAATATTTTCCAGCATAAAAACTGATGTGAAGCGCACCACTTTCATCATTTGGATATTTTCGTGCTTTTCCACTCGACGTCAAAGAGGCCTCCAAGAGGTCTTCAAATTTAGATCACAGATAATATACATTTAAGTATCCTGCATGCAGTATGCTGCGACGTAAAAAAGTTCGACTTTAAGTGTATGTCTTTTCCCAGCGCGAACGGAGAGTAAATTAATATGTATCTATGCAAAGTTATTCCGTCACGTTTCGGAACAACGTGAACGTCAACACCGATTAAAAACAACTATATACAATGAATACATGATAATTAAAAAAAATAGTTTTTCTTAGACAAATCTTTTCTCTAAAATATCCACAACTTCCTATCATTTCTCGTGATATAAACGATTCAGATATTTTAAGTACCGACAGATTTACAAATTTAATTACCAAATTAATAAAATAAATGAAATTTATCGTATCGTAGCAACTATATGTACTTACGTACTTGTTAGAAAGGAAAATACCATCGGGTAACACTAAGAACAAAAACCGAAATGAGAAGTACAGTTGTCAGGTTTCTAAAGCAAGAAAGGGCATTCTCATTGAAACTCTAATTTTAAAATATCATTTTATTCATCCGTCGGCGCACTTTGCTACGGTAGTCGGGCAAGGTAGATATATTCTTGAAGTACCTATTGCTTTTTCTATTATACGTGCGTTTTTTTTTTATTCCACTATACACTTCTTTTACGCGGACCGCAGTTTTCTACCGGGTTTCGTAAAATTAATGGACGATGCAACTTGAAGCGCCCTTCCATATCGCACTTCCGGCAGTAATTACCTAACGAAAGCCACGTAATACTTCTTATGCGAACACTATTTTCACGAAAAATGAATAAATCCTTCTTGACGTTCCGCCGGGGAGTATTTTATTTCAAATGCCGACCGCGAAAGATAGTTAACACAAAGAAACGACTTTACCGAATCTACGGGCAAGATGACTATTAAAAAGCATGCATGAATTAATCCGGTTATGAAAAGTTCGCTGGCGTATAACGAATACACCCCGTAATGAGGTATTTCTTTCGATATATATATACACGAAACCCCGGAGATCCCTAATGTAACTGGAAAGTAATTACAAGCATCCGTGTAATACGATGAAATTTACTGTGTACTGCTACGTTCAACGAAATTTTCATGTCTGCGTGTACACGATGTTTGTTTTTCTGCGTCGCGTAAACTCATTTCCATACAACTAAAGCGGATTTTGTATTATACGTACAGACACACATACATTGGGTTACAAAAGAAATAGTACTGGCTATGGAAATCAGTTTCACGAAGATTTCAAATTTACTTTCAAACCTGAATATAAATTTTAATCAACTATCATTCTTTAATTAACACGTTTCAAATAGTATAGATAAATCCATAATACATATACTCATTTTTTTAATTGTATTAAACCTACTCCAATTTTCAAACAAATTTCCTCCACGTCAAACTGTCTCATCGTCATGAAGTAATTAAAAAATTCCATCGCAAAGTCATTACGATTACACGTACATCTACATATACACACATACATTTATCCATAAAATCCTTTTTTAATCCCAACGCAGAATTCCGTCCCCGGATACCGTCCGTCGAAAAAACGGAGCGTTTCCGATAACGGTAATTTTACACGATTCCAAAGATTACAGTCCGCTAATTAGAAACTGGGCCAATCGAGAATGTTTATCGGGAACCAGGCTATCTCGCCGCGGACTTATCGGTTTTAATGACCCGCGACGCGGGTCCCACGTTTCCCCTCAAACGTTTTCCGCCGTCCGTTCCCGATGTATAAACCAGTCGGCGTGTTCGGAGCTAATTTGTTACACGACCACTCAGCTCCACCCAGCACTTAATCGGACTGACGACCGAGACAGCTGTCGCGAATTAATTTGCCTTGCAGGTGTCAGGCGCAGATCCGCGCCGGCAGGGTTGTCGCTTCGATTCGACCGATCGGAAGAATCCCAACCGATTACCAGACGATCTTTTATCGAACGTGTTGCGCCGGCTATCACGCTGAGTTTTTTTTTTGTGGGAAATTAACGGCTGACTTTTAGTTCGATCGAAATTAGGAATTTTGAATAGGGTTTAAGGGTTACGATCATATGGGAAATTAAGTTTTCGTTGATATTTTATTACGGGGTTTTTGGAGTTTGTACCATAGATCATTTTAATGATTGATATAATGTATAGTAGTGAAAGGAAGAAACACTTATTTGGCCCTTTAAACGATATGATAAAGTCAAATAAATTAAAATATTATTTAATTATAATTTAAACACTCAATCAGCCGTAATGAGAAACTGTTTTGGAATTGAAAAATTTAGATTCTGACGTTTCGGTCCTATGTTAGACCCTCTTAAGGGAATTTTCTTACAAATGTTTTTTAGAGTTTTGCTGGAATCAATTCACAAATGGAACTTTTTTTGGAATAGGAGATTAGATTAAATGTAACATGATTAGATAGGCATGAAAGAGAACCGATGAAATGAATGAACTGATTCGAATGCAAACGTTTATTGGGACAGATAGAAACTGCGAAAGGATTCGTGTGTCCAGAGTATTTTATACTGTATATATATGTATATAAAGGAATATACATAAATTAGTATAGCCTCGGTTAATGGTCAAACAGAGTTTAATATACACAGGCGTTTGCCAATATTTCTCACGTTCTATAAATTAACTTTGATATGTCAGTGGTTTGCTGTATCGATTAATTGTAGGATACATTTGAACACTACTGTGCGATTAAAATGCGAAAAACGTATCGGTAGACACGATATTATCGTTGCGTAACGGAACCAGGTCAATGAATATCGATATCGATGCGAATGAGTGTAGAAATCCGCTATTTATTTTCAAATATTGGTATCGTGCTGGTTTCGTCTTCCTTTAAGGAAATAATCTCGAGGGAATGCAACATTTTCTTCGTACAAAAATAAATAATCTACACGTTTACTTGAAACCACTCGTGAAACGTTTAAATAACGAGATATGAATTACATTCGAATCGCACGGTGTAAAAAAGAAACTCGATAAATCCCGCGGAAACAATAGGCTTGAAAATCAAACGAACAAACGCCCAACACAACAACCACTTTGTTTATCAATATTGATTTTCCCGGTTGAAATACTGTGCTCGCGCGTTACCATTAACACAACGTGTTTCATTATATGATTTTTTTTTCTTTTTCTCCAGTATTAAAAAATATCAGAAAAAAACTTTCTAGGTTTCCGTGTCGTAACTTTACATACAACCAAGTAAATACATATATACATTATACGTATTTTCGAGGCTGTTCGTAGGCGAACTATTTTTTTTTCTCCGCGGCTTTAGTTCCGCGATACATACGTCGCTGAAAATCTCGAAGAAAAAAAAAATATCAAACAACCCGCGTACCTACACGGTTTACAGAAGTTTATGTAAATGTACGGCGCATAGAAATCGCGAGAAAAGAAGCGAAGAACGGAAACCACGTGAAGCCATTATTCACTTTCAGAATGACAATGTGCCGCTCGTCGGAGACTCGCGTTCGACATTTTTCGAGATAATCAATCCGTGTGACCTTTCGTTCCCGTGACCTCTTCCGCACTTTTCCCCCATCGAATCGAATAAATTCTTAATGGTGTCCCGAGGAGTAGCCGTCAACACGTTACTGACTCGCTCTCGCAACTCATTTAAATTCATTGGCGGCCACGTTGCACCCTCTTCTTCTGTCATGGTGTCCCATACGTGTTCGATAGGTGACAAATTAGGCGAGTTTGCCGGCCCCGTGATAGCAATTCGACATCGCGACGTATTGCCGCTCGTTATCATATTATATCGAAATATATATGTATAGTAAAAGGTTGCGGGGGTGGCGAATGGAATTCTAATTTAGAAAACCGATCAGCGAGCCAGAGGTTTGAAAATTTTAATCGTTCAACGGATCGCCAGGGTATCAATATTGCAAATTGAAAGTAAATTATCAGCTTGTTTTCTTTCTATTACAGGTATATGAAACGCGGACTGTAATGACTGGCGAACGGTTTACCTGTAATTATTCAAGTGGTTTTACACTTGAACCTTACCATCCGGACGATTGAAAATTGTTTAACGTTATCAATCGGTAAATATTAAACGCAAGTAGAAGGTAATCGAACGATTTAACCGTAATTACGGTCGTTTTTAGTTACTTACCAAACAGATCGTTTTAAACAGAACGTTTCATTACAGTTTGAATATATTATTTACGGTTGTGAGTAGAATTTTATCAACGTGTTACTGAGATTATAAATAAAATATCTTTTGTATAAAAGAAATACAACACGGAAGTGTGCCTGTTATAAATTCTGAATGTATAACGGGATACAAACTTCTACTCCTTAATGTACAATACGGAAAACATAAATTTCTAACACTCCCATATAAATTACGGAATTGTACGGCATCGAGCTGTTATACATCTTCTGTCGCAAAATTCAGCTGGCTGCCGACCAAAAGTCACTCCGCGTGCTGAAGTTGAAGCATAGGACGACTTGAAATTTATGATTCTACTTTTTCACCCGCGGACTCTTCAACGTTACCGCATTTCCATACACGTACAATATGCATGCATGTATGTGCATAACATTACCACCCGCGTTACGGCGATTACACGTGATTTCTTGCGTATCTGGACGAACATGAAATATTTAACACCGATTGTAGTTCCAATCGTGAAAATCTCCCTTTTAGCCGCGGTGAATTGCGTGTCACCGTGATATTGAATTTCCCCCCTCCCCCCCAATTTCGTATTGACCTACATACAGATGTTACGAATGAAACTTCAAAGCGTGTGCCGGTATATACATATACTGTGTCAGACCACCACGTTTTTGTTTTTCAGCATTTCCGTGGAACGCTGTTTTTCGTTCCGATGCTGTCACTATTAAGATGCAAGCGTATTGTTCGATATAGCGGAATAAACGAAAACCTCGTGGAAATGTTGGAACAGAGTACGGTATGGAATTTCTGGTCAGTAGTAATGAAAGTTGTTTTGACTTGTGATCGAATAAATAAAGAAGAAAAACAAAAAAAAATTGGGAAAATTGAGTTCGTTAGTTTATGGTACATCGAACAACGCGATGAACTTTAATGTTTGCAAAAAAGCATACGACCTGATCCACTTTCCAATTTAGGTTTGACAAATATATTGTTAATTGAAAAATACTTTGATGTATCTGGAAGTTTTAATTACATCTCTGCCGCTGTATCGTGGAGCGGTGAATTTTTTTTCCCCCAAATACAGTGTATGTACTTGAAATAAAATAAAAGTGGTAGTAACAGAATTCAAAAGGAATTCAAAATTTATGAAATGAAAGGATCCCTCGACCACGGCAAATTTTTCACAAAAAAAACTTATACGGATGTTTCCAATAGCATTGCACACAGACTTGTAATCCAAATACGTCGATCCGTGTGTCTCTCGTGTTACAGTTATTTTATCTGTTAGCTCACATGCACCAAAAAAAAGAGAGATGAGAGGATACGAACGGAATGTATATAGCAACGACATTTAATAATGCAACCAAATATTTCGCGGATTGCGATAACACAGAAAATATAAAAAGATCAGCTTGGCGGTCAAAATGAAAGGAATTGTTATGTTTCATAGAAATATCAATTTCAATCAGAGTCGTTCCGGTTTGAAAACATTTTACATTTTCTGGTCGGAAAATTCAATTGTAATCTTTCGTTGTTTTTTGTTCGAAACCAAATGTTTTTTTACGAGTATTCTTTTACGTTAATATATACCTAAATTCTTTTATAAATTCCGGTCTAAAAATTTCTCTGTTATAGTTGAAAATACCATATAGTTCATGACTCTTAATGAGGTACTGATAAGCTGAAAATTGTCGTATGCCAAGTAAATAAAATTCACGCGGCCTATTATTTTTTAAATATTTCTTTACCCGACAAAGTAAATAAATCTTCGACTTCATTCTATTTCACCGTAAACACGCTCGCAACATGGCGCGACAAGTAAATGTTGGTAAATTGCAATTAAAATCAGACATCGAAACATTCTACAGTTTCACAAAATAAAAATAAACGAATTAAACGGTTCGTTCAACGAATCGAATAAAAAAAAAAACTATTCGCAAAGGTACAAAACGATATTGACTTATACCTACACCCGTAATACGATATCGGGACAAAAAAAAAGAAGACTACCTGCGATATGTATATATGTATTCCCATATTTGGAAAACCATGGAAATGCCCGTCAACAGTAAACTGCGGAAAATCAAATTTTACACAGTCAAATAACCGACTCAATCACAATTTGCGTTCCTCGCTTTTAAAGACAATAACAAACACACAGACTTTCGGAAATACACAGACGGACTGCCGAATGGCTTGAAAACACATTCTCATAAACACAACTTCGTACGTATTCGCAGACGAGCCGAATTCCGAGGAGAAATACCGTTTGCCATTCTTGCGAAGTATTATTACATGCATTAAATTTGCTTATCGTGCCATGGATGTAATTCGCGAGTGTACCCAGAGACATAAAACAACTTTCGACAGTTCCACGTGTATGTAAAGTGCATGTACACATACGTTCCGAATGGTGATGGATACGGCAGATGAGACGTAAGACATTCTGCCAGAAGCACGAGACAATGGAACACTATGAGTCACATAATTGCCGGGTTCCGCTCCGATTCATCGCGGATGTGACAGTTATTATGAGATTTATCAAAAATTGATCATCATCATCATCATTTCCCCTGCGCTAAATGTCGTAATTATGTAATACCGTTTTTAGCCAGTGAAATCATGTGCGTTACATTTTGCTTAAGTACTTAATAATAAGGAACGTTAAATAATAATTTAATTACTAACGAGTATCATATTTTCCATACAAAATAATTTGCGTTGCTTAAAGTGGGAGTTACCCAAATTGATTTTTCAATTTCGTATTTGTAATCGAATTTTCTGGAATAAGTGGAAAATCTATTTCTATGAAATCGGAAGAATTTCTTTTTTTATGGTACGATGAAAAACGATATTCGTGTGTACTCGGTGTACATTTAGGACGTATCCTCAAAGGTACGATTCTGGGGCAATTACTCTGTTAATCAAAATGCTAACATCAATTTACCGAGATCACGTTTAAATCTCACCGAAGTGCAGTCACGAATAAAACCGGCAGCGTCACGTTTAAATCCGCCGGCTTCAGGGGAGACGCTAAACGCGCACCAATAATCCGACAACCTCCTCGGATTCATAAATAAATCGAAAGTAAATTAAGTGGAAAATGTACGGGACCGCTGATTGAAATTTTTCAACCGTTCCTTTCTTTGAGAGCTCCAGCCTGATCTCGTAGATACAAAAACATGCGGAAAACTGTTCGTATATTTAGAAAATCGAAAAAATTATCGCATTATTGTCAATAATTTTGGACTTTACATTTTGTTGGACTAAAGGCCATCGTTTACGTTGTGACGTCGCAATAATATACTTTTAGCCCACTATAGCTGATATCGTTTGTAAAAAGAGCCTAAAAGTTCAATTGTAATTAATTCATTACTTTAATAGCAATAGTTTAATACGGTTTACTTATTTTCAGTAATAAATTTTCGGTTCTTTCGTCAAACTCGTAAATACCAAATTAGTGTTGTACTTTTCATAAACCAGACGATTAACTATATTCTATTTTACAAATTTCATCGGTTCGTTATCAGTAGATATCACCATACATATGTATACATATCCAAGGTGTATCATATCATAAATAGTGGGACCTTTTTTCAGTATTAATAGTATCAAAATTAATACATCCAAACTATCTTTTCCAAGACATCCATCCTCTTTAAAAATTCATCCCACACCTTACATCATCCTACTACCCACCAACCTAACACAATTCACCACCTCCATATAACTCCCAACAAACAAACCAAAAAAAAGCACATAAAAAAACAGATTCTTCCTAAACTAAAACACGTGTCACATTTAACACTAGAACTACCAAGGGGATCAAAATGACCGGTTCCATATTTCTTCTAAGAATCGCTTAAGTTTATAACAGTGCAATTTCCAAAATTCTTCATAACCATGTTTCTCTATGCAAATAATTAAATCGATCAATTTACTATTCCCCTTTATTTCTTTGTTTCAAACATATTTATCCAATGCTTCTAAATATACCGCATTAATCCTCGGTAGTTCTAGTGTTAAACAAAGTATACATCAAAACAAAGAGAATCTCCGTCACTCACCTAGGGGCAGTTTGGTCCCGGTGCTCGGGCAGCTGGGGAAGCGTGCCCTGGGTGTGCGACGCATCGTCGGCGACACCTTTAATCCCGCACACTTTGCCACTGACAAGTCACCCGCACATACGCACACCGGCAGCCATGTCCGGCCGCCTGGCTGGCACTGTTTCCTTTACCATTCGACCGACGACATGATCACTTTCCGACGAACGATCGTTCTACGTATCGAAAACGGCGATCGCGGGGGGAGGGGGGGATTTTCTCTCGCGTTTCCAAGAGGGACACCAGGTCTCCGGTCCAGCACCCTTCTCGAAGTCAGGATGATGTACCCCGGATATCGATTCAACGAGCCAGTTGAACGTCGGCCTGGATGGCACTTGAATGAGAAACACTCGACGAGAAAATGTCAACCATCGTTTACTCTCGGTCTGCGGGACACACTCCACGTGCTCTGGTTCTTTGTCCCGGCTTGACGGAGATTAAACCTTCGCTTGTCCTTGTAACCCCGTGCGATTCTCATCCTACGGAAATCGCGTGATCGATACACCGCCCACTAGGAGTTCCGTGTCTTTATTTCCCGTTTTTATTTTTTTTTCGTTTTAAACTGTGTTTTCTTAGCGTACACGTGTCACTGTGTTCGTTATTTTTCTGGTTATCGCGGTCGGTTTCGATGTCGGACGCACTAATTTAGATCGCCAGCGCATCCTCGCGGGTAATTGTTCATTGTTGAGATGATTAAGGGTTGGTTCATCTGGAGTTTTCACCGGGAGGGTTCGTCGTGACGGTTGCGGGGTGAAGACGAGTGAAGTTCTGAATGGAAGAAGGTAAATTTACGGTGAGACATACAAAGAAACGTTCGTTGAGTAATGGAGAGAATTTTTTGAGAAAGGAAATTTACGTTAATAAATTCGTTTGTATAGTACACGTAGCGTTTGCTTTTTTTTTTGTTTTCTATTACGCGTGAAAGAAGCGATCGAGAAGTGGGGATCGCTAAACGAACTCGGTGCGCACTATTAATTAATCACCAGCTGCAAATTGGATTTCATATTCGATCGAAAGGTATCGAATTTTTCATTAGTATGCGTATCGCGACCGTGTGTTCAGATTTTAATGCGTTCATTTCATCGTACCGTTGATGATACTAAAATCCGTGAAAATAGTGTCGGACCGAAAAATAGAAGGAAAAGGTATAGAAGAAAATTAAGGAAAACAATGTTTCGCTTAGTCGAACCGCTAATTCGCGGTACATGCGTTGCAACAGTCTCTCTCTCTCTCTCTCTCTTTGTCTCTCTCTCTCTCTCTCGATCTCTGTCTCTCCTCCATACAACGTTCGAATTTTCGGGAGCGGTAAACGAGTAGCGTGTACACTGTTAATTGCCAGCGGCCGCTAATTGAAGTTCGTATACCAGTCGCTCGGTATCCTGAATACCCAACGGGACTTTTCAGATCGAAATTCAAACGTCTACGGAAAACCACCGTGTCGAAACGGAAATGGTCAGCGGCATCGTGACACGTTCATTCATGGAAATACAACGATCCGCAGTATCGACGTAGTACTTCGTTACGTGATTGTCTACCGTAAACTCTGAATTTACGTCGATTTGTGAATTATACTCGCCGTGTATATATCTATACATACATACATACATACATACATATACACGTACGTACGTACGTATATACACACGGTTATACCGTCGAAACGCAGGAAACTCGTCAGTGGCTCTTTACACGGCGTAACGTCGCCAGCCGATAACACGAATTGCATAATTGCAAATACAGCGTGGTTAACATTACCGTTCAACACTTCGTGTTATTAGAGTTTACTCCCCCCCCCCCCCCTCGTCGTATCGCCGACCTCGTAAGGGCGTATGTATGTATGTATGTATTTATCTCTCCTGTTTGTCGCAATTCGTTTGTGTCTGTACTATCGTCGCCGGGCACGTTTAGAAGAAGATCGTTCCCGTAGATAAGTGGTTATGCTGCGCAACATAACAATTGAGCTTAAACGTAATCCTTTAGAACGGCTGCATGTCCCGGCGACATTAAACCGTACTTAATCAGTTACGCGAAGTCAGTTACAGTGGGGCGTGAGCCGCGTACGAGACGAGCACGATGATGAAGCGTGAGATCCTTTAGAAAGAGGATGAATATACTTTCGCCCGTGGGTTCTTTACGGTTTTTAATACCCATCGAGATCAGAGAAGTGTTGCGAGTGGAACGCGTACGTTTGTGAAGATATGAATTCCCCGTGGACAGTGAATTGGATAAATGAATAAATGTGTATTTAAATTAAAAACTTGTTTGACGATTTACTTTTTTCTAACGCGTTTCAAAAACCTCTTTGATTCACCGCTGGCAATTGGTATTATTATCAAATTGTATGAATATACTTGTCAGAAGTAAAGAATAATAATATATGAATATTGATTAAGTAGTCTCTTGTTCTTAAAGTTTAAGAGGAACTACTTACAATTTGGAATTTAGTTCATTTTCTTTATCTATGATTTAAACGGAATATAAACACTAGAATTTGACTTTTTTTTTTAACTCGTCCGGACACTGGTCAGTTCTGAACATCCAATGGTTCCTATAATAGCGGTCCAGCAAGCCCTCCATCCTATCGGTACTTATTATTTTCGATCAGTTTCGATAATAGAACCTGACGTTCTGAAAACTGGAGTCGCTCGATAACAATACGTGCTCGCGTAACCGGGACTTATACGCTCGACCGTAGCTCGGATAATAAAACTCGGCATGTAAGTTCGAACATTCAAATCCGTGTATTAACTTATACATATAAATCGATCGTAGATCAATTCAATTCCACTACATTTACATAAATATCCCCGATTTATTTGATAACAGAATCCCCGATGTTTCAACAAATGAAAACCTAACCAATCCCAACAATCATTTTTCACTGACACATTCAATTGATCCATAGCTCCAAATTTCACCTAGATCGCTGTAAAATAGATCAGCAAGACCAGAAAGTTTCATTAACACTAAAAGTACCACGAATTAATTTGGTACATGTAAAATCGTTGGATAAAGGTTGACTGTAATAGAAAGATATAAATGGGATAGTAAATTGATCAATTAAATTATCTACATATAAAAGATACTTATGAAGAATTTTGGACATCGCAGTGTTAGAAATTTAGGGAATGCTTACTAGAAATTTGGAACAAGTAATTGTGACTGTCTTGGCAGTTCTACTGTTAAATCCCCGAACGCTCGTCGGCGAAAGTATATCTATTAAATCATCGAGGCGTGTTGCCGACAACAAACGTACCCAAGTAAGTAACTACGTGCCGTGTAATCCGATTTCGTGGAAATCCGCCGGCCGACGCGACGCTCCGAAAGACGGTTTCGACGTTTCCGGTCATGTCCGCCGCGATATCCGACGGTGTATCGCACCTCGGACGATCAACGACGCGATCGAAACTATAAAACTGTGCTCAAGGGGGAACCGGTGCATACTTCCGCGCCGTTTTACGACTTCATTAAGGCGCCGTTACGAGGTGGATACTGCGGAGGGAACAAAGTGAGTACTTACACAGCGGCTCCGCGATAAACCGCGTCGATTTATGAATACCGTGTGAGAGAGAGAGAGAGAGAGTGAGAGCTTTAATGGCCGTTACTAATAATTTTTCGCCGGCGAAGATAGCTTCTATCTAATATCGCGCGAAACTGTATCACGGTTAACGGGGGGATGGGAAACCTGTAGGTTTTCGGTAAAGGTTCGGATAACACCACCCTTCCCTCCCTCCCTCCCTCCCACCCCCTGAAAGGGATGGAATATCGTCTTGATGGAATTTTAATTCGTCTCGTGGTCGTTTGCATGACCGACGAGACTGCGGATATCGGAATACGAAGAAACTATCTAGACGACGTTGAAGTATGACGAGAAAAGAGAGTGAGAGAGAGAGAGAGAGAGAAAGAGAGAGAAGAGAAAGGGGGAAAAAAGCATTAGACAGGCGACATAGCGTCGCGTTTCGTACGTTACAAAAGTTCTGTGCGCGTAAACGTGCATGCCGGTGCATATATTAAAAACGCAAAGGAAAGATGCATTCTGAAAACGTATTCAAAATTCAGTTTGTACAGGGTGTCGGTGGCCGTGATATTGTTCCGTTCGGTAAATCCTGTCCTGACGTCAGATCGAGTTTAGCCACGTTCACCGGGGGGGTATAGCGTTGCCTCCACCGGAATATAACCGAAGATTGTTATCCATCCGATACGTCTGGTATGCAAATAACGTATATAAATATGGATCCTTCTGGCGTATGTGCGATATCAATGAATAGTTCATCGTAATGAACGGATAGTCTTGCGAGGCATTGACATAAATTCGACGTCAATAACGAATATATGTATATCTGCTGTGTCGTTCGATTCGGAAACTCGTCGACGTTCGCGATATCTTCGTTTAGGTATAATAAAAAAAAGAGAGTAACTCTCGGAAACAAATTGGTGGAAAAATGAAAAAAGAGAGAGAGAATAAAAAAGAAAACTGTCAATATTTAATGCGAAATAAACGCAGTTCATCAGATTTGTGTGTATCTCGCGATCTAATAGCAAATCGCGGTTTGACGTCAACGCAAATTCACATTGGACGGGCGCGAGTTATATTTGTGTTTTTTTTTCGTTTTACTTTTTTAACGACGCACAAAAACGTTACCTACATCCCGCCCGCTCATTGCCATATGCTATGCAAACAATCTGTACACATACATATTTATATACTGCGGATACAGCGGTGATAAAATCACCATCGCGATGAGGATCGGTCCGATAGAACATTTAAATTTTCGCGACGACTCTTTCGGTGATTTGCAAAAAAAAAAAAACGAGAGAGAGAAACAGCACCAGCACCACTACGAGTGTGTCAACGATGATTCGGCAACGCGTTCTTTTGAAATTTCAAAAATTCACGTCATCGTTTCCAGTCCGTGAAAGCGATATCCCCTCCCCTCCCCCTGCCCCATCGCCCAAAACCTTTCACGGGGTGGGAAATTGCTCGTATGACGTTTCTTATCGCGGTTGTTCGGTATACAGCGGCGGATCGGTTTCCCGGGATATTGATTTGATCGCAAACTTTACCAATTAATGGTCGGTCCGCTTGAAACAAACACAGATATACAAGTCTCGAACGCCCGATTACATCCACCGGAGCAAAGTAACGAAATACTCTGCCGACGAAAGATTAGTTCCGTAGAGATTCAAGGTCAGAACGAACCACTACACTTGCCGACAATTTATATGTATGTATACATATACGTATTGACATCGAGCTAGTCAAAGGGCGGGCTTTTAAAATAGATATCATGGATTTTCACGATCGAACATGGATAATAATAAATATGAAAATAGTGTTGATAGTAATAAGAACAAAAATGAATTTCGTTCCCGCTAATTAAAGGATGTAACGATGAAAGTGACAACGTTCTGTGTAAAATATTTCTGCCGAAACTTTGAAAACGATCATTTCACCGCCGTGGTCGTTTCAGCGTTAACCTAACGGGCGAATGGCGTTCAAATACGTGGGATCAACGGTTCGAAATATGAATGGGTTAAATAAACACTTGGCCGCGGACACCGCGGAAAGTGTGTCTTTTTTTTTCCACATCATGCCCTTTTGTAAATGACGTCGAACGGCGAACCTTTGAATTACACGACGCGCGTTGAAAAATCACCGACGAAGTTCACTGCGAAACAATTTCTTTTCCCCAACGTTGGAATTTTCCCGTTACGAACTCAGCCAGACGAATGTCTAACGAGAAAAAGAAACGAAAATGAATCTCTAATCAACACGGTATTTTCGTAACGATGCGCAATTAGAAAGCGTTCCGGTATCGGGCTATAATTAATCTCCGTGGAAAATCGATCTTCCATCGGCGCCTATCCAAACATCGATATACCAATCTGCGTGCCGACAATGCGAAGCGCTCTTAATCGTTTACCGTCAGTAAAACAATCACCCCCGGCCTGGGTTTCCACTTTCCCACAGAATTCCTATTCACCCCCTTAAACACCGATACCGAACTCGAACGACGACTCCGAACAGCCGCCAAAGTCGGCGAAAACGCCACGAGACAAACCGTCTATCGTCTGACAAAAACGGTGGAAACAAAAACCCCCCCTAAAAAAAGAAGAAAAAAACCAAAGAACAAGAAAAAAAAAAAACTCCATCGAAGCTCTCCTAGCGTTGCCAAGTGAAAAGAGTCATCGCGACTCAGCCGGAAGAACCACTTCAAGGCTTACTCGGAACGACTGCGGGAGCCTTCTTCACGGCATCGTCGCGGCCACGTCCGTTACTCTCCGGGTACGTGGGGGGGGGCGAAAAAATGTGTTGTCGTTCACTCCGTCGGACGACGAAAAATCCCCGTGGGCTGTTCCCGGCTACCGACGACGAGGCACACACGCGTGAAACAAATGAAAAACGCCACCGCCGTGTGGCCGGCTGAACTCACAGGCGACGCCGGACCGGCGCGCGTTTATTTCCGTCGACGGAAACGTGACACCCGGCGAACGCTCCGGAGCTGCGTAACCGTCGCTCTCATTGAAGAGTCGCCGGCGGACTGCGAGAGAGCTTGTACCGCACGAAGATGTGGCAGCGGTGGAAACTGGCTGGGTGGATCCGGGGGGAGGCGTGCGCCGGAGGGAGAGAGAGCGAGAGAGAGAGAGAGGGAGAGAGTGAGGACGACGTGGGTGGGAGGGAGAACGATTCAAAGCCGTGGAGGGTAGAGTAGATAGAGAGAGAGAGAGAGAAAGAGAGAGAGTGAGAGAGGAAAATGGAAGGGTGACGAGAGAGAAAGATGGAAAACGTTTCCAATTGAGGGAGGAAAAGAGAGAAACAGATAGATAGATAGACAGACAGAAAGAGAGAAAGAGAGAGAGAGAACCGGTAAAAAGGGATGTGAAACGTGACAAAGAAATGTGATACACGGGACCGTGGAAATAGAGAGAGATAGGCGTGCAGATAAAATTAAGAGACGGAAAGAAATAGAACGGCAGAGGGAAAGAGAAGTAGGTTATACGGAGACACCCGTCTCGTTTCAACGTTCTCTTTTTCGTGGATTCTCTTTTTCCAATGGTTTCGTCTCTTTTTAACCGTCCGCGTTGCCGTTTTTCCTCCCTGTTTCTCTATCGCTTCTCTCTCGCTTCTCTCTCGCTTCTCTCTCGCTTCTCTCCCGCTTTCTCCGATTCTATTCTTCGCCGCTCTCCCCCTCCCCCTCTCTCCACTCGTCACTCCTCCTCCTCCTCCTCCCTTCCCCTTCCCCTCCCTCCTCTCTTTTGCACTTTTCTGCATTCCTCGTCGCGCACGCGTTTGCTCCCCCTTATTCGGCCGCCCTTTAATGCGTTTTCCGTTCCTTTTCTCAGCCGCCTTCGCCTCGATGTGTGTTTCCTTCTTTCGGTCCGGCGTTCCCAGCGCGCAAACTCTTCCTCGCGGCGCGGTTCAACGTTTTGCAACCCGGGGAGCGTCTCCCGGTGACGCTCTTCCCCGGCCGATATTCGCCCCGCGGATCCTTTGATTATCGGCACAAAACGAAGTGGGTATTGTGCGACCGGCGAGAGAACTGGCTGACATCGTTGATAATGCAATTTCCATGGGCCGCGTGGTCATACGGGGATGAGGAAAGAAATTCTTTCGCTAAGATTCAAGGGGATGTAATACGCTGTCGGCTTTAACGCGCCCGACCCGCCGCGCTTTCTCGAAGACTTCTTCTGGGACCGGAGTGCAGGAGATGATGATACGTTGTTTGGTTATCTGGTGACCTTTGTTTTTGGGCACACTGGTTTTGGGGTTATAGGAATTGTGTGTGGGTGTTTTTTATATTGGAAATTATTGTGAAAAATAATAATTTTGGTTTTTTAATTGACTGTGTGTATTGTTATTTAGCCTTTGTCAGCTATCCAATTTTTTAATACTAAAGCTACCGAGGTGGGTCTAATGAACGGTTTCAAATTTTTTATTAAAATGCCTACATGCAACGTTATAGCTTTCAACCTTAATTTTTTTAAAAAACATAAGGAAAATATAGTTCTTTATGTCAAATTAAGCATTACGTGAAATTAATTGTGAAAGTTATCATTTTTATGGATACGATAAGAATATGTACATAAACTGTCAGTGCGTTTAGTATTAAAGGTATGCTTTTAGAATTAGAATTAAAAACATATGTGACCCACCCGTGGTCCACGCTATCAGACGAAGAAAACTAGATGTGTACCACCGGTGGTACTGAGTTCAACGTGTTAAAACACATTTTCGCGAACGATGGGAATTTCAAGGATTCCTTCGATCGAGTTCTTCGCGTGTATTATCGGTAAGATAAAATAATGCTTCGTTTTATTCGAAACAAAGTAAACTTGACTCACTTTCGTAGGGTTTTCATGAGAACACAGAGGAAGACGGGTGGTTGTACTGATATGCAGGTACGAATGAAAATATAATTATGTTTTGAAAGTTGGAATAGAGGCGTGATTAGAGGCGGTGCGGAAAGTTGTTTCAATTGAAACTCGACAACGTGGACGGAGGAGATGTAAATGTGTGTGTATGTATGTGCTTACAACGTAAACGATAAGAAAAAACGCAGACACACACACACATATACATATACATATACACTGATTCGTTGTTGCTTCGGTCACCGATATAGGAAATTAACGTGGAAACATATTTTTCTTAGGGAACAGCTTTGCCGGCGCAAATATCTCTCGCGGAACAATTCAAAAGCCGCTTATGAAATTTCAGTGATTAATATACACTATGCGCCGTGAGGATGGCACATCAAAGAGCATGCTCACGTACCCCGTACCACTTTGAAGATATTTACATGCATTCAATCCCGACACGTCACAAACGCGTGATTACTTTGACGGATAAAAGCTTCATAGATTGATTTAAACGGTTTTGTTGCAGGTAAGTCTATACTAATAAAATATGTGTTGCATCAGTACACGAAACAATCGGATTATTCTTTCGTAGTAAATTCATTACCAAGGAAGACCAATGTTTTTTCATGTTGAACATCTCCAAACAGGTACTTTGATTGATAAAATCTTTGTCTATTGTTTTAAAATTATCTATATAATATTCAGCAATTTAATAATTCATAATTTATACCAGTATTTCCCCTTACCGATGAAACTGGGTAAATATGCAAATTTATAGAAATTGTATTTGAGTTTCTACGTGTAAAATCTGCAATTATAACAAATTTGTTAATATTACAATTTACCCGGTCGATTTTTAAAAGCACACATTTCAGAGTGTTGTGAGATCATTTTGCACAAAGCTCTTTACCTTATTTAGACAACGTGAGGTAATTTAATCCATGCTTATGCGGTACACTAAGCCACGGTGACTTACGTGGCTTACTCGTAATTCTATAACTATTCGTGATCTAGGACAGTTTATTCGCAACAGTCTTCTCCGAAAATTGATAGGGAACGTTCGATAAAATAACAGCCCCGATACCAGACGAGTTTTACTTATTCATGGAAACCGGGGAATCCACACCCCGAACGACTTGAAACTTCAGAATCTCGCGGAGATAGACTACTTAATATTGTACAGAATCTTCTCATATTTTACATGACAACGGTATCGCCCAATTAGCTTTTTTTCTACATTGTGTAACCCGAGTCCCTATCACCCCTGATTACACACTTTTAATATCGAAGAAATGTAACATATAAAAAACGCGAAACAGTTCAGCAAAAATAATTTACGCCCTTATGTTTATTACTCTACTCCAATCACTTTTCACCAATTTGAAAAATTTATAAAAATCAGTAATACATTCTGCATAAAAAAGTCTACATTTCACGCGAAATAATCTAGTGTACATTATCGACTGAACGTTTATTATAATCTCATAGATCGTTTCACAGTTTGAAACAACAGCAGATGTTAATTTGTCTAATTAACAGAATCACTGTGCCAAAATAACCGCTCGATGTTTGATATTTATCTTCAAGGATCAACTCTTCGAAAATCTGTCGGAAATAATTGACAGGCAGATTTTGATCGCCTCATTATCCGCCGGAATGTTGAAAGGCAGCTAAATGTATCTTAAACTGACGACAGCGTAATAAGAGTTTATAACCACGGCCACCGAAACCCACGTTTACGTCGATACCTGACATTTTACGGAACTTCGAGATGCTATATAATCTCCGGAGCGCCACAGTTCGCCTTACAAATTGTTTGTTTCCAAGCGATCTTGCTCCGATAGTTGAGAATGTTATTTACAAACTTCCGGTCCTCCCTCGCTTTCGTCTTTCGATCAATTTTTTTCTATTCACCGTTAATTAAACATTCATATCCCGCTCGGTATTTCTCGGGAGAATACTATGTGTGTTGAAAGTTGACATAACCAACACACTGTTAACCATAGACGAACTCATCGGGGAATATGTATAGTTTAAATCAACGTGTGAAATTATTGGGACGAGAAATTGTTTGTATTTTTATTATCAAACTTGTGAATAGCGTGTATCATTTCCCTTTGCCTTGTTTTCCTTTTTCCAACATTTTCTATGCTTTGTTTAAACTGTTTAAACTGTAAAATGTTTAAACTGTAGCTAACAATAAGAAGGAACTTCTGTACGAAGAACGATTGTATTACGTGCAAACGAAATTATTGATATTTACTAATACAACGGATCTACGTGTTTGAATGTTAACGTTCATAAAAAAATAGTCAGCGACAGGCGTTACCTTCTGCATAAAACACTCGGTCAACAATGCGTTCAAATACAACGCAACTCTGCCAACATACGCGCCACGATTCGCCAAACAATAAAGCTACAATTGAAATCCGTCGCGATAAATAGTGCTCGGATCGGCTCGGCCCGCGATCATAATTATTCCGTTAACGTTTATTACGCGTAAATAAACAAAACGCCATTACGGTGTAATTTCAACAAAAGGCGAACCAACTTTTCGCCGCGATAAATTCGTTTAATTGACCGGCAACGTTTAAAGCCCGTTAGAAAAATACGCGGAGTTAATAAAAAGCGTCATCCTCGGCTCAAATATACTTCGTAAATGTGAACTACGTGGATTTTCTTTGCCCTCGAACCCGGTCTCGATACCTAGGGGGGTATCCTATGGCGGGTCGATTGGACGACGAAGCTTTTAGGAAGTAAACCTGCGACCCAGACACATTCTGACGTATGATACGTGTACGGGGTTTTCTTCGCGCGTCGTCGACGTGGAAACGCTCGCCCTAAACTCTCAAAGACAAGAACCTCGGCGTACCGCAAGTTTCGAATTTTCGGTGGTAGACACAGGTTCACTGAAAACCTCGACTAACATCGTCTCGCCGGGTAATTTCCGCGGTCTTTCGAGCTTCATTTTTCTCGCCAAAAGTATCGTAGAAGAGAATGAACTTCTCAAAGAAATTTAGAAATTTTATTATTACGATGAGTAGCTGGAGATATAGTTAAAATCTGTTAACACATTTGCGATGGCAAATTTGTATCGTTAAAGTAAGGATTAAAATGATAAACTTTGTTTTGAAATTTGAATGTTGTAATATGTGTGTTGTTTAAAATAAAAAGATTTTTATAGTTTTGTATACTTGCTTTATAGGTAGATAGTGGACCACTTGTTATTATTATGCTGAATTTATTTAGCATTATACGTATTAAAATTTTGGTATGATAGAAAAAACGGTTTGCATCTTTCAAATCAGCGCACCCAATGAATAAAAAATCAGCTTTCAGATTGCAAGCGCCAAAATGCGTGTTTTGCTGAGTTATCGAGAGTGCCTAATGTAGCCGCATTCAAAAGCAAAAATTGTAAGACGTGAATTCACGTCAGCGGTCGCGAGAGTGTTAATAAATACTGTTATTCTAGAGAGAATTGTAGTAGAATATTAACGAATAAATAAATAAATTGTATTATTTGTTTGATACATGCGAATGGAATTATAGATAATCGAAATTAATTACCGTTTAATTAATGTGGAGATTATTTGAGTTGTACACGTGTGCGATGGTAGATAGTAGATGCTGAAGTGTATGTACATTTAGTATATTATGTGGAGCACTGAACAGATACATAGAAAGAACATTACAATCCTGCAGAAACTTCGTTTCCCAATTCTCTGACACGTCTTGTAACACACAAGTTGATAGTCCGAAGTTCGAATTCCCTTTGAATACCTGTAGGTTGTGTCGCAGCCTAGACAAACACGAACTGTGTTGCTCGAGAAATGTTACGGGGATACTGATCATAAAATTACCAACTTGATATCCGACTGACATTCAGACTTCGTCTTTCGTTAACAGAATTACGGATTAACGTTGCAATAAAACAAAATATTACGGATTAACGTTGGAACGTAAATTTTGTATTATAATAAACATCGTAATAAATTATATCTTTATAGATAATAAACGTTCGGCGTTAATAACTCTTTTTTTCTTTTGTTAAATGTAGCCGATGATCGAATTTGCATAATTCGAACAAACGATTCTGATTAACTTTTTACATGTCGAATTTCCAGGCTTTGTTTAATAATTTGACATACAACGCGGCTGGATGGAAAATATGTGGTCCGTAAAACATTTAATTTTACAGTTCAGCAGTATCTAAATTTTTCTTTACAGCTCGTCAATCGCGTTATTCGAGCGATTTTTCATTGAACATGTTTACCAAATTCATTGTTCGATACACGCCAGCGGCGCGGTATGCTGAAATTTGAAAATATGAATTGCACGGATCACTACGTTCGCACGACAAGGGAGAAAATAATATATATTTCATCTAACGAACACAAAAAATTACGAACCTTTACCCTAACGTTACATCAAATTTTTAACCCATTTCACCCCTTATTTATCAATTACTCCCTCTGCCCCATAACACTTTATAGTCTTCGTTTCGTGGTCCCAACTTATCAATAAAATATGGCCCAATTCCAATATTTTCTTTTTCTCATAATTGTAATATTTTTTGAAAAATAAACTATTCTTAAATAAAAATATACAAACTTTTGTCTCAAAAAATTAATTTTAAAGAAACATATTCAGTAATACGGGACAAACAAAAAGGAGAAAATTATCAAGTATTATGGAACAGAGGGGGTATTTAAATATCATTTACCGTACCTAAAAAAAAAACGTCAAAAATTCAACACGACAATCTCCCGTTCGCCACGTTAAATCCAACGTTGTCGTTCTTAGACGTTCTAACGTTTTCTCGTCGTTCCCAGCACAATTAACCGTTTACGTTGAAACTTCTGCCGGTGGTGCCGGATGAAAACCGTTCGCAGTTCGGTGAAACGCGTTTACGACATTGCGCGAAGCGTCGGGACGTATGACGGGCCGCATTCCAGTCGACGGTTATGCAGTTGCGTCGGTCTGTCGGTCCATCGATATAAAAGCCGGCACTGACATTTTCTTGTCTTCGTCTCTCGCGTACGTGACGACCGGACAAAAAAGTTCCGCGGCAGTTCTGCTAGCTCCATTCGACCGGAAGTACCGGACATCGGATGAAATACGATTGCACGCCGGTAAGCGCACCATGGGGGGAGGGAGAAGGGGGATGGAACGTGGGAGGCGAAAGAAGACGAAGAGAAAACCGGTGACGAAAGGGGAGGTTGAATGTCGCTCCACTGTGTGTAGCAAAAGGCTGCGGTTACACTCGTATTCACGTGAATACATATGACAATCTATCACTCGTATCGACGGTACACCGAATCTGAGTTTGTCGATTGTTTTATTTCGAATATTCAAAATTTACCAATAGAAAAATTACTGTAAGTACTTTAAATTAATAGTAAATGTACCGACAGTTTATGTACATATTCTTATCGAATCCGTAAAAATGATAACATTTACAATTGATTTCACGTAATAATTAATTTGGCATAAAGAACTGTATTTTCTTTATATTGATTAAAGAATTAATTATGGTTGAAAGTTGTAACCTTGCATGCAGGCAAAAAGTTTGAAACCGGTCGTTTGACTAGCCTCGGTAGATTTAATGTTAACCATGATTTCTTTTCGTTCGTCAATTGGTACAAAAATAGGCAAACTTTTTGCAGAAAGATTTAATACACAAGTACCATGAAAATATAGAAGAAAACTAAAGGGATAAGGTACGGTTCGGTCATCAGCATGAATATTCCAGCAACCGCATATTTTCCCCTTCTCGCTTTGTTTAACCGGATATCACGGCCGGTTCTAGTTGTTATTTACGTCGGGCAATGAATAACAATGAACAACAGCGTATAGTGTATGTATCTATAAATCCAACACCGGTACGACAATTCTCGGTGGACGGGGGGGGGGACAGAGACGACGTCGACGTCGGGCAAAGGACGGCACGCGGCGCCGCGACGGGAGGATGCATTAAAAACGACCGAGAATGGAACCGAAACGAAACGAAATGACGGAGAAACGGACGCGATAGTAGCTGGCCATCCGCGCGATCGTTTCTACGTTCAGTTCTCTCGCATTCACGGGTATTTTCACGTGAACGATCGTCGCGTATGTAGATCGTATTGTTGCGAGATGGACAACCCTGTTCGGCTTTCACTCTCTCCCTCTCTTTCTCTGTCTATTTCTCTCTTTTTCTCCCTCGCTCTCTGAATGTCCCTTTTTTTCACCCTTCGCGAATCCCTCTATTTTTTTTCTACGCCAGCAAAATTACGATTCGTGCAAACAAAAGGTGTGTGATAAGCAGCCGCTCGGAAACGTGATTCCGGCACTCGGTTTTTGACGAGCTGGACACGTAGCGTTGCGAACGAAACGATAGAAATTGTTAACGGTCGCGGGATGAAAGATGGCAGGGAGCCGCGGCAACGGCCCCCCGGGAAAGTGATATCGAAGCGGAATTTAAAGTAAATGTTCAATCGACGCGGTTGTACTTGGCGCGATACAAGGTTTCGCACTTTCGCAGTGGATTCAGACGTACGGAGACGGACTGTAGGGATATTAGACTTCTGTAAACGGTAATTAAGCGTTCGTCGGGACAACTTGGATTTCATATTTTTCAAAAATTGTGCACCGTTGTGTGAGAAATTTTAAATAAATTTCTATAATTTTTCTAAATAAAATAAAATCTTTAGAGTGTGACAGTGTGTTTGGTGAAGCAAGTAGATCGAGGGTTCCACTTAAAGTGAAGTGAAGTTTAAAAAATGTTATGGTAAGCCCCGAACTAATACTATCTATATAGCATGTTGTAACTTTGCTTTTCCTGCATAAAAAACTCTCCTTTACGAGAAGCAACAAATTTGTTTAACCATAATTTTGTTACAAGCTAAAATACGTTTTAAACATTTCGGAACCTACATAAAATTTTACGATATATAAATATATAATTTCAAAAGTACACATAAACAATTTATAATTCATAATATTAAACCAGTTGCAACTACTAATTCTATAACGCTCAAATTGCCTCGTTAATTAACACACATTAATTACCAATGGATCTATCAAAAGGATCAAAATGACCGGTTCGTTATTTCCCATAATCATCGCTCCTTTCAAATACACACTTTTCTACAACTTGTTCTGAATTTTATTAAAACATATAAATAAATAATTCTATAAAATACTTTTCTCCCAGCTTTCCAAATTTCTATTTTCTAATACACCTACGACACACTGTCACGAGTCAGGGAGATTTCAATATTATTAAAAGCGATTATAAAACTATGAAATCGAACCAACGCAAAGAAATTCGTCGCGGTTTAGACAAACGAAAAAACGATAACGTTCTTTCGCAGCCGATCCACGCGATTCTTTCGCAATAGCGAATTGCTTTTTCGAACCAGTTACGATGCGACCATTAACGTACGATTCGCGACAGCATAGAAAATTGACCCGATCTATTTCATCGTATACACCACCCACTACTGTATTTATATGGCGAAACAATGCCGACTGTTTTGTCTTGTTTACACGTATCTGTGTTCCTATTCGCGCCGCGTGTCTGTGTGAGGTGGCACCTCGGTGTGAATATGAACGGGCACAATACTTTCGCGAGCCACTTTACGAATGAATTTCGACGTCGATATCCCACAGCTGACCATGCTTCGTTGTGGGTGATACACAAACATCCACTCCATCGAATATCGATGCCACATTGTTTCACACCGAACGAAACCTCCGGGGAGGTGTACGCTACGGTATGACAATATTTTGCAATTCATGTATGCGCCTCTATACGTTCGGCGATCATTGCCGGCTTGGGTTCGGGGCTAAGATAGTTTTACAATACGCCCGCGAATCGTACAAGAATATAATAGGCGCGTTACCGCGGTTATTGAAAGGAAACCGCGGTGGGAAATGTCTGCCATTTTATATGCCAGTTGAAAAAAAAAACTACATTCCAGCGATGTCTTTTGTATACGATTAACACAATGGCGTTAATACAATGTTCGCGGGATCGTGTAAAATGATTTATAAGACTCCATGGAAATTGTATATTTTAGAATACCGAGAAATTATATTTTATACCTTATTCCTCGAATTCGTGATATTTTAATTATTTTATAACGTGAAATGATGAAGTACATTCCGTACGAGGAATGTCATAAAAACTAATCTGTGTAGTAATGTATTATACGCGTTCTAACAAATAAATTACATCTTTATACACTCAAATTTTGCGTTATTAAATTTTTCCATATTTTACAATGTAATTGTTCCGGCTGCATTTTACGAGAAAATGAAAATCAGTTTCATTTTTATCAATGGAGTAGAATTGTGCTATCCACGCTTACTTAACTTGACTAATGAGTTTTGTAATGATTTCATGGCAACGTTAGATATCAAAGTATCACAATAAGCTGTACGTTTCGAAGCCGTAATCGACTCATACATCTTCTATCACGACAATCTTCATGCATAACGTCAGTCACGTCAAGTTTTCATTTTCATAAATCTGGCCTCCAGCGTTTTCAACGACCTGTCGTCAAGTTAACGCTTTACTCTTCCATCTGGCTCATATCCGTCATCCCGAGAGTATTAAGAATAAAGTGCTGAAATCATTTCGCAGGATCATCTTGCAGATTGCAAATTCTTTTATTGTCTCCCCATGACACCGTTACCTTGCAAGCTTCTTATGGATTTCTGTTTTTTTATTACAATAATAATTTCAACCCCGTTTATCTTACAGTTTTGCAAACAAGTCACAACATTTTGTAAAGTGAGAGAATAAAATGTGTTTCCATTCGGCAAGATATTTGGAATTTTTAAAAAAATGGAACGTCTAATGGGCGTCGTATTTAGTTTCAGAGGTGATATAAAAATATAACAAAGCTGTATGGTAGGAAAGAATGTTTCGTCGCGATTTTTCGAAATGTTTACGAGAATATTTATTGAAATTATCTGCGCAGTTTCGAAACAGCGGAATTCGTTTCAGTTTCGACTATAAATCCGGGGGAAAAAAGATTCATGATTTCCATTGAAAAATCTGAAGGCTGACGTCGGAATTTTGTAAACACGCGGATCATCCGAAAAATTTGATACCCGTACAATATTTACCTTAATGCTGTTGCACTACTATCTCACGTCTCGTTCGCCCCATAAATTCTACAGCGGCGTCCAGTTAGTTTGCGCATCTTAAATATCATTACAGTGATTTACACTCACTCGTAAAAGTCTGCGTCGCGATATCACTCGGCAATAAAATGCGAAAAATGTTATTCTTATTCGAGGCGAAAGACATGGAATTTAAACCACAATGTAAATGAAAATATCGTCATTTTTACACGATTTTCTCCGAGTGGATGACTAGACGGATGATTTTAAATATTCACAGATGCATGTGTTTCATATTTGTATATGTTCCCATTTTTTTAAAAGTATACCTTATTATCACATAATATTTCATTACATCATCAATTAATAAGTAATTAGCTTATCGAGAGTAGTCGTCACATCGTGTACAATTTATAATACACGTGGTGCTGCAATCAGTTGGATTGCAAAAGTCAATCAGTTCGAAACTTTTCGATATGTAAAATGATTCTGTTGCATTTGAATTTGTTAAGTAAAAAAAGAGGGAAATAAAATATTTAATAAATGAGGGAGTAAGTAAATATAGGCAGATAACATTTTTTGTTTTTCACATGTCCATCGTATATATGTATAACAATTAACAAATTGTTATTCATAAACACATCATTCTTTTATTTGAAATATTATGCTGTACAGAATTTAATTTGTCACAAAATATATGTTTTCAACCATTAAATAAACATATCTAACCTAACCTGAAGCACAACTTTAACATGTACCATAAACACAATACCCTGCCCTGAACCTACGCAACATTCACCCTACATTTCCAAATTTCCTTCCCACTTCAAACACTATCCCCATCCCCATAAAATCATCCTCTCACCCACTTTCTATTTCCCCAAGACACACTCCAAATCCGATTTCAAAAACTGACCATGACACTTCCAAAAATCACATCCAGCCTTATCACAACCCCTTTATCCGTCCATTCAAACAACATCACCGTAGAGCGTCTGAGGGCGGTGAATTTTCAAAGACACGGAGAATTTTCCCGGGAAATAGGTTACATCCCCTTAAAACAGCCACATTACACCAGGTTATTTCGAGTGGCAACGGGGGGGGGGGGGGGGGAGGGGCAGACTCGCGATATATGAAATCCAGGCAGCCCATCGACTTCCAAGTATTCGAGTCATCCCTTAGACAGAGGGGATGGGGGGACACGAAAGGGCGAAGGTAGGAGGAAAAGGAGGGGTGGTAGGGGGTGGTTTCGCGGGCCTTCCTTTCCGTTTTGAAGCTACTTCTGTGCCCTGTGTACACAGTAGAGGGCCGAATAATAAGCAGCCGAGCACCGAAAGCCCCGGCGTAATATTACGTCGGATCGTGTGCTAGATAGCGTGCCGGCTCCTCGTCTGGCAAGTTCCTTTGCTTAGCCGGGTCGTCTCGCCCGGAGGGCGGCTTATCGTGGCTGACTACAACCGCTGTTCGAAATTTCCTGGAACGCCTACGACTCCCGCCCGCCCGCCCGGGCGCCCAACATTCGCGAAACCAAGTAAGTTTCCGGACGTTCAGGCACAAAGCTCGCTTTTGGCCGAATTGCGATTGAGCAAGAACCGCTGGCTCCTTCCCCCACCCTACAGCTAACACCCACACACGTAACCCGTGTCTCCGCTTTTGCACACATATATGTATGTATATGTATGTATAGATGTATATATACGTACGAATACAAATATACGGTGATGATACGTATCACCCGACGGGATTTAATTCCAATTCGGAAACTACCGGAGTATCTTTCCGGCGAAATGTACGGGCTGTTCCGTCGTATCTGATATGGGGAACTCACGGATATCTGATTTAAGAGAATACGATTCCCGCGTGATTGTTAGCGAGGCTGTTTCGTCGTCTGGTTTTGCTTACCGATCTCTTCGCGATGGGATTTTGAGAGTTGGGTGAAAGGGACAGGGTGAATGTTTATGAATGAATATTTATTTATTGATTTTATTGGTTTTTTATTATAAATAATGATTTGTGGAGGAAGTGTGTTGATTGATAGGGTGCGTTGAATTATATGGATTGAGGCTTGTTTAATTCCAAGGGAATTTGTTGGAACTGATTTGATATGTATACTATCTTTACGTTAAATGATTTGTTGCAGCACGGGGCTCGAGTATATCGTGTGGGATACAAATGAAGCGGGTAATGCGCGAGCTTTTGAACCTACGTAATACAATTCAAGTAGGATCGTTGGGATTATCATTAATCAGGCGCTAGATTTGATAAACATTATACCCGGAACGCTGACGTTGAAGAGAGAAATTCGCACGGCACACAGATAATGCGGGAAGATTTCGTAAGAAACTTGGGAAATCAAAGTGAAAAATAATTAATAATTTCTAATGTGGTTCTCCATATTGAAAATTCTATGATTTTTGTTATAAAATCTGTTTTGCAAGAGCGTGTAACATTTAATTATTTGTTAAGAAAAACGTGTATGACTTATAAATATTTTTGAACAGAATATAGATTTAAATTATATACAATAATTATAGACACTTTAATTAACTGCATAATTAAAAGATTAAAAAGGGATGATGTAATATCAGATTGTGAAAAGTAATTTTTTCTTTGAATAATGTAAGCGTTTGCTGTGCTTTGCTCGTGTAAAGTAATTCATCCCGTTTGACGTAAGTTTGAATCTGTTCAGGACACCCTGCCACGGCCTTTTTTATAACCTTTCGCATTAGAATTTGAAAGTTTCCTTTAGGCCGAAAATACGACGATTTTCAAAGGGAGACTTTACCCAAAATTTATTTTCCTGTTAATTATTCATGACGTTGGATGTGTACGTATAAAATCTGGAGTACGTACTTTCAGGATGTCACACGATGCAGTTTGCAACGTGCACTTTCTGCCCATTAAATTAGAACTATTCCTCATTTTTAAAGTTCCCCTTGGTTACAGGTAAGATACACTCGTGCGAAGTAACATTTTACTTCAATACCACGTATTCGTATCCTTCCATAAATCGAGACTAATTTCACAAGTTTAGTTTAAGTATTTTTTCAAACTCATTGTGTAATAAATTCAAGTAACTTAAAAATATGTATATGAATGGTAAATTGTTTATTTTTGTGGGAATGAAATATTTTTAATTGAATGTGTACTGGATAAATTAATTCAATAAATGACTCAGAAGTCAAGTGGATGCTATAATCATTTTGTTTTTCCAGTGATTTGCAAATCGATGTGCGCTAGTAGAATCAATGGGGGTTCTATATGTTCTAGATGTTATTATTGAATGTATTACGGACTCACATGATCGGATCTAATTTACGTAAAGGAACCAGTCGCCTAATTTCACCGTATCAATCATACTGCACAAGTTGCTCATAAATCTCTCAGACGGAGTATTAATATCCTACCACTTTTGAAATTGAATAAAAATTATCTGAACTAAAACAACTGAAATTTCTGAATAAACTATTAAATCACAAAGTTCATCCAGCATTTTAATTTTGTGCAATAACAAATATTTGGATATTCAGTCTAATTAGAGATTAAATTTATATTTAGTATGTATACACGTTTTATATGTATTAGACTCCCAATAGTATATAGTACTATGTAATATAAACTTAGTAAAGGTGATGCTGTTTTTGAATATGCATGATCATACCGAATTAGGCGAAGTGACGTAAAATATTAATTTTGTGCAAATATATTCTAAGCCATAGAAACTCGAAAGCTATCAAGATATTTCCTATATAATAAATAATTCTAATACCAAATCAACACTTAAAGTTTTTCATACAATTTCGTCTATCGATCTCTTACAATATCTCACAAACTCCAATTGTTCTCTTTTAAAAAGATCTGCCGTGACAAACGTGGCAACGAATGAAGTTATTTGGGTCATAAAAATTGCTAGCAGGTTATAGCATAATTAACATTACCATATCGGAATAACTAACGCTAACATTCCATCACGATAACGGCTTATTAATATTTATACCAAACCCCCATGGGATATTAATAAGTTTCACACAAACAGGTTGCATCGTTCACCTGGCAATCTCTGCAGCTCATAATGCTATGAAGTTAGAGCGCCTCTGCAAATATTCACGAAACTAAACTCTATTTGCCCGTTTGTAGTACGGTACGGGGCCACGGCAAGTAAAACCTGTGTGCGTGCGTGTGTGTCGCCTTTAGCGGGGGACACGCGTGATCGTTAACGTGCTGAAATTTTCCGTCGGTCACAAATATTGTGAAACTTACGCAATAACGTATCGCCGGGGGAAAATTACATTTTCATTACGAGTCGATGAATTTTCTATAACGCCGCGCCGATATTGCGCCGATAATACGCGTTCGTTCACGAAATATTTACACGTTGCTCACGGTGAGGTCATTAAAATGAAATATAACGGGGAACCGGGGGGGGGGGGAGGGGGAAACGACGCGCCGTTCGGCCGATAAGAAGTACAGCGAAATTACTTCGCTGCTATTGCAATAATACCGATTAATGTTTCATTTAGACTGCGAGATAATACAGACGCGGTGTAATGAAGTGTCGCAAAAAACGACGCTACGAATTTTTTTCCCTCGCTACTAATAATCGACGTTAATATACGTATTTAATAATCCATCTGTTTCCACCTGCGCGCGTTATTTGCGCAAGTCGAATATTTTATTTTCCGCTTTTTTTTTCATCGCAACGGGGATTTCAGATTTACGAGCTTACCCGGCGTGACGTTAAACGCAATTTGAAATTTAAATATCGTTTGCGACATTAATCTGAGTCACGGGAATACGCGGTCATAATGGGTTGGTTGTTCGTTGCGATATAATTATTTAGGAAATATTCGATTTTTCTCGAAGGAGGGAAATGGAAATGATGTTAAATCGATTTGTTCCTTCGGATGGTGTTAACATGGCGAAATGTTATGAACACGGGACATGGCGGATGGGACAAAAGAAATGAAGTTGGTCGAAGGAAAAGATTTGTAGAGTGAAGAAGAATAGAGTAAATACGAGCGCTGTAATCCGGCCGGCTAAAAATAAGAAAACGTAAGCCGGATAAAGCGAGTTTGTTGTTGCTTTTCCATGTATTTTCAACATTTCATAAATAAAACGTTTTAACTGTCGTACGTGCAACATGTAAAAATATGTCAGGTACTTTCCAATATCTGATTTATTGGAATGCAAACAATGCGAGGGTGAAAGAAGGCTCAGTCAAAAGTGCTGAAAATAAACAATTCGTATTTCACGTTCTTTTTCCCGATAATATTCACAGTCCACAGTTGCAGAATTTTACAAAAACTCCAAGTATCTTTTTTGCATAAAACACACTCAGCCGTCCCATCCGTCTGATTTATGTTTCTGCTATTTTTAAAGAATAAATTCCAAGCGAACGTTTGCGAAGAAAATATGAAATCCTAATTCAACTACACCGAATTATACATAACAATGATCTTTATATCTCACATAAATCCTGCAAAATTCCTACCAATGTGTTTACTCTACGCGATATTTTCATAAAGTCCAGTCACAGTAATAATAATATTTTCAGTTTTGGTATCATACAACAATTTTTCATTTTCTCCTAATAGTTTCCTAAAGAACTAAAAAACTAAATAATTGTATCTCACACATATTCCTCTAACATTTTCAATTCACCACGCTTACATATTCAATAAAAATAAATAAATCATCGTATAATTCCATATTCTTATATATGACAGGATATATTTTTCACGGACGTCGGTGTCTCTTAATTTATCAAGAGCACCGAACGGAAAGATACAATCATATGATTATCTAGTACCGATCAAGCACAATACCACGAGACAATGACGCATAATGCGGACCTGTCCCTTTTCAATGTGGCTGCGTGTGGGTGCGGAGCTCCCTTTCCCTTCGTTTTGGCCACGTCGCGACCGCAAACAATGCATTCGATGGATGCTACGCACACAAAGTTACGCACACACGCATAACCCCGTGTTGCGAGAATGAGTTAATTTATGCCAAGCCGTTCGCCACGTGTTATCTGCATTTCGGACGGTACTTTGCCGAATTACTCAGACGAGGGATCGACGAAACTCCTCGATCCCGAAATCATTGCGTTAAAACGGCAGTATTTTTTATTCCAGAGACGAAAAAAATTATTAGTTACTCTGATAGATAATTGTCTAGATTTTCTTTCAATCAGTTTTGTTTGTATATGGCTAGATAGTGAAATTATTGGAAAAATTTGATGAGATAATTAAGATAGAATTTTTACTAATATCATAAAGTTTTGTGTGTAAATTCGTTCTATGTTGGATTTGGTGTAAATACGTAACGACGGGTTGATAATTAAGCGAATGATTTTTTAATTATTCTGAAGTAATTTAAGCAATAAATTTAATTAAAGTCTGAAGCTCTCCATTCAGAATTTTAACTCGGCGGTTGGCCGCCCAGTGCCCATCAACTACAGTTTGGTGGTTTTACCGGAATTTAGGATACATAAAGGCATACACACACACACACATATACACACACGTACACAATTACTTTTTGCGATGGCGATAGCATAAGTCACGGGCAGCGGTCGTGCCTGAAAGTCCGATACATTTTCATTTACTTCGAGTGACTAGGATTGGATTTTAATTATAGCGAACAAATGGCTTTCTGCAATTACCCATTCGCATTTTTTTTTTAATTACGCGAAATAATTCGTTTTCGGAGCGTAGCTACGGAGTAAGTGGGCTTTTATTGAATTACGCGTTCTTTCGATAACCATTTCAACAAGGCCAAACAATATATTTTTCTTTCGAAAGAATTTGAAATCGAAACATATCGACATTCTATATTTTAACATTAATTTTTTAACCACGTAAAAAGGTATTTTTCAAGTTCCGAACTCTTCGGGATATAAATACTCCGTATTAATTACGGAAAAACGAAATCGATGTAGAGTACTTTTTTAATCTTTTTAATAAAGTATCGAGTACTTCCGAGCTATCATTTCCACATTAACAATTTATTTTTTTTTTTCATTCAGCCTTGTGCTAAAATATTTTCGTACATGTCGATATTTTGACGGATGAGCATACAATGGTTTGTGTATACGGTTGATGTTTGCTGTAACATTACTATTTACAGTCGTATCGTGCGCCACTACAAATGTAGCCCATGCCAATAGTAAGCTATCATCCGGATTGCGCAAATATAAATACGCGTGTAGATACCTCAACAGAAAATTTGCAGGTGACATGGTACAAAGTGTCCCGCGTGGTATCACAGCCGAAAAATCCAGATTGTTCTGTTTCGGGCAATTGCCAACAATTTACTTTGTACAGGCCGGTTTAATAACAATACCGAAACATCCCATTTATGTATCACCGTTCGAAAAATTATTTATTTTTCGTTAAAAACGAATTTCCCGACGAAACGTTTAACAGAATGATAACTTGCGTTCAAAACGTAGGATTTTATAATGTTTTTCGATTTCTCTTTTTGTTATTGTATATGATGCATTATTATTCGTTTCTGTGAAGCAAGAATTAGAATATATTAATGAGAATTAATGCAAAATATCTAACAATGTAATGTTTCGTTCTATCAAAGTGCGAGTTTAACAGATTCGTTTTCGAAATTTCGCTAATTTACATCTAAAAGCCGTGGCGAGACAAAAACTTTCCGAGTATGTAGTTTAAATTTATTTTTCGGCTTCCAGGAGCGCGATGTGAAAAGGTAAGCGAACTCTTACAAAGTGAAGAAGGAACTTATCCCTGTTATGCATTCTGTCGCGTGCAAGCTTCTTCGCAGGTAAAGCATGAAATCTAAATTACCGTGGGAAAAGTGTTACGTAACATTTCACCCGATAGCACGATCTTAAACACATTCTGCTACTTTCCCCGTTATCATTCGTTACTCCTAATTATCCTAACAGTCGCGTTGAGCAACGAGACTTTCTGACGAATCTCAAATAAAAATTTAAAAACCCTATTTAATATAAAACAATATAAAACTTTTAATATAAACAATATTTCATGAAATACATATTATATCTTTCACTATAATTATTTCTTACTTTCCCAAAGTATTTTTAACGAATATAAAAAATGTGTGTATCGCCTGACCAGGGTGGAAAAGGACACTTTGATTATTTTTTCGAAAGTAAAAGAAATTCTTTCATCGATCAAAAGTCAAAACACTGTTTCCAAGTACACAACATCTTTTCGGTGATATGTAAATCGTGGCACAATCGCAATTATATCAAACGCTACGAAGGATGCTGTAGCAATGAAACTGGATCACCACCATTAACTATATACTTGGTCCACGCCGGCCATATTCCGTTTGCAAACACTCCGGAGGATAACAGTGTATGATCATTAATGAACTTCGATTACCGACTCTGCGGTCCCTCGCTGGAAACAGAATACTCAGACATTTCTGTATAACGCGCGGGCGGAATTGAAACAAGCCACAATCTCGTCACGCTGTACTTATGCCCTAATTGTACCAACGAGGTATTCTTAAAAATCTCTGATTTACCCTACCACATCATATTTCTCGATTTTTAATACCAATATCACACGTGTCAAAGATTTTTTTCTCTCAAAATTCTGCATCGCTGAAAACGATATATTTTCACATATATCGATAAGTAGTCAAATTAGATTGACAAATTTCGACACTTCAAATTTTCCAAGATCATTAAACATTTCCGCTGAGAAGTTATATTTAAATCGTTTAATGTTCCAGAAAAGTTATCACACATTCCCCGTGTTGATATTCCTTACGCGACAGTGTCTGCGTGTCCTGAAATTTGCCCAACTTTTAATTTCCCCGTGGAGAATGTTTTTAGGTTCCAAGATACTTCTATCAGCTAGAGTTTCTCCACTTAAAGATTCTTTCAAGATATTGATAAATAGACAACTCTACATCCGCGGGTCAGATCTAAAAAAATCTATACCGAATCCGTGTGTGTGTGTGTTTCGTTAATACATACACAAATGAACTTTCACTTCTCGGGCAGTGAATTCCGTTCACTTTTCACCTGTCTATTCCGTTTCCGCGGAAACACGTAGAAGCATCGATCGCCCGGAATCGGCAGTATATCGATATAACGGACGACGCCGGGCGTCGCGACGCGTCCGTCCGCTTTTCGTTCTCTCATGCGTGCCCGTATGTGGACCCCGGACAAACGGCCGCTTTGTAAACCTGAATTTCGCTTCCAACCGTCGGTTGACACGCTTCCGGTGGCTTCTGTCATGGTTACGCGCTTCCGCCGATCGGGACGCGAAAACCGAGTCGATGATACATGTACCCGCGAACGTTATGGATCGCGATCTACCGTAAGACCGAAATACACTCGGCACTGGAGATCGATCCCGGAATGGAAACGTTGGAAAATGGAACGGTGTCGGAGATCAATCGCATGGAAATTGGGGTGTTTTAATTAATTCGTATGAAAAAAACTTGATTATCATATTTATTGTACGGGGATTCGTAGTGCTTAACACTATTTCTACCACGATTGTGTGTATACCTATTTCGACCAAAAGGTGTCTTTTGACACCTTTTCGTTTGAATGCAAATATTTGCCGAAACTGTTGGGAGTTCAAATTACCAGTTAAGTGTAGATAATTTAACAACTATTGTATAAAAAGTTAACAAATTAATTGTGGAGAAATGATTCAACTTAACGAATCATTTTAAGTTAAAATTTGAAAGGTGTCTTTTGACATCTCCTGGTAGAAATAGTGTTAAGGATTTTTTGTTTTAAGTTGGGAGGTAAACGGAAATTGTAATGTACGGTAAGACCAAACGGTTTCTATATGTGTGTGTGAGTGTAACAACTAAATTAATATTTCGGGCTATTGGTACGATTTAGTGAAACTAATAAATCACTAATAAAAACAGAATTACTCACAACATTTAGCAATGAGGAATCAAGTGTGTTTTTATCGAAAACTTTCTAACGTTTGGGCCCTTATTGGGCCCTTCTCAGAGAAAAATTCCTTAATTCAATTCCCATTTTGTAACGCCATATACAAAAAATGAAAAACGAAAAAAAGGAAGAAAACAAAACAAAAATATTAATTATTTCAGGTGAGTGAGTGTGTGTGTGTTTTTATAATATATCAGAATCTTTTGTAGAACGCGCTGAGATTGAAATTTCGTACGAATTTAGCTGAAACATTTTAGGTACGCATCGTAGAACGTGGCAGATTCGTGAAGATTTGCGAAGTCTCTAAATTATGATGAAATTCGCAAGGTGTACTGTTTTGACGTTTTCAATTCAGGCGCGGGACGAACATCTGAACTGGACGTTTTGTGGGGCTTGTCAAGTTCCACGTATCCTGGAATTTTCATTTCCGCAAAGGAACGACTAATCAGAAGTTTCCCTCTCGATATGATTCTAATTAATACACGGCACACGTCAATACTCATATACGTACATATACGTACACTTATACTTCCACCGGATTAGTGTTTTCAGAGATACAAATATTTCCGCGGAAATGCAGCTAATTTGAATTTACCAATATCGCGCATCAATCTCATTAATCCTAAAATGGAAACCGACTATTATTTATTCGAACACACAAAGCGAACACTAATTAGGATTTTGATTGCCACAATGTAAATAGTAGACAAAACTAGTGACGCAGTTATATAGTAAATAAGTGTCCAATTAATTATAATTCCATGATTATTGATAACTTAAATACATATACACATATATATATATATATTCGTAATATTACAGACAAATGTACACAGAGAAAAACATGTCTAAAGGGTTTTTACCCGCGAAAAAATTCTTTCATCAACGTGCTGCAACAAATGAAAATGTATTAGCTGTAACTCCGTTAAAGTGATGATGGATTTAAGTGAGTAAGTGAGCTCTGTAGTTAACTAGGTCAGTTCAATTAGCTTTAATCAAGACCTTTACCCGGCGTCGTGTCTGAAATCGAAATGTAGATATTTCGCAGGTTTCTCCCTTTTACATACGTACAACATGCACAGGAATTATTTTCCAATAACTTGTACGTATGTATGTATATGTACGTATGCGCATATATCATCGCTGCCAGAATGCCGCGCAAAAATATTAAGAAATATTTTGCTATTGTAATGTCACGTGGATCTATCCGTATTTCCGCACAATGAAATTCGGCCGCCCGAGGCAGCGTTCCAGTGAAAATGGCACAAAAGACGGAAAAAATAGTAAAAAAGGGCCACAAAAAGATATTCAAAGTTGTTCTGTTTAAAAAAAAAAAATTGGGAATTTTTAATTCACGGACACCGACCGCATTCTTTTCTCCGACTGATCGTGAAAAGCGAAATCCAAATTGTTGGCTAATGAGGGGAAAACTCATTGATTAGGGCGCCCTGATTTTTCAAACTCGAAACCAGTACTTTATCGTGTAATTTTTAATATTTACATAATCTGATTGTAACGCGTACTTTAGATAAAAACTTGTTTCCCGTGATAACGATCAAATTTTCCAGCAATCGATATATTTATTACATATACCGACAAAGTGTCCATTGAAAATCCGTGTGTATTTTCATTAATTTAATAATACTCATGAAAGACAGATTTATCTCGAGGAACCTGTTTACAAGCAAAAAGTATCCAGCTGGCGTGTCGAATGGAACCCGGTAAATCAATTACGCGATAATTTATTTCATATAAATGAAAATCAATTAAGCGGAAATTCGATTATGCATTAACGCTAATAACTTCGAATTCGACTCGATAATCGTTACATAAATTCTGCCATTGATTAGACTCACGATTATCCGTATTAACCCGCGTTATTTCTCGTCGAATATGCTGCGCATTTGGCTCGCATTTCGAACCTCTGCAAAACTAGTTTTCGTAAAAGGTAATAAAATCCGTTTGCACGCGTCCCGCGATATTTTGACACCCGATCGTTGTTTCCCTATTTTCCACGTACATTTACGATAAAAGCTTATCGACGTGATGCGCGAACGTCACGTCGACGAGATCCGACGACGTTCGACGCACCCGAAATCCGTCGAATTCTCTTCCCGTAAGTTACGCGTATTTCCGTAACGACGCGTAAAAATCTTCGTACACCGACGGGAAATTTACTGGACCTAAAATTGTATCGACCCTTTAACAATATCCCTAAAGTATCCACTCGCGCATAATGCCAGCTCCTTACGGGGAATTTCAACGGGGCGAGAAATTTAAATTTCAAAGTTACCGAAGTATTTTAAACCATGACACTTTCCCAGCGCACAATTCCCAAGGAAAACTTGCACCCCAAGCAAACATGGGGCGCGGAAATATCGCCGCAGCCGAATTTTAACGCGTGAAAATTTTTTAGTCCTGAAATTATCTGGGAGGAACAATTAGAAAATTAAATAATAAATTTCAGAGTGGTTTAAATATATTATCCTGTAGATATCTTAAAATTTAAAACTTTCTCGACTGTATAAATTGCATTAATTTATAATTCAAAAATAGTTGATTTAAATATATTCTTTGAAAAAATACTGTGATTAAGTTAAATAAAATTCAGAGCCATCTGTACAAAGATGTTAATGAACCACTGTATTGGTAACTAAAACCGTAATTATCGATGATAGGTCGCACATATTCGCGCAAGAATACATTCCGCATGCAATCAGAAACAGGGTTCGACGATCCCTCATCAACAGGAACGTACCAATCAAATCGTTTCTTCGTTACGCACCCCGCAGGTGTGCGTGCGCGTACCTATCGTGCAGATAATGCGATTGAAATTACACATCAAACGAGATGCAATCATTAGTCCGATATGTTGTAGCCTTTGAAATCCATGATTGTGAACATCTAGTTCCCCCTGTGTGTGTGTTTGTGTTAATGGAATGATTCGGACCCCGCGATATTTTTAGTTCACCTAATAATCTTGCCCTATAATGAATTACCGTGTTAATTACTAAATATACATACTATCAATTTATATTACAAATAGAGAAATTATCGTTTCGGGGGTTGGCAACTATTTTTGGGAAAAAATGGTTTATAATTTTATAATCGACCTACATCGGTATAATCAACATAATACGATTATTCGATCGATTATCAAGAAATTTAAAATATTTAGTATTAACACACACCAAAACAATATATTATATAATGGAATATCCACATTTATAACCAAAAAGCAAAAATTCTTCCTAATTTCGAAAATCAACTCACGAACACTCGTGTCTCCCACTCAAAGTTTCCGACCACACCTAATTCTCGTGTTACCCTTATAAATATTACCAATCGCGCCTTATCATTAGACAACTTAATTAATCCAATTTCCCGAGGTCCAGCTCACGCGAACACGCATATCGCGCAGCTTTCCATTGGGCGACGGGAATAGCGTAAAATCGTGGAGTCGACTTTCGTGAATTCCATTTGTAATAACTCTTTCGACAGGTGCGATTAGTGGTTACTTCCGGTCACCTCGTACGCCGGGCACGTCTGTAAATGCTTCATAAAGCGTTTACCCTTCTCCGGCTGTCTCGGTTGGTCGTTCCTTTCGTTTCATACTTTCTCCCTTGGACTAGTTCGTCTGGCACTTGAATTTTTCCCTCTTCCTTTCTTCGTTGTTGAACACGACCACCGGTCGTGACTTATCATTTATTCACTCGCACGCCGTTTCCTTTTCGCAGCCATTTATACTCGACCACCCACTGTGAGCGTGTAGGTAAAGAGCGATCCGGAAGTAAGTTAGGGTTACTTAAGGACTGGGTATGGAGAAAATTGTCTTTGACTTTCTGCCTTTCAGTATATCAGATTTCATTGTCCTCGAATTTCTACGTGGTGAAGTTTTTACCGGGGTGGAATTTATGCGACTTGAAATGTTTAGGCGGTGAAAAATTTTACGGTGAGATATATCCACCTTCGCGGGCAAAGTTTTGAGGTGGGAAATTTCTACGCAGTGAAGGGTCTACCACTCGAAGTTTCTATGGGGGAGAATTACTACGCATTGAAATTTTTGCGTTTAAAGAGTCCTACCTGCCGAAGGTCCTACGTTCGAAAATTCCTGCGCAGTGAAATTTATACGAACGAAAATTCCTGCGCGCCAAAATTCATACGATAAAAAATTCCTGCGTATCGAAATTTATACGCTCAAAAATTCCTGCGTATCGAAACTTATACGCTCAAAAATTCCTAAGCGTCAAAGTTCCTTTGTTCGAAAATTCCAGAGCACTGAAATTCCTGCGTACCAAAATTCATGCCTTTGAAAATCTCTGCGCACCGAAATTTATGCGTTCAAAAATTCCTACGCGCCAAATTTCCTTCGAAAATTCCTTCGCGCCGAAATTTCTGCGCTAAAAGATCCCTGCGCATCGTAGATTCTAAGACCATAAATTCCTGCACACGAAAATTTCCGCCACGGAAAATCTCTACGCACCAAAGTTTCCACATTGGGATGTATCAACGCCTTGAAATCCCAAACCGTTGAACTTCCTGCGATCTGAAATTTCAGAGAAACTAGCGCAAGATTTACGGAACAAACTCAAAGTGGGGGTAAGTTACTTCTAGACTACTCTAGGCTATCTCCTTCTTGTTCCACCCCTGCCGAGGGGTGAAATCGTGACCGAGGCGTAGTAATACTGGATTCCACAACGTGGCTCGTGGGTGGCGGACGGGATGGAATTAGAAAAAAGAAAGAAAGCACCGACGTTAATAGAAAGAGAAACGTAATGCCATGGTTTCCATTTAGGTAACGTGGACACGTTAACTAACATAAGCTATCCACGAAATGATTCGCGGAATAGGAAGATAATAATTACAATAAATTCTGAAAAAAAATTCTGTTGAATAGAAATAGTGATGATTTAAAAATAAATTCTAAAATGTTTATAAGCAATGGAATTCTATCAGAAATTCACCAGTAAAATAATTATAAAGTTATTTATCAACTCATTCAAATAAATTGGTTAGTGTGAAATATTTTATCACACGTTGAGAAGAATCTTGTACGATTATGATAAAAAAATGTGGCTTGGAAATGGAAACTCGAAAATTTCAGACTTATTTTCCAGTTACAAGTATATACAATGCTACATCATTTTTTCTACGTAGAAAACTTTCCAGAAAAGGATCTATCTTTTGTTAACTAGAAATCTGGAGATTTGTTAAACAGGCATAAATATAATGCATGTAGATACAGTGTTTATTATAATCTTCCATTGTTGATGCTGCACGTATTTATGTCTAATTAAAAACCCCAAGACTTTTGTAATAAGCAACAATCTGTTCTATAACGTCTTTTTTTTGTGCGTAGCACTAATTACGGACATGTTGAAAAATGCCGGGAACCATCTGCGCGTCGCAATGAAAAATTAAAAGAAAATAGGTTGCTTTGTGCAATTACACTTATTCACTGTGTCGTTATTAGACTGTTAATGATCCATCTTTTAAAGACACGCACAAAGAGAAAAGTATTTAATTAAATTATATCAACGTCAGTCGTTCTGAAACTTTTTCATTTGAAACGAAATACTCTTCATTATAATATTATATTATATGTCAACACGCGCATTCGGATGACCTACATTGTTCATTTAATTAGCTCGTGTTAAATTAACGGGTAATTCTTTAAAAGGTTTCAGTACGACGAATAGTATTATAATTACACTGATTTTCAATATCATTATCGGTAATCAGCCTACGAAGCGATCGAAACGATGGCAAAAAGTACCCTGTTCGTCAATTTGCGTAGTCGAAAATTCGTTGAAAATATTTAAAGACGGCGAGAGCTAAAGGGAATATTGAACTAGAGACTTTGACTTTCGCGATTTCACGAAATTCAAGGTAACTCTGTTTGATTTCGCAAAATCGTTGGAAAGAAAAAATGGTGTACGAAAAACACGGGGGTGTTTTTTCTAACCGGACCTCAGGACACAAAGTGATGAAACTAGGTTTAATATTAAATGAACATAAACGATTAACGTAACAACGAATGAAAGCTATTCCGAATCTATCGTAGCATAAGTTTGTTAATTTGATTACATATGATGCCAGGAACTCTGATAAATTTGATTATTTTGTTTAGGGGATTATAATGCGGAGTACAATAGTATATGGAGAAACAGTTGCCTCCATCATCGAATTTACCGCAACCATTAGTAACTACAGTAGTGAACACTCACACGACTGCACCACACTTAACCCTTAACTGCTATCGTCGGCTTATTTCGGAACCTATGAATTTTCGCTCTGTGAATCTCTACAACTCAAATACAACTATTATTTTAATAACACGTTGACGGAAAAATAGTTTTTATTCGACCATCCGTAATTGTTTAAATGAATAATTTAAATATTTTACTTGACCTTCGATAATTGTTTCAATAAATAATTTTAACTCTACAACATATAATTTAAAAGAATTAACCCGATGTTATAATAATTAAAAAATAGTTTTGTTTAACCGTTGATAATAGTGAAATAAATAATTTAACAACACTATACAATACATTTTGAAAAATTAAACAACGTTTCGGAATACAATTTCAATTTCATCGACCGACAATGGAATAATATCAAAAAGATAACAGTACCTGTTAAAAACTAACACCCTGAACACCGGGGGTCCCATGTCTCCTGACTGACACATTTCACATTCAAGTCACACGTCCGCCTCGATCCGTGCCCTCAACACAACTGACTGTTTTGTTGACTCGGGCGACTTGACGATCGAAGGTGAAACCTTCGCAGGTAGAAACCTTGCATCAATTTTGTCCTAGGCGAAGGTAAACAATCAGCGGGTGTCCTTGCAGGACTTCCAATATACCGAATTAAATGGAAACAAGCTTCTCATTCATCGAAACGTTCAAAATCTTCTAATTTAAATTTTTCTTGCTGTTTGTAAGCGACACATATATTTTTTGTTTAATTATTTAAAGGACTATGGTATAAAAAATGACTCACATTGTTGTACTTAAATATACACGGTGAATATTATTTGTATTAACTTTGAATCGTGAAATTATTGACAGAATTTTTTCTTTTAAAATCTCTGTCCCAAAGATTTGATTAATAAAAAATGACAGGCAGGCGAGGAACGCTTTTAATGATTATTTTCTAATGTCTTGGAGGGTAACGTGTAATTTGTGTTGAATCTTTTCCTTCATTTAGACATTACACGTTACAGGCACCATGTATTTGTAACTAGTGTATTGTGGTTAGAAAGTTAGTTCTCAGCGAATGTGTAGGTAACGTGTAGCAAACCACAATGCGTTTACGGAGTATGCATTAAACTTTTGTTTAATACGATAACATTATTAATTGAGCCATAACGTTCCTTTTAATATATGTATGTTCGTGCCGGTGAACACTCGATTATTGATTTATTACAAGAATAAATACCAACAATGGAAGGATAGGTGTACTTGAAGTAACAATGAATTTCTATTTTGATATTCGTATTAGAATAATTTCAGGAAAAAAAGAATGTCTTATTCATTTTTCGTTTCGCGTGAATACTGAAATCTTATTAAATAGGTAGGACGTTCAAGAATGTCTATTATATTTCAAATTTCAATATCTATCCGTTTAAAAGCAATAAAAAAACAGATTATTTCAACCTGTTCAACAAAGCTTCTTCGTTTCCTAAATGGTAAATATAAGAATCTAAATTCGATATCCTGTTTCGTGTCTCACGAAGCAACGTAACTCGATTAAATGCCTGGACCAAAAAAAAAACACGAAATATGTACCGTGAAAAAGTTCCCGATAACTGCTCTAACTATCGGATAATTTAGGGGAAATTGATAAACGATTTTTCTCTTCCGCACATGATACTTAATTTGCAGTGCAGTATAATTTGCCTTTGTTTTTTCGCTAAACGCGGAGTCGCGTATGAATTACAATTGCCCAAGAGAGGGAGAGAGAGGAAGAGAGAGAGAAAGAGCGAGAGAGAAGGATAGGAAGAGAGGAAGGTACTTAATAATAATTACAGGGAAAATTACGAGAAGTCGAGCCCCGGCACCGTAAATAAGAGAGGAGTAAGGGGGGGGGCATTTTTATACCCCTTTTCCACCATCTTTGTCAGCAGTTACTTTCCCGCTTTTCTCTGTTTCGTTTCGCCAACGCTACTTTGTTCCTTCTTTCCCTGCTTTTCTTTTATTTAATTGCAGCTCATGATATACACATAGTCGTTACGGATGTCTGCCAATTCAGTAATTTCCTCTCCTAGCGACGGGGAAAACAGTGTTATTATATATTTTCGGACGAAACTTTCTAGCTGCATTCATTCTGTTTAAGCGCATTATATTAAAAACGAAAATGCTAGTACTGTTCGCGTATATCTGCGTTGGTTGCGCGTTTCTTTTTTTTTTTTACTTATTTTCTTTTCTATTACCACGGAGATTGTGTTTTTTTTCTCATCTAGTCATAATGTTAGGTATTCTGGTACTTTTGGAAATGGTGGATCGTGAAATAGACATGCTATTCTGCATTATTCCCGCCTACTGGTTTTTACAGTATTTTACGAAAAATGATATTTTTATTTATTAGAACATTGAGAATTTTTTTGATATATTCAAATAATGCATGATATTTTGTTTGGAAGTCTGATGATTATGTTTCGTTAACTGGGACACCCTATAATTTCAAGTCTGAGGATTAAATGTGTCTGTATACGTAACCCGTTTCTATTTAAAAAAAGTCGGGTCGCCCTGTTGCACATTTTGACATAAATACATTATTCCATCGAATTATTATAATTTATTACATCATGCAAGAAAAAGGCTGTACATTTTGTCTGCCATTTAGTCCAGGATCTCATTCATTAAACTCGCCTTTCGTAAATCTGATTAAAACTATAATGGTCCAGTATTTTATCGAGCATCATTAATTGACAGTGGTTACCTGCATTTTATATCGATAATCAATAATCAAACCTTATGCAATATTCGCAGCACCTTTTAGTACGTCAGATTGTTCTATCGGTCTATGAAAAAAAAGGAAAAATTGAAAAATATTCCTATAATTTGTTAACAATATGCAATATAGCGTAGAAATATCAATTATAATTATAGGAGATATTATTTACCTGTGATTATTTCTTACGTTATGCAGAATTATTATGATTCGAATTCTAATGGAAAATCATTCCATTCGGAAAGTATCGTTTCAAAAGCATCGGCAATTTTTTAACATGTCACAATTTTAAATAACGAGAACACTTTTACACCGTACCATTCGCGTGGAAACATACTTTTCCACGTTATTTGTATCATGAACGTTTTTGTGATTTTACGTTGTAACGCGAAATGTGAAAAACGATTCTTTTATGGATTCTGCGAAAGGCACTTCTTTTGCATCGTATTCCGAACGTTTCACCTTTGGTACCTTGTGTCGAAGAACGTTTCCACTGAAACTAGTAAGTTGTTATATTCACTGAACGTTTCTTGAGATATTTCTTTATTTGTCGATACAAATAGTCCCTCGCTATGCATTTCGTACGAGAACCTCATTAAAAAAAAAAATATTCCCCAAGTATTTTCGAAATACTTTTCAATTGAAAACTTTCACGACGATCACAGGCGAACGGGGAAACGTTACCGTGTAGTCCTACGGGAAATCGCGAATCCCGCAGAGCGTACGATTAATAAATTATCAAACCACGCAAGAGTTTCAATTAAACCCATTTTTCTTAACCCAGATATAATATTTCAATTAGCCCGGCCCGCGGTTTCTATTTGTCGAGATTACTCTGCTCTTTCCCTGGTTTTAACAGAGCCCGAACTTTCGAAGAAGAACCGTTTATATTCCAATAACTCAACCACATTTTTCTTTTTTTTTCTCTTTTTTCTTTGCCATCACGCGTTCCCTCTCTCTCCCTTCTTTTTTTTTCCTCCGTCCATTTCACGATGATTATTCCGCTCGTCGGTCTTTTCTTTTATCACGAACATCGGTATGCAGATGTATTGACCGCCTCCCCGGTGTCCCCGGCGATTTATAGTCTTTATTAAAAATTCGCCTTGAATCGGCCCGCGCGAATCATCTGACCTGCAGGGGACGTGGATTTTCCGAGAGCGATTTATTGGATCCCCGATCGGACTTGCGAATTTATCGTGTCCGTGATTACCGGATTGTTGCGCGGCACCACCACCACCACCACCACGATGGTTTTCGTCGTCGGAATCTTTCGTCTTTCCCGGCGAGATTCGGCCCCGCGATTCCGTGAGCCGAGGGAAAAATAATGAGCGTGCGGGCTCGGGGCGAGGGACAATCTTATTTCTATGAGATAGAACAAAGGATTCGATAGAGAGAGATTTCGGAAACGTCGGAATGTCACGGCAGGAACGCCCAGGGCTTTCGCGAACGGGAAAATGAAGAGTGTTGCACACATAATGAGGTTTAGATATTTATATGGATTTATAAATAATTTTATAGAGTCTTATATTGTCTAGGGTATTTCCTAGTGAAATTTTGAGAGATAGGGATAAATATGTGAATGACTAGACTTATCCTATGGTGTCGTTAGAATTTGAATAGAGTCATATAGTGTCTGGAGTTTTTCATAGTGAAATTTCCAGAGATAAGGAAAAATATATGAATGATTCGAATTATGCTATGGTGTGGCTAGAATTAGAATAGAGTAATATATTGTATAGTGTTTTTTTTCTAATGAAATTCAGAGAGATAGGAAGGAGAAATGAGAATGATTGGAATTATCCCATGTTATTACTGGAATTAGAATCTGTTTACTGAAAGTATATATTATGTGTTTAGTATTATGTAATGCATGTTTTTTACTGTGTTAATATTGCGAACGTTTTAATACATTCAATTCCTATGCAGAACGCGGCCTTGAGGATGTGGCCACCGCATTACCTTCATTCATTAGCATTATTACACTCGAAACGTGAGTCTAACCAACGAATTGTTACGCGAATTCTTAATAGCTGGTTGTTACGCTCGTGTTTCGAATATAATAATGTCGGAAACTCTAATTCGAATTGTGTTTAAACATTTAACGAACGTATTGCGATTATGTATCGATGGTTAACATAAATTGGATTATCATTAATACCTACGAGGATATTGTATAATCCATTCGTTGCAATAAAACGAGAATTTAAGATTAAAAAATATAAAGAACTTCGGGAAAACTTTACAGAAATTCGATTTAGAATGCAATTAATCAATCACTTAAATTTGAATAATTATACGTTCGTTCGGAATAAAAGAATTCAAGTTTTCGTGCCTGTCATTTCTACGTGAAAGGAGTTTCATACTCGTCTTTTTTTTTACAATTTCATTACATCTCGTTTAGCTTCTGTGGTATCGTAATGAGATGCAGGAGGAATTATATCAAAATGGTGACCGTCATTTACATAATTACTAAAATAAAAAAAAAACACGCGATGATGAAAGAACAAGTATAAATGATAATTGCTCTATCTTTTCCCTTTAAATTCCTTCAAACCATTTTCATTTTCTCTCTCCTTTTTATACTTCCGACCATTTAATCCGTTCGTTCTCGATTTTTTCTCGTTAATGTTAACGTTTCCTTCTTTTTCCACCCCCACTTTCTGTGTTATCATTGCATGCTCCGCCATATCTTCTCGTAATCTGCATTTTCTTTCTATCCTCGTTTCCCAATATCCAAGTTACTTAAAGGATTGATATTTTTGGAAAATTTTTCGTCTATTTCATCTATCATTTTGATCCGTCAATTGCGTCACCCGGTTTCGATTCTTGTATTTTTCACTATTATATCGACTCCGTTGTATTTCCTTTTCTCTTCAAGCGACGTCAGTTCCTCCCAGCGTCTCTTTCTTCGCTTCAATACCGATTTTCCCTTTGTCGGTGTTTGCTTTTATCTCCAGGATACTTATCGTCACAGACCCGAAACAATATTTGGGTTAAATAGATTCCATCGTTGTAAATAAAGTATTAAAAGAATTTGATATCTTTCAGCGAAAAATATCTGACGGTAGGGAAAAGAAATATAATTTCATTAATAACAAACTTCACGAATTTATTTATAGACAATGCTTTGGTATCGATATTCTTAGAATTGTAGTGAGTCTTTCATTGAATACGTTCGAGAGATATTTTGAAAATCGTACAAAGTACACGCGGAAGATGGCGAACGAGCGTAGCACATATCGGAAATCTCAAATGCAAAATCGCTGCCCTTCTTTCGAAGGGAAACATGAATCTTTGAATAATTCCCTTTTGTGTTATTTTTATTACAAGGCCGCGGCTAACCGCGGGCTGAATGTCATTGTCTCGCTATACGGAGAGAACTACTTGACGTTACAATAGCAAAGTATTTCTTGTTATCTTCACATGCTACACGAATACAGGAGTCGTCTGCGCCTCGTTTGTAAGCAAAACAATGCCCTACATTTCGCAAATGAATAAATTCCCCCACCGTCGATAAATACCGAACAAATTCCCACGGTGAACGTGAAAATTTCCAGTTTCAATAATAATAACTAATTCACACGCCAACGAATATATAATTTCATTCATAATTTCAAACAATTTACGTACACCCCATCGGATAGACATTTAAACAACAGATTCTTATCAATTCTAACCATCGCGATATCGTAACGAAACTCAAGCGCCGCGGAGTGAAAACATAAAAAAAAAATAAATAAATAAAGAAAACAATGAAATCCAAAAAGTCTTATCGTCGCGCGGAAAGAAAAATCGCGGACAAATGTTATCGGAGTTCCGCGGAAACGAGCGAAGCTAAGCGTTCGGCCCGGTTGTATTTATGACTGCCGATTTGGCAGGACATCCCCTAGGTGGGTGCGGGAAAAGGGGGTGTCGAGCGACGGGGGACAGAAGGGGGGGTTTGTACGAGGCTACTTGCGAATTTCGAAAGTTCGGGGTGTTAGTTTATGAGCGGGCTAGAAGAGAAAAAGGAACCATCATCGGATATCGGCTGCCGCGCACGTACTTACATACCTACGTACATATGTATGTGTGTGTGTATGTATATGTATAGGTGTCGGTGGCATAGCACGGAACAGGTGTACGTTGCTTCTTCAGAAATATTTTTGCGAATTTATGCTTTCCCCTCCCGGCGGTATTTCCACGGCTCGTTGGTTCCCCTTCTAACTGGGGTGCTCTGACGAAAATCGGTAAAGCTGCAATACCCTAAGTTCGCACGGCGGAAGATATTGGCTTGCTTTCACGGCAAAGATGAGAAGGTGCCGGATACCAGTTTCTTCCGCTTTTATTTTTTGTTATCCCCCCCCCCCACACACACACTACCAACACCCTTCTTTTTTTCCGTGGTAACGTAACCATACGGGATGTGTGTATGGATATAGGTACAATCGCTGGGGGACAGGAAACGGGGAAAATATTCGCGGTATGCGGGGCGACGACGATGTTGCAACTATTCGCGGAGACGCGTGGAAATAAAAGCCACGGGAAGGGTTCACCTGACGCGATTTGAAAAAAAAATTGGATCATTCTAACGATTGTAAGTAGCAGTGGTTTTTTTGGTATCAAGTTTTTGGAATTTCTATTTGGGGGTCTGAGGGTGGGAATTTTTATTTGTCGTTTGAAAAGGGGATTGTGATGTGAGTCACGAAATTCTGAGGGTATTTGTTTGTAGAAATTAATATATTGAATATACAATAGAAGAAAGTGAAAGGGGTATTTATTTAAATTTCATATGTTATATTAAGATATATCTGAAGTATGTGCCTGAATTATTTAACCAAAAAATATATAGTAGATTCACCGTTAGAGTGAAATTATAGCATGCCAACGGTGCAGATAATAATTGGATACAGAGATTTAGGAATATTTTAGCTTCTTCGATGAGAGGAAATAGTACTCTAAAAGCTCCCCAAATATCTATTGCCTATTTCCAAAAAAACCCCTTCCGAGAAAAATAGGTTTAGAGTTTTACAGTGAGCTTTCCTATAACACACATTCCATATAACACGGTACGAAATATTGCTTTATAGAAGAGTCGACTGTATACAAGTCGGTACTCTTTATTACCGTTACTCCTTGTAAACAACTAACACAAAAAAAAATCGACCGAGCAAAAAAAGTCGAGGTACATACAGCAGAGTCATACATACATACATTACTGTTGGCCTCGACAAACAGATACAAAATTCATCGTATCTCCGAAAATACTTTGACTTTCCACTCGTAACTTCAAAGATATATTTTAAAGATATCGTTCTAACGATTTTTATTAACGAAAAAAAAATCATATTTTTTTCACCCGATACAGCAGAATTTTCCCTTAATACAGAACTGTTTTATATCAGTCTGTCCATTTGTGAGATAATTCGAGTGGAGGAGTAGTTGGAATACATGTGGTTTGTATATACATATGTATGTATGCACGTATGCATGTAGTTGTGGCAGAGTTCTCGGGTTGTAGTTGTTATTGACGCGAACTAATAGGTTTCATACCGCACAGAATGATTGCAACGTTTGATACACAGCTACTACGGACCGATATTTCGCAATTAATTGCATTGATACCAATTTGTTTATAACAATGTACCGCCGTAATTAATTTATTTTAATATCATGTGCTCGAGCTCACCTATAACCGTTAAATTTGACCGTAGAATTCAAAATGCAACGTGCGGGCATCCCTTGAGGAACCACTGCAATATCCACAAATCACCTATAGAACATTAATTACCGTATTAGCACGACCTGGAGGGGATTTCGAAATGTTTACCGAAACACTGTCGGCGCTTTTGATATGGTGATTAAAAAGCGATAGATCGCCGCTATACAATTACCATTATCATTACCGAAGTATGATAGACTTATAAATATAATACTTATACGTAAATATACAGTATACAATTTTTATCATCACAGTTCATTAAAAGTAACTGTGTTTTTTATACAAAAAAAAAGAATAGATACATACATACTTGGAAAGACGTGAAATGCGTGCTAATAGATCATTTTACATACTTACAATAGAATTTAAAACGTCAAAACGGAAAATGTATGTGAAAGAGCAACTTTGTTTTCAGATAGTTTTACCATGCCATTGTTATCAAACTTGATGTATATACGTATATAAAATTTTAGTAGTTTTTGACCCATATGTGTGTAGACCATGTGGTATAGACACGATGTTAAAAGTTTCAAAACAGAATTTATTTGAAAATTTATACATGTATCATTTTAAAGGTTCTCTATATTGTGTTTCAGCGTTAAACTCAATATCTAATAAAATGTCACTGGCATCGCTCTGCATTTAACTCCCTCATTTCTATTCATTACACGTGATGGTGGATCGTCACTAAATCAATGATTTAACGGAAACCTATTGTTCCTAATTCATCGCATAGTTCACTGTTAACTATTAAATCAATATACAAAGGGCAAGTAGAGGGAAATTATTTCGTTAATACAGAACTACTATCGATCGTTCCATTACATTTAATTTGTCTTTTGATATTATATCAGTTGTAACAATATATAGTTCTTATTCTAGAGCACTTTTTTCAAATATTGTTATTTCTTTATTTTTGCTGGCTTGTACACCGTCGGTTTCGCTGACGGAATTCTCATTTCCGCGAATTTATAAGGAAATGCATGTGATAGCGGGCGTCAAGCTGTGTTTTTTTTTATATGAAAAAATAGTTATGAAGCTTTGAATGTTTTATTGGGGTCACCATGCCACCAGATTACCAGTTACATTCTAATTTGGGTAAGTGCGTCGTTTCACTTTTTGCGCCTCGAAGCTCTTTGTAACTTCGCGCACGGGAATGCCGTTTATTTTCTTGCTTCGCATTTTTATGTATTATGCCAGAATTTATATTTCGCGTTGCCAACGAAATGAATCGTATAATTAAGAATATTTTTTACACTGATATGTTTCTATCGATGGACAGCCATTCATGGGACAAATAAATAGTTCACAGAATTTCGAAAATATACGTTTGGTAGTGTGTTGAATTTTACATAAGTTCACTATACTTTGAGGGAAAATGTAAACTCGCGAAGGAAATATTCAGTACTTATTTACATTTGTTGAAAAGCATAGGAAAATTGTTATAACGTAAAGAAATGTGACGTGTAAATAAGTAATTTTGTCGAAGGCTTTCCTTTGCAAAATTATAATGTTAAAGAACAATTTGTAACATTTCAAATAAAATTAAAATTGCACGTATGTTAAGCTGATTAATTTCGTGGGTAATGTACTGAAAGGATCCCATATGAATGGGATCCAAATCACGGATCGAAACGTAATGGAGAAACCTTTAAATAACATAATAACGAAATAAATCCAATTTGTTACAGTATCGATGAATTGATATTAATTTCCCGAGTTTATCCAGGTCGTGAAATTTTGCCGATAAAATTAATTATAAAATTGTATAAAATTATAAATAATGCTCAGAAAATACGAAAACAATTTATCGTTAATTTAAGAAGTATTAAATAGAAACAATATTGAAACACCGTTCGATAGTACGTATGAATATGTGAACGTTAATTGATTGTAAACGCTAATTGTTAAGCTGTCTAAACGATATAAAAAGTGTAGCTGGAAAAAGTCTAAAAGTAGCCCACTAACCTCGCCCCAAAGTCTAATTACTCGAACGACGCCAGCAATTAACTTCGCGTATCTCTATTCAATTAACGCACCGTTATCATTAATTAGCGGAGTCGATTTATTAACCTTTAAACTATTTTACGGCCATACAAGTACACGAATTGTTCGCGATATTCGTCGAAATGACGCGAAAAATTCGTTTGAAATACTTAAGCTCGTAGAACCGACGCGTCCGTTTGCCAAAACCGAAAGCCTGTTAAATTAAAATTCTGTAACTGCTATCACAAAAACCGTGCGGAAAGAAGTAAACGAAACAAGTTGGGAAATTAGGAGTTTAGACCTACAAACGTTCCGAAAAAAACGAAACTGGATGAAACTGAACTTCTATCAAATTGAATCGATACATTCCACGTAACATATTTCACCACTTAACTTGTAGTTAGCCGTATTTTTTTTTATCGTTGTTTGTCGTCGCCGGCTAAACGAAAGTATGCGACCGGGAAAGTTGTGAGTTTTAACCGTTTCGAAGCCCGGAGGTGCGCGAATTTCCAAGTTTAAACGGCAATAAGGAACGGCAAAAAGAAAGGCTAATATTTGTGCGCAACGCTACTCATGGAAACGAACAAATTTTTTATCGACAACGTGGTTAAAACGTTTCCGAATTAAGCGCGGAAAATATCGTGCGCAGGGAATTTAAGCAAAACATATTAATTTTTACTCGTTTCGGATGAGAATCAAATTTTATCGTGGACATCTACTTTGACGAGATTTTAGAGATTTTAGAGTCTCCGAAAAAGACTCTAAAAGTGTATTTAAATAGATAGTGTATCATATTATTTTCGTGAAACATTCGGCGAAAATCAATTTAAGGAAAAAGTTTCGCCGATGACCCGAACAAATTGCTTTTATGTCAGCTGTTTAGAAAAATAAAATGAAAACACTTCGAGACTATAGACACTTTACTTCTACAATGGTAGAGAGCCCGCCGTTTCCCTAGGGAAACAAGAAAGAATTGTATTCTTCGTTTATCAGATAAACTTCGGCAAAGACTTCCTCCGTTCGTTCAGAACACAATATACTTATTGTTTACCTGAATTCTTCGCAAAACTTGAATCCCCAACTTTATTTCTAATTCCATTACTATTATTCTTGATTTCCGAACTTCCATTCAACCATTTTCTATACACCGTTCAAGAAGATTCTGTTCCTTCAGAATTACTACTTTGCATTCCATGAAATTACATCCTTGTAATTCATAGTTCTCCTAATCTCTCTCATAATATTCCACAAACACTCGAAATAATATCTAATTTCCAAATACACATTTTTTCCACGCTCTTTCACAATTTCTCACATTTTCCCAGGAACATATTTTTCACCCTAAATGTGACAATGCGATATTTTCAATTTCTTTTATCACGCGGTCGAGGACCCGTGTTATCTCGTTGCAAAACTTTTATTTAAACGCTACTCGGTAGCGATCAGCGTTACCGATGAAATTTTAATTTCCCTCCTCTGTTGCCGCGGTAATCGTTCCCCACTCGGTAGGTTTTTCTGTTGCGAGATAGATTTATCTGGTTTATCTCGCCGCCGGTGGAAAGAAGAGAAGATACTGTCACCGCCAGCCGGTCGGCCTGGCGAAATGAACTTTATCGCACAGCTGGGATCTCCATTGGAAAACGCGCGAGAAAACTTGTACCCCTCCACCCCCTCCCCCTCCGCGGCGTTAACTTGCCCCTCGGCATCGAGGTATACCAACCGCGTTAACGTTTCGGCCAGGTTTCACGGTTTCCACATCCGCGGACTTACCGCCGGCCAGAAAAGTCTTGGCGAGGTACGGTAAAAAAAAATGAAAAACGAATTTTCCATAATTTCCGTCGGCCGGTGGAAAATATTTCTGGAAGCTGGGAAATATCTGCGCGGAAGAGTTTCGCCCGCTGGGAGTGTCAGTTAGTTTCTGTAATTTCTGCGCGATGAATACTTGGAAGGGTTTGAAAAGTTTAGGGGAATTTTGCGATTTTTTTCGAGGCGAAATTTGCACTTGAAATTTAATAAGGATTAATGTGTTTGTGTTTGTTTGATCGGAACTAGTTTTTGAAATGGAAATTTTATAAGCTTTAACGTAAATAGTACTTAATTGCGATTTATTCGAGGCGAAATTTGCACCTGAAATTTTATAAGGATTAATGTTTTTGTGTTTGTTTGATAGGAACCAGTTTTTGCAATGGAAATTTTATAAGCTTTAACGTAAAAAGTAATTGCGATTTTTTCTAGGTAAAATTTGCACTTGAAATTTTGCAAGAATGTACCCTATTTGTGTTTGTTTGATTGAAATTAATTTTTGTACTTGAAATTTTATAAGGTTTAATGTATTTTTGTGTTTGTTTGATGGAAACTAGGTTCAGAATGAAATATTTGCGTTCTTCATGCTCACGGTGTTACCGCGTTCGGGTGAAATTGAATTTGATATATTCATCAGCGTTGTGTTTTATGTAATTGAGGTTCCGCCTAAACGTGAATGGAAATCAATTGAATTTTGATGCCGGTGTACCAAGGTTTTTGCGGGCCACTGTACTTGCTCGTTTTACGGTTATGACAAGCGGTGTCAGCTTCTTCCGTTGACAGAGAAATAGGTAAATGCTTTCGATGAGATTTGGGTCATCGATATTTAAACGATATAAACGGAATACGCGGACTGGTTTGATAAAGAGGACCTCTAACGAAGTCACGCCATTTTTCATGACTTCGTACACGTGAAAAAATACCTTGAAATGTTTTTTAGCTCGCGATCGTAAATACGTATTATTTTATACACGTTCCGGAGAAAAATCACCTTGACCCACTCTTTACTTAAAACTTGTAAATTTCAGACACTTTTGCTTAAAAAAAGAGGTGGATTATGTATGGATTTAAAATTGTTTATGCAAATACGAATATCGTGAGATAAACCGAATAAACCAGTAAGTTTCCACGGTTCGATCGACTATTTTAATAATTTCAATGCAAATTACTAGTGGATTAAATTTTTTATAATTGAACCATCCAGTTAAACTTTAATTAAATTTCAAACTATTGCAATAACGAGCCATTCCTTTCTACAATATGGAAGCCATAATAAATTTGAATTTCTGTTAAAGCTTGATATTTATCAATGATTTAGTTATCAAATAATCCTACAAAACAAATGTTTCACTGAAATGACACCTTAATAGAGATGTCGCGTGTCTAAAATGTCCTTTCTACACATTATAATTCCTGTCCAACAACTGCGTCGCCCGAATTTAAGTACTTTTTCAAAGAAGAGGGTTGTGAAAGGTTGACGGGTTGAAGTTGACGAAGTGTGCAAGCTACAAGAAGGCTTAGACCGACTTATATCGTCATCGAAAAGATCCCAGAAACGGGTTCGTTCTTTAACGTATATACAATTTTTTTTTTGTCCCCTCCTCACGATGGCAGAAAATCTATTTTCTCCCGGTAAAACCTCGCGTAAAAGATCTACCATAAAAATCTACGATCAAACGGTTTTATCGATGGTTATCTCACGGATTCAATTCGCGACACTATCAGCGGAAAGTACGCCGCACGAAGTTTCTGCATCTTTTTCGTCTATGAGATTTTTATACGACGGTTTCTGCGAACGCTGTATTCCCTGTATACGAAGAATAAGAAGACGATCTTTTAAAATACCGCCTCTTTGAAATAGGAGGAGCACCGCGGATCTCTCCTTGACCTCCGCCAGTCTGTGCGGAATAAGAAAAAAAATAAGAGGGAAAAAAATTAATCTATTTGTACGATGATCTTCAAACGGCTTACGTCAACCGAGAGTCCTTTTTCATAAAATTATAAAGCGCATTTTACAACAGATTATTTTGATAATGTTTCCGCTGGAATTGCTGGATGACTGAAAGTGCATGTGTTACGGCTGGCTAGAAAGATTCTTTGTGAAAGAAATCTTCAAAGAACTCGCGACGCGAAATTGTACCTTCGTGACAGTCTTTAAGTCTCTTAAGCCAAAAAGCTTTTAGAGATGGGATTTTCACGTTGCAGCTGTGCCGGTAGATCACGGCTAATAGTGGAAAATCTAACACGTTCGATTCGATTTAATTACGATAGAAATATTATTTTTTTCCATACAAAGTCCATTATTTGGATTGTGTTACTCGAAACGATCGCTTCTACCAAATACATTATTTTTACAACGAAACAACCGATTAACAAGTGTGTGTTTTTTTTCTTTTTTAATGTTCTTCTATTCGAGAATGATGAATCTCTGCTTATACGTTGAAAATGACAAAAACCAAACCGTAAGTCAAGTGTCCGATGTCATGATGACGGATCGTAGGAATTTCGATCTCAATCGAGCGACATCTCGATGGATTGGCGTCGATTTTAGTCAGATTCGTTCTATGATTTATTTTGAAATGCGCTAGATATGGGCGTAAAGAATAATCTGGAAATTATCTGGATTATTAAAAGCATCGGAGGAATACCCGGCAAATTAATAATATTTCCAAGAAATCGCGGAAAAACCTGGATCAGAGGGATTGAAATTTATACTACGGTATGGTATCTTAATAAAAGACGATAAAATACGAACAAGGTGGATTTTTCTTAGCAATTGATGTTTCTATGAATCTTTGAACGAGATAGAAATTAAACATAATTTTCTATCGCAGAAAAGACAATTTTGTGTCTCGTTTTTCATTTATTGTATAACATTAGACATTTATTCATGTGATATTAAAAATATTAGTTTAATAAAAATGATTAGGTGTATGTACATATTTGTACTATTTCAATGTAAATTCACCGATGATAATGGGTAAAGTATCTGTGGAACAAATGTGTCGCAGTTTTATTTAAAAAGCTAGTATCTTCATTTATAGTATAAAGCCTGAAATTACAATGATTAGAACGTTCATTAATTCCTAATTGGGCGTAAATGATACCTTCGTTCAATAAGCAAATCGTAACTTCATAGCCAGGCAGATAATTATTAAACTCATATAATGTGGATTTACCACGATTGTAATACGGCGTGGTTCTGATCACACAAGCTTGAATAAATCATGTAATTAATTTCCCATTAATTAGTACCGAGTCAAATAGAAAACTCTGTGTCAATATTTCGCGAATAGAAATATTTCACGTAATATAGAATTTCACAAATACTACTCGGTTTATCGTTAATCCAATTAACTATTTTATAGATTATCATTTCTCCGTGTTTGACTATCAAAGATCCATCTAAACAATACGTTGTTGTTCCATATGATTAAACAAGATTGATCGGTACATAATAATGTGTAAATGTACGTGATTTCCACGGTACGAATTATAGTGCAAATAAATTAGTGTAAACTTGTATTTTTACAATGCTTTTTAATTTATGAATAATTCGTATACATCACTGTAACAAATATTCACTATTTCCCCTAGCCTAATTAAAACGTTCGAAAGAATCCACTTCTGTTAATACAATACTATACTTAAAAATTTCGAAATACGAAATCACTATAAATAGTCACTGATCTCAAAAAAAGAAAAAATCATTTTCTATTAATGAAAGAATTACGCTTCAGTTAATCGTAATTACTAATTCTATACTTTAAATTGAATATCCTTATGGGAATCACGCAAAAACCCGAGGAATCCCGTAGCCTTATTATTATTCCTCCAATCGATGACATAATTCTCGGATCTGTACCAGCAAGTGTATCCTTGTAAACATCCCCTTTACTCCATGTTTCAAGCACTATCACGTGGATATAATCTTGTATTAGATTCCATAATCCGTGCTAGTAAATGGAACCCGTGCAACTACTCAGCGCGGATTTGAAGTCCGGAAAGGGTCGCGTAAAACATCATTCCCTTTATGTGCCCGGGAAACAAACCCATTGTCGTTTGAAGTATGCCCCTTGAGCAAAAGTCGTTACACGTGAAGAACTTTCGCGATTATTATTTCGCGCCGTTGCACCATGATTTTGTTTACCAACGTTCTATCGTTTGTTTAAGGGATCGCCGCGGGAACCACTCTAATTCCGTGCCACGCTGGTTTAAGTGTCGCCGTAATTACCGTTATTATTATAATAATAACAACAACGGTGTTGTATCGTAATAATTACTCGGCGAAACGTTCGCGGGAACACATTTAATTTCCCATAGTTTGAAAACGGAATCCCTTCGCTGCCCGGAAGGCACTACTATACCGGATTTGACTTTTCCTTTGAAATCTGTGTTACCCGGTGCTCTCGGCCTTGCGAAAAAAAAACCTACAACGCGAACGTGGCACAGGGGTGGACCCGCGTAGCGTGTGGTGTTACGTTTCTTTGTGTTTGTGTCGAACGTTTCAAAGGTATCGCGTTGTAGCCGCTTCTCTTTTTGACACGAGATACGTACGGTGGTTTTTGGTCGAGATAAATGATTGAGAGTGTTCCTTTTGTCGGGTGGGATAATTACGTTTACTTATATTTCTTGAAGGGGTTTTTTATAGATGCTTGACATTTTTATCGGCCCCGTGTCACGGGGGAATTTAAATAATTGATCGAATAAGTGGATGACGAAAATAAATAGGTTCTTATTAGTTACGCGATGTGCGAGATTGAAATTTCTAAAACCGATTGCGTGTGGCGTGTTTCGCGCTGAAGTGATGGAAATTTTACCAAAATCCGTGACAGCTGCAAACAAAAACCGTGATCGTTTGACGTGGAACGTATTATATGTGTATGTATGTACACGTGTACATGGATGTACGCATATTATACGTGGATGGTGCAATTCGCGCCCTGTTATAACAGCAATCCGTGACGGTGCGTAATTACTTTATGAAAATAACGAATAAATTATGCGTACAATAAAATTTCTCCGTCGAACCTTTTCCTACGAAATTAATTCAACCATTTTGCGAGGCACTTTCACCGACTCTTCTCAATATTAAATCGGAACACCGCGAAGCTGCTTCATGAATATTAACTCGATCGGACAATCGATACAAATTTATAACGAAACCAGCTAACGTAAAAAGTAATCAATGTACAGTAACATCAGACGTATCATACACCCAAGTTTCACTCACACAATAATAATTAACGTTCACCTATATATAAACTTAGTGTCCAATTAACGCTTCTAACCGTCCCATAACGTTGTCGTTTCAAATAAAATGTAGGACGCTGTAATGTTAACGAGTCCCCCCCCCCCCCCCCACCCCACCCACGGAACTACCGCAGTTATTCTTAACACGCAATATTTATTCAAATTAGATATTACCTTTCATTGCACGTGCCTCGTTCAGCCCGAATCGCCGAAAGTCCAAAGCCTAACGCTGAAACTTCGGCTCTGCATACAACAGCTAACTACTCAAATGATCCCGTTCTCATTAAATCAGAAATTTTATACCATCGACTCGCTTCGAGGCGGTTAAGTCCCAATTTATATGCAAATCCCGAAATCTCCGTTTCTCGTTCAGTCGCAAACATCGCGATTACGCAATTAAGACAGCCGTCTGGACGAATTATGCGAGCTTCCGTGACCAGTGAAAGAATAGAAAGACGAAAAGGAGGGGGAGGGAGGGAGGGGGGTGAACGCCGACGAACGGAACAAAGAGATAAAGCCGGGCCGGAGTGAAAATTTACGCTGGATTCCAAATAGAAAACCGAGACCGGTATAAGTCACGTCTATAAAGGGTAAACGGGAGGGCTAGAGCTAGGGCGTCGGTGCCGTTGCTATTACTTCCACCCTCTGGATTTCAACCCTAGCGTAGTTTTGGAAGTAAACGCTTTAGTCGTGCCGTCCTCGTCTCTCTCTCCCTCTTCCATTTCTACTCTACTCTCTCTCTACCCTCTCTACTCTCACTCTCTCTCTCTCTGTCTCTCTGTTACTCTCTCTCTTGTACCCCTTTCTCGTTGGAAATTTCGCTAGGGCTATCAGTCTCGTTGACGTGCAGCATGACCGGACAGAACGACGAGAAAGAGAAACCGTGAGAAAGATAGAGGCGAAAGGTGGATAATGCTACTAAAGAAAGAATACGACGCCACGCTCTTTCCACGGAAACTTCCGACCAGAAGTAGTCGGTACCCAGGTTTTTGCTTGCCGCGTAGAAAACCGAGATGTTACTCTCTCTTTCTCTCTCTCTCACCCTCTTTCTACGTGTCTCTCGTTTTCTTCGTTTTTCCAAACCTTACCCTTTGTTTTTTTCTTCCACCTCCCATAGTTTCTTTTTCTCTCCTTTCTTTCTTCCCCGTTGCTTCTTCCCACCGTCGTTATTGTCGTCGGCGGTGTAGTCGTCGTCGTCGTTCTCTTCTTGTCGTCTTCGTTCTCGGTTGGTTACGCGGAAATTCGGCGCTGTTCCAGTTAACAATCGCGATTAAGAACCCACGCCGTACCGACGAGCGCACGAACTCCGGACATTAGCGGGGAAATTAACGTCCGCTGTGTTCACCACGTCGTTTTCAGCGGAGGTGGGTTAAAGGAGAAGATGAAGAAGAAGAAGGAGAAGAGAGAGAGAGAGAGAGAGAGGGTGAAGAGTGGTGGGTGGTGGGTAGGGAAGCCGAGATCATCTTTTCTCGAGCGATAAACGAACTATGCTCCAACGCGTCTCGATTTTGAATCGGACGGCGGCGGACCTATTGCGAATCAACGAGACGTAACACGCCGCGGTTAAAGGATTCAACGAAGATAACGTTGTTCTTTATCGCGACAAACTTGCCCTTTTCGCGGAGCGGCTGATGAATTTTGAACCGAACGCGACATGTTCTTATTTTTTCTTCCATTTTTTCTCTCGCCATTGCGGTCGTCGATATTTGAGATTTCTTAATTGATCACGAAGTGTGTCGTGAATTTTCTTGCCCAGCGATTCGCGAATCGCGAAAATATTTCACAATTGGAAAATATACGGTTTTCGACTGAATTCCTACGTTTTTTATTTTTTTTTATACGAATATGTCGTGTACCGTGCTAGGAAACTTCGTGTTTACACGGTGTTAAAAGTAGATGGGTGAATGAAATATTTGATTTTCTAAGTTTTGGCGGAAGTTAGTGAAAGTATCTTATAAGTTATGAATTATTATGTTTGAGGTACTCCAACGAATACTGTCATTAATAATCTTCGAAAGTGTGTGTCGCTATTTCGGAATTTCAATTTTTAAGTATTTAAGAAACACGATTCTTTGTTTAAATCTCGAGACAATGCGATCATCCCCTGAGTACCGTTAACAGCATTGTCACCTTTCAACAAGTTCGCCAACGTGAAACTTGCGCCGTAACTTCGTACGTGTACATGCAAATTACACGAAACTATGAAGATTATTATAACGTGTGATACGCGGGAAGTTCCGAGCTTTTGTCCAGATACACGTACTTGCGTGTCTGCGAACGAATGCAAAACAAGGTGCGATGAACTTCAAATTACTCCCACGTCAGCGAATAGAGTACATTATGAGTTAGGTACGTGTTCTAATATGTAATTTTGTAATACATACGTTCTGAACAGCTCTTTCTGTAACGATACAATAACTTGTACTGTTAATAGAAGAATAATTTCACATTTCCAAATGTCAAGTACTTAAATCCTAAACCTAAATAATTTTCACGTAGAACTATCGACTTTGATGATATTTAATTAATTATCACAGTGGACTACAAAGTATTACTTGTTTACAAACGTGATTTTGTTAAGGAAGCTATTGGTGTTAGCGATGTAATACGGATATAAACAAGAAACTGTAAATGGTGCCACACAAATACATACGAAACGAATGTAAATCCTACTTTGCATGTACCATTTGTTCTAGAAAGTAAAATACGCTAAACCCTTCATTATGCAAATATTCTATTACCGGAACAATGTACATCCTTGTACACACCCTTAAATCCCCATTTCCTATTCAAATTCCTTTTCCTATTCCATACTTTCCGCTAGAAATCCCAATACATATTGTTTAAAACACCTGTGGTCGATAGCTCTCACAACATCATTATACACCTCATTTTATTATCTAAACAAAAACAATCTCTAATTTATTTTCATAATATATTCCCGCACGTATTTTGCAAAATATATCTCCCACACCTATTTCAACCGAATCCAACTACATTCCTAATTTATTTAAAAATCATGTTTAAATTCTTAAATTCTTCAATTTGCAAATTTCTAATTAATCCAAACAATTAAACGTTGAGCCCACATTACAAACATGATTTAATTCAGCTCCTATATCATTTTTATCACGTCAATCGCAATTTTCGCGCACAGATATTTGCGAGATTTTTAAGAAACTATCGTTTTTCAGATGTTCTGATCATCGGGTAATTAAATCGATCGCGTCATTGAGACGAATGTTTTTTTTCACATGCTCGATTTCCAGGGAATATGAGGGGGAAACGAGGGTTAGATCACAGTTTGTCGAGGACGCCTGTGACTGGAATGCTTCTCGAAATGAAGAGTAGGCGGCATGCACTCCGCGCTCTCCGATACAACGTCCCTCAACTGGCACTTTCACGCAATTCCGCAGAAGAGAGTTACGCAAGCGGAAAATGGATTCCACCGGTTATGATTGTCGCCGGATACGAATCAAATAATGCGGTGCATTTTTACGGGGACTGTTAGAGAAAATTTTTAACTGTCTTCCTGATCGCGTTCATTACGCTCACACATTCACGATGACGTATTTATCTACGTATGTATTGTACTTGTACGATTAATTGAATATTCGTGTATGTTGTGTATTATATGTTTTAGAGATTTGGAATAATTTAAATGAATTGACGTGAATGTAAGTATTGTAAAATAATATAATATGTTCCGTGGAATTTATATTAATATAGTTTTTTGGGGAAAATATATTTATTATTACAGTAAATCATTTTAAATAATTAAATATAAATACGGACGAGTGAAAACGTATTACATCAAGAATGTGTGTGTGATATAAACACTATGTTTATCAAAGTTGATTAATTAATATAAGGCGAAGTATTGAACGACTAAATCTTTTGGATTATGATTTTTTTAGCATTTAATCAGTGGTAGAAGCAAAATTTATATTTTGTGGAACGTTTCTGTACTATGTATGTATGTATGTATGTGTGTGTGTTAATTATTAAATATTTTTACTTAGGAAATTCGTTTTCCGACACAACACGTATGAAATCCATTTCGCTACGTGTGATTATTACAACGTTCCGTTATAGTATATCGTCCAAATAAACCACGATCGCGCAAAGTACTCCACACACGCAGTTCGAAACGAACACGATTGCACCTAACCGCGGATAGGTAAATTCCGTAAATATACAGAATTTCTGTAATTCAAACGGTGGTTCGACGACCTATTTTATGTACGCGATTCATTTGAATACTATCAGGTAAAAGCGTTTAAAATAGAGAATTTAATTCGCGTGCTACCTGAAAGCTTAATACCCACTAATACAAACGTGGCATAGATTTAAATACGTACAATAGAACACGTGCGGGGGTAAGTAGGTCGCGCGAAAGTGTGCTGCCAAAGTTGGCCAATTTTGCACAACGAAAAATTATATTTTCATGTTTATTTTTATTTTTCAGCTTAACATTTTTCGTTGCGACGGCTGAATTAATTCTGTCACGTACCACATCGATGGTTTCTGGACGGACGTTGTATCGCGATAAGACTTTTAATATAAAAATAATCGATACTGCTTACATTTAAATACATCCCTTTAGATCGAAATTACTGTTTCGACAGTGCAACTTTAATGGAGCATCGCCAGCGTGTACTCTCGTCTATGAAATACTTGTATATGTATACATATTGTATATACATATAGGCTAGTTAAAAATTGTATTTTAATTGACATTGAAATATATTGAAATCTTTTAAATAAATACATTTGTTTTTTTATTTTAAATTTCTGATACCCAAAAAGTTTAATTTCAATAGTTTTATGAGTTTATTATTTAAATAATTATATGAGCTTGTTACACACTTAACATTTATTCAATTATGAATAGTAGACGATGATCGTGAATTTTATATACAATGTGTTTACGTATAAAACAAGGTAAAAGGTTGTCCGACATGAAAGAGCATAAAACACCCAACAAACAAAATATGTCCCTTGTAATATTTTATCATGTAATATCTCAGTTTACGTCCATCGTGAAACTAGATGCTTTTACGTGTTATAATTTTTCTTATACAGGTTTCCATATTATTTATAAGTAAAAAGAATGGAGCATGCGGTATCCGCAGGGTGCTTAACAATAAACGATTTTATTTTTACGCCGGTACTGTCAGTTGTGTTATAACAAAACACAATAGAATTTCATTAGTACATTATACAAAAATCTTCACTTCTCACTGCTAGGTCATTTAAAAATTTATATACGTTTCGCGATAGACTTTCATGAAATAATAATGAAAAATTATACATACCAAAAATGAAAAATCAATAAATATATGCAATAGAATTTAGCTAATTTCCCATCGTTTTAATTAACAATTAATATTACACTTCTCCAAATCAATCAATTAAGAAAACGTGTTGCCCCCATGGGACACTTTATCCCTGAAAACCGTAACACTCGACATTCATATTTCACCAATCGCCTGAAGCTTCACAGCATACAAACGTCGACATGTAGGAATACAAAATCGAAGAAAATTCTTGACACAGAAATCTTCAGTCAAAATTCTCCACTTTTATTCAACTCTCAATCTCTCGATAAACTTGACCGATCCATTAATCCGAAATCGTCTGAACCCGATAAATTCCGGGTTGACATCGATACTTCGAAAAACACCTCCCACCCAAGAAAACCCAAATCTTTCCGCGATTTTACCGAAAATTACCGACCTCTCTCCTATCACCTTTCCATTCGCAACGGATTTCCTCACGTAGATACGAAACCACCGAAACGAAAGTCTCCCTTCAGGAGCGCGTTAAAGTACACAATATCCAAGTCGGGCAGTTTATGATAAACGTTCTTATGATCTTTATTGTTTCCTTCTCGCAGCTCCGTCGCCTTTTCCCCGTTTTCTATCGGAATGTCGATGCCGCGCTGTGCAACGTCATTGTAACGTGACCGTACAAAGAAACACACCGTGAAAGGAGAAAGAGGAGCAACAGAACAGAACAGAAGTACGTAGAGGCCGAGGACGAGGTAGCGGACACGGAGAAAGAAGAAAGGGAAAGGGAAAAGGGACAATCGGGAGAAGCGAAAAGATGCCTCCGGCGGTGTAGTCGTCGAGATAGGGGTAAAAGGGAGGAAGAAATCGCATATTCAATCGTGGACGAAAAGAATGTCTTTTGTCGGCGGGCCTGCCGCGCGACTCCAGTAGCGGATTCGCATTCCGTTTGAATAACGGCTCCTCCTGTTTCCATCTTTTCCCTCGTGTCTTAGTCGCCCGTGCCTCGTTTTCTCTCTCTCTCTCTCTCTCCCGTTTTTTTTACTCTCTTTTTCTTTTTTTTCTTTGTCTCCTGCAACGTCGTCTTGTGCGTGCCGTTTTTTTCTTCCCCCCCCTTTTCTCCCTCACTTACAGCTAGCTGCTCATTTTTGTTTCCTACCGACTTTGCCCGCTCGTGCTATTCAAATTTGCGGTCCCGGAATTTTTTTTTTTATTTTCTTACCCTCCCGTTCCTCCAGGTTCTCTGTGAGACGTATGTATGTATATCGTGGGACGGATGTGAACGATGGAACGGAGGTGGAAGTACATGTTTAGGATGAATGTAAGGGGATGCTGGAGTACGACGGATTATTTTGATGTATATATGTATATGTGGAAACTGCGTAGGGTTTCGGGGGAATCCTTTTTTAGTGATCTGGGAATAATATGTGAAGTCCTCGTGCGGAAAGATATATCGAGGGGAAGAGACGCTTTGTAGGAAATTAAGTGGTGACTAATGTGACGATAATTCATTTTTTTGGGGATTTTTAAGATAGTGGAATCGTTGTGGTGTACGCGATACGTGTAGTACGTGTTTTGGGTATGGTATTTAATAAGATTTTGACTAGTCCAAAACCACTTTGAGAAATATATTATTTTTGATGTATCGATAAAAATATGTTCACACTATTTTTCATTTCATTGTGAAATATGTATAGCTTTACGAAAAAAAAGAAACTTGTATCCCTTTATGTCATTACATGCGTTTACATTAAATTAAAAATGGAAAACCGATATATCGACACGTATTTTTTGAACGAAAGTAAATACACAAAAAAGTAAACAAAAAAAAAGAAACAGACAACACTGAGCTATCCACGTTCGTCTCTCCCTGTTTTCTGATGTTATTTATTATCCCGAGTCGAATATCATTAGCCGATAGATTACATGTTCAATATATGAGTCCAATTTGGAAGTGTATCAATGAGCGGTCCGGTAGTATCATTGCACAAAGCAATAGCCGCCCGTTTGCTAGACAAACACGTATAAGCCGGAATAGTGTGACCTACTATAATCAATGCGAAATGCCAATTAAACGTGCGCCCGATTATTCTCCGACATTTGTCGAAACGAATTTACGTTAGCTTATTATAATGTTAATTCGTAGAAGGGGGGGGGGCTACGAGTACACGCGGTTGTTCCCGGCAATAAATTCTCTTGCATTCTGTCACGCCTTTGTGTCTGCCGGAGCTAAATTGAATTTCGTGTGCGTCGTTTATATCTCGTGGTCGGGCTCTAATTGCCTTCGCCCTAGAGCCGCAGTTTTGTACGCAATGAAAAAAAAAGGCACCGCGACGCCGAGCGTCGAATATGAAAAAATTTACTTCCGTTCAGTTTGTCAGCCTTGCTGCGCACTGTACAATTTTTAATTCGCTTGTCATTTATCGATATCATCGACAATGCGAACCAGAGAACAAAGTGGACTTACGCCGGTTTACTTGCGCGCGAAAATGATCGCGAAAGTTCAGGGTGGCACTAGGTTGACAATAAAAAAAAAAGGATGAAAAAGGGAAAAAAAAGGGACTCGTATTTTGACGGACCGCCCCGTTGGCGACGCAAACTTTATGGCTTCGCGGATTCTATTTTTAATGAAAGCGGGTTATAAATTTCATGCGGCACATTTTATAAATAAACGAACGCGACAGATTTAGTAAATCGTTTACCGTAACTCGCGGCATAAAACATTTGTAAAAGTACTTCGGGATGGCTCGCAACGTAAAACAATTATAATGTCACGAAGCCAGAAGTAAAATATGTTTACGCCTCGGTTAATAAATATAAACAATTGACGCGCATGTAAATTCCCGTCGAACGTACCAGAGAACCGTGGTTTATATTATACGCGGTGCATAAGAATTACCGAATATTTTTTCTCCTCCCCCCTGAAATTCATTGCCATGGAATAACAATATAATCGACACATTTTTGCTTTTATAATTTTGCAATGCGAGTCAAATTATTACGTTTCACCGGGAAAAACTTCCGATTAGTGCAGATTATTTTTTTATACCAACGTACTTCTTCCGGTCGCTGTAACGATGATTAAAATGAATGTATACAACTATTTGTTTCGTAAAAACTAAATAAAAATTGTATATAAATAATTCATCATTATTTCAGGCAGATAATTTTCCAAACTTTCTCTCACATTTACATATTACTCCCTATAAGATTATAACATAAATATTATCACTTGAATGAACCTAACATCCACCAAACCCAGCGTTAAAACTTACATTTCTTATTTCAAACTCCCGCTACCATTGCCGTCTAAAACCACCTGCACCATTCCTTCGAGTTTTATCATCGATCCCCCCTCCCCTCCCGATAGCCTCTATCGTAGAAGACGTATCTCGATAATTCCTATCGAATTAAAATTGTATTCCCCCGGGGCGATTCGCGGGCGTGGCTTTAACACGCACGCCGAGCAAATAATGATCCTCGAAACGTGTCACTGTCAAACAAGACTTCGGGTACGGTTAAGTGGAGGTGTCATCGGGAAGGTATGCGAGCACGTGTACGTACGTACATATATATATGTACATACATACGTAGATTCCATACGTTACATAGACACGTCCGTATGTGCACGCCTATTCTAGATTTCCGTCGTATAATTCGTAACGTTCGCAATGACACGTGTGTCTGTCGCACGATCGCACGAGTTTCGCTGGTAGCTTGCACAGCCGATAATTGTACCAGAACGAGGTCTTATAATTAATTCAACATGCCCACCGGCTGATCGATTCACAATTAATTCAGGCAATCGAGTGCAATTGAATCAAGCCCTGTCCCATCGATAATCTACTACCTACTATTTACCCGGTATCACTCCTGCCCCCCCCCCCTCCCCCCTCCCCCACCCGGACTTTCCGGAGGGGGTAAGAAGTCTCGGGAATCGCGGTTTATACCCGTGGAAACGTCGTAAGCTCGTATACTATATTCACGAGGAGCTTTCCTCGTCGTACTGCAACGGAAGAAGTTTAATTGCTTCGATAAGCCAGCCTGAATCGACAGTTTCGAAGCCATTCGAGCGCGAGAGGTTTTCTCTAAGGAGAGGAAGAAGAAGAAGAAGAAAAAGAAGCAGAAGAACAGGATGAAAAAAAAGAAGATGGAGACACACAAAAAAGAAATAGTGGAGCTTGAATTCCGTTAATGACGGAGGGTGGATCTTCAGCCGGAGTATTCTGAAGAAAAAAAAATAGAATGGATTCGTACACGACTTATTTTTTTTTTTTTTTCATAGTGGCGTGGAACAGCGAACGATGCGACACGAAACTTTTAATTGATGCGGTCCACACGTTCGGTAAGTAGACGATAAAAGTACTTGTTGTCGATTTAGTCGCAGTTTGCACGGTAGGTCACTTAGTTTCCGAACTTCCGAGTCGCACTTTTAGTTTCGAACGGTTCCGAATACGAACACGGAGAGGAGAAGTGTAGCTCGAGTGACTTCACACTTCAGCTTTCACGGAGATTTTTCTGATATGCCTTTTATATGGTGTGGAGTTTGTACGTTCCACTTCGAAATTGTAGGTCCGTTTTTGATGGGAGATTTTAGGATGTTTTTTCAGAGGAAATTGAAGATATCAAAGATACCGCGGTATTCGGGATGTGAAAGATTAGAAGAATTTGAAATTAATTTTTTTATGAATGTCAAGTAAAAAAGGGGAAAAATTGTGTAAGGTGAAAGATAGGTCCACTTCGGAAGTTGTTGATTATTTTTTTAAACGAATGCAATTGGCATTGAAAATCAATCATTGAATCATTGGCAACAAGCCTGGTACGCGGGGAAACATGAAAATTACTTTGTTAATTTAGTTAATTGGCGAAACGTGTGCAGTCGCACGCATTCGAGCTGTGTCGTGTTCACTTGAATCCATATTTTTGTAAATATTTTTTGACAATTTTTGAATACAACTATTTCCACTGAACTCAAGTGCCCGGTGTTTACATAACTGTTATAAATAGAATCACAATAAATTTAGAATGGGTAATTTTAAGTAATTTTAATTTTTAAATAGAAATATAAAATGCATATTTTTCATTGTAATTAAGAAACAGAGCGTAAAAAGTTATATCGTCGAATGTTTGAAAATGGTTATAACACCTGTCGTGGTACGTTTAGCGTTAAACTTGGAGAAACGTGAATAATCGTATCGAGAATTGTCGAAGAATCTGTGTATTCTTGAATATGGAGGCTGGGAATTTGTCAAGTCATTAATTCAGTAAGAATTTAGAGAAGTAGAAGATATGAGACACGTTTAATATGTGCATCGCAAGCAGGTGTATATTAAACTGTTTTACGACAGTTATTTCGAATTCCAGCGTAAAATTTTCAGAGGAAAGTATTCGGGTGTACAAAGAGAAAAGAAAAAATAATACTGTAAAATTAAGAACACCTCAAGTAAACGTAGGAAAACATCGCATTATGAAAACAAAGGGTCAAAACCCGTGTAATTTTTCATACTTACGCTATTGCCGGTAATTTACATGTTGTTTTATGCATTACGTAACTCGCCTAACCAAAATGAAACAGTCGCGGGGAGACAAGAAAAAGACTGGAACCGCTTAAAACTTTCATACAGAACAGCTGTTCCTAAATTGAGGAACCGAAACTGCAAGCAGGCGTGGGACAATCAAATTTTCATAAGAAAACCAATGTTTTATTAGCGCGACTCGGATTTTAATATTCAAATTTCATACCACATTTCTTTATACCGCTCTTTTCCACCGATCTTGAAATTTTTTCCATCAGACTTAACCCATTAATCTCAATTACATTTCCAATTTCCAATACACTTTACATCAGAGAAAAAAAAATATCAATTGAACGTTCATCAAAGTGAAAATATAATTCCCTAAATACATGCGAAACTTGCGGATCTCGAGTCTAAGAACGGTGTAGCATTAAAAAAAAAAATGATTAAATCGCTGACACACGAGGAAAAAAATTATTGCGAGAACTTGCGTACAACCTCTCTCGCGTCCCGGTCGAACGGATAAGGAGGGAACCTTCAATTTTCGTGCGAGATTTATGGCGGCCGTTCGAGAAAATTGAACACGAACCCAGGAATCTATAATCTATGATAGAGAAATGGATGCGTCGAAGATAATAATCTACAGTAGACTTTATGTCCCCTATCAATAACACCCACCGAGTATATTCATCCTGGAGGTAACAGAAAAATTTCGCCGTTTCATTGATTCCTACGATATCGCGTAATCGATTCGCCGGCCAATCGGAACGCCGGATACGAACCTCGTCAGAGATCTTTCGGTTTGATCGTCGATATTTAACGAGCGTGTCATAAATTTACGTTTTCCCGCCGCGGTGTTTCGATCACGCTGCCGCCCGGTGAATATTCCACGCGAGATATTTGCCCGAAGAAGTATGCGGAAAGCCGCGAGCGAGAAAACGCGAAATTGAGATGAACCGTGTGCCACGTGTACTCGCGAAACCTTTAAAATTAATCTGTCGCCGGGGGAACGAGATACGATGGGCCGGCACGATATTCAACCGCAAAAATCTACTAAGTGCATAACTTTAAGAAACAACTTTCCGCTTCATAACCGGATTCTTCTAATATTTTCGGAGGAAAGTTCGTAGAATTATGATTGAAATTTTGTTTATGTAAATACCTTTTTAAACGCGGCCGTTATTCGACGGTCGTCGAGAATAGCTTTTGGTTTTATTTTATGGATTATTTTTATAAAATTGAACCGTTGAGAGGTATTAGTGATAAAGTGAAAGGAAATAGTCCTTGTTTTTACTAACGATGAAAATGTTAAAGCAATGAAAATTTCATGTTCGATGTGATTATTCGTAAGTTGTAAAATAAATTTTCATGAAAGGACGGAAGAGAAATTCGTGTAAATTCATGACAAAAACGTAAAATTCAGTTATATTATTATACCGGCAACGCAACGTTTCCCGTGGAAACGTGGAAAATAACTATACAACGAATTCAATTCAATTTAATTCAATCAAATCTGTCTGACCTCTTTCCCTGATTGATTCAGTGGCTTTTAACGAGTTTGATTTACTGCGTCAGCTGAATATCGCTATTTAATATCTCGATCAAAGATATGAAATTATTCGAGAAATTTTACATAATCCCGCAGCTCCGTCCTACGAAAATAACATTCGATAAAGCGGCTTGCAATTCTCGCAAATAAAATCATTCCGCTGTCAACAACTCTCGCTGTTTACGTCTTTAAATTTCGCCAATAAATGATCCTGAAATATCTACCTCTAGTCTTCCACTACTTATAAAAATTCAACTGTAAGATTCTACGTCAGTTTCCTTGTGCAAAAACTCACGGTTGTACAATGAATCGCAAGAATTCAGACCTATCATACCTAACCAGATGTAACCAGACTTATTAAGCCCAGATCTACCATACCTAACCAGACCTAACATCTTAACCAGATGAAACTATACCTAACATACCTAACCAGATTTAACCAGAGCAATAAAATCAAATCAGACCTACCATACCTAACAAAACCGAAACCAGAGCTAATCTACGATAAAGAAACAAATTATAAAAAAAGGGAAATAAAAGAAAGACACCCATGTGAACAAAGTAATGTTGGCTATCCGCACACACGTTCCCCGTTAAAATCATCGAAAGCCGGATAATGGATCGGAGAGTATGACAGCAATTTCGCAACAATTTGCGTGAGCATCTAACCAACGGCGACATCAAAGCGGCGCATAAAGGAGAACGGCAGGAAGAGAATGAACGGAAGATAATAATTAAGAGGTTGCATCCGCGCTGCCGGAGGATTCATCGAAAACCACGACGAGCGAAATTTCGCGTGTCCTTATAGTATTCCTGGCAGGAATTAATAATCGCGGGACAGATAATAGCGGGATCCCCTCGGCTAGGCGAGACTTCGTCTTCGACATAACTACGTAGCCTGTAGCGTACTTCGGGACCTCTCTGGATTCCCATCTCCACTCGAGGAGAGGAGTTCTCTCTCCTTGGTCACGCTATCGAGACGTGCTTCGGTTGACGTTTCGACCGTGTCGAGAAATTGTGCCCGTTGTTCCCGGTCGTCACGGATAGGACATACAGGGTGTATCGGAAATCGTGGCGCGAGCGAAAAGGAGGTGATTACTTATGGGAATGTAAGTTGGAAATAAGGAATGAAGATTTTCAAGTTCCCCTGGCTAACGAGCGTCGACCTAATGAGGTATAATTGTTTTCACTTTGCCGAAGAATAACGTGACTTACGAGTTGTTAACGTGGAATAACACGGTAAAATAAATTTTAATAGTGTCAAAATTTTAGTAAATATAAGAAACAAATTTTTAAATAAAATTTGTATATTGGTATATATTATAGTTATTGTAATACAAGCTTGGATTCGAAGGTTACCAGGTATTTCCACACATGATTTTTAATTCTCGAATTACATTGAAGAAATTATTGGTATTAAATAATTATTGAAAAACAAAATCGAACGAACGTATAGAGAAGTGATGCGGTTCGGATTTCGTAGTTTTGAATCTGTGCTAAGAAACGCGTTATTGAAACATGTCTTACTTCGAGCAACGTCAAGTGATCGTACTGTCTATAAATACAAAAATAGTTTACGTAGCGAGACTCCCTCGGGTGGACTGCCATGCCGGTGCTACTGAAGATCGGCGAAGTCGATTTTCCCAAAAACGGAACTTCGTATGCAACAATTTCATTCTACATTTTCGATTTACATTTGCATGAGGAATCACGTCCAATCCGCAGCCACCGGGATTTCCCGATACACCGTGTATGCATGCCGGAAAGGAAGAATCATCTTTGCCCGGCAGGGTTTTCTTCGAAGTCGCGATCAAAACCGTTAAGCCGACGAAACACCCGACTCGCTTTGTGCATTACTTAGCGAAGAGATTCGTTCGACAAGATAAATAAATTGTATCATATTTTCATGAAGAATCGATCGGGTAAATATATTGGAAATTGTGAAAAACTTTCTGAAGCATAAATATTATTTAATAAGTCTAAAATGAGATTAATATTAATTATATATGTATATCGTCTACGAGAATACGTGTATCTGAATATATTTCAGACAATGCACGTTGATGAAAGTCATATAATATTTTATTAACGTGCCTGTATTTTTTTTCTACAGCGACCATTAACTATGCATGGACAGTAAATAAACAGGAAGAATTTAACGACTCGATAAGTATATCTGTCGTTTTAATTCTTTACGCGCTGCAAAAATTAGTCGGATTATCGCGAAATAATCTGATTATCAATGCACGTGAAATCAAATGAAATGCGCGGCTTATTTTCCGGTAATCCTCGACCGTCTGTTCTGTATAACACTGTAAACGCATTGCGATGAAACATGCATTCGCGTGAAATTTTTATGACGTCTGCTATCTTTACTTCCCTTTCTTTTTATACGACAAATAAAAATTTTTTGAAACGACAAACTCGTCAAATGAGTAGACTCGTATCTAACTTCCCGAAGAATTTGGAAAACTCATAATTTCATAATGGAAATTAGTAATATTGCAATCGATAGGAAATTTAAAAATCTACTACGATATTATCAATTACGTAATACGTTACGTAGATAAGTGACGTTTTTAGTAATATCGTCTTCCGATAATCGACCGATTTGATAATTAGCATCCAAATAATCGATATTCCGTTATGTAACGTACAATAAAAATAAACGTGCTATAATCCCGATTATCAGAATACCGCTATTATGCAAAATGTCTATTATATATACAACGATTAACCGGAATAATGTTTGTGCTATGAAAATTTCCTAGTAACTCAAATTTCACACTATTTACGAAATTGCATTTACCATGTGCATCAACCTGACACAAATAAATATATTAGTACAAAAAGAATGCAGCAATACTTAGAAGAAAAATACCAATTTACCATTTATATCAAATTACTCGATAAAACATATGCATATATTTTTACTCTGCAACCTTAATATAATAATTTTTTAACACATTTCCTGTATTACTTTCTTTCTTACTAAAATCTTTCCAATTGATATAAATCAACAAAACAGTTTTCTGCTTTTGCTTATAAACAATACGTGAGGGATGAATAATAATAATTCTTACAACATTCTGACCGAACTGTATTCCCTATATCTTATTACAATCTTTCCAGCTGAAATATATCAAGAGAACCATTTACCGCTCATGCTTATAAGTAATATTTGAAAAAGAAGGAAAAACGATCATTATAATTCACGTCCCTTTTGGCACCGTTTAACGTCCAAGCAGTTCGTGTGTTCCGCTGTCAGTAGTCAAAGAGGTACACGCTTTAGGTCACAAAGCTCGATGAACCGTGTTGAGTTTCCCACGTAGATGTGAGAGTGAATACGTGAGCCGTATGTCGCGGAGAATATTTACGTTGCTGTATTAAGGAAAGGCATAAATGCAGGACGGAAGAGTCATACGTGTTTCGCGGCGTTTACATCCGCGTGTAAAGCGACCGGTCCGGATCAGTTATACGCGAAATTTGCGTATCGCAGCATATTGCCAGTGATAAAACACGTGTACGCGATACGTGTAAAAGTATCAAATTCCGGGCAGAATAAAATACAGACAAGAACGTCTACGTTGAACACAGACAAAGTCTGTTGAAGTGAGCAACCGGAACCCAGTAGATTTTGGATACGAAGTTTCTCGTCAGAAACAAATTCGCTTTAACCACATCGACGATCGTTAATTCGCTGTGTAAAAGTTTCGTGTTTTTATTGGAAATCATGGTAACGTCCATACGAATAGTAATTTTTCTTCCGCATAGATATTACGTATCAGAGAAATAAAGAAGAATGACAATAAAATGTAAATAATGATTTTCGACATAGTGTTGAACAAACGACGTCAGATTTAAAACACATACACCTGCATACCTACATAATTTAAAAATTATCAAAGTCATAGTCTTATCGAGCGCGCAATCGAGAATGATCAATCTCAGAAAGTCCTTCGAAGTAATCCAATAAAAAAAAAACCTCGTGCATCATTTTACTCGAAGCCTACAAATTTTACATTCCTCGCACACATACACACGTTACACACACCGTGTCCCATGACATTGTACGTCTACCACTATGCAGTAAAAGTCAAATAGATGTGTGCTCGGTGAAACAGATCAGTAAAATCTGTCCCTAGGTACAACGGGTCTTCCTGATCAGAATTTTACCGTGCACGAGGTATCGGCCGTGATAAAGCCCGTGCTTCGTAGAAAAGGGGGGAGGGGTAGAAGGAGGGAAAGAGGGGGGAGGGGAGCGTTCGTCTGTGTCTGTAACGAAGACAACGCAGCTATGAAGAGACTGATCGAAGTCTCGCTAAATTCCCACGTCAAGGAGCTGTGGAAAATGAAAGGAAGAGGAAGGAGAGTCGTCTTTCTTCCATGATTTCTTTTGGCCGTTCTTCCATTCGTCTTTACTTTACCCTAAGGGGGTTCGTCTACGCGCTTCTTTTCTTCGGGGTTGCTTTCTTCGATCTCCCCCACCCCTTCGGTATTCTACCGTCGAAAATTCTCGTCGCGGGAAAGAACTTTTCCTCCTTTCGACGCTCCATTTATTCACGTCGGATGTCAAAGTGGCATTTGGATAATTTCTTGTTCCTCTTTAATCCACGGTAGGTATTCCCCGACAGACCCTTTTTCTTCTTTTTTTTCTTTCTTTCTTTTTTTTTTTACTTTTACTTTTGTTAACGCCCCACGTACCTTGGTTCCGTGCGAGGTACTATTTCGAAGTTCGATAATTACTGAATTCGTTAAATAGAAGCGCGAAATAAGAACGATGGATAATTAAATGCGGGGGGAATGAAAATCGACGGACTTAATGAATGAATTCTTAAGGTTTAATATCTGAGAGCGGCGAGACGCGGCAGATTTCCGTTAATTCCGTTCCTAGCGTTTTATTTCAGCGTTTTTTTTTTTAACTGTGCGTTTTTTAATAAAAGGCATGCTTTATACGTATAAACGTTTGTGAGTGTTTTTGTACTTTTTGTATGTGGTAAATATTAACGTAATACTGGTTGACAAACAAACAGCAAAACTATTCGACAGCAAATTAATTCTGTTTTTCTTATGAAAAGTGTCTTTTAGAATTTTGAACATTTACGATGTAAAGCTGGAATTTAATTTTTATCTTTCCATCGTTCGAAAAAGAATTTCCAACAGTTTCCAGCTTTCTCACTTATTTGTGTTGAACACTATTGAATGTAGTGACTACTTGTAACTTTTCTGTGAGAATGTTTTTTTTTTATTCCCTTTGCGCAACAGCGTTCGGAAACGTTTTTAACGTACCCTTCAAACGAACGTCGCAAACTGAAACTTGTTCGTCCACGGTTCCCGAAATCGTGCTTTCACAAATGGTGTTATCGTGTGCTTATCACGAACTTCAAAATATCTTATTCTTCAAATTTTCCGTGAAATTATTCCCTTATATATTCTCACCGAAAAATAGCAAAAACATTCATATCGAATTAATAGATAAAATTTCCTGCTGAATTAAATTAATTTTTTAATTCTTCGATGAAAACTTAAACATTTAATAACACTTTCGCACACTGTCACGTGTTTTCTGTTTACGTGTTGCAATCTAAGAAAACCTTGTTTCCCACTTCACTTTTCCATAGATACGAATGTTATAAGTCGATATCGAAAAAGAATTTTCCTGTTAGATTACGCAACTTTCCTGAGAAAATCATTCTTTCGATAGTTGATTCCCGCAGCTTACGATAGCCCTAGGCGACACGGGGATTACTTTAATTCCGCAATCTCTCGCGGACGTCTCAATAATTTTTTCATCAATGCAATCTTTCGACCATGTTTCGTCAAAACGCCCAGCGTCCACAATACTGGAAATATATTTTATTGCGTCACACACAAATCCACGCGGCACGCACAACCTCGACAGCAATATGATTGATAAAATGATTCGCGTCCAATCTATTTTCGCGAGAATTGTGAGCTACACATTTTTGGCCAAAATAAGTCGGCCACGAATCAGTTCATCAATCACACTGCCACGAAAATTGTGCGTATGTCTGTTCATCGTAAAGCACGCATTCCGACGGGATATCCTGGAATTTACAATTTATTCCTACGATATTCACTCGAAATTATTTTCTATATTAGAAGACAATCAAATTAAAAATAGGAATTTCAATATTAATTTAAATCACGATGGAAATATTAAATTTTCAAGAAACCTTGCAAAAATTCTGTTATATTACTCTGAAACGTTTAATACTATTTAATAACTGTTAGTCTCAAGTTGGTATGCTTAATATTATCACGTATGTATACATATTACGTGCAAATATTGAACATCGTAGCAGTTTCATACGGATTTAAATGGCCATCTTAACAATTGTTGGTTTTACATCTTGTGAATAAATATAATTAACAAACTACGATTGAAACAATTATTATCAGGAAAATATCGTCCGAGGAAACTGGAATTTCCTTTTTAATATTAAACTGTGAATTCCAGCTGTAATATTAGATTAATACAATTAATATTACAATGTAAACGTGACATGTGGGACAGCACGTGTACGGTTCGAAACCCTCGCCGTATTTCTCGACGGTTCTAACAGTAAGACGATAACTCCGTTTCCGGAAATTGCAGGAACAGAATGGGATAACAACGAAATAACACAGGAGAATCAGAAACCTTTCAACTAGATTTGAATCCGCCCGCAAAAATGTTGGGAGCTTAACTCTTTGAAGCATGGAAAACAAATTTATAAAAATCCATGATTTTTCAGATACGCTTCCCCCACCCTTTAAAACCTTTAAATCAATAACATAAGACAGCAGCAGCATCTTCTTAAGAATTTCCCTCCTTGGAATACATACACACTTGAGATTTCATTTCACATAATATAAATTCTCAAATAATTCAAATAAACTTACTTTTTTAAATGTTACAATAAAATTTCTGTTCAAAAAGGCCCTTATAATCTTCTAATATTTCATACTTGTAAAGGTTAAACAACTTAAACTAACAACACAGATAGATCGTGATTACCAACTTTCTCGTTTAGTTGCACAAAATTCCACAAGATATTCCGTGTCATTAGTTAAATAGATTTACTTATGATACACACAGAGGGAAACGGTTTGTCGAATAAACTTAGTTTCCACGCCGCGAAGAAAGATTCAAGGTATATCCAGCGATAATTTCCATGGAACTGTGGCAATGCAAATGTTGGCACTGTTCTACACGGTTACTGGCAAATACTACTGCTTCTGCGGATCCATTTGGCCGTGTTTTCGACACCCCGTTAGTCAATTACTGTCACACGGTTCCGTGTCCCATCTTCGGAAATACAGCCACATTGATTATAACTCGACGCATCTCGTTTCGGCTAAACATCCCGTCGTTGAACACCACGAATCGAATTCAATTTATTTCCCTTATTTAACTCCGTTTTATCTAATCAACGATTATACACGAATTAAATACCAATAAACAATTTCAGGGATTTTATGATATTTGAAATTGAGGAACAATGAAGAATTTGTTGGTGAACATTTTTGCAGAGTTTGATCTAAATTCTGATGAAACATTAAATATAATTTGTAACACGATGGTAATGATTATTACACGAAACTACGGTTTGCGGTTGCATATTCGACATTACTATACCTCAACCAACTACATGATGAAGATGGACTACTGCATGGCGAATTTAACCGTAGAGTGCAAGGGGTTACATCTGAAATCCACGGTTGGCGGGCGTCCAAAACCGCCCCATTGGAAAACTAGTTTCTGGTAATTTTCAGTGTTATTGTATTATTCCATTGTAGCGACCACTGTAATTTCGGAAAATATTTCCGAGTAAACATATTTTATGCTCTTTAGCGTCACCGTAGAATTTTAAGTGCTCTAGTCAAAAGTGTCTCAATAGAATTCTAATAATTAATTAATAAACCAAACTATAAAATTATATTTATCAAATCGTTTGAACTTGTTCCTAACAAATTGGATAACTAATGATTTCAAATTCTGAGACCTATAATATCATTTATTTATTTCCTTCAAAAATTCTTACATCACGTAAAACGTTCTATAACAACATTCTAATTGCGAACAAGTGGATTGGAAGTGTACAAAGAAAAAATCGCAGCATCTCTGTCGCGTTTAGGTGTTGTAACAAAGGGGTTAACGTTACCACCGGCTCCGTCGACAACGTCGGACTCTCGAGGGTGAGCTTACGAAACCTGATTCGTGAGCTTACGAAGATTGATTCGTCCCCCCTCCCCCAACCCTTCTGCCGCTATCTCTAGTTTGTCGTCGATCGCCGACAGAATTCCGACGCCGGGACAAGCGATAGCCCGATTCTTCGACACCGAATTTACAGAGGAGAGCCGCAAACGTGCGGAGTTTAATAATATCTTACAAATACAGCGACAAGCGAGCCGACTGTAAATACGGCGAGGACGACCTTGTATTGGTAGAAACGTTCAATGATATTGGCAGTTACCGTTGCGTCTAGAATTGTAATATTTCGAACCTTCCATTTCACGGGCTATTAATATAATATTACGATAAGAAAATTCACACGGAATATATGTATCGTTATGTGTCAATTATTCTGAACTGATTAATAAATCACGGATACTTCTGCTGTCTTCGTTGGTGTTGAAAATTATATTTAGAATGAAGTGTTTATAATGTTCAGATAATAAGAAAATTATATTAGGAAATATTTCCAGAGATCTTTCCTTAAATTTGCTGTTTTTTTCCTGGTCCCCATATTTGAACTATCTCCATTGTTTTACAGCTATTCTTTCCCCTTTCTTTTATATACATATACATATAGTATATAGGTATATATCTCTCAGTCTTTTTTCTATTACTAACGTCTTGTACTCAACCCCCATGTTTTGCCTCCATTATTTTCATCCCCCTTTTTAATTCCTACTTATTCTCTCGCACTTTTGTGTTGCACTTTCCAATGGCGTTCTATTCTTTATCACTTCTTACCAGGATTTCCCATCCGTTGGTCTCCCTTCTTCGAGGAAAGCTTTTTCTATGGTTCTCCATCCCACTTTCCCTTATTCATTCGTATCTATCCATCCCGTATAGTCTTTCAGTCGCTTTCAGTCGTCATTTCGTTTTTAATTTTCCCCTTGACTTCTGGAATCCACCTTTCATTGTCAATTTTCCATTCCCCCGGCATTTTTCTACCATCGAATATTAGAATTTGCACCGATAATTATGCGAAATGGAGACCAGTCGACGTAAGGAGAGCTTGTTATCGAAAAGGCAATTAAATTACTTAATGCACAGGTTAATTAACTTTGATACGAGCACAATAGACATTCGTACGCAGCCAATAACACACTGTTACTTTTAATGAAAGTTCTACAGAGAAATGGGAGAATTTCAGTACATATAATATATGCATATTACGGTTTCATTTAATGACACGGAATACCATTGTTCGTTAATTCAAAAACTCTTTGCCTGAAATATATTACTGTACGCTACAAACCATAAGCTGCAGAATGGTTACCAAATTCCGTACTACTTGCTGGAATCAATATTATTCACAATAAAACATCATACATTTCCTTACGCAAGGCAGGACATAATTAGCATTACTCTGGTATATTAAAATTTAATTTCCAAAAGTAATATATTACACAAATAAATTTTTCTTTGATAAAAAGCTAATATTAATATTCCCCGCTATTTGTTTATCCTTTTATCGAATGCAATAAATATGTCGACAATTTAAACCTCATTTTCTTTCCTCTCATCGCAGAATTTGTCGACGTTGTCGAAAATTCTGTAGTCCCTTTAAAAGATACAATCCCGTGGCCTTGATAGTGTTGAACTTTCCTTTGAATATTTGTCTTGCCTGGCAACGCGAGAATCATTTATTTCGGATGGAATCATTAAGAGTGTCCCGGTTGTACACGAATGTCAAGCTTGTTTTTCAGAGAATCCGTGAATGTGCGAACTAAAGCACACCGAGTTCGTTCAGGGTGCATATGACACACTTTTTGAAGGTATCATACCAGCCTCGAAAACATCGCAAACAAAGCTTAGAGAGAGAGAGAGAGATAGAGAGAGGGAGAGGTAGAGAGAGATTCACGTGTAACTTTACAAGGGCAGCTTTAATGTGTCTGTAGTACGTCGAAGCCGCGTTGACTAATTTATCACCTATCGTTTATCCCGTTGAGCCGATTCATCGTTCCATCAATTACAAAACAATCGACGCGCGATTAAGTAATCGTTTCGTGCAATCAATTAAAAGTACGGAACTCGGAGCGTCATTATGAGGCGAAGATCTTCGAGGAGTACGGCCCTGCGGAAATTAATTAAGAGGAACCAAGGTTTTTAGAAGAAGTACGCATTTCCTATCGGAACGCTAGACCCCGAAAAAACTGTGGTCTCTTTAATTTTCTATACCTATGTAAATGTGGGAATAATTTTAATTTACGTTCTAAAGTCGATTTTTGTAAATATTGATAAATTATAATAGTTTTATATGACGTAAATTAATAGGATATCGAGCAAAGTACGATTGATATGATAAGATATGATGATTATGTAAAAAGATTCATTTGTATAAATTATTGTCGTCTGTAATTACGTTTGGCAGGATTAAAATTAAATCGTACTTGCAGCGTTGTTATCTCGATAATAGAGACTCTACTGTATTTATTCTCCGAACGACGAAGCCAATCTGTTTCGCCTGATCCTCGGAGTGAAATCAACGTCGCTAGGAAATTAATAATTTCAAATAGATGTTGCGCTATTCATTTTCGATGTTTCGCCGGAATGGCAGATAGTAAATTGGAATTTCCTAACGATACGAAGACTTAGTTCGCGATGGCGCGGTAATATTAGTATAATTCATGCCCGAGACAGCTACAGAGGCGAGAACAAAATTATTGATGAGCGAGATCGCGAAATGGAGAGAAAGAGAAAGAGAGAGAGAGAAGGAGAGAGCTCGAGAGGAATCCGCGAATGCGAATTTGAACGCCGCGTTTCGACACCGTATTTCCGTACCGTGATTTATGTAACTGGCAAGTTACATTCCACTTGTAACGCGAACTCAGGCGAGTACCGGTCGCCGAACGGGGAATTTGTAATTCTTTCGCGTGTTGTAAATTATGTTAACGTTAAACATAAGAAATTAGTGATACTCTTGCCCGAAGATGGATATATTCACGGGGCTGTAGATCCCGGTTAAGGATTTCAAAGCGAATAAATGAAAAGAGCCGGCGTTGCTCGCGGTGAAATCGTTTTAACGTTAAAATCTTAATAAAGTAAGAAGATTGTAATAGCAAATTTTAATGACGAGTGAAATAAAGTTTCCAACGAATTCTAAATAGCAGCCTCGAGACAGAGAGCTTGGAAACTTAATTCCGCGAGAACTTTCCAATTGCAAAACGTATTTCGTAATTATGTTTCTTTCAGCAAGAAAAACGTGTACATTCGAGATGTAGAAAGATCATCCGTAGAAACTAGAAATACGTCTACTTGCGACTAAAAAAAAAAAAACAAAAAAACAAAGTAATGTATCTTCGAACACAGTATATCATCAATTTCACTTCCCATATGCTGACGTTATTTAAATATGCACTCTAATATGAATAATCGTTTATTTTCATGACAATCGATGTCCCACATTTAAAAATCACGTTCACCTTAAACACGATACATATAATAATCAAGGTATCTCGTTCCACGTGCAGTATCACCAAGCCGCGTATCTCCGTGAGTGATTCCCCATCCGCTGTTACGACTGCCAGCGTCGAAATTGCATATTAATTTTCCACCGACCAAGGAAACGTGGAAACCTGGAAACGTGGACGGCAGTGTCACGTCCGCTCGCCGAGGAGCCCCCCTCTCACACACGCACATACACACACACACACACATGCTCAAAGAATTATCATTCGAACACGCTGACGCGACGGCGAAAGGAATTATTCCGTATCGGATTCCGGTATTATTCAATTGAATATCCATAGCCGTTGGCATAGTTCGACGCAGCAATAGTAATTGTAATCGTAGCAATAATTTCGCCGGAACGCCACACCGGCAACTCTAAAGTTTTAATTGGAACCTGTCATACGGCGAAACTATACGGCACTGCCGAGCGTACGGACAACATTCGAGGGTTTACGAGCAGCCAACCAGGCGAAGGACAATAAAGAGAGGGTTTGCGGGACATGTATGCGCTATTTCGTGATGAATCGTCCGCCATTAGCGAGGAAGTATCCGCGAAAATATATATGTCGGCCTTTTCGAGATAAAGAGGGACGAAGTGCGTTCATAAACGTATCTCTCCGCGGACCGGCCGCGAAATCCATGGGGTTCCCTGGGCAAAGTTTTGTGAAAAATGGCCGCGAATAAATTAGACGCATTTTTACGAGTATGTGGAAACCGGCGAGTTGTCTTGCGAATAATACCGCGTGGACGAGGCTGGATATTATTTTACGTTGTGGATACAGGTATGGAGAGGTGAAAGCACGTGATGGAATAACTTTTCGCGGATTTCTTCTCGCGATTCCCGCGAACGTTTTACGTTCATTGCTCGACACGGTTGTAGAGTTTTTGAATCGGTCTTGTTATACATAGGATTATTGGTGTTTTAATAGATTTTTGAGGAATATAATGTTGAGATGAATTTGGGAAATTTAATGACTGGTGATTATGAGATGAATAAGTAGATGTTTGGAAGAAAAGTGCGAATCGTTGCAAGTTCTGGAAATTTTGAGAAATTTCATTTTTCACAGTCTTTCAGAATTACTACAATGAATGTAATAAGGGATGGATACTGTTTCGCGGGCTTTTTCGTGTTTACACAAATATGCGTCTAGGCTTGTTATTCTTTCGCGCCACCCTGTATTCATATTGTTAAGTGCTCACGTATTTGGAAAAAATGTGGAGTACACTGTTTCGCGATTATAGGGGCGCCAGTAAATCTTCCTAACACTTTTATTTTCATGAAAATTGAAATTAGCGAGTTGCTTGTACATAGATGTGTGCGCTGGCAATTATAAAAGTGTTCTGTGATTCAGAATGTTGAAAATTTAATTTATCAAATTTTTCGTTACTAATTATAATAAGACTTATTGATAAATATCAACACAGGTAATATCCCCGTATAATTATTGCATTCAATTAACTTTATAAGTGAAACAACTTATTTTGTATAGTTTCAATGCAAAAGTTTTCTTCGACAAGTTCCGAATTCTTTTCCCGATTGGCACGGGAACCGTTCCATCGAAACAATGTCTTTACGTACGTAATAAGGGGTATTCACCCCGTACCCGGTAACTTTAGTAACGCAATAATGCTGTCGGGAAAAGTAACGAGTTGCGTTCTTTTTTTAATCGTCTAACGTTGCCAAAGGAAACGGGATACTTTTATCGTCACCTCGTAGTTTCCTCAGTGCTTTTCAAGAAGAGACACCACGTGCTCTGATTATCCGTGTCGGTTTCAATTATCACGAAACGAATGTACCGCTCTTTGTATCACTTACGAAATTCCGCGGATGAAAAAATCGTGTTTTATTTAAAACCGAATGTAACTTCTGTCTGTCGACTTGCGATACTTACTACTTTTCCTTCCCCATGGATATTATTCAAACGATAGTAAATATCTACGCAGTCTAACAAGGCCAATTTGATATTTTCTACAATTCTTTTCTTTCTTTTTTAACTCTACTATTCGCACAGTGAAACTCCGTCGATAAGTAAAACCAAGAAACGGAAGATTTAACAGTTGCCTATAGTTTCACGTTTCGTTGTCGAAGTTACAAAAAAAAGGAGTGAGTTTGAAAATTTGTTCGAAATGTACTAGCAGTTATACAAGAATCCTCTAGGAGGCCGCGCTAGCAATGATTCGAATGGTTGTATAAATAAAAACAAACAGTGCTACCATCAATAAAAGTGAAACCAACCGATAGGGGGGTGGGGAAAGAAAAAAAAGTATTTCGCAAAAGATACAAACGAGTTCGTGGCTACATCCGTATCGGAAGCGGAGGGCACGGAAAATGCATGTAGATTGGCCCGTGATTCGATAATCCTCCAGAGTCCTAAAATATTTTGAAAACGAATTCCCCGAGAGGGCGGTCTGCGTCACATCCCGATTGATTTCCACTCCTGGAGGTAGCTGTGCACGAGTGTTTGTGTGTGTACTCACGTTAACCCGAGCCAGACTAATTAAACTGCCTTTCGGCGTTACGATCGATTTCAATCACGCTCCTTATTTGGCTCTCCTCTCAACCCTTTCCCTCCTATCCCTCTCCCCATCCTCTTCTCCCACCCCCCTAAGCATTTTAGTTCAGCGACGAGCATTTTTCCGGGCTGTTCGCTCCACTAATTGACTAGACGACATCTGTCGCTTACCGTTTGTCTTATCGTTTCTTTGTTTTTCCACCCGCCCTCGTCCCTCCTCGAGCCGTTTGTCGATTCTTTTTTTTTCTTTTATTTTCTTCTTCTCCTTCTCCCGACCCTTTGGCTGTAGCTCATTAATTCGCGTACCCGGTGTCAAAAGTCACCGCGACGCGCCACCGACGGTGTTAAATTAATCCCGGTAGGAGTCATTTCGCTGCCCTCCCCCCCCCACCCACCCTTTCCCCCCTTGCGTCCCTCGTGCTAATGGCTCACCACCACCACGTAACGCGGCCGTAAATTAATCCGGGCGAGTCGTTACGCTGCCTTCGAATGGTTCATCGCCATGCGGGAACGGCGACACCATAAACGGCCCGCCATGACGCACCCGATACACGCCTAACCGCGTATGTAATCCCTCCGATGGTTTTCGCCGTTTGAAAATCAGCCGACGGAAGAGCCGCCCCCGGTGACGATATCATTTTCAGCCGGTGTTAACAAAAAAAAAAAAAAACAGAAAGAAAAATAAGTGAAGATTCGATTACGCGGACTACCGCGATATAGCGCGCCGGATCTTTGGTAAATTATTTCTGTTGCTTTCTACACTCACCCAATCTACCCCCATGATCCCTCCCCCTCCCCTCTTTCCATTTTTCCACCATCGCGCAGGTGCTCATGGTTAGAAAACTGGGCGCGATGGTTCTGGCCTCGAGGGTAAGGTAAATATGCTCGGGGCAAAAGCACCGTTACCATCAAATGTCTCATAAACTATAGAGATACAACGCATCATCGTTCGCGAAATGATTTTTAAGTAACCACTTCCGTCGGAATTGTAATTGTATTCCGGGGGTGGCTCTTCGACTGTTTGTTTCTTGATGTTTAATTTTCCGAGAGTGTGCGCCGCGCTCCGGCTGCTCCTCGCTCGGATGGATCACCTCTCCTCCGGCTCTTAGACTTTTCTCGTTTTCTTTTTTTTTTATTTTTTACCGTTCGTTCCACGTCCGTAGCGCTCCGACTGGTATTCGGTTTCGCGAAATTGAAATGGAAAGAGATTCGGTTACGCTCGGGGGATTGTCTTTGACGTGGTACGACGATCGAGCGACACGTCGTTAACGGTGAACCTACCGAGAATTTATATATGTATAGGTATATTCCCGTGAAACTTGGAAAAATGAAAACTTTTACTATTGGTCTTAGGTAACAGTCGGTATTGCATAATAAAATGTATTTTTCGTATGTTAATCGAGGATAAGATATTTAAAAGATAAAGTGATTTATAAGAATGTATGAAGACATTTTAATAAATAGTTAAAAAATGGCTAATTGACCGATGTTGATAGGTTTAGTGTTTAAATGTCCCTAGAATTCGTCGGCAAGCAGGTTTATATTTACTCACGTAACGTTCGGTCTATAAATACTCTTTCGTACAACGGTAAGTTATTTTTTGAGGGGGGATCAACAGATCGAAGGAAATAACTTGTCATTAGTGACCGACATTTACTTTTATACTTGATCCCCGGCAGTATCCCCATTTTGCTATCCAGGTTGTAGAAAGGGAAAATAGAGCCATTAAGCTGGAGGGTTCCCTTCGAAATGTTTGCGCGATAAGGGTAGCAAGTAATAGCGCGTGTGTACAACCTTGTTTTTATCTGTTCGCCCCCTCTCATACAATATCGATCACGTATGCATACTCGCACGTGTTAAACCTTTATTGAAATGATTTTTAAAAAAAACCGCGTGAAAAACGTGAATATCATTTCCTTAATCTGAGACGAATCGCGTATTTCTTGATAATTCGAATAAAAAAATATATTTGTCTAGAATGTATGAGTGTGTGAAAATAATTATTATACAACTCAGATAATTGCAACGGGAAAGGTGAAAGATAATAAATTATTATCATTTTCATTTAATATAATTTTCTTCGAACACTGTTGGATTGGCGGAAAAATTGAGTTCGAAAATTACCCTGCGTATGCGTGCACATATGTAAACGAACCTCGCACACTATTACACGAGGAAGCAGTGCAAACCCAGCGAATCTGTGTGCCCGCGCAACCAGACGGTTTATTACCATTCTGCAGTGAATACAGGCTTGTAACGGTGCAGGGTAATGTACGAGCCCCACTTACGTTAAGGTTGCACGCTTGCTCGACGAATTTTCAAAATCGAAGTCTCGAAACGAACAGTCTGTATTTTACGCTCTCCCGGCCACTTTACATAGCGCTGAATTATCAAATATACTATTCCACGAAAAAGCAAAAACAACGATATGGAAAAAAAAATCTTCTTGATTTCCCGTTCGGTAAATATTCCGATAAAGCCGAACGAAAATTCGTAGACGGTTCATTCGCGTTAGCGAAAACGGGCGGAAAGGGCGAACAATTAAACAAATCGTCGCTACGCAATACGCGAAAAAACACAGAAGTCGCGTAGGGCGAAATTAAACTCGATCGGGCGTTCCGTTTGTTTCGCAAATTGAAATTCAACTCCGCGACACCGATAACTTTTTCGAATCGCGCGAAAACACGTGTGCACACGTGCGTATCGCCCACCTTGTTACCCCCGCGCGACTGGAATCGATCTGAGGGGGAAACTGTCCACGGGATAGGGTCTGTTTTTTATTTTCGTCGTGCAATTCGCACTTTCTAATTCGCCGCGATAACCGATGACACGCGAGGGCCTCGGGTGTCCTTGAAGGTCTGGAAAGCAAAATGAGCCGAGGGACACTCTTATTGCGGGACCCCTCGCGCGATGGTTGACTCGTGTTAGCGAAGGGTCGAAATGACCCTTATGCCAGTTATCCTGTTAAAAACACTCGGAGCACGGAAGAATAGCGATGTGACTATTAGGGCGTGAATTATCAGCGTATACGGGGTGTCCGAAAAACTGTAGTCACACTTTGAAAGATTAAAGATGGTATTTCTTATGATACTGGTAATTTTCACACTGACATATAAAGTGCATATATGACTGTTTTTTAAAAATAAGTTTTTAATATTATATGCATTTTTATAACCAAGGGAAGTTTAGAAATAGAATCAAAGTGAAGAAGGAAATGAGAGAGTCGTACTATAGTCGAAGAAAAATATGAAGTGGGCATAAGACGGATAGAAACTACTGGTGACAATGGGCTCAAGTGGAATAAGGTGTTAATAGTCAGACACGATATTAGAATAGTAGAAAAATTCCAAATTAAATAGACCACGCGTCGAATGGGAAGATATTGGCAAGTGTTATCCACAAAGTGTAGAAAAGTATACGATTGCGAGTAAATTGAAAAATGTACATAAATAATTAACGTAACAATAATTAATTCCTAAACATATAAATTTCTGGAAAAGTAGTTACTTCCCACATAAGAAAGTGATGCGAAAGCAACGACTAAATCAATTAATTTAAATATTTTGTTACTCTAAATTCTATAAATGTTATTTAAACAAATTTGTTAAATCTAAGTTAATTAATTATCAATGCAACATATCAACGGATACATAATTCAGTGATACTTAAGTTAATTAATTTACGATGCACATCTCGAGCGAGGCAATTAATACCGACAAAATCGTCATTTCGTGATTTTAACAATGTATCTGATCCAGATTAGATCTAACTTGCAACGTTGGAAGCTTTAATACATAGCTTAAATTGTGATATAAATTTCATACGTATGTATTTCTGGTATTGTAATTACGAACCACATTCGGATCACAGCGAGAAACGTAAACTATTTGCAGGAATTGCCGACCGCTGCCTTATTTACTTTAAAATTAGTTTTCAAATTCCTACACGAGGCGACATGGATGGGGAGAAACGCATCATTCTAGAAAATTTCAAGCTGTTTCGCATTATCGTTCGTCAACTTAAATCATTCGAGATGCAAAATTAAGACAATCCGTTTCGAATTTGTAACCCTTTTTCGACCCGTAAAATAATAACTAATTATAAGACAAAATTATATCAATGATGAAAATGTAATTCTGAACTCGATTTGAGTAGCTACCTAAAATTTCAGTGATGTTTAATACATTTGTATAATAATTTTACGACACAATGAAACTATTTTTTTAATAGTCACTTTAAAAAATCTGCGTCACATTGACCATGAATTGCACAATGAAGCGAGAACGTAACTCAATTAAAAAGTGCATTGCACGGCAATCAAAAAAAGTTAAAAAATCTAACTGTTTCATCGTTTTACCGTTTTTTCCCGGCGTCATATTAAATTTAAAAGCTATTGGGCAAGAATTATTTTCAACACAGCACGTCGATCACCATTTTTATTTTGCAAACACGTAGAGCATACGTTGCATACGTTGCATGCGATAAATTGTTTACAATCAAACGGTAAATACTGCAAATCGGTGATCGGTGTCGCATTGGGTCATTTATGTATTCCTCAAAGCTACGCGCTATTTCGTAGGACGAATATTCACAGGAAATAAAGTGGCGATACGATATACTTTACTCGTGTAAATATCCTTCATTGATAAAGAACGAAATTATACGTTGTATCGCGTAATATCTCATCGTCTAAAAATTTATAACGATACGTAATATCTCGTTTTTACCATGAAACTAAAATTCATAATTAAAATGTTTTTGTTCCTACTTTTCCCCATTAGACAGTCATTTCCGTGTGAAACCCCTCTGCGTATCTAATCGCACAATTATTTCCATACCTCTTCATTTCACCAGCCTGCATCGTTCCCATAAAACACACACCCACGCACCCACCCACACACGCTTAAACAAACGAAGCAAAAGCCACTGGAACTTCCCCGCCGCCGTGGAACGTTAACAATAAATTTCCTCCGTCGGATATAACGAAAAATGTTTTTTTTTCCGCCGCAGTAGAAAAAAACAAAAAAAAAGGGAAAAACTCCTTGTTTACCAGTATATCTGCGATCGTCGACCGCAGACAGAGATAACAGCATGAACACCGGCAAACAATCGCCGGGAGACGTCTTCCACCGTAAATGAAACGATTAAATCGTTGATACCTTGACGTAGTATTGTCCGCCTGTTTACCGTTACCACGTGGAAAACGGCGGGGGGAAAAAAAGGACGGAAAACGGTCGTGAAAAAACTTCTGCCCGGTAAAACAAACGGCAGAGAGCCGCACACAAGCCACGCACACGGCAAACAATTTGGAGGGAAGGTCGCCAGGCCGTTTGCATTACGGTTGAATCCCCTCGAATCCGAGGGGTAAGAAGTTTAGCGATATCTCGAAACTCGAGGGAAATATGCTTATCCCGGGGAATAGTGATCGGGAGAGATGCTAAGGCGAAATAGGGGGAATAGGGAGGCCCGTTTTCCTTCGTTTCACCCGTTCCCCATACACTTGTGAGGCTCATGTCGAAAATCGAGTCGTTCAAACTTCTTCTACGTCTCGCGGTCGAACGGCCGTAAATGTCGAAGCTCCTAATCAATTTGGTCCATGGGAGGATAAAGCTTTTCTCTCTCTTTCTCTCTTTCTCTCTTTCTCTCTCTCTCTATCTCTATCTTTCGTTTCTTTCCCCTTCGACCGCCAACCAGTCTCTCTTTCTCTCTCTCTCTCTCTCTTTCTGTATGTTTCTCTTTCCTTCATCGCACACGTCTAAACGGGGCCGAGCTTTTCCTGGCTTTCGGTAAATTGCTTATCGACTCAGCATCTTTTTTCGCGGGACCATCAAGCGTCGAAACAAGCCCGATAAATTTTACCGGCCGGCTACGATTTTCCGCGATATTTGTACTCGGTACATCCGCGCTTGACAAACGGGATTGCATGCGATTGCACAGCGAAATGTGAAATGATTTATTTCTATTACGTATTACGGAAATGTTAGCTTTGTTTTGCCGTCTGGCGGAAATATTGATTCCGTGGAAGTGCCGACCGGCAGGATGTTCCGGAAGTGTCGTGGAAATCATTCTTTTTTTTTCCGTTTTTTTAAAAAAACTCGCGATCAAATGCGAGTTGTTTCAGTTAAAATGCGAATTATTTACTTAGATTGAAAGTGAATTTCACACTTTTTTTCACGTTTTTTTTTTATTGTACTCCACATTGTAATTTAATTTTCCGGAACATAGAAGTGAGAGATTTATAAATTGTTTTTCGAAAATGGGTCGCAACACTGGGGAAAAAATGTTTCCAGTAAATTAAACGCCCATTAATGAGGTGGATATTGCAGTTGTTACGCTTCGATTATTTCTCCTTTGACTAGCAGGAGTGCCTTTGAAAGTAAAGACTTCGATATAAAATTTAGTTCAGCAAAAGTGACGTCAAAGGTAGGGATTTATCTGAAGTAAAGTTTACTCTTCCGTTGAAAAGTTAGCATTCAAATGACGGAGAACGAGAAAATGATATTTAAACATGGTACTACTTTCTGGGGTGATTTTAACATACGTGGTCCCTCACGTCTGTGAGTCTTTGAATCTAAAAACGATGTTCAGTATTTCTTGCCCTATAGAATAAATACCAGGAAAAGAAATGAAATCTAACAAATATACAACAAATCTTTTTAAATATTTCTAATTTAATTCAATTAATCTTATCTCGATCTTATCACCCTATTACCAAACATTTTACAACTACAAAATAATTTACACCGATCCCCTTTTATTATTACGTGCCCATCGTCTCACTCATAGCCTTTATATCGTCATTGAATAATTTAACGAGCAGGGAAGTGATCTAAAATTTATTCGCAATTATTTCCGACCGGGTCACGCGACCCGTGCTCGAACCGTGTCTAATTTTGCATCGTACGGTTTCTAAAAAGCTTTGACGCGAAACGTTATAAAATCCATTACAGCCTGCATATCGAAATCTACGTTTTTCGCTTTTCCCGTAAAACATTCGCGACTTTGAAAATCTGCTATTCTCGACAGGTGTCTCGATTTTCTAACGTTACACGGGCATCGTTCTAATAATAGAAACGTCCGTCGTAAATCCATGTAAAGTAGGGAACAGATAGCTACTTCATGAAACTTCGGATATAAAGTACGAGCTGTGTCGACGGCGTGTCACCTTTAAGGTCAATTCACATGCAGCTCTACGACAGCACACGCCGTATCGGGCACGCGATATACGTATTTTGGTGTCAATCTAGTCTATCCGATAAATGCACACCTGACGACTATCTACACAAATGCTCGGTATAGTAGCCATTTTACAAGACGCGATTTAACCGGCAAATGAAAGATTTCTGAACTGGAAATAAATTATTGGCATACGCGGGTAAAGTTAGATGTGTTCGTTTCCGATCTGGGTCAGGTACAATCTTGGACAGATTGTCAAGTTCGATGTTGCGTTAGAGAGAACCGTTAAATAAATTAGTACGTATAGATACGTCGATTTAACTTTAGAGTGTTCAAAGTTCGGCAATTAGTTAATCCAAGTAAATCTGGATTTTAATAAATTGTGAGGATGTATTGTAATTGTTCTAAAAATGTCATGTATTTAAGAATTATTTATAAACATTCGTTTTGTGGTATGACACGTTTTAAATGTAGTATTATAATAATTTCTAACTAGTCTTTGTATTTAATACCACGATGTTCTCCATATCCCTGAAATTCACTCTGAATTCCTATTAAAACCTATCCTTATCATATCTTTCACCTGAATTTCCATGCATACAACACACCGAACTCAATAACACGAGGACACACCTTAAATAAAAACTGCACGCTTCAATATGTAGGGTCAAACAAGAAAAAAAAAGAAAATCATTTCAAAACTACCCTTATCAAAGTTCCTCAATACCATCTTTATCGTCCTCGAAAAAGCCTCTTTGAATTCTCAAATTATCAAATCTACATAATAATTGATATTTCCTCCGCCAAGACTATTCCATCCGTCTGCTCGAACACCCCCGCTCGGTTTTAATTATTCATATCGCCTTTCCCGGAAATCACGCAGCGAAATATCCTCGCCATTCTTATTTCCTCCCCTTCGTGCCCCCCGCCCCCCGCCCCTTCACCCCATAACTTCCCGATAATAGTTCGGTCGGGTCCTCGAATTTCATTAACAGCCCCGTCTCCGCGCGACGTTCGATACTTTATCACGTCGTTAAACGTGAATCGGGCTTTACAGGCGGCGTCGGTGGCGTCGTCGGCGTCGGCGATTGCGGGCCATCGTCCGAAGTGATATCCATACGTGCCCGTGGGTGGAGGGGGAGGGGAGAGAGGTGAGGGGTGAGGGGGGTGAGAGAAGATGGAACGCGGACGGAAGGCGAGCAAGGAAGATAAAAGGGAGCGAAAGAGGACGAGCAAGACCCGGAATGGCTGGATGCCAATTCCATCAGATATTAGCATGGAAATGGAGTGTGATTTGTGGCCTCGCTAGACGAGCCGTGGACGCGTATTTTCCTGTGCACGTGCAAGAAAAAACGCGGGAGTGTGTCCGTCAGTATAACGAAGTTACGTCGACACACACCACAGACTCTGGGGGGTGTTGGAGAAGGGGGGGAAGGAGTGAGAAAGAGAGAGAGGGGGTGGTGGTAACGTCGATGATGCCGGCGTCCTTTAACTAGACCCGACAAACACATCAACGGTGTATTCCCTACGGATTAACCTGAAAATTTACGAGCCCTTATCCGCGTGGATCGTATATCGATCGAGTGGAAACGTTCACGGGGTTCGATGTGGATGAACAAAAAAAATCGTGGTACCCTTTCTAGTGATCGAGGACTTTCTTGGGTAGACGAGGGTAATTCGAAGGGGGTTCAGTCGTTTCTGGTCAGACACTCTTTGACGTTGATGTATGTATAGTGACCTGGGAGAATTATTATGGTGAAGTTAATGTAAGGATGCATAAGGGACTCCAAATTTTAATTAATTAAATTTTGAATCTTTTTCTGTGGGTCTTTTATAAGGTGTCATATTGTGATAAATGTGTAATTTTGTAGTGGAAAATTCTGCGAGGATGTTTAATTAGGTAAAGTATATTATAGTGCACGTAATTCTGTTATAACGTGTGAAATGGATTTCGGGAGAATTTTGAACATTTAGAGTTTTGACAATTTCGTATTGGTTCGATTGGTTCCGGGACTTATATTTTTTTCTAATGTGACTTTGAAAAATTTTCTTGTCCCTCTTGGCTTATCTTACAGTTTTAGCGAGGTGAAATATTGCGTTCTGCGAGTGTGTTAAAGAAAATTATAAATAATTAAAAATACTATGTTTTATAAATACTACGTTATGTAATAATACATATGTCGGGTCGATAGAAGAATATTTCACGGTTGTGAGGAACACAGGTAGTAAAATGTCGAGTATGTATTTTGTTTAGTAGATTTCGGTATCGGTCGAGGCGCGGTCTAAATTGAAACTAATGCGATTCGATTTCCTTAGTACTTCGATGTTGCGAATAACTAGAAGTTATCACACGCGTACAGTAAAAAATGTAGTGCCAAGAAATTTCCATAAGAACATTCATAATGTATTACATATTACGTTTACCATTTCAATATCGAATAATTATATCAACCGAAAAAAACGTACGTAAATAATATTCGTATAATTTCCTTAATCCACTAAAATACACAAACACCAAATTTCACCTATCCATTTAAATTGGATACAGAAATTATAATTGCCCAACCACATAATTCCGTACTTAAACCAACCATTTTCAACGACCAACGCAATTAGTTTCCCATTCGAATTTTCCCGATTCTTTTTTATCCGAAAATAAAACCAAACACACCAACCATTTCTACACACATTCGTCTCGCCATTCGTGGTTTCGACAGAAACGATGAAAACACTAAGACACCCCAACACTAGCAAACGGAACACCTAACCGGAAACGGAGGTAAACCATAGAAAAACGGGAACACCAGGCAGCGGAGGTGAATAAAAACCAGACGCGTACGAGCAAGACCAAAACAACATCCGGTGGCGAAAGGCGAAGGAAACGAGAGGAATTGGAAGAAAGACAGCTAGCTCGTGTCATCGTCGTAGCTGTTCGTGAAAGCGATCGGTATGAATCGTGTATCGTCAGGAAGACCTACTACAAAGTCTCGTCATGTTCTGTACGAACGGTGGAAAGGGAAGGGTGGCATACCAACGAGTTCCCGCAGTAACTCGTCCCATGGAACCAACCGGCAAACCAACCCCATATCTCGCGTTCCGAAGGAACCCATCCCCCATCCCCCATCTCCCCCCCCCCTCCCCCTCATGGCCTGTTAATATTAAAACCCCTTATGTGTGTCCTCCGCACTCCGCCGACGGCGTTGGATTTACATAATAAAAGAAGACGGGCGGCACGACAAAAGGAGAGCAAATCCGTACCGGCCTAGTATGTATAGCATAACGTATACCTGTTCACGGTGAAACAATCGCGGCGGAAGCCACGGGATACTCTTGTTTCAATGTCGTCGCCTTAGATGATCGATGGCGTTACAGGCCCGCGAACCGAACTTCCGAGAATTTAATGAAAATATGGCAGCGATGCGGTGCTTGATATTTATGGCGGAGATCAACGGGAAATTTATCCGGCGGCAATTAATCCGGCAAAAATTTCCACCGTTGATTAAACTGTATGAGGGGTGTGGATGGGGGTGTAGAAGGGGTGCGTTCTTTCCCCTGTTGTTTCTGGGTAAAGAAAATTTAAGGGTGCTGAGTAATACGGTGTAGTGGTGAAGATAGAGGGGTTGATGGGCTAATTATTAAAAGACAAAGGGTTCTATTTATTTTTGTTAGATATGGGGAATACTGAGTTTATATTGATAAGGTTGTTATGGATTATTGTTGTACATATATGGATATTTGTACAATTATAAAATTGTTGACATAAGTAAGACCAAGTTTAATCTTTACTCCTAATAATTCAGTCTGCTAATAATTTCAATCCTGTATGTTTAACATTAATATATCTATGTTTAAAGATTATGTGTGCCTGATAAGAGGCGAAAGAAAAATATTAATCAATTATATACAGTGTATTTAGATGTTATAGCGGTATGCATTATGTCATAGCATTTTTATATTTTATCTTTACTCTGCGAATCTCTTAAGCACTTTATATACACGAAGGATAAAGTTTCCATGCTTACCGATAGTCAAGGGGTTCGTCAAGCTAGTTTATGGTTGTTTAGTTTGGACACTTAAAACTGCCTTCGGACAAACTCAACCACAGAGGATGCATTATCCTTGAGTTTGAGAATAACGGACATGCTATTCTGTACTTGACTATCGTTACTTGAACGAGCTTTTACTCGAGCAATCGAAACTCTAGACAAGTGAGTTGTTGGCCAGTTCTTGTTATTACGTTATTATTATGTGTTTAATAAATAATTGTGGCAAGTCGGGCGTTCAATTCGTACGATTAATCCGTTAGGCTGTCAAGTATTATAGTTTACCGACTAGTTTTGTTTAACAGTAATTTCCAGCAAATAAGGGAAGGAATTTTCTAAGAAATATTGTGGAGAGTGTAAAATGTTCAATAAGAGATAGAATTCATTATTGACGCCACTCGCAAAGTTATACTAAGTAAATTGTAATTAGCCGGAACTACTAATGCAATTATGCCATTACGTAGGGTGTACATCGTTCAAAGTTCATTCAGTTAACATTGTAAATGAGTATAATATTATATAGTTTATAACTGCACTTTGTAGTTACTAAATTCGTAAAAGTATTTGTTACATTAGTATCAAATTAATTAACTATCTCCTCCCAGCGCTATAACGAACTTATCGAGTTACCAGGAAAATTTTTCATTAATTTATCATTTATTCCCATTACAAATCAATGTGATTTTCCCTATCCAAAAAAACTCTGTCGAATTTAATATTAACAAATAACACATTCAATTTTCATTCAACCCCCCTGATATAACTAATTTCACGTAATTATTCCATAATTAAGCTGAAGTATTCCCGGAACGCGAGCAAATAAAGTATTTTCATCAAGTGACCCCCGGAGTTTCGTATAAAAGAAGTACGTAGGTGCAAACGACAAATACAGCGGCAGTGTACACGACACTCTGACGTAACATACGGTCATAAAAGATTTTTTTTCCCGTTTCTTTTCCTTTTCGACCGCAACTCACTTTGAGCCGAAAAACTTTCGGATCCACTTCCAACCGGCGGATTCGAATGCTTCAACTTTTTTCCAAGCGGCACGTGTGCACTTCTGATGTCCACGAATTGCATCACGTAATTTCAGTCGGCCAGGGCCGTGATTAATGGCACGCTGCGGAAAGTAATACTACCGTACTTGGTAGTCCTCTCTCGGTCATTCTAGAGAGATACTCGTGGAGCTGGCGGTTCACTAACGGCTACGTAATATAAGCCTCAGGTATCTGCATCAATCTGCATGCCGCAAAACGCGTGTCTGGTATTTGCGGTTCTGATGAAATTCTAGAGAACCTCTGGAAAGCGGCGTTTATTTGTACCGTGGATCCAACCATAAATTCGTTCGGAGGAAAAAGAATATCAAACTGCTCGATGAACGGGCCGTTAACTTCGATTTAGAGGTATCCGAGACGATTTTAGTAGGTTAAGTTCGGAAATCGGAGCTTCTCGATTAACTCTTCGAGGCGGAGAATTTTCGAAAATAAAAAGACCCATTTTGTACAGAAATATTGACATCGAAGTAAGAGCGTTGCAGTAAAATATTCGGCTTGGAACAGATAACGAATCTGTACCGATATTTTGGTACAAGGATATTACCAATTTTAAGTAAATGAAACTAAAAGTAAATCTATGTGCATATAGCAATTGCAAAGTTTTGAGATGGATATATTTAATATCACAGTGCCTACGAAAATATATGTATGTATAAATAGAGTGTCCACAGAGAAGTGAAACTAAACATACCTAATGACAGTTATTGTTGAAATAAACTTATTGACGATTATTGGAATAGAAAATAGGAAATGCATATGTATAGTGAATAATGAGATTGTAACAATTGAATGTAACATGAAAATTTCTTCCTTTATAGATTTTCCAGATTTTCATAGGACGAATGAAATTATACCGAATAACGCGTAACATCGGATAGTTTGGTATCAGATAAATAGGGCTTCACAGTATTAACGCTAATCTATGTAACTCAACGTGGTAATGCAAACATGGCTCCACTCCAAAACGATTTTTTTTGTTTGTTCAGCAAATGATCCGATAGAGTTGTGTTATGCAGTAAAGTGCTGACCTTACGGAACGCTATTACGCGGGAATTCGTATTTATCCTTTTAGAGAGTTTAAAAATATATTCGCAGAAAAACTGGAAAATGCATATACAAATAATTTCTCTGTGCAAATAGCAAATAATTCCATCAACTCTTCCTCGCAAAAAATAGTACCCCAAAAATAGAAAATATATAAGCTATTAAAGGATTGAAATAAAACTGTGATGGTAGAAAAATAGAACTCGCTATGATGTGAACAAAAAAAAATACAATCTGTTTAGCTTAAAACGCGTCAACCGAAAACAATAAAATAATTTTAGCTGTTTGAACTCTCGCGTGGCCCTTTGATAGCACGCGACCAAAAAAAAATAATCCTACAATTAGTTTTCTACAAATGTTTTTTTTTGTGCTGCAGATTTAATTTGCCTGTTGTAACAGCTGCAACGAATATGTTTTGATTCTTTCGCCAATACGCCAAACACGTGTGTTAATCCGGTGAAACGCAACTTACGCGAAAGCTTAAGCTTCACTGAATAAAAACAGGCTTCGCTTAATGCGTGAACAAATCGATATTTTCGTGGGGATTTTCTAGTTGATTTAATTTTTCATTCGGAAACGGTTTCCCTTAATCCGTCCTTCTTCTCTTCCATTTCATTTTTCACGGGTAAAACACCAAAAAAAAAAAGAAAGAAATTCACGAATACCAGGTCTCCTACTCGATTCGCATCATTCTTATGAAACGAAATCGCGACGCTAGCCTCGTTCCGTAGGAAAGTGATAATGCATTCGACGACATCTGTATAAAGACTATTTCAATTTTAAAATTCGTTCCCCGTATTATTCTCCGCGTTCGTACATCGCGGAAATCGTATATCATCTTGAAACAATGAACCAGTCGACGTAGAGGATATTAAGAGTGAATTCCATCTTTCCGCGTGCTTTCATGGTTTACTGCCTAAGTGCTTTTCACGGTAAATAGTACACGGTACGCGAAAAGGGCAAAAACGTTCAAGAAATTCCATACCCGTTTACCGCAATTTTCATATCCGATTCGTTTCCAAATACTCCCTTCGTTCGTACGGATTGTATTTGGATATACGAATATTCGGATTACTCGACAGTCCGGATAAATTTTTGCAACTCGCGGGAAAACTACGACACAGTGGGGAATTCTACGTTATGGAAAATGTGAAAGTATCTAATCACACGAGAAGATGGCTAAATGAGAGAATTCCTGTGTCTTTTTCGAGGTTACGGAGTAACTTGAAGTTATACGAATTAGATTCAGTTCCCATCCAGAACGACGTTGGTTCACGAAAAGAAAATCATTATTAGCGTTAATTCTCAGTCTTTATGTGGAAGTATAGTGGATAATAAGTACCTATGAATTCGCACTTTCACACTTACAGCAACATACCTTAGTCCAATTTTATCTTGGAATTTATACATATAGTCAGCTTCACGTTGAAATCCAAAGAAGAATGTAAATTTCTACGAAGAATATTTCGTACATTTGCCAAGTGACTTAAAGTATCATTTATATCTCAACAGATTCCCGTGCCTAAGTCCCGGCAGATTAATATCAACTCGCACAGTCGAATAATCTGCTCCACCAAAAAGTATCATACTTAGATAGCATGAAACATAAATTAGCGTAAAATTAACACGACAGAGAAAGAATAATCGAAAACAATTCGAACGAAAGAATTTCACAAACGTCTTCCTCTTATCACGTGACTCGGCGGAAGCAAGTGTCAAAGAAACACACGGCGGTATTAAATGAAAAAGACTGTAATCCTTTACATCCAATTTACATGCCATGAATCACGCCGGCACGTGGGCAGGTGTATTTCTAGCGAAATTGAAGCAAACGATGGGAAACCGTTCTTTCTCTCCCTCTCTCTCTCTCTCTCTCTCTCTCTCTCTCTTTCTCTCCCCTTACGCGGTCCAAGGCGTACAGCAGCTGCGGGAATATAAATTCTAAGGGAGAAGCTTCCAAGATAATGCATGTATGTATGCATATATGTTAAATGTGAAAAGTCTATCCGTTCTATCCAATCCGAGCCCGTTGCGAAAGAATGTCCTGGACAGCGGCGGGTTCGGTGACTTAAGGGATTATACGGCGCAGGATTACGTGGCACGCAAATAATTCAAAGCGGCGAATAATAAATTCCGACGGTACACGTGAGTCTTGTCGTGCCCGGGAGAACGGGGACCGGTCGAGAAATATCTAGGGTACGATGAGAGTCGAAGGGGAATAGGACGACAGGTTGCTGACGAGAAACGAAAGTTTTGATTATTATATTTCCATGGTGATATCGATGGAAATGGATATTTGCATATCACCAGTATTGTATCACTCTTTATTTTAAATTGTTAGATACCCGGTGATATTACATACTTTTTAACGAATAAAAATGTAAAATTAAATTAAACAGTTGATATTAACAAGTATCTCAAGGCTAAAATAAAATTAGATGGAAAATAGCGGAACAAAAAAAATTCTAGGCCTATAATTCATCGTTTCATTATTTTTTTCGTCAATTAGTTAACAATTTGTTACGTCATTTATACAGAGACAAATTGCCAGTCGCTGCATACCTGTATTTCTGTTTCTCTTTCAAGTATGCGATATTTGATTCGACGTATAAAATCTTGTGCGTTTGCGATTCTACCTTTGAGGGTTTATCGGGTCAACATTTGTTGCGCGTAGCTAACAATACCGCGGTGTAATTAACGTCCACCGTTCTGCCGGGAAACTCTGGCTATTTTTTTTACATTAAACATGTACGCCTATTCCCTTACACATATCCCTTCGTCGTTTCATCGACCATCAAGAGCTGTTGGGTTTGTTATTAATGATCCCGCCCTTTTTGAAGAACCCAGTCACGTGTCACGGTGCAATTACCAACACAAAGGGACGAGCATTTAAAATTACGTTACAATGGAGTATCAGGACTCTTTCTATCTGACTTGAGACTTATTCTAAAACAGTGTCTGCTTCGCGTGCGTCTCGTAATTGATGCTGATGATAATTTAATGCGGTGGTCGTGGGTAATGCGTTTAAATGCGTAAGTAGAGAACAGTCTTCCGACGGTACGAAGTTATAATTGAAGTCTAATTTTCTTTTATGAGATTTGACGGAGTTGCCGTTGCGATGTTTCACAAAACCCGTGGCAGAACGGGGATTAAATAGTTAGCAGTTTTATATTGTTACGGGTAAAAGGAAGCGAGACGAGTGTAATACTTGTTTTCGTTGCCCTAATTTAAATGCCTATTTTTCACTACTTTCGGATCAACTCACCGTTACGTGCATGTGTAACTTTAGAAATGTAAAAATATAATTTTATACCATCTGTCGCCTTGTAATTACAAAAATTGATTTATTAAACAATTTGTAAACGAAAAAGAAAAAATGTTAATCAACGTAAAATATTTACCAATCACTATACATCTGAATCATAATTTATCCAAGTTATTATTAATATGAAAAATGTATCACATATTTCGTACCGCTATATGTATCATGAAAAAAAAATTCTTTAAAAAAGATTAACTTGCTTTTAACAAATCTGAGTGCTCAGATAAGAATGGTGCATGGCAAGGAGAAATGTCTCATCTTTTCGAGGTAACTTTGGGCGCCGGCCGGCAGCTCAGGAGTGAAAATGGCTACAAGTTCCAAATGAACACCTGTCTCATAAATCGTCGGGATGGCACACGAGGTTTACGATGAAATGCAACATCACCGTCTAATGCAACAGCCGTGGTCTCCCTTGCACTCGAAATCTCTATATTATACCGGATCAGCGGTGGTCAACTTTTTCTCTCTACGCGAATGGTCCTTTAATATCTTGCAACGAAACAAATCGAGAAAATTTTCGCAATAACTCGTTGCACAGCGAGTTTTGAATTTAATAATTCCGCTATTAAACAGCATTTTTATTCCGTTAATAAAAATCGGTGAAACTTGCAGCGTAATGTGCACTGATTACGAATTCACTAGGTAAACGTACCTAAAATGTTCCATCGAAATGGTCAGAAAAACAGCAATCGAAAATTTATTAAAAATTTCAAAGCTCTTGGACCGCTATTTTTTGGAATTCTTCAATTATGATAAATACATATACAGGGTGTAACAGAAATTCTGGGACACTTGGGCTTTATGGATAAAACGCATAAAAATAAGAAAAAAAAGTCTTATAAGTCGAGGGCGCAGCTCACCCCCTACGGAGATACAACCCCTTTTGTAAAAAATGTTTAAAAAATTATATCTCCGAAACGGTAAGTCGTAGAAAAGTGATTTTGATTGCGATATAACCGGAAAAGATCAAAGTTTAATAAAAAAAATGTAGCCGCTGCGATTACTACCGTTAAGTTGCATTTATTCTTGTTAATAAAAAACAAATGTAATTATTTCTATGTTAGCGGCTGTTTATCACCTCGAGAAAAATGTGGATAATGCATCGGGACTTGCTTTGCGAAGACAGCCAAAAAAAAATTAATATTATTATAAATTATAGGTGCTAAAATTAGTAGTTTAACGCCCGCCGCGAAGACGCCTGCCGATATGCAGCCTCCGACACGTCAGATTGGTGATGTCTAGTTCTACTGACTACGTTTGACCTACTTTTTACATGTGGTACGGACTCGCCCTGTGCCTACGGCTGACCTACATCTTACATGTGGCACCGACATGTCCTGTGATTTACACTAAAAAATGTATTACGTATTCTATTACAGTATACATCTTACCTTTAAACGAATTGTTTAAAATTGGTGTCCGTTCACCTCGATAAATTTCCGCAATGGTTTCTTCATTGAACGCCGTACATTCGCATAAACTTCCTCCGGGTTATTATTAATTTTCGCACATCCATTTACAATGTGTTGCCGCAGCACATTCTCGTCAGGCACTGGCGATGAGTAAACAATATCGTTTTTAAATATCCCTACACAAAACAGTCCAAGATAGTTTTTGCGGGTTAAACACGCTGGTACAGAACACGGCCCCACCAAAAGATTGTTCACCATACCGCACCACATATTTACGCTAAATTGTCGTTGCATATTAACAAATAGTATTTGTTACAGCGCGCAAGGAGACACAGTTCTTTATTCTTAATCTTTTAAACGATCTACAACATTCTCTCCGACTCGTTCTTACGACACTCACTGCAAAACGATCCTCTTTGTACTGAATTCGACAGTAACTGCAGCAAAATCTCACCCGCTCCTTTACATTCATTCTCTCACTTGCACTTCGTTGTATCTCGCTCGCACTCATCCCTTACGAGTTGGTGAAGGCCTGCGAAGCGTTACCGAAAATTCGACCGGAAGACCCCCGTGGTGGACGCTCTTCGGTCGCTTTCGCTCGCCTGCCATAAACCTGCCTTACCTGCTCTGTCCCTACAATTAACATTTGGCGAACACTTGCTCACTCATTTCTGGCAGGCAAGCGAAACCGACCGCCATGGGTGTTTTCCGTGGGAAACCTGGTCGACTTCGACGCTTCACAGGCCTCCACCAACTCGTAAGGGATGAGTGCGAGCGAGATACAACGAAGTGCAAATGAGAGAATGAATGTAAAGGAGCGGATGAGATTTTGCTGCAGTTACTGTCGAATTCAGTACAAAGAGGATCGTTTTGCAGTGAGTGTCGTAAGAACGAGTCGGAGAGAATGTTGTATATCGTTTAAAAGATTAAGAATAAAGAACTGTGTCTCCTTGCGCGCTGTAACAAATACTATTTGTTAATATGCAACGACAATTTAGCGTAAATATGTGGTGCGGTATGGTGAACAATCTTTTGGTGGGGCCGTGTTCTGTACCAGCGTGTTTAACCCGCAAAAACTATCTTGGACTGTTTTGTGTAGGGATATTTAAAAACGATATTGTTTACTCATCGCCAGTGCCTGACGAGAATGTGCAGCGGCAACACATTGTAAATGGATGTGGGAAAATTAATAATAACCCGGAGGAAGTTTATGCGAATGTACGGCGTTCAATGAAGAAACCATTGCGGAAATTTATCGAGGTGAACGGACACCAATTTTAAACAATTCGTTTAAAGGTAAGATGTATACTGTAATAGAATACGTAATACATTTTTAGTGTAAATCACAGGACATGTCGGTGCCACATGTAAGATGTAGGTCAGCCGTAGGCACAGGGCGAGTCCGTACCACATGTAAAAAGTAGGTCAAACGTAGTCAGTAGAACTAGACATCACCAATCTGACGTGTCGGAGGCTGCATATCGGCAGGCGTCTTCGCGGCGGGCGTTAAACTACTAATTTTAGCACCTATAATTTATAATAATATTAATTTTTTTTTGGCTGTCTTCGCAAAGCAAGTCCCGATGCATTATCCACATTTTTCTCGAGGTGATAAACAGCCGCTAACATAGAAATAATTACATTTGTTTTTTATTAACAAGAATAAATGCAACTTAACGGTAGTAATCGCAGCGGCTACATTTTTTTTATTAAACTTTGATCTTTTCCGGTTATATCGCAATCAAAATCACTTTTCTACGACTTACCGTTTCGGAGATATAATTTTTTAAACATTTTTTACAAAAGGGGTTGTATCTCCGTAGGGGGTGAGCTGCGCCCTCGACTTATAAGACTTTTTTTTCTTATTTTTATGCGTTCTATCCATAAAGCCCAAGTGTCCCAGAATTTCTGTTACACCCTGTATACATATATACTATCAAGTATAACTGTATGGGTATGCATAACGAAATGAGATACATAAAGATATCGAAGCTTAATAACCATTAAAAGCATAAACATGTAACTTTAGCGATACGATTTTGTGCGACGTTCTGAAAGGCAATAACTTGCCTGGCGTTATTTTAGATCGGTCAGATGATTGTCAGGAATTATTGCAATACATTTCTGGTTCAAAACGAACGTATTCGAAGTAGATTGCGATCAACGGGAATCGTGGTTTACCGTGACATCCCGTATAATAATCAAACACCGCCCATTATGCAAATGAGGAATCGCATGCAATTTACTTATTCCAATAGTTCGCAAAAAGAATCATAGCTTTGAATTATTCTGATATTTATAAGACACATGAACGCGTTTAATACTAGGGTATTCGAAAATTCCGGTAAATTCACGGTATGTAGATTACTTAAAAAACATCGCAAATTGATTATCCGTGTTTTTAATCTGTCGTTCAAACGCTAGTGTTTTGCATCCAAAAGCAATTAAAAATAACAATTATTCAATTATCGCCGTGCGTTTCTACATTGTTTAAATTTCATTCGTTTGACCGATAATTAAATTCTGCTAAAGATATAATATGTCCTTCTATTATCGTCCGAGTGGAATTATATCGATATATTTAATAAAGTTTCGAATTGCTTCCTACGTTTAGGAAAGTTCAAATTTCATGCGTCTCGGAAAGTAACACTCGCGTTAAAAAACTAATTAAAATTCAGACTATGAAACAGGTACGACGAAATACTTTATAAACTGTAATTTGTAACATAATTCCTTGGAAGTACCCAATAATAATACCGAAGCTTCTATCTTTTCTTCCCTTTAACCCTTTTCTTTTACGAGGTTCTACCATTACGTAGTCTCAAGCATTTTCTCATAGAAAATTGCTTATTCGCTACTCCTCGCAGTCCACCGCTGTTGTAGAACTCGTATTTAAACTACCGACAACTGCTTCGAACACTTATAATTACTTTCCGTCAATTAATATCTTCCCGGAATTAGTTAAACAACTTGCAAACATTCTGTGTGCCGACACCCCCGCCCCTCCGCGCCATTAAAACTCCCTTTCCTACAGCTCTGTCATGGCAACTGCCACCCTGCATTCCTTTTACTACCGAAAATTGCCGAACCGGAAGTTCATCTTATCATTTCCTTATGCTATCCCCTGGGAAAATTTCTTAGAAAATTCCCCGTAGTCTACGCTGTTTAACGTTTCTGTGAAAGATAATGCGAAATCGTAGTAGCCATTTATCCGTGATATTAATTGCGGATATAACAAAATATTCGATATATTTCAACATGTGAAACTGTTCGAGTGTAATAGCTATTTTTAGCTTATTTATGTTTTATTGTAATTAATACTTAAATTTGTATTAAATGCGAGGAAATTAGATTTCATTCTATGTAGAATTAAACTTTGAAATTCTCTTACTAATTGTGACATATCTTCGTTTGTGAAAATCTTGACGCATGAAAATTCCCGTGGTCCGTTTGCACCTTGAAAACCATGCGCTTGGAAATTTCTGCGGTTTCGAGGTAAAACAAAAAACCATTTCCCCTGTAACTCGTTGTCAGAACGATAAATGAAGCTAGTAATCAGCGGGGTACGCTTGGAGGTGTTCGTCTTCGCGATGAAATTTAATCCCACCCAATATTTTATTATTTCTTATTCGGAATTCCGTTTATTTTCCACCGGTACGCTCGCGTTTCGCGTAAAACAAAAAAAAATATATATATATAAAACAAAAAGGAGCGGAAAAAAAGAGAAACGAGATACACATCCGGCGCTTACTGCGTGAAAGCTTTCCATTCTAATTAAATCGAATATTCTCCAAGTAATTCAAACATCAAAACGGCACGCCGGTGTGTTTCGATGCTCGCGTTTCCACCGCCCGCTGTTTCATTCGTCAAAGAAACGGAATTCCATAGAAGGTTTAAATTACACCGTCGCCTGAATTATTACGCGCAGTTGCCGTACGTGTTGACTGACAGGCGGGAGTTTTCGCGGGTTTCGTACAATTATTAAACGGCGGGCGTTCACTTAAGTTGCGACACAAAGACTTTCCTCGCAAGAATAGGTCAACAACTTTCCACGAACGACGACGACGACGACGACGACGAGATGTTTCCCCGTCTTTGCTTGTACACCGGGCGCAAAACGCGACGAATTCGAGACTCTTTACATAAATTTCCATGAGCACCCAAGTACCATTTAAGTAGATATTTCATAGATTAACTCTCATCAAAATTCATCAAACACGATCCTCTAGCCGGATGATATTTAAATAACGATCCGGTTAAGGAATATGAATGAAAAAAAAAAGAAAGAAAAACACTTCCCCTGTGAATGTATAAATAGGATAATTTTCTAACGTAACACCGTATCGAGTATTCAATAAGAATAGTGTTGAACGGGGAATAAAAAAAAAAAGAAATAAAAGATATTCATATATTAGTCACGGTGGTGTAGCGAGCTTCCGTCGGCCTTTAAATTACAAAGTTAACTGATATACGGAGCACGGATGTTAAGTTCTTCTCCACGTTAATATCCAATTATCGCTAGTCGCGGGTTCGGGGCCGGTTAAACTTCTTGGGTTCTGCTTGCGCTGTTGGAAGACACTTTGCAGAAACTTTGTCGATATACGGAAACCACGAGTGCGTGAGTTTTCGGTGTCTGACGGTGGTGGTGTAGCCCGGCAACGTTCGTTCCTAATGCGGCCGGCGCCACGAAGACTCCGTTAACTCAAAATTAATACCTCGGATCCGCACCTTCCAGGCATCAATTTGTAATGGAAACTTTCCCATTGGAACTTCCCAGTGCTTATCAAAAAAGATATCTCTCCACGACCCTCCGGGGCTTGAACGCGAACCGAATTATTCAGAAATTTTCGCGTTCTTCTTTTGAATATGAAGTTGACGATGGTTCATTTACGGCACCCTTTGAGCTTTCAACGATCTTTCAATCTGAGGATCGATATTCATCCTCACGAATATATATCTTGTTCTATACATATATCCAAATGTGTTTCTTTCATTTAACATTTGTCCATTTCAAGAATTATATTTTTATCCCAACAAAAAATTAGCACTCTAACGACAGTACATATTGACCATATAAAATTGAACTACCAACACTACGATAAACACAGAAAGTTACCGTGTCTTGTTCTCCCGCACAGTTTACCGTAACGTCATCCCGTGTCTGGGGATATTAAAGTGTACTTAAAGTAGACGCTATTTGATCGGAAAAATAACACGATTTCCCGACGTCTTCTCCCGATGCTTTCAATTACGCCGTCGTCGGCGTGACGCAAAGGGAAATATGAAACAGTAGAAATTGAAGGTTCGAGCACACCGGGTACACATGTCAGAGACACATCCCACCGTTTGAATTCTCTACGTATCTAGCGGAACGACTTCCCCGGAGAACTCTGAGTAAATGCGAGAATACCTTGAGCGTTTTCCACGAGGAGAGTCAGTTCTTATCCGTAGAAACAATTCTATCACGGGAATGGCACGTCCTACATACGGTGTAGATAAAAATCTATTGGCTCTCGTCCCCGTTCTATATTCACGTAAGCTTTCACCGCGAGTCACAACTGGAACAATGGCTTCTGACTCTTTTAATATTTCCTTTTTCCTTCATTCATTTCTCGTTTCTTTGCCCCTTTCGCTCTTTTCTCCGCGCCGTTTCCTGGCACCGCTAATTTCGGCTGCATTTCCCATTGTGGATACCCGGCCTGTGTCCCCCTTTTATTACTAGACGTTATAGGAAAACCTGATTTTCCGATATCTGTATTATAAGGGATAATAGTGTTTTCACGAGTAATTGAATCGTTGGAAATATCCTAATTATTGTTCTAGAAAGAATGTTACTTGTTACGTGATTTAAGAATGACATTTTTAACTGTTTTACGTGTTGAAGGAAAATTTAATGGATAGAACCGATGAATAATCCATGTTATTATGTATATATCAAACTATAATACGCAATTATTTGTAATGCTTCTGGTAGATGAAAGGAGCACGGAGAATGAATTTGATAACAAAGATAAATTACACAGTGATTAATTTGTAAAAGCTTTCGGTGCACACTACGCTCCTATTTTGTAGTTTCAACAAGGCGTTCTATTACGCAGATTAATTTGCTACATCTTAGGCAAACTGCGAACATAATTTAACGTCATTTAAAAATTCAAACAATTCGATTACTATCACAATTATCGTTACTTTAAAATAACTTATACGTATACGCATATACTATACATTGCGTACACCTTTGAAAATTAGATAAATTATAATTTCCTATTAAATCTATATACAGGGTGTAACAGAAATTCTGGGACACTTGGGCTTTATGGATAGAACGCATAAAAATAAGAAAAAAAAGTCTTATAAGTCGAGGGCGCAGCTCACCCCCTACGGAGATACAACCCCTTTTGTAAAAAATGTTTAAAAAATTATATCTCCGAAACGGTAAGTCGTAGAAAAGTGATTTTGATTGCGATATAACCGGAAAAGATCAAAGTTTAATAAAAAAAATGTAGCCGCTGCGATTACTACCGTTAAGTTGCATTTATTCTTGTTAATAAAAAACAAATGTAATTATTTCTATGTTAGCGGCTGTTTATCACCTCGAGAAAAATGTGGATAATGCATCGGGACTTGCTTTGCGAAGACAGCCAAAAAAAAATTAATATTATTATAAATTATAGGTGCTAAAATTAGTAGTTTAACGCCCGCCGCGAAGACGCCTGCCGATATGCAGCCTCCGACACGTCAGATTGGTGATGTCTAGTTCTACTGACTACGTTTGACCTACTTTTTACATGTGGTACGGACTCGCCCTGGCCTACGGCTGACCTACATCTTACATATGGCACCGACATGTCCTGTGATTTACACTAAAAAATGTATTACGTATTCTATTACAGTATTCATCTTACCTTTAAACGAATTGTTTAAAATTGGTGTCCGTTCACCTCGATAAATTTCCGCAATGGTTTCTTCATTGAACGCCGTACATTGGCATAAGCTTCCTCTGGGTTATTATTAATTTTCGCACATCCATTTAAACAGAACAACACAAAACAGTCCAAGATAGTTTTTGCCGGTTAAACACGCTGGTACAGAACACGGTCCCACCAAAAGATTGTTCACCATACCGCACCACATATTTACGCTAAATTGTCTTTGCATATTATCAAATAGTATTTGTTACAGCGCGCAAGGAGACACAGTTCTTTATTCTTAATCTTTTAAACGATCTACAACATTCTCTCCGACTCGTTCTTACGACACTCACTGCAAAACGATCCTCTTTGTACTGAATTCGACAGTAACTGCACCAAAATCTCACCCGCTCCTTTACATTCATTCTCTCACTTGCACTTCGTTGTATCTCGCTCGCACTCATCCCTTACGAGTTGGTGAAGGCCTGCGAAACGTTACCGAAAATTCGACCGGAAGACCCCCGTGGTGGACGCTCTTCGGTCGCTTTCGCTCGCCTGCCATAAACCTGCCTTACCTGCTCTGTCCCTACAATTAACATTTGGTGAACACTTGCTCACTCATTTCTGGCAGGCAAGCGAAACCGACCGCCATGGGTGTTTTCCGTGGGAAACCTGGTCGACTTCGACGCTTCACAGGCCTCCACCAACTCGTAAGGGATGAGTGCGAGCGAGATACAACGAAGTGCAAATGAGAGAATGAATGTAAAGGAGCGGATGAGATTTTGGTGCAGTTACTGTCGAATTCAGTACAAAGAGGATCGTTTTGCAGTGAGTGTCGTAAGAACGAGTCGGAGAGAATGTTGTATATCGTTTAAAAGATTAAGAATAAAGAACTGTGTCTCCTTGCGCGCTGTAACAAATACTATTTGTTAATATGCAACGACAATTTAGCGTAAATATGTGGTGCGGTATGGTGAACAATCTTTTGGTGGGGCCGTGTTCTGTACCAGCGTGTTTAACCCGCAAAAACTATCTTGGACTGTTTTGTGTAGGGATATTTAAAAACGATATTGTTTACTCATCGCCAGTGCCTGACGAGAATGTGCTGCGGCAACACATTGTAAATGGATGTGCGAAAATTAATAATAACCCGGAGGAAGTTTATGCGAATGTACGGCGTTCAATGAAGAAACCATTGCGGAAATTTATCGAGGTGAACGGACACCAATATTAAACAATTCGTTTAAAGGTAAGATGTATACTGTAATAGAATACGTAATACATTTTTTAGTGTAAATCACAGGACATGTCGGTGCCACATGTAAGATGTAGGTCAGCCGTAGGCACAGGGCGAGTCCGTACCATATGTAAAAAGTAGGTCAAACGTAGTCAGTAGAACTAGACATCACCAATCTGACGTGTCGGAGGCTGCATATCGGCAGGCGTCTTCGCGGCGGGCATTAAACTACTAATTTTAGCACCTATAATTTATAATAATATTAATTTTTTTTTGGCTGTCTTCGCAAAGCAAGTCCCGATGCATTATCCACATTTTTCTCGAGGTGATAAACAGCCGCTAACATAGAAATAATTACATTTGTTTTTTATTAACAAGAATAAATGCAACTTAACGGTAGTAATCGCAGCGGCTACATTTTTTTTATTAAACTTTGATCTTTTCCGGTTATATCGCAATCAAAATCACTTTTCTACGACTTACCGTTTCGGAGATATAATTTTTTAAACATTTTTTACAAAAGGGGTTGTATCTCCGTAGGGGGTGAGCTGCGCCCTCGACTTATAAGACTTTTTTTTCTTATTTTTATGCGTTCTATCCATAAAGCCCAAGTGTCCCAGAATTTCTGTTACACCCTGTATATTATCCAACATTATTTGCGTATATCTCGGTTGTTCATTTTAATAACTATTTTTTCTGTCGCCCGTAAACGTGTTCGTAACGTGTCCTGAGTTCCACCTCTATATTGCCGTATCAATTTGATCAACAGCGCAACTAACTTCCTGGCAAGTTCTTCTTCCGCACGGCTTGCCAAGCTCCGTCCCGACGTCACTATAGTTTTCACGTATCCCCGATTTCCTCGCCCCCACTATCATTTTTGTCAATGCGAAGATTCTGTCGTACGAATGTGTCGCTGAAAGCCACACTTTGTTCCGCACGATCGCCTCGACGTACATATTTGCGAATAATCTAAGACGCAGAAAAATATGAAACTCGTGCACGATACCGTAGCTGTCCCTTTAACCCGTGATACACTTAGGCAATTTTAGTCAATTTTTCGAGAAATTACTCGCCGGAAATGTGAGAACGATAACCCATGTTTACACGAAGATCAAACTGCAACGGTACACGCAATATTTACGGATGCAATGCAATGCAAATATTTACAGAAGCGAGCCAGCGGGTTCGTAACCGATAAATTCACGAAATATACAATGTAAAACTCATGAAACATTTATAAATTATCATTCCTAATTTATAGTCGAACAATTAATTACAATGTATTCGTTAAATGTTTCAGAAACGTTAGTACACTAATTTAATAAAGAGATAAACCTTTTTCGAAACACTAAATCAGACCATTTTTCCCCAAATATTCCCCAAACATTATTACACTGGTGTTAAGAGAAAAGCCTCCATTGAAACACTAAAGTGCCCCTGTATCTGTTCAAGCATATTTAGACTCTAAGAAACTGGAGCTCTCTAATGGACGGACCCGCATTACCCACGATACATAGAATCTTCAAGATACACGAAACTAAAATTGCCGAAACTCGAGCAAAATTCAAAACTTCTCCAATTCCCAAACACTCGTCCGTAACTAACACAATAAGTTCGTCGAGGCACGAGAGAGGGAGAAAGAGAGAGAGAGAGACAGACAAAAAAAATAGGGAAGAGTCCCTGTATTTGTTTCGCATCAATATGTCCTAACTCTATCCGGAACAGAAACTGCAACAACGAGGGGAGAGGGGGAAGGGGAATGCCGTAGTTACGCGTACTTTTTGCATAATACGGTGACTTTTATATTTTCAGAATTCCGAGCCAGTGGTGTATATGTATACGTGTGTGTGTGTGTGTGGGTGTGTGTGTGTCGTTGCGGAAACGCCGCAGCGGTGCACACCATCGGTTGCACGGTAATACGAAAGACAAAGTTACGACTGGTTTCCTAAGAGCGGGTCGCGTTAAAATTCTCCCAGAGCTAGCGGTTGCCTAGGCCATGCACCGTGTCCCATTGTTTATTGCATCCCGGATGCGTTGTTTGTTAAAAAAGTTCATCGCCATGAATCAGGCCTCTGTCTACTGCCATTGTACACTCGCACTTCTTCCGTGTTGCTTGGAACGTTGTATTTCTCTCGTGCGAGTTTCACTTCGTCCTACCTCTCTCTCTCTCTCTGTCTCTCTTTCTCTTTCTCTCTATTTTTTTTTCAAGTACTATCATCGAGGACCCTTGCGCTGGTTTTTATCCCCCATTCTGAATTACGAGAGAAATACGCACGGTAAAGAAACGATTTTTTATTACGTCAACCGTTATGTAATCTGTTGAATATTGCGATATTTCGATGGTTCAAAGGTGACGGGTTGTGATTGTTGAAATATTAAAAAAGAAATGAAATTGGTGTTAGGGAACGTCAGGGTAATTTCGATAGAGAAATGTTTGTTGTTATGCTGGTGTCTGGGAGGATTTATAAAGTAAGGAATAAAGTTAATATGATTTCAGGCTGAATTGTGCAGAAAGGTTAATGGCAATGGTTCGAACGGTAAACAAGGTTTAACAAGGACTTATCGAACTGTGGAGAATTATTTCGATGACTCGCGAGATCGAACGTAGTTAACCGTATTTTCTCGCAGCAAATTTTCCCATTGCGAGGTGTCGAACGGTAGTGGAAGTCCTTTTGGGGGAATTGTAAAGTGATGAGATACAGGATCAGAACTTTTAGGGGGAACAATGGTACGTTTGCACGAAGGGAAGTTGAGTGATTGGTCCACCACTTTGAATCTGTAACACGAAGCGACGGGAACGCCTGCTTGCACACTCTCCGGACTTTGGACCAGTTTCTGGTGTGAGGTGAAAAAGATAATTGACCAAAATCAAACGTTGCAAAATTCTAAATCCCGGTCTAAGAAATGTTCATCTTTAAATGGTAAATTAATTACGTAGAAAATCTGGCATATATACATATATTTACTATGTTCTAAACTAGGATAGTTTTAATGACGTTGAAAAAAATACGGACAACGTCGATAAATACTTTGTTAAATATATTCTTATTTGCACTTTTCTCTTAATTCGAAAAGTCCTGTAAAAACACTTCCGAAAACCAAAGGAATAATTAATAATTTTCAAATCATCCCGATATTCACCAAGTATTCTCTGAAACGCGTATTTTAACATTCGATAAAACACGTGTTAAATTAATGCCGAGCGAGTTACGTTCCGCGTCGTCATCGATCGTTTTATTCTCTATGCAGCTGTGACTGAGAGGAATTTGATTTCTCAACTTTCTTTCATTTGTAGTCAGCAAAATCCCCCGCCGACTGTCGTAGCGCGCGGAGGAACCATGTAACCCATACGTCAACTTTCGAACCGATGAAATCTTTTACACTCGAGAAACTTTTTTCTCGGTCTTTCTTCCACCGTTCTCTTCACGTTCTTTTTCTGTCACGCCGACCAGCCGAGGGAACGGGAGTATCCGGGACGGAAAATTAATCGTTTTCGAGGTAAGATCCGGCCGTAAAATCGAAAAGTCGTTCAACCCCCGGTATTAGCTCGACTTGACGTATTATTATGGAATTGCCGTCACGTGCCCGCCGATGGACGATCGAAAACGCATCAGGGGACTTCTCCTTGTCTCAAAGTTAAGTCACTCCGACGACTTGGTAACAGGCTCCTTGATCGGGTCTAATCCTAAAGAGTTTCCGATATCTGATAGTCCGGGGACTCTGCCCTCCCGATCGGCAGGTCGAAAGGAGGGGGGGGGGGGGAGGGTGGAAGACCCCCCCACGAATTTTTATTCGTCGACAATGAAATCCTGTTCCGCGCAATTGCGTAAGAATCGTTAGAACAAGAAGAAGAAGAAGAGGGGGAGGAGGAGGAGGAGAAAGAAAAAAAAAAGGAAACTGACGATTAATTGAAGAAATTATATTTCAAGCATGTTCCGCTCGAACAGTCCGGTGACAAATGTATTAGGTTCGAAACGTGGATCGATGAGTTTGCCACGGACCTTTCTCCTCCGACAGTTTAAATTATATGCGGATTAACCTAGATTCGATTGGAGATTGAGTTTACTTTTATGACGCGATTTTTCTACACTGACAGCTGTTATAACTGCATACGTTTCCGATGGTTTTTATTGAAACTGAAAGTGATTAACGTTACCGTGAGAGGGGAAAAATAAAGGAGATTAATAAAGTACGTTAACCTATTTCAAAATAATTCCGGGAAGTATTCAAAGTTTCGATAAAAAGTACGAAACCGATGTTCAATTTTATTTACTGTTTCCCTATACCATAAACGATTTATTAACAAAAGGGTGATTTAAAAAAAAAAAACGTCGATACACCAGACATTTAAATATTATTACGATACACTACAAGCACGGTGGGTTAGTGTCTGTGTAAACGTCGATTAGATTGTCTGCGATCCGTCAACGTAATTACACTTGGCGGCGCGATAGAACTCGTAATTGGAACGGTGTAACACCACATTTTCGTTAATAGTAAACGCGGTAACTCGAGGCTGTATCAATTGCGTCTATGCATCTTATTATACGTGCTTGCGCGGAAGCTGACGCTGAATCAGATGATACGTTGTACCTGGCTGAGGCATCCTTCACGTCGCACGCGGCATTTCTGACACGCTGTTCAGCCAGAACCAACGTCGGAGATTTCCAAATGCAGCCGTGCCGCGAATCCACTTGAAATACTGGTTAGCCGTACCGAAATACCAATAGACAGCCGGGAGCGCGCTACGTCACGTTACTAATCTCGAAACTAATTTGACACTGGTTGCGCGAGAAAAAAAAATTGCTGGGGGGTCGTTGCTATCGACGTGGCAATGTTTACAAGCAGCACAGGTGTTAGGGCGAAGGAGACACATGGCCTCGAAAAATGGTACGACACTTTCCACGATAAGAGAAAATTCTTTTACCTGAGATTACTAAATGTTGACGTTTTGTCGATCAGGGTATTTCAAAAAATTTGAGGAAAAATTGATAGTTCTTTAAATTATTTTAACTGTTAAATCAAGCGTGATATATGTATGAAAGTTTAATAATAATTTCTACGTTAGAGTGATCAAGAATCAATTTGTAATTTATTATTTTATCTCTATAATTATGATATATACTTTTTTTAAATCAGGGAGTATCGAAAATTATACCACAGGGTTTACACTTATTGTACTTAATAATTTGGTAAAAACTAACAAAAAATAAGAGTACGTCACTTGTACCAACAACACAAGGTATCCAGCTTCTTTCATACTTTCCCCTGAGATAATTGCAGCGATCTATAGAGGGTCTTGAACAACGGGGGATAGGAAATAGCTAGACCAAAGCTTGTACAAAGCTATTGGTGATCCTTCGGCAGAGTACCGCGGTAGTTGGTCCGAAAGAGAATCGCTTGGATCAAGGGAGATCAATGGACAGCTTCGAAGCTACTAGTTTTGAAACAATAATCGATAGCATGCTTCCAGGTTTGTCGGTAATTTCGCTAGTATTTCAGAGTTACACATGTGGTATTTTAAATAGATTCACCTACGAACGTCTATACATACGTATACCCTGGAAACACATGTACATATTCAAAATTTGATCAATCTTTTGCTTATTTTTCAAAGAAATTCAGTTATATAAATTTAATTCCCGCTTTATTCGAGGGAATGGAAATAAATGTGTGAACGTGTATCGTAAAAGGGACGAGTGTGTGAAAAATCAAGTTAGAAGGCTAACTGACAGCGACGTTTCTTTTTCAGTCTTGATTTTCGATCTACGGTCTTAACATTTATCAACCATCGTTCTTGATTTGTGAGCCTATTGGCGAATCCGACATTTCGGTTGAATGTTTTTCCCGTGGGACGAACCAAACGAAATTGGGCTTCGCGTCTGAGTGGAAAAGTGAGTGAGTTATACAGAGGGAACTGACAACACCGTCGATTCGGGTCAACGGGAAAAAAAAGAGTAACTACAAAACTTCTTATCTTCGGGAAACTAAAGTAAATACTTGAAATGTTTTACTTACTTTCTGTGTTTAGTCTACTTCAAAAGAGCTTATCAGTTTGGGGTCTGTTTTAACATCTATTATTTCAATCGAAAGCGGCAGATACAACGATACAGATAAAAAAAAGTTAATCAATTTTCCACTTCAGGAACGTAGAATATTTTCTATTTCCAAATACAATTTAGGGACAATGAAATCTGCATAGTATAACAGACCCTACAAGGCTTCGTCGATCAAATTTACATCTACTAAACCGTGATTAGATAATAGTTAATCAATTTCACATTAGTAAATAAGTCAATATAAATTTAATAAATCCAGATAGTACTGCTACTAAATATAGAATGTTCAATTTTATATTTTTCCAGGTTCAAATTCAAACCACAAAACCCTGATGAAAATTAATCCATCAAATTTTCAAAAATCCCTACGATATTCCCCTATAAATAAAGATCAAAGTCGACAGAAAAAAACGATCAACCATTTCTTCAAGATCCCAGATAGTTAAACGATGTTAAATCTTATTGTTACAGTGACAGAGAGTCCTGTTGCACGATTCTGCTTTAACCGAGATTATATTTGAATTTTGATGCCACCCACCTCGCACCTACATCGAAAGGTCCTTGGCCCTTCGTCCGCAGACGTTCCGGCAAGGGCCGAGCGGCCGATAGGACTGAATTTGATGCATTTATTCATGTTTGTATTTATGGTTCGGCATGGCGGTAGCAGCGAAAGGGGGAGCCCGGCAGCAACTGTGTGAGTCTCGACCGACTTTATGATACCGAAATTCGCCGGGAATAAATTTTGTGTCGGGTGGAACGGATCCCCGTTGCCCCCCCCCCTCCCCCTCTTTCTGGTTGTCCTTCAGGTACGTATCAACGGACGTTAAAAGCTGGCCAACTTTCGCCAGCCAGTTTCGCAGCAAGTACCCATTACGTTTTCATGAACACACGAACTTGGAATCAAGTTTCTGCATTCGAAAGTTTACCCGCTTTGAAGTTCCTCGATCGTGATATTTCTGCGCGCGGATTTTTCTGCGCTTTGAAGTTTCTGGGCCAATTTGATTCGGGCGACGAGCAGCAAAACGAAAGAAAAAAACAAAGTAGAAAAAAAGAACGGGGAACAGGAAAACGCCTTTAAATACGTCACGGATATAATATGTATGTATACGAAATGATTACAGTCACACGCGAAATTTTACGTTCAAATAGATATTCCCGAAGAAAATTAAGCATTCCGCGTTAGCGGAGGAAAATTCGTTTTACCCGACGGTTACACGAGATTCGAGTTCGTAGTGGTATGCGAAGAGCGATGCGATGTTTTAGCGAAAATTCGTGCATGTTTCGTAGCGTCAGCGTCATAGTTAACATATGAATTAGAAGTGATATTCATTATATATTCAAATGCTCGAAATAATTTTCATATATTCCATGCTTTTTCCGTAAATTCCGGTGAAACATAACAAAGTACGTCCTACAACTAACAATAACAGTATTTTATCTGAAACCAGGTGTTACAACGTTTAAATACGAATACTATATAGAAATAACATATAATTCCATATTTCAATATATTATTCTCCCAATTGTACGAATAAAAATTTAAACAAAACGAATCGAAATAAATACGTAATAATTCTATCGATGCCCTAAAAATTCCACAAATATAACCGTGTGGAAAATTCCTTAACATTCCTTTATCTCATGCAAAAAGCGTCCTATAACGAACAGAATATATGGGGAATTAGGAAACTCCGAGAAGCTTCCGCAGACACTCTCGGCACTCATTGCCATCCCCTTCGCACACATTCCCCGCGTACTTGAGCCGGGCATAAAATCTCGATTTCGATTATACAATATGTCAGTGCCTTGCCCTTCCCACGATCGTCTCTTGAATTTATGTGCCACGATACCGAGACCCTCGTTCGAGTCTGGTCTGGTTAGTACTTCGTTGTATCTTCCACGTGGAATTCCCCGCAGGATGAACCCTCGTCATACGAAACTCGATATACGTATATCCGAAAGTTCGAAATCTCCGGGCACGGAACGTATCCAGAAGACGTGACACGTTGTACAGGGAAAACCCGGGGAGCTGGCGAAGCAACACGACGTTTTCGTGAAATCATTTCCGAAGATTGACACCTGTACGCGGGAAAACCACCTCCGCGATGCCCGTCGACGACGGGCGATTCATTTCGAACCGTTTAAAAGCCAGCCGGCACCGAAACACCATTTGTGAAGGATCTGGAAATTTCGTTGCTATTGCTGCCGGTCGTTTTGTGTTCCTGCGAAGTGTCTAATTTTACGGTAGAATCGGCGAGTCGATAGAGAGCTCGAAAGGGATACGATTAAAACGATTAAATTTACCGTCTTTCATCTTTTAGTATCGAGGATGTTTGAGGAATTTCTGCAATCTTCGACCGTTACTTTCATTCCGGGTTTACGGAAGCATTCGAGGGATGAGACGGTTTATGGAATTGTGTAGAAAGTGTTAGGAGGCAGACGGGAGGGCACTATAAAAGTTTTATGGCATTTAGATACACTTTTGACAGGACGTTTTAAGCCAATATATCGAGTTCGATCTTGGAGCTACGGTATGTAAAGACTTAATTCAGGTGAAAAGGGTTGTTGTTTATTAAACAAGCGTTTATCGATTGCAAAATTGATCATATTCAACGTTGCATATAAAATTATAGAGTTATATATTTAACGATCAGCCAAAAAAATAGAGCGAGAAACTCAAAACAAATAAGATAAAACACTCTTAGTTTTACGTTAAAAATTCTAATTAATTATCCGAAATTTTCAAAACCACCCAACATTCTCTCCAAAGATTAAAATTAATTTCTGCGTCTAGAAAGTTCGACAAAATAACGAAGATCAATAACGATTCGATTCATTTCTACGCGGGAAATTTGAAAAGGATCGCAGCCCAGTCAGAAAACAGGAATCGAACGGGAACGAAAGACGGTGGGTTAAGTAACGCGAGACGAATAACAGATTTCACCGACGCGAAACTTTGTCAGGATAGATTTATATTTTGCCCAATAAAATGCGCCGATAGGACTGCATTATCAGCTTCCCCCTCCGCAAAGATATCTCGTTATAATTTGATAAGGTAAGAGTCCCTCCTTTTCCCATTTCAAAGGAGAGAAAACTAATGGAGAGGAGAAGCGATGGAAAGTGCTCGAGATGGTTCAAGGAAGATGAGACTCCGAACAAACCGGGGGACCGACTCAAAAGTTTCGGACCGTCAGTTGATAGGGCAAACTTCCACGACCCTTCCGTCGCCCTCGATCCGATAATTAAGTTAGAAAAATGTGGTCTGCCATAGTCGAACTCGCATGAAACTCAACCCTCGACCTTTTCCTAACTTGACTGTTAGTCCTCTCTTTCTGTGCCTCTCTTCCCCCCTACACCCCTACCCTTCTCGCGTTACCTTTATGTCCTCATCAAGTACCCTAACTTCGCAGACTTTAAACTTAAATTTACTTCGAGGTGACCCGTACACCTCGTTGACCCTTCTGTGACTCCTTGCAGGAGTTCTTCCATTGTCCAACCGTTTCGGTTCGGCTTTTGCCCTTCCCGTTCTTTCTTCCCGTCGTCTCTCGACCATTCCCTTCGCCGCGTCCCTAACGAGAGGTTTAATTTGCGTAAATTTCGGAAGGGACTTTCACACGTGTTCGCTTTTCCCGACGGGAAAAGGGGGCACCGAGCGGTTAATTACTGGGAAATTCAGAAAACGTTGGGTCATTTTTCTCGTGGACGAGTAAAAGCCTCGTTTGTGCGACGGAAATTGAAAGTGAGATCTTGTAGATGTTGGTAAAGTGAAGAGAAACATCGGTGAAACGAGTAGTAGTATCGCCGGTGTAGAGTGTTCTAATTGGATATTTTACAGCTTCCGTTAATTTGTACGAAAGTAATTTGTTCGTTTCTGGAAAATAATTTCTCAGCTTCGACGACTAGCTCCATCGGAAATACGAATCATACGTTTCTAATCGTGTATTACTCGCTGACACTTCTCAACGTTTTCATATCGATCCCCGATCGATATCCCTCCCGTGAAAACTTTTCCGAAATCGCGCGGTTCGGTTGCTCGGTCGTGTCACAAGTATTCCTTGAACTATCTTCAAGTAGTTTTAGCAGTTGGAAATTCCGAGTTTTGCGGTGGCGCAGTAAAATAGTAATGCCTCTTTTTTTTTTTTAAATCACTTTTATGCCAATAAAACGAATCCTCGCTCGTTTAACGAAACTTATTCGTCCGACTTCCGAATAATCTTTCTAAATTTCATTTAAAGTAAAAATAAGCAGAAATGATACTCGGCTGTTAAGGAGAACCTTTCCGAATAACTTTTCCAGAAAACTTTACAACACCGACGATCCTGCTTATAGCGATATATGGTCAGGCGATTCGCATTGTCGTTCGCATCGAGCGACCCGTTGGCACAAATAACACTTGACAATATCCCGGTGCTATGGTTGCTTTTGTATACTTTCTCCTCGCCTTCCTGGGACTTCGTTCCAACGGGATTCCTTGCGGCCGACCCGATGCGACTTGTTTCTTCGCCGACTATTTCCCCGGCGTAAATCCAGGTTTCCATAACGGGCGAAATGTGACCGGCGACAAACGATCGGTTCTGTCAGCCGGTGATTAATCGTTGATAGACGTATGTACGTGTATATTACGGTAAAAGCGCGCAGGGAAACGTAGCGGTATACGTTGCACCAGCGATTAGCACATCCCCCCATATGAGAAGACTTTTTTTGCAACGTTGATTTGAAATGTTGTTTTTTTTTCTACTGGAATACCGTCTCTGGATACCACTTCGCGGTATCCCGTTTCCCGATCTTACATAGCGAAACGCTAAACAACCTGTTTTGCAATTTTGATATCATCGATAATACAAGCGTTTCACTGATTCGACGTGAAGCACTTGTTGTCATCTGTTACTGTATGACGCGAGATTTATGGTTAAATCACGGTTACGCGTGATAAGTTTGGATTTAGTAATGATAGTAATTTTTGTGAATTTGTTTGGATAAAAACTGATGTTTAAAAGACTTGAATTAAATTTATATTCGATTATTTTAATTCCACATGTAAATATACTCTAGTTCGGTAATAGTCATAAGATAGGGATATTGTTAATATTGTCAATATTGTCTGCTTGATAGTTATCCGTTAATTAAACTTAGCCTGTAATGGCGCGCTTACGGAATGAGGAATTACAAGAGGTTATTAGAATGACGAAGGCTGATAGAGCAAGCACCCGCATGCGTGGTAAAATCGATATACGCGATAAATCGATACGTACATAATTACGACGCTACGTTCGTCTAAGTTTGAATTAACTTGGTGAATATCGCCCCGTATTACCTAAGTTTCATTTTTCTTTTTCTCTCCGTTTTTCCCGATCGTTTGTAGACAGTTGCCAGAGTAAATGCCAACCGATTAATAAGTATTACGCTATATCGCACTTTTCTAGCGTTGTCTTTTTGTTGCTCGTGTCGTTCGCTAGACGGTACTTGCTGCCTTTGCAATTTTTCAATTTCACGAGGGTGTATCGCCCCCTCCTCCGTCGCACGATGGAGGACGTGAAATTTTGTAGCTACCGCTGCTGCTGAAGTAATTGGATATCGTAATCTCGTTATACTTTGCTAGCTAGAAGGCTCGTATAAAATGTCGAGGCGAGTTTCTAAACGAGATTAGCCCGCAGATCAGCGCGGACAAAGTCGACAGAGTTCGACTAGCGACTACGATAATGCTGGAGCCAACAAATTTCGGCGTAATAATTAAAAGAAATTGTTAGGAAAATTGCGTTGGAAATTAGAACACATTCGGTTAGTACGGCGGAAACATTTAAATGTAATTTTCTACCCCGTAAGCGGGTATTTTATTATACATATTGAACTACTTAGATTTTTATAGCCTGATTCCCGACGGAACGTTCTACCGTAACGCAGTTAATTTAAAGAAAAATTTCATCAACGTATTCTACTGATTTATATTGTTGATTAATTTTAACGTGTTCATTTTTCATTTTTACACTACGTTCGAAAGAACTCTGTCGTAATTTCGCGCAACTACTCGAGCTTAAGTTAGCTAGTATCTTATCATTTCATAATATCTTTCGTAATTTCTCATCGTTTTTCAATTGCGAGTCTAGACTTTGTGCGAAATATTTATTCGTAAAATATACGTCGATCCAGCGAAGTTCGTATTAACAATTTGAATAGTTACTAGGAATTTTACAATACGGGCGACGTGGTAAACTATGCAAAATTTGGCAACAGATTCCCCATAATTGGGTCATGTCATGGGAGTAATTGTGCAACAAACCGGCATCCTCGACCAGCTATCTTTCTCCATGGCAAAGCGTGTCGAAAATATGTTACAACAATACCGTGTAATAACGTTACAGTGTTGCGTTGCCAAATTAACAGCGGAACAGCGGCAACAAGTTTTACGATATTTGTCGTTTCTCTTTCGCGTTGTCGTCAGGCTGTCATGAAAGCCATATACGTGCAATTTGTCGGCACAGGCATGTGTGTACACGAGCAACTTGGCAAAAACGTAGCCACTTTGTCGGCACGCGATTCGCCATATTCGGTGTAACATATTTAGCTGTCTCGGAGCATTCAGTTTATTTTAAATCAATCACGTTATCCATTTGCCGACTAGTCACCGAACGATGTGTACAGCTTTAGCACTATCTGGGAAAATATTTTTCGCACATAAATTCTGATCTTTTTTTAAACTAATTGGCGAATAGCTGCAGTTAATAACGTTACTCTCATCAGACGTGGCAAATTTAAAACACGATTTCATAACACACTATTAGGAACCAGAGACTATATTTGTAAGGAATATTTTTCGTAAAATTTACTTAAATACCAATCATTAAAAATTCTGATCATCGAATAAATAATTATACAAATAATTATCATTGCATATAGTACGAGTATGTTTCACAGCGAATACTATCGGACAAAGATACGCGGAAAACGCAGCCCGAGCTAAGAAGATAAATGTTGATCGTGTTCGTTATTGATCATTGTGGATAAATATAAAGAACCAGCGGTGCGAATCAGTCTGCTGGTTGCACACCTTTCAAACGGTGTACATCCTCTCGCCCGAGGTCGGCGGGAGCCACAAAATGTTGCGAAGAAGAAGAGAAGCTCCACTTTCAATGGTCACACCGATAATTGCCCGCCCGACGAAACCCTCCTGCCAGAAGACGTTACGGACATAATTGGTTCCCTTTCTGTAAAGTAAGAATGAAGTGTCCTTCTTTCGGATCTGCAGTCAAACGGACAAAGCCAATACACGTCCGCGTAACTTTGGTTTGCTGCCTAGTCGACTACACCTCTTTGTCGAACGATAATTCTAATGATTAGCGATTAAGAATGATTGGAAACTACGAAAATTTGCTAAAAAATCTGGATTACGTGTTTTTGAAATGAAACTTGGAAAGGATGAGATGATAACGCTGATTGAATTAGAAACGAATTTTTAAAGGTCAGATGTGTCTGGGTGATCAACTTTTAAGGGAAGTTTTCGGGATGTTAAAATAGAGTAAATAATACTTGGAAGCAAATGAGTAGTTGTTTCTAGTTTGAGCGATATAGTGCTTAGAATGTTAGTAAAGAAAATCGTGTTTAAAAGTTTTGTAAATGTATAAAAGTCTATTCGCGTTTCTACACTATGACATACATTTTCATTCAGGCATATTTCATTTTCCATTTTCACGGCAGTCGACGTAGAAAGAATTGTATTGCATTCTTTGATCTTTTGTGATATCCGAAGGCTGCGCGGGGAGAAGAATATTACTAAAAACTCGTACAACATTCTTTGTCGTCTCACTAGGTCTTCGGTACTATTATTACATCGTTATTACATACTATTTCAATAATCGTCAATATTTCAACAAAATTAAGAACAACGTAACAACGCCAAAATTTAACACGATCGATCCAAAATGCCAGTTTTCAAAAATAAAACTGTAAATACTGCGTGAAATGTTATTTTCGTTAATTAAAACTTTTACACAAACACGAAATATTTTTTGATTCGATACAAATAGATATTCATAAACTATCGCTAGACCAACTTTTCGACGAATAATCACAAATCACGTTCATTCCTCAATGATCTTAATGCGAATAAGAAAATATTCAATATCACTTTAAATAATTACTCTATTTACCATATTATCACCCACCGAAAAACGTGACTATTTCCCCAACAGTTCTCCATTCCAGCGGAACAGTTTGAAATTAATCTTATTTACTAGAAAATACTCTTGGCGAACTCCAACTGGAATTCGCGTTCAGCCGTTGAAGAAACGTGTGACAGGAGTGCAAGAAAGTCACGCAGGTAAGTTCCTCGTCTCGGAGCTCTATAAGGAACCGGTGTCGTGACCGACAAGCCACACGAGAATTCCCGTCCCGTTCAGCGGTACTGTGCCGCGCCATCCCCGAGCTTTTTCCCCCGGTTTTCTTTTCCCGTTTTCTTTCTCTCCTTCGTTCCCAACTTTTCCCCGTCGTTTCGCCGGGGAACGGATAGGACATAACCCGGGACGACCTCGACCGATACCTCATCCTCGGAGCTAACATTCCGGTAGGGATTACACGGCGTTTTAGCCGGTCGGTATCCTGTAGGACAAGATATTCCCAAAGAGACGGGGGCCGCATGGATAACCCTATACATATAGACCTACGAAACCGCCAACGTGATTCGGACAACGGTGGATTAATTGCGAAACCTCCGTGGCTCTTGTACGGTTATATATCCAGCGGGGTATCGCGGTGGACGTGAGAGAAGGCCTATCCAGCAGAACGAAATTGGACTGACAGAAATGGAATTGTATCTGCCGCTACCCGGGGATGGTTGGATAATGGCGCGGCGCTTCGTCTCCTGGCTACCGCCTTGATGGGACCACGATGACAGAAGCAAACCGTCCCCGATCGATGGACCGACGAGAAAGAAAAAAAAAAGGACCGACGGAGAAGATCGAACGACATGTTCGAGGACTGATCGAAGAATCGTTAATACGAGATGAGATATCATTGTTTTTGATTGCGTGGAAATTGTGGAAATCAGTGGAAAGCTGTTTCAAGAGGACTTTTACATAAATTATTGTTTAGATACAAATATATGTATATAAGAAGACTTCTTATAGATACCATCAGTAACCCAGAAAAACAATAAAAAATTAAAGAAACCACGCCAGAACGTTCTCAAGCGTCAACTCGCAATAGTACACTTGCAATATTAAAATGCAATTAACATTAGCGTTAAGATTAATTTAAGGAGAGTTTAAAGGCGAACGATTATGTGAACTAGGCTCTCCAGATAATGTCCATTGACGTTACAGGAATTATGCGAATTTTCCCGACAAAGCAGGCTGAACGTACGATTACCACAATTACTGTGCGAAGGGTGAATTGTATAGGTTTATGTAATAGTAGCTAGTTTTGTATCGATAGACAGAAGTAATATAAGGGGAAAAAGAATTTGTTATCGGAACGAAACGAATCACTTTTAGATCCGGTGTCCCGAATACGCACGGGGAATCTGAATTACACCATCACGTCCAATTTCCAATAAATTTGAATTTGAATAAAATTGCATGAACCTCTGCAGCGGTTCAAAGATCAAGGGAGATTTGATTTTATCTACAAAATCGAGGACACTTTTAATATCGCGCGTTTCCTTTATCCGCGATGTCACAGTTTCATTTTATTTTTCGTTCATATTTAGTGTAAATACTTTGATCATTAATTTTATTAATTCCAAGAATGTAAATTCTTGATAGAATTGACTTATTCGCTCATGCATGTCCGGAAATCGGTGAAACACTTTTTATATCGATCCTATCGATTGTTCCGCAAGTCCTCATACTATAATAGTCATCAATAACGTATAATGATTGCAGATTGGGCCATCGCATTCATATGCGTAATAGCAGATGTTCAGGATAACGAAGATGTCGTTAATAACGATTATTAACGCATTCATCTCGTACGTTGCGCTATTTAAACCGATAACCCTTCTACGTTTATTAGCTTCGATAAAGAAAAATAATCAATTACTCGATCTTCAATCGCTTTGTTAATCCCCTCGTAAAAATGTAAATGTAAATTTTAATAGCATTCATTTTTTATATCCCTATCCAATTTTCTTTAGTTTGAAATATCAGTAAATTATGCGTTCTTTAATCGTTCTAACAGGTTTCTCGCGAGAATGTTGTTAATTCCGAGATATAAGGAAAGAGGTTTCTACAAAATCGCGAATATCAAACTGTATCCAATTTAGTTTCATTGTTTAACCGGTGAACAATACCGATATTAAATCATCGCGAACGGGCATTTATTAAAACAGGACAATGGATAACAACGGAGTTAGTAGAACAGCGAGCTGAAGTGGACAGTCTTGAGATGATTGGATTAAAAACTTGTTCTGTAACTCTTCTAGCTATGTATGTAACCTAGTTTCCCCGCACTCCACGGGATTACCGTTCCAAACGCCGGAGGATTGATTCATCTTGACTGATTCATCTCGATTGTTTTCATTCTCCTAAATCCAGGCCAATTGATTTATAGAAGAGAGACACCGAAACGTTTAGCGTTATTAGACTTTTCCGGTGACAGCGTTCGTAAAGTCTCGAGACACGCTTTCCCGAAACTTGTACAAAAACGATCGTTAGAAGTTACATCGTCGAAAAGTTTACACAAGTATTTGAAACGAAACCTCTAACTACCTAAGAAAATCATGATATTTATTTATGATATTTATTACCAACGTTAACGGTTACCCAAAATACATCGTAAAAACGTCCGAGTCGTTAAAAAATACCAGACTTACACGACGTCGTTAGCAGGATTTATTGGATAATTTAACATTCGCGAATGTGTGGACGTCTCCGTTCTTTTTTTTTTTTCTCGTAACCGCAAAAACCTTGCAACTCTTGACACTGTGTGAAAATAATGATTGCACGATTATTTTTACCAGCGAGGCGCGGAAGAAACATTTCTTAGCCGCTAAATGTTCGGACGTGTGAAAAGCATTTTTTCGATTCATTAATCTTTTGCATCCGGGATGACAACGGCATGCGTTATATCTACGGTCTTCTTTCTTTTCGCCGGGCAGACAACTGATTATTCTCTTTCAGGGCGGCAAAATATATTACTCATTTCTCCGCCTCGGATTGCCACTTTCCATAATTCTTTCTCTATGACAGCGACATATCTTCAGGAACGGTTTGATTACATCTGATAAAAATGTTGCTGAGAACTTCCTCCTGTTTGGATATTTATTACGTAAACTCGAAGAATATTTTCCGATTCGAGCTGTGCCACTCTTATTGTTAGTTAGGAAACTTTGAAAATATCAAATGTAAGTGAGAGAGGATATTCTATAATAATAATAATAATAGTTGCAAAGAACGCTCTTCCACCGGAGGAAAGACGTCCTTTATAAATAAAACCGTATTCGAATTTCTATTTTGTCGACAGATGTCTCGACATATTGTGTACAAAGTAGTTTATTTCGATTATGGACAGACGGTCAATAAAGTGCTACGAGGCTGCAGTGGTAGGATCGATGTATTGTTAGAAAATATCACCGGATTTTAGATTAAATATATAGATAGACCGATAACATTCGGACACCATGAGCCATGTTTTCTTTCCATGTAGCTCCACGAAACCATTCGCACTGTTTGGATACGACAAGTCGGGCTGATATTCCTTCTAGGTTAAGTGAACTTGTTTACGCTTTCGAATAAGCTCGGTTAGATTTTGGATTTCGTATAGAACGTCTGGCAAAAGAACGTTGGCGTTAATTTTATGAAAACTTAATAACAATGCTTTTTTCATATAATCTTCAACGAACCCAGTCGTGTATATTCCATGAAAATTTATAATTGTAATTCTATCAATTAACATATATTGTATTATATTTTTTATTTAAATCTAGATTATAATAAATAATTAATTGGAAGAAATTGATTTATCCGTAAATTTTCATAAATAGAATAAAATCTTTTACGGGGAAAAATCGAAGTAGAAAGCGTACAAATTTCTACGCGTGAAACTAGACATTCGAAAGCCTGGCAATTAAAAAACCAATAAATACATATTTCTCGCTATAAAATTTGCAAATCCCAGAAATACCATGCCCTAGCAGTTTCCTTGCCCCAGGAACTTTTACGCGTCAGATTTTACCGCGCAATGGAATTTCCACGTGTCGCGACCCCCCGCGCTTTGAAATTCTCGCGAAAATCTTTGCGTTCAATTTCCTCGCCCGCGTTTCAACATCCGTGAATACGTGTACGCCATAATACATCGTCTAATACGTTTTTCTTTACCGCGTGCACTCCCTTCATATATTTTTTTCCCCTTCCTTTCAATCGGGCGAGTAATAAAAATTCGCGGCCACTGTTTCAGATGGGAATGCAAATGTTTATTCGCGAAATTGCCCGTTTCGACGACTCGCGGCTGCTCGTTCGAGTAGAAAGCTACGATGGTGGGCAACGGTGCAAAAGTAATCCACATTAAAGCAGGAGACGTTCCTTGAAAAACGCGAACGTATCTCGGGGCCTAGTCGGGAGAAAGTGAGAAAGACATTTCGACCGTAAACGGGGATTCCTTTTCGCTTCTTTTATTTGGGCTTCCGACGGGGGGAGGGGGTGGGGGGAGGGTTGGTACGTTGACGTCGTCGAAAGAGAAACGTTGGAAAAATGAAGGTGGTCGTCGGTTACCCAAATCTCGGCCGTATTTCAACCCGCTGTAAACACATTTTGAGACGACGATTCCGCCCACTCTTCTTTATGGTGCTTCGGTGAAAATAATGGACGTAGTGTCGCACGCAAACACCGACACACACACACACACACACACACACGCGTGTGTGTGACCGTCGCGGACTTGGGTGACATTAACACTTTTTTTCTCTGTTCCGTTATCCACCTGCGTTTCAATGTATTCAACGGACCTTTTTCTTTTTCTTGTCGACTCTCTTACCCGGTGTTTTCGAAAAGATTTAGAATTGCGTGGGGGAGAGATAATTGAAACGCGTTTGCATGTTTTTGGTGAATTTCGTTTCACGTGCGCAGATTAATAAAAAACGTTGACAAACTGTGACAATTTTGGTTTTAATCTTTCGGCTACTTGTTGACTACTCAAAATTCAGTCTGACTGATGGTTTTTTTTGCGCTACGTTTCCGATGTACGAATAAAGATCGTATATTCAACGTTTGTCTGTGGGGTAAATTTTTTTTCATCGAGACGTGTTTTACATTCGGATTGAATAATTATTTCGCGATTTTTGTTTTTTAATTGAACACGTAACGCGTACAGAGGTATCGCTAGTTTGTTTCGTAGTTTCGTAATTGTATTTTCTAATAACGATGTAGTAAATTATTCCTTGCCTGTCTGTCGTCAAGTGTTTCTTCGCCCATTTGACACACTTAAAAGTAATTGCTGGATTTTCCGGCAAATTGCTGACATCTTCTACGTTATGTAACCTCTCGCAGATTTCTGTGCCCGTTCATTCGCACCTTCGAAGAATACACATGCGCAAAAGCTACTGGATACAGTGATAGTCATTGTTAATTAGCAACGTGCTCGAGAATTTTAATGAACCCGAATATCCTGACCAATAAAAGACAGGACAAAGACATTTACAAAATCAATTTTCGTTATCACATCCGAGTAAAGTGAATAAATTATTTTTTCATGGGTGAAAATACTTATTCCAGTTATCACAAACAATATAATCACTCTCTAATTGATTCGAATACAGTGAAATGATTTCACATATGCCACAAATAAAAATTCTTATAAAAATCTATCTGGTATTCCGGTTGAACAAATTCTTCCTACACGTAAATAAAACTACCGCGTCTTCCCGAATAAATAATTAGGAAATCCCTGCGGACATGTGTTCCGTCCAATCATTTTATCCACTTCGCAAACGTATCTCTTTAGCCACTTCTTCAACCATCCATCCATCACTTCACGTCACCTTGCCGACGACCCTTCGAATACGGGTTACACGTTTAAGGGGAACCAAGACCACCGTGTATCTCCCGCGGGAAGACCAGGAAACGGTTGTCAGCTGGTGAAAATGCTGAAGAAAAGTGGACCCGATCACAGAAGCCCCTTTTCGTCGTCGCGCTCCTGGTCGAACGTGTGTCGCCTCCAGGATTTCCTCGGCTTCGATATTATCGACCGTGAAAATCGTTTGCTCGCGATTCTCAGATATTTTTTATCGTTCGAAATGAAAATACGTTGGCAAATGACACAACCGCAAATATACAAGTTTGTACGTACGATTGTTTCTCTGTAAGAATTTTATCTAATTTCGAACACGTTTCTGGATATATCGAATAACGATTTATTATACACGTTAACGGCTGGGATACCGGACCTTTTCACGAGGGATTTTCTTCTTTTGATATTGGACAAGTCGCTCGAGAAAATATGGGAAATCGTGCTTGAAGGACAAATGCAAGCGTGAGATACGTGGATTGTTTTTATAATACTTTTTCACGGGAAATTTTATTTTACGATTTGGAAGAATTTCTCATTGTCTGATCAATTTATGTTTCACGGGTCTATACTACTTATAATGTGTTCTGAGATATTTGTTATTTTTCCAAAGAATCTTTTCCCTCCAGTTTTCCTATACCAACGAAATACCATGATTTTTCTGCAACTATTTAAAGAACCCGTCAATAACACTTAGCGAGGGGAGGAAAAATCCGTGTCAATTTTCCACCCTCGGTGGAAGTAACGACGATCATTTTCCCGCAATTTTCTTCTCCCTTTCGTTTTCCGCTCGAGGTTGATTAAAAGAGTTGTAAAAGATACCACACGCTTCGCCGCAGGCATTTCCACCCTGAACAAAGTATTTCGTGCTACACACGGAAAGTCCACGGGGGTCACCGTCGCTTGTCTCACCTCGTTTTTCCATCCCTTGAAGGTGATTAGGGAGCCGATGAAAACAACACTTGTCCCGTGAGACGATCGAACCTTTAATACAGATTTTTTTTTCCCGCGCGATATCTCGCTGGAATTTCATCCACGTTTAATGAGCTAAATAGTTGTGAAGGAGGAATACTTTCACACGGTGAAAAAGGGTAATGGACGTACGAGAATTCTCCCCTTTATTTCTGCACACAGAACGTAATTAGGGAGTCGGCGGAGAACAACTCTGATGTTGAAATGAACGTTCAATTCTGCTGCAATGGTCTTTCTAGCAGTTTCTTTTAATGTTCTCTAGGAAGAAATGTGTGTAAAAGAGGGGCTCGGAATTTTGTTTAAAAATGCAAACAATTTCTGCGGAGTAAAAGTAATGAATATTTTAAGAAAGTTATACTAGTACGTAAAATGAGCGTCAATTATTCTATACGAAATAAAGTTCAGATATATTATATTTTGTAATTACCTTTTTTTATACGGAAAGGACAATTTAAAGGATTTGACGAAATCGAATTTGTCAACGACACAAACATCCAGAGTTAATCAATCTTGAAATATTTTTCGCAATAATTTTCCTCGATTATAGAGATTCTTTATTATGTGACATTATAAAACGTAAAACATGCTACTACATTTATTATAATGTGGTGATGGATGGGCATTCATTATTTGATTCCGAAATTTTGTATTCAGTATTTCCACCAATTCGGCTTTATAAATTTTCTAAGTAAGCCAATTACGTGACAAAAATGTATTTCGCCCAGTTTCGAAAATGATGTCCTTTAGATTATTTCACAGAGTATTCGAGAGAACGTTCCAACCAAAAACAAATAAAGGAAGCTTAAATCTATAAACATTAATTTTTATTATTTAAATTAAATTTTAATTAAATTGAAAATGTAAACGACATTTATTTCGTAAGCTTACGAAATATGGCGCGGTTTGTAATTTGTATTATAAACAACAAATAACGGGTTTGATAAATAATTTTTGAACGCGTGCATTGATTTTGTTGAAAAAGTTTTTAAACTGTCGACGATCAAACCGAGCTGCTCGTATATCGAGTTGGAGTGCTTTTATCGTTTTTCACATAATGGCTTTTTCCATGGTTTGTGGTAATCTGTCCGCGTCAATTCGACATCTGCACAGCTGTCGGGTGAAAAAATGTAATTTCAACGTCTACTTCGCAATTATACATATTTCTTGACGATTGTTAAAAATCAATTAAGTACTATTGAATGTTCGATAAAAAATCGAAAATTGACACGAATCAATTGTTAACCTTGTTATAGTATCGTTGACAAAACAAATACATATTAAGAAACTGTATTTAATGACTTTTAAAGCGAGAACGTCGCATTAATCTGTGAAATTGTTTTAGCTGCTTTAGTAATATTAATCTCTTCCACTGCTTAATTACTGCTTTGCTCGTTACGTGTGATTCATAATCGTAAATAATATTTAACGACCCAAAATGTAATACTAATGTCGTAGATATTAATATTTTTCCCTATTAAGGAGATTAAAGTTATCGATCATCCCGAAATGCGAGGACAGGGAATTCCATACTGTTACAGGCTCAGTTTGTTCTTTTACAAGGCACCCGTAATTAGTCAACAATAGAAATAAACGAACGAACAATTTGTCGCAATTTCCATTCAGAACGTTTTACGTTAGCTATTCTTTTAAACATACTATACATAGAACCAACAATCAACTCATACTGACACTACAGCATTTTAACAGAAAATCATTGCATCCCCAAAGTATCAAATCTAAAAATTACTTCTTTCCTTTGGATTTGACTCATTTGCCATGCTCACTTGCCGGATAATCCCTCGATAACTTCCAAATCCAAAAACTGCCGAAACGATCATAGAAAACGACTCAAATTTCACCGACAAACTGTTTTTAACTTCCCGTAAGATAAAATTACTTAATTCCCCGTAAAATCGAAAAATCTTATTTCCACACCTCACAGAAATTTACAAATCACACCCACAACCCTGTCCACAAGATTTGCATATCTTCGTCCGAGGTTTTCCGAGTTTCTAGAAAAAAAAATCCCTTCGGAAACTGGTCGGAGATCGGTAGATGGAAGAGCACCTGGAGAAATGGAGGTGGTCCACGGATTTTAGAATAGCTTGGATGCGACCGAACGGAAATGTTCATTCGGAACTTTTGCCAATGTAACATTCTTACCGATCTACCCGAGATCTAGGATCCAAGGCACGCGACCAATACGCGTATTCGTGATTTAGTGCCCGGGACTAATCCTGAATCGGTGAGATTCCGCCTCGGAGATCTCACGTCGGACGGCGATAAAGCAAGCTACTTAATCCGCCAAGGTACGTGAGATTTATGGGTCAAGGATTGGTGAAATCGCTCGGTTACACCGGGGAATATCCTTAAGCTTAATCGGCCGTGCACACGGGATTTCGGACGGAGACCGATGTAAGATCGGAACTTCCGTTCTATTGTATATTAATGTACGCTCGCGAGTCCACCGATTTCACGGACAAACGTGTTACGTATGCTACGTATCTCGGTACATCGGGATATCGTCGCGTGGTTAATGAGAGTACGGTTAATAAATGGAGAAGACTAAGTGGAAGTAGATTTGTTGAAAGAGTTCGACGATTAATTAAAGGGAATGAATTAAGGTGTTTAATGGTAGATGTTGTCGTATGTGAAGTATGTTATATATTTTGCGAATATACCGAAAATTGGTGTGCTAAGTTTCTATTATGTATAATTAAGGATAATTTAAATTTATAATTTTTCTATTAATCTTCTTTCTTTTTTTTGTAGAGAATAGAAATTTCAATATTCCGTATCTGACGAAATGTCACAATAATTTAAGATGAAAAAAAGTAAACGCGACAAATAGAACCGACCGTCTTTTGTTCGCCAGCAAATGAGATTTCGCTGGCGGAAACGCGATAGGCAACGCGAGTTAGATGACGCGTACCGTTTAATTCGCCTCATTTTAGCAATTACCTTCATTGAAACCATTAGAATTACATTTGCGCGACGGTGCGCAAAGTGGTAACACAATTCACTTCAGAATTCGCTAGAATCGCGGCAAGCAGCAATCGAGAATCTCGTCGGTGCTCGACATACCGTGACATGTCGGGGCTTAATATAATGGAGCCTGGAGAAACCAGCAATTACGATGGAATAGAGGTCGAGAAACGATTTACGGCTGAATGAACGACCAATGGCTTCTTCCGTGGGAATACGAAAAGGGGGATGTTGTACTTCCGTTGGTCACGGCGCGAGTTTTCACACGGGAACATTCTGTTCGATGTTTTAGTAGACTTTCGGGATACACGCGAGAACTTCGGGCAAATTCGCGTGGATGTTTCGTTAAAAAATAAACGAATTGCAATATTGATAGAATTAGAAACTCATGGTCTACGTTATCCGCGGTGATATCGAACCACGATGGACGGGGGACAGTTTTATTTTTTTTTTTCTAAAAATCATAAATATTGCATACGTGCATTTTGTTCTAAGTAAAATATACATAGACGGTATCAAAGTATCATTCGTTTTTAGGATGAATTAATAATTCTTTAGAAAAGGTTCTACCTGCAACGACGATCCATACTATGAATATTAAAAATGAAATAACGCTTCATTTAATTTCTCGGAAAATACAAAAACAGTTTCTAGTACCTTAGTATATATTTAATAATCATTTGATAGAAAATCGATCGAATAAAAATGAAAAAAGGTAACCATGCCCTTTTTATATTTCCACCAACATTTCTAATCGTTCGAAACTATTCCTGTATCTATCGATCGTAGCACGTTATAGGTTAGCCAGTTAATCTCGCCGCGAGCGTTTCTTAGCCCGCATCTTCGTTGCGGCGGTGAACACGGTGCTTTTCGAGTAAACTGGAAAAGCGAATTCGACGCCCGGCAAACTGGCTGTGGATTCGCCGATAAAAGGAAGAGAAGAAAAATTGATGCCACCTCGGGTGTACGAGAAACAACACGAGGATAAAGAGCGAAAGAAGAAAAAGAAAGGTCGTCCCAAAAGGAAGAGTGAAAAGACAGCGTGGGTGGAGGTGGAATCGCAGAAAAGCGGATAAGCGCATCGACGGAGCTGGGAACCAATAACTTCGCGTTCAGAGAAAATGGTCTTGCATATATATATATATATATATACAATATATAGATACACACACATATACATGCCAGGTTACGGATACCAGTTCGAATTTTCAAATTTACGGCCGTCACGCGTGAGATGGAGTTTTGATGGACTATGAAATCGCGATTTGGCCGGTGCGCCGTGTTCGATACGAATTCGATTTCGAGCTTCCAAGGTCGACGCAATCACGAGAAATCGACATTCATACTTTGATATTTTAATGCAGACTGGTCCGCCCGGTCGTATATACTCTCGTTTGTCATTCGCTGCGCGACGTATTATCGCGTAAAAATCAAATTCTTTCGGAGTATGACAGTGTAATAAAATATTTGAAAATCTCTTTAAAAAAGAAAATGTGTGCGATAAGGGGGAGGGAGGGATAACTCTTGAACTATACGTGGAAATTCCTATGGGCACGACAAGAATATTTCTTATTCGTGGGAAAAACGTGCGAAATAAAAGAATACCGTGCTTACGCTCATCGAATATTTCGCGAAGCTGTGTGCATTTGTACGTACGCACATACAAGTCTATGTACATACATACATACATATGTCGGTGCACACATACGTAGAGGTAGTCGAGGGAAACGATGAATAGATGAATCAGGCGTGCCTTGGGGGACACTTCCGGTCTTTGGCAAAGGTGAAACGGACGATGCGTGGCGCGCGGTTCTGTATAGATGGAAAATGAAAAATCAAGCCGCGGAGAGAAAGTGCGAAGCACGCCTCATAAATGTCGCTGTTTTTCTCTTCAATAGCGGCACTCGGCGTAAAAACGAAAAGTCGACTGACGTCTATCCCTCTCCCCACCTGTTTCTACCCCTGTCGCGGCAAACACAGAGATCGGGTCCGGTGGGGGTGGCTGGGCCGCCACCGAAAAGCCTCGTTCGTTGCTGATTGCTCTACTGCGACCCATATTTCGACATCGACATTTTGACGTGCTGCGTTCGACCGATCGACTAAGGTTCCTTTCACACCGAAACTCAGAACCAGACAAATCTAATTCGATTAAGTGACATTTCCTACCCCTCGAGGAATTGTACGCTGAAACGCTTGAAATCGTGCGTTAAGTTGGTGATATTGAAACTTACGTGATGAAATTTTTACATTTGAAACTTGTTGATAATTAAATATTCGATACCTCGAAATGCATTCTGAATTAGATGATTCTCTGTGCTTAGATATTTCTATAGTTTGAAAGTGTTGATGACGTGTGAATAACGCGCGAAACTAACGGTGCATTGGTGTGCCACCGTGCAAGCATTTTGTATTAAATGTAAGTTATTTCTTCTCCAGGTAATTAAATAATCAATGATATAAATTTTCTGTCAGAAAAGCTCAAGATCTTAGAGACGCATAAACGATCCCACGACGATGCAACATCAGCAACAATGATTTTATAAGGTTTACGGTAATTTCAATAATTTTACAAACTGGAACTGCATAGTATGTCCCATTCAATGCGAAAGGGTTAAAGCGCGAAAATTTGGAAAATACGAAGTGTGAAGTCAGCCTAATGTTGTGCAGGTTCGTGATCGCGACGGGACCACCCCAGTTTTCCATTATTTCTCTCCTACTTACATACGGACGTTGCTCGTATACATGTATAGGGACATATCTATATGAAAATCGACAAATTGGAGATTTTGACTTGAAATACACGGCGACAGGTTGACAATGTCGTGCACGTAGATAGCCGGAAGTGAGGGCGTTCCATTTTTTCATTACGAATACGGGGTGTCGGGCATTTTTTCGTTTTAACCATCGGATAGGTTTCCAATTTCGAGCTTCGCTGTGAAATCGGTCGTCATTGCAGATCCTCGGCGAGTTTGATAACGCGGGGGTGCAATTTTAATTTATTCTTTCACTTTCGTACGACTACTGATCTTTATTTTACTGTACATCGATCTGCGCAACATAGATTTGATTAAAAGTTTAAGAATCACTCCGATTAAAATCAAACGAGTCGTCAATTAATTGTAAATGACTTTAACTTAGTTTAATTTCTACGCATAAATTATTTCCGGAAAATGGTGATGAAGTTTTGTGAGCTGAATCTAAAAAAAAAATAATTAAACCGCTATTCACATGCTCTCCGTAGTTCATTTATTCCCATACATTCCCGACTGAATATTATTATTTTACCTAATGATTTTCATTATTACCGGTACACGAATTCCCTCGCAGAATTATATTCGTTTAAATTAATTAGATCCTCCACGAAGTATAATTAAATAGTCTCTCGTAAACCAACTTTGGCAACGAATACGACCTAACTATGTTTGCTGCTACGCGTACAACGAGTATGCGATGGATTACCGCTGACTAGTGTATTAGCGAATTCATAAATCATCTTAGAGGCTGTCGAAACGTGGTTTGATCGATAACAGTGATGGCGATTGAATATTTACTGATTCCGAGGCTTTCTATTTTTGATACAAAAAATTCGCTACAAAACGAGCGAAGCAAATTCCGTGTCAATAAATGTATTAATCGTTCGTACTTTTGAAAAAATAACAAATATAATATCAAAGGACTAAGAAGGGTTATTAACGGGCGAATCAATAAATGAATTCACGCGAAATGAACAATTCATTTGTTTGCCTTGAATTTCCTTCGATTCGCCCAAGTGTCGCGGTTTCCGCGTGGAAACCAATTCCGCGATTTAATTCGAGCGATTCGATTTTTATTACGCGCTGTAATGTGTACTATTGAATATTTCTCTCGAATATATCGAAGCCTATTAACGGTGCTTCGTAATGAAATTCGGAAATCGACGAGTTTTTCAAATTGCCCTGCACGTTTCACGTGTATCGTGCAATTACGTCGGTTTATGTGACTCCATTGATTTGACTTACATTTCACGGTGCAATTCGGAATGTCTGCGATTACAAAGTTACGTAATTGAACTTTCCTAGGATTTGTTATCATATACCATTAGCATCAATAACAAAAGACAAATTATTAAAGTGTACATATACTACGTACAGACATTATATCGATGTTAAATGTGCGGTTTAATAAAACGTTTTCTCGCGTAGAACGGCAAGTACGCGTTCTAACTAATAACAATGCCTGAACTCGAAACTTTAAGGGTGCTTGTACTCTTCAAAGTCTATTCAAAGTACCAAGTCACGAGTAGATCAAACATGGAGTTTTTCCCTATAATTTATATACATATACACATATATATATTACTTTTTATTATTTCAATAATTTCCCAGTGTTTATTATCTCCAACTACACCCCCTTTATAGGTTCATCGATATTATTTACTACCTATCTGGATCGAAATTGATCAATGATAAAATCTCCAGTTTCTACAAATTTTCGCAAACGTAGTACAGTACCATGGTGTAACTCGATGTAATAAAATTTTCATTCGCCACATACTATGTTAATTATAAGAATACAAAAAATTTTGCGTTCGCGTTACACCGCGCTGCAACATTCTTTCGCCGTTCGACGTTGCCAACATTAATTCTTATTCGCCGTCGGTGTTCGAAGCACGATCTATACGGTGTTGGCTTAATTCCTGAAATTCCTCCGGCGTAATATATCATGCCGGCCGTACGAGCACGTGAGGTGTTTCGTTCGGACTTTGGTTCCGATCTAGCGTCGAATTCGGCGCATTTCCCGGCACTTTCAAAGTCACTACAGTCTTTCGTGCACGGAATGCGTCCCGGCGAACACACAGGCTGTGCCAATTAAACTGTTCGCCAGTAAAGTCAGCGTGCACAGCATTCTCCAAGTATGCGCGGTATCGCGTCCGTCAACACATTGGCGAATCGCGGGGATTTAATTGAAAAGAAACGAAAAATATACGAGCACCGCGTTAACCGGCGCGAAAGTTAGCTGAGAACAAAATTCAGTCGATGCGGACTTAATAAAATCACACAAATGTGTCTCTAAACAACAATCCTCGATGATAAAATAAAGACTTCGGGTGATTTATGTGAATAATTATGAAAGACACTGATTACTTGTGATTTATTAAAAGTATAGTCGATGAATTCGTAGGTATGTTAATTAATTAATATCGAAAACCTCGATGACTGACTATTCGATGTAAGTACGAATCAATTATAGAGTGAAAGTGACGAAAACGTGAACAAAGTGTCGCGCAAAAGTACAAAAGAGAAACGAGAATAGAGTGGAAAGATAGCTCGAAAGCAATTAACGCGGTTGAGTTGGTCCGATCAAAAGAAGCATGACTGACGAAATTGCTATCCCGTCGTGAAGATAGGGTTAGCCGATCGTTGAAACAGTCTGTGCACTCGACATTTTCTGTCTTTTTTTCTCTTTTTAGTCGTCGTTTGATCGCTATACTCCTTGCGTCGTACCCTCTGTGTATCCCCGCAAGATTGTTTGCTCTCCATTTGCCAAATCACAAGTTTCCTTTTTATTCGTCAATTTCTTCCGGAATGTGTCGCCGGTATTTTTCTTGGGAAGCACAACGGACGGGAGAAATACCATTGGAATCACCAGATTAAAGTGCACCGATGTATCGTCGAGGGACTCTCGAAAATCTTATATTTTTTCAACCCGAGATCTGATTTACGGAGAGAAATAATTACGTTTAATAACTCACCGAATATGATAACAATGGAACGACGAGGTATCTTGATCGACTTGAATTAACATTTTATTTTATATCGGTTCAGATTAATATCGGGGGAAGTGCAATACGGGACAATTCCGCGGAAAGTTTAGCAGATAACCAAAACGCTTTTACAGCTGTTCTATAAATTCCCGATAGATATCTATCTGACAACGTGATATCATAATATCTCCGATATTATATCCGCTAACCATTGATTGGAATGAACGTATGTATTTACGTGGTGGTGCGTTATTGGTGAGACATTGTCATTAACTTGCCAAGATTAAATAGAAGTTCAAGTACTTTTTACAGAACCGATTCAATAAGTCAGACTTAATGCATCCGAAAAGGATTCATTGAAAGATCGGTACAGAAAATTCAGGGAAGCAAATGAAGCTTTGAACTATCCGTAATACGCAGTAAATCAAAACATAAAATTTCTTAATTAACGACAGCGATTACGCTGGAGAAGTAACTTCGTACTTCTGAGATGCAGTAATTATTTACTGTTTACGGTTCAAACGCAAACTGTTTTTGATAATTACGCTCATAAACGCCAACCTTTTTAAAAGGATGTAACTAACGGGTATAAACACAAACTATAAAAAGAATAAAGTTAAAGTTAAGTCCCGCTTTAATATTCAAATGGTGAAGAAGTGCACTTAGTGAGGCTTAAAAGTGAAGATCAGTTAATATGGATATTTTCCTCTTTCTTCAAATTTCCTTTCAAGCTAGATACCAACGTTACGATTAAATTTTCGTACGCCCTTTTACCATATCAAATGTTTTTTTCTATACATGGTTAATTATAGCAACCTCTAGCAATACTGAGATCACGTTAAAGACATAATTTGTCTTCCAGGCAAAATTTTAATGACTATTTAATATGAATATGTACCAATTACGCAAGATTTTCTGTCCCCCTTACAATAATTTGCTGCTAAATTTTAAAACGTGACAATTTATTTAACTGATATAAATGTTCTCAGTTAATGAGCTCTCTTTCGCAACTCATTTCCTTTTTATAAAGCAATAATTTGATTTAACTAATTGGTTGCATTCAATTCACTGAATACAAAAAAGACTGGTTCTATGTAATATTATACAGAAAATGGGGCAGGTAATACTAGCACGGAATTTTCTTGCCACGTTCACTCTCACCCTATTTAATTCCTTCTATTTGCAATTTCAATTAAATCACAGCATAGTGGTAACGAATTACAACCCATGTTTCCCTTTATATTTTCCCTACGTTTCTTCTAAAGAAAAATTAAAACACGAAGAAAAACATCCTGTATTTATCATTTCTTATACCACTGTAGAACTTGGTTCGTACATTATTCATAAAAAATAGAATGAAAACATACGAAGAAGCTCCACTTAAATTAACAAATTAAAATGCTTTTATTTAATCTTATCGACATAACTTCCCGTTTTGATATGCCACGCAATTGCGACTAAAAACCTTGTAATCCGTATCCAGAACCCATAACCATTCCCACACATCGACAAATAACCCATTGAATTCCAACCGCGTCTGATGTATCCGAATTTAAATTCACTTCTCACTTCGCCCACGCACATTCCCATACCCGGATCACCATTTCGCCCAGCGACATACGTGAACGAGGTATAAACTACCGTTACCTACGTGCAAATGACCGCAAAACTTCGCGGAACAATGAAAACTTTGTCTGCAGGAAGAATTACACACAATGGTCGGGCCGAGGCTGTAAAAGCCAGGGCGATCTCTCCACTTGCCGGGTGCCACTTCGATAATGGAGACAGAAACGGGTAAAAGCATGGTACACCCAGGGTGATGGAATTCAAGGCAGCCAGACTTTCACCGTGCGGGTACCATTACCTCCCCCTCCCCCTGCCCCCACGAGCACTGGGTGTATTGACGTGCGATGGAATGGGGCAAACAAAATAAACCCCTGTAGCAAATGCAAGCACGGGCTACCTAATTATACACAACTTTCACCAGAGTTCGACCTTTGCAACAAAGTAGGTTGGAACGAAGAACTAAATCGCTTTGTGGGTCAGGAACACGTTCGAACGAAAATTGGCAATATAAGTAAATGGTGAATTTGGACCAAGATTAATAGGGACATCGAAAAGGAATTCGAAGAAACGTGGATTTTGTTTTGTAAATAAATATTAATAAAATAAAATCTTTGGGTCTATGTGATGATTGCTGATGGTAGATGTAATAATACTGATAAGAAATTACATTTGTCTTTTTCTTGTGAAATTTATGAACCTTTCGCTGTAATGTCATCAATACGACTATTTTACTGATTCTGAACTAAGTACATGATTAATGGAATTAATTAGTTGATAGTCATCTAGCTGAACGAGATTACTACAATTATATGATTCTCAGGTAACGATTGTAAATATTATTAGGAACTTAATCTACCCGTTAATATATACTCGTAATTCCGCAAGAATTCTCATTGCTCTCAAAAAAACCTATCTAAAATTACTCGAGATTATCTGCGACTGCCATAAATTTTCCGGATACCGAAAGGATTAAATCTTCGTGATGTTCCTCTGTGATCAAACAACCGGCACGCGTATCTGCAGGACAATTGTGCTTCGCGTCGTCAACGTTGCAATAAACTCGCGAGCTCATATTCGCCAACACTTCCCATTCTCGTTTAAACACACCCACTGATAAGAAAAACGTTCCACGGCGCGGCGTATAAAACGAGAAAAAGAATAATCACAGCTCCATGGTATAATTATCTCCCGGCCGTAATATAATCTCCAGCGTTTAATTTTCATTCTAATTCCGCGGCAACGACCGGTAGGTCAAAGGCCGTCCCCCGTCCAACCGAAACAGTGGAATTACATAAAACAGGGTGTACACCTTGGTCCACCGGCCGACAAACGAATTCGTATCACCTCCCTTTCCCCCACCCCCTCACCCCTTAATTCGCGTACAATAAAAGCATCGAAAATGAGCCGAAGGGGTTTCATAAGCAGAATATCGGCGTCATACATATTCGAATCGGCGGCCACTAATCACCCGAGATATTGGAAAGGGCCGATTTGATCAGATTGCAGAACGCGCCAGGTACGTAGTTAGGTGGGTAGGACCAGCGCAGATGCGCTCCATTGCGGAATTTATGATTCGTAAGTGCATAACTCTGCCATTAGCCATGAAATAGTTTCCGGCTATCTACTCTGTACCATGCAACGCGACCCGAACCGATGCGTCCGGTAACCGACCAGCGAATATACCGTCCTCCTGTATTTCCATCCGGTTCACTTATCGGCCTTGGCATTATTCGAATTATTAGCAGTGCTCTATTATCTTCTGGAATTGTCGGGAACCACTGCAGTGTTCATTACACCAGAATTTCTTGAATTTTTCCTCCGACTTTATTCGCTATTTCAGTTTGTCTGTTTGTATGAAACGGTTGTTATTAAGAGGAGGATCTGAATAGATTAGGTCAGTCAATCGAGATTAGATTTGCTATCGATTAATATAATTGTTATTTTACACGTTTCAGGATATATCACCAGTTCGTGAGTTTGAGGTAATTAAAAGTAATTGTTACCTATGATTTACATACGCTTGCAAGATCTCAGTGGGGGAAAAGAAATTAAGAGATATGCGAACTACGATATCTGTTTTCGAAAATAAATTTGTGGGACAAATGTTTAAGACTCGGTTCTATTATTTAAAAATGTGTAAACGTATCGGTAGGCCGCACCTAATATTTCTTAAATAAAACACCGCCGCGGTACTTTATATTTCCAGACGTAACACCGATCGTTTACATAGCCTATTTTACACGTTTTTTCATCTATCTTGCTTTTCGGACCATATACAAAATATATGCGACGCAGAGAACACACGAGAGAAATAATTCCGAGAATGCTGGCAAGTATAATAAAATAAATGTACCGTATAAACAGAGAGTGGGGGCGCAGAACCTGATACAATCCGCCTTTTTTCTTTCGTTCTTTCTTTTTTTTATTTCTTTAAACAGATGAAAGATCGCGGTGAGCTTTCATAACTGTTTGAACATGGGGATACGTATCGCAGAAAAATAAATACGGCGATACGTTCTTTTTCCCCTCCCATGCAAATATACTTATGACGTCCGAAGAACCGTGATGACAAATCTAAACAATTTTCCATAATTTTCTACCTGTTTCTCAACATACCCGTCACTACACGGTCAAACCTATATGCAAAACAATCGTACAGGAAATAGAACAATCTCGTCATATCCGTTCCACGAGCTCCAACCCGACATTCACAGATTCCATCCTGCAGACAACAACGATATTAATCGACTACAAAGTAAATTTCATTTTCCGATCGCCAAGCGCGAATATTCAAACGTTATCGCGAAACGATTCACCGCTATAGTCAACGTGTGACGGTATCATTAAACAATCGATCCACATCAATTTCAACGAACACGCTCGAAAAAAAGAAAAACCAAAAAAAAAAACAGAAAAAATACGATCCGCTCGTCGACAAGGGATTCATCTAATTTAACGATGATCGGGTCTCGTCATCGGGTACATTCCGTTAATCGATTCCCTCACGCTTTTCACGCTTCGTCTCCGCGAAACGGTAGCCGATGAGGCAAACGACAACGTACGACCGATACAAGCCACCCCCTCCCCCCGAACAGGGGGGCAAATAAAAAGTAGGGGGTGCGGCGAACGGGTAGAGAAGGTAAGTCGACGGAAACGGCAGTGAATGTACCGTGAAATCATGATGGAGGAATAGCAATAAGTCTTCGAAAGCGGTTTAAAGCCGCTAGCAGTTCACCCCTGCCCGCTAACGCCACGAAAAAGTCGTGCACGGGAAAGGGCGGGTGGTGAGATGCCAAAAGCTCTATCGAGTTCTTTCTTTTTTCCCTTACCCATCTCCCTTCATCCACCCCCCCCCCCTATTTTTTTTTTATTCCTTCGTACCAACGCTAGTCCGAACCTTCTCGTCCTTTTTACGACATCGCTGTAACCCTTCCACTCGACAACGATCAACGATCGTATTTTCCGGGAGGACCCGGGACTTCGTACGAAGGTCTGGAGAGGGATGGGGATGAAGGGAAGAGTGGAGGGAAGGTAGGGATGGGGAAGAGAGGGTGAATCCGAACGGGCGAAAGTGAGCCACGGACACAAGCGCGGACCCGGTGGAAATTGGAAAAGCTCGACAAATTCAACGGAGCAAAAAGCATACGCGAGTCAACCGTATTCCCGCGTTACAGTCGTATATGTATATGTATATGTATATGTATACGGGATATAAAGCGGGAGAGAAGAGAGAACGGGGGGGTCAGAGTGGGCCCCGGCTATTACACGCGGAGTATCGAAAATCCTGGTCACGTAAAGCATCTCACAAGTGGGAAGGGCAATCATAAATCCCGGAAGGGGATTACTCCGACTTCCCACTGACGAGGCTTTTCTTCATGGTGTTCCTTGTTAAATTCGCTTATTTTACGTGTATCCGACGCCTGTATCAAGACTTCCGCAGCATTGCTGGGAAAAATACGTGAGAGAGAGAGAGGGGGAGAGGGTGGATGTTTCAGTAGGTAGAAATGTAAGTCTTGTTGATTATTTATGCGCGTAAGTCTGTATGTAGGACGATTTACAGGATTGTTTGAATAAGAGAAGGGGAAATGATGTATTATAGGAAAGTGATATTGACTGGATTCTGTCTTCGCTTGTTTTTCTACCCTCTGGTTTAAATCCCTCCGACAGTTGTCATATGGACATATATTTCCCCCCGTATTTTGGTTTTATATGCGAATGGTACTCGGATAGCGAAAAAGTTGGGTTTAGTTCACGTTGCTAATGTTTGTTTATTAATGCATGAATTTTAATATAATAATTTGTGTTTCTTTTAAAATGATAATGGATATTGTTGGAGAAATTGGATATCTTTTGCGTATGTGCGATTCGGTGTATATAGATCATATAATAAAAATCTTTACGTTTGATGGATTCGCCTCGCGGTAACTTTCCCGCAAGTGGACCATAGAAGTTAAAAAGCTCGAAGAGCAAGCAGGTCAATCCTTTTGATAATGCGCAGCACAGCGTTAGGTGAAGTGTCGAATAAGGCTCTCTGAGAATTTTAACTTCAAAGGTTTACTTGAGAAGCGTATTACTACAAAGCGTGACTTCTAAAAGCAACCGTTCCTTTCTTTAATCGTGTATAATACTACATCCACTCTTGTACAATGTAGTTGTTTCTTTGAGGAAATGTTTCTCAAATTTATTGTGCAACCGTGTATGACAAACATGTTGAACCTTCGGGTTATTATTCTTCTGTTTAATGTGTGTATTTTGAAAACTTTAGATCCTTTTACCATATATGCTAAAAATGAATGAGACTATCGTAAGTGAAAAACCACTGATATATGTATTATGAAATATGGAATATAATGTAACATGAACCAATTTTATAATCACCATACCAATAGACTTTTAATTTATCTATTTCTAATTTAATTTAATTTGTCCTAACCTGCTCTATAAACCATACTTTCAGTTTCTCTACACAAAGCTATTAATATAAAAGACATTTCTTTCTCAACACACTATTTTCCAAAGTTACTCATTACCCCTTGACCTAATCGTATCTTTATCATCAACAACATTAATCCATTAATAAAATTCTTTTTCCGCTTAACACAAACATCTCTTTTCCTCGGGAAAAGACACGACCGTAAAAATGTCCTCTATGCTCGACATTCTCTCTTCCCTGCACCCATAAGCTCTCCTCCGATGTTCGTCGATCGCATACTCAATATTTTTACAATAGCTACAATTTTTTCTTTTATTTCCACCATACCCTGAAGGAGCGCACGAGATGTCGGGCATGCATCAGCAGTGTGTTCTGATTCCCGGCAAAGTTGACACGAAAACGAATTTAGATTTCGCTCGACGGGTAGGGGTAGGAATGCTTTCCTTTCAACCGTTCATTCTTCCCGCTGGGATACACGACGACTGTTGTACAGGGTGTGTCTAAACATGCGGGGCGTTTTTTCGGGATCGATGCTACACGCCGAAAGAGAAATAAATCTGGTAAACATGCGTCGGTGAGCCTATTTCGGGATTCAGAATTTTTTTGGTCGAACTGGAAACCACTTATTCGAAGGATGCATGTTTTAAAATATTTTTAAAGAGCTTTTTTTCGTAGTTCCGAGCAAAATAAATAATTTTAACGGAATATTAAAAAGGTTTCACCCGGAAATAATTTACGGATTATTCATTCCACTGGAAATCCGTCACTTGTTGCAGTGGAATCGACGATTTCGTAGAAAATGATACGTGTTATAGTTTTTTGGATAGAAGTTTGTTTAATGGTAATGCTGAAAATTGTCAAAATTACAGATCTTTAAAATTGGTGAGTTTGTAAAAACATATTATGTTCTAGAAATTGACATAGATACTTTTAAAGTCATTAATTATTCTGTTCCAACTACTGTGTCCTAATTTTCATTTTTTTAAATTTACTACTTCTCGGTAATTGGAGAAAATAGTCTTTTTGTTATATCATCCTATTCTACGGATACTACTTTACAAAAATATTACTTCTACTTCAAGTCGTAATATATGTATGTATTTTAAATTGAATTAATTTCCGGATTCAGGTTTCCCAGATTTTTCCCATTCCTTTAGGTATACAAATTCAATTCTAAAAATATACGTAGGATCGTTAGATACACCTTGTTTAACCGATTCTATAGATATATGGGATGGTCACGTCACTTCCCATCGTCCGATTTTAATTTACACAGCAACCGAAGGAGAATATTTGAAATATTTCGCTGTTGGTTTAACAACACGAATAAAAGCTTCCGTCTATTGTTCTTTCTCCGTTGGTCGGCTAACATAAATCACAGAATCTTCGTTAAATATTCAAAAGAATATCCGTATTGAATTTTCATACCGTATAAATTTCTACATAATTTCCCTCAAGCATAACTTTTATTCCGGATGATAATAGCGGCGTATATTTCCACCGTAACGAATTGTAGCAATTTCGTAACTTCAATGTAACATTTCGCCGTGAACTCGATGCTGCAACGCGCGAATCGATATCTCTGAAATTGTAGAAAGGGGCAAGCAAAAAACCGGAAAAAGAAATTTAGTTTTTTCGACAGCTTTCCACTCGCCATTTACACATCTTTGGAGCTTTGGAGCTTTCGATCCGAGTATTTCCAGCCATTGTCAGTATCACACATGGAAAAAGAGGTCAGTGAAAGAGGAGAAGGAAAATAACCACCTATTTTTAAAAAAAATATATAATCAACTTTCTATAGACGACTGAGATTATCAATAGTGTGAAATATGCAAAACACGATCTTATTATATGTATACATTATATTATATGTATGTAGAGAAGAGATTTCCAACACCGTTTATAAAAATAGAATTCAACAGACACAACATCCGAATGCAAATATTATAAAACTCGATTGAAAAATGTGAGTGTACGTTATAAAAGTTTTGGAAAATGTGACTACGTTGAATAACCTAGGAAAAATAGTTTGCAACTGTGTATATAGAGTGAACAAAAGAGTACTCCATATTTAGACAAGAATTTCATTTTTCACATTGATCACATATAAACTGTAAGAGTACAGTGTTCCATAAATACGTTATTTAACAAAATAAACACTGTTTTATTATAAACTTTAGCAGTGATACTCTAAACATACATATTTTCCAATCGAAGCACCGCGACTATTCAACATGTAAATTTCATGGCACGTATTTTCTTCATGTTCCCGAATTTATTCGGTCATAAGTATAAAATAAAGATTTTTTTATTCTACGCTAGATCGTCGATGTAGATATTGTTCTCCATATTGTATCGGGCCGGCACCGAACAACGAGGAAACATTTTTATTGCGCAACAAACTTTATGCTCCGATCCTTGTCACCGAAATTTAATAAAAGTAACATGGTCTTTGACCTCCTTGCCATTCTGCTTCACGCAGAGCAACGGGACACAGAAGAAAAACAATTCCTAGTAAAAACGAAAATCGTTTTATATCCATAAAATCGTCACGCACAAATGAAAACACATTCCGTCAAAAACTCATCCTCGTTTGATTACCTCCCCCTATGTAATCTTAAAACATCTATCCATATACATTTAAAAAAGAAGAAATTTTAACAACGTTGTTAAATTCAAATACCAACTTTCCTCCACAATTTTCACTTAGATCAACAAAGTTTCGAACACTAACAAAAAACTATAGCGTCGATATGAAAAACGCTCGGCGAGAAAGGGGGGTGAGGGGGGGCTATTGGTTCACGTGACAACTGTGTCAATCCGTCAGTTCATTTACCGGCGAGATTTCAGCCCCTGTCCGCGAGGGGTTGCGAATTTTTTTTCTTCGTTACGTCGCGGCTTCTGACAAGTCGACGTCGAAACAATTCGGCAAATAAACGGATTGTGTTCCGAGGGCGGACACCGCGCCCCACCCTTTACGATCTTCGATCTAATATAGGGGATATCGGGGAAATACACTGCGAAGTGGAAAGTCTATGGGTAATATGACGGACGTTCAATACCATCCCTTCGTGAATTTTAATTCGCGTTGTTTGCCGGGCTTTATATGCTGCGTGACCGGGCAGCATTTGAAACAGGGGTGACTGGGAAACTACGTTCCATTCGATTGCTGGGTTGAGAAACGTTTATTTATAGATTCGCGGAGTTACTGGATTTTAGATTAGATTAACGTGCACTAATGTACCACCTTTCGTATTAACAACCTGGCATACGTAATTAACCGTTTGAGTGCCATGCAGATTTTCGCGGAATTTCTGGGTAATTTGAAAATACGTAATTGGTCGTTTAATTTGTAAATAATCCACGGAAACATGTTACAATAGCATTTGGAAGGATTTATAATATCAATATCGTATTATATATTAAAAAATACTACCTATGCATTTGTATTATAAAATGTATAATTTTCAAACTGATTTGTTCAGCAAAACTGTAGTTTTGTTCCTTGGTACTGAACGAGCTAATTACCATAATTAATCTTTATATCTACTCTAAACCATGCTGATTACTATACACTTTGTTACCGTGGAAATAATAATAATTTTATCGTCGTATCGTCGTATACATAGATGTAAAATAACACTGAAAACTTCCCCACGTGAAATGGGAATAATAAGAGTAAAATATTCTCACCAAGATTTAGCAGCTTGTAAATCTCATGGATCGTTAAACAAACGTTGCCACTGTTCCTCCTGGTCGTCTATTCTTGCCCCTTCTCGCGAATAGTCGGATCTAGTCTCATTTGCATGCAATAATTAAACGCGAGAATTTCACCGGTCCAGCCGGTTTCAGTGCTTTCATTCGAAATAAATCAAACCATCAGTTATAATGAGAATTTTGGACAGTTCGCAGTGATAACAATAGTCGGAAATTCACAATCGAATTCTACCAGGTAGCCGGAGATCGTAGATGCAGAGTGTAACAGTGTACACCAAAGTTCTACTAACGTTTCTATCCACATGAAATCACTGGGGGTTTCATCCAATGGGAAGATGTCGGAGATAATGGTAGTACTATGGGTCATCTCTTACAGTCAATTTCATAGTGGTAGATCAGTTTGTCGGAGTTAACAGAGAGTTGGATGATAATGGGTACAGATTGTACTGGTATTTTCTAGTGGCCACTGTTTGTCCACTACCTTTGAGAATTACCGATATAGGAAGTCTATGGGAACTGTAGATTATCGATATTGGTGTTGGTGCGACAGTGTACAATCTTTACAAAAAAAAAACTGTAAAATTGTTGTAATTGTTTTATCGCGAAGGCCGTTCTAATCAAATGTCAATTAATCTGGTGGGAAATTAAATAGATTTCTTGTAGATAGTATTAGATTAGGATTTCAATAAATGATGTGGGCAAATTTTTGCTGTTTAATTATTATGTAAAATTACTGACAGTGATGGTAGATTATGAGCCTGGAATTTCAGTAATAAATTTCTTTTTACATAGTATCAGTTCAATGAATGGATGGGTGTAGAGATAAAAGAGAAGTGTAATCGTATTCAGGAACAAGTATTACCTTATAGTACACTCACATCTTTATTTACACGTCCATCGTGTGAGGAATAATAATAAGAGTAATGTTTGCGTCGATACTCTTATTCATGTAGACGTCACTATTCTTTATAGATGATATGAAAAACCATTCTGTAGGGCTGACAACGGTGAAAAATGGATCCAGTGTCAAGATTTTCATAGATGGTAACACTCAAACTGCATTCAGTATACTTTAACTTCTTGATTTTCCCGTCGTAGAACACTTCTCCTTTAAATCACTTCCGTAAATATACGAAAAATTATTAAAATATGACTTTCATTTGTTTTATATACAAATGTTAACGTCTACACGCTTTTAGGTCTGTTAATATTAATAAAAATTGAGACTGCAATATTATACACGAATATATTTTAAAATATACTATGTGCATCTACTATTAGTAGGACGATTTAACCATAAAAATGGTAAAGATTACATTATTTATAGCTTCGAAAAGCACTGCAGTAAATTTTTATAAAAGCCCCAAATTTATCTCACTAATAAGTGCAGCTCACGCATAAAACGCGATAGCTATGCCCTAGCATTATGCACTAGCATGTTGCACTAGTAAATGGAGAATTCATCAGGGGACAAAATAAACATTTTCACATTCAAGCCATTCTCATTCGACCGTGGCGAAAGTGATCCCAGTTTATAGATTCATATCAGTAATTAGACCGAGAAAATGACCGTTTCAGGATGTCTGTTTACCGACGAAGAAAATGGAATATCCGTAGCAAACCATACGTATTAATTCGTAGTCAATTCGGGTCAAGTGCAATCGTAGATGGGAACTTGTTTTAACCGAGCTACCTTCTGAATGCAAATAACCCATAGTCTCGACCGAATTGCAGGGTAATTTACCGTAATGCCGGCAACTACTTAAGCAAGCTATTATAACGACAATGGACAAACTCTAGCCTAAGCTGTGCCGTTCGTTGATTTCTCGTGGTCATTTCGATAGTGTCATGAAATAACTGCCATATACAGCTATTTCCGTGGAGATCGCTGGGCAAATTTCTATTGTAGAAACTTTCACCTTCCTTAGAGGGCGAATAACAGTTTCCATGAAATTAACGAGGTATTAACGAGTCAAATATTGATTTTGATTATCCATATTGGAACGCTATCTTCGAATATTTAATTGCTTTATAAACAAAACTGTAACAAACACTATTTTAAATTCAACCTTATATAGGTACATATGTATGTATATAGTCCAAGAGTAGGAATGTTTACAATTCGATTCTTTAACGAGCAGAAATATGATAAATAGTGCCATCCCACAAGAAAATCTACAGGAAAATTTACATCCCGCGAGATATCAATTTGAATAACCTTCCTCTGCATATTTCAGCGACAACCGAACCATGCCCGTCTTATGAATGCATCCTTCAAATTCGGAAATAATCCAACGTTTCTCCGTTCTTCATCGCCGTCGTTACCTTTGATACCCATCCCCTCGTTGCGCATTTCTGAATACACGATCGAGCACAAACCGTATAGCGCACAACAACAGTCTTCTAGATCAAGCACGATCTTTTTCATCGTTCAAGAGATTGTTCCGCGATAACCGTATCGGCGGAAAATGATGGATGTTCCCGAGGAATTTTCGAAAAATTCCAGCGAACGCTGGTAGAAAATATATTTCAGCTCGTAAACGGGGCAATTTTATAGTTTCTCGTAGAACACGTCATCGATTACGATCACGATGCAATAGACGCATGATTCCTGTCGGTGACCACCAACTCTGTTTGGTATCCATAACAGCGCCTGCCGTACACCTGAGACTGCCGTCTAAACGGAAATTAATCGCTCGGGGATCGATAACGCAGGTATACGGCCAGTCGGTTTAGCGAACATACTAATCCGATCGAGCAATCCCTGCGATCCCTCCCACCACGAGCCGACCAATTGCATCCACACACCTACCTGTTCGGCCCCCTTGCTACCGCGGACATCCGTTAATCAGCGCCTAATTAAGTGCGTCAGCAAAGTCCATCGATTCACACTACAGAGAAACCTGTTTCCAATATTCGTCTTGCGATATCACGAATGCCGTTTAAATGTGAGTGTCCCTACTAACTTGATGAATTACGCTGCTATTGGATAGAAGTGTCACACGATGCTAATGAGTTCGATTTAACTTTCCGTGAGATTATCTATCATGTTTTGAGATGATCATGGGAGGTTTATGAATTTAGTTGTTACTGTAATTAAGATGATATTGGGGAATATAATTATACGGATGGATAAGATTAATTGTAATAAAAAAAGGAAGCAGGGAAAATATTTTTCAGTGATTATTATGGAGTATGGAGACTCTATGGTAATATTGTACTTATGGACTGGTTGAAAGGTAACGAATTCTACTAACGTTAACAAGAAAGTAAAACCGATTTAGGTGGGATTCTAGAATAGCTCAAGTGGAATTGTATGTGTTGATATAGACGTTGGAAAAGTATGTACTTCACTCAAGTACCCCCTATCAACTACATGTTACAATATTAAAAACGACGTAACAGCTAAAAATGATTTACGACTGAGATCTAACGTAACAGAGATCCAGATCTAGCAAATTTTACGTAATCAAAATAAATAAACTATCTGTATCAACGTCACAATATTTTACACAAGCGTGTCCAATCTGTATTTGTTAAGGTGTAAGTGTCTAGTACACTCGTCCCTTGATTTGCACGAGGTATTCATTCGACGTGGATTTTTTTGTTTGTCGAGAAGCGTGTAAATGCGCGAAAACAAAAATATTTATTTCACATGTTTGAAGAAAAATATTTTACTGTTATTTACGGTTAAACGTACGCTGTAATGTAGGTTCATACATACATTCATACATACATATGTACTCATGTATTAGAGCTCGCACCAACTGAGAGTTCATAATTTTAAATCCTCCTCACCCACTTTAAAACTTTGTTTATGTATAACTTTGGTGTAGTTAATGGTTAACTTAGCTATACTGTATAGTGTCTCTCTACGCGCAGTTTGTGCCGTCCTGTTGTGCTTTGGTATTTGCTTTATTTCCCCAGAAGTGCATGGAAAGTAAATTCGTTATTACTCGTGAGGACAAGCTTAAAATGTTCTCTAGAAGTGAACCAAAAGTATGAAAATTACATCATTAATAGAATATATTAATTACTATTGACGTTCTGATACATTTAAAACAATTTCAATAAATATTATACAAATGTATATTTTTGGACCACATTTTGAATAAAAATCCCCATATAACTCATTCGACGACCGTAATACGTATATATTTAAAATTATCTAATCGATTATAACGCGAATCGTTCGTTAAAAGTTTATCAGGTCGTCACCGACGTCGCCTCCGAATAGAATTAAAAATAAGAGTAAGTAAATTAAATCCAAAAATAAAATTCGCACGCGAGAACGTCTCGTGCGAAAGCTATCAGATTAATTAGCTTTTACACGAGTTTCTCGAAACGGTTTCATTCATTTAGTGAAAAGTGACAGCGTATCTTGAATTCAAAGGCAAGTAGATAACCCTTTTGTTCTCTCGACAACACCGGTGTTGGTCGTTAAGTGAATTACCGCCCGTCATAATGACGCTTTGTTCATCGAAATAATATCGCTCCCGGTCCTCGTCTGTTGATCGCCGATGAAAAAACTGTAATGGCATTACACGTAATCGTTTGGCAGCTGCAAACGAGGCGACGTTGTTCCACGAACGGCGGAGAACGGCGAAAATTATCTTAGCGACAGTCGCAGGATATGGTCGATTAACTGCACCTTAGTGTGCGCGTCATCTTCGCCGTTTCATTGTGAGCTGCCGCGGGCTTCTACCGGAAGTGGCGTGATGGAAAACATTGACAAGCTTTCACGGGAGAGATATTCAAAGGACCAACAAGGTCTACGAAAATAAAGGTACCTGCGTGACACTTATTACGTGAACTATAAAAATCCGGGCGACTGAATCTTGTTCTTTTTCTCATACATTTATAAATTCTCACATTTATATACATATATTGATGTATATTATATATATCACATACATATGTATACATATATACATACATGTATATACGCCAGAACAATGTATAATAGTTGTACATATATACATACATGTATACATATATAGATGTTCATAAAATAGACACATAATTTAGTCATTTAATTAACGACCACTCTGCGATCCCGTAAAACAAAGTAAATATCATCAGTCGCGAGCGCAGACGAAATCACAGCACGCGGCGGAGCGTTGTAATTAATTTTCCGTCGATTTAATGACTGCCACGCCGTAGTCAGCGCGAGGGAACCGGAGAACGACAAAGAAAATCGGAAGGGTGCCGCCGTGCAAGGGAAGAATGTCCACGGACACTCCAATTTACTTCTTGCTCCCAGCCTGTGGCTTGATAGTAGCTAGGTTTAATTCGATTACACCACGGAATTTCCGGGACGATTAATCCGTTGGCCGAAATCGAGTATTTCGCAAAGTCGTCCCCCGGATCGTGACTCCACTTACGTGATAGTTTACGTCGGAAACGATTGGGACGTTCCGTTTCAATCGTTTCGTATACGATACGCATCGATGGTATGCACACGCAGACACTTCAAGTGGGATTTACGGGCGTCGTTAAGCTTGGTTTACACGCGCTGGGCGTGGATATTGTCGTACATACGTTGTTGTCTCTTATTGCGGACTGTCTATTGAAAACGAACGATCGTATCACTACGTTAGAAGGAATTACCGTTAACGAACTTGACGTTTCATCTGTTGCCGTTTCCCTGTGTGCGCGATGCTATTCGTTAACGTTTAAATCGAAGACTATCTTGCGCGCTGAGTATCAAGAGTTAAGGTCTTGACTCGGGCCAAGTACAAGAGTTCCCGACTGGTAGACCTGAACTACTCTTTTCCGGAAGAATTAGATCGAGGTTTTCGGGGTATTCAAACGGCATTAAATCCGCATATTTCCCCCAAACTACGGTGATATTCTTGTAGGGGACATCCACCCGAGTAATTTAAGCCTAACTACGAGAAGATCCATCAAGCCAATCGCGAAATATTTTGATATGAAAAGTCGAGGTTTTTGTAAGAAACGTCGTCTTCTTCCTCTCCTCCTTCTCCATCTCCATCTCTATCTCCATGTTCAACCTGTCACGCAGCCCGGTGTCAAACCCTAACATATGTTTCATACCATGCGAGATAATTTTTCTGCCGATGACGTAGATTTTATATATGTTAGTATATGAAATTTCCTCTCACATACATCCAGATTGTTAACATATTAAATTAGAAATGTTTGTTACGTTACGTTTTTGACATCAAGCTTCGTAAAATTAAGGTTCAGAATGCGCATTCGAAACATATTCGATCATTTTTATATCTTGAAAATTGCGCGAATGGCGAGCGATGTATGAAAATCGCGAAAAATCGTCAAATTATGACAGTTTTTTGGTCGGCATTCGCTCAATTTTTGAGATAGCGATCTGAAACTGGTACCATTGTTTTAGTTAGGAAATTCTACGCCAGAACAATATATAATAGTTGTACTTTTCGAAAATTTAATTTTTCGCAAAAATCTGAAGGGGGTAGGTCAGGATTTTTTGCGATTTTCGTAAATCGCTTGCCATTTCCACAATTTATGAGATATCATTCTGATTCTTTCTGCATCTTATTCGGTTTCGGATTCTGCGTCCAAAACGCCCTGGATCACTTTAATAGCTCAAAAATTACGGAAATGGCGGCCGATTTACGAAAATCGCAAAAAATCCTGACCTACCCCCTTCAGATTTTTGCGAAAAATTAAATTTTCGAAAACTACAACTATTATATATTGATCTGGCGTAGAATTTCCCAACTAAAACAATGGTACAAGTTTCAGCCGGCTATCTCAAAAATTGAGCGAATGCCGTTCAAACAACCGCCCGAATTTGAGGATTTTTCACGATTTTCGTAATTTGATCGCTATTTCCACAATGATTGAGATATTAAAACGATCCGGGACGTGTTGGACGCGGAATTCGAAGCCCAATAAGACAGTGAAAGATTCAGGTCGATATCTAAAAATTTGCGGAAATGACGAAAGAATCCACCAAAAGCATCGAAAGTGCAAAGCTATGGGCCAAGTACAAGAGAATGTTACATTGGAATAGGTTGCTCATTAACATAAACTGCATCTTACACAGGATTTGAAATCAATCAAACTTGCTCACATTTGATTGATTTCAAATCCTGTGTAAAATGAAATACACTATTTCCTGTGAAATATCTTCCAATTCGGATATTAATAACAAACTTATGAACTTCCGACATTACACCGTTTTCACTCCACACAGATTTCCCTGTCAATATCACTGGGTCAATGTCACAATTTGCAAATTGCATTCCTATCACCGACTCAGCGTTCATTTTACAAGGAATTTACCTAACACGTTGTAAACCACGTATTTTCTCTCATACCAGAGATATTACTTCTAGCAAGAAACTCCAGTCCTGGACGCCTCGCGTCGACAAAATTAACCGCGATTAATTAACATTTCGCGCATTTATATACATACACAAATACTTCTATGCACTTCGGTTAGTTTTCCTTCGGCAGTTGCACGACCAGCCAGACACTATCCGCCCTTTATCATGACCATGCGGGGAAAATACCGTCTCTCTTTGCACCTCTAATTTCTACGTCTCCCGTTCTCCCTCTCCCTGTCTCTCTCTCTCTCTCTCTCTCTCTCTCTCTCTCTCTCTCTCTCTCTCTCTCTCTCTCTCTCTCTCCTTCGTCAACCCCTACACCGCTTGGAGAAACCAATTATAAGTGTCCCGGAAGTTGGAACGAACTGTGGAAGTTGTGTAGGAAATTGCGAGGTGCGACTACACCTCCCGCTAACCGACCATCTCCTTCCTGTAGGGGTTTGGAGGCAGAAAGACTGATGCACCTACAAGAGGGTGCACACCCCAAAAGGTTGTACCAACTCGAACTCTTCCCGGGCGAACGATGCAATTTTCAAGCTAGCTACATCCCCGGAAACCATGTGCGCCACGGCAATTATGCAGCAGCGCGAAATGCAGGGGAGATTATTCGTTAATGTCGCTGTTCGAAGTATTTATTTAATAGAACGGCGAACCGGTGGCACACGCGTGTTACGCCTCTCTACGTTTCTCGCGAATGCCCAATTAATTTTTTACGCCGTACTCGCGCGGAGGGTGCCCCTGCCAATTTAGACGTAGTGGAAAATATTGTGTATATATGTGTTTGTTTTTTTCAAAGTGTGAAGGTAAGAGAGACGCCACGCGGAAACGAAGATATCGCGTTCGTTAGCGGGAGGAATAACGAAAAGGATCCAACGAAGAATTATTTAAATCCTGATTGTCCATCTCGAAGTTGTCTGGATTATATTTCCGCGTTTGTAGAACGAGAAAAGAGCAGACGCATTTTCAAAAAAAAAAACAATTCGGATTACGTTTTAATCGGGGACTAGAAGATAGAACACCTGGTTTTTTGGAACAACGTTTGACAGTTTCAAAACAAAAGTACCGCGAAAAATGGAAACGTGTGGCTTTCATATGATCCGGCAGACAAATACGGAAATAAAAACTTCAGTGACAATTTCGATCGGAACAATACGGATCATACTATCAAATCAAAAAAACTCGAAGCGTGCATTAAATAATTAACACTTCATAGCGGCAACCTGTATAAAATATACATATATATATATACCGACAAAGACACGAATAAACCATATAACAATGATGGTATAGACCAACGAAAATATATGACTATCATAACGTACGATGCATTCAGATGCCACTGGAAAACATCGCGTAACGGAACGTCATAATAGATCACGTGAGTAGGGAGCGATAATTCAGAAAGTGTCGCATCTGTAAAACAGCGATATATGTTGTATGTATACGCTGATTGTCATGCGAAATTCGGGCACGGTCGCGCATGCTTCCGCACCGAACAAAACGTAATTTATACGCTGTCGCCGGCAGAAATCACTTTGCTATCAGCAGATTACATTCGGACGAAACAGGATGTTTCGGTGAGAATCTCGCGAGAACCGCACACTTCTCGTTTCCTCTGTCTTTCCCGTTTCATTCTGTTTCACGACGCGCACAAAACCAGCCCGCCGTGGAAAAGCGGGACGATCGATCCTGCCTTCGTTAAAAGTCCCTGATCGTCGAGACATAAATCTGCGATCGGATGTTTCAGCTTACCAAGACCCGATACATCGAAATTTACGCTCCGACTCGGATGAGTTAGCTCAGCGTCGCGTTATCGATGTTATCGTCCCCCGGTAGAAATGCGATCAAAAGAGAAACGGGATAGCCACGTAATTTGTGAGCACTACGGCTCATAAACTTATCGGTTTTTCTACTTTCTTTTTTTTCATACGGTTACCTAAACATTCATTTTCTAGCATGACTGTCAGATGTCTAACGGCCAAAGTTATCTACGTATACACTTGTATTGATATTTAGAAAATTCGTGGAAAATGTAGCAAACATAGATTCATCGTAAAAATTAGCGGTGTACGATAAGAATGATAATGATAGTAACTTATCGTTAGATCTATGTAATTACTTACCTTTCCCACGGCTGCGACGAAGCAAGCTGACACACTCCGATGTTTCGCCTCACTGACTCTGTACCGATGATTTTCCATATTTAAGACGAAAGAAAAAAGAAAACACTGTACAGCCGGCACTGTTCCTCCGCAAACAACCACCGACTCCATTTCGCGGTAATGGAAATATGTGTTGGTGACCTGCGGTGTTCGTGTATCCCCGACGAGGATACCGTGTCGCGTTGCCATAAACATAGGAAATAAACGTGGAAACTACGGCCGCGTTGCACTCGGCTACGGAGTCAAGGTCGAATGCACACGAATCGTATTACGCGAGGATCTTTCCGCGCACTTTTAACCCCTGAAACAGAAAGCAACACGTTCAATTAACACAACTGTGGGAAACGTACGCAGGACGGAAAATATAATAGAACGGACGACAATTACGTAACGTTTTCACCGGTGCGGTGAAAATGTTCTTATTCCTGAAATCGCGAAAGTGAATAATACAGATTCTCAAACCACGAATTCGTTTCGATTAATCGGTGTAAATTCGATCGGGTACACTAAGAAAATCGTAGAAAATCTCGGGGGTTAATGACACTCCGTTTTGTGGAATTATTTTGAAGTAAATTCTACGATTGACTTTAGTGAATAGGTACGGGGAACTTAAGTGCAATGTTTTGAAACCACGCTGAGTTTCAGATTAGTATAATTCACAGTGTCCAGCGAGAGAATGTTCGAGAATTGAAAATAAAAAGAAAACGTTGAAGTTAATCGAAGTTCTATCACGAAGTTATAATCGAATTATGAAGTTAAGACAAGAGACAGTGGATTTTTCTTCGTAGAATCTTCTGATTAATTATATTTACAATACCGTAGAAATTCGAATTTATTACGTATACTTAAATTCGTCGTAGAAACTCAACAAATTTCCCAGTTATTCCAAGACACGTGAACGATTGTTTCGATAAGCCAAATTTAAGTACCGGCAGCGTGATTGAATCTCCTCTAGCCGTCTTTGTTTCTCCAACTGTTCGAGTATTTGAATGCGCATGAAGCGAATAACAAGTACACTCGCATTATCCCTGCTTAGGTACGGAACCGAAACTTCCGTAAAGACAAAGTGCAGATGCGAATTACATTGTGTACCTGCTTCGTCGCCGAGAACTTTCTTCCTCGAGGATGCTCCTAAAAGACTACTTTACGCGGTGTCGGATTAAGCAGCCCTGAGACTCTACGAGCGTGTAATCTCGTTCGAAAAATTATTAGGATTATCTAATCACTAGACGTTTATATGGCGGCTGTTAAGCAACACCGTTAAACGTATACTCGCCTAATAGTGAAACATCGTAATAGTAGATATTAAAGCTTCGCGTAATTATATTCGTGGAAAGTGTTGAAACTAATATATTAAATCAATTAATTAATTCATAGAGAGAAAGAGAGAGAGAGAGAGTAATTAACATCTATAATTCACTACAACTATTATATTTCAAGTACAATAATCGATCTTTCGCTACTGTTTCATAATTACATGGGCGTATCGTCTCTTTGTACATAGATCTCTCGATAGAAAGCGGTAATTTCGATATTAAATAATCACTCGTCTGACTCGGTGTTACTAAAAATACTGTGGATGAAATTTTCATCCCTTATCCCGATCGTATGGAAATGCAACGGTACGGTGCGTTTAGTGACTCGTGCATTGTTCTCCAATGTACGTTCGAGCGAATTCTAAATGTGATGTGAAACACGCTTCGAGGAGTTCGATTAATTACCCAGCCTCACTTTAATCGATAGCCTGCCTCTTACGGAGTCACATCGGCGTGCTAACAGAAGCCGCGGGTTCTCTATAATATTCAAATGAAGTGTGCGAGTGTACGTCGGCGAAGAAAACATTCGAGCAAGGTAAAATAAGCCGCATCGTAGTCACGGAACACATACAAGGCTGGCTGGTGGTGAATTGCCTCAGTTATCAGTGGGTTGCAGCGCTCGTGTGGTGTGGGATATTGGAAGAGGGGTGTGATGGTCGATGCATTAATTAATTACCCGCCGATTACCTAGGCTACTAACGGTCAACACCCTATTTTCGTGACGGTGTACTTGACACGCTGTGTAGGTAATATTATTATTATACCTGATCCATCTACGATCACCAATCGTGCAGTTCCTTAATTTCAGCACACGTATATGTGCACACTATGTCGTAAAAGCATTCTTTAATAAATATAATTGAAAAATGTTGTACCCAATATGTTTACACCGTACTCGAATATTAACGACTCGTCGTCGATTTGTCGTTATTCGTTAACCGCGAATCACAAGAACGTACAGACGTTTAATGAATATGGTACTTTTCACCGTTCAACTGGAATTAATCGGTGCACGGCAATTATTTCGTCGCGACGGATTTCTACGCTCTCTCTCTCTCCCTTTCTCTCTCTCTCTCTCTTTCTCGACTGACGCGGTTTCGCCGTCGGAAACTTTGGAAATGGCAAGAATGGCGAGCCACTTCCGTGTAATTCTCGAAAGCGAAATCAGGGAAACGCGCAGCCGGCGAGAGAACAGAGACGAGCGAAACTTTTGAGTCCTGGCAGAGCTTTGTTTTGTAATTCATTAAAAGTCCGCAACTCCTTCGTAGTGCCACGGGGAAGCAAGACGGAAAGGTCGGGTTTGAAATGATAAGTTGGAGAGAAAGCTGTATCGATTCGCTAATTAGCGTAATTGTTCACGGTCGTTGAGGCACGCCGTTCTGCCGAGGTAACAGGAAACGAATTTACGTGGTTGAAATTATCGCATAACGGAAACGACGTGTTCGATTATCTCTGATAAAATTATGAACAATTTCATTAATTCCAAATATACCGCTTTATTCCCCTGTTCATTTATTAATACTTTTAGACGTCCCTTTATTGAAATATCCTGAAATAATCCGGTACTTATCAATCAAGTTCTTCCGTACATTTTAAACAATTATATTTCATTTGGTAGACCATTGATGGAGTTTCAATTCGTTATCAAAAAAATATTTTTAAAACAACTTTCTAGAATCTAACAATTTCCTAAGAAGATCTGTTATTTTCTTCCTCATCCTAGAGAGTTTCTTCTTACGTTCTTTAAATATTTCTTGATTTCGAAAGCTTCGAGCGTTCCAAGATTTCGTTCGATTCCATATTTCTTTGTGTCTTAACGGATGAAGTTCAGACCGTGTCCTCTGGGAAAATACTCGATTGCGGTTTCCATGTTCGATCGTATCACGACGGATTTAGCGCGCTGGCTAGGAAAATATATTTCTTGTCCATTCCTACGGCGAACGGTTCTCCAAAGAGACGAACACCTAGCGCAGATACGATTTGATCATCGGGCGTACGGTTGACGGTGATTTAAACTGCGCGTATGTGTTCCACGTTTTTTTTTTTTTTTTTTAAATCCCACGACGGTAATTGCCGTCGAGACGGTAGATTGAGTAGCTACGGCGTGATTTACAGTGCTCACGGGATTTCGTCGTGGTACCTTCGCGGAGGCGTCTCGCATGAAAGAACGGACTCTTTTTCTCGACTCGCAAAACGTAACACGAAACCCCAAATTGCCGGGCGATTCGCGATAAAAAAATATACTCGTGTCGAGGAGAAGCTCGACATCGTATGTATATTCTATTTTTACCAAGCACGTGAAAGTGGTTTTTACATATTCCCGAATTAGTAAATTCATTTCAAAATGCATCTACTTTTCCTGAAAATTTAATGGCAAGAGTCAACGCGGTCCAGAGGTTTTTACAAAAATTGTAAACATCGTAAAAACCAATTTTTATATATACTTATGTTTTCAGCGCAGAATTTTCCATGGAATACGCTTCCACGGGATTAGAATCCATATATGTATATTATATGAATATATATTTAACATTTCGGACATGGCGAGTAAAACGAAAAACACAAATTTTCTGAATTTCCTGCAGTCATTCACAGAATTCTGGAGATATCGATTTAAATTTTACAGCATCAAATTAAGCTAGACGTTCCGTAGCCGGCTAGCTGAAAATTGAACTATTTCCACGGAAATTCTCAGAGTACCGTTCTCTGAACACAAAAGGTGTCACAGGAACCCTTAACTTTGGCATGTCAATCCTTCAGGTGTTCACATATATGAAACACGAACTTAAGGGAAACCTATTACAGATCCGATACACTTTTACACGTGTCCTATGATATAACATAAACAATATAAAATACACATTATTACTTTTCTAAGCGTTTCTTAGACAATCACCAACACATAAGAACCTAAGTGCAAGTGTGTACCTTTAAAAAAATCAATATCAACCCTCCCGAATATTGGAAATTCTATTCACACAAGTAACACGATGACACCCAACTTAAACTAACGTGAAAGTCGTCGCAAATAGGACAGTGATCGATCGCTTATTTAATATATCCGAGAATTCTATTATTGTCGTATGTTTAGTAAGTGCAAGACGCTAATCATTCGCAATTAAGCCCCTTGTTTTGAGATAGCGGACTGCCGACGAGCGTCCCATAACACCTCCATTGTGTGCGTTTAATTAAGCACAGCTGTTTTGACACCGGAACAGATAGTTTCTGCAGGCCGCCATTCGAAGGCAGTTGATTTAACTGAAACATCTGCTGCATGTGCTCCATAAGCGTTCGGGGTTCAGATCCTGTCGGTTTCGCGTTGATTTAAAGTACGCGCCACTGCGGTGCGCGCAAATTAAACTTGCGATTTTTTTCGAATCGACACGAATTCATCAGTAGCTTGTAATTTACCGGCCATTCCGCGGTCGAACGTTTTCCGAGCGCACTGTTCTAGCTTTGTTACGGCAGAACTGCGTTTATAATGCTAAATTTAATTTATGGATTTCGTAAAATTCCGCGAAAGTCTTTTTCAAAGCAAAACAGGGGTTGATTGAATTTGTGGCGAAGAAACACTTATGCAAATGAGTCATTGCAGTACTGAAGAAAACGAAAACGTATTTTTTTAACGTAATGGCGACTTTAAATGGATATTTTCGAACTTAAAGTTATATGTATGCATTAATGCAGGTTCTACACACTGATTAATCTGTAGCAATACTTGAAACTGAGGGAAATGTAGGGTGCAATTTTTTATTGGCCGAATTAATTGTATCGGAGAGGTTAAATTGGCGGATGAACGAAAAAGTAGGACATCTGTGTTTGTTAATTGATAATCGTTATGAATATTAATTGTCATCGCAGTGAGATATAGTGTTTTATTTTTAATGAATGATTATAAAAATTTCTATTTGTCGAACACGATACATCTGATAAAAATGTATCGATACGGTAAATTTAGTTTTGTCCCATAAAACCAACGTATCATAATATTTTACGAAAATGCTATCGCGTTTGAACGTAACATTAATTTTCATACAAAATTACTTAAATAAATTATCAAATTTACCTAAAAGCCTATACATATTATGCTTAACCGATCCCGATATCTTTCACAGGCTGCCAAACATATTTTCATACGTTATACAATAATAATAAATCCACGTCCTCACTGACACAATTTTCCACCATTCACATTCGTCAAAATATCACGGAAAACCAAAAAAAAAACAACGAAAATACGAATCTTTTCACGATTTAGCATTCATTTTCCTGAATACCATTCCCATCACGGAATAGTACTTCGAGGGCCCCCGAACCTAATTTAAATTAGGTAGACGAACTGTTTCTTCCCGTCGATGGAGTCCCTTGGAAATCCTTAGTATAAGTAAATCCAACGGTGACGCGGCTCCATCCGAGAAAGGCAGTTCTTTCGACGCGACAGTGAAAGAGTGAGACGGCAGGTCGCCTTAAATCTTCAAAAAGCTCCTTTTAAGTTGGCCCTTCCAGCTTCCAGCCGGGTATCCGAGTGCCCGTCTGAAGCGTCGTCTGATTAAAAGCCTCGCGCCAAATTAAATACAGGAATTCCCACCTCCCGGCTCGGTCACAGGAGCACTAGACCTATTCAATGAGGATTCGAAAGGGGACGCCAGGTGCGGTGCTACCAAAGCGAAAAAGAACTGGCTGTGATTAACTCGGCTAAAAATATTACCGTAATTTGCTCTCTGATTCTTCGAACGGCATTTATATCCAGCGTTGGTAAAAAAAAGAGAGAGAAAGGGAGAGGGGAAAAAAAGGGGAAAAGCTAGCCAACTTCTGACGGCAATTCCAGGACCGTGGTGTTGGTTTCGAAGACAGCCATGGATACGAATGTAAAGTCGATACGAATCTAAAGACCGCGAGGGATATCGACGGGCATGAAATTTCCACCAATGAGAATTTCAATATCTAGTAATTCTCAAGTGGGAAAATTTTAACGAGCAACGAATGTCGAAGCGAGGAGATCGATTATAAATTCGTGTGGAACGAGAACGGTGGATTTTTAACGCTGATAGATTTTTTGAAAAAAATGTGTAAATATATGTATGCATCTGAACGATTACACGCGTTATTTCTTGTTACAGGCACCGGTAATGGTCGTGAATCATATTTATCGAATCGGATGGAAAAATATCTTAATCCGTTTGTACATATCTCGACGCGTTTGGTGAGTGTCACGTGGTAACGGCGTAAATTTCGACGCCAGCGTTGCGACGTCGAAACGCGTCGAATTTTTCAAAGGGAAAATTATACTTTCGTCGAATATGTTCTACGTTTCAACGGTATTCTAAAGTGTCTCTGTATAGGAAATTACCGTAATGCGGCATGGTATTTTAGAACATCAGTGATACTAATCTACGTGCGAAACAAAAATAAGATCTCACGTGTAACCCCGCATAATGCGGAATTAAAATGCATTCTCCGAATACATATATCCTAATAAATAGGATTACGTAAGTTTCCCGCTTGAACTTTGTTTCCAGGCACTTTAACAATCCTCGCATTACGGCAACATTAAACGAGCATTTTAATCCCGAAAGTACCTGAAACATGATTGCCAAGTGGAATCATGCGAGAAATAATGAGCAATTAGGTCGTCGCATATTTTCCGTCGTGTTTCTTATTAATATTTTCAACACTTCGTAATACTCGCTACTAAATAGTCGTAACAGTCGCTAATTCAAGCAAAACTTTTGTTACATTATTCTCGTTTATTAGATATTACGTTCATAGTAAATCACTAATTAAACGAATGTCTCTCCAAAATTCTGGCAATTTAAATTTCACGCGAAACGATAGAAATTATGCAACGACCTAATACATTTCCGCGCGTTAAACTGTAACGTTTAACGTCTTAGCGTTCCGTAGTTATTTTTCGCAACGATATTACAACACCTCCTACACGTACACAAGTTACAGTAAATTTATATACGTGATATACGTGTACGTGTACATGTACGTGCAAGTCGTGGGCATCATGCCGCAACCCTGTTGTTAATGCGGGGGAATTTCATTCGTCGAGAGGAAAGCAATGCGCACCATCGCTTGGTATTTCGTTGAAAAGATCCCTGTATTTCGACGGCAAAAAGCAACCTAGCTTGTCGTGCTTTCTCTCTCCCCGTCTCTCTGTCTCTCTTTCACTCTCCGTTTTTCTCTGACTGCTATGTTTCTCTTTTCTTTTTCACCGCGGTTAGTGTTCAGCTTGGGCAACGTCGATGAGAACTCGTTTATTCCTCTACTCGCGAAGAACGTCCGTAAAATGGTTTCGCAAACACGGTCGAGTGGATTTCGCCGGGGTACATGACATTTTGATGATGTCTTCGCGAGTGTTTCCATGAAGCGAAGTGCGTAATACTGACGGCGTACGCGGAAGATTCGCCGACTACTTATTCGCCACGTTTAGCCGTTATTTTGTGTTTATGAGAATAAATATATACGTGTAATTAAACTTACAAAAGTATTTGAAGAATTAAACAAGACCAATCACGTGGTGGTTAATTTCTTATTACGTCGAGAAACGAGGAACATTTCGTGAATTAGGAGATGAAAAACATGGAAAATTTAGATAAGTATATGTGTAATATAAACCTGTGAAAAGTATTAAATAATGCAAACAAAGATATGCAGTGAAATTGCGTTCATGTTATATCAAGTTGTTGCAATTATCTTTATTATCTGGACTTAAGTAAACTCTACAAGAGTTCTATGTAGATGTACTTTGAGGCCATTTTCTTATTAACTTCTAATTAATTTTAACGAGAATTGTCTGCGTTTTCAGGATAATTTCACTTAAATTTCTTCCCTGTGTATGTATAAAAGTTTCCTCGCCACGGTAGTCTACGGGTCGCAGAATTGTTGTTAATAATATTAAATTCGTTCGCCACGCGGCCAGAAGATTTTTCCGCGCCAATAAACCAAAGCCCACGCCACTTCTCCCGTTTTATTATTTTATCGCGTTGATGTTTTCAATAAATTAATTCAATAAAATATTGAAATCGCGTATCTGTCACGCAGGAATTGTTTCAATTTTAACGGCTATCGATTCGATAGCCTGTCTACCCGGCCTAAATTTTTTTCTATTATCCCGTAGCCGTTTCTCTATACGACTCGATAAACGACCACACGCGAAACTACGCGTTCCATCATGAACATCCGTATCTCGTCACGCCTCGCCATTAGTTTTATTCCTCGCCATAACGGAAGCTTACAATTACCCATTACAGTAACGCAGTTTACCGACCATATGAATTAAATCATTCTCACCGAGTACACGCGATAATGCTCAATATCGTTAATGTAAAATAAATTTAATTACTTTATGGAAGTCATAGATTATAATTACGACACCGTGGTCGTTCGAACGCGTGACAATCAACCGCGATAAACAGTTCGCTATATGTATAGCTACTGAACGATTTTGTGTAATATGTATTCGAATTATCGTTCGACATACGCTTTTTCTTTTATTAATGTCTGTCTACGTGAACACATGGAAATGGAAATAAGGATGGAAAAAAAAATAAGACGAGACTTCCGGCTGCTGATTTCACGTATCCAAGCTATCTTAGGAGGTCGCTGAGCTTTCGTCTGGCATTCTCGTCCTTAACTCTGTACTTTGGGACGCACGAACCCGTAAATTTCACTCGAAATCTCTTCCTTTGCTCGAAATTCTGGTGAAAGACTCTCTGCCCATCTTAAAACTTTGTTACTTTAATGCGGCTGTTGCTCTTACAAATTGCTTGCACAGGCCGCGGTGGATACGAATTCCGTCTCACGGTTTCGTCTTTTATATTTCGCAATGTTATTCTTCGTTTGATTCCGCCGTTGTGTAAACAATACATCACGTGCCGATTGAAAAATCGCGTTATAATGCCGAGCAGTTTCTGCTACTGTGAATTGCGAACGAATTGCTACATGACGAGACAATATACAGCTAGATTTGGGAATAAACTAAAAATTCCGCGAGCTATTCGTTGCTCGAGATAAAAATTAAATGATAAACGCGAATGGACGCCGATACAATCGTAAGATTGTTGAACTTCATTTTGTTTAAGAATAGTTTGTTAGAAAAAGGAGATGCAGTCAATTTGTAAAGCATCGAACACTATTGCGATTGAATATTTAATTAAAAGCAATTAAATCACTCTCGATTTCATTTCCGCAAGTTTCATATAGTAAATCCTGTAGGTATGCTTACATATATGTATTTACTTCGCAATATCTACGGTATATCATTCGAGTAACATCTCTGAAGCACTGCCGAAACTACCTACTTGTACCTTGTTTCCAAAATGTACGATAAGTTTATGGAACATGAGAACCTAATGCGTAGACAATTGATGTCTTATTTGTTTGATCACTTCACGGTACATACCTGTCAATTGCAAGATTTCATAACAGAATGTAACACACTTGGGTGAAAACAGACTTAACCACGTGCTTGTGTAGAGTTTATAAAATATGAGTTTTTAAAGTTACGCGTTCAAAATTTTGCACCAGGAGATAAATGGTGCCTGGTGAAACTATGACAAAGAATTTTGAATCCACGCGTGAGTGTGTCATAAACGCGCGGGATGTTTTTATCCATTAATTCGTTTGATCATTTATATGATAAAATAATTTTATACAGACAGTTTTACATATCGAGCTTTCAATATCGATTGCGTTGAATTATAGAGAATATCAAGATTAACAAATAACGCGTAAATTTCTGTTTAATACGTCCTATAACCAACCACGATAAATAAATTTAACTGCACATTATGCAGACGATTCGACATTCTTCTCCGGTATTTATTCTGGACGGTAACATTCTTATCTATCTTCCTCTTCCGTTTGCGAAATTAGCCAAGAAATTATGCATAAATTTCGCGAAGTAAGGAGCTCTTTAAATTCCGTCCATGTAATTGAAATTTCAATTGCGTACTTAAATATCCGCGGTACGTTCCGCGAAATAAAAATATTATAGATAAATCTTTACCAAGACAAATATAGATCCCAATTATACATGTAACAAACAGTTAGCAACACCCAACAGCTATTATTTGAATAATCAACAAGCTTACGGCCAGTAATAAACGGTAACGCGAGTCGATCCTCGAAAACGTTTATTAATTTTCAAATTTAACAGGACAGAGAGTCGATTTTCTGTTATTTCCATCTAACACGATGTCTCAATATTCCCCGGTATTCCACCTCGAAAGTTCAAACCCCGACTGTTTGCAAGGTCCTCGTTACTTCGGCATTAATTATAGCGATCACCTTGGGTTCAGACCGGAAGCTCTCACGTCCTCGGTGTCTCAGCGCTGTTTCTCGTTCTTCTCCCTCTCCCTTTCCGTGTTTCCCTCTATTTCTCTCGCTCACTCTCTCTCCCTTTCTCTCCGTTTGAGGCGATTCGAGACCCCGTGTAATCCCGGGCCGTAAATCGGGATTAAACTTAGCGCCACTTCCGCCGATGCAACCGTTGGCCGGTGGACAAGTGCGGAGAGCACTTTGTGATCGTACTTCCGGCCGAACGTTTTTCAAACAACAACCGCCGTGGCTCGTGTTACCCTTTAAAGCTCGTGCATTTCGATTCTGTCCCCGTGTAAGACGGGACAGAAATCTCTATTGCGCTTTTGTCACGTGTACCTTCATTGGTTTATTTCTGTACGGCGTTATTGGAAAGATCAAGGAAGTTCTGTCGAACGAATTCGTTCAGGGTTGGCGAAAAGAACGATTAAGGATGGCGAAACTGTATGTATGTACGTCTATGCTTGTACTGTATTTGAATACTCGTATTGGTTTCTAATGGCTGTTATTACGTTTCGTGTCGACGCTTCGCAGATTTTTAGATCACCGATGGAGACGTTTATGTGTATGTTAGCGTTGCTTTTTGGAACCTCAAAGCTTGGAAATTTCAAGGTACTACATTTTGAGAAGATCTCAGTTATTCGAAATTTCAACGATTTGAGTTTACACCCCGAAATCTTCAAGTTCCGACAATTCAGTAAGTTAGATGTATTAAAGAATTGTCTCTAACACTCAATGCTAAAAATAATATGACAAAATGGAATGCGTGACAAGCTTTTCTTGTAATTAATTTTGGCGACCTGTGTATGTGCAAATTGCGGAATTTTTCACAATACAGTTTCACACACACGATAACGAAAGTATGTGAACTAGACTTAAAGCATAATGGCAGAGAATATGGATTAAGCGAGAAACGCTTTAGATTTTCCTCGTCTAGGAAACAGTAATTCCCGGTAACCTCACGAAGCGTAATAGTATACTTAACGGAAACTGACTCGAATAATACAGTCGGTGCAGTAAAACATAAACATCGATACGCGAACAGCTTTGAAGTTAACTGCGACGACGATGTTAGTTTACAGTTTCTCTGTACTTAAGGATGAAGTCTATTATTTCAGGAGAAATGTGCGGAACAAGTGCCACCAGAATGCAAGAGCATTGATTGCTACTACTTAATTATTTCTGGAATAATATGCACTATTATACAAGTAGGTGAAAATTGGATAAAAATGTAGGCGAATCTTTTTCATTTAGTGTTTAAAAACATTTAAGCATGCTTGAATTCTAAGTATTTTAAAAACAGGAATATCCGCAAAGTTTTTGTTATAGGACAAATTATATATTTACAAAATTTTTAAACGTAACATGTAGGATTTAAAATCACGAGAATGCGAATATCCCTCCACTGTGAGATCGTAATACTCCAGCATTATTTTCAACCTTTTCGTAATATCTCTACGAATAATTAATAGATTTTTGTTACACGACGGAAATATATTTATTTTTATTGGAAGTAATATTTGAAAATTTTATGCATAATCATAGCGATCTATTTTCATGTTCGTTTCATCCCTTATTTATCAGAGTATACGTAGGAATAATTAATCTGGTTACTAATGAATAAAATATATTTGTACGGTCGTGAGAAATCTGCACACAAAATAAGTAAACATTTATGAAACATGATATTACGTATTGGCAACAAGCTTTTTGATTTTTTAAGCGAAGATTAACGAAGCGTCTTCGTAGACTGATATCGCGAGTAAATAATTGCCGTCGGTATTGCATACATAATTAATAAATATGTCATACAGCTCATTAAAATATGCGAAGTGTATAATGAACGGCGTAAATCAGCCAATCGATCTTATAATGTAATGTATTTTAATTACAAAAGCAAACAGAAAATTAAAATCATGAAGACACGTTATTAACACGCGTGCGACCAGGTAAATAATAAAAAACAATGCCGATGCATCCGGTAATATCTCATTAGTTGTTACCGATATTCTTTGCTATACAAATCAACGTGCAATTAATATACAAATAATTTCTCGAATAATACACCGTTGCAATGAAGATTGTACTGAATGTAAAAGTGAACTGTATAATTAGATACGTATGTGCATAATTAAAAGCACATCGGTGAACTTTTATTATTAATTAACCAGAACCCTCAAATAGTTATTAATTTCTCACGGTGTTCGAGTAATTTAGAAATCAACCTGCGACATATAAACTAACGATTTCGTTCCGTTTACATTTCCTGGGCAACTCGATCGAGTGCAAGGCCGCACTATCTTCACAAATAAACAGATTACTGTTTGCGTCTTAAGTGTGTAACAGTATTTACTATCTCACGGCAACCAAATCTTGTTCTACAAGATAAATACTGTTCCGTTTACTCTTGCTGTTGGCCAACTATTACACGTAATAACGTGTTGCTCTCGTCCATCTTTCAAACTCACTAATTAGGTGAAATATTAAATAACTACTAATCCCATATTAACTAAATAATTATTATCGTACATTTTTCACCCTTTTTTCTTCAAATTCATGTCGTTAGTTTTCCACGCTAAATTCGCGTTGCCCATTAATACTTGGTATCGACGGTACCAAAAGAATTTCATATCGTACTGTTCCCTCTTTGAAAGAAATAAATACCAGTCAGGTTCTACCGTCTCCAATGTCCTTTTGTTTTCCTCCCCGTAGACGCGCGATTCTTTTTGTCAGGTATCATTTACTCCTCTGGAAATACCTTCGTATTGATTTGTCGAAGTATCAGCGTACCATCAAGACAGATCGCCTTTTGTCGACTTCTGTAAACGTTTCCCATCGTGCGTTCCTCTCACCCCCAACTCACTCTACCCCACCCCACCCTCTCTGCACCGGCGAATCGAAGTAAGACTGCGCAACCCCTAGTTTTCTGGATCACTGGGCCTTAGACAAGCGTGATAGAATATAAAAGCAAAATGTACGTATCTCGATCTTGTGCTCTCTCCTAGATTAAATGTCGACCTGCTGCCATCCCTACCCCTTTTTCGAGGATCCTACTTACCGCCCTCCCACCCTTCGCTCTTATCTGTCCTGTGTACCGTGGACTTTGCGCTCCGCCGTCTCCTTCGTTTCCTTTTTCTTGTTTTTTTTTTCTTTTTTTTTTTACCCTTCCTTACCCTTCGCCCCTGTTGACACATCCCCCCCGCACCCTTTCGACGGCGTTCCGTGCCCTGTGCTCAGCTTTTTAAGGGTTCAATTATCCGTGGATTCCTCTTCTCGTCGCCGTCGTCGACGTCGTTCGCCGTCGTCAACGTTCGTCAGAGAGACGCACGAGCAGGCGAGACGACGAGTTAGAAGGGGGAAAGGGGCGGAGGGGAGGAGGAGGAGGGTGGAGAAAAAAAAAATTGTGATACTACCCTTTTCGCACGGCGCTCTTGAGACAAGCTCCTGACAAGGAGACGCGTTCTCACGAAAATTGGGATCTATCGTTGCAGGAAATTACGAGGAAAGCATGCTCGCTGATTAAATTCATTCGCGGCATGGTGACGCCCACCGACCATACTTTTATTAATGTCGGGGATACGTCCCATTTTTATTTCTTTTTTTTATTCCGACGTAGATCCGCGGACGCTTTTCCGTACGCACTACCGGTGAAAGTAAACTTCACGGAACGGGAGGACCTCTTTCCCTCGACTCGCCTTCCTTTGACACGTACTCGGGTAACCGCGTCGCCCCCTTTAATTTGCTTTCTTTTGAGCAACTTGTTTTAACTTGTCGCGGCCAAAGGATAACGAAGCACTTGCCGGTGTTCCGTCGACGTATTCGGAAGGGGCCGTATTTAACGATTTTTTCTTTGCGGAATATTTTATCGCTGCTCGTTTGAACGCGAGCGTTTAATATCGTAATTGTCGTTCGAGCGAAATTGTATCGTAGTTTGTTAAGAGTGCGGGTGATTCGAACGAATTATTGTGGATTATGTCAAGTATTCCATTAGATGAGAAAATTGTATAATATCGCTTGGATAGAGGAGACTTTAATATTGTTATTTTACAACAGTGCTATGACGTTACGAGGAACGTAACGGTGTTTTTATTTCTTGAAGATTTCAACGTCGTTTCAACGTAGAACGTAGCGTTACGGCAACACTCGAACAAACGTGTCCAAAACCATTTATCATTCTCCATTTATCATTTTTTTCGAACTGAATTTCTACTCGTCACGTTAAAAGTAAAAGGAATGGAGCAATTAATTTTTTCTTCATTTTGAAAAGAAATACTGCTAAGAAAGACACGCCCATACTAGACATGATGAACTGCGAAGGGCAGAAATTGATAAATTTCCAGTTTATATGTACATCATGTAATATTTTACGTTCTGCTGGAAGTTTTCCGCGAGAATACAAGATAATCATTAATTTCCAGAAAGAGATTAAACAGAATTTCTAAATTAATATTTCCTGTCTCGGTTTTCAGTTTAAGGAAAAAAAATTGAAGAATAGATTGGAACAAACATTTCCATAATTAACATTCAGCATTATGTCAAAACGAAATTATATTTAAATCCTATTGTTTAGTTCTACGTCTCATATATGTATTTTCGTTACCAATTACGGTACCATATTATTAGTCTTTTCAACCCACCCTCTTATATCTTCTACGTTCTCACAAAAAATTTTAAAAAATGTCAACGGACAATAACGTCAAAATAATTACGAGTTTTCAATAATAACGAATTTCTTTCTACCTCCGGCGGACTCGGGATTTCAAAAGGCTTCTCATTAACTCGACGAGAAATTCTAACTAATATTATACACACCCCAGTTGTGCATAAGGTTACCTTTGAAAAAATTAAAAAAAAAAAAAAACAGATTTGTACCGGTGGTTCGGGTACAACGAAAGACGACGGGCACGACGACGGCGACGATGAAAAATGCGCTCCATCCCAGATTCGCCTTGAGTCGGACGGAAAATTTTCTCCGCGAAAACTTTAATTACTTCCTAGGGATTCATTACTCGATGCTAATAGACACGTGTTCCGTTCCTTCTTTTTAATTTTTAAACTTCCATGTCATGAATATTGAACGTCACGTACCAACTTTATGTGAGAATACGTTATATCACCGACGGTGATTTACAACGTCTGTGCCCCGTGGATAATTCATATAATCGGTATGACGAGCTGGTAAATGATTCGTCAAGAAATCAGCCGTGGGATACGATAGAACTCGAATAACATTAATGAATTTTTTACCCGTAAGAAGACTTTATTCTGTTACACCGTGTCATAATTGTTACACCTACTGTACAAACTATATGAATTCTGCAAATAAAGGATTTAGGTTGGCGGCACGTTGACAACGTTAATGGGAAACTTTACACTTTTAAAACCGAACAGCGTCGCTTGAAACTGGGTATTGATTCCCAATGGAAATGTGCATAGATTTTCGCTATAGAATTTTAAATAATGACATGCTTCACGGAATCGTTGTACGAGTTTCTAATTTCCGGGAAGATACAAGGGAGTGTAAAATATACAAAAAAAACTGAAGAACTATATGTATTAAAGTTGTATGGAGTAAATGTAGTTTAAATGTGAATGTGAAAAGTACATATATAAAAATACCGAATAAATGTAACCGAATATGTATTTGGAATTTAATATTATTTAAGGGTGTTAGTACGAGTGAGCATTTTTTAATCAGTTTCTTGATTTTTCTAAAAAGTTTTTGTACGACAGTGGTTGCTTCCAGGTTGTGTAAAAATTAGTATTCACATTCTTTCAATTGCAATTAAACTAGAAAATGACTGCATTGTTCGAGACATATTATTTTAGTAAGACTACAAGAATATTAGAACAATACTAGGATTGTTTTGATAAACAGGTTGCAATAGTACAATCTCCTACGGGCATTTGTGATGATGATATCAGTGTAATTAATACACCAATATGATATTATGTCATATCAAAGCATGTTTACTGCTGCACAGATAAATACGAAGAAACTAAATCACGTGCAATTAATGTACGAAAAGCACAGGAAACAACATTCAACAATTTTTGGAAAATTTGAAGATTTTTCAACCATTGTTTCAAACGTGTGAATGCAATTAATTAACGCCGCGGAATTGATAAATATTAACAATACTAAGGATTAGCAGAAATGCTCGTGACGAATATTCAAACAGATATGCCAAAAATGTGTCTAATAACATAATAAAGTATCAGGAACCGATTTAATCTCATAATTCATTAAACCGTATAATATGTATTCAGAAAACATTGCCGTCCTCTGACACCCAATAACAAAAGCTGTACAATCTCCTGTTAACATCTGGATATTAATATTTATATATTACTTCACGTTGAATTAAAGTAATTTATCGCTGTTTTAATCACGTAATAGATCAACCTGTCAATTTTTCAAGCGAGCCAATAATTGTTGTCATTTACGATACATAATTCTCAATCAACAAATTTTTTTTTCTCAGCACAGCACCCGGTAATCGTCGAACGTTCGCTCAGTTTTAAAGTACAGACTAATCATTACACGGTATCGGGTATCGATCACAATCGCTCGTGACCTGCTCGAGAAACACGTTGGAGAACGATAATGATCTACTCTGAAAGGACGGTAATGATCTAATCCAAAGAACAAACTACGGGACATGGTACCGTTTTCAGATGAAATTCGGAATTAGAGGAACCGTCCGGGAATATCGTTTCACTGACGTGAATATTCCGGACCCGAAATAACGTGAAATAACATTTCCAGCTGGCTATCAAAACAGAGATGTCCACGGGTAACGTTATTAATTAAGAAAACCGTTTGCCTCGGTGAAAATCATTCCAGCTGTTTAATCAGATTATCGATATACTTGTGCAACCTATTACACGTATTTTTTGTTTAAATTAATAACCTTCGATCTGTCGATAGATAACGAACGAAACGGGTCACCCTGTAATTTTTTCGAAATTTCTCCGCGAAATGAAATGTGTACAGTCTCCTCGAAGCTGCTCTCTATTATATGCCATAAATTATGAACACTAAAGTGTATCCTCGCTTGAAATTCAGATACGTTTGAACCGTCCGTAAAATGAATATTTCATTTTATAAAGAGAACCGGGAGCGGGACGAACTTCGCAAAATTACCGAGGAATGCCGGCACGATTTTTACAATCGCGTATTAAAAACTGCCGCGTATTTTTCACGTTACACCGCCGGTTCTCCGGCGTTTGAAAAATACAACAGGAGTTCGTCGAAAGTTCAGCCATTATTCAAATTGCCGCGTAAATCATTATTTAAATGGGAACCCCGGGTCCGGAATCAGATGTACCGCGAATTACGAGCACGACTGCCGGTAGATATCGCGTTTCCCTTCCCTTAGTTCTTATCGGCATTCAAATAACGCTTCCACGGGAGCATAACACCGCGTTAACGATCGAAATATCCGGAAGGAACGGATCGGAAGATAACCCCGGGGATCGGGATCTCAAACTTACGATGGACGGAAGAACAGAAGATATTACTACGGCGCAGGTGGCAAGACGATAAATGAATCCGGTGACCATGGAACAATGTACCATCGTTTCTTTGAAACTCCGAGATAGTAATATAAAGTGTTTCTTTAATATCCGTGACATGGGAAATAGAAAAGGTGCCGTGGAAAGTGTATAATGACAAAGTAGAGAGAAAGACTAAATTGATTTTAATTTTTCTCGAATATCGTGATGAATGTTAAATTATTTTTTCTTCCAGATAATCGTTGTCCGAGTGGTAAATTGGGTATTTGGAATTTTTTTCCAATTCTGGGATAGAGAACACGCTATAGACGAGCCGGATAAATAATAAACTGTCTTGGTTGAATGATTTAAACGATTATTAAATCGCGGAATTAATGACTTATAAATCGGTGACAGTTTCGGCGATTTATAAACGGCAGGAAAATGTCGGGATGACAGAAAAAGGTGAAAAGATGTTAAAATGATATTGCCTACGCCCGTACTGGGCACTCTGCCACCGGGAAAAAAAAGGTCGAACTTTCCATTAACAGATCGCGAAACGACGATATACGGAATGAATGATGGGTATGAATTAAAATAGATGCCGTGAGGTTCGACAAGCTGGTTGTTTAATAGCCCGGACATACGAAATGAGAGAAAGAGAGAGAGAGAGGGAGAGAGAGAGAAACGATGCGGAAACTAAATCATGATAGTGAGAATTGAAAGAAGTAATTAAACGATAACGAAAATTCGAGGTGTTGAACGAATAAGATTAATTGGAGAGCTTTCTCGTTAAGTAGAATTGAATAAAGGAAAGAAAATTAAGCAACGTTAATAAAAACGACCTAATTTTTGGAAATTTTATAAAATTCGTAATTTATATTGATGTGGACTTATCGATCGGTAAATATATTGATCTTTGGGGAAAAATATGAATTGTAATAATTCTTTCTCGTATAATTTCTAAACTAAAATTTGTTTAGATACCACAACGCTGGTATATTTGTTCACTCTACGGTAGTTTCTATATCGTTACTCATATACAGTTAATATACATATAGGTACTCGGTGCAAAAGACATAAATCCGTATACCGCACATGCCGCTAAGTGCTTTTTTCCTTTGAATTTTTGGCATAGGTATAATCAAAACATGGCTTTCCCATGTTTCTATTAAGAATATTCACTTGAAAAATATGTCCGTCAAAAGAAACCGGTGTCCTAAATAAAGTGTACCAAATACGTCGTACAAAAATTATTATTTAAACTTCTCAAAACAGGTTCTACGAACTACTTTATTTCCCGAACGAGCGAACAAAAAGCACATCGAGAATTCGCGTTTTCATAGTTCTTCCGTTGCCGCGCCGAAGGAAAACGGCAAAAACGGTCGGACAGTGTTCAATGCGTTTATTAATTTCTAACCGTTCGCCCGTCAAGTATTGTACACTCTGCATTTGCATACTTCGATAATCCGTTATTCACCGAAGTGTAGAGTTATAGCGGCAGAGGCGGTGCTGGTGTTCGCATACCACAACCCCGATCGATCGATTTTCAATTAGCTTCAATTAGACCACCGTGCCCACCGGAAATTTCACATAGTGAGATTCCACGTGATGTATGTACATCTCATCCACCAATCTAATGCACGACCAAAGTTGTATCGCGGAAAAAATAATCCGTATTCCGGATCGGGGGATCGATAGATTGGTTCGGCCGTATCACGTTTTCTTCGTTAAGAATTCGCTGATTGTGTGCGGACCGGGCGTGTTGCAATTAGTCATCGCTAGTTTGCAATTAGCGATCGCTAATTTATTTTTACCGTCGAATGAATCGTTTCACCTTGGTCAGACGCCGTTCAGAATCGAATCGCAAGATGGCGCGCTAAATTATCTCGTTAGACGCATGCAATTTTTATCACTGACCCGCGTGAAAGTTCAGTTATTCTTTAATCGACAGTTCATTTGAATTTTTCAAGGAGATATTAGCCTGAAATTGCCGCACATTATGGAACATTAGAAGGACACATTAGAAATTCAAGTAAGGGTGATTAAACGAGCGTGCTTTTCAATAATACAGCAAGAGGTATGTTTTCCAAATTTTTGCTCTTAAGTTAAAGGTTTACTTGTAAAATAATAATTTATCATAAATTATTTTACTACAACATGTATTATTCGCGTTTGCCTTGCTTTTAAATTTCTATTAAAACGAATATTTCTTGCATTTGAAAAGGACACGTATTTGCTGCGTTTCGTGGTACGACAATTCGACTGTACATTCCGTTAATTTTTCTGCGCATACCTAATGCGGGAGAAGCACTTTTTATGCTCTTCTCTGTTACCATTCCATTAACGTCAAGCATTGTAAACTGGATTATCAAACCAAGTCATTCACGACAGTATATATTCGTCAGATTTTTCAACAACACGCAAAAACATCCAACTATACATACATTAAAGAATTCAAAAACTCCTATTACACTGCGATCTCCGTGATAAAGCCAAAAAACTGATAAAACTTCCCAAATACAACAACAACCTGCACCGAATACATGGAAAAACAGTCTGAATAATAACCTCGATAACGCCATAGAAAGCGAACGAACGAATAAATGTACATACAAGTCAAGTGCGCAATCTATACGTCGAATATTTGCATGTTCACAATTACCAAAAAATCCCTGGCAAAACTTTATCGAACAACCGAACGGAGAACAATAAAATCCAACCGACTCGTCGCGCAAAAGTCAAACCGATGATCGACCGAGCGACCGACCACTCGACGGCTTATTAGCCAAGTATCGTCAAACGAAGAAGTTTGTTGATTGGCGAAAAATCGTCGACGGTTAGAGCAATCAGCATTATATTGAAGGGACAATAGATTCCGCAGGAAGAGCGAGAGGTGGCTGAACAGGCGGGTAGTTATTCCTAGTTCGATGGAGGGTCGGAGAAGTGGCGCACTGACTGCAGTTTAGATAATGGCAGGCCAAGTTCATTAGCATGGTCTGGTCTAGAGGGTCCTATCACTGTTCTCTCCAAAGCCTCTCTACCTCTCACCAGCTTATACGAAGACCCTTTCTATCTGCGCCAATAACGAGCCAGTTGTCATCGAATGTCCTTCGTCAGTTTCGCCGGCCGGTGAGTTTTTCCAGTTTACCAGGTGAAAAACGACGGGAAATTTATTTCTATGAAATGTATGACAGATATCGATGTAGAAACTCGGTGTGACTTTGGGGAACGGTGGGAAACAAAACAAAAAAAAATGATGTTTCGTTCGAAATGGATTTCAGATACACACCGCGGTGTATCACGTGAATGTAGAATCCCATTGCTGTGGCAAAATGATAATCCATTGTCAATTACCTGAATAATTCAGATTTGTTAGCAGGGGGTATCGAATACAAAGGGACAAACAAGTTTTCTTTTTTTTGAAAAGCAATATATCCGTTTACTAACAAAGATGAAAGTTCTGTTGTACTTGCATCTACGCACGCATATTCATGCGTATAATGCGCCTAGGTACTTTTCAGGCATTACTGTGTATTATCACGTAGTTATCCGCCATGTGCGCATTATTGAGGACGAACAATGGCCGAGGTAGATCTGCTTTAATCATTTATACAGCAGCGTATTGTTCATTTAATCCGGAAGTTTTTATCTCCATGACACGAAATGCATTTATCAGATATTGCTGCATTATCGTTTCCTTGTCGCGAATCTCTGTAAGAACAACAGTTCGAACCGTATAAGAGTAGCAATTATACAATCTGTTCCTTTAGATCTAATAAAAGCAATGGATAAATGGAAAATCGTAGAGTCTGTTAATAAAATATTAAATTTGTTTGAAACTCACAGTGTGAAACGTAAACAATCGTATAATCTTTAAAGAATTATCGTTTCAAAATATTACTGGATAATTTCATTTTAAGCTACGTGTTACATTTCCGATTCACTGATTTTCATGGATACAATGAAACAGCGTGTATAATGATCACGATGGTTTGTAATGTTTCCGTAAAACATTGTTCGCGCAGACGTAAAAACTCGTGACAGGCGCCATTCGGCGTTCACCGTGATCGTAAAATTCGTTTAATGGGAATTATGTTTATAAATTACACCTGACACGCGATATTAATGAAACATAAATGCATCTCAACGACGTTCGAAAAGCTGCAATTTTTCGCAGACCGTATACGTTTTAGCCATCGATTTGAATATTCATACTAACGATGAAAGACCGCGAAAAAAAAAGGATTCGCGCATACGTGAAAGCTCATCTGCGGGTCTTCGCGTGTATACTACGTAGACAAAAGTCCATCAACGATCTCTAAAAGCCCCATTAAATGTCCGCGAATGATCTATGGGAGCTTGATTGGAAGCTCCGTTGATAGAGTGTTCGTTTAAGATACATGAAAGCACCTGTCAGAGTGTACCGGTTATTCCAAGAAACAGATTTAATCGTAAGAACTACAAGAGAGTATAACGAGTGGTGCAAAATTAATATTAAATTTCGCAACCGCCAAGAACAAATTGTGATGAATGTGTATATTTATATTTAACTCGCGTTTGAATTGATATTAAAAAGTTGCGTATAAAGAAATTAAAGTATCTGACGACAAATTCGCGAAAATCTGCGAGAAATTTAGAATGTTGCTGCATATCTTGCAATACTGTAATCTGCAAAGTTAATTAGGACTTGCAACGACTTAAAAAATGTAGCTTCTACTTATAATTTCGAGGAAATATCATCTCGACGCATTCAAATATATATCTCCCCATCCCATTCACTAATTTTTCTGAAAGGAATAAATCTCCATTTGTTCAACTCGAGTGCCAACAAAATTATTGAATAAGAATGTTCGAGACCTCGGTATGCAATTATAAAGAATTAGACAATACATTCAAGTGGCTAAAATTCTTGATTTCATATTCATGTATTTATTTATCTAGCTTATACTTAGAAATTCCTGTTATCTTTTGGACTACGGAAAACCGTAGAACACGGTTTGCTGAAAATACCAAGGTTCGATACACATCGATGTAGCCGTATAACTTTAACTATCAATGGCATTCCCTGTACGATAGCGCATCTTACAAGACACCCCATACCCGTACTCATTGTCACAAAATACCTATACCCAGTATTAATTTTAAACACAATAGCTACGGCATTTCGCCGGGCAATTGCTTCAAGCAGAATGGCACATCGAAGGATTGAATGAACACGCATAGAATGTTCACATATTGGAATTTCAGACCCTCAACTTCATCGAACAACGAACAAAACGTAATGGAGGCAAGTATCTTTATTAGAATAATGTCCCTAATACCTCCACGGATAGCAGAAACCCTTCGCAGTGTCTTTTACAGGTGTACAGTGGTCCGCAAAAGTTTTCATATGATATGATAAAATTTATGCGAAATTAATCGTATCGTTCGTTTGAACAACACCGTTAAATGATCCATTCCTTTATTCTAATGCGAAGCGAGTGCGTACGGTTATATATCAACACGTTCGCGAATCTGAGGTTGAAAACTTCTGAAGAATTTCAAATCGGGCAAACTTGAAAGTAGAAATATCGAGGCGCAAGAAGTTTCAACGCGCAAAAATATCAAAGCGTTAGAAGCTTCAAAGGTTAGAAATATGGGCGCATAGTAATTACAAGGTATAGCGATTTTAGTAGGTCGGAATTAATAAATTTTGCTACCTATATTCGATTTTAAAAAACGTTTGTACTTCAAAATATCTTTCCGATAATAGTTTCGCCTAATTGTGTGAAAAACTCCAAGGAAACGAATAATACGAATGTTAAGTAGTAGAATAAAGAATCTATCTAAATGTTCATACATTTAACAGCTCTTTGAAACTCCGTTCTATTATCCCCGCCAGCTCTTTCTTCTTCGAGGTAAATGATGCGGGCGATGACGACGGAATTGCTTGCTGTTGCTTCTTGGCAAACAGGGGGTCGTATGTACAATACCGAGACGTCTGGATACCACCACAACTACTACCGGAGGTTCTATTTTCAATCTTTCCTCGAATGGAACTAATTTGTTTGTCATGATTCATTTGTTATGGTCGCGTTGGTTATTCGATTCGTTGAAACAAGTCTATCGTGATCCATACACTGTAAAGGCAGTTAGTTTTGGTCAGTTTCAAAACGGCGAGTCAAAGACGAAATTCATTTTACATTTACAGCCAATGGGTCTCAGTCATCCATTGTAGGCGAACATACCAATAAAAAAATAAGGTAACGGTTTTTGTAAAAACAATATTCCTAAATGTGAGCTGAAGGAACGCTGTTCGTTGCGAACTGTTTACGAATTGAAATGTTGTAATGGTTTACAAAATTAGACTTTATTAAAAACCTTCTTATTTTAAAAGTCTGGTGAATAAACTAAGATATTTATACGGCAGAAATAAGTATATAAAAAAAGACGTCTATTCGCACGGTGTGAAAAGTTTGCTCGACTGTTAACAAGAAAATGTAATATTTTGTCCACGTTCACGGACGAATGTAAGAAGTAACTTTTTCCATTGTGTACTACAGTAGAGATATACCTAGTTTTCAAACTTTTTATCACTGTACCGCATTTGTCATTATCCGACGTCACTTCGAGAGGAGAACACCAGATGTAATTGGTAGTTGATAAGAATAATTCATGGCTTACGGTCGTGTCTAAAAATATAAACATCTCTTGGAAAAGCTGCTACGTGAAATTGGAAACACGAAGAAATAATTATAAAAGTTTCAGAACCACCGCAGTCAGTGGAGATTCGTCTACGTTGTTTACTTTTAAAAAATACAAACTAGACACGAACGATACTTTTGATTAGATATTTTAATAATTCGCTACAACACTTTCTCTTAACAGCAAGCAACTCAAAACTACCAGAAATATGGGCCAACATTTCGTTTATTATTCGCAGTAAAATTGTCTTTAAATAAAATCTCGAATGCTTTCAAACTTTTTAAAGATACTTCTCGCGAATATTCTGTACCTCTAATTTTTGCAGCAAACCATTTCTAAATGGACTAATATAAAAGTATAGGTCTCCTGAAAATTCTGATACCGCCAGGCAATGCTAAAAAAAATTCTTTGATAAGCATATATTATAAAGCGTCAATTAGTCAGTAATAACCAACAATTCTATCCCGGTGGAGTCAAGTTCATTCATAAAACATTTCGGCTAATTTCAGTTAATTGTGAACCGCATTCAAGCTACCCGGGGCAACACGGGTCCGCTGCTGTATCTAAATGGAATTTAGTCGTGCATATACAATCTCCTGACACACGTAGGCGTCGTTGATTTGCGTTCCGCCGATGATTGAATACGCTCGACTCGCAAAGAGGAGAGCAGGCACATCAATAGTGATATAACGTTATGAATCCCATGAAACTACCACCAGTCGAATGGGAAATTCGTCTAAGGGGATTAACTGTCAACTGTGCGTCTATACATATAAACCGACGTACCCACGATGATCGCGCAATCACGAAACAACAAATCGCGGGAACACGGCGAAAGGTGTGAATCCGTATTTTAATTACCGCGTGACAAAGAAATTTTGTTCACTTTTTATATTGATATTTTTGTAAACATTTTTTGTTTGTTTTTGGTTAAATACTTATCGAATGATTTCTGACGAAAAGTGCCACGTGTGTTGAAAATGTGTATTTTTTGTTTTGTTTTATATCTCGTGTGACAGCGTTGTACGTGCCAAGTGGGGTATATCGAAAAATAAATAGCGACATATTACGGGTTCCGATGTCGTTGCGAGTGTTAGTTAACACAGAGGCGCAGTCGGTGATAAAGTAGGTTTTAATCGGGGACAAATAAATTTTTCATCGATGTCAAAAGCACTTCGCTTATGATTTTCGTGTCTACAAGTATACGTCCAATTATCAATCGTCGATTGCATAGTAAACGTTGGTAAAACTGAAAATATTATTTTACATACTTGGAACGGAAATGTCGCTAACAAGTCACGTTGCGACGTGTGCGTAATTACAGTAATTAAATTGCCCTATTTTATTTCACTCTTTACCACCCGCTTTCTTTTTCCTTCTATACTTTTCCTAATACTTTCCCGTCTTTCATTTTCTTGTTTGTTTTTTCTCGTTTAGTCCTCCCATTTCTTTACTTCTTTATTTCATTCCTTTGACCACATTAAATCTACAGCATTCCGCATTCCCGGTTTCCCCTGTCGTAGAACACTTTATACACCGTACCCGGGGAACGTGTATCCCACTTTTTCACCCCTATTTCTTTTGTCGCACTATGAGTATTTCCAGCGCGTCAACCAAGCGCAACCGGCTGCGACTCGTAAGTCGTACATCGTCAGACCGTTTCAATAAATATCCAATTTAACGCCTGAGACCTTGCGAATGGTATACTTTACATGAGTCGACAGTAGTTATAAATTTCCGTACGACACGCGGCAACGAAGTATCTCTGGACACGATGAGATGTTCGTACTTGGACGATAATTAGTGACCCCTCGACGGAGCGGGCCAGTTGCCGTGAGGTAATTCGCGAATTATTATCCCGAATGTTACACGCTTCATGTTCCCAACGTTAGGGAGGCAACTTCCGTGAGCGCGATTAATTAGCGGCAAGGTTACCGATCCATTACGTTCACCGGATTATGATGCACATGTGCTCATCTAATATTGATCACCTATCTCTTACGTATTCACATAATCTCACCGTACTACCGTTCCAGTGTCGTGGGAGTTATCGTACTGGATGTACATATATAGGTATTATCTAATTACTTAATGTGAAAGGGATTTTTAATTGTTGTTTTTTGGTGAAATTTTTCAACTTGATAGACAACGTGTATTTTATCCTTTTTTTTATTTGTAGTCATATTTAAGTTCTGTCCTACTGATTTATTTTCACGGTTGAAATTAAAAGTTTGTTTTTATCACTGACAATTGTACGACGTAAAAATAGTATGTATGTATGTATGTATGTACATGCAGTGCAGAGTTATATTTATGTTTATTGCTCCAACGGTGTTGTACAACGACCAGCATACTAACAGCATACTAGCTTATAAGTAAACTGGTAGTTTCTCACTGGTGTCATAAACATTTCTCGTGTCATATAATTTCAAGTTAATTGTTACTTGCGACTACGACTCCGATAGCGATTATCTCAAGTTGAATATCGCGACTGCGCATAATTTAGCGAATATGAGACACAGCTAATTAATCTCGAGTGGCTAGTTCCTGTTGTTTTGTTTGCGTTCCTCCCCGATGCTTGCAAAACGCGGCGCACAACAGGACTTATAAGAATACATTAAATTTGAATAGAATTCTCTTTTGTTTATAATACACACGTACTTCGTCCGGAAATATACACATCTTTAATTTATATCATTTAGTTACAATTAAAAATCCCCCTGTTAAGCTTCTAATTAAATACAGTTTAAACAACTTATAAAATTTCAACAAAAGTACCACGCGAATACACAAACTATAAAATTAAAATAAAATAATATAACATACAAAATACATAGAAAAATGAAAAAAAATCCCTTAATTCAACAATGGTCCTAAAACTTCCGTTCCATTAAAATCCTAAAAATCCCGTTTGTTAGTTCAACACATTTCCAATCACTTCCACCATTCCGTGGACCGTTTCCCATCCAACCCACCGAATTTCATTCACATTAGATCGCCGGTGGTAATGGAATCTGCCTACATGGCTGGCAGTATGTATTCGCCGGAACAGCTTTCGGCGGAAGGGAAACGGCGAGCCGTGTATTTCATCGAGCTACACGCGGCGACACGGCTGAAACGCGTTCGGCCGTTTGTCGGGACTTTTCTGCTTACAGTGGCCGGCTACTCCCTCGGGATCGCTGTTGGGAAGGAGGTTATATAACAGGCAGTTCTGCTCACCCCTCGGAGAATTTCGTGGCGTACGATGCGGGCTTTGATCTACCCCGGGTATCGATATCACGCGCCGTCGAACGCCACCCGACTTGCGACCGAGTGTGCTTTTCGGACAGATGAGGAAACAGGAAATAAACGATAGACGACTGGCATAGAAACCGTGCGGACACGCGGCGAATTTTCGGTATACTATATATGTATGTATGTATCGAACATCGCCGTAAAAGTCGATCGCGATTTCGAGGAAAAGCGCTTCGATACGGCGATTAAACATTTGGAACGTTGGAAACGTATGAACGGAACGGGAACGGATATGGTGGGAAACTAGAAGGGGAGTATATAAGAATTCTTGTGTATATATATGTAGTTATTCGAGAGTAATTGAGCGAGCAATAATGAAAACTGGACTTAATATTTTGCCTCGTGCTACGTCGATAGAGACAATTGTGTTTCTCTGTTGCGAATAATATAAGGGAGTAAACAACATTCGTAATCACCGGAATAGATTTCGAGACTTGAAATTGGATTTTAAATGAGGCAACGAGACTCCGTGAATGAATTCGAAATTTTATAATTTTGAAAGACTTTACTTGACATTTCTTGGAAGATGAATTTTCAACAAATATAACGTTACACCGTAAATTCTAGTAAAATATCAATTGGTTTACCATTCACGGCTGATTTACTTCTAATTCGGTATTACATCGTGTCAGTTAAAAGTTTTCCAACGCGTTTTCCAGCGACAAATCGAATACTTCCGCGGAACGGTAAATATCAAGCGTCATTTTTTCAACTTTTTCGTCAGCTTGGTATTTCGTCCTTTTTCCATACTACGGGGGACGAACGTTGAAAGTTAATTTTTTCAATTTCCACTGCTCGATGTCAACGAGACGGCGGATTCAACGGAGTCGGATCAAAGTGATACTGGTTCGGAGTGACTGCACCGAGCGAGCGTCTCGTTTAAAGTTTCCATAAACGACGAGAATCTTCAGCACCTCGTCGAAAACTTCTCTTCCGGAAACATGGATCGAAACGGTATGTATAACTCAAACTAAAATGATACGCGACACCGTGGTGAAGTTCCGATTAGATTAACTACCGTCCTTCCACTCGGTTAAACGTCGCACTTCGGGAAACGCGACTTTGGCGATGAAACGCGTTATTAGCAAATTCGTCTTAACTCGACGATAAAGAAGCTTCGTTTACGTAAAGGCAGGCAGCGATTTTCAATAATCCGACTTCACATGAGATTCCGAATCATATTTTAGACTGACGTCTCTGATTTTATAGATACGACGATTGATTTTCAAGATTGACCGAAATTGAAATTCTTTGGGATGTATTGTTCTCGATTTTTTATTTAAACGAGTCAAAATCAACATGTTTTCCTAATTTTCCGCAACAATAGAACTTTCGAGTGAACGATACAAACAGGACGAATGTCGCTAATTAGTGAAAATGCGTGTAACTTTAGTTAATGAATCAACCTTTGGTATATTCTAAAATTCTTTTTAACAGAAATATAAAATTAAACATAACTTTATTGTCCCACTAATTATGAAACTGTGTCAAATAAAGAATATAAAAAGAAATTCAATATACAATGTGTATTTCCTTTCGAGAAATATCTAATTTAAGTCTCTCCCATAATCACCAGCGCAACTGTTATTGAATGCATCACTTCTGAGCGCATGAATCCGCTTATTATTTGCGTGGTGTACGTATCATCCCACTTTATTATGCCGCGCTACGTACCACCTAATACCGCGTTCTCTGCCGTATTCACGAACCCCGTAAATCGCCGATCCGTCATGTCACTGTATCGCTGAGAAACACACGAATTTAATTATACATTTCCCCCACTATTTCCACGTAATTTCGGCGGCGTACTATCTATTCATTAACTTGCGGTTCGACGTTAGTTTCCGCGGCAGGCGTGTGTGTATCGTGCAAAACTTCGTAGCGAAGTTATCAGAATCCCGAGGCATACACGGAAAATAGTCGAGCAGAACTCGGATACAAATTAATCGGCGTTCATTCGCCTACGATGAATATTGCGTGTCCCGTGCACAAAGCGACACAGGAGTCACCCACTTCGTAATGCCGGAGATATAGGTATAGCTTAACGAAGTATTAAGACCGGAGTACTCTGCGTAAGCCGGGGATATGCACGATGGCGCATACAGATGTGATGCAAATTAGCGTTTAGTATAAGCCGTGCTAACCTTGCTAGCAGTGCCACTTGCCCTTTCTCTACCGACCTTTGTCTACGTCTTTCGTGATACCTATAGTCGTTAAGCTAGCGCCGTTGCTATCATAGATTTCTTGGATTTCTGGTAACCTTCTATTTTTGACCTTATTGATTATTGGTACACAGATTCTTTGTTAAGATAATGATGTGTGTGTGTGTTTTTTTTTAAATATTCCTGTATGAATCGATGTATTGTGAACGTATTAAATGGAGATCATGTAAATTGTACTATTTTTATTTCATATAATTGCTTCATCTTGATCCTAATGAATATTAGCAGATACACGAAGCCTGACTTAAGGTAGATAATAGTTCAAGGGTTAATCTAATTAACGTTAATGTGGCTAGAGTAATAGCATAGTTATCATATGAATACGTGTCACTAGGAAGACTAGGTCAGTCTCGATTGCTGGCCTATACTATATGCTGGTGATACAGTAGCATACTGATACATAGGGATTACCAGAATGGGATTGCATTTGCGTAACACAGAAGCATGTCTGAAAGGGCCGGACGACGTGTCACTTCTGCAATAGGATTCTATTATAAGGGACACTCTAATCTGATAATGGAAATATGACACTAGGTTAATAATCCGGGCATTACATATGCTTCGAAGTATTTTTATACCTTAAAAAAGTCTATATTATGCGAATATATTAATACTGATATTAAATTTGATATCTTTCGACTTTTAATACTTGTGAACTACTTAACTCGAATTTCAAGATTGAGAGATTAATTTCTACCAAGGTAAGAATTTCATTTATTCGCAGCGGAACGTTGCATTTAGAAGTTACTCCATTGTTTAGTAATCGAATTACGTGTACGAATAGTATACATAATAGTTCAAGTGTAAACTTTATAAAAATAAAGTATAACCTGCCTCCGGCAAACGTCGGTTTTAATTATTTTTCAGCCCGTTGTTCGTCCCGTTTTTTATTCCGCGGTGACAAACGATCCCTATATTTATTCATCGCGTTAATTTGGTAAAGTAAAACTTGGGTACCGATAAGGACGATACAATAGGCTACACGGTAAGGGAATGAAAAAAAAAAGAACAGAGCGAAATGCCTCCATTCGGATTCAGGATTACAAGGGTACTGTGGAAGAATTCCAGTAGAAGATTGTCTGATCTCTGACCCGAAGATGTCCGGATAGCACGGTCGTTGTTCGCCGAGGTGAATATAATACAATTTGTTTAGCTCAGGGACGTGGATTGCGGAGGTTTCACGATACAAATGAGGCAATTTCATTGGTGCATACCAAGCCAAGAACCTTTGCCTTACTATTTCCATCTCGTCCGAGCATATATGCTTTTGTAAGAGGAGAAAAAGAGGGACAGAATTTTTAGCAGGATAAAATGAATGCCGCTGAGAACAGTTTTGTTTAAATAGAAATGAATTACAGGACCGTGTATAATCTTGTATAGAGCTGTAAGGCACGAGAGTACATTTGAAAAAATAAAATGAACACTATTATACGTGCTATTGTGTGTGTAGATAACGGTTTCATTCATTGTATCGTTGCCAAGATAATAATTTGCGCGTTATTTTTCATTCTAACGATTATTTTAATAGGTTTCGTTGCGTCCAAACTCGTTGTGTACTGGATAAGAATTTTTAATAAATAGAAATTAGAAACGTTATGTATATAAATGTGTAATTCACGTCATACGGATCTAGTGTTGCTATCATTTTTCGTATTCATCGAGCAAGGTATGGCTAAAATTGTTCGTTAAGTTAGTGGAAACTTTTCTGCATGATGAAACGAAAGTTTTCTGTCTATCTTTTCAGATAAGTAACTTTTACAGGTTGGTCCATTTAATCTGTTACAAGCCTTCTATATTTCTATATAACTTTCCTTCGTAGCTACTGGAAATATCGATATGTTCTTTCCTCAAACTTTATCAAGCGAAACAGTAATTGATTTCACGGACGGAGAAAAAACTTTTTTGGACACCGTTTGAACTTAGCAACGGAAATCCAGATTGAATTTTAATTCCCCCGACGATGCTCTTTAACTCATGGCTACTTTTCTTTCGAAACGTTGTTCGTAAATTACTAAAATTTCCAATCGACAACGATTAATCGATAAAAGTATGCGCGCAAAAAAATATTCCCACGAAAATCAACGAAAGGGCAAACGTAAACTCGTTTACGCGGGAACGTGATTCATTTACAAGTTAATAAAGCGCGAATAATTCAGCCGGAGCGTCGGCGGGATTTGAAAATTCCCGCAAACAAATGGGTAACTCCCACGACAACAGTAGCAGGACCTCTCACTTCGCGTTGCCGCGGATCCGTACGCACCACATGATATTACATACCGTGAGCAAACATCAGGCGGCAAGCAAAGTTGGGCTTATAGACGATAGAAGGAAGCCGGCTTTGATGTTTCTTGCCTTTGGCTCTTTTCGAGGCGAATCGACTTTAAAGACTTTCCGGAAAAGAGAGGAAGATCAGAGAAACGGTGGCGGTGTACCGAAGCATATTCGACAGAAGATGAGTTCGAACGTAACGAAGAAAAGGATAGGTGGATTTCTCCTCACGATTCCGCAGACTTCATTCCGATCACTTTGGTCAGGAAACGCGTTGACCGTAGGAAAGGGCGACTTCGAGATTGCTGCTACCTTTTCCAGGATTGCCTCTCCGACGCATTAGATTGGTAAGTACCCTCCATTCCTGTCACGAGCGGACCGTGCTTTTCCTTTTCGAGGTGCACATTTTCCGGACAGGACAATCGTGACCGTCGCAAGGATATTTCCGGTGAAATATAATAAACTTCCGCGGTCCACTTTCGCGCTGATTTGCTTGGATTTTCGATTTCCTTAGATCCAACGGCGACAGTCCGATCTCATCCATACGGGAATTATGGTTTCGGTAAAACCGAGTGTCGGCCACGGTCAACGATACGACCGTGGTTATAGTTTCGAAATTATATTAACGGGCTGAGGTGTAAGTGCTGCGCTGTCCGAAAGTAAACGACGTTTCCGTGTGTAGTATTTGGTTGTTTGATATACATATACGCAAAGGTAGTAGATACTTTGAATCTAGTTTCCCCTGTACGAAACACTTATTAAATAAAACAATGTGGTTTTCTCTTTAAGGCTCGTTAAAGCATTCAAAAATTTTATAAAAATTAAAATATAAGAATTAATATCAATTATTAACTGTATAAATCAGTACTTAGACATCCACAATGAGGAATAAGCTTAGAAAAAACAAACAAACTCCTGTCAGAAACCTTTCCAAGTTGTTAGTAATAACAACATACAAACCAATGTCAAATATACACCAAATCAACTCATAGTCAACCACCAAGAGTATATCAACTTCCAAGGTCGAAACTTTAACAAACACAATTGCGTGGAGAACGATCAATCGGCAAAACCTAGGACATCACTTTCTCCCGTTTCAAACGACTTCCCCGAACGCGAAAAACTTTCAGGCGAATGATAACACCGTCCCCCATCCTATCTGTGACTTTCGTTTGTTTCCAACGCCACGCGGTGATCACAAGCATCCCGAGGGGAGCTGCGGGGGTTTGCTTTGGCGCCGGTAAAGGGTAACTCCCTAAACAGTGTGCTTGCGGGACTTTCGTGGTGGTGCACTTAGGGACTTAACGGAGTTATGCGGCACGGCCAAGGATCGCCAGCGGAGCTGAGTAAGGTAATGGATGGCCCATAACCAAGTTACTTATGTGCCATACGTCTTCTGTTATGGCTGAGTTTTCCACCAAGTCTATTGGTAACCGGTGGGAAAAACGAAATTGGTGTCGATGTTTACGCCTATGCATCGCAAGATGCGGGAACATCGACCTGGTTTCAGGTGTTTGCAATTTAACGAGACAATTAACGAACGTCGGGGGTTTCGATGTGTTTGTAATTAACCTCATTAGTCCGAGCGATAAGGTAATGAAAATTTTCTTACTTCGGGGTGTCGTGATATCTGATAAAGTTTTGTAAGAGTGACGCAAGAATGGTTGTTCGATTGTTGTATATTTTCATTCGTTGGATGCGGAAAAATTTAACAAGATGTACGAATGAGTGTATGGTTTTGTAAAATAAAATGTCGTTATTTATTATCTTTATTCGTCGAGTTCATATTGCGGAATAAGTAGTGCACGGCACCGGAAATTGAGCCCCCAACCTGTTTTTGTTGTGTGAAAGAAACGCGGCAGGATGTCAGTAAAAAAGAAATATCGACACGAGAACATCACAATAGTGAATGGTGTTCAGATAGCGTGCAGGGCGAATGGATATTTTTCCTTTCTTGTTTTTTGATTAGATCCGAACTATTTTCCACTGACATTGACGACAAAAACTCTGTGCTTATCTTCGGTATGATATTTTTGTTCTACGAATCGTGTTGCTGGGCGTTCTTGTCACTCGTATAAAATTAATGATTTCTATTAAAATAATTATTATTCGAAATGATATTTAAATATTATATCACTAATATTATAATAAATATGACTGTATAAATCAAGGTAATATTAAACTCAGCTATGTTCAAGATCGATAAATTGTTTAATATGTAGAATAGTAACGTATTGCCTATAGATCCGTATTTATCATACATGACAATTTTATATTTATTGCAGATGAGTTTCCAACATGCACATCTGTCGTTCCAGGTCCCTGAACGGAATAATCTATTTATCTTTCCTTGTATCTGTACATCCACGTTGTCGTGGTTGCGACAATGAATCAAACTATATGTGTTCTAGGCTGTTAGGTCGCGGATGTTCTCACATTGGCGACGTTTATTAACACCCGGTAACATCATCTTCATAGGTTCGAGTTATTCACTCGCGGAATGGGGGAAACGGAGACCACGAAACCTAGACATGGTTTATGCGAACTCCAAGGCGAACCTTGTACTTCGCTCCGTATATCACCCTCGCGCACACCAATTAATTAATACGATACCGAATCTTTGTATTCCGACGTCATTTCGCGAAATGAATTTTGTGAATTGGGTGAAAGACGGCTCCGCATCGAGGCAAAATTGTATAAAGTACGGTTCGTACACCCGTGGCAATTAAAATTTCGGACGTTCTGAAACCGTAGCTAAACACACGCGAACAATCCCCGATTGTTTTATTTTCGCGGCGCTGAACAACGGGGTAAATGAAACATCCGTCATATGCAGCGAGACTAAGATTCCCGGGCGTGCAAAAAGCAAACGTAGAAGAAGATGAAATTACAAGAATTTAATTACTGAAGTGGTAGAAACGCGGATCATCATGTAAATGAAGTATTTAGCGCAGAGAACACGAACCGGTAGAACGAAATTTTTCAAAGAAATTTCAACCAGCGTAATTTAATTAAAACACGAATTTTTATATCACCGTTCTTGTTTCCCCGGATTCCTTTTTAATCTCGTAAAAAGATATCGGGATGCGTACGATCGTTAAGTAAAGTACGCAATACAATTAAATTCGTGGCCGTAACGGTGTACGGATATATCGATTTATACGAAACAGTTCTGAAAACAGCCGGAACGCGTATCGCGGCGAATAAAACGAGTAATCGTTGCGGAAATTGAACGCAATTTTTTTTCCAAGCGAAACACCCCGGCGTGAAAGGTTCGACGCGGCGCCAAAAGAATCGAACGAACGAACGAACCCCGGCAGTGGGAAACACATTGTCAAAAAGAAAGGCTAAGGTCGAGGTCGGTTCGCTTCACGGACCGCGGATGGATCCATAAATCAGGATTGCAAATTGATCGACGGCGGAACACGTAATGAACTATGGCCGGGAATAGAACGAGAATCGTGGTTATCGGCGACAGGAAACAGCATTCTGTACGTTGCTGGTCGTAATTTCATGATTCGATATTACGTTTCTGACTGTTTAAAAAGAATGCAGCGATAAACTTTAGTATGAAAAATATCATTGGCGTGTTATTAGGGAGAGTCTTTAATAAATGGGGCTTAAAGTATCAGGCTAATTGGAGATCAAAAAGTATCAATTAACATATTGAGAGGTTTTTTGAATGTAGTGGAATAAGTGCGTAATGATTTCTACACGGATACGCATACGATAAATTTAAAAAATGAGGCTGCATCTGTTACGTATTACGAATTTTTGCCAATTTAAACTATAGCACTAAAGTGTGCAGGTTATTGTACTATTTAACACTCCTGGTCATCTTTTAATTTTCCATCGACACAAGTAGAGCCATCACGAAGATCCTTCAGCGTCTCAAGCTGGGAATATTAATGCATCAATTTTTTCCCATAATGCTATTAAGCACAGCCAATTTACTTCTCTAAGCTGCTTTAATTTCTCTTTATTATATGACGCAGTCACGAGAGCGCGTCGCAATATGCTTAGCGCAAAAAATGTATTACGTAATTTTTCATTAAATGAATTTCACTTGTCAGGATTGACGTTATTTTATCGAACTACAGCGCTTGCTGAATTCTGCTGCATTTAAAATACCTGTCCGGCTGCAAAGTTATGTCAATCGATATTTGCATATTTTCCGTGATCGACAATTATGAATATTTGCATTATCTTTAAACCATATATAGCACAATTTTTCTTCATGTTACAAGGAATGCAGGAAGAATGATTATGTAACTATGATTAGGTTTTAATTAGTAACGGCAATTGTACAATTAATTTTTAACAAGCTACGCTCTGCCTTTAAGCATAATTATAGTAAATTTCGACTCGTAAATTTTAGGAAAGTGAAACACGTTTCGTACATGTTCGCGTAATTCACCGGATTATTAAAATACTTAAAAAAAGACCTGCGAACCCGTGCGTACACGTTTTATCAAACTTTTCAAAACGACTCGTCGTTCATATTTGAATTTAAACAAAATAGATTATTAAAAATTTCATATATATATAAAGTAATTAGGACACTAACAATAAGTAAGTAGGACATTTGAATATAATAAGCACCGATCAAGTAATTCGGAAAAAAATGAAATTACTCGTCTTATTCACGTAAAAATTTCATTTTAAATTAACACAAACGACCTACAAAATGTTTCCGCAGAGTCAATCCGAAAAATGCTGCTGTTTTGAAAATAGAAAATATTATTACGTCCTTCTGCATACAATCCTTATTTGCAAAGCTGAAATTACTAAGCTTTTCCCATTGCGACTAGCGGCACGGTGCCAAAAAGAAAGAAAAAAAGGTATTGAAAAACGGTGCTTTCAATTTCCATCCAGTCCACAGGCATCGCGACCGAGTAGATAAAGAAAACTTAATAAAAATCATAAGCCAGAAAGCCAGCAGTCAAAATCTGCTTGTCAATTCATAATACTTTAGATCATTTAGAAATCCATTTTCCCGTTCGTTTCGTTTATTACCGTCTACTACTATCTGTAATCGCAGGTACACTATTTTTAAAAGGCTTTTTCAACTCGAGGAAACTAAATTGAGACTCATTGTTAAAGTGATATATATTTAATAGTTTAAAATAATATATAGATGAGATCGAAATAAATTCCGGAAACCTACATGGAAATCTATAAGACTATTAAATATGGTTATAATAAAGTTATGCACCTGAATTCAAAAAAACACTGTGGAAACAGACGTGGGGTGTGTTGAAACTTTCCGCGAAGTGACGATACCGGAAATAAGCTTTTGCCGATAAGATATGCTCACTCCGAATCAGTATACTTGCCGGAAAAGTAAATTTTCTCCGTTACATGAAAACTAGAGTTAGTCGAAAGTGAATTTCGTGCAAAATGCTTTCAGGGCGTCACAGGTCTGTTGATTTGACGGGAACTACAGTTCACGAAGATTTCGAAGTTCCATATAATGCTATATCCCTATTGGTATTCGCGCGCAGTTCCCAGCTATTTTGCGAATAGCTTAGCAAGCGGAGACAGATGTTTCCGCGTAGAACACCGTTTTCCCACATTGCAGTTTTATTAACATGCCAACTCAATCGTGCAACTGTAATCACGCAGATTGTATTTCTTATCAAAATACCTCAGTATTCCCTTCCGGAGAAGATACAATGTAAGAAAAGCAGTTCTGTAACTTTGACAATTTTTTCAATTTCAAAATAATGACATTACTCGTGACACATCCAAATCATTAACATACATGATTTAATTAAAAATCAGAAATGCTACTCCAACGAATACTTCACCCTATATCGAATGTTCTTACGGAAAAACCATAATCGTTTATATCGCGTAATATAACAGTAATGTAACAATTCCCCATAAATTCACTCTCCGACGTCCTACTTTTCATTCGACCGTCATCGTCAACATCCATCCACTTCCAACGAGAAACGATCCATGTAAAAACCATTCGTTCAAGCGCAAAACGCCTACGTATTCCGTTCATCGAATTTGTCGCATCGGTCGTCGTAAATATTATCGTGCCACAATTTGTCAGGCTATTAGCGTTGGTAGAGATCCGGCGTTAAGAATAAAAAGCGTCTCATGGATATTTACGAGGGCCACCGTTTCCCTACCTCGTAAGACGGAAATCGGTTGGGGTGAGAAACGTCTTGCTCGGTGAATGCAATTAGGAACTCCGAACCCCGAGAAGAGAAAGAGAACGATCGTTTCACTGAAATATTCTTCGTATGGAAGTCGTGCGAACCCATCGAGTCCGCTGTTAGTGTGCGGCCAGATTCATCGCTGTTTTTCTCTGCCGGAAGTAGTTACTGTAAATAAATGCTGATAGTTACTCGGATTCTCCCATCGGAATGGAATGCAACGACGAATGTTCCCCGCGAAGTAATCTGACCAACATTCCGAGGGAAAATCGTTCTAAATTTCATAATCTCCGGTAGACGATAATAATGTCGTGGAAAAATGTTCTAAAGTTCGAAACTTCTCGGACGAAATAACGAATGGATACTTGCGGTGTTAATTTTCCGTGAATGGAAACCGCTTGCCGTTCGATTCGACATATGTATGAAAGTTTAAACGGAACGGGCAGGGAATAGTAAAGACCAAGCTACACAGGAAATGGCTCTAACCGCTAATCCAATTGGCTTTCGCGAGAATTATAGTTGCTCTTTTCCACCGTCACACACAAATCCCAATTGGGACTTACTATGTAATTTACGCTATTCAAACGCGGTGCTTTGGTACCCATCGTTCACCGTTGGATTTTGTTTGTCATAAACTATCTAATGTATTTTTCAACGTCAAAGAACGGACGTGTGGGCGTGTTTCACCGTGATTTATGTAATTAGCGACCACGTGGCATTATCATATACGGTTGGCAAGCGGACGGACGCTTCAATATCGCGTTTTTGATCAACCGGTCTGACAAGTTCGAAAATTCTGAAACGTTGCGAAGTGCGAAACGTCGGGAAATATTAATATTTTGACTTCGTCCACTCGGGCCGGTGGTTCGTTCGGAATGCGCGTGAGTTTTAAGGGATTATGCGAGATTAAACTGAAAACTTTTAATTATACTGTACTCCGCGGCGGAATGTTTAATCAGCGGTAACGAAACGTAAAACCGCGTTGCTTGATCTACAGCACTTTTCACGGCCGCCGCGCAGCTTTTGGTAATGCTCTTAACCGAAAGTAATCGCGAAACGCGGCACACACATTTAACGGCCGAACGTTTTTCCTGTTACTCTTGAAACGAGACTGCGAAAACATCCTAACTGTGTACATTCACTCTTGTATATCCATCTAATGCAGACTTTCCTAAACAGAATGTAATGGATCACCGGGACACTTCGAGACGCTATGGAATTTCACCGTAAATGTTTTTATCTAAAATCTGATACATAACTTCCGTTGAGAATTAAGAAATATTTATGCCACACTTCGTATTGGAACGTAATTTAGTGCATAAAACGTGAAATAATGAGGGACCGAATTTAGAGCATAAAAACCTTTCAGTCTACTGAATTGAGACTGTCGACAATTATGAATACATACAATTTCCGGTATTTCATTGGTACGAACTTTAGTTGGAAATTAATTATGATGCTTTAGTTTGTCATAAAGTTAATTATTAAACTTGTATCATATTTCTGGCCGTGGCATAAATGTATTTGCATCGGTAATGTGCTTTACAACGGTATTATGAAATTTACATAATTAATAGTGAATAAAAAAACATTTATCCCAGGTTTAGTAAACGTATTTATTCGTCAGCGGGAAAATTCAATTACCGATGTATTAATTCAAACGGAATTGGAAGCAATGCGTTTCATTCTATGTAGAACGAGTGTGTGCGTCGCTGATAGAAATATTTTAACATTTCGGTGCAACATACTAGAGTGCACAATCCGAGTGGGAATCATTGAGTTATTTTTTTTGTTCAAGTGTACCAAAATTAAAACGCTGTGTTCGAACAGACAGCGCTTCAAACGTCTCATCAGTTTTTTTTTTCGGCTTTGCACGACATAGGCCGATTACTTTGAAAACTTTTAACATTATACTGAATATTTATAGAATACAAAGGCAAAGACAAGCGTTCAAAATAAAACGTCAATTCAAATTAATCGCTGCCATTATTAATAATTTACTTTATGGTATTGGATCAATCGAACATTTCGTAATGTTTTTCGTCGTAAAATTCGACATCGAATTTTATTATTTCCAGCTTTAATTCAATTAATTGTAAGTATAACAATTATTCAGATTAGTTTGTTTCGCAGATAGTAAATTTGTTGAATGAGATTTTCGCAATTTAAAATTAAATTAATTTCTTGTAGAAACTGTTAAATTTCGAATGGAACAAATTTGTTCGATATCACCAACTCTTTGGTTGCAATTGACACATTTGATTATAGCAAAACTGTTCGTGTTATCGTTAGAATTGATGGTAATGATTCTGTGTACGATGCAACGCGTTCCGTCGCTTTGATTTCTACCGGTGCAGGACAGATTATTCGCCATTCGAATGAACGTATCGCAGTGTAGGACAAGTTAATTCCCTTTCCGATAAGGTGGAAACTTTCTGACAACTTGCCGATACGCTGTATCCGCCGGTGATTCTCTTAAGCGGTTTGAAACTCGAATGTTTTTATTCCAACTAAAGATCTGTCTCCGAGCATACGTCATACGGAAGGAATTTTTTAATCCGTGAATTTATTGCTCAACTTTTCTAAACTTCCAAATTTTGCAACTAAATCATTGATTTCATGCAGAAAGAAAAATAGAGACTCTCAGCAAATAGAAATTCGTATTTCTCACATTTTTTGACAGTATTTGTGCTTTTCTACTTAAAGACATATGCTACAGTGAATTTTGTTAATAATTTTGCAAATTGTGAAAGATACACCCGTTTCAAATTTCACTAAAACTGTTACATTTAAAAAAATCTTATCTAGGGAATCTTAGAGCAAGTTACTTTCGTTTCCCTTTCTTGGGGAGGGATGAAATGTTTTAATAAAAAATTCAAATTCCACGAACATTCATATATAGCTTCAAGGATTAAAGTCTCCTACCCGTCGCAGCCGACATTGAAGAAAGTATCACAACACATTCGGATAAAAATATATATCCATCCAGTACAATATTTTCCATCGGGGCGCGGCGTAATTAAGATTTCTTTATCATCATATTTGAATGCAAGAATGCTTAGTGTCTGATCCTTTTGTTCCTGCACACGGTGGAAGAGTGGCGTTATCTCACGGCTGCTAAATTTTCCTGAGTTACAGTCGCGAATTCAGTCGGGCCCTCGTTAATTAGCGACCGAAAGAAGAATCGCCGGGAGGCTCGTAAATCAAGAACAATGGCGAGAAATAACGCGGCCGTCGTTTCTGGCCAACGAGGTGGTTGCAAGTTTTCACCGGCGGCCGAATATCCTTCCAGCAATAATACAAATGTTCGGTAAAAAAGTTATCCCGAAATTACAACAGTTAAGACATTTCCACGGAACGGGCAACGGCCGACGTTACTTCGTGCCGTATCCAAACTTCGTTTCGCAGTGAATGTTACATCCGTGCATAAAATTTCATGGAAATCTCCCTTTTACGCGACTGCTCGTCCACGCAATCGCGGACGAAGTTAATTAATTAGAATAATCTTTCGACATGGTAGCCGGCGGAACTTTCGAAATCGCGATGTCTGGAATACTGAGAAACGAGATTGAATGGGGGACTGTTGGTTTTAAATAAACGCCAACGATAAAACGAGAATTAAATCTTTCTCTATACATAACACACGCTGTGCATATGAAGATATTGTTGAGCCCCGAATAAAATTGCAGATTTACCTCGAGTTTCAAGGACCGTTTCATTCCCCCGTTTTTATTCGTTACAATATGTATAAATCTGGAGGATTTAAGTGCGCCGGAAAACAGAACCTTTGGCGAAATTTAAATATTGATAGTTTATTGATAGTATTGATAGTTTCGCCCAGTTACAATGCAGTAATCCTTTCTACATAATTATCCCAAATACATAAAATCAATTATTATCATTCGAACAACATTACCAAACTAATTAACACAATTCCGCGCATAAATTATCAAACGTGTCATCAACCGTAAATGTCACGCTATCGCGAATGATGAGCATATCGGAATTAAAACTATAGTATTCCGACTCTATACGAAATCCAAAAAAAAAAAATTGACACGCGCAACACCGACGTTCAAAGTATACATTTTTTTGTTGCACGTCGAAAGTTTTCGGTCGAGCGGGTCCAATTAGTAGTTAAATATTTATCGGATGGAATCCGTGTTTTGTGAGAGAAGCCCGCGGGTGCCAGTGGGTAGCCGAATCGGTGAACACGAGGTGGCGAACCGTGTTGCTCCGTACGAAAAGCTTCGGCTTACGTGTTTCGAGGGCATGAATCAAAATACACCCCTCCACCGGCGTCTGGGGTATTAAGTCCTCTCGTCTAGGCATCGCTGGAGCAACGGTGTCTTTGTCTGGGAACACGCGAACACGTAGTTTCGCGAGGAATCGAATTCCTTGAGGAAGACGGAGCGCGAAAGTTACTCAAACCGAGACGCATCGAACATCCACTACGGTGTAAAATATATATATATCGGGACCGCGGAAAGAAAACGAGGGGAAATGTGCGGACGAACGAAAAGACGAATGCGATGTGCTTGCGACATATGAGGCGTTGAATGTGATGCGAGTCAAGAAAATTTATCTTTTGAGTTATTCCACTTTCAAAGAATGGGATATGATACATTTTTCTAAGAGGTGTGAAGCGAGATGGATAAATTGTTGTCAGACAATTGGATTGTTAATATTTATCCGCGTGATCGTTGGTATTTTAATAAGCGTTAGTTTAAAATTATTTAAAGGAGGATTTGCAATATTCTTCTCTAACTTGTTTGCATTGAAATTGAAATTGAAGGAGAATTCGTATTTCTATCACTTTCTCTTTAGGGACATAATATTTAGCGAGTGAATTTCGACGAAATCGATTCGGCATTTCTGCCGGCGTTCAAAGTACACGTATCCGCGAACACATATACGCGTACCCACACGCGTGCACTTTTTTGCGACGGCGATAGCATAAGTCACGAACCGGCTAAAAACAGTTAATACGATTCAGCTAGATTTTCCACTCGTCGCGCACACAAAACCTCGTATCTCTGGAAACGAACAATATACGTGACTCCTCCTATGTTTCCTTTAACTCATACTGGCAACTAATACAGAGAAGTTTTCGAGCTCTGCGTTGGTTACGGATTGTCACGTGGAAATATCACGCGTATGGCTGCGTTCCCTGCAAACGTTGATTTTAGTGGACATAGAATCCAATCGGTGAATAGTTTGCGTTACCTGTTCGCGAAAAGTTCTAATACGGACACAAGTGACATCGTTTATTATTTTCGTAAGTGGAAAGACAGATGCATCGGTACTCGAACCGCATACCGTATTTTCTGAGCTGCCACGATGAAATTTTGAAAAAGGTGCTCGCACACGACACCCGTAGGCAGATTCTCAATATTATACGGATAGCATTCGGAATGCATGAATTTCAACTACGAATCGGATAAGCGACACACGTAACACACGCTATCTTTATTTATATAACAGGATATAAATCGGTATGTTATGTTATTTTAATGAATCGTTGCTACTTTCACGTCGAACATTCCCGTGTTTTTACATGTAATTTATAATTTCCACACTTCTGCGTATGTTGTTCTCATCTTGCACATTAATATTATTCTGTTTATATCCAATGTTTGTATGTATTTATGTACATACATACAATTGAACACCCGAAATGTAAATATATTTTTAGAAACATACAATAATAAATGTTTGTCGATGATAAATTAAATAGACGTTCGAATTACGATAATGAAGATCACTCGTAAACAAATGCTGTTAATTATTTTCAACCGGAAACTGCTCAAGGGTTTCAATCAACCGAATCATTTTTATATTCGGATTTTCTACTTTTCACGAACAATTTTCTGGGTGCACCATTATCAAGTTACCAGACATTCTGACATCCGAATTTCGTCACTTGTAAACAGTGACTGAATCAAGAGTAAATGGATGTTCGCTGGAATTGCGTCGAATGTGTAAACGGGTTTTGGGCATGCCGAGGTAATTATGGCGTAACCACTGTTAGAATACTCGCTGTTATCCAAAAATAACAAGGGCATATGTGGTTATATTGTTAGATTGTTATGATACTATATTAATAAACGTTATCCACTAGTACTGAGACAACTGCTCGAGATAACGTTTCACGATCAGGTTATTTAATTCTCCTTCGAAAGCTTTCACGATTTAACTGCCAGCATTAAACGGGTTGCGACATCGAAGGGTAAAGGTTGGTTATAAACTTTTCATGAAATAGATATTACAAATGGTCTACCATGTCGTTTAATGTTTTATATTGTTGCATCGATTTTATTGTTTTTTTTTCACTCTAATATACCGGTGACTGGAAACTAATATACTTTATCCCAATACAATAAAAACCACTTGAACAATTGTTATTCATTTTACCGATCTATCAGCTATATTGAATTATTCGTCGTTAATGTTTTACTCATTTGTATCGAGCGAATTTTTTTGATGAAGTCTCACCTTGATTGGATCCGAATGTTAAATTCTCGTATTACTCGGTAATAGCTGTTACCGCGGATAGATATTATACCACAATAATTTTCCGATAATTCTTCTGAGTGTTGCATTGATCACTCTTTAAATACGTACAACAAAAAACCTAAATTTCTTTCCAATTATATTTTTCACGACGACAGCAAGTCATAACCAACAAATTTATTATTTCATGCCGTATGAGCGTGTGTACACAAAACCTTATAAATAATAATGATGGAGCAAGAATTGTGTTAATCGAGTGTTTTACACATTGCGGATATCATTGCATAAATTATCATGTTATACTATGTAAACGAGGCGAGGAATAAACGAGCTTTTACAGTAAAATCAAATTATTGCGAACGAAAAGTGGAATTAAATTCCTTTGTTCGTAATACACATAATAGAGGATCAATACTAACCGTTGTAATATGAAATTATTCTAATTCCTTCTACAAAGAAGTGTTTAATCAAACGTACAGCGGAATTCGTAAGAATATCATTCACTATCCAACAATTTATTATAATTCTCATTAATCGAGACTTTAACAAAAAACTATATCCCTCCAATGTAAAAGATATTCCCCAACCTTCCTCGGGTGATTAAAATCCACCCTTAATTACAACATTACAATATCAAAGTGCACTCGAACATCTCCCAGAAATATCCACGCAATCCAGACGAAATTGAACAGAAAACCCGTGTATCATCCTGATAACGAAGATCGACATAACAAGCCCGCGTATTCCGTGATGAGAATTTAACCTGAACGTCCCTATAGTTAGCCTAATCCAAGCGTCCCTTTCCCTAATCATACGAAGAGTCAAACAAAGACAAATCAACGCGCGATCATTAGCCATCGGGTGTCGCTGTTTACGAAAGGGATGCCGGCGGCCGGTTAGACGTCGTTATATTATTTGCCCTCCGCGAAAGAAGGGAATCGGTTCCGAAAGGGCGTACACGTACAGGGGTGTACAGAAATACGCATCGATCCGACCGCAGCCCGATTGCCAAACCGCCAACTGCATTGCAGCGTCCATCGGTTCCATCGGTTCCATCGGTTCCATAGTCGCGTCGACGCTCGTGCCACGCTCGCGCCATGGGAAATTTAATTTCGAACGCTATGGATCGCATGCCCGAATATACAACCGCCGTCGGCTATGATCGTCACCCTCCCCCCTCCCCCCCCCCTGTTTTCGACCGCGCGAATATCGCGACGAAATACGCGAAAAGAGCCGTCCGGTCGGATAGTGTGATTTACTGGAGATATATTGCGTGTTTCCACGATGAAAAACGCTGCCACCCTATCGGACTGCCCGGTGAAAGCGGCACCGTCGCCTGTCATTTCGACGTTTCCCACCGTTTAACATCTTTAATTTCATGCCGTTATTACACTTGGCCTTTGTGCCGCGCGCATGAACGGATTTCGCGGGTTTCATTTGTATTCAATCTGTGCGAATCCGATAAGCGAATGATATTACGTGGATGTATTGTATTTCGTGGGCGGTAATATTTGAATTGTTAATAAGTGCTCGCGTTTTTTGGGAAATAGGATAGGTGTATTATTTATGGAATTTATGGGATGTTTCCGAGCATTTTAGAAATTAGTGTTTCATATAAGCGGGGAATGTATTTCTATGGAATAATCGATTAAAAAAAACTGTTGCGGCATAAGCATCACTTCCTCGTATAATTATGGACTTAAAAAATATATGTATAGGTAACTGCTCCCCGGCACGCAAAGATAATCGTGTGATAAGCATCCGGGTTGTTAAGTGCAATCTCACTTTGGCAATAACTTCGAAGTTTAATAATCGGTGCCCTCTTTTCTTGAGGAAATCGTCCAATTGATAAAACAAAAACACTTTGGAAAACATTAAGATACAATTAAATACCAGTTAAACTACAATTGCAAGCATAAATTCAAATATAACTATCTCGCGTGATACTTTTATTAGTTTTCCAGTTAGGCGACCTAATACAAGTAGATTAATTAATCATCCATTTTTCAGTAAATCCCCTTATCATTTATCTAGTCGATCAAACGTAGTTGGATCGAAATATGTATAGATGTTATACTCGCGTGCAACAGGAAGTAGACTGCAACGCCCTTGCACCCCGGATTCTCGTAACGGGCAGCAAAACGCGCGTCGAATATCACGGGATTGAATTTGCAAAAGCATACACGGGGTACAGGAATCTCCGGGATACCCTAGGATAACGGGTTTTCGAAGGAGCTTGCAAGCTACCCCGTTCAGAGGGCGGCAATGGTATATCCCGATGATACACAGGGTGGTGTCGCCATCCCTCGGTGGAAAGACTTCCGTTTTATCGAGCCACCCCGGGAAATTTTGGATTTACATAATTTCCTACGTAGACCTTGAATGGTCATTTAGCTTGATTGTAATTTTTCATTTTTTTAATTATACTACTTCGTAACATTTTTATTTGGCTCAGTTTTATACTTTCTTTTTGTTAAAATCTGGAAGATTTAGCTTTTGTAGGAAAAATAATATGAAAAGCTAGTTATTATACGTATCGATCGAGGTCCGCAGATATTGCGTCTTCGTTTAAGAATCTGCTTCCTTTTGTCTCTGAGGATTCATCATATTTCCTCCCCCTTTTTCTGGCTCCCAGTGGAAAGTTACTTCTCGGTCTTTCTCCGCTGACGAGTCATACCGAAACCTTTTTCGCGATTCCAACTTTTGCTTTAGCAATAAGAACTCCTTCCGGGCTTTGACAATCGTCCATGGGAAATCTATTTTCTAGGTGACCAATACTACTTGTTTGCCGAGCCATTTTCTGTGTCGCGTATCGTTGCGACAATATCCTTCCGGAGAAGAATGTATCCACCTCGAGGACGACGAGTGCTTTGGAAAATTCCTAGTACACAAAAGGATGATCAACCTACGATCTTGCGATATGGTTTCTTTAAAAATATCCCGCCCTCGTTGAGAATCAAGACTATCTCGTCAGGTCACGATTTATGACGTGTGTATCACTCTATTCGGTATTAACATGAAATTGTTGAGACAACAGACCTTCGGCACACCTTCAGCGCACATCTACATTAATACGTTCATTACCTGAATATAAATAACAGAATGAAAATAGACTAGAAACGATGAAAACAAGTTTCCTTCTCTGAATAAGATTAAAGCTCGAGTACATATTGTAACATTCATCCGGCGGCAGTGTGGCTGAGAAATGAATACACCTGAATGATGAATACAGCTAGACAGGTGGACGTGAATAAAACACGAAAAGAAAACTAGAAAATAGTGTACGACAGCCAGTAAATAGAATTTCAAGAGCAGTGTAATGAGCCAGCCCGTATAACGTTTTGAGTAGCAGTTCGTTAAAGAAGAAGGCGGATAATTCAATGAAACCGGAAGCGGGGGGATTAATGTTCTATGCGGGAGTTTTACGATCGCGGCGGGACGACGTTACGGCGACGATTAAATTACAATAAGCTTCGGTGCCTTTCCAATCCCCTAATTGAATTGCGAGGGCGGTGCAGGTGAGCAGCCGAACTGGGCCGCATTAAAATAACTAGCTATCGCCGTGTGGCTCTTATGTAGTTGCTGTCGATAATTACGTTCCACACGATATATTACTCGGCGACCATGTCGTACTTCTATTCGATGGAATCCCTGGGCTAATTCGATTTTCGTGACCACCCGGGATCTATAAAAAAAAAATTGGGGGGTGTAAGGGGTGATGGGGGGAACCTCGTGCTTCTCGTCATAAAAATTGCTCTGACTTTTTCGTGGCAAATAGGTCCGTTAAACGGATTACTCGACGGATGAAATGATAATGTGGTCAATCCCACGGTTGGGTTTTTTGTAGCCGAGTAATTGATCGCGTTACGGTTACTTATGGAGATGAATTTAAGAAGAGAAAACATGTTTTATAGATAAACGGTCTTATAACCGTCCCCCCGATTAAATTAAATTTGGATATTCTCGTGAGTGAAACATTTGTCGACGTCCAAGTTGTCTGAATAATTTACACTTTCTCAATAAAATCGTTATTGATGTTCCAGTATTTTCTGAATCATTTAAAATAGTATTGAACAATTATAATCTTCAGTGAAATATTACTTAACGTTTGTAGAACAGTCTTTTGGGTTGAGGTTTTAATGTTCGATATTGGTAAATGCCAATATTCCAAGTGTTTTCTCCTACATAACGGGAGCAGTTGAACGTTGTTGATACAAACAAATAAAAGTCTGTAAAAACAATAGCTTGAACTGATTTGGCATTGAAAAATGCAAGCCTGACAACGATGTGATATTAAATTCATCACTCTACGAACTGCCCGGTGAAATCGCCTCATATTTCACGTTTCCCATTGTTGTTATAACTTTTTAACGAACCATTTATCACTAACATTTGCCGGTAATGTAACCAAATGTTCGACGGGATAAACCTCGAACACCATTTATAAATCAACTTGTCTATAGGGTCCTACGACGGTCTTATTTTATGAGTTCCGTGTCATCCAATTATGTCACGGACAAACTCCGGCGTTATTACCATCAAGACCGTTCGCGAAGATGCTTAAGATAGACTTTCACGGCGTGAATTACCAGGCGTTTACTATCGAGATGCCTGGCAGCTGTTCACTCTGGCAAAACGGAGAAACGTTTTGCCAGTCAAGATTACCTTTCACCCGCTATAACTGGCATCACTTTCTAAGGAACTGATAACTGACGTCAGCGATTCACTTCCTTATCCCGACACTGGTTACTTTTATCCATTGAAGAGGTACACCGTCCGAGAGTGTATAAGATTGCTCCTGTCAGAGTTCTTGCTCGGTTTCTGACAGATTGGCTTTCCGGCATGGGGATTGCACTTGTGATCCCTTTGAAAAGTGCTGCAGTAAGAAGTTCATAGGAACGGCCGTTATTGGGTCCCACGTCGGCGGACATCTCGTGGACTTTATTATCGGAATCGTTAAAAGAAAACACTGTTTGTTAACGTCACACTCGCTAGTCATCGAGCGGTGTCCAACAGCAGTGGTGTAATGATTCAAGTTTTTCGCTGAAACGCAGTGAAACATACTTTCACGCTTTTCGGTGGAAGAAGTGATTCCGTTCGGAAACGTGTTATCGAAACGAGAAGAGTTCGTAACTTTAATCTGTCGAAAATAATAGATCGAATGATTTTGCGAGGACGTGTTTACGAGATACATTGATACATCGTAGGGGAAAAAATTCGATAATGAATTTCAGACACGGTGGATGCCGTAGTTGATGGCATCCAGAGTCGAAAATTGCATTCTGGCTTGGAAACTTACGAGCCGAATAATTCAATATCTGAGAGTATCACACTTTATGACGCAATTACCGTGATCTACCTGTTGGAACAAACGCATTTATGACGCCTAAGTAACGGTATAATTCTCATGAATTTACAAATGACACCTGATATGGCATACTAATTATTCATTAAACATTAGCATTAATTAAATAACAATCCGAATTAGCATATGAAACAACTGACATAAATGGGCCATTTATGTAATTAACGATATTTGTTTATCGTTCGCACCATTAACTTTCAATCACAGAATAAACACGTCTAAAAGTACCACAAACCTATCAAAAATTATAATAAGAAAAATATAATCCTCCAAATATTACTATTTTCACAGTGAATCGAACAAATCTACATTCTCAACGATTCAAAATTGATTTCCATCCAAACACGAGTTCCCGTCGTTGAATGTAACTTCCGAAATTCTATAAAACCGAAAAGCAATGGCGGCGCAAACGCAGTCAGGTAACCAGCCGCATAATGTACGCCCCTAACTAGAAAAGCGACAACTATGAATGTATAAATCGCAGCGTTACAGCGGTTGTAAACGATCGAGCGGATTGCTGTAAATTGCCGGCCGGCTCGGTAACACGTAAACTGAATAATTAAATACTCGGAAGTGATTCACGCGATTCATTGTACGCATTCACTCTGCCGGGACGATCGAGCCCGGTGCTCTCGAGCGGGATGCACGCCGGAAACGCAAATACCAGATACCCAGTAGGTCGGCCATCGAAATGTCAATAGCTCTTGCACGAGATTAAATGTCACGCTGACGCACGGAGTAATCGAGAGAATGGCATCTTTCCCATACAGCAACGAGCATCCCCCGCGTCTGCGTGGACGTCGCGACGCTAAGAATGTATGTATGTACCTCGGAAGAAGAAAGGTGACTTATTGCTTTCAACCTACCGCAACAATATTTCCGGGAAAAATGGGAAAGTACACGGCCGCTGATCAGATTCGAGGTTTTGTAAATTGAAGCGTCTGTGTCGAGAAAGAAGTGACTGTGATGGAAATATTCATGGTTCTCTCTCTCTCTCTCTCTTTCTCTTTTTATCTCTGATCTTTCTCTCTTTGTCATATTCTCTCATACTCTTTCCTGGCTGTTACAAGAGCATAAAGCGTGAAGCATCGCGGTGTGAAATTGAATACTTCGAAAGCGTTCGATGCTTTAAAGGTGTAAATAATTTGACTGTTCTTTTGAAAATTTATGGAACTCGTCTGGCCGATTTCGAAATAGCTTTTGATATATTTTTGCCTGAGATGGAGAGCCGAGAATACTGTGGGTGGCAAAGTGTCTGACGTAGGAGATAATTCCACATTCGAATCGTATGTAGTAAAATTCTCCGATGTAGTTTGTTGGATAAGATATCGTGAGACAGGGATACAAATGTTCGGGACACGTAAATCCGATTAGTGAATGAAAATGTAAAAGAATACAGTGGAAACAGCTTCGTAATGTATTTAACGATAACGTAAAAGCCAACCCCTACCTTCGAAGCGTGAAGAATATCAGAGCTGGCAAAGAGGTCAATGTTTGGGGTTGAACAATTACCAGATTGCAATTACCACTTTGAAAATGGGAGGATAATTGATCATACAGTAACTGAACATTGATGCAATCGAAGGTATCGACTGGAAATTGGGAATAATTTAGGACCCGGCAATAAATGTGCGATTCTATCCTAAAAAGTTGGCCCTGATACATTACTTTCGTTTATTAATGTATGTATATGTGCTTGTATTACTATTTCTATTACTATTTAAATTCTATTATTTAAAATCAATGATCCTACGAATTTTCGATAAGAACTTCAATCTTTATTGGAAGATATGTGTTTTGCACGTGCGAACAGAAATAGAAAGAGGTGAACTCGCACCATGGAAATCTACGATATCTAACAGTAATTTAATAAATGCAGCCGGCAAAATGTTTAGAAGTATAAAAGACATATGTTAGTGCGAAAGTCTGCTGCGAGAAGGAAACTGAACGAATTTTCGCAGCAACGTTAAACTTCTGAACGGTTCGCGTTGGAATCATTGTAAAACTGTCTAACTTCAGAATCTAGGCCATGTTTATATGGAAAAATAGAAGTGGTACTTTCATCCACCTGTTCTCACGTACGAAAAGTTTCTTGAAACACGGAATGTTTTGTCTAGGAAGAATAGAAAGCAGTGAAAGTAAGAACTGTGTATGCGTATGAAATTACTTATGTATATGTACGGAAAAGTTTTCAATTTCATCCAAAACAATTACCAAGTCTTAAGATACCGAACTACGCCAGCCATAAGAAACTTACACACACACCAAAGGAACCTGCGTCGATGTGCAATAAAATTATACGAATTATATCGAAATGGAATTGCAAAGTCTACCAGCAACGACGGTATTCATAATGTTTCAGTCTTTCATCTTTTCCGAACTTTTTTTCGGCTTATGAACCTGTACGGCGTACTTCAGGAAATGTTACGTGAAACTTTGGTGACAGCAAAGTAGTTGCATACCTGAGTTGGCGAAAGTATTAGTCACTGGCAAAACTTTCGGGTTGAACGTCGGTCTTTTCTGCATTTTCGTAAACTACTCTCGAAATAAATAATAGGTGTATCAGTATGACCCAGTTTTAAACTATGTCATGATAATGATGTCAATTCCATTACGATGGCGAGAGAAACATTTTACTTGAAATAAAATATTTGTAAAAATCACTTCTAACGAAACGTCGGAACATCGGTGATAATATTTTGAGCGATCAAGGTCTTCACTCAGAGAAACGTTTCGCTGTGCTAAAAATAAACTGTATATTTTCTGATTGCCCTTTTGAATCTCGTTATATTCTTGTAATTTTAGCTTTTAGGGTGGACGAATGTTTATAGTTTCAACGAACCGCCAGCAATCATTGGCATGCAACCGGGCGAAAACTACAGTTCGCTGATAAAGAAAAGGCATTACATTATCTGTGTTCCTGTGAAGGCGATAGTGGAGCAATTTATTCGAAATTGCTTTCCACATTGAAACTTCGTATGAAAAACGCTTATCTCGTGTCCGATACCCGTGATCGTATGATTGAACACTATGCCACGTGTACACATATAATCTTATTAATTTAATATAATTACATTGAACAAATCGTAGCGTAATAACGAGCAATAAATGAACCACCGGTAAAGAATACAATTTTTCCCATCTAAACTTGGATAGAAACACAGACAAGTTTCTTTATCGGCGATTTTCCCATATAGCACAAAATTTATCTTTTCTATTTTTAAAGAATTCTTCAAGAAAACGTAAAAAAAAGAACAAGATTTACAGCCAGAATCGAGACACTAAATATGTGCAGGGTTAAATATTGGCAAAAGTTGTGACGCGTTATAAAATCCGTAAGTACGTCGAAGTAAAAATAAAATTGCAGGGACTGTAGTGGCAAGTTTTATAATCCTGTGTCGATTTGACCCGGAATGACCGCAGGCCATAAAACCTGTTCCGTTAATGGCATTCAGTTATTTTTCTCATTAAACCGTCCAAAGTAATTACGCGTCGCGGGATGTACATTTCTCGAAAATCCACGTGATAAATATCGCTTCCCATAATTCCTCTTTCATCCGCATACCAATGCTTCTTTGTACCGTGCGTGCATTATATCCCGCAAAAGGTGTGATAATGATTGGTTTTAATTTCCTTTTCGCCGAGAGCCGCGGCGTAGCAGGGAGTTTTCTCATTTCGAGCTTACAATGGGGAACCGTACACACTGGTTCGTGCCACGGAGCTGTGATTCAAGTACCTTCGTGTACGGCAATTTGATACTAGTCACGTTCCGAATACATTTCGAAAGAATGTCGGAGTCTGCAGGTAGAACTGGCTCCACGATCCCGGCAAACGTGTGCGAACTTAATGGCATTTAGCTCTACTCAGTAGCCATATTAGTACGTAACTGGACAAATTAGGGACGATTAGAATGTTTTTTCGATGTCCGGTATTTTTCCTTTTGCGCGAAAATTCCAGAAGAATTTTAAACACGTCCACCGGGTACCTCTGCCTGCGTTATTCTGCGAGAAATTTTCCGATTGCGGCCACATCTTCAATTTTCTCCGTCCGAACCATCGATTTTTCACGAAAATGAAATACGACGCTGATTCGAAAGTGTTCCTCTCCCTTGCTCCCCGGAAACACGAGTTTTCCTTTAAACTTCGTCACGATCCGTTCAACGATTTCGCCGGGAATTTAGATTCGCGACGTATACGCATTACGACGGCAGTTTGTGAAGTTGCGATCAGAAGTTGTATTTACGTAGAAATGAAAGGTGTGAAACTACATTCTAAATTATCGAATAGATAACTAACCCATTTCGCAAAAATTTCAAAATCCTTGACAGTTAAGGCCCTTATCGTATCAAATATGGAAAAACCTTTATTTTTCCCAAATTTTGAAAATTGCGAAACTTACAGCTGTTCAAAGTTTGACATATCTTGAAAACTGTACTTTCTCAATAATTGAAAGAAATTTATCGATTTCAAATAGAATGAGACGAGGAAAAATTAAATTTCTCACAGTGATCGGACACGCAACATTTTATAACATGAAAAAAATTGATTAAACTTGGGTTCTCGGGGATCTAACACCATGCATCACAAGGAGTTGTTACACTGTATGTAACTAAATAAACTGGCCGGGAATTCAAAACACGAAAACGTTCTATCCTGTCGACGGTATGCGTCCTGTTGCGGATTGCAATCTTGTGTGGAACGAATCCACAATGAGGAAATCAAATTTGGGTATTTTGGGAACCGGCGAAACTCACGCGTTCCATTATCGCTGACTTCAATCTAGTGGAAACTCTTAGCAGAATATAAAATCCACCCCATGGCTTTTCATCGTATGAAAATTACCGTTGTCAAAACATCAAAAATGAAACTTAGACTGTACTACCATACATCTTTAAAATATCGAACAAATTTACACACAAAATCAATTACGCAATAACCCTACATTTTTGCGTTAGTAAACAACAACAACTTTTTCAGCAATGCCAGTAGCATTCACAATGATCATTGTTCCTCTGCAAAGCGTTGATTGTCTAACGGGTGTTCGAACAGACGAGGTTCAGGCCGGGCCTTAAAAAAGCATTTCTCCGATGATTTTTTTTTTCCACCGTCAATCCGACGCCTTTGTTGAACATTCAAAAAGTGTCCGACCGATCGAACAAGAAAGAAAAGTCATTCACGAGCGTACCGCGCGTCACGGTCGTCCAATCATAAGTGAAAATCACGGGTAGAGCCTAGGTGAAACGAGTTCCCTTTACCGCCTATCCACGGACCAATCCACTGTCAGCCCGGCTTCCTTTTGTGCGACGAGAATCACGTATCTATGGGTCCCCGATTAATCCCGGCGTTGTTCTCGTAGGACCTCTTCGGCCTCTAGCATTTCGCAGTGCGATCATAAACAAAGCTGGCGTGTTTCCACCGAACTTTAACTCACAGCCACGGCTTAATTTCCCGTACCGTCGTTGTACGGCTGTCCCCGTTTTCATTTTTAAGTGGTCTAGACTCGAGACGTTGCGGCGAACCACACGGATCTCGGATTAATACGGAGGAGGAGAAAAAAAAAATCAGAATACCGGTGGAACACTCGGTGTTCGTTCGCGATCGTAACGGCGTCGCTGTGAATTTCCATTAGCGATATTTTCGTTAAACCGCTTCCACTCGCGCGGTTCTTAAGCCGACGAGAAACGACGACGACGACGACGGCGACGGCAGCGGCGGTGGTGGTGTCGCGATACCCGGCTGGTTTATAATGAATTTTATGAAACACATTTCGCTAGTCACGTCCCAAGATGGTTCAAGGGGTACACTGAATTCACGTGGGTTCGTGATTCGGATTTGTAATCTTGATACACGCTGCGTTGGAATGCCGCGATGTATTTTATACATTCAAGCGGATAATACGCGGTTCCACACGTTCATTAATTTGCCGCTTAAGGTAACTCGAGTGTCTCATGAAATATCGTGATGTTATTTCGTAACTCGTTTCTCTAAATTACAAGTATTAAACCCCCGAACAATTAATCAACAAATCGATACTAAATAGCATCGATCCTACGAGTGTTCCCGTTTCGATTGCAGCACGAAGTTGATTGGGCATTTGAGGGAATGGAGCACGTGCTCGCCGTGGTTGTCACGGTGTACCTTACAAATCAAGAGGAAGCACCGACAGTGTTTGAAGTACCGCAATCAGCTTTTCCAAATCTGCTCCGCGGGAACAGCCGGAGTTCGTCTTATTCCCTTTCCCGTTCGCGTTGGTCGCGGCATATTCCCGTCGTCTACAAACTTCCCACGGCGGAGGGTAAAAAGGCAACGAGACGTAAATATTTTTATCAGTCGTCGTCCCACCGCAGTTTCTCTCGCGCAAACCCTCTTTTCCGACGTCTGCAAACGATGACACAGCTTCGGCTCTTTCTTCGCGAAAGGGGTTGCTTTGAATTGTCCCCGGAGATTGTTTCACGCAACGTCCGCGTGCAAACGCCATTGCAATTAGGTGGATTTCAACAAAGCTCCAATTAAACACGATTACGTTTCCTTTTGATTCCGGCGACTTTGCTTTGGCCGGGAGATAGTCGTTAAAATTTTCCCGCGACAGTTTATCCTTCCATGTTTTTTAAATTGCTTCTGAAGTTCATTAACGTCATTCTAACTGTAATTACCTTTGTGCCGGGGAACGTTTCTGCTTCAATCTATGTAAAATAAATCAGCCAACCACACGCTTTCGCCCGAAGCTTCGTAAAGCGGTGGATGTTGTTTTACTTGTGAGCATCTCTGCTTAAGGTATAAACTTTTAACACACAACTTTTGACTTAAAACCCTCCTTAAAATACATCACCTTCTCGACACGACTAATACAACCGTCCTAGTATTTCACTCGTATAAGTATTTCTTATAACGAACGAGACATTTTATTTCTCGGAAGTACGCAACTGCTAGATACTGCATTAATTAGTTTACGAGATTCATTCTGCAGACAAAATAGATGTCGTAACATCATTTGTGTAAGATTTATATAACAATGCTATGTAGCTGAAGCTGAATTAATTAAACCTTTTACACGAAAGCGTGTCAGTTTGTGCTTTTAATTAACTCGCCTACGGAATATACATATATATAATTAAACAATTCAGAATCAAAAAGATGTCTCAATTGCCTTTGAAGACATGCACTATCGAGGATGTCCCTTTATATTTAAAGAGCAAATAGAAATTCATACGCAGTTATCGTCGTACGATACGATTCAAGTAATTCCAAAAAATAATCTTTCTACGGTTTCAGAGTTACGTAACCACCGGATAATCACGCGGGTTAAACCGTGCTTGAACCGCCACCATTAGTACACTTTATAACCGAATCACAATTAACCGAATCCGAGAGCTTCGCTACGTACGACGAGGGAACTTAAGCAATGATGCTGCTCGATTAAATTTCACCGCCAGTTTTGTTGAATTTCACTGTTAGTTGCACTAAACCTCTTTTCACAGGGTATTCATTCATGTCGTGCTGCTTTCAAGGCATCGAAGGCTTTTGGCTGATACCACAGGACGGGTAGTACACGCACCTTTGCCTTCCATAGCTTTCATTAGCGGTGAAAAGCATCCGTTGCCGACGCCACCGCCGCCGCCATAGAGGATTCTGCAATTACTCTTAGATGGTAAGTGCTCGGTGCAATAACAAGTGCTTATCCCTTATACACATACAAAGAGAGCAGAGAAAGCAAAGTTCAGAGAAGCTTTGAGGATCCGTCACTCCTCTGGGGCTTAAGGGTATAGTTTCATGACAATTCTTTACTTTGAGGGCTACGTTTAAAAGGATATAAAGCTCCAAGACTCGGCGAAACATGTCGTATCTTCAAACATGTTGAACCACGCGAACCGCGAATTCGTCTGTGTCCGAACCCTCTCTCTTCACGTATACGCGGGGGCAGGGGCCCTCTTTTGTTATCATTCGGCCTTTCCACTTTTCAGGAGAAATAATTACTTAATAAGCAAATTAAGAAGATTCCGAGAAAAAGCGGCAATGATCTCGCATCACTCGCGATTAGTATGATGGTTGAGTCTTGCAATTAGCTGATTGTAGTGTACGATAGTAATCAGTGCCTGGATGTATTGAAATAATAGTATTCGACGACTAGTGTGACACGTGAAATTATCTAACGAGTAAACGAATCCAAAAAATCTCGAAACTTTTTGATTAATTCGATCGTTGTCTTCGGGTCTTAAATAGAAACATTCCTATCCCGCGTTCCGCTGCGCGATTCGATTGAGAAATTCAAGAGTTGTGATACAGCCGTTTGTCCATGTACTCGGGACATTTGTTCCGTGGAAGGGATGCTGGATACTCGAGAATCTAGAGTGGAAGGGCGATGGAATTGTGCCACATTCCGAAGGTCTGTTAAAGGGGAGAAAAATAACACGAGAGCGGGATCGAGTGCTCCCGGTTCAGAATGTTAACTGGAAATTTGACCCCGTGGAAGCTTTGGAAAAACAATTGCATTGTTGTTCAGCCCTTCGGAAGAATTTCCCGTTTAAAGTGAAGTATCAAAAACATTGCAAATAGGAAGCACACTTCACTGTTTTAGTGTCACTATCAATATTCTCAATTTTCTTTCATTTCAATAATTAACTCTTTGCAATCAAAGGGCGAGGGTATTTTTAGAAAATTGTGCTAAGTAGTTTCTCGTTTTTCCGACCGCAAACGGTTCATATTTAAAGAAAAAACCCGTTGCATGCTGTAACATTTCACAGATCACCCTGCATTTGCCTATCTGACGGTAGAAAATGACACCGTGGATGTAACACATGCCACAAGAAATAGTAGGGACATAGATTTGATGGGCTTTTCCCTCTCTTTCCGAGTTTCCTACTTCCAACCATAGTTCCCTATCCCCTTTACACCGCAAGGAAACTTTGACGGTTCTTTCCTTGGCGAGATTTCCATAGCTTTTGAATTCGGTTCGCTCTGTAACCTTACACAGAGTAGTTTCCATTACCGCGGTCGAAGCGCATCGAGTCGTTGCAATCGGCGTTGCAGTTCGATGCTTAACATTCAATCTTCGTGCAGCAGACATTTCAAACTCTCCAGATTCATAATTGTACGCTTTTAACACTTCAGAGTAGTTAGTATTCCCCTTGGCACAGATAAATTGTTATTCAACGAGAGCAGGACGTGATAATCACGTTAATCGAGATGAATAGAAATTTGATTTATAATATTGACGAACAAGTTGTTAAAAAAATCAGACACATTCTTTTTCATATAACTAATTAACTCCCGAGGTAGGGTGATATACCATATAAATGCATATAATATCATGTACATACAGTGATAATTTCAATCGAACCAACTACATGTAGAATAACGATCAACTATGATTATTAAACGTCACTATTAAATATTATTATACCGCACGTTATGGATATCCTAATATTGATTAATCACGTCAATTTTACCAATGAAACGCAATAGAATCGACACTCAATATAAACCGTTGAAACGTTTCACCAACTCCCGGTAGTAATTCACTAACTCATTAAATCGAAAATGCAACACAAAGAATTAATGAAGAAAGAAATTACGACGTTATCGACGCCGCTTCGAGTTAGTTTAATTAGGAAGCCAATAGTCGTTCGTTTGCGGAACAGGGCAAAAAAAAAAATGATTCTCCACTTTTACGTCCCGGGCGATTCAACGGCTCTCCTCGAAATCGCGGGTTTTCCGTCCACGGAAGCCTTTCACGGTACTTGGCCGATTATCTGCAACTACTCTCCAGGAACACGGGCATACGCCGGATATATGAAGTTTGACGTTCGCGGATGCGCTAATGGCTCGGTCGAAACGAGCCTCTCACGACGATAGCATCATTTCGGTACGCGTTGCGCCGTATCATATCTCGCTAAGGGATCGCACAGGATACGACACCCCGCGTGTCTTAAGTGCACCGTGTTCCGGAAACTCGGGACGAACCTGCTCCCCTGCGTGAATCACCATTTTCGCTGTAGCCTAGATCACATATGGATTTCGTGTGCAGAGTATAATAGGCGACGAAATTCGTATATCAGATTAAATGAATTTTAATTGGTTCTTAAACGAGTAATCGAGGGTGTATTGTTTGTTTAAAATTCTTGAGTGAAATCATGTGAAATGTGAAATAAATAGCGGGACATTAATATTAGAAAAAGTGTACCGTGTGCTTTTCGACGAAAATTCTCTTTGAAGTTCCCGAAGGACCTCAGTCAGTCTAAGTTTCCTTCCTTCTACTTAGCATGGATAGATCTAATTGGCGAAGTTTGTACGTTTCGAATGTGTTAGGTTTTGCAATGTCTATGCGAGTATCATCGTAGATACGTTTGAATTAAAGTGTGATAGTTCAATAAAATAAGAATGGCTTCCATATAAAACAAGGTCTACTTATACATGTATATGATCCGTTTATAGGGATGCATATTGTGTTATTACGTTTCATCGAACGTTCAAAGGTGTGTATCATAAATTTTATACGACGCATGTATATTGTGTTGTAGTTAACATGACGGGCATAAAACGATGAAATTTGTCCAATGACAGACATCGATTTAAGAGTACCGTATGGAAATGTCGTGGGTTCAACTTCTTTGGAAAATGGGAAGTAAAATGATGCGGTAATAAATCGCTAATAAATAGTAGAAACACGTTACGTGTTACTCATTCGAGATTCGATTTCCACATAAATTACAGTAACACAAAGGATCAGGAAGACTTTCGTAAAGCCTTTAAGTGCTTTACGTTATCTTAGAAGAAATATAACTTGCTCCGTCGTCGCGGTCGTTTCGACCAAGTTTTCAAGTCGTTCATCCGACGATAATTAAGCTACCGATGTTCGACTGAAATGTGGCTATCCTCGTAGCAGCTGCCGCCATCATTACCGTTTGATATTATAACGATCGTGGAGAGAATTCTCATTCCGGTTCTACGATTATCGAACAATTCGGCCGGTCTGCTTTTCAAAAGTCAAGGAATCGGAAATACAATTCGCTAGATTTTGCAAGGTTCTCGAAAAAAGTAATTCTTCATTGGAAAATGAGATAGGCTTTGTTTTAAATTTTGCACAAGTTTCTACCGTAGAGTTATGATACTACGACTAGAAAATTTGAATCTGAAATAACAAATAACAAACTTTACGAGATATTTCAATAAATTCATGTTTACAACGCAGCATTTTCTGCCAGTAAAAACACCAAGGTATGAGTATTCCATAATATAGAAATATTTACCCGTAAATATTTCAAAGAATATAATAATTTATAGTAAATCTTTGTTACTTTTATCATTATTTATTACAAGACACACAGAAGCTATTTTGTTAAACGAGCAACTAGTAATATTCAAAGATTAGATTCTATATTTTTAGAAAAGGCTTACTATCGGAAGAAATGCTTCTTTTGGAAATAATTTCCACCGGATTTTGTTATCGGTCGTAAGAAAGACATCGTGTATAATAATCCCTACAGCACAGATATCAAATACTACGGATAATTATTGCGCGAGTGGAGGGCTCTTTAGTAGACGTCGATCAGAGAGTTTGCAATCTCCCTGTGGACGATTGCCGTCTCGGATCGATTGCTGGTCCGTGACAATTACAGTTCATTAAGCACCGGTTTCAATCGGCGGGCAACTTGGGGGTGGTTGCCAATGTGGCCACCCATCGTCGCAATTTAACTTCGCTGTGGCGTCTTCTTGAGTGGCAGCTCGCGTCGTGATTTGCATCTCAAGGAAAGTTCCGAAAAGCACTTAACCATCAGCGTTATTTTCGCCTTTGAGAGGGAGGGCCTTTCGTGCGGCCATAATTTGCATCGAAATAAATCACGGGAAGTGCACGATGAAGTTTGAATCGGAACGGTCGGAACGGAAACGGAGGATTTCGATATGAAATATGTGTATCAATTCGGCTTAATAACCGATAAGGCCGGAACATGAGTTATTGATGGGGGCTTACATAGAAACTATAAGATTCTACGTATGTATGTATGTGTGTATGTACTACTTTGTTCAGCGGATATACAAATGTTTCTAGAAATTATATATGAAGCTTTAAGAAGTGAGAAAAATGAAATAAATGCCCTGGCACGCGACAGGTTGCAATTAGTACCTAATTATAAATGAGTACTTGAACAAAGTTCCCGGCAACAAACGCATACATAGTATAAAAGAACTATCCAGAATTAATCGCGGCAACTTGACGTTTATGTAATTGTAAAAAGTATTTAAACGTTGTTTTAACATGACTGCAACTTTTCTGCTTGTTGTGTAGAAACACAATGCAACAAGCGGCGAGACTTGCGTCCGCTTAGTCTCTTTTTACACCGTACTACTGGAAAGTGCTGTTTCGCGTAAAATGGCTTTTGAACCTTCTATCTAAAACCAACAATAAAAAAAACACTTGACACTACAAACAGCCGTTGACAAATGAAATACTAACAATCCTCAGAGGCACGGATATCGAACGACTGTTTAAAAAGATACAAATATCTTCGGATTTTTAATTCTTTTAATACCACGTTAACCGTGTCAATTAATCAAAACTTCAAACATCGGATTAACATTGAAAGTCAGATAGTCAACATGGTCTTGATCAATGGAAACAAAAACGTATCTGCCGATTCGACATTCGGTTCACTTCTTTGTCACTTGTGAATAGGAGTTAGCGTTCGTATTGTACCTGTCGGAATTCAATTGGACAAACCAATACCGCGAGCGTATTTGATCTATACAACACTCTTCGAACGTGCAACAGTACTTTAACGATTCATTTGATCGGTTCATAAAATATGAATATCCCATAATGTCGCGCGAGTATTCGATACAAATAATTATTTACCGGCACATTTAAATATTGAAAAATTCCGTAGTGATTTGATTTGTACGTTCATAATCAATGCATTTCGAAATGTTGAAACTTTTGCTATTTCCTGTGGATGGAACAAACACACTTTTTAAAAATAGCATTCCATCGGAATGCTAAAATTGTTTCCGCCTAGAGTCAATCTGGTTTTATTGTCTAAAGACGATCCAAGTCAATAACAGCAATGCCAGAAATACGTATCGCGTGACTGTTCCACGATGCGAAGAAGTTTTTCGTCGTGGAAACGACGTCCGAATCGATTCTAGAAACGACGTCGTTGCCAATAACTATTAAAATAATTTCCTTATGTAAGCTGCTAAAATTTCTCAATTAAATTACCTCTTGAACATCAATTTGTTAATCGGAGGTGACAAGTTAACTTGTTATGCGAAATCTCTCCCAATTATGGTCCCGACCAGTTAACTCGTCGACAGAATTAAATAATTACTCTCGTAAAGTCTGTTACACTGCGAGAATGCGTAAAATAAAATAAAATCTGTCTCTTAAATAACCTCTTAATTGAACAAAATACCCGCCAAAATTTAATAATAAACTACGAAGTTTCCCGTATAAGACTCATCGATTGGTTTGACGGAAAGTTACAGAAAATCGCGTTTCTCTTCGTGGTGGCACGTTGCGTTGTTTGTCACCCGTCGTTTCTGAACACGAGAAAATATACGTGTATCGTGGAAAGAACATGTTCACCATCTATACGGCTTCACTGATTTTGCTTTTCCTGCCAGTCGGGATATCTGGTGCATGTTTGTATGCGTGTACCTTGTCAACAGCGCTTTACGTGATGCGCATCTAACTCACCTCCTTGGTCCCCCTTCATCACTTTGACCCGTCAACTTGCAGTCTACAGGAAAGTAAAACCGAAAGTCTTCGGATCTCCGAGAAGATGCTCGGCGAGATTCATTCCGAAGGCTGTGTAAAACTGAGGGAAACAGGGGGGAAAAGAAGCAAAGGGAACGGTAAAAGGGTAAAGAGTGTCCCGACCGCAGTGTCTGTTGTAATTAACTCCAGGCAGCTTTTCAAAAGTTCTACTGGAGACTCTTCGATTCGAAACGGACATTAAGTTCCATAAAGAAACCAGACGATTTTTGTTTTCCCACTAATTGGCTCGAAAGTGGAACACGAATAAATAGTTGGCTTTGACGGACACGCATTTTAATTAAGAAAGTTCTATCTGCTCGAAGAACATCGGTAGAGGACGTACAAAAGTCTTTAAAAAAAGCGCCTTAGAAATATAATTATGGAATAAGTTTGGGGAAATACATTTTTACTTTTTTGTTTCGACTTACGATGCACCGCATTAAGATGCACCGTACTAAGTTTCACCGTAATAATAGTTTTCGTGTTCACTTTAAGTGAGCTGACGACCTCGCTTTGAGTTTATAACTCGCTGCTGGATGTATCAAAGAATAAAATGAAACTTGAGATTTCGATGTTATGGAACATATCGATATTCGGTAAGAGTAGTGATTCAACGTGCTAAGACTACTAGTTTTGTATATCTTTGAGGTATTAATGATAACGACAAAAATTGTTTAAATGAGAGGTGAAACTGAGTTCGTGTCCATTAATTCAGGATTAATGGAGCAAATGTTCTAAAACAAGGAGAACGGCAACGAGTTATATTAAACTGACTAAATGGAACACTTCAATATAAATGTAACTATGATATAATTACATTTCATTAACGTCTCACAGTACTTCTTCAATGTAGAGTGCAATCAAAAGAGGAAAATACCTGTGAAATACAATAGCTTTCTAAACATTCTTCCAACAGAACTTTATCAAGAATAAAGGTCTTGACTCGGGCCAAGTACAAGAGTTCCCGACTGGTAGATCTGAACTACTCTTTTCCGGAAGAATTAGATCGAGGTTTTCGGGGTATTCAAACGGCATTAAATCCGCATATTTCCCCCAAACTATGGTGATATTCTTGTAGGGGACGTCCACCCGAGTAATTTAAGCCTAACTACGAGAAGATTTGAGATAGCGATCTGAAACTGGTACCATTGTTTTAGTTAGGAAATTCTACGCCAGATCAATATATAATAGTTGTACTTTTAGAAAATTTCATTTTTCGCAAAAATCTGAAGGGGGTAGGTCAGGATTTTTCGCGATTTTCGTAAATCGCTCGCCATTTCTACAATTATTTAGATATCAAAATAATTCTTTCACTGTCTTATTCGGCTTCGGATTCCGCGTCCAAAACGCCCCTGATCGTTTGAATAGCTCAAACATTGCGGAAATGGCAAGCGATTTCCGAAAATCGCAAAAAATCCTGACCTACCCCCTTCAGATTTTTGCGAAAAATGAAATTTTCGAAAAGTACAACTATTATATATTGATCTGGCGTAGAATTTCCTAACTAAAACAATGGTACCAGTTTCAGATCGCTATCTCAAAAATTAAGCGAATGCCGACTAAAAAACTGGTTGAATTCTACGATATTTCGCGATTTTCGTAATTTCTTCGTCATTTCCGCTAATTTTTAGACATCGACCTGAATCTTTTACTGTCTTATTCGGTTTCGATTTCTGTGTCTAAAACGTCTTGAATCATTTGAATAGCTCAAAAATTACGGAAATGACGGAGGAATTACGAAAATCGCGAAAATTCATCGTTTTAAAGCAGTTTTTCGTTCGGCATTCGCTCAATTTTTGAGATAGCGATCTGAAACTTGTACCATTGTTTTAGTTAGGAAATTCTACGCCAGATCAATGTATAATAGTTGTACTTTTCGAAAATTTAATTTTTCGCAAAAATCTGAAGGGGGTAGGTCAGGATTTTTCGCGATTTTCGTAAATCGCTCGCCATTTCTACAATTATTTAGATATCAAAATAATTCTTTCACTGTCTTATTCGGCTTCGGATTCCGCGTCCAAAACGCCCCTGATCGTTTGAATAGCTCAAACATTGCGGAAATGGCAAGCGATTTCCGAAAATCGCAAAAAATCCTGACCTACCCCCTTCAGATTTTTGCGAAAAATGAAATTTTCGAAAAGTACAACTATTATATATTGATCTGGCGTAGAATTTCCTAACTAAAACAATGGTACCAGTTTCAGATCGCTATCTCAAAAATTAAGCGAATGCCGACTAAAAAACTGGTTGAATTCTACGATATTTCGCGATTTTCGTAATTTCTTCGTCATTTCCGCTAATTTTTAGACATCGACCTGAATCTTTTACTGTCTTATTCGGTTTCGATTTCTGTGTCTAAAACGTCTTGAATCATTTGAATAGCTCAAAAATTACGGAAATGACGGAGGAATTACGAAAATCGCGAAAATTCATCGTTTTAAAGCAGTTTTTCGTTCGGCATTCGCTCAATTTTTGAGATAGCGATCTGAAACTTGTACCATTGTTTTAGTTAGGAAATTCTACGCCAGATCAATGTATAATAGTTGTACTTTTCGAAAATTTAATTTTTCGCAAAAATCTGAAGGGGGTAGGTCAGGATTTTTCGCGATTTTCGTAAATCGCTCGCCATTTCTACAATTATTTAGATATCAAAATAATTCTTTCACTGTCTTATTCGGCTTCGGATTCCGCGTCCAAAACGCCCAGGATCATTTTAATATCTCACAAATTGCGGAAATGGCAAGCGATTTACGAAAATCGCAAAAAATCCTGACCTACCCCCTTCAGATTTTTGCGAAAAATGAAATTTTCGAAAAGTACAACTATTATATATTGATCTGGCGTAGAATTTCCTAACTAAAACAATGGTACCAGTTTCAGATCGCTATCTCAAAAATTAAGCGAATGCCGACTAAAAAACTGGTTGAATTCTACGATATTTCGCGATTTTCGTAATTTCTTCGTCATTTCCGCTAATTTTTAGACATCGACCTGAATCTTTTACTGTCTTATTCGGTTTCGATTTCTGTGTCTAAAACGTCTTGAATCATTTGAATAGCTCAAAAATTACGGAAATGACGGAGGAATTACGAAAATCGCGAAAATTCATCATTTTAAAGCAGTTTTTCGTTCGGCATTCGCTCAATTTTTGAGATAGCGATCTGAAACTTGTACCATTGTTTTAGTTAGGAAATTCTACGCCAGATCAATGTATAATAGTTGTACTTTTCGAAAATTTAATTTTTCGCAAAAATCTGAAGGGGGTAGGTCAGGATTTTTCGCGATTTTCGTAAATCGCTCGCCATTTCTACAATTATTTAGATATCAAAATAATTCTTTCACTGTCTTATTCGGCTTCGGATTCCGCGTCCAAAACGCCCAGGATCATTTTAATATCTCACAAATTGCGGAAATGGCAAGCGATTTACGAAAATCGCAAAAAATCCTGACCTACCCCCTTCAGATTTTTGCGAAAAATGAAATTTTCGAAAAGTACAACTATTATATATTGATCTGGCGTAGAATTTCCTAACTAAAACAATGGTACAAGTTTCAGACGGCTATCTCAAAAATTGAGCGAATGCCGTTCAAAAAACCGCCTGAATTTGAGGATTTTTCACGATTTTCGTAATTTGCTCGCCATTGAGCTTGATGTTAAAAACGTAACGTAACAAACATTTCTAATTTAATATGTTAACAATCTGGATGTGTGTGAGAGGAATCGTAAAGCAATTGTTAAGGTGCACAATATAATTAACCACAGAACAAGATTTAACCAAGCTAATAAAACGATCATGTAATTTGTTAACTCGAGATAACCGATTTCATTCACCCTATGAATACACATCACGCTTTTCTTAGCACATCTCCAGAATTATCGACATTCGAGATTCCTGTAATTCCACGTCCAAATCTTTGCTCTGAGTTTGCTTCGGTAAAATAAACTAGCCGCGAGAAATGGTTGCCAACTGGTATCCGGTTAGTTATGCGGTATCCAAGGCACGAACCGGAACCACTGACGGAAGAATCAACGTATGCGTGTAGCTTTCATATGCATTTAACGATCCCGGATAACGACGTGCAACGTATGTATCGTGAAATCTGGTAAAGGGAATTCTTATCGCGAGCATCGCACATATGGGACACGGTGTCTCAAAATATTCCAGACATTCGGCATCGATTTCGAATTTACGACAAGAACGGGGAAAATAATATCGAATACCCCGTCGATAGAATTTGAGGGCTGTCTTTTCGCGAACGAACCAGTCCAGAAACGACTTAAGTAACTAGACGAACTGTATCGTTCACCGACTCTGCAACTATTCGAGGGAAGCAGGAAACTTTCGAATAGGCAGACACCGAAAATTGCCTTCATCGGTGTAATAAAGGGAAAGAAGCTCCTACGTTGCAGTGCATTAACATTCGCCCTGGCATCTGCTTACCGGATGCGAGTTTTAAAGTCCATTTTAGAAATGCGTTCGTGTGTACGTAGACGGGTATGGATACACATGCCACGTATGGATGTTTGTGTGTGCATTGTGCTTTACGTTGCCGCAATAAGAAGTCACGAAGTTTTACCATTAGGTTCGAGAGCTGCTATCAGGACACTTAACGTATTAACAGCCGCTTTATAGTGGATGCTTTTTATGTATTTCGTCATGTGTTTAAACTGCGAAATAGAATCATATGTGTTGGTAGTGAATTTTGATAATTAGAGCAATTTTGGGAGTTAATTCCGGAATTATTATACATTTCAGGTATATGTATATCGGTCTCTAATATTTCATCAAATTCCTAATTACAGCGTATTTGTTAGAGAATATTAACAGAATACCATTACATCAATGAAATCAGCAAATAATAGTAGACGATTTTAGAGATTTAATTCTAAATGTATTGTGAAAACTATTATGTTCAGTATGTTTGAGGGATCCAACGGGGAACTAAACAATGATAAATAATCTGGCTTATTCGAGGTTTCTGTAAATCACATTTTGGATGACGAAATGAAGCAATGTTTTTCTACTTTAGAATTAAACCCTGATATTCATAATTATATTTGAAATTTATTTCATAGCGATATTGTAAAGCAAGTGGATAATCTGGGTTACACCTCATTATTTTATCATTAATTACTCAAATTATCTCTTTCCTTTAGGGTTCCTAAAACTGCCTTTAAAAATATATGTATATAATATTTTCATCACCAATTTTTCCTATTTTTATCTCCAAATATATTAATCTGGCATTGGACAGGACTCCGAATAGTATAACAACATTTACATTTTGGGGAAGGGTTATCTATAACATCGAACTTATGGTTTTGATAGTATTATTCTGAAATCAGTAGATCAGTTTAAACTTCACCTATGGCTGATCCAATAGTTGGTCATACTACTTGAATACGAGTCACAGTGTGGTAACAAGCATATGTTTTCGTTCTCCCATTCTAACAATAAGTTCAAAACTTTCTAATACACAACTACTGACTTCCTATTTCTAATGCTGCATCGACTGAAATCTCAAAAACGAAAAATGAATATTATATTTATCAATGCCAAATTCAGAAAACGTGTGTACAACTATACACATCTTCCTGAGCAAATGAACTCGTTTCTGATTTGCTTTTGTACGACGACTACGATATTAAAAATTCTCGTTATCGCAAAACGTATTCAGAATTGCGAATCTCAGCCACAACCGACTTCCGACAACTTTGACCGTGGAGGGGGAACAGGGGAAGGGGATAGTTCTTTTCGATTCCGAGCTTTTAGAACGATTCGACGACATTGAAAAATATTGGCACACAGCGGAACATCGAGAGCAGATTTTTATTTTCGGGACAGACGGGCGGCCACGAACAATGCCACATCCTCCCTTGTCTTTGCCACCCCCCTGGTTTCCAGATGAAGGGTTCACGCCGAGATTTATTTCTTCCCTTGTAGACCGCGTGAAAACAGTCGGACTTACCGATACCTGACGGCGAACGGAACAGGAAACTTTGACGGAAGTTTTTCACCCCTCCCGAACTCCTTTCCATCGCTTTCTTCGCGTTCTGTTCGCGCACATTGTCTACAGATATTAAGCACAAAAACGTCGCGTAAACGCTATAAATCCTGCGCGTGTTTTACGCGAATCGGTTATTGTCGAAGAAGTAACGTGATAAATGTGTCTGTAGCACTGAAACCGGAATCATGTTTTTCTATGGGAACTACTTGCGTCTTTAGAATGGAGAGAAGTAAAATGTAATATATGTACTACCAACATTGTCCTTTGTAAACGGTAATTCACTTCGAATGTATGATAAAAACTACCGAGGGAAACTTCTATAGAAATACGTCACTATGCCATTGTATTTGCGGTGTGCATGAAGTTTTTAAATTATATGTAATTAAAAACTAAACAACGATTGAAACCTAATAACCGTTTATCGGAACACTGATACCACTTTGTTTCCTTACAGAGAAATTTGCGTCACGCGTCGCGATTAATAAATACGATAAAATGTTATTAAAAAATCTCTTCTGATGGCCACCATTGCATTGTTCGATATCATAAAGAAATGACAATACTGATATAAAAACAGCGGGGAATTTTCATTTAAAAGCGGCCGCCATTTCTACGGTAACAAATGTGAATTCTCACAAAGCAAGCCTCATTTTGCAGCTTTGTAAAGTTCATTGGGGGACGATATTATCTGCCATAAGGTAACGAAAACCATGCTCGCAGACAGCTCGAAAATTTTGCAGGTAAAGCACGTACATGAAATCAGTGGCTCGCAAGCTCCCCACGTCTCTTCGTATTCCTCTCAGTCACGGCAATAGAGGGTATCTCTAAATTCGCGGTTTTATCAACGAGCGTAATATTCGTGTATTTTCGCCGATGTCAAAGAGATTCCATAAGGAGTTACGCGGCATCAGAATCTCGTAGAACAGGTTGGTTATAAATTGTTTCGTGAAATCGACCGTACGTTAAATCGAACGAATCAAGCCGAAGCGGCTTATATCAAAGTACAATACTTATCTGTAGTATACGTCTGACATATATTGCGAAAATAATTCGTCGGAAAATATAACGTTCCTGCACTTTGATATTCGGGCAATAATAGTACAAAAAAACATGGCCATTGAACCAGAAAATTTATGGTTAATTTGTAACACTCACCGGACGACTTCGTTCGCAGTTTTCCACGTAGTTTTTACTGCATTCCTCACACAATTGCACACGCGTAACGGCACTGAGTTTAATAAGCTTTATTCTTTTCCTTTCTAACGACAAAGTTGATAGAACACTAATTAACGCGAAACAATTTAGTCAGTAACTAATATGGAACATTCGCGACGTATTGAAAACGTTCTCGAACTTTCGATGTCTCTTTGAGTGGCCCAGTGTTGCCAACATTTCCAAAATGGCGAAGTATGAAATATTCAAAACATTTTTATTCATTTCCATTTCACCTACCTCAGAATAGAAATATTTAATAAAGAACTTTCCACAGAAAAGTGGTTTCTTTAAATTTTTGATTTTAATACAGGCAAATTTAACCTCAATCTTACGGTATACGCGTAATATGTTATTACGTTTCTATATAACGGACAAGGAAATGTAAACGATCGCGGCGCCCGCATGGCGATAAAAGCTCCTCTTTACATTCTTTAGCGTTAAAAAGGAAAAGACCTCTAAAAAATTAAGCACGGCATAAAATTAACCTTCTTAACTAAAATCTTAATGCCGAAATCTACGAAACGACTCACCCGGGCAAACGACAAATAAACAAGCCGACATTCACGATGACCCTCAGAAACGAATACTGGTTATAACCGGTAGCATACGCGAACTAACTAGCAACAGCGACAGTGCCTCCTGTGAGCACTGTGTCAACTAATTAATAGAAGAAAGAAATCACGTGATCAGTGCCATGTTTTCTTCGGTGCGTGTTTGTCTCGTGTTTCTTGAATTCGTTATGAAGAAAAAGTGTTCGAAAGATGCCTGCACAGACCCGTTCGGCTGCTTTTTAAAGGTTTGTACAACTACTTCTTAAATCTAATGATATTTTTGGTAAATTTTCTTCTTTCTTAAACGTAAATCCGAACTGTAAAGATTCAGCGTACGCCGACCGTTGAATGGCAAATTCAAACGCGTACTTCCATTTTGAATTCAGAATATTTTATTTGCCAAATTGTTAAAAATTTATCGAATGTTTTAAGAATAATTGTTCGGCAATTCGGATATTGCGAATGGTAAATACGTAAGATACGCTGGTAAATTTGTTTCTGTCGGAACTGAATGTTTTATTGCAGGTTAACGTATTTTCGTTTTTACATGAGAAACCTTAACGTTTACACCGTTTACGTAAATATTCACCGACACGACGTGTCTAATTTCCACACACCTTTTAGGGAATTTTCTCGATCTAGTTAGCCGTTATCAAATAAGGTAAAAGGGGCAAGATTTAAAGAGGTCAAAGAACTTTAGACGTATATTTCGGTTTACATTTACGTTAATCATAAATAAACATGGGGTCTGATGATATTTCGTTCCATTAAATTTGCCGTTGCAAATAACGTTTTAAAATGAAATCTATGTCTTCTCGTTTCGTTTACGCAAAGAGAACTTAACGACGTTCTTCGGTAGAAATGTACAGAATATTTTTTGCGATGCACTTTTGAAATGTATGATTCAGGCATAATACGTAAAGCCAAATAAAAGTAATCATGCACGTAACTATCAAGATAATCAAATGATCTTCACAATCCAATTAAAATTTGATTTGGGTTGATTACAATCTATTGTACTTTAAATTACCAAATAATATGTCAACTCTCATTATAATTGTCACTGCTAATTAAGGTCTCCGTTTCAGTCATTAATTAATTTACATCACGTCTATAGAATACCCTTCATTTTCGTTCATGTCAGTACATATTACGGTTTCTTAAAAAGTATTACTAAACAACTAATGAAATTTACATAAATTTCATTCCACTCCACATAAACTTGTGCGACAACATACAATAAATGTATGTACCAATGTATGCTTTTCATTATATCTTTTCGTCGAATTTCTATTTCGTTTTCGTAAACGTTTTATGGGAGGAATAGATTTTCGTAACGTGTCTTAATTCTCATTCAACATTTCGAGTATCGCTGCTTCGGATCGATATTCCTGACCTAGCCATGGTGCATAAATAATCCGTTGCACGTCGGAGCACGTATACATATGTATACAAGGTAGGATATCGGAGAGAGGAAGAGCAATCACTGCCCGACAATAAACTTTTATGGCAGTCGTGAAAAAAAAGGCAGGGAGGAAAGTTAAAATAACGTCTGATGTATGTATTGTACTTATCGCTGCTGGTATGGTTCGACGATTACGTCTATACGTGTATGAAACGGCTATAAGAAAATCGCTTTATTGATACCAAGGTATAGAGTTACGAGATAAAGGTTAAGATAATGACAAACCGGAGTTGTCATAACGATTAAGTCAATTTTGTTCTGTGTGCAGATTATCAATTTCTCCAGAGGTTGCTATTAGCCTTTTGTTCTACCGTGGTGTTTTGATTTGTGTTTCAAACGTACACATCTTTTTATCCGAGGTACAATGTGTTCACAATAAATCTCTCTGAAAACTGATTCCACGCTATACGAATTCTATTTCAACATACGCAACTGAAAATGTTTGAATAAGGCGAGAAGCTTTATATATAACTTCTGAATAATATCACACACTCGACGGGAAATGAACGTCGAGTTTTACTTATTTTCGGAAACATTATTGCGGCAGAATTTGAAACCTGAATCTCCACAACTAACAGTAACACATATTGGAATTCTGTACTACAAGCGGAGTACGATTTCCATGCAAATTATATTTTTAACTTCATTGCTCTACTAAAAAATGAAAATTTAATAATGTTACTTTACGTCTATTACCCTACTCACACCACAATGCTCATGTTTGAACGACTTCTAACTAATACTCTTTCAATCTGTTTGGCTTACTTTCGCATAGTTTTATATTCTTCCACAATTTACAGAAAAACATAAATATTTCTCGTATTTATTAAATTTATCTAACCAATTGAAAATCAATTTTAACAATCTCGAACGATCATTTCAAGTGAGTGGTATAATTGATGTGATAGTTGACGACAGGAAAAAAGTCGTCGCCGACGATAATTCTACACGAATGGCAATCTTTATCCCTGGTTCCCCAGAAACAGGACGTTCCGTCTTAGGAGCCTTTCAAGGATCAAGGGGATAAGTCACGACACATATCTTTCAGTAGGAAGAGAGTATCAAGCACATTTACTGCCACAGACTTCCTCTTGATCCATTCGATCGATCTTGTTCTTAATACACGGAACAGTTTCTTGAAAAGTTTCTAATGTTTAAAATCGACATCATTGAAAGAATATATTTTTCTAAAGTATTATGAACAAATGATTCTTCATGTTGGTTTCAATATTTTTTTGGGGGAAACAGTCAAAATTATCAGTTTTACAGGTTTTTGTTGTAATTAGAGATAACAAGGTAATGTTATCGTAAATTTTATTGTTTTCACGTGTAAAGATTTCGGAGGGTTATGGCTATAATTTCGACGGATCCGTCAAAGATTCCTGCTGACAATGACGAAAGTAAATTTAATGGACTTTCCCAAACTTCAATTTAACGTTTTTAAAATAAAGAATCTGATCCCAGAAATTTTGTCGACTGTTAAAGCTGATGCGCCATTCGTATTCAAACAGAAAGAACGGTAGAAAACAATTCCTATAATACGTATAATATTAGTGAAAGAATTAACGTTTTGTCCGGATATAAGCGCATTCTCGTCGGATGGAATAAATGAAAATAAAATTATGAGTTCATTCTATAAAATTTCATCTGAATCGGACAAATTTTAATTTGTTTCAAAACGAAATGTATAATACGGACGGAACAGCGATTTTTCATACATGACTGATCAAAATCAATTATAACTTTGTAGAACTCTGTTCGACGGACAGTTACGTAAAACTTGATAATAATTCGAAATATAAAATGAAAAACATTAGACGAGGCAAATAACTGCAGAGGAAAATACTAGCGTGACCGTGATATCTTTACCATGGAGGGCATATGTAAATGTACAATAAGAGTTAAGTAAAGTATCGTCCAGGAAGCTTACTGTGCGAAAATTCTACGGCTTTTGCAGATTTCCCATGGGAAACCTTGATAACGTTTTCGGAAGTTTAACGTCGTGGCATAAGTCTCAACACTTGAGTAAAGAGAAAGTACCCAAGACATCCTTAAAAATTTAACGACAGATCAATGCCGAAATATAAGATTTTATATAAGATTTTAAACACACTTTTTGGTATTTATCGTAAATACGGAAATTCATTTGAAATTCAGTGAGGCGATATAATATCGGCGAACAGACTAAAAATATTCGCATACACGAACTGTTTGAGTGTATTAGCAACATATCGGGACCAAAACATTTTTTGGATTACAAACTTTATATTTTATTTTCATTTTACCAAGATTTTCAAAGTATTCTCTATAGATTGGGGGAAGTAACACAAGGTAATTCGTCCGTGTATTGTTTCCTCTCCTCAATAAGTCTGCTACCATTTTATTTTCCGAATACGAGTACGTAATATTGGATTATGGAATATTGTTTGTCGATAAACATATTTGTCTCCGTTCGAACAGTTAATAAATTTATATCGATAGCATTCGAACGATGTTTCGATCAACTTAACCGTAGGTCTGTCATAAAAGATATAGCGCATTCTGGTTTCAACGATCATTTACAGTCGGCGTCACATAAAATGTAACAACCATAAAATTTCAATACACCGAATCGTTTTACCGTTTTCTATATACGCTTTCAAGAGCATCAAAGGAGTCGTAAAGTCTCGATGGTAATGAAAATCATATCATCTTTAGAATATGACACCATATTTATGTAGCATATACAACGCGTGTTTATTTATTAAGTAACAAACTGCCTTAGCTCCCATTTCACCGTATTATGTACGATTAATTTAAAATTTGTCTCTTAACACACTATCATCTTCAACTTTTATGTAGATACATGCCTCATTGTTTCTTAGTAAAACTATTTTCTAACCTTTGCGATCCGCTCTGTTAACAACCATTATTCTCAACATAATTAATCCAAATATCCCAACAACCATTATAAATTCAATCCGATCGATCGAACCATCGGTTTTTGGTCCGCCAAGCGAGCTCGAGTGTCCGACTCGCGTCATAAACGATAAAACGTGTTATCATTCGAGAGTAACGATATCGTCGTAACGGATACGTATCGAAACTCGAGACGAAGCTTCACGGTGTTACGGGTCTTCCTGGACTTCCGGATTGCGGGACATGCGTTACGAAGAGTCTGCACGGTCCGAGGGACAGCCACGGTTGTTAGGGAAACGAAGGGCGCGATTCCATGGGCTCCGGAGTCCGCCGGTGATATTTGATGTACGGGGTCGTGCCTATACGGGTGCCATATTTCTGCCGACTTTGCGAACCGTTTTAGTTTTTCGTGCTAGTTGGACGGCTTCCAGTAGCCAGCCGCTGGGGGGGAACACACCGCCGTTAAAATATACTCGCCTCAATATGTGTGAAAACGTACGGCTGGTCCGTATGTTACTACACGCTCACCTAAGGACGACCGTGTACACAGGTGTGCGCAAAGTCGAGCACGCACACCGCGACACACGTGTTTGTCCACGTACAGAGCCGGTTGCGAAACGTGGCCAGCAACTTCGTGCCAAAATTTCACCGTCCCTTCTCGCCCTACGACGCCCTCTACCTTACCAAACACTTTTGCCCCGCTGGTGCTCCATATCGACTTCCTGCTCCGGTGATTTAAGACATCGCGTTCGCGGCTAACTTCATTTAGAACCGTCGACCACTCGCAGATGTCTCGCGAACTTTCTTAATGTCCCCGACACGTTTCCCCCTTTTTTTTATTCTGTTCTCCCGCGAATCCTTGGAATTCATTGAATGAGAAATGTGCTGAAGTGCCACGCGGTAATTCGTTTTTTTTTCCCACCTTTTCCGAGGGTGAAGAATCGAGCCGGGTTCTCGCGGGATATATCATTTTCACGGGATACCGAACCATTTCGCATGGAAATTCATTACAATGGTTAATATTTTGCTGGTTTCTTCTCTAGATTTTACTTTTGTTCTTTCACCGTAATTAGTAATATATGTTACTGTGTATCACGTAAATAATTAACACAGTCTCATATTACACACTATGTGTGCAACGTTGTAAATGTTTCTAAGCTTTTAAAAATTGATTCACCCAATTCACCATATCATCGGTCATAACAGAAAAAGCTCGTATGCAAATAACAACGACATAATCCGAAATTTTACCGTTTCCCTTCATTTACCGCGCTCCCGTCTAATCTGCATATCACATCAGCATCGAATAATCCGCGCGTCTGTTGCAGTTGTATACCGGTACAATTGCCATGCATTTCTCGATAATCCCCTCGCATCATTCTTTCGCAACGGGTGCGCAAGCTTATCACTCCCTAATAACGCCGAGTCTATTATCATCGGCTTTCCTCACGGAGTTACAACCGAGTTTCCTTCGGTTTTCTCGTGTTTCGCGGCAGTTACCGGTGCGGCCCGCTTCCGCAACATGCCTCGAGTAATCGTCCTGCGCGGCTCGTTTTTCTCGGCTCGAAGCCATCGATCCAGCTGGTCCCCTTGTCAAGATAGCGCATCGCCGATGAGGATGCACTCCATACGAGCGGTGACAACCTTCGACTGCAATACGTACTTGTTACGGAATTTCTGAAATATCACGGGCTGTCTGCGTGAACGTTTTCATATTGCTCTTTTCGTGGATTCTTTCGCATACTTCACGGTTTGCCCGGGGAAATTGTGTCGCGTGTTTCGGGTTGAATTTTCAGGAAGATGAATTGAAGTATTTGCCCAGATGGTGTGCGTTTTGAGGGTTTGCAGTTGGTCGAAGAAATTTTTAGTGAGAGACATTTTTGCGTGGAATATATCTTTTTTGGACGCATTAATATATAGGGGGTAGTTAGGAGAACTATTTATCTTTCTTTAGCTCGTTTTCTTTGAATTTAATATACGAAGTGGCCCTTCCTGGATCGCGATATTTGTAAGTCGGAACGAAGCAGATATTATTCATAACGTGTAAGAAGTTACAGAGAGTGCAGACACAAATTTCTGTAGTTTATCTTCGGTCGGTGGAGAATGATGTTTTACTGGGAGTATTGGGATAGTTAAGTTAAAATCATTTATAAATAATGTAATTAAATCTAAATATTTACGCGAATGGAGTAAATACTCAGTTACTGTAATTGAGTGGCTGAGAAATAATTGAAATTTCTTTGATTGGTAAGCTTACTTGCCGTATGAAATGCTTATTTATAGTGTGCACACGTTATCTTTAATAATCCGTCGGTGTCCCTTTTATAATTTATCTTAGCGATTCTCCAAGATTTAAAGTCCTTTGAAACTATGCGGTAAAACTGATTCCAACCTGACCATGTTAAACTATTCTATTAATAGAACGATTTAAATACTTTCAGTGTCTCACGACGATTATAGTAGACTTTCTATCAGTTTTTTAAAAAATTGTCTGCCTCACCTTTGTTTTTCTTTCATAGACAAAGCTATAATTACAAAAAAATACTTTATGGCACTTGCCCAACTCGTCCCGATATACGCTAAAAAAAAGGCACATAAAAAACCCATAAAGTTTCGTCTATAAGACATCAAAAGTGACCTTGGAAACTTTAGAAACAAATAACTTCTAACATGAACACTCATCCCAGTCGTTTTTGCGAGGCACATTATACGATAAAACAATATTCATCGCTCCGCTAATGGAATAATTTCACTCGATCGCATTCCGCGCTCCGTTACGTATATCACTTCGTACACAATTCGCGACTAATACACCGTGCCACCTTATCTCGGCAAAGGGGTGCCAAAGTGGCAAAGCGGAACAGACCGATGAGAATTTTCGTACGGACAGCCGCAGGAATTCGTCGAGTCGATGGCTGAGCGATAGTTGTAAGTTCGGCTCATCAAAAGCTCGACGAAGTAACGGTGCGCTTTCCCGACCCGGTTTCCAGGATACCTGGAAGCGGAAGGAGCCCCGACGATCACCGCAACCCCTAACTTTGCGCGCGTAAGCCGCGAGGATATTTGGTCGTTACACTGCCGGAGTCGCCTCATGAATTTTACATGGAGGCGACGAGCCATTATCAAATTCCGATAGACAATTGAGGTTCTCTGAGAGACTGAAGCGAGAGACGCCTGCCGGAGAATGGTGGGGGGGATGGTAGCAAACGTTCGGATACGTGCCACGTGCAAGGATGCCACTGTGTGTGGATTCAGGTCACCGGCTCCGCAAGTTTAAGGCTAGAAGCTTCGAACCCTCGCACCCCGGAAATCGACGTTAGGTGGTACGCCGAAGTAACGTGTACCGGCTCGATAATAGATGCAGCCTGCATCCAGCTGGGCCCGATGCCTGCAAACCAATCGTCTGCGGTGAAATTTCTGTTTTCGCGACGCGCCAACGGGAAACGCGAATATGGCCTTCAATGGGATGGGTACCGGCGTCGGAAGTATAGTAAAGTTTGCGTGTTTTATTTCGGTGGCTCGGATTGATAGTGGAATTATGGCAGGAAGGGGGGTAGCTGGTGAAAATGGCGATGGTTTCGTGGAATTGGAATTCTGACTCGTTTTTGGAGTGATGTTCGTGTTTTATGTTTGCTTGAATAACATTTCGAAGTGAGGCAACGATTAGTTTAGCGAGTCACGTATTCGTTTGAAAGATCGTAGGGAAGAAAAAAATATACAAAGTCAGGTCTGTTAGGTTTGATAGTAGGGCCTGTTCGAGTTAAGGCAAATGTTTTGTTAGGAAAATCTATGTAACAATTAAAATCCCACGGAGACAGTACTGGTGGGGACTCGGTATAATTTAATAATTAGAATAAGCCAAATAATATGATACGAAGGTATATCGTACTTGGGGATTAAGTCTATTGCTACATTTACCCTCAGAATTCCGAAATATGAGACGCGAAATCCTACGAATGGACTCGCTGCGACCCACGATATATTTTCTGAATTACTTCTTATTTACATATCGTTCACTCCGAAACAAATATCAGTTTTACAATGCCGGTGCATGATTATTTAATGCGCGCGATTAACCTTTTAACGATTTTCCTCTGGATTATAAAATACTCACTGGGCATGTGAAAACAAACGTGAAAACACTTGCCATTATTCGTAAAATTGTAAAAACATTGGATATTTTCAATATATGCGATGATACAATATTAGTGGGATGTACATATTTGTATATGTAAACATTTATCGATATATAAATCATAAAACTGCACAAAAGTAAATATAATAACTTCAGGAAGTAACACCATAAATTAAAGTGAAGTCTTCGTAATATACATTTACGTATATTAAGGCATATGTAGTTAAACTGAAGTTTCGTTTACATATCGCAGTTGCGTAGATTTGGCTAAATTACACAAGTTAATATTTGTATATGTATAGTTATACCCTGTGACTCTAACCTACTTATGTAGTTCGTTCCGATTATTTTCTATAGAAATTAATAGTATCAACGTCGCGACACCGTCTCACCTTATAGATATACAATAGAAATGACTATTTGTAAAATATTTTAATAAGTCTGACACAGAATGCAAATAGTAACAATGTTATATCTATGTTGCTTTTCTTGAAGTTCTAAAAATATTTGACACGATATCGGCATTTCCCAAGATTTCGACTGCCAATTTGCTTCTCAAGCCAAAATATACGCGATAAGCATAGCTTGCTTTAAAATTACCACAAGATATCTCTACTTGAGATGGATGATCCTTCTTCGTAAAAGACAGTTTATTACTGGCTCATCGGATTAAAACTCATTTTTGCTCACAATCAGCGACGAAAGGGGTCTTTAGGAAAACCCAGCCGCAGAACCATAAAAGGGAGACACTTCTTCTGAACTCGTTTCTCCTTCGTACCTTATTTCTTTTCATCGCTTTTCACACTCCTTACGTCGTCGAAGTAATAAAAAATGTGACGCTACTGCATGTTTCACAAAATATGTACACATCTAATGCAGACAATAGTGCATGGGATATCAGTTCAGACAGTGAAAAAAATTATATTAGATTTTTGAAAAAGCTCTTTTTTCTCTACAATCTCACTTAATTCGAATGATAATAATTAAACTCTAATAGCATGATGCATGGTGACAAATATTTTTTGATACATCAGGAGAAAATTGTTGTGGCTGGAAATATGTATTTTTACATACTTTTCCTACGGTACAGTTTGAGATTTATTGCGACATCATAATATTCTGTACGGATCTGAAATACCGACATTTCCAGTATTTAGTGGTAGAGCCAGCCAAAAGTCACCGGAGCGACATTTAATGAATAAGTCAGCTGAGTAATGGTTGTAACCTCCTTCTACGGAAAAAGTTTTACGGCGGTGCAAGAGCAGAAATGCAATTGAACACGTTTGCAAGCGACGGAAATATAATACAAAAAAAATTGTTTAGAAATATTTGTTGAAGTAGTTCTAGTATAATAGGTATTCGTATTTCAAGACGAAGTATTCGAAGTGTGAGTACGTTTCCTTTCATTTCTATTAAATGTAGTAATGTTTTCTTTGAGATTTCCTAAATTTTTACGTTTATTTACGAAGAAATCTGTGTACGCGTATAGAAACTGAAATTTTCACATAAAAAATGAAACATTTCCAAAACCCATGACAATATAGGGGTGACACATTAAAATATGAATACGAATAAGTATAATTACCGCATTTCCAGGTTCGAATTTCGAATCTTCCTATAAATGTCCATGATTGAAAGCACAGTGTACACTAACAGATAAATCTGTTTGGTATCTGGAATACCTACATACAATTTACAATCTAATTACGCAAAACAGCGGGTAAGCTTGCACGTATCCTAAGTTCCAGTGAACTTAGATGTCATGATAGAATACTCAGAAAATTAAATGCAAAACTGCATTCACCATAACTTCACTACATAAGTATCCCCACTTAATGCATCATCAAAAAATCCGTTTTTCTACACTCTTTCGCAAACCATCCCTATCCCTAAAGAAACAGATACCATCCCTATCATTGCTCCCACGGAAAAACATTCGTGAAACCATTACCGTACCTCCAAAAATCAGTTGCAAAACCGATCACGTGGCAGGTGAAATTGGGCCCCGTGAAAAATAGTAGCCGGGTATCGGAAGATGCGAGGAAAATTGCGCCCCGCTAGACACGGGGGCCAGTGTGTTAGTAAGGTGGAGATAGCAGGAATACTAATGTGCGAAGCAGCGAACGCCCCGCAGAACATCGGTCTCTAAGATGCGAACGAGACGTGGGCCAGGCATTCGAGACACGTAGAGGGCGAGGCAATAGTTCGCCGGCAACGAAACGAGGAATTTGGCCGGTTTGCAAGACGTCTCGTGCCAACGCGCGTTCTTCTTCCGCCCCGGAGCTATATGCCGGCGATTTCATCCTTTGATCGCTCACCTGTGGATCGCTCGGTAGATTCAACGGACCACAGACTCCGGTGCGGGCGATCGAATAAATTACAACAGGTAGCTATCCGCGATGCGATATTGCGAGACATTACGTGAACGGTTGACTTTGTAGGCTGACCGCATTGCGTTCCGATCGATCCGGGGCTTAAGAGTTTGACTTTTCCGGCAAACGCCAGGGATTACGTATTTTAGGATGAATTGTGTGGTAAAAGATCATTGGGGATGAAATATTTATATTTGATAATAGCATTGCGTGAGTTTTAAATGAATTAAGTTATTAAACAATGGAAAATGTTGATGGTGACATTTTTAAGAACATTTGAAGATTTTACTCTAAATAAAATGACATACTTGAAGATATTTGTATCATTAATTCGACACATTTTGCTGAATAGATAGCGTTCGTTGAATACATATATTCTTTATAAGCACACAAAGGGACATGGTTGTGTGTTGTCGATCAAATGAAATTCTTCTAAATAAAAACTCAGTTCGATTGTAAAGTCCATGGTTTTCTTTTTTTAAGTGCAACAGGTATGAATATAAGTGAAAAAAAACATTCGCGAGATGTTCCTTTGGATAGCCGTTCTCTAAATTTCTCGGTGCAACAGGTTGACTAAAAATATTTGTTTCACAACATTCAAAGTTTATTACTTTTAATGTTACTTGTAATGGCTGACGAGTCTTTATCCACGGTCCAAACATTTGGAATATTCGTCGTAATACATTGATAGATACCAGATCGTTTTGAAGTTTCCTTTGGAGAGCGAAATATATTATTAGAAACGTTGAACAACAAACATTACACAATTCACATTCATTCGATAAGTTTTCAAGGGTAAGCTATGCCGAAGCTTGTTTGTTTTGTATACGCAAGCCGTTAAATACACACGTTTGTAATTCAATTATCGCGTCATCGAGACTCAGTCTCGTTATCTGCATAGATTTCCGTCTAAATTAGGTCAATAATATACTAGTAATTGGACTACCGCATATGAATATTACTTGTAATTAGATTATCACGTACAGACACATAGACGGAAAACGGAAATATCAGTTTATTGGTCCCATCGATGTATCTGTGCGTCATAAAATATACAATTAAGTATAGTTAGACGTAAATCAAACTTGGTTCGTCTATAAAGATAGCGTTTTACGTAAATACGACGGGACTTGTTGAGAAAAATAGAAATAGTAAATAAATAGGTAGAAACGCAACAGCATAATCTGTCTAAATTTAACGTGCATGTAGCAGCTCTGATGAGCTTAAAACAAAATACATTTTAAAGTTCAATTTTATTTTAGTTGGATATTTTGGGGAACTTGAACTTTCGACACGTGTATTCATAATTACAAGTATTCCGAGATTTAACCGTATTGCACTGTAGAACCGGTTACTTAATTGTGAAATGTGATTGTTGACGGTTATCGTTATTTGCCCATATCCTCGTATTACGACAGAAGAGTAAAAAGACAAATGGACTAAAAAAAGAATGCGAGGAGACAATTAGTCCATGTTCATTCATTGATGATTCACGCTTCTGCCATTTCACGTCCTCTCGGAATAAGATTCTTTCTGTTACATGTATCGTATAAAGCGTCGCTAATATATGCTGTGGAACATATATGTCGTCAGTGTACATCACCTGATCGAAAATTACGTTACTGCACCGGTGTAAGCAATACGGGATCTATTTGCATCACGTTTCACACGTTGAGCGGTGATGCAATTAGCGCTTCATCGAGGCGTCATAATCCATTGTACAGAGACTATTCAACTCGAGTCTAAGCGAAATCAAATGTAGGACGTTCCATTACGCTTCACTGATAAAATCGTGGTGACGAATAAGCGGCAAACGCGTTCAATTTTAAATTGAGTAGATTATCGGTGTCAAAGTGTATTTAAACGATACTGTCTCACAATGCAGTCGATGAAAGTACTTAACTTCATTATTTTTTATCGAACTACCACGCAAATGGAATTCAAAGCATGAAATTAGAGTTCCGTAAAAGCGTCATATTGCTCTCGAAGGGATGGCGAAAATTGACTGCGTAATAAACGGGCCGGATTTACGTGCAGTTGGTGTATTAAAGTACGAAACAAATTTCAATTTTAAGTAGTACAGATAAACGACAACGATGACATTCAAGGAGAATGTAAATTTGTAATGTATACTTAGTTTGGTAACTTCAATTTATCATATTAATAAAACCTTCTTTCATGTAGATTAACAAATGATGAGAATTACATATAAATAATTCCATACGGTTAATTGTTCATTTATAAACACTTACTTACTCTTGCTATCGAAATATTTAATGGTGCCTCAACATTTTCGCATAAAATTTTCAAAACTCGATATTTACAATTAATGTCAATGCAAATGTGTTATCTATACACAGATCGTATGTTTGTATGATCATCGAATTTCCCTGAAAATTTCCGCTATAATCTATGACCCCTATAGTCACGTATGACAAATGGCAAATGCTCTGACCATCGTTTCAGGCGTAACAAACATGATAGCCTACTCACAGGGCAGACAGGAAAGCCTTGTTGCATAAGTGCAAATACCACAAAGTGCATCCTTTATGACAACAAACAGTTAGTCGGTAATAAGATTACGTACGTCATCGAGGAATTACGATTCTCAGTGCGGTAACGGGTCAAGTCGAGATGGTATTATCCACGTCCCGAGGTGTGTGTTAGTGCGTGACGCTTGATAATGCTGTCAATTATGGCGAAGCTTTAGTCCATCGATCACTGACAGTCTTGCACGTTAAGGGCGTATGTCCCGCATGTAAACCGTATGATACGCATTATACAAATTTGCACACTTCGCCCGGGCTGATAATAATTTTATCGCTGTAATTATCAAACGTAATGGTAATGAGGATTGGTTATGCTACTTGCGCGGCAAGTATCGATGGGAATGTCTGATTATAATATGGCGGGGATAACTCAGACGTGTCAGGTGTGTATGTTAATCATATCCGAACCGATGCGACATTTACGTCGACGTTATAAGGAATTTTTAATGACGATGCATCGAACGGTTCGAGGATCATGCAAGTGCAAACAGATGATTAAAATGATTATCGAAGCGTTGCATGGGATAATGTATTTAGTTAATAACGTGTTTTCGATTACTTTAGATCGTGTACCATTGCTTGAATCAATTTGATAAATTTTATAGAAGTCCTTGCTCTTAATTTCAAATATAGCGGCCTTGATCGCACTATGTAAATTGAAGTGAATCCCATTCAAGTGCACGTCGAGTAATTATTATTCCATGAAATATTTAGGACGAACGTGATTGCTATAATGAAAGATAATCGTTGTAGAATATTAACTCTAATAGCATTTTCAATTGTGATTCTCATAATCTACACGCAGGTGTATTAAATTATGCTCCAGCATCCATGTCGCAATAGTTACTGAATTAGATCCCATTATTTCACTAAGTGCATTATCACTGGCCACCTTATCAACCTTATTAGTTAACATAAATCATGTATGAGCATATATGTATACATTTGATGCCACGTAGTTTAGTTTTCAAACGGGGGACAACTACAATATTTTTTTCTCTGTAATAGCCAAATGTTAGAAGACTGAATTTTTTTAATATACCAGGAATTGACATGAATATCGCACACTTTATTGCCAATTTACCTGACTATCAGTCAACTAACAAAAGCGTTTGAATCCGTTCCACGTACGCGAGTCGTTTTCTTAAGTAAATCGTCGAAAGCATCGCGCAGTGAAACTGTTCCATAAACATCCGCGTACACGTATTCCTGTATAAATCCTGCTCACAGATTCATACGCACGCGCGTGTGCAATCGTAACAACCGGCCTTTCCGGTATTATAAGATTTGCAAGAGTCAAAGTGCTGAAAAGGTAGCAGCAATTGCGCGATAAGAAAGCAAGTCGCGTGCGTGACTACGTACTGCAGCTCAGCCTGGCTTTAAACATTTTAGTGGCACACGTGATCGCTCGTATCACGTTCCGAAAGCTTTAAGGTCGTCAATGAATGCCGTATTATAGGGAAAATAAAACGTGAATCACACACATGCGTGCGTGTCAACAATACTGACAGATGGTATTCTTGACGCTCACATCGCAAATCATAATATGTCATAATGCTACGACGCTAACGAATAGTAATCTTGAAATTTTGAAGAATCGACAAGCTGTTCACGTGAACTTCAAGTGTAACCTTTGTCACCAGCAATCGTATTTTATTTCTCAGTTCTAGATAGCTCGTGTATGGTTTCCTTTTTCACCTTTTCTGAAAAGGCAGTAGTGTAGACGGGACACGACTTCTCTGAGTTCCTGAGCTCGACTATTATTAATTCGCTTATGTAAACACAGTTTATGATACATTGCTTTCTCATACACAAAGCTGTTTTTGCCCTCGACAAAGTCTTTGGTTTCAACGCAACCATTTGTAATCTGAAGCTAGAACCTCCTGTCACGCACGGACGGATCTATCACTCAGAAATATTGTAGGATATACGAAACTTTGTTTACATGGAACTTGAGCGTGCCTCTTGTCGTCGTAAGTCTCAATCTTTCCCGGCAGCTGGTAGTTTAAAAACAATTTAAACGCGAGCAACTATGTCTCCGCTTTTGACTTTCCTTGACAGTCGCAGCAGCAGGTGACTTGGTAATTCTAAGCGATAATTCTATGACGAAAGAATCCACAAAAAGCATCGAAAATGCAAAGCTATGGGCCAAGTACAAGAGAATGTTACATTGGAATAGGTTGCTCATTGACATAAACTGCATTTTACACAGGATTTGAAATCAATCCAATGTGAGCAAGTACAAATTATTATAGAGCAACGACGCAATACTATCGCTAAGTAAATATATACAATTAACTAAATTTCCCAAAATATGGTGTCTTCTCATTTAATGACTAAATCTGTTTACTGCTCTATTAAATGTACTTGGTGGCCCGCTTTTCACGAAGGTTCGATGGTAAAAAATACCTTTAGTATCAACTCCCCTAAGCTTAAATAGTTGGGAATGTGCGACATTAAAAGAGAGTTGCTAAAACATAGTATAAAGTGGGCTTCTTACTGTTTAGAACGAAAGTCCTTTAAATATCTCACGTCGGTCCTTTTTAATTTATTTTAACATCAATTGTTGAAATACACTACAATATGTATATGTAATTTCCTCTCACACACATCCAGATTGTTAACATATTAAATTATAAATGTTTGTTACGTTATGCTTTTTGTGGATTCTTTCGTCATTTCCGCAAATTTTTAGATATCAATCTGATTCTTTCACTGTCTTATTCGGCTTCGGATTTCGCGTCGAAAACGTCTTGAATCATTTGAATAGCTCAGAAATTACGGAAGTGACGTAGGAATTACGAAAATCGCGAAAATTCATCAATTTAAAGCAGTTTTTCGTTCGGCATTTGGTCAATTTTTGAGATAGCGGTCTGAAACTTGTACCATTGTTTTAGTTAGGAAATTCTACGCCAGATCAACATATAATAGTTGTACTTTTCGAAAATTTTATTTTTCGCAAAAATCTGAAGGGGGTAGGTCAGGATTTTTTGCGATTTTCGTAAATCGCCTGCCATTTCCGTAATTCTTGAGTTATTAAAACGATCCGGGGCGTTTTGGACGTGGAATCCGAAGCCGAATAAGACAGTGAAAGAATTATTTTGATATCTAAAAAATTGTAGAAATGGCGAGCGATTTACGAAAATCGCAAAAAATCCTGACCTACCCCCTTCAGATTTTTACGAAAAATGAAATTTTCGAAAAGTACAACTATTATATGTTGATCTGGCATAGAATTTCCTAACTAAAACAATGGTGCCAGTTTCAGGTCGCTATCACATAAATTGTGCGAATGCCGAACGAAAAACTGCTTAAATTTGACGATTTTTCGCGATATTCGTAATTCCTTCGTCATTACCGGCATTTTTGAGATATCAAAATGACCCGGGACGTTTTGGAAGCGGAATCCGATGCCGAATAAGACAGTGAAAGAATCTAGTCGATATCAAAAAATTTGCGGGAATGACAAAGGAAATACGAAGGAGAAGGAGGAGAGGAAGAAGACAACGTTTCTTACAAAAACCTCGACTTTTTAGATCAAAATATCTCGCGATTGGCCTGATGGATCTTCTCGTAGTTAGGCTTAAATTACTCGGGTGGACGTTCCCTACAAGAATATCACCATAGTTTGGGGGAAATATGCGGATTTAATGCCGTTTGAATACCCCGAAAACCTCGATCTAATTCTTCCGGAAAAGAGTAGTTCAGGTCTACCAGTCGGGAACTCTTGTACTTGGCCCGAGTCAAGACCTTAACTCTTGATCCAACGAACTTTAATGAATATTTATTTCTGCTAATCAGCTGGTATTAGTAATTTCAAGTTTTTTATGGCTGCGAATATTTTAATGTGTGAAACGTATGTTGTAATTTAATAACGAATGTATCGTGTATTTGGAAACGGAATTTAAATGAAAAACAATCAGCCAATTCGTTCACGGTATTTCGTATGCGGTTGTATGTATGTGTAAGATTGGACGAAATAGAGTTAAAACGCGATATGGATTTATCGGCGCTCATATGATTATTTGTCGGTTTAATTAAAAAATAAATACATTTGTATGCATTTCTGATCGGAGTGTATAATTGGACGTGTTCGCCACGCGTAGATTGCATTGTGCGAATTCAGTTTTAATCAGGTTTGTAAAGAGTAAAAACATAACTACCATAATTCATGAAACGCGGGCGTGGAAATTAATGGAAAAAGTAAACAGCATGTAATTGGGGAATTTCGATAAAAATAATATGCATGTATAATATACAATGGAAAACGAGAATTGATCATATTCTTTTTGTGTCGTCATTTCGATGGTAGACGTTGCTAAGTATGCTACCACCTTAATCAATTCAAAGGCGATTGCATCAATTGATTGTCATAGTGAAATCATCATAATAATAACGTTAGATGAGACATATCAGTTTTCAGAATTTTCGTCGAATTTCCCTTGAATCATCGGTTCGTTACAGTATCAACGATTCCATCTCTTAAATAAAAATACAGACGTATTTTCCGCCTCGAGCTAATTAAAGCCCACCTAATTAATCGAATAATTTCCAAAAAAACAGCCGTTGCATCAAGTACAGATTTTCTTCCAATCGCACAGAATAAAAATACCAGTAATTGGAACACCGAGCGAAAAAGCAAAATTTACGAATTTATTTGCTAATTACGCCTCTCCTTCGCGGATTTGAACGTCAACATGTTTTCCGATTTTTCTTCTCCGAATTTAGCATTGTTCGCGCGAACACTTCCCTCGATTACATGAAACAAACATTTTTCTTGACACACGACGAAGTTCTTTCCTTCTGTAGAAAACTCCACCTGGAGTGGGGGGAGGGGGAGGAGAGCGAGTCGTTTGACGGTGTGTCAAGAATGAGAGAGCGCGATCACGATCCTTTCTTGCGAATGACTCTGGCGGCGTTCGTGGAATCACTTTTCAAATTGAATTGCAAAGGGCCGCCTCCTTCGCATCCATCGTTGAACACTGACACGTGTGGCCGTTTCCAGGTACCCGCCGATTGGTATCGAAAAATTGCACGGTCTCTATTCTACTCATGTCAGCCATAAACGCAATCCTTGAACCCTTATTTTCTTACGCTTTTTTTTTTCCCTCCACCACAACCCTCTCTTCGTTCAATCTACTTCCTCTGAGCCCATTATAGAAAACGGCGTCCTGGATTTGATTAGCGGGTATGTTCTCCCTACGTCGGATCGACGTTGGCTGATGTTTTATTGGAATTGAGGGGATTCAACGTAACGTCAGAGGTATTAGTGTGTGAGAATTGTTATAGACTTGCAAAAAAATGACAATCGAGAAATGGAGGAGGAATAAGTAGAAATATACCGTAAGAATATTAATAAATGTATTTAACAAATGTATAATAATGGAAGTATGGTGAGTGTAGGTGGAAAATGTACGAATAATGAAATGATAAGACATCGTTTTACAAAACACGTGAATTCTGTACGTTGATTTTATTGCAACATCAAAATTATCGTAATTCATGTAGACTTTAATCTGGTTTTATGAAATCTATCTCTTCTCATCTCTCGTATATCGAGAAGCTGGCAATGACGGACATTAATCAATGTCGATAGAAGGTCAATTACCCAGCGTGGATCGTTAATATCAACTTTAAACCAATTAAGTACTTACTTCGGAAATATAAAGGGAGATTGATAAAATCTATAAAGTATTTAAAAGCGTTACATGTAATAATATCCGCCCGTTTTAGAATATCTGTATATAAAAATATCGGTGTATACACAATAATGAAATGTGATGGAAGCTTTAGTGTAATTAATTGCTACTGATATCTACTTAAGGGAAATAATTATTCATTCCAATTTTAGTACGTCAACGAGTTCTTCATCAAAAGTGAAAAGTTAGATAATCAATACTTGTTTACCAACGAGCAGAAAAAAATCTCAACTTCCTCATTAAACTGTTCAAGATACAAAAAAAATAAGCACTCTTGTTTACGCGGGCATTGTTTATGGGAAATGCTACTAATCGCCGAACGAACTTATAATTTCCTTATTCCATCGCAATAAATTCGTTGAGATTTATCGAGGGTAATTCCCTCGAATTTAATTTAATTTGTCTAACATCACGGGGCATCGTAAAATAATTAGAATCATTTAACAATGCCGACGAAAGCACACGTTCAACATCCCGCTTGTTTCACATTATCAACAATTTAAGATCGATAAATCCTCGCGTGCGTCTGCAAGCATTTCAGAATTCCCCGGCATACCGTTTCCATCGGTACGATTTTTTCCAACGAATTTTCGTTAACATTAATTTTGCGTACGGTGAACCATTTTACGGATCATGTATCGTGAACCATTTTCACCCTTATCCGTCGAAAGCCTACTTATCGTCCAATAACCTGCCTGGTCGACCAAATGTTAGAAGGGTAAATTCTGGCCCATCCCGGTATCTGACCAGTACACACGCGCAGGAATGCGCTACGATTATGCGAGATTAATGCCACACATTTCCCTCTCTTGTAACCGACGACCCGGACGTTGTGTAATGTCTGCTCCGCAGACTCATGACAACCTTTGTTCTTCGGCACGACCAGTTTCGGCATACACAAATTGATTCCGACGGTGTAGATCGGGCAGTATAGAGCCACGATATTAAGGCTTCGAATGGAAGCCTCTGTTTTGCTTTACTCATCATAAAGACAAGTCGTTGGATTATATTAAAAAAAACTATTCGATTCGAAATATTAAATTTAGATTTTTGAGAATGGTGCTGAATTATATTTGAATGAACAAAAGTAGAGAATTTTCGTGGTCTTTAACCGAGCCCCAGTCGTAGATAAATGTGTAAAAAAAGAAATTATCTAAAACACTATAATATTAGAATCAATAATTACTCCCTAGAAGGGAATGAGTCTAAAGACCTCGGAGAAACGAATGTGAAATCGCATTTCCAATCCACAAAAAGCAACCATTTTAATTTTTACAAGAATACCCATTCCACTTAACTTTCTATCAACGAACACACCGACCGTAATTAATATATTTATTACAGCAGAAAATGTATAATGTACACAGCGTAGCTCCGAACGAAAAAAAATGCCTTTGTAAGTCCGCGTAGATAGATTCTGGGCTGCAGTTATAACGGGGCGTCGGTATAATTAGCCGGTAGCATGGGAACTTTCGCCGTGGAAATCTAATCTGGAGTGTGGCGCGAACCGTAGAAACAAAAACCACCAATTTAGTCGAAAACCGCTGAAAGAGCAGCTCGGTGTCCTGTTAAAGTAGACATATCCTTCCGGCGACCCGACTGCCGTTCTTCTCTTTCCTTTTGCTTGTTCGTCGCGGCCGCGAAAGAAACGCAAAAACGTACTACATATACTTTACGCGCTCGAAAAACTTGCAGCAACAACCCCGCGTGGAGAAACCGGCCGTGGAAATAATGAGGCAAAAGAAAGCGGAAGAGAGTGGGCTAGGCTCGCGACGTCTCTCAGTTCCCGTACAACCATCCACTGCTTTCCCCGTCTGCATTTATTGCTCTCTCAATTCCCTCTTCGTTCTCGCTTGGCGTTTCCTCGCTGCTTCTTCCCCTGTTCTTTTTAAATTAGCTTTCCCTCCAGCGCTTTGCGTCTTCCTTCTTCAATTTGATTACACGCTTGCTTTTAATTACATGTGTATGTACGTACGTGAAATACTTGTACCGCCGCTCCAGGGTAGACTTGTTTTGTCGAGGGAAAAAACAGTAGGTGGGCTTGTGAGTTTAATTATAGCTATATTTTCGAAACGCGATGTGGATCGCGCGAGTGATATTACGATTATCGCCGGATTGTCGTACTTGTTGACGCTTATAGATAAGCAGATATTTGTTCGTTTATGTATAGATGTGTATCGGAGATGCAGGGATGTAAGTGTAGTAATTTATATTGAATTCATTATTTGTCGACAGAGAATTTTATAGAAATTAGGTCACTGGAAACGTACTCAAATACTTTTTAAACCTTTTAAGAGAAAGTTCCAAAAATTACAACCAAAAACGAATTAGGTAAAGCATACAATAAGTATACAATATGGAGAATAGTTAACTACACGAAACTGAAGGTTTTCATTGTATAAAGTTACATCAGCATACTTGAGGAAGTTCATTGGTACTAAAACAATTTATTGAAGTCTACGAATGAAACTTTCAAAGAAGGGAATTTCTCGCGACCGATCCTGTTCTGGAACGTTACACTTAACCAAATCAAGATAGATTTGCAAGACAAGTTTCCTCCTATTTCGCTTTCAAAGATTTACAAGTCGATACATACACCCTTTCACTCACAATTCAGAGTTTTGACACTTTAAATGGACCACTAGTGATCCAGCCCGTTGCCAATGTGTTAAACACTCAAAATGTTCATATCCCCTCCGGTTTTTAATAGAAACATTCTATTTGAGAATTCTCATTCATAAAGCCTATTGCTTTAATAATGAATAAATGAAAATTCATTGTGTGTGAAGTGTTGAAAATTGGAATTCTCTTGTTTTTCGCGTGAAAAAAATTGTGGTGTATGTATTCATCGGGTACGAGGAACTATAGCATGTCCGACTGTTTACAGTATACAGATTTTACGGTAAAAAGTGATTGATTTGACATGCAATTAGCCGCACGTTTCAGATTCATGTTTACATACACAGAGTGACATTGTCACAGGCTTCCACAGAGATTTTGCTACCTGTGTGCTTTAAAACAATGTAATTTTCATGTTGTTTACACATTCTGTTGAAATGAAAAATACATTTCTGTATACAATATGCGATGGTATACACAATTTTTTTGTTAAAAATTAAAAACTACTACTTTGTGCAAATTCTCCACTTTCAGAACAATGCATATTGATGAGTACTGAACTTTTTAAGCCGTATTTTTATTTCAATTATACCAGTTTCATTCGTATGCGTTTAAATATGAAGTACTTTGATTTGGCATAATTCTTAAAATATATGTAATTGCAGAGTCATATGGTTTTTAAATACATTCAATACTATGAAAGACACGAACATCGCTCGATTGCGAATTTATTTCGTAAAATCTGGCATCATTGCCACGTGATTATACATTAACACGCGATATGCGAGGTATCGCTCATTAAGAATTAATATCTGTTTATTCAGAATAAATTCCATCTATTACACACATGTTCTATTAATATGGTTATTAATTCAAGAATAATTTGTTATCTGGACGTACCGTGAATAATGAACTATTAATTCCTTCGAACCTATATTTAATCCAAAGATTTCTACACAATTATATCATAAATTTAAAGAAAATATTTTCAACATTCCACGTTTTACGTTTCACTTTTATAAACAATTATTCAACCAAATTTCGTTTACCACCGCAGCTATACATTTTCCCACTGAAAATGGCTTCGCATTGCCTAGATTCCACAAAAAATGCCCTGATCCATCTCAGAATTGGTTATTTTTTGCCTTCAAGGGGTTCTTGTTTCTCTAGAAAGTCATCTGTAGAATGCATGTAGGTTCTATAAAAACATTTTCCCACCCGGACGTTATCGCCGGGAAACATCACGTATCGTTCTAAAGAAACCGTGTCGCGACGAGCGGCCCGTCCGATTATCGTTGTGACGTAACAGTTTCACTGTACCAAACTCAACAATCACGCGCCACGCGGCCGTAGTAGCTAGAAAGTGGCGAAATTTGCACCGGTTGAAGACGCGGCTTTAAATTTACATTTCAGAAATCCCTGTCGCGCGAAACGGAAGCCAAACGGCGGAGCACGTCGGCTAAGTTTTCCACCACACCGACAGCTCGACGTTTGAATCCCAGAAAATCCTGTGTAAACCCTCCGACTGCCTTCCACTGAAGAACTCTAATACCCGAAAGGCGGTGAACTGCGAAACTCACTGTATACAATAATGAATCTCCCACTTATACAAGCTTTCAGTTCAGATTGTTGAATACAATGATTTTCTTCGCGGTAACAAGTTGCGTGTTAAGTAATATTCGCCTGTCTAACTTCGACGTCCCGTGTAATTTTACCCGGACCAAACTCTGCTGAATTTTGAGGATCTATTTTTGAAGGATATATATTTTTGTTCTACTTTATACTTTCGTAGTTATTCGCTTCGTTGTGGGAAAACAATAGAATGTTTGGAAGACTGTCTCCGTACATCCTGCAAGATAGTAGATAAATATGGATCTCTTGCTACTTGGAATCTTCCACACATAACACTGACTAATCCGTCTAAACCCCTCCGTTGTCAAATCTCAAAACATATATCACTAAGTCCATATGAATAGTTGAGATCTTTCGTAACATTTCATAGTGAACACCATAATAATCAATCCTAAATCTTACCTATCTTCAAAAAAATACAAATACCAGAACCAAAACATTGCAATTAAATCCTGAATCGAAATCGTTACTCTTTTCACAACATTCAATCAACAATTCATCACTAATTGCTACATTTATTGGGATCGTTAATACATTCGTTAATTATAATTTTATATCATCATTCTTACCATTTATATACATATATCCACATATACGTATATCTTACACAGGACAGTACGATAAAATAATTATCTCAATTTGTTTTCAGTTCCCCCCCTCGTGCGCAACGTCACGTCCACCGTTCACCTTCGACTCGAAAGGCCGTCGTATTTACGTTTGTATATAAAAAAGGGGACTGGGGCACGCGATAGCCCTTAAAGGAAACAGTCTGTTTACCCGCAGTTCTCCGAAGTGGTGTCCCGGGTCTCCTTGTCTCCGTCCCTGCGGTGCCTTCGAATGCGCGAGGCAATTGCGCGTCGCGAGCCGGGGCCGCGTGGTCGAATATGCTGGTTAGTCGCCTTCGCGGCAACGTGTCGCGAGATACCCTCATTCTCAAATCACCGTGTTAACGAAAACATTTTTCAATTACCCGCCAACAGTACACTCGCGTAAATTCAATGAACGGGCCGCGCTGATTGGTGGGAGTCGAGAGTTCGAGTGACCGTTTCTTTGTTTCGCGAAGTTCGAACGGGTGATCGGGTCAGTTGGGAATCGAACGTTTAAAATTGTGATTTTTATTTCTCGGATTCTTTATTCGCATTCTTATTTCGTGTCGATTCGGTAATAACTGTGACGATGGTGACAGTGCATTGGACTGATACGAGCAGATTGTGTGCTTCGGAGAATATTCAACACGTGTAACTCCGGTGAGTAATGTATATAATTTATAAATTGTAAAATTGTAGTTAGGAATGCATGCGTATGTGTCTGGGAAATAACGATCGAGTAGGAATATTGAATATTTTAATTACTGGGAGCTTTGTGATTTGAATCGATTCAACTTTGTTGATTTGTAGAAACAGAACGATATTTAGCTAGATATTTCTTGCGTCGAGCTTAGTGTTCCCGTGTGATTCGTTTTATTGTCCGATGAAGTGTCTTTCGAAAGTTCGAGTGGGACGGAAGCAGAGCGATTAGGAGCGCCGTGTCGCGTACAAGGAAATTCAATTTGTCGTACAAAAGAGTCGTGTAACAAGCTGGTCAGAATGGAATTAAATTGAAACGCAATCCTGGCGGTGGAGGTTCAATGTAGAAAGGGGGGTTTCTTCGCGAAGTAGCTCGCGCCACTTTCATTCGATTTTCGTCTTCATCCGGCTGCCCCTATCTATTTTCACACACTTCAACCGACGAATGGTAAAATCGCATAGGCGGGCGGAGTAACTTTTGTCTCAAGAGTCCGCTTCAATTTATCTTGGGCGGGGGTGTCCCGTTTCGAAATTCCTCTCGTCGTTTTCGAGCGCCGAGTGCCAGACCGAACGGAGAAACGAACGGCAAGCTGCTAAAGGTAGAAACGGAAGCGGAAGCATTCGAAATTCGGCCAATTCGTAAGCCACTGTTCCCGGTATGCCTTTGACACGGTTGTACAATGTTCCCTATAACTAGTTCTGTTCTGTCAAGTCGCGTTAACCCCTTGAGAACGTTCTGTATAACGTCGTCGTCCTGTTGCCGGGAATTCAGTGGGAGTTGGGCGGATAACTGCGATGGCAGGGGAAGGGAAATGTAAGAGAGACAGAGAATAGTATGTCAAAGATAACGAAGGTACGAACAGTGATAGGGGAGAGGGAGTAGAAAGACAGGAACGCAAATAGAAAAATCAAGTGGACAGAAAGAGATGGACACAGGGGATAAGTGAGATAGAGATGGTAAAGGACTCGTAATATTGCCATTGAATGCTAACGGGAATATTCTGTTCTGGCTTTAAATTGCGAAACTTTGAACAGGTTTACATGCCTGTCTCCCATTATTACTCTCATTCGATCTGTCTTTCTCCCTTCATTTGAGATCAAGGTATATATGGGGTGGCAAATGATTTCAAAAGTGACCATTCGAGTTGGCAGAGCACTTCAGCGAAAGGGCGGATGCATTTTAAACATTGTGTTTTGTCGGATAGCGGCGCAGACCGGTATCGGCATTGTTGTGTATGGATTTTTGGTATTCAGTTTTCAAAATCGCTTCCAATTGGCTTTCTCATTGCTCTTGTCGAAGACACACGAAGAGACTGACATAGATAACTTGTTACAGGATCCCTGAAGGATTGTAAAGAGAGTTTTTTAACAGAAGAGAAATAGAATTTTTTCCCAATAAAATGTCTATATTTACTGTTATTCGCATCCTACAAAAGATAATACGTATAAAATATTATTTGCCACATATTCTTTTGCTGAGAATAGTAAAGTAACGTTAGCATCCTTGAAGGTACTTGAAAGTCAATCATGTAAGAGGTACACTGTAGATGTTATCTTTTCTAAATAAAATAGAATTGTTCACCGAACATTTGCACGTAGATACATATTTATTGAAAGTAGAACTGTGCCGAGAGCGACTGTGTCTACTAACTAAATTGATTCCATCTCCGAATATAACACGATTCCCGAGCTAGGCATTTCAGAAATCGATTTCCCTATTTAGAAACCCCGCAGGGATGAAATGTCAACTCGCCGTCTGAATTATTTGACGACTGAAATTGTAATTCAGCGATTGAAAGTCCTCCATTGCAGGCTTGGACGTAGATATATGGGTTAGAAGGATTATGCCGCAGAACTTTCATCTTTTACATTGTCCCGGACAAATCATTTTCAGCGTGTAAATAGCGATAGAGGATTATTTAGTATTTTGAAACTATGATACTAAAGAATATTATTATATCACCACTCCAAATTGGGATAATTTGTATTAAACAGCACCTATTGGAATTTAATCATAAATTGCAGTTTGTATGTTTCGCATAATAATTATTATTAATGTCTCGAACGAGATTTTCTGAAATTTTAGTCAAACTTATGTTAGAAATATTCTACATGGTGCTCTAGTCGCAACGTTATGCTTCAAAATATTTGAAATATTTCACTGGAAACTAACCATTGAACAGTATACAAAAGGGCATTGAATTTTACACGCAAAATATTGTTGTTATTTAGTTGAGGTCATTGTTTCGGTGAACGACGTGGAATGATTGACAGTTCCTTCCCGCCAAAATTCACCCCGGCCGTGAAATTCTATGAACTTTGACACTATAATTTGCAGTTGCAATTAGCCATAGCAATTAGTGATAATAATTTAATTTGTGAACATATCACGAATCAGAGATATTTCGATCGAACGGTACAATTTAATCATTCTTGTACGCGCTTATAGGTACGACGAATAAAAAAATAAATTAAAAAAGTATTCCTTGAAACTGGGGAAAAACAATTTAGGAAACAAAGTTGCAGGTGGTTTTATTGTTCCGTTTCTTTGGACCCACTACATTCAGGAGAGTCGATGAGCACCTTGTTGTCATTAAAATAGAGTGCGATTTGTAGTTCGTCGTTTAAAAGCTTTAACGAGCAAAAATTACGTTGGATTTAGGATGACAGATATAAATTACGATGCAAAATAAATTTCTTTTCCCTCCGAAAGTCCGTTGAAGGAGCAGATAATTGGAAATGAAATACGGGTCTAGTATCCGCTTTAATGATCCTAGCACAACTAACGCTTCACGATTGCCGAAGAAACGGTGAACGAACAGGCAATCGATGTACTGTATTTTGTAAAGGATTAAAATTTGTTCCTTCCGTAAACACACCTTCAGTTTTTTAATCGTCGTTCCTTGAAGATTTCGCTCGTATTTTTCCCCAGTGGAAATTGTTATTACGTTTCGCAACTTTTAAAAACTAACATACAAAAATCGATTGTGCACAATACATATTTTTTTTGTACTTTTGTTACTATACATCTGCTCGGTTCTTGTTAATTTCCCAAAAATCTGCAGCATCCATGATGCGCAATCTCCGTCAAGACACCCCGTGTACATAAATTTCACTTTCTATGTACCACAATGGAGCTATTCTTTTCCCGCTTTTCGTTTAGAATTAATTGTCCTGTAATTATACTGCTGGCCAATCATCTTTCGCGGTATGGAAGGAGTCGGTGTATTGTGTCCATGCCACTTGCTTTCTTCATTCTCCCTCTCATCTCGTTCTCATGAAGGATACGCAGGTTCCAAGCGTCGTCATGGGGCAATTTGCCATCCGTATCCCAAATCATTGTCATGGAACATCTCGCAATCCATAGCCTAATCATCGTCATGGAACGTCTCGCAATCTGTGCACGTTGTGACCATTTTTGTGGAACATCTCGCGAATCGTTGCACACTTGGAGAACTTGAGTGAAATCACAAGAACCATTTGTTTCAAGTGCATGATGAGGTAAGATCATTTTTCACTCGCGTAGTCTGAAGAACATTTATTATTCGGGTAGTCGAAGCTAAGGATTGACGCTGAATAAAAATTTCCTCGGGATTCTCGGAATATCTCAGGTTACTTGTCTGACAAGTAGGTGTGTACTATTTTGCAAATTGAATTTATGGAAATCTGTGACGTGTCTGTGCTTGATCGATATTATATATAAATGTTACTTCAAAAAGTGGTATGTTATTTATATGTTATTAGATTTTTTTGTGAAATAATGACATCTTCATTATTCACGTGTGACAATGTGTGTCTAGAGTAGTTTGTCGATAAGTTTCCGCTTCGCAATCTTCCCTGTCACATGTACTTTCACTACTACTAATTTCATTACTCCATCATGCGGTTAGAAACTACGTTTACGCGACATGACCATGTATACAAACAAGAAAAGCCTGGAGCTTCGATTCTGGGAACTCTGAATAACTTTCAATTTCCAGGATTTCTCTATTCCAGTCGTTAAAAAGTTATGATATGGCTGCCGTGTGTATGTTTAACACAAATTCACAATTCATCACGAACAGCTTCTCAAACGAATTGTTCTCGTTATTTGTTAATTAATGAAATTTACACTTTCGTAAAACTGTTTGCCATAAGCCTGTATCATTATCTCATAAATTCGAGTTATTCTGCGGGTATCAGACGTATATGAAAAGGGATGTATTTTGAAATATTCCGGTTTAATACTTAGATAATACGTCATTCGAATAGGCTCTGCATATTCATGACTGTTTCATTTCGAAAGTAATTTCGTAGCTACGTAAATTCAACGCATTGTCAATTAATCCTACCGATACTTCGACCAGAGTTTTGTTTCGTAAATTTCAATACATTTTCGTTGAACACTACGAACGGATTTCTATATAATATTTATAATCTCGTGACTTTTTATGCATCGTAACGCAACAACAGCAGTGACTCTTTAAAATTTAGAAGTTGCGTCTGATACAAATACATTTTTTATGGCAGTGCAATGCGACACCTTTCGAATGTGAGACTATACACAGCAACGTCGATCATGGGATAGAAAAATATACAGGCAAACTTCGCAATCAAATAAAACTCATAAAAATAGGGGTAAAATCTTTCGTTTTGTCGTGAATATTTATTGTTTCTGATATACTATTTCTTTCAACACGAGTTTCAACGTTGTTTGAATAAATAATCCCGGATTTATTGGGCACACTTCGAAGAACTTTGGAAATAGCGAAACTATATGATTCTTGTAACGTAGTTCACGGGTATCTCGCGCCCTACTGCTCGTCTCTTTGAGGATCGTTGCACACATACAACATTTTTTGGATAGAAAAATATATTCAATTCCGTAACACCGATACCGTTGAAGCAGATGCTTGAATTTCGTCGACGATATTTTTCGCGTCATATAAAACAGCGCGTTTATGTTACGCGTTTCATATATTCAAATAATTTCCCTCCCGCTTTTCGGCTAATTAACTGTGAGTCACACGCGAGACAGCTCGTTTATTTACATCTCTCAGTCTAAAGATGAAAAATGAATTTATTTGCATCTTTAATATCGCGATAATTTATACGACGATAAGTATCGTAAATAAATACGTCAATATTTTCGGCAGACAGCACATTCAGGTGTTGCTACGTGCGAAATTATAGTGATTCTTCATTTTATTATGGAGCATCGTCGTAAAATAGAGTCTCGTACGAATTATTCGACTTCTGACAGTTTTATGATACAGTAATCATCTTTATACGTGATGCTGCATGCGTATAAATATGTATAATATTCTAAATCGTTGATGTTCATACGTGAGCCGACTAAACGGATGATCAATTTAAGCAATGATTAATTAATATTGTTTTCCGATCATCCACAGCTGATTTATTTAGCGAAAACTGTCCGAATTTACGTACTAACGTTACCGTGATATTTTTGAAAGAATTAACTGACATCTGGATGACATTATTAGTCTTATTGCCACCAAGTCCGGTACACATACTCCTGCTATTATATTCTCGGTACTGGTATTCATATCCAGTATCACTGAAGACTGCGAAATGCAATTGTTGAAGCAAATAGAAATGCAACTTGCACGTTAACGAGATTACAGTACGGTTAGACCAACATAAGTAGCTTTTGCAAATAGTAATACCGGAAACCAATGCGATGCATTAAAACTCAGCCACCCGAACGAATAGTAAGTTAGCGCGATGACACAGTGGCTCGTAAATAATATAGAGCAGAGATAAAATGAAATTCAAAGAACGCCACAATACCCATGTACGTGATATGACTGTCGAGTAATAGACGGAAAACAAGCGAAAAAGAAAATAAAGAAGAAATCTTCGATGAGGCGTCTGGGAAATCTCTGCGAATTCGCGGAAAATCCTATGCGTACGCTCTTTATTCTTTCTCTCCCCTACGGCTCTATTCCACTTCGTATATCTTTCTCCGCCGTCTCATTCTCTCCCTCTGGCGTGCAATTCGATTCAGGACTCGCAGGTCGGCACGCAGCATGAATCGTCTGGGAAAAAACCGCGAGGCAATTCCAGCCAAGAGCGAACACACTCGCGGAGTGTGCCCTCTCGTTGCCTAGGAATAGCGTGGTACTTGGATTTCCGGTTGGGCTGCCGGATCTGACGCGATAGTGTACCGCGGAAATGGGAAAACTTTTAAAGGCGCCTCGAAACACAAAGTGCTCTTGTGCGCTACCTGCCTGGATTTCGCGGAGCTCACGCAGGTAAACATGCTCGTTTCAGTCGCGAATTCTAATAGAATATCAGACTGGATCATTCACGTGACTGGTTTCCTCTTTATTTGTTGCCGCGATCGAGGAACTTCGGGACAATATGAAATTATGTCGTACAATATGTCTTTGTACCTGGGAAATTCGTTCGTCTGTATTGTTCGAAATCTTCGTTACGATCCGACGTTTCTTTGCGGTTGATGGAAACTGGTTCGTGCGAATGTACTTTGCATTGTCATATTTTTCAATAAATTTTCTTTTCGTATTTTTCATAGTCGAGTATGGTAACGGTGATTGATAAGGTTAACAAAGAATTAGTTGCGATTTAAAAGGCTTTAATCCGGTTGGAAACGACTCCCTTTACGAAGGGTGGTAAAGGTACATTAGTAAATTTCGTCGAGTGGATTCGACACAATCGAACCTTTTGATTTCCCCGCGTTCTTTGACGTCGGCATATATAACAAAAGAGGTCATGCGAGTAAAAATGGAATATCGATATTGTTATTCGTATCTGATATTTTTTGCGGTGAATTTGGTCTACAGCGAAAGCGTAGCAAATAAAGCTTTATCTTGTTAGTTACTAAATTTAAATTCTTATCGGATTCACCTCTGAAGTTGTAAAAATCAAATAACATGGGACGCATATAAATATACATACATACATCTCGCCGGCAGTTAAATTTCGTTTTTGGAACGTGAATTTATTGATTAAACGTGCTCGTAACAACGTCACGCAAATAGTTTCAAATCTTGGCGAATACGAGAATAATACCAAATTGATTAATTCAAATTTTCATTATCTCCGTTTATAAAATTATTTTTAGTGTGCTTTAAGTATTCCATTTGGAAAACACACCCGTTTCAGTATACTCTCTCCTTCGCAGCGTCTAACTTGTTCCAACTTCTAACAAACTCGTCCCACCTTCCAACCGCGACACGAAACAAACATAAGATGAATATCCTCTACCAGTCAGACATAGTTCAATCATCGCGTCTCGTTGGCGTCTCTTTCGCATCCGGCACTCGCAAATTACACTTTTTTTTCCCCGAAATTTCATTTATAACGGCTTGAAACACAACCGTCTACTTCAGGAGCGTCGTCTATACGTATAGACTCATGAATCCGCAAACAAGCTAGCGATCCTCGAAGTAAGTTTCACGCTCGTTCCCCCCGAAGCGATCTTTTCTTTATGCTGAAAAAGAACCGTTAAAAATTTTGATTCAGTCCTCGTAGCAGTCGTAACATCGGAAAGAGGAGACGGCCGCCGTTCCCGACGGGAAACTTTTCACAAGCCGCTTCATTACTTTCCGGGCTATAGGAGTTCCCTCTCTCTCTCTCTCTCTCTCCCTCATTTTTTTTTTGTCGAAACGAGGCGCTCGTATGAAGACATTATTACGCACGTACTTTAAACGGACAGGAGGCCCCCTCGACTCGGCCATGACCAACGCAGTAGCTTTCATTAGTTCTGGTTGCTCGTGCCGACTCGCGTTACAACTGTAAACGTTAAAACAGGAGTGTTCCGCGAATTCACCTCCCTGGTACAAAAAGGGAATCAAAGGCTTCTGCGCTGGAGCAGCTTTTCGTCTCCTTTATTCTCTCTTATTTTCCCTCTTCACTCTCATTTCTACCCCACGTTTGACTCCCATCCCCCTTTCCCGCGGGCTTTCCACCCTTCGACTGTTACACCACGAAGAGATCCTCGTTCGCTCGCTGAAGCCTATAACGCGTGATTTGTTACTCGTGCGAGTTGATACGCGCGGTCGGGCATGCATTCTCTTCTATCCCTTGTGAGAGTTTTTTTGCCCTTCGCGAACAAAGGCGCCGCTGGAAAATACGAAATAACGGAATACAAGATAGAGCGAAACGCCCAAGATATGCGCCGTTACGTGTTAATTGTCCTGCATATTGTTTCACGTTTTTTTTTCTCTTTTTTTTTCTTATTCGTTTGACTCCTTTGAATGTTTGCAAGTTAATTATGTCTGAGTGTTTAATTCGTTGCACTTGCGTCGAAGTTCATTCCTTTTGTCTATATTAACCGTGAATTTCCGCAGCCAGTGTTACGGATAATATCCACCGACCGAAATGTATATGTATATGTATGCATACGGCATTAAGGGATGTCTAGAATCGAAACGTATAGAATAAGTGCCCCGGTATCGACTTTGGCAAAGGTAAAAGGAACGATTGCTCGCAGGTAAAAGCGCAGTAGGTGAAGCGAAATTGCATCGTATCGACTAAATATTTACTTCGCGAAAAGACGCATGTATGGCAGGAGATAAAAATACATTCGTGAATAATGCAAGATGTTTTTCGAACGTCCTGTACCGTGATCGATTTCCTACATCGAGCATAGTCTACCAACATTATTTTGACCGATGTTGGAAAGAGTGTGGAACGATTTTCTTTCATGTCTCGTCGATCCAATTTTACTATCTTCCACATTTGCCTTTGGCATCGACGGAGCACCTCTTGGCAGAGTTGCTGTTTTTATTGCTAAATGTGTATTAGCATGAAAGTAACGATGTACTACATAGGGGTATCGCAGATGTAGAAAGGGGAGCATAGGGATCAAAGCCCTTTAAACATGATGCATACCTTACTGTAACCTGCAACGAAAAGGTAACGAGACTGATTTAATTTGAAAATGATGAGCCCCTTGAAAATCTTTTTAAAGTATTTTATTTGTTAATAATAAATTCGTGACACGATCGGTGAAAACAGTCAATATAAATGTTGGTCATTGTTGTAAAAGAAATTCGGAGGTATTATTTATCGGTAAATGATTTTTAAATAATTTTACCTAATTATGAACGTGAAATTAATTATAGTACGCAGGGAAACATTTTAAATTTTATTCTTAAATACCTTTTTGTTAATTCAGTTTCCCTTTGTTAGGGTCGGTTAATATTCCTTTATATTACATTCCTCTGACTGCTATTTTATACGTACATTTTCAGTTGTCACGGATTTTGTCACAGGAATGAAGGCAGAAAGCTAAATAGAAATGTCATAGGATTATTGTTCCACATTTTGAAATAAAATGCGTTTCTGCCGGAATAAATAATATAGAATTATTAATACTTTCACTAAAGTATGCCCTGATTTTCTATTAATTCTCATGCTTCAGCACCAGCCGCGGTTTCATTTTAAAAATAATCTCCACACCGGCATACCTCGCTTAATTGAAACAGAATATGTAACACAAATTGTTTAAAAAGTTTCTACTGTAAGTACTTAATGAATGAATAGTACTTCGTATTGACATCGAACTTTCACTTTCAGCTGTTCAGATTCTTTTCGATTTAGCGAAATATGAATTATACTACGTTATTGGCCGATATCACAAATTTTAGCAATCCCAGTATCTGAGATTTTCTAAAACGTCATTACAGCAGCGTGTTTAGTTCTCATATGATTTAATTCCATATCGGAGTCACATATATGCATATATGTATTCACATACATGCAGATTCGTGTGACAAAATTCCGACGTGCTTTTATATGGATCGAAGATATTCACGACAGAGTTATTCCGAACTGAACCATCCTTATGCTTGCATCGTCAGTCATGACGTGAATGCACCTAAATGCATTTTGTCTTTCGGCTCATAGCATTCACCTGCCATCCGTGTATAAAATACGGCTATAATAAATATACCATAAATTTTATGAAGATCCAACGTGCTATTTTAACGCTACATGATGTGTAAAATACACGGCGAGAATTAACGTGAAATTTACGTATCCTTGTATTTTCTGTTCACATTGCTGTGAACGGGTCTTTGTCAGTCGCACGTTCTAGCGCGGAAATAAAAAAAAACTACAAAAGCTTCGCAAAATATCTTGAAATGTAGAAAGATTGTAGAAATAGAAAATAGAACACGGTACAGATCGGTTTAAACAATTGTATTGTACTTAGAACAACATCGGATTAATATTCCCATTTACAAGAATTTACCTGTTAGTGTAATAGATATTGTAACTTGATATTAGATCAGTATTAGGCTGGTATTCTGTTCGGTAACAATGGAATACGATATTGTTTCACAGAAACTGTAAATCAATTTCAAATACTATGTATTGTATGTATGTACGTACTTGGAATGTTGAGTGATTAATCCAAGCTTTGGGCTTACCGTAATTAAATTGTTATATTCCATTTATATACAAAATATAAAGGTTTACGATCTAATAGCATAAGGATAATGCTTGATTGTTCTTAACATTGTTGACCGTCAGTTATTACAAAGTAAACTCTATTCCGGTTTTCAACAGAGTTTTGAACTATGGAATGAAGTTTTAGTTCGATAACTGAGTTACTGCAGAATGAACTGATTTCTGACTAGTTTCTACGTACAAAAAATAGTATTTCTCCTTCGACGACAGGGCTTTCGTCATTGTACTTTTCAAAGAAATTCGGTGGTTGACTACTTATACCAACAGATTTGTTTATTTGTTTATCTCCTCGTATCTAGCATTAGACTATAATTCGCAACAGAAACAAGTTTGTTAACCGCACGAATTGTTATCCGAAGAAAGTTCAATGCAATGGTATATGAATTTAAAAGAAAATGAAGGTAAGAAACTAAAATAAAAAGACATAGCCTTTCAGACAGAATAAATTAACTTTTCTTCCCGAGATGCGGTACTCTTCGTCAGTCTTTCTGTAATATATTTTATTTATTTTAAACAAAAGCGTTAGACGTTTCGGGTTACGCTTTAAAGTTCTCCGCAGGATTCTCTATCCACCGATTTCCCCACATAAATAATTGTTTGACTTGAAGCAATTTCAAAGTACTTAAAGTTTTTGAATAATGAGAACGGAACTGGGACAAGAGATCTTTAGGTAGTTGATAAGTTCTGAAAATTACGCTTCCGTGTAATGAATATGTATATCGCTATATTTCGGCTTTGGAAATTCTATCTAAACAGAATATACAATTAGCAAAATGTAATGCCTGGTCAGACTGTTAGTTAATTAAATAACACTTCACAGTATCATCCACAACATGCTAAAGATATGTATGCTATTTATGATTTTCTGCTTCATTCATTCTCTGGTTTTCGCAAGCGAAGTATGCTTCTTCCTTGCGAGTAAACTAACTAGAAACATTATCCTTTCAGGCTGTAGGAAATTTATTCAAGTATGTGCTTAATTCTTAAAAAATTGCTTTGGCATTACCGTGTAATATTAAAGACACCATTATTGCTAAAAATATTCGTCGTTTAAGGACCATTTCCGGTGGGTCGTTGGCTATGATCCAGATTGTATCTTAAGTAAGCTGTATCTCGGGACGAAATTGGTTATACTTAAGAGAGTCTAGTCACAAGACTACTTGCTTCCTACTAATACCGCCACTAGATAATGATATTATTTTTTATTATTTTCTTCATAGATACCTAAATATATAAAAATACTATTTACATACCTCATCACATGAAACAATTCAATTTTAACTACCAGCCAGAAATTCTAATTTGTTTGATCGGTGCAAATATTAGTATCTTTAACATCCCTGTTACTAACAAAAATTTCACTATCCCAAACATCAAATCAATTACAAGTGTAATGACTACTCTACAGCTTCCCCATTTCCTAGCTTGACACTAAATACCTCCCAAGTTGCAATAAAAAATTCTTTTTCGCGACACACGGCTTCCCATGATGTAATAATACACACAGCCGCCCTAACGTCGCTAATAAACACGTCGGCCCGTCATTCGTTCTCAGCCCCGAAACAACGCGAGCGCGATAAATCATTTTAGCTTCCCCGCCTTAGGGGTGTCGTTCCCGCCAACGGATTGACACACCGTCGACGGGTGTTGTCAGAGGTTGAACGGTTTCCCGCGGCGCTCGATCAGGCACTCGATTGGCCGTCACGTCCGACGTTCGTCGATTCGCGTAACATGCAAGTCTTAGCCTTGATGCCGATCCCCGCGGACCCCCACACACCCTAACAGCACTATCATCGACACGGAACGCTTTACAAAGACGGATCGGATGCTGCGGCTCGGTCGAGTGATCGACGACTCGTCCGTTCCGCAATATTCTGGAATTTTTCGGAATATACTTTGCGGAAGAGCCCGGCGGGGAAAGGAATACATTTTGGGGAGAGGAAAATCTCGGACTGGATGACGGATCTGTTGGGAGGACGATTCACGCGGTGGTGTTGTCTTGTGCGGACACGTAGCTGGATATAATAGATCTGATACGTCAGACGACTGACGAATACTCCGTCAAGTTTGCGAGAATGAAGGTTCGTTTGAAGAACGCTTGGGATAAAGTTGATAGTTTGGTAGATATCGCAACGTTGTTGAAATTACAGGGGCTGTCTGATAGTCGAATTATAATGATATTCATATCCGAATAAGGGGGGGGCGGAATTACGAGGGAATTTTTCCTCATTTATTGAAGGGATAAAGTGTACGGTGAAGTTAATACTTCATCGATTGTCAAATGATTTATTCAGTGGATGTAGTAAAGTAAATTGTGTTCGAGGGAATCAATTGGAATAGCTAGCTATCGTTTCTGGAACAAAGAATTCGACATATTTTGTAATAGGATAATGAAACCACATGGTAATTTCGCGAGAGAAGAATACAATGAAAAATGAAAAAATCGTGTGGACGTTTTGTTTTTATAATTGATTCGCGTATAAAAATTCAGATTACGTATTGTTCTCTTAAACTACGGTTTCCTTGCTGTCGGTATTTTCCTTTTTCCGGAACACCACTCGTATTTTTCATTCGCTCCCTCACCAATGGAACCATTAATTACATATAAAGCACAGCTGTAGATTAATTGCAGCTTACACGGTTTGATTTACCCATATTATTAATTATCTCGCTGGAATACCGTGTTGAACGGTTGAATCGGATGGGATGAATTATTACTTTCGCATGATTATATAGTGATTATGATTACTTTAGTTCTAGGAAATGTTGAAATGCATTAATCACGACAATTGACGAGCGGATTATTTGATACCATTATAAAGATTAAACGCAAAACGTAAATATCTTAGGGCGTAATGTATCCGTTGTTAATCATCCCGCGATACAAATGACTCGATGTACTACAAGTGCGACGTCCTATGTTCCCAGAGAATATATGTATGTATGTACGTACATACATTGAAGTAGTTCGCATCAGAACTTCCGGTGAAACACATACAGTTGTGTTGGCACTGGAAGACTTCGACGTGAACAGTGTTTTCGCAGTGATTATTGAATCGTCTACTGAGTTTCATGTGTCTGATCCACATTGAGTACCACTATGTTGTATATGGTATTTTTGGTTGTTACTACCACCAAATAATAATTGCGGCAACTCAGGTTTGTCCTAAACTCAAGATTAAATCGTTGATTTGTTAAGTTTATTATTTTTTGAACTATATACATACATTTCCGGGAAAGTAGAGCATATCGGAATAGTGGAATGAAAAGATTGAGTTATCAAAGAGAATTTGTAATACATTCCAATCGACCGCACAATTGAATAATTTTCCAAGTATACATTTAATTTATCGTTCCCTCTTGTAATGTAAAATTACCCCTGAGAATATTAGCCGGCTAAATGTACGCAGAAAATTCTTTCAGAATTTCATTAAAACAGAATAAACTATCTATTATTAAAACCTGTTAAAAGAAGACAAACACGAAAAAGTGTTATGTATCATCAGGTTTCCGTAGGAAACAAATTTTTGCATGAAATCGCCAGTCTATTTACGATCTTTAAAGTCAATGGGTACGATTATTGGCAATTGTCGTTTGGAAAGTTCAATAAAATATATAAAATAAAAGCTCGCACGGAATCAGGACGATTGTCCAACAAGTGTGTTCATAGCGGCAAATATTATGTTAGAAGTAATCACGTTTTACTGTTTCTTTCACGGTGTTCAGTGTTGCGAATTCTTTTTCCCCGGGAGAGAAGAACGCCAGCATTTCTAGTACATCTAACACAATCCCGACGTAACCCGGTGAGTCAGGTCAGCCGGGGCCCTGAAGGCATCGTCACCGATGAGTGGCGAGTAAGTTCGTTTGCCAGGGTGGTCTTTCTTCTCGTTTCGTTGTTTGAGATGATTACCCCCGTGTTCGCACGGTGAGGGATAACCGCCTGAGTTCTTGGCAAGCTCCTTAAACAGCTTGCCGGCCACTTAAAGAGGTGAAGTCTGTGAACCGAGACAAATCCAGGCGAAATGAGGTGTTCAGTGGTACGACGTTGATTTTCTTAAATGGACCTTGAGAAAGTACCATCTCCCACTGCGAGGACCCCAATTAACTTCTTAGCACTAACGATAGTTCGTCGAACTAAAACGTTTATCGAAGATAGAACGGTTTCGTGACCCGTGTCCCTGTTTCCGAAGTTTCACGGAAGTATTAACATGGGAAGGTTCGTCGCCGAAGTCTTCCGGATTAGAATTTAACGTTTCGATTTATGCAATCTTAAAGATTGGAATATGCGTACGTTAAAAAACACGTAGAGATTCTAAGGGTATTAATTCCTTTAACCATCGTCGTTGAAATAAGTCTGAAATGTTATTGTTATTGGACAAATAATAATAACGAAGCCAGTAAAGTCAAGTCCTCGATATATTTGTTAATAGTAATTGTATTACATAAACTTAGACAATTAACGGTGGACTTGTTACTCTCTTTGAAATGGCTTCATTTAATTAGTATTGTTATTCGCGTGGATAGTTACTTTATTATCAGGCTTCTTCAATTGATACAAGTTCTCTGCGACAAGTAAGAGAACGTTTCAAATAATTTCCCGCGATTTTAGAACGTGAAAGGTAGTTAACGCTTTTAATCACACGAGCTCATCTAGCGAGCACTAATGTATACCTCTGTATCTGTCAGTCGATACACACCACGACAAAGGAACTTATACAGGCGCGTTTAAAATGCTTTGGAACATCGCATAACTTGGTGAAAATGCTCCTAACAGAAGCTGCGCATCACCGGGTCCGTCGAGGGTGCACTCCCCATCGGTCTGAAAGCCGGCATTGGCGAGAGTAGCTCTTCAGAAAGGCAACCCTTCCGAAGTTCCGTAAGCACGTACCCGGAGATCACTTGACGCGTATTTTCCTCATGAATTTTGTTCCGCGATTTCCTCAGATTCTTCCCCCCCCCCACACTTCCACGGTTTTCGAATAAGAGTATCCCCGGAAGTATATAAAAACGGACAATACTCGGCGGTCGAGACCGATACACGAAACAATGGGCCAGGTTTACGATTACATAAAGCTTGCCGGCACGACAGAGACGACGCGCAAAACGTAAAATCTTACCCCGTTCTCGTAAAACGTCCACCAATCCCCCTTATTTCGATTACACGACGCGTTCAGAATTTCTTGCGATGCCCATAAAAGCTTGAGCGAGTTTAAATGAACAAAATGGTCGGGAATGGTTTGCATCGAATTTTATTCGTGGTGAGTCATCACTAATGACTGTGGATTTATCTTGTTACTTCTATTTTTATTGTTTTTTTTTTGGATGCATTTTGAAATTGTTCTTTGTAAAATGTTTTTGGATTAGTAACGATCGGTTGTGGATTGTGTAGATATTGTTCTGAATATTATAAATCCTTTGAATGAAATTTCATTTAAGAATCAAATTTATTTTATGTTTCAGATAGGATACCAGGTCCATTTGTTTGATTATCATCGCAGATCTTCGATTAATGTAAGTTTATGTCAACATAATGCATGAAAAACGAACTTTTATTTGTCATCGTTATGAAAAAATACAAGTTCATTTCGCATAAATGGTATTCCCATAATAACAATGAATTTATTAAAAATGAAACTGCGTGGATGCTCAGTTTATCTTTCACCTAAATATCACGTAAAATCCGTCCACGTTTTACAAGTATGCCTGAAATCGTGTTATATAAATTCAGACTTTCCTCCAGGTAATTCTAATGAATTACCTCGGCTTCAGAGTGAAATCAGAGTTTCCGTACTTCGAAACTGATACGCCTTCCATTGAGAATTCGATCTTATCGACCGCTACTGACCTTTCAGCCGCTGTAAAATGGGATGTCGGTCATTTGCGTGGTAAATCGTACGACCGTTATTTACGGTCAGTCATTAAGTGGTCTCCGATAGTGGTTGAATGGGGTATAGTGCTACGGCAACGAGTAATTGAATTATATTTTATGAGAATCTGATTAATCTTCTTACAAAGATTTCCCCTTTTAAAGCTTTATATCACAGTTTCGGAATAGCGTTTATCGTTGTTAAGAATCAATATTTCAATCAGATATTCATTTAAGTAACCTGTTTCCAACGAATTGCGAATAATATGTGTGTGTGCCGCATTGAGACAATTGAAATGGTAAACTTTTTTAAATAGTTATCACACGGTAATAGGGTAATAGAAGGATATAAATTGTACAGTTTCCGTGAGATAAAATTGCGGACGAATTATATATGCCGTGCTTGAAATTCTGCAACCGCGATAAAGTTCAAACTTAAATTGAAAAAATCAAGGAACGAAAGAAATCGGGACACTCGGAGAGTGCCTACTAACGGAAAGTTAAGAAAGAACTGATTTGACAAGTAAAATGAAAATCCGCTTAAAAGTGGAAGTAAAGACAACTTTTTGACAGTCCATTGGGGAGTGTGGTATGTGAGAAATATAATCGAATTGATTGAAATTAAATGTAGACAAGTCAGGTGAATTGTAACCACCTTACAACAAATAATTACAAACGACACTTGTTTCCGAAAACGAAACAATCTAACAAAATATAGTTTTTGTACGAAAAAGTAAATGCTATAAAATTCGCACGAAATGACAGAAAATTATAAAACTTTTTTTACTATATAAAATTATTTTTCGTTTGGCGAAACTTTTAGCCTACCTAGGTACCAGTTTTATACAGTTCCTGATGTAATATTACATTTTTATAAAATGGTGGTCTAAAAAGTAAAAACTTGTTTATCTAACAATTTGACAAATTATTGTATTCATTGTAGCCGGCAAAACGTGTTAAATATTTCTACGCCCGCATAACGGTTCTATGATTTCACTTTGTCAAAGCAATTCAAATTTTTGGAATGTTTTCGAATTCTGTTTTCTGTGGCATATCGATAGAGAATTGCCCGCAGAATACGAATACCGCGGTTCCAGATCGATTACTCTAGAATTGCAGAAACCGTGAACGAGATAGACGAAATTCAACGAGTTTTTTACTCGACATTTGCGCAATTTTTCAATGTCTCTTTGAGGACTTCTATATTTAGAAGCTATTTTTCTTAAAGGAGACAACATTACTTAACCTGCATAATTGTAAGGTCTAATTAGCTTCTTCCTAATATCAATCCATGTTCATCCTAGATTCAATTCCAAAATGATAACGTTAGGAGTGACATTAAAATGGTAAAAACGTTCCAGAGTTCTAAAAATCGGTGCCATTGAAAAGTTCATCAGTGATAGGTTTATTAGAACTGGATCCTGTCTGTGTTTCCATACAGCAACAAAGAACTCGCCTGAATGGTTTACATATCATTTCCGTTTTTGGAAGCTGTGCGGTCAAATTGCTCTTTCCCCCCGAAATTCGCCGCTTTGCCGTAACAGTTCTGTCCACGTGAACTTTGCATTTTAAATTTGCTCATACAAAATTACATGCATTTAAATCTGACCATCTGCCGGACTGTACGATAGGTTCAACGCGGGATACTCACACACGGCCCGGGCATACAATGTATGTACGTATTATTCCACGTATTTGTGGAAAAATGTCATTAGCACAGTGGCGGTTTGCTATCGGTTTTGGAATGACGTTTCGACGTTTTGCATAGGAGATCTAGACCATGATAATCCTGATCTGTCGTTACCTCTATACTGACGTTTCATTTCGTTTATTTCTGCCGGTTCAGTTTCCCTGCTGGCACATTTACGCTCGCGACTCGTATGGAGAGAAAAAAGACTTCGCATTGTCATACCGGAGTTATATTCTCAGCCTAGATCTTGCATAAATATTAGTCTTGTCTGCATAAAACTATAAAGTGCTCTACATAGAGGAAATTTAATTCCTACTTTGTTATTTGCAAGGTGTACTTGAAACGCTTAAGTACTTATTTCCAGCAGACTGCACGTAAATTCAGTAAGTTGCGGAAAAGTATTAACCAACTAAGTACGTAAGATTCTTTCATTCTTTAAGTATTGTCAAACACGAGTCATTTAATTCGACTAATATCAATAAGACACTTTCAAAGAACTCTCGTTAAATTTCTATATCAAAATAAGTTTAGCTTGAAAATCCGGAGAACTAATTAACGTTATTTGCATCTATCAAAGGTATACTTTAAACCCTCAAGATGCTGATAGTATAATTCTTAATTAAACAACAGGGTAAATAGTGTAAGTCTCTTTTCATCCGATTATTTCAACGATACAACTCTATCAGTATACGTCTAATAATTTCAATGAACACGACAGAAATACTGTCTCCGAAAATTTATAGAAGCCTCCCTGTCATCGTAAACGTGCAATTTACCATCTGGAAAATTTATTTGAGTATTCGTTGATGTATAAGATAGCTGGGGTGATACACCGAAAGGGTAACTAGAGTATTCGAAGAAAGGGCGAGGGTGGACTCTTCTTGCTGATCCGTGTAATCCACCTCTACTATTATTGGTCTGCGGAATCTCCACGAGTAGGCCGGATTAGCGGTGGTGATAGATCAGAGAGAGATGGTGTTATATTGCGATAGACTCATGGTTCCGGTGACCCTTACAAATCAGTCGTGACAAGATGAAAACTCACTTCGGAATGTAAGCGAAGTTATCCGTCTTTTTACTTACAATCTGATCCCGGATTAACCTTGATGCTCGGTAAATCTCATAAATGTGATTTCTGCTTATTTTAAACCAATTAAGGATGAAAAAAGTGGAGAGAATTGAACAGGGTAAAGTACATCTACTTTCGGAAATTTGAAACTCTGTAGTTCCTTGTTCCTGAGATATTATGGATAAAAAATAGTTGTGTAATAATTATTAAGTAATTAAATGATATTCGGAGGAAATGGGTTAGTAATTTTTGTCACGCTTTTCATGGAATATCTCGCGATTCATGGTACAATCATCTGTGAAACCGTCTGCTATTATTGCACCCCCGTATGTGTTTACAGCGGGAACAAGGTGTAAATGATTACACGCGCGTTTGTAACGCATCGTGGATAACAGAATATGGTAAACATTTATCGTTCCACACGCGGCCGGGAAAATAAAGCGAATAAAAAACAATGTGCCATTCATACTTGCGCGAGAATTCGATGAATTTGCATATCGAAATATGAGTCGTAACTCTAGAACGACTAATGAATAACGAAAAACTATGCGTTCAATTTTACATTTAGTTCGAAGTGTAAAAATAAACAAAAATAGAGAAATTATTCAAATTAAAACAACTACGAAACATTAACCGTGAACATAACATCGCGGAGTTTACTTCGCGGATTTAACTTTACAACAAAGTTTTGCCCTGTGCACTGGCACACCGTATGAACAAAAAAAAAAAAACAAAACCAAAAACGAAACGTAAACATATTCCTCGTACAAGGAGATTGCGTGTCTATCAAATCGCGAGAAAAATAGTTGGATTATTTCAGCTGTCTAGTATTCTGATAACAACGACAAAGGTACAGCCGACAAATATTTTCCGAATGGTAACCACCCTGTATTGCCAGAGTAACAGAACATCCAGCGGAATGACAGTTTTAATGAAACTCGATGACCGACTTCCGGCTGAGCGATTTTGTGGTGAACGTTGAATAAATATTCGAGAGAACGATGATGGTGTTCGCATCGTTCACAAAGGGAGTACAGGGTAAACGAGACGGGCGGAGGGGGCCGCAGACAAATATTATAATTCATTCGTCACGAAATACCATGTGCACCGGTGCATTTACCGAGCCTTTCTGGTTAATGAGTCACGTTATGTGCAAATCGACGAGGATGATTGCCGTGCGGTACACGATTCCATTGTTTCCATCCTCGTGCGGTGACGAAAGATTAACATTCTTTTAATCAAACAACGTAGAAATGTGTGAATATCAGAGAAGGCTCATTCTATCTTCCGCAACGGAATAAGATCGTATTCAAATGAGAATTCTGTTGAAATGTACTGGATAAATGTATCATGTCGTTACTGACATCTCATTCACAAATTAACTTAATATATTTTCATTAGAACTCGTTCGTATTGTAGTTTGATGGTTATAATATAGTTGTTTGAAACGATAAGAAATACTTTCACATATGGTACCTAAGGAAAATATCTAAAATCAGAAAATACAAATTTCCTATTATTCAAAATATACAAAATTTGGTTTTCAGATTTTTCAATAATGTGTATTATTGGATCTATAATAGCGTTTCCGAAACTACTGTGAATAGAGATTGCGAGGTATTAATCCTTGATATAAAACAGTCGCCGTCCCTTCCCACCTTTGCACGCCTAACGCGTTAATTGCATTTATGAATTTTCAAATTGATGACCATTAAAATGGTGGACAACAGTGGCACATAAATACGTCGATAGCGCGCAAAACTCACCGCGTTGCAATTTGGCCGGGACAGTATACAACCGCTGTAGTTGTCAGATGCAGAACATTTAATCGTTGGACGTGAATACGGTCGCATTCACCGATAAATTATCGATATTGTTCCATTTTACCGGTGCCTTCAGAGGGAAAACCGCACGGTCTTTTTTGCTGCCACGGTAAATCTATCGTAGATGTTTCACAAAGCTCCGGTAAAAAAATTTTATTCCGCGAAATTTCGGCTAACCAGCTTAAACAAAGGGAAGCTTACCACGCCGCAAAAATTTAGTCCTGCCTTATCAAGCCGGACTGCAAGTTCTCGTCATTCGTGCGGACAAATGCGATGACGTATGGTATAACTGATTCTTTTGTACCTGGTGACAATGATTTCTGTGTAACCATTCGTTGTTGAAGATCAATGAATTTTTAGTGGTGTTACTGTTCTATGTTTTAAATGGGATGAACAACATTTGTAAACAACATGTTACGTGCGATCAATAACGACAAGTGGAAAGAGGTTTATCGAAATTTATTCGGGAATAATCAGGAATTATTGTCTGACATAAAAACGTATTTAAAAATCTCGTATCTAGGCTCGAATATCTTAAAAACTGTGATGTTTTGTGTGAAGTAAAATATCTTAAAGGTAGGTGCAGATGTATACACCTGTATGTTACAAGCAAATTAAAATCTGGTACAAAAAGGTACTAAAAGAATGCCTAATCGAGTGCCGCCGAAAAAGTACAATAATTATCAAGTCTGGTGTCAAGTCCACATAGGTATGACAGTCGTGTAATCATGGAAAACGTTGATCTCGCGGAAATCATTTAAAAATTCGTCAATCGAGCGTCTGTTTAATGATTCATTAGTTAAACCGTGAATATAACGTATACAAATGTTACCGTCACCACTTCTATCGCAATCAGATGAACATTTTTGCAATTATTATTCGCCGCGCGCTACTTGATATTTTTTATCATAAAAATCCACGTAACTATACCGTTGAAATAAAAGCACAACGCGTCGCGCGAAAATATTGTAATTAATTTTCATTCAATCGCGAATATTTCGTAAGAGTGGAAACGTGACTGATCGCGGAACGGCGACATTACGAATACCGTGGTAGAACAAAAACGCTAACAAGATTTCGCAAGTATTCGTCCGAACAAGGAGGAAACGAAAATCATATTCCTTGTTTGAAATCCCGCGAGAACAAGAGAGTGAAATCAACATAGACGCGATAACCCTCGAAGGAAAAATAAGTTCCACAATAAAAGAAAAAAAAACTAAAAAACGTAAAAGTAGAAGCCAGATAAGTTTGGATATCAAACGATACGATGAAACCACGCGCCGGCAAAGGTTGAAAAGTTTTCAAGCAAAGGCAAGCAAAGGAAGCAAACAAGCAAGCAAACCCTCAGACGTTTTATTGAGTGGTGTTGCATGCGATGCACTCGACTCGCTCTTAATTTATATTACACACCGTCGCGTAAAGTGCATGCGCGTGCACGCGTTTATGCGTAACTCGACCTCGATTTCGGTCAAACTGGTAAACTGATTTCAATGAAATTTAGTCGAAATCATGCGATCGCGCCGAAACGCGCCATGAATTTCCAAGTTGCCGCATTCCCAAGGAAATGCGCTTCGTACCTTACACGTACGCATGCATAATGCAAGGAAGCAATCAATCAAGATAAGCTGAAATTGTATCGCATTAAAGAAAGCACCACAGACGTGAATCGTGTATTTTCGCAAACATTAGCCCACGTTCCGTAAGGAGAGGACGAGCGTGATGATGGCAAGAAATAACTTTCAAAGTGAGATAGATGTTCGTTCGATGGTAATGTTTGTATCGGGGTGTAACGAGTTTGAAAGGTGTATTAACAACGATTACTTTAAAAACGGGTGTTTGAGATTTTTCTATGAAAATGTAGAAAGCTACCGGATGATTATCGTAGGCAAACTTGGCTTCCGATTTATTTGCATCGAACTTCGGTTAATTACTAATATCATCTCTAGTCGCCTGAAAATCACTGTTTACAGAGATATAATTAAGAACACGTCGTAACGGAGAGGAACACCGTGCAACTGCCAGTGATTAATTTTGGATTTACAAAGTGATGAATTCGGTGTGAATTTCCCGAGGAACATACTTGCGTTTAACCTGAAGTTTAGACGGAATTTCCGGGTTTCAGCGATAATTATCCTACCCTGACATATTCGCGGAAATTCATATGGTTTGATGAACGATCCGATGAGGAAATTTATTAATCGAGAGCTACGATATATTAAATGCGAATTTTTCAACGAATACTTTTATCTGACTAAATAACGTATTAAGCTTTTCACAATGGTTTAAAAAATTGGAAGTCCACGTTTTAACAAAAAAAGAGGGAAACTTTCAGTGGATTTTAAAGAATGCAGTGTAATCTTCACGAATAGAAATCTTTTCGAATAAATTCTGGATGACGTGTAAAAGCTTCCACAGTTACAATTTCATACGCATGATTTTTATATCGAACAAATTTTCATTCATTACTTGCAGCCACGGAACGCGATCGAAATGACAGTCATTTCCCTTTTATATTTTTATATTTGTTCAGCGTTTTATCGACCAAACGTTACTGTATTTAAATTACCAAGCATAATTGGAGTTCCTACTTGTATCACGAAAGTGGTACGAACCTGCTAAGACTCAGGCTTAACCCGTAAGCCCGGTATTATCATATGGCAACTTTGGTATTATGCGCACATTTCTTGTCATAACGTAAAACCAGATTACGGGAATTAATTCAAAAAATTCGGAAATTCGATGAAAATGAATCTGCGCGTGTAAGGAGTAAGAAAACATTTGGAAAATGGAAGCTTTTCCGTGAATGTTTTAAAAGTACCCGTAATATTTCATTCCATACGTGCACTCACGTAAAACCAGGGCTGGAAACTTGAATATTATAAAATAATATGATTTTTTCATTCGTTATATACTCACATTTTGCTAAACTACAACGAATGACGTGTGATACTAATTTCGTGATAACCATTTAAAAGAGTTATAAATTAACGACGTTATGTTGTTTACACTTCAATTAGAAAAGATATTTCGATCAGATTTTCTGTTTCATTTGTACCATATAACGTGGAATGCACGCGAAATATCTCTCGGAATGTTAACAGAATTTAATTGCAAGAGGCATGCGAAATTCATTCCTTAATTTCTTTTGTTGTAAATACAAAGACTCCTTGCATACCTTTTAGTTGCGCTCTGTAGCATAATCTTATTGTTGAGATAATAAATAGTATATCAGCATCTTAAATTAGAGAGTACGCGTATGTACTCATAGGAGGTGTAAAAGTGTAAAACAAACGAGAATAGTAAAAAGTAACTGTTGTTGTGGCGAAAGTTTTTTTTAATGAAATAATCAACGCCGGGAACGAACGAAATTCACCAGTAAACTCGTTTATGTAACTGTCCTGTTGTAACTGAATGAATAACTAATCCGGTGACGTAACTAGTTTACGAAAATTAACCGGTGGCAATTAGCTAGTTTGCTTTGTATTCTCTGATACATTAACCGGTAATCAAATAGTTCACGGTTCACGGATTTCCTGTGACAATAAATTCTTTACACTGAAAACAGAACTGGAATCGCACCTGTCTACACCCAGACATAACGTTTATCTCACAAGGGATGGTTCAGAACTGAAATTCACCCATTTCAATGGAAGTGACCATAATCGATTGGTAATGATACGTATATAAGTAATGCAAAATATTAACTGCCCCTAACTAGCCTTTTTCTGCAGAATTTTAGTTTAAACGCTGTTAACTTTTTTCCTATATGTATAGTACATCAAAAAGGGACTAATAAGTTTTGTATTATACTTCTGGTAAGTCAATAGTTTGGCAGAAAAAATTTATTTATTTGCAGCACACATAGTCAACTAGATAAAATGTTTAACAGACTTCATCAGCTTCGATAGCGCAATGTCTAGTGTTAACAAGTTAAAACTAATTAAAACCAGTTAGAAACAAAACAAAACTAGTTTCTAACCGGTTACTAGCCGATTTTAACTAGTCTTGGCCGGTTTCTAATCGGTTTTAATAGGTTTTAACTAGTGTTATCCGGTGAGAAACTAGTTAAAACCCATTCTAACCAGTTGCGTAATACGGTTTTTAATTAAATAAAGTGACTATTCAGGATTCTAAATTATTTATTTGATTTTTCAATAACACTTCGTGACATAATCTTAACTTTTGATAAGAGCAGTCAACCTAGATTTTTAATAAAATTAAGATCATTCTGTTCTTATTATAGAAACAATAGAGCGCATAATTGTATGATACTTTGAGCTTTACGATAATAAATTTCGTTAAATCCATTTGTCCGTAATCTTCAGAAATTCCATATTTTATAAAAGCTGCATTTATCTCAGAAACAAGAATCAAGCGGAACACATTAAATGGTTTAATTTAAAGAATATTACTTGCATATTTTTTTTTAATAAGAATTTTTCTTCTCCAAGATGAAAGAAAGCGATCTTTTGCTAAACTTTATTTCCTTTGTGCGGAAGTATTTCCATAGTCACGGAATTCTATTTCCACCGGAGAGTCTGTCTTTTACGATACTTCGTCCAACATTTCATCAAAAGGACTGTAACTTTTTATACTATCTTATATCAGAATTTTATTTATTACTTGTTCAGAACGTTTCAGACGAAGACAGAGTAAATTCAGCATGAAATGTATCGAATACTATCAATTGCGACTAGCAGAGTATGAAAATTCCGTTCGTCGACAAAGTTTTTCCACTACTGAACTCGAATAGTACATCTATACCAGAAATATCCATTAATCTATACGATAAATTTGCCGGCGATTATTTGTACGATTCGTGATACACTATTTAATTAGGCGAGCATAATTACCACCCCCTTTTCCGCGTAGTATTTCACCGCAGCTTCGAAAGTTGTGCCCTTCGTTATCTAAAATAATACGGTCGACTGGCCCTCTCGTAAATTAGTCGCACTAACCCCGAACAATAATCCGGAGTCAAAGGAGGCTATTATTACTTATTAAATCGGGGTCGGCGACTTTGTTGTATCGCGTTATCGTGTTAATTCGCGCATCGGCGCGAATTCCCCCGGGGTAGGTAATTGCAAAAAGCCCCCATCTACGTGACACGATCTCTGGTACTTTCGCGTCTCCGCCCTACGACGTAATACATATTTACGAGGCACTCGTACGCGTTACGCTTTATGAAATCCTGGGATTTCATGGTGTCAAGTTAAACGTACTTTAGGACGGAAACGTTAGGGCGGCGGGAAGTCCGGGTAGGGCGGGGGGTTGTGACACGTGGCTTAAAACCGACCCCTTCGAACCATAGAACGGAACCATCCATACGGATAGAACCGATCGCGAACTGTAACTGAGGGACGTTAAAATGGATAGTGGATATCGTTTGACCAACACCTACACGGGCATCTGGTTTACGAGCTTTCGCCCCGAAAGTACTGGCATTGTTTCAATTCCGGTAGCCCGGTGGACACGAAACTACAATTGATTTCCACGGTTTGCACGGACCGCCACGTGCACTTGACAGTTTTGGATTTTTCACTTATTTCTGAAATCCAACGGGGCGACCGATTCCGATCGGAATGCCGCTTGCTTTTCACGGTTACGCTTTATCCGCAATAAGCGCGCGAACTTCCGGCCGGGCCACTCGTTGTCGCGAAGTTCTAATTGTTTTTCGTTCGTTAGGTATTGAAAACCCCCGACGGGGCTAAGGAGGTGGAAATTATTTGACAGTACCGCGGATAATTAAACCGTGACGATATTAAACGGTGTATGGATGATTGTGTGGGAGAATGAAAGTGTCGAGTGAATATTTGTATACTTGATAAAGATATTATGGTTTTAATAACTTTATCGGTATTGCCAATCTTGCAGGGTAATTAGAAGAAGTCAATTGTTTTCGTATAATGAGTTTCTAACGTTTCAAGTACTGGAGATACTCTATAACGATTTAGTTTCTTGATTATTATTAAAGTATCAAGTGGTATTATTTCCTGAATTTAATCGGTTTCGTGGAACGTATCCCCTTCTTGTTTTCTTACTTACTTGTTAGCATCACTTTTATATTAGTAACAGATTGAATGGCTCTATAGAAATCTCGTACATTTTTTATACTAGAGCTTGCGATAGATGTGCAACGGTGGTGCCTTGACGAACGAATTCTTTTGACTTTTGTTAAGACCTCTATAACGTCGGAAGAAGTCTCGAAGGATTTTCTGTGAAAGTGGTGAAATCGTATCACGAATGTATTAAAGGGCCACTCCAACGTTTTCCGCCCTTAATACTCCATCTAAATGCTGATTCTTTCAAAGGTTCATTATTTGTTGTAATTCTGCGCTTAAATTGTACTTAAGGGAAACTTGGATGCTACCCAACGCTACGGGATATCAGTTACCGCCTTTCCTTTATTCCATTTTATACAGGGTGTCTGAACAATTTTTCGTCGTGAGGTTTTAAGCGTGATATAAAGGATTACAGCCAGAGCTTTAATGCCGACTCAAACTGAATTATTCGAGAATACGTGCAAAGTTTAGCTGCGTTTAGTTTTTTTTCAACGCTTCGCGTATCACATCTGAATCGTATTTTTTATATTTCATTTTGTCCCAGTCATCGTTTATAGCATTTCTGAAATTTAATGTTAACATTGGAACGATCATAACAATGGTATGAGGTTACATTGGGCATTTATATTAATTCGTACAAATTATTGTTTGATAAAATTTTATTTCAAAACAAACTAATGTTTGCCAAAGTAGCACTAGTCAGAATCAGTATAAAATGATGCACGATTAATATTTGAATCTCCAGAATCGAACGAGTGTTATCGAGTCGCCGTGTATACTCGTAAGAAACGAAAATGCAACAGCTATAAATCTAAGAATCGTTTTAAAGTTACCAAGTTATTATAATTATCGCCGAAATAGTCTTTCGAGAAGTAAGTATCGCAATTGAAACGGAACATTAATTACTCGTTTTGACTCATTTCGTAACTTCCGTTTCACACCGCTTTCCCCCAGCGTCGTCGTATTTTACACTTACCCTAAACGACTTCATTCTTCGGTCGTTTTAGCTGAAGTAACTCTCGCCATTTTCACATGCAGACCTTTTTTCGCTTCCATCATCCTTCACTCCTAATTTTCACGTATACTATACAACGAGTGGTAAGCTTGCAATGAGAGAATAATTCCGAGGGAAACCGTTTTTCACAGTGCATGACAAATTACTCTTGTTTTCTGTTTGGGAAAGCTTGTTACGCGATTATTTATTCAAAACGTTTCGCGAGCAAATCAACTGACGAACAATCTTGCTCGAGGATGAATATTCCGTAAATTCTTCGATACACGTTTAGACGACGTAATAGCATTTTGCATTTTGATTCACCCGCCAACGACGTAGAGATCCCTTGTTATCTATCTCAATTTCATTTATTTCTGACTTTATAGTAAAAGCGTTTCTAAAGGAACTTCAAATTACATTTTTTCTTATTTCGAAATGTAGAGTATGCTCTCGCATTTTATACGGTAAATCTCGGGACACCCTGTATAGCTTATACAGTTCTGTTGTGAACGTGGTTTTAAACAATATACCCTATGTATATGTATTTACAAACCGAATTATAATTTTAGATGGAAATCTAAATAATGGGAAATATAAGTCGATGGCCCATCGGTATTTCAGTATGTAAATAATATATTGAATAAATGTTCGTTTTATTCAAATATAAATATTATAGAGCTAGTAGAGCTTCGACGGTATGTGCGTAATACCGATGACATGTATCTACTTTGGATGTGCAGCGATATATTGCAAATATCAGATGTTTTTTTTTAAATATACTTGGTTTATGTTTATGAATCATGATACGCGGTCGTTGCTGTGTAATTTTCGCTCGTCAACTCGGGAAATAAAGTATAACATTGCAAAAGTAAAATATGTCGGAATTTTACGGGATAACTTCGACGATAACACTCTACTGAGAGAATAAACAAGTTTTTTTCTAATAAATGAAAATGATTAAAACTTTCAAGGAAAGTGTTCTTGTTCTCTAATGATTTCAGTTAAATTACTGTTATGCTAAACACAATAGAAAATGTCGTAGTTAACAAATACGTCCAGATTTCGCTCAATTAAAAAATCTAGCTGTCCAGGAAAGTTAAAATATCGACTGTTTTTCCTTTCCAAACAGTTACGAACAAGGGAAACTATGTCGGGAAAGAAACGTAAAGAAACGACAGAAACTTCCAGCGGTTAAATGAAGTATGCCCGCAGATTGGTCATTAATCATTGACAAAAGTTAAAAGATATAGAAACTTTACTTTCGCGATCGAGACAGCCGCAGAAATATCGAAATTCGTGGTTGCCTAGTTCCCCTTTGTAACGAGAGAAAGAATGCAAAAATCAAACTCAGAATCAAACCGACAACAGATTACGACATGACCCAATTTAATTACATAGTGCTAACAAATACTTACATCTTTCACATCCACCGAATATTAACTTCACTAATTTTAGCTTTCATTCGAAACCGAGAAGTAGCATTTTTTTCAACGGTTATCGGACAACTTTAAAAAACGGGTCATTCTTTTCAAAATCATTTTTACCAAATCGCTTGTACCCTGTCACAGGCTTCTATGGTCAGATAAGACTGTTAGTATTCGGATGACACGGACAGACAATCGCGTCGGTGTTCCCATCACTTTGAAATATTGACAGCCGGATTTCAAATTATTTCATCATTCATCAATCTCCATTTTTGAGATTGGCAATCCATCAGTACATACCTGACACGGTCAGTAGCGCTATCAGTCGTTAGAATACTGTCGATGTTATCGAACGCGCGAGGAGCTCAAGGAACGACATGTTATTTTATGGTGTCCCATTCTCTCCATTTATCGTCCGCAGAAATTGAACTGTCTTTAAACGGAGTATAGAAACAACATTTGTCGCATCAATCTCGCGGTATGATTAATTATCCGCTGTTACGCTATTATCGGAATGCCATTTACAAACACGACACGGAAGGTGACGTTACGATAGCATGCGAAATTAAAATAATTTCAATAGAACCTGAGATAAATTTCCGTCGGATTCGCGGGACCCGCGGGTGTCACAGGGGTGGAAATAATTGAATTTAACGATTACCGAATAAAAGTAGATCGACGTTCCTACGTAATTAAAACCCGGAATTAATCGAAACGTCAGGTATCCCTGTTATATTGGTTACGCCGACGATTCTGTGTATCGTTAACAAGATACAAGTCCACTTCGGAATTAGTTTAAGAGACGATGAAATTCTTCGAGAAGCACTGGCATCCGCGCAGCATCGTTTTTCTCGGTATCTCGTAGTGATTCATTCGAATTCATGAAACATCAAGCAGAACGTATAAACCTCAATATTGGATAAATTCCCATTGGAAAAAGCACAACACGAGAAAAGATTCGTTTAAAAGTTATGAATATTTTCGCGGCGCCCTCGTCAGTATGCAGATGATTTTAAAACATAACGTTATTACGGGAACATTTTTCCTTTTTCATAATTTCCCATCGATATCTTATTCACGGATATTAAAGTATTATAAACTAGCTGCGACCTAACGAAGTATTCCGTAAATTAGTAATTTAGGTTCACGTTATACGGTTGTTATATAACTCTTCAGGTTTTCAGTACGACCGTACTAAAAATAAAACTTCCTTCAACGCACGGAATTTCCGTCAATAAACACGATAAAATAACGGGAAAAGTCACAGCGTAAATAATCGTCGAAGTTAAAATTCACCGGAATATTTTTATAATAACAAAATACACTTTAATCAAAAATTTTTTTTTCACCGACATGTAAATCATGTTTTTTATTCTCATTAATTCCGCACGCGATAAAACTATATCTGAAATGAGGAGCCGTTCATTTATCATCCGAATATTCTTCCACGATATTTCCGAAGGATTTAACCTGGTTATTATTCTTTCTCCGGTGGTATTGATCGCAATTCGTAAGTGGCCAATGTCGGCGGTAGTTTCGAAACGTCCCATAAGAATATAACGAATGCCAGCGGCGCGGTGATAGCACTAAAGGCGGCAAGCTATGCAGCTACCATTATCATCCCTCCGTACCTGCTTCCGCATAATATTAGCTGCACGATTCTTAACGATTTACATTCCACGCTGTTGTCCGCGTCTCTCGCTCGCCGAAGAAATTCCCTCTCCGTCGGACTCGGAGGCGAAGTTTAACTTTCGAAGAAATGAAAATTAATGTTTTTTGAACGTTACCGGCGTAACGTAAGTGTAAAGACGACAACGAGACCTATGTAAATCAAGTATCGATCTCTGTAGGATGAGCGTAGGTCGATAATATGAATAAATACATTTTATTAAGATTTGAATACGCCGTGACGCGGAAATGTAAAGTTTGTTTGTCTTTCACGTGATACCGTGGAGTCTAATGCTAAGAAAACGATCGAGTGACGTCGCACATTCCCAGGAATAGCTGGTATTCCGTGAATGTTGCAGTTCCGTTCGACGACCCGAGAAACAATTTATATCCGGCATATTTTTTCACGGAACATTACGCGAGACACAACACAACCGAACGAACCTCACGCGTTTAGAAACATTAACATGTCCGTTAGAAAGAGGGATTACAGGGCGTTGGAATACGTTCATGTTTTTCACACGACTACTAAGATCGATTACGAAATAGAATAGAAAACACAGTAGGTAGGATAAGTCGTACGATACAAACAAGATAAACTTAAGATTCCGAAACGCATTAAGCGGGAATACATATTTAGCCACAAAAAAGAAAACTGATAAGAAACAGAAGAAGAAGAGGGAGAGAGGAAAAGAATGAGGAATGCAATTTCATCAGACGACATTCAACATTCAGTCACGTTGTGCACTGCGACACGTGCATCTTTCGAGACGTGCGCGGCGTTGAAAAGACACATTTCCCGCAACAATGAAACAAGTAGCTTAAGAGGTTGAAAGCTCCGGTTCCCATTATCGTCGGATAAACTACTAGCTCCCTTGCCGGATAGGGTAGCTTCTTGTTGCACCGGGGCGATACTACCGTTGCACATTCCAGTGTTCGCCTGCTCATTCAAATGTTTATTACAGCCACACGTTATTTCCGCAAATTGTAGCTCGTTAACTAGATAACTCATCCATTACGACACGAAACGATGAATTACGTGCATGCGCCTAATCCGTTTGGCATTAACCACGCCGCTCTGCATACTGTAATTTCTAATAAACGTTGTGGCCGCAATTAGAAAACGAAAAGTGCAAGCGGCGTATTCCATTCTGCGATAATGCCGCTGATAGATAGGGTTAGGACGAAATTCTTCGTGGTAAAGAAACAAACGAGTTTCCTTTTCTGATATCCCGTGCATACTAAAATATTTTTCACGTTAGGTAGCATTTGAAAGTTACGAAAAATCCAGAGGAATGTGATACGGATTGCGAGAATTATTTGCGAGGCATGAAATTTTGATATCACAGTTCCCAGCGTTTTTACGAGGCAGATTAAATCCTGATACCGCTTACAGCTTCCAAGAATTAAAATCTTTATAACGTTGTACACGCAGACAGATGGGTTATGAGAATTGCATACAAAAAATCTACACTGGAATCCGACTAAATACACAGCGATCGATTCTAATAGCTTCATCCTACAAACTCATTATTAATTGACTTCTAATATTTATGCAAATAAGTACCCAAGTATTTTCTATTATCAGACACTTTCTAAAACGTGTTAAAAGTACACAATCACGTTTGATCTAAATCCCATTTATCATTTTACCTCCCGCGATAAACACATTTGCATAAACATCCTTAGTCCAGTTCTAATACATCGCACAGACGGTTCCAACACATATAACAACCCTGTCGCAGCTTTTTCCCGCCGCGAAACCCCCGAGTACATTTATTACGAATCATATCCGTGTGTTCCTCTACACCGATGCTATACCCGAAGGCGTATGTAGGACGCCGCAGAATTCCCGGGTCTCAGACAGTACATTTTACCCGGGTCTAGGAATCGTCCCTTAAAAGTCTCAAAGCTGGAGTGGAAACGAGATAAGCAAACATTCCAGCAAATAGAGACTCTCCTGGCACACGAACGTCGGGACCTTCGTCGTACATAATGGCGGTACAATCCTCTCCAACATTCGTGGCGTTCGTGGCCTGAGCGTGACTGAATCGACGAGTTTTCATGCACCGACGATTTTCCAAGTAACGATTACCGCGATGGAGAGGGGGGAGGGGGGGAAAGCCCTTAGACTCGGCACACGTGAATGCTCCGATACGGTGTGCGTCGCTCGTCTCGCTTTTTCTTTCCCCGATGATCCGGCATTCTCACGGTATTATACATACGTACGTATGTGTGTATGTATGGATGGATGTATGTATGTATGTATAGACACGCGGGTGCATGTATGGCCGGGGAATAAATCAAGAGACATGAAACGTGCGGGGCTGCGATCGAACGACCTCATTCCTACGATGGAAGTTCGATCCCCGCCGACCCACCTTGCGAAATTTGTGGCCGCGATTGTTGCGTGTCAGCCAGACTTTCGTCGGTAATCGCTGCGATACCGATGGACCTCGGGTAATTGCGGTGAAATGTCCGTTTAAGAATATAACTATGAGTCGCGAGGGTCGTGGGTGGAATTATAATTGTATTTTGATATGACTCTTTTGCACGGAATGTTAACGTTGGGTATTTGTGTAACGTGGAAGGGTGTACGTGGATTTTTTTTTAATGTGGATATGTTTTATTGGGGATGATTTTTATCAGTGTTTGTCGTGTAATAACACGATACGTGTAACAGAATATTTGAATCGTAATATTTTTTATTGTGAAGTACGGCTTTAATTAGCGTTTAGTGGTATCTAATTAAATTTGATCAGGAATTACAATTGTATTTGGAATTTACAATTGGCCCGCAATAATTACTGCACACGTATAAACACCGGTGTTGGTGACTCGTGTATAAATAAATTAGCCGGTGTACGATATCGAACAGCGGTACATAAATATCGGAATGAACAAACGGAAACCGGTAATTACACGATTTGACTGATAACATTTTTACACGGCCGACAATCCGTGTCAGGCTGGAATCGCTGTCAACGGATTATCAATATTATTACATTTAATTAGAGCATATAGAATAATCGTAACAAAGTAATAAACTAATAGGGAGTATTCGCGACGTACGTAACCACACGTTTCGTATTTGTATCGGTGTGCATGCCAGACAGGGTTTTTCGCGAAACATATAATTCGTACATTCTATTTTCCGCGGTATATTTCAAACGACGCCATTGCACAGCAAGATTGTCAAGGAAGTATGATAATTTCGTAAGGATCGAGGGGAATGTATTTCCAATAACAATTTTGTCTTAAGGTATGCAAAGATGTATCGCAAGAAATGTAAATTCTCCGCGACGTCTTTATTGCACGGTGACAAAATATGAATGTTCCGACCGCGGCTGAGTATTCTTCTTCGCGCGAGCATTAAATTTGAAATGTTATGCGAGCTACGAATAGTCCTCCGTTCATAAAAGTCGATGCAATTTACTTGCCGCTTGGGGACTTTCTACGACTATGCAACCTATGTTGCATTGATACTACATTATATATGTATATTCTGATATTAACTTTATTCTAACGAAAATACACCGTTCTCAATTAAGTATTAAAACGCAAGCTTATGTTTAATGACAGTGATATTTACGTTTACGGTTTCAACCAGTAATAGGTTCATACCCGGTCACTTATTACCGTCGTAAATCTATCATCCCGAAGTGACTCTATAGTTCGCTCCACTTTTGAAATAATCAGTACCGCACTGCTAAACAAATCTCAGCCTTTCCACGAAACATAACTTCCTTCCGCGAAATTAGAACCGTACCAAGGCAATCGCGCGGCACATAAATTATCCATCGACGTCGTATACTTCGTTCCAAATACTTCGTTCCAAATACCCAACTTCTTTTCATCGTTCACAATGCCTGTTTAACCTGTAATAAGCGCATTCGACGTAAATCCCGTACGTTCAAATGTTTGCCCATCCGTTCCGCGCAATAAAGAAAAAAAAATCACCCTCGTCGGCGTAACGCGTACATTATTAATACGGTCCGTCTGGGTGGGTTTCTTGAACCATGCTTATCGGTGACTTTCCTATCGCGACGTTGCGGTCACGTTATGCATTGTCGTCCGTATTCACGGACACGAAAAAATAAACCTCTAACGTTACAGGTCGCAGGGCGTACTACTTTCGTGGCATTCGCTCCGGCTGATCGATAAGCCGGAGGCCGTGAAACTTTACGAGGTATGCGAGTTTCTTTACGTAGCCACACGAGAATCGTTTCACGGTTGTAGAGAGAAACGTATGCACGCGGACTTGGAAAATAGTTGAAGCTCGCAACGCTTACGATACTGGCCCGAAAGTGTTACGCTTGTACTTTTCACCAACTACGCTAGACATCCCCTATAACACGGTAGATACGTTTCGTGTTACATGAATCTGTGTTGTAGGAGTCGTTTGGATTGTACGTAAGCCGTTCGCAGCCCAAAGTGATTAACTTAGGCGTTATTTGTATTTAAAATAACTTTTTAGTTACGTCGTCTGACATTGGCGTTTTGTGCGAACCGTAGCTTACCAATGTTGCTTATATACATAAATACACCCTGTATATGTTTGCATCGGACCCGTTTCTATATTTTTATAGACAAGTGAAGAGTATCGTGAAAATTCGAATTATCGCGCGATGAAAGTATGAGACTTAAATACGGAGTTTCCTTTAAAACGAAACATTTTTAATTACCAGGGCTGATTGTATCACTGGTGAATATATTGTTGGAATATAAAAATGCTGATGTGGACGAATTGGTCAAGTTACGAGCGAAAGGGTATCCTGCAGAATTAGAATTATCGCACGGGGTGTTGCACAGGGTGACCCGCGACCGGTCGACCATAACGAAAATACGAGTTTTCTGGGTTGCGAAAGAAAGATTTGGGGGAGTTTCATTAGGAAGTTGAAATTGGAAGTGAATAAATGAATCGAATTAGGGATTACGTGGAACTTAAAATAGAATGATCGTGACTCAAACTCGAACACGAAGTCGATCTCTAATTCTAATTTCAACTGCGACAATGATTCAGTAGCTTTTAACCCGGTCTGCGATTTCGATTCAATAGGTCACTTCCCCGGAAGCGAGAGACTGATTTTTCTAGTGGAACATTAACGTCACCGAGAATTCGGTATGTGACAAGTTTTATTTAGAATGTAGCTTTTTTATACATATACATATACCGTTTTTTCTGATTCTGACAATACTCTAGGAATTAATAAGTCGGTGTAAGATATCGTGACCCTGCCGAGAACGTCGGAACTAATAAGACGTGAAATATCTTCAGAATGTTTTCATAACCTTGTATATGCACATACATATATGTATATACATACATACTTCCGCCTTTTCAAGGCTTACCGGATGTACTGTGAATATTACGGTGCACCTACAATGAATGTTTGAAGAAACTTTGTGGAATATCGTAATAAAAATATCGTCCGCATAACTTGATCCATTCATACCACTCAGCATTTGCATATTCCAACAATGTATTCAGCTCGTATACAATCAGTTCTCGTAATTAAAAATAACTTGTTTTGTAGAAAACTTCGTTACTTAACTCGCATAGTTTCACAACGATTTTTTTTCGTCCTATTAAATTGGTTGATATTTCCTAATATTTATAGCTATTATGAATTTAATGATTTCTATTATTCCCTTTAGACTTTTAAACATCCACAATAGTTTATCAAACTCAAAGAACCACTTATCCCAATCTTGAATTATATTTTATAAAAAATCCAAAATTGCATCACGTGTAAAATGAATTTAATAAATTACCACCCTAAGGTAATTTATTTACTTTGGCCGAGAATATTTGCCAGTTTTACCGTTGTTTTCGCGATTCTTGTCTCCTTATCAAAGTTGCTGTGACCGTTAACATTCGCTGGCTGATTTTCCCGCCACCTCGCCAACTGACACTGACAGTTTACTTCTGTCTATTATACGCACATGGTCCGAATCGTGCGTGATACAGGCCTTGCTGGGGTCATCAGAGCAGGCTGTCCATCGTGTCGCAGTTACGTCGTAACGCAATAACCACACCTGGGCCGTAATTTGGCCACGGTATTTATCGTTTGATTTGCCGTCATTGATACGGTCCGGTCGTTTGATTAAAACGTGTAATGGTAATTTAAATGCATACATATATTCGCGTGATATTTTTAACGCTGAAATGCAATCCTCGCTTTTTTCGTAAATACATGTACCTGTGTAAATATGTACATACATTTTATTCCGGTCCCGTGTAATATCGAACCCCCGGTAATAATTGAATATCGTTGCCACAAGCGTCACAAAAAAAAAGTGTGGAAACGGATATGTGGTCACGTGTCCTCATTCAACCGTGCCGAATAAATCGGTCGCCGGTGTTCAAATTCCCGCGTAGATTAACAAGATTACCGAAGTCGGTCGATTAAACCTAATTTGGGATAAAATAGCACCACCATGCGGTAATTTTACGCGTATGCCCGCGCAAGTGTCCGCGTTATACCCGCTAAGTATATTTCCATGGGAATAGGTTCCCACGTTCCAATCGGAAACGTGAGATTTGCGAACGGTGAAATGTACTTTTACGCGGAATTCAAGTATCACTTACGACAAAAAAGAATTAATGTCTCATTAGTATATAATTCTAACAGGATACATCCTTCTATCCCGAACAAAGTATAACGAATATATCTCATCCGGCATCGTATCCCGTTAATTCAACCAACCGGGATAGTGCTTAATATTTTAAATAAAATTCATACATTCAAATTTACTTGTCAAACGTTCAACCGTAACGTTACGAGGTTTTTCCATTTCCATTGTGCGACAAAGGGGAAAGTACTTCCTCGAAACTGACATTCCCGTGAATCAGAAAAGCCTGTCCCCCTTTATCCCCTACATCTTAACGTCGTTATATACCGCGGGGGCAATAAATTTCCTCAATAGAAGGACGATTTGTGTAACGCGGGCGTACAAGTGATACCATTGAACGAATCGGCGACAGTTACGGGCACGCATGGTAGCCCCGCGCAAAACCGGCAAAAGACATTCGGACGTTTCAGAAGCCGTTAAGTACCGCCGAGAGGTCGTAAACGTGAAACAGCCCTTTCCATTTTCACCCGTGGCCGCGGGACTATGGGGTTGAAGAACGTACTGGCGTTTTCTTCTTTGCGGCGGGAACGCCCTTCCGGAACGAAGATAAGGTTTAGGACCGGCTCAGAGTGCCCTCGTGGCGTGATATTTTTCTCCTACCGCATGCTGGCAGATATCGGCCAACAATGGGGCCCCATCCTTATCGTTTCTCCCTCGGTGTGTCGTGTCGGGAACCGATGTTCGACACAAAGATATCCTGGTCTTTCGGATCAGCTCATAAACATCTTACGTGCCGATCTTGGAGACTATTCTGCGAGCGGTTGCACATGATTGGTGATTAAGTTAGGGTTGCTGAAGGTATTTAGAAGTATGGACGAACTGATAAGAATAGCAGATTTTTCATAGTTTTAGCAAATCTCGTGTCAGAGGTGGAAAATGAATTTTGAGTGGATTTTAAGGAAATTTTTTGTTTTATATGTAATATACGTTAGTTAGTTATTTTTGAATCTGTGGGAATACTATCGATAGAAATATTATTTTCTTGTGAAGAGTTTGGGTATATACGCTTTGACAGGGCTTTTACGTACCAGGTTTCCGTGGAAACTCTTGAAACGTGAAGTACACTACTGTTACTATTTTTCAATAGCAAACTGTGAGGTATTTGCTTTCTGTTGAACCAACGAGAACGAGTGTGATTAGATTCTCGTGTAAAGAATTCATTGCAAATAAATACAGAAAATAATTGCTACGTAAAGTGTTCGTTTGGAAATCTAAAAATTAGTCGCGGCATTACATTAGTAAAAAATACCTTAGCGTCGTAACAGTCGTTTCTGTCAATAGGAGGAATATTTAAAATTTTCTACATACCGTATATGTACTGCTGCATACCAGCGCGTAAGCTATTTGTTGCTTTTGTTTGCTTTGTTCGGAACTGTGGCGTGTAGCCAAATTCACTGATGAAAAAATTCACAGCCTGATCGAAAAGCACTGTTAACCTTTCTATCGACTACGCTTCAACTAGACAGTTAAAAAATTGACATCGAAGTGTTGTACGTGACGGTTGCCCGAAGCGGTCATCAGTGTCACTTTCAGAACAAGATATTTTACCCTCCTGATATTATTCTCATCGATAACTACAAATTTATTATTTTTCTGACTGTAATCCTTTTTGTTGAGATCTCTTTGCGATATTAGTTTATGACTAAATTAGGGAACAATACACGGGTCGATCAGCGATCTTTAGATGACTACTTTTAAAACGGTAGATAAAATAAATGTACTTTCAGAAAAACGTTTCAAAAACAGTCTATACTATATTACTATTTTTTTACTCGGTGTTCCTGAAATTCAGTCTTGTTGACAATTCAATTCAATCTCCATCAAAATTGGCCCCCTCTCATTTTCAAAGTGAAAAATGAATGTTTTCTATTTCCATGCACTCTTTCATACACTTATTTCTGTCCACAAACGAGTAGGTATAATCTGGAAAATAATACAAAATTTATAATCATAAGTTCTATTTGTAGTCATATGGTATTCGTTTCATATGTTTCTTAACAATACGAATTTCTGCGTAAGCTGTATGTTCATCGCCGTAACGTTACTTGAAATCGACAAGGCAGTTGAATGAACGCAAACGAAATCGGTATTACACGTAGAACCCGTTCGATTTGTTTCGCCATAATCTTATAACGTGATACTGTCTGGTAGCTATGTCGGTCTGACTACGTAGTACAAGCTCCAATTTTAGGGATGAGAGCACTGCAATGCGACACTCTCGTACCACCTTTGAACGAGCCACTGAAATACACGCACCAACGAGACACAGGCGATTGAATTCTCTCCCGGGCGGTTGGGATTATTTTTATAAAATTAGAATATCCGGCATGACAATACCTGATCTTCGATTTTTCGATCAGCGAAATTTTCGCATCGCGTCTACAATACGTATAGGATTTTACGTTCCTTTGGGTGTTGACCAATTTGATACACGTTCGGTGGGATACATATTTTTTTTTATTTAGAAACTGAGGAGTATATGGATTGTGTCGGTTGTTTCAATGGAAATCACTATTATAGACGTATGTATAACTGGACCGACGGAACGTCCAAAAATGTTGTTTCTTTTAACATAGCTTTGCTTCTCAATTTGTATGGAATGTTATAGATGATCGTTTATGATCTAGTTATTCTGGTGATACTGTCAACTGACGATTTATGACGTATCATTATATTTTCGCGTTATATTTCAAAGGTTTTTGGTACTTTCAACCGTTCATCCATCAAAGCAGTATCATATTCGAAGGATTTATGGTATGAATTATAGTTGTCCAGTTATTAGTAAACTACCAATATGCCACGAACAGAACTGAAATATTGGAAAAACAGTGACGCAAAAGTAAACTCTTACCGGTAGATTTGTGCAGTCTGAAATTATTCACAGTCTTTATCCCTGGTTTGTAATTTACATCGGAGTACCGTCTAATATCGTATCACTGATTTTTGCCGGCAGACCTGAATAGAAAATGTCTGCGTTAAAGAAAACACGGTAAATGTGATTTTCTAGAAAAGATACTGCCGGAATGTGGTTGAATATCCTCTTCAAGATTGGTCCTTTAGTTATCTAAGATAGTTGTCTTCAATGTTGTCTTCTTCAACTGAAGGGTCATGAAATGGTACTCGTGAAGGTTGTCTTCTCGAATTCAAGTGCCCCGAAGTAGTCCTATTGAAGGCTGAAGGGTTGACGAACAGCTATGAAGTAGTTCTTTTCAAGATTTGTACTTTCAAAGATATATTCTTTCTCTTTTTTCCTTGTCCCCCTTCTGCTAGTGAAGTGATTCTAGATACACTCTTCATTGATCTGCTCCGTGACACCTTTGCCTGGGGACCAAGGCACGGTAACCAGGTGAAATGGGAAATATTCGTTCGACGAAACTCCATTCGAAGACACTTAACACTAATATACAATCGAACCGCCAATCGATCGTCTCTGATTTATATTTTAAAAGATAAAATCATCGTTTTATACATAATGAAGGAATTCTTGACACTTCGACGATATATTGGGAAATGCTGTGTGTTTAGCGAGGAACTCGAGCTATACATACATATATGTATTAATCCGATGTATTTTGGTACTGCCATTTGTCATTCACCGAACAACACATTCTGCACAATGTCGCATTTCGAGCAGCTGCACAGGGCAGTCAATACAAGTTTAGTCTACGGTTAAACTGCGTTCAGCTGCCGCATATAAATAAGTTGAAGGGTTACTGGCCGCCGGCAGAATCGATGTGTCAGTGTACGAGATTGCTTCTAACATTGGCATTGCAAATAATCCGATTAACAATATCCACCGAATAAGTTTACAACGGAATTTAGGTGTCTTTATAAACTGTTCATTTTATAGAAGTTTGATGGACGTTAGAAAATATGATATTGTTTACCTATTTCTTTCACGTCACTAATCTAAAGTGTTCGTTTTACGGAACGATCGTTTGAGCTGATTCGTTTTCTCTTTTGATTCCCTTTTGTAATCGAAACACACGAATACCAAATAAAAAGAGTAAAAAAATTGTTTTTCAAGGTACGATATCCTTAACAGCACGTTCGATGAGAGCAGTCTGTTAATAACTGTTGAGAAGTAAACATGTTGTAGATAGAAATCCCTTTCTTATGAAAATCTTTGCAATAAGCGTACTTTTATTTCTTGAAATGAGAAATTAGAATATATAATAATATTATTCATAAATACCGTAAATTCTTGTGCATTGATGGATTGAATTCTGCATTTCCTGATTGGTATCAATTTTGTTTATCGATTATTGGTAGAGGAGGGTCGGGAAATTTAATATTCATAATAATAGAGCATCATTATATTTCTTATGCTTTTTACTTTGATTTTCCATGAATAAAGCCATCCTTTTATGAACTACCCCCGATGAATAAATATTATTTCACCGCGTTGTTAGATATATTTATATCGGAAACATGAGATGTTTGACTCTTTTGATAAATCGGTTCGTCTGTGAAAGAGAAAAGTTTTATTCTATGCAAGTGTAACATTAACCTGTCGGTCCGTCACGTTACATAAGATTATAAAATACGATTTCACACCGGCGACCTCCGCCTTCTTTTATTTTACCGATCTTGAGGAGAATATCTATCGGGAAGAATAGATTTCAATATCGAGAAATTCCTTTAATATCCGTATACGTCTGCGAGCGTCGTATTTTTCATTTCCCAACATTGAATTACCACTGGCTTATAATTCTTTCAATTTCTATGATCGAATTTCGATGAAAGATTGTATTCACGCTGCGCGTGAATGTCATTCCATTCCGTGGAATAAATTAAAATTTTACAAGTACCCGCCGTGAATGACTGCAACGTCTACCAGATGCGCGAACCGATTCGTTTTTATCGATTATTTCTGGTCGGATCATTGTCGAACGCGAAGCAATGAATTATATTTCTCTTCACTTCAGCACGTATAGTTAGTTACGAATACGTGGCAAAAATAAGACTTTTCATTCGTACAATGAAAACATTGATTGCAGAAAAAAAAACTGTCTTTTTCCAATTAAAATCACAGAAAATCTCGACGATGTTTCGCGTACAGAGAAAGTAGTTTCCTCACTTATGAAAATATATTTGGTAATCTTTATCGTGGAAATGAAAGCGAACGATACATGTAACGCTGTAAAAACTGAAACCCCATTTTATTGGCGTGTCTATAATTTATTAACGAGAATATTTCATGTCAAATATTCGAAAAATCCCGCTCCCTTTATCGAGTTAATATTTCAGTGAATTATTTCGATAGCCGAACACGCCAGCATTTACGCGCGATATTCTTCACTTTTTACTGTCAGATTATCACCGGCACAGAGTTCCGTCAATTTCTCTAAGCGCTTGTTAAGCGGATCTCGATAAATGAAATTTCACGAGTCTCCTTGATGGCGCATGCTTCTGACGTATCGCAGATGCACTCCGGCGTCGTCTCTAGAAAAATATTTTCCAAAGAAATCATTGTCACTGGAGTTCTCCGGTTCGTGCGTAATGGAACACGTTTTCCTCCGTCATCGACTGTGTGGCTTTTATTCGGTTCCTTCGCTCCATTTTTTTGTGACTTTTTTTCTTTCTTTTTCTCTCTCTCTCTCTTCTTTTTTTTTAACGCGACGCAGCCTCGCGGGATTTAAATCGAGCCATCCGCGGAAGAAAACAACCTTTCCCAGGCGACGTCGAGCAATTTGTTTGGCATAACAAAGCCACGTGCAGCCTCGACACGTTAATTGTTCGTTCCGCCACTGCTCGTTCGCACTTGATTTATTTGACTTTCGTGCCCAAACACGAACGTCGTCGTGCACACACACGTACATACATATATACGCGCGATTACACACCCGCGATCCGTTAGTCGGTCAGAATACAAAACCCCTTCAGATGAGTTCGAACTATAATACTTTCATTTCAAACGAGACTCGCGCTAATTTAAAATCGCGGAATAAAGCATCGGGTATCGATCTCACCGACGCGTTCCGTTCTGTTAATAAAAAAATTCCCCCATTGTGCCAACCGCTATAGGAGTGATAATCGGGCGTGCACCATTTCGTTAATTAACTTTCGTTTTGAGGAACGTCGTGAACGACTTCGCCGCCGATATCTGTCGGCAATTGATCGGCTTTGCGAAAATTATTAACGGTTCACGGTGATAAACATCGATAACAACATGTCTAATTGCGTAGATGAAACGATTTGATTGTTTGAATTTCGAGAAAGTGCAAATATAATAATAATTATTGAATTTACTTGGTGAGTTCGGATCTTAATGTCGGTCTGACACGTTATAAATAAAACTTAAGACAGGAATAGAATGATTCCTACGTAACTTTTTAAACACCCGTGTTATTAATTATCGAATATTTTGCAAATGTTTTAATTAAATGCGAGACAGGGTTCATCAGGAAATTCTTCCATGATCCCGCCAAAGTTTTATTAATTAACCGTACGAATTCCGGAACACGATTTTTCGATTCGCGAAACACGAAATGAATTAACTTGTTTTTTAGACGAAATTATTAATTCGGTAATTAAAACGTTTTGGACTAATAATATATAAAGATTTACAATATATCCTTGTATTACTATGTATTGCCGTCGATAGATTGTCAATGAAATTCAGATTTCTCCGTTTACCATAATTTCTAGTTTCGGTAGATTTGTCCGTCGAATAATTTTAACATCAAATACCCAGCACAGAGTCGTATGACGAGGCGATCAAATAATTGTTTGTAAAATACAAAATCTTGCTGACTCTGGAAGACATTTATATTCATTGAAATTGGGAGGAAACGATAGAATAAAATACTCATTCTATCGAACATAAAGTTCAAACCAATAACATTTAACGTCGAATTTTCTCCGATACAACGCTAAAAACATTGTGTAGCGACTAAATAGCATAATTTAGGCATTATTTCTACTGTTCCTGGTGGGAATCCAATATTCTCTAGTATCCGGTTAAATTTCTATTCCATTCACTGATCCGCCCACTATTCCGTATTATCGCAAATACGATGTGGCGGAGTTAAGGACGGGTTTCGCACGACAACTCTGGAATACTCGGTTGTCGCGAAAATATTCAACTTTCCCCCCGTTGTTCGATTGTCTCGCCGCAAATACGTCAATACGCGGAAAGTTCCAAGGTAACGGATGCACGTTAATTGTCGTCCGTCTCGTTGCTTCACGGACTTCAAGTTCGAAGTCAAATCGTGCCATCCTCAAGGAACATGAAACTCGGGTGCAAACTCGCGCCAATTACCGAAAGTCTCGGTCAAAAGGTGTTCCTTCCTCTATACATGACCACGAAGCTCGTTCCATTGCGGTTTCCTCTACTCGAGTACAATAACGAACTTCCGACTGAAGTAAGTATCCCAACTAATAAAATTGTAGATACGACGCACGCGACGACCACGAAACACGTACAAACAAAGACGACTGTTCTTTAATAGGATTACTGGGAATGGAAAGTGTAGTTGGGAACGGAATTCCCGGTGATCCTTAAAGATGTTAAGAAACGAACGTATCTTTCTCATTGTCCACATCGTAATTGTTAGACGAACTATTTTAATGTATTAACGACTTCACGACGTTTCCACAGAGAAATGACCCTAGTTTTGTTTTGTCGTAGAATTCTTTATCCGATTCGTTTTACGTTTTTCAAGTACTTTTAAGAGGAATCTTTTGTCTACGTTTGATAAATTCTGTAAATATATACTATGTATACTACAGTTATTTATGTATATAAGAAATAATAATTTAAGGTTCTGTAGAAAGTTTAATTTATTTTTAATTAATTTTTTCTGCTTCTGATTTTTCACCTTTTTCTGGATTTAGTTTAAAGTGAATATCAACTATTGGATTTTTCGATATATATAACTATAGTATAAAGCAAATTAGAAATCATTCATTGTGTCAGGTGCGAAAACGGTAGGAAAAAGAATATCCATCAGGAATTTGGTATTTCCATTCCCTCGTACACTTGATTAAATCGTTCTTTCCACGTTCCGCGGGTGGTGTCGGCTAATTGTTTTCATTTCATTCGCAAGAGTAAATCCGCAGAAACTGAACGCTCCGCGAGAACTTTCATTCCCCCCTCCCCCCCCCCCCCCACCTCGAGGTAATCGAACAAAGAGAACAGACAGAATGCCGGGCCGGGAGAGGATTGATTCTGGTACATACAAATAGCCTGTTCCGCATCATTTACCTGATTCCATATTGCGCAACATAATGTCGATGCCCGTGGTGGTGAGACCACTCGCGTATCGGATACCTGTCTACGCTCGAGTTACCATCCAATTTTACTGTGAGTTGAATATCACCATTATTTACTGCCGGCGTAACGCACTTAGAATTGACACGTTATAAATGATTGACGACATCGCACGTGCCACCGGTGAGTATTTCGTAGCGCGAATTAGTCTTGAATAGTACGTGATGAGGCTACCGTTCCGCCCAATCAATACGAATTTCACAATTACCAAAGACTGTTGATCCGCGGGAATTGCGCCGACACTGATCCCGAACAACCCCGGTGCACAATCTTCGATTCGATGAAATTCCGTTCCACATATTTTCGTTCGACCGCGAACAAACGATGATTTCGAAGCATGGACACGTTGGAAATAATATAATTTTATTATAACATTTGATTTTTACGTTTTTTTTCGGAAAGTTCGACGATGATTATGAGTTTTACGGGTATACACCCTGTATAAGGGAAGTTTTTACCGGCGCGTTGGCAATTGATTCAGTCGTATCAGAGATCTCGTTTAATACACTTACAGCGTGACACGATGCACACTTGGAAATTTAAATACTATTATCTCTTTTAAATTTCTTCCCCGAACGGCCTAGTTCCTGGCTAAGAGCCAACGGTTGATTAACGCAAGGCACCCTGCTAAAGATTGCAGTTTACCAATATGTTTTTTGAAACTTGTGGATGGAATGTTTAAAGAACAGTGGCGATTAGTGAAATTGATATGGCTACACTCGCTTTACTTTGGATTCTAAAGTGTATCGTATCGTGAAAAAAGCGTAATTAATATTCTAAAAGTACTGTAAAAAATCCGAAGTTCTTAATAGTCGTTCCAATTATCACTACTTTTTCTTTACACATATATTCAGATATCTTCAAATGCATCAACATTTAAAATACCTATTTTATATCAGCACGATATAACGTAATACATATACAAAAGCGTTTCTCATGGAATGGAAAAGAGAATTAGATCAATCCTCCAGTGCTCCGTGAATTGCTACGGTAACCTTCGTTCTCTGGAACCCTTTGAATCCATTAATGAAAATCTGACTTTCGAAATTACCAAAATCATCATCTTATCAGCATCCCTCGGGGACCCCCATTATTTCCAACAGACAGCAGGCTTCTGTGATATTACAGTCCTTTCGCGGAATAAGCGACGCCGGTAGATCTTAACGAAGAGATGGAAAAAATAAATGAAACGGTAGAAGTCCGAGGGGGGTAGGGGGGGGGGAGTAGATCAGATCCAATAACCTGAAATTTAATTCCCTGAATAGATACAGCGATATTGGACAGCATAAACGCGTTTTACCGCAAACTCGTTAAAGCTTTGTCCATCGAAAATGAATCGTTATTCCAATCAACCCGATGACAGTTGATACTTGTTTTCATTATCGGCGAATTCAGACAATCTCGTAGCATGTTTCATTCCGACGTCTATGAATACATTGTACATATCCGTCATATTATACGTGTGCCGTGCAAATACGAGAACAAGTGGATTACGTTGACACACGCGCGGTGTCTTCACCGTTGAAATTCGTCGCGCGAAAAAAAAATAAAGAAAAAAAAATTGCATATTTCGTTGTTCGCTAGCTGGACAACGACGCGTGAACTGTTTATATTCGTACGTCCTACTTCCGCGAGATATTATACGTATAAATAGAATTAAACAGGACGTTTCCCGGGGTTACTTTTTACCGTTTATGAATACTTTTAACGGACCACGAATCGCTATATTCACGTATGACGGTCTCAGCGACAGGGGTACCGAAGTTCCACGATTTTGCATAATTCTGTTAAGCAAATGACCAGAATAATAACTCGCTGGAAGGCATATGTGACATTCATGCCGCGCCCCGAGCTAGTACTGAACGAAATTTAGTTTCGCAGTTTACATGGTGATAGCGGAATAATTATACGAGCGCCAGGGATGAATGTCTACGTCTGCGGTTAACTTTCCCTCGCGCGGTGGCTCGCGATAAGACTACTTTACGAATCTATTATAATTAAAGAAATTGTTGAACGCCGCCTAAGATGTCTCGTTCGATCTATCACGTGTGTTTCACCGTGTCTATTTTAACACATCCATTTCAGTATCTTCGTCTGTCCGGTGTTATTGCAGCGCGAAATTTTCCATGAGAAGTTCTCTTTGGTTTTTCACTTTTGTATTATCTCGCTTCCTACGGATCTTTTTACGCGGAATGAACAAAACTTTCATAGAAAGTTCATAGAAATTTTTGGCTCCATTGATGCTTCGCAGATAAGAAAATACCCGGGGTACACATGGGATTACATTGCCGCGCAACAATGTTGTTTGCTGTGTGAGGCCACGTATTGTCATCGAGGAAACCCATTGTTTTCCAAGAGTTTTCCCTGTTTAGCGTCATCGAAATTTTGCTGAAACACATCTCCACGATTTTTTTTACAGACTTAGCTTCACGCAATTTTCGGGTAGTTCGCGATCTGAAGAATCATTTACGGGTCACAAATTTTCATGCAAGGAATATGCATAAAAGCCGTGGTTTCCACTGTGAAAAGACTGTCGGGAAATTCATTTCAATTCATCTTCGAGGAAATTTGTCTAGCACTGTAGGAAGTGTATAAAATTTGAAGGAAAGTACTTCGAAAACCAAACTGTCTCTAAAGCCGATGGAATCTTAAAATATCTGCGCGATAAGAATTCACCGATTTAAGACGTTTCATTTCCGCGAATGATAATGTATTATATGTATATCATTGTGATATGATTGATTCTCTCCAGTTGAAATGAAAACCCGATAAATTTGGTGGAGTGCAATAAAATAAACTGATTTAGTACGATGGCAGAATAATTCGATGAAACTCTGATTTCTATTTATACGTAGTTACCTTTTAAACTTTCAATTCCGATCTACGAAATCAAAGTCGCAAATCGAGATATCGTTTATCTACGACGTGTTAATATTTTTTATAGTCGCGGTCTTTGTGAAAATATTACGCCAACATACAAAATGGTGGGACTTTGTTTGTCGGAGAATGGAGTATAGAGTCGTCGAATGTTTGCAATTTAAATCCAATAGGATTGTTTCACAATATGTATAATTGTACGAAGTTTTAGTATTGTCCACACTGAGATACAAGCTAATTCAATTGTTCGTGCTATCTACGATATTGCTTTCACTCAACCAACTATAGACGTCAAACAATTTGACATGCGTTTGATGAATCGTCCCGCGTTTTGGTGAAGGCAACGTTTATGAAAATGTGTTTGACAAATTGAATTTATTTGAAAAACAACGACAATCGCCAGTTTACCCAAAGGCAAACACGTCTGTATGTTTTAAAATGCATCTCGCTGAGTATTTATTCAAGCGAAAAATGCTTCAAACACAGAGCATATAAATTGATAAAGCATATTGTTGACCATACGTATTTTTTCTACAATTCATATGGTTCTACGTTATTCGCGGGAAAAAATTCAAATTAACAAAAACCATTATTCTTCAGTATTTTTATTCTACCTGAAGTGTAAAATGATCGTAATAAAAGCGGACGATATAAAAATCCGATTTTATAAATCAGATTTTAATGTTGTCACTGTTAAATTTAATCGAATCACAATGAAGGTATAAACCAACGGCGCCCGACTGATGAAAATAAACGTTTTCCGTGTTTTTTTTTTGTAAGGCATCTCATGCAAAGCGAAAAAAGAGAATTACACCAGCTCTTTTATTTGACGAAAATCGGTTCAATGTTTGCGTTATCATTCGGGGTATTTAATAACAACGTTAATAGGCATAAGCTCATTTTTACGTTATTTTGCCGAGATTTCAAAAATATTTAGCAAGCCGTTGAAACACACATTTTATGGGATATTTTTCACCTGTCTGAATATGCTAATTAATTTCTTTCCTTTAGTCTTAAGCGTTGTTTTTCTCGTACGAACTCGGAATATTTTCCACGTTCGCGGTGCAAATGAGTTCCATGTAAATTAAAACTAACAGAAGTTTAATAAACATTTCAATTCCTCTGAAATCCTTTAATTATTAATTTTGTTGGTATCGCGTGAATAAGTTATTACAACGAAATGTATGGAGCGTAGGGTCTCTAAATCACTTGCTTCAACTACGTTCATTTAGACAGCTGGAATTTAAGTATCCAAATGAAATACGATCATCAAAGTGAATGTTTAGTTGTTACCAGTCAGTGTTTAAGAATACAATCGTAATGAGGACGTGTGTGTAACAAGATTAATTTGATTGGCATTTCCACGATTCAGAGTGTTCAGACTTTAATAGAAATCAAATAATTAATGTCATGTCAGGGAAATTCGTTAATTTTGGAGCTGTCCCTGTAAAAGTTAATTGGCATGGCAAAAGTTTACGTTTCGCAGAATCCTCGCTGTGAAACGAAGCCCAAACTAAATTTAGAACAATTTTTGTGTAGTTGGACCTATACTTATTCTTCGTTGTGAACTACTGGAAGTTAGGCAAAATTGATAAAAAACACTATAGTAGTTTGTGTATAGTAGGCAAATTTACATTGAGCAACAAGATTTGTGAGATTGAATGAAATAACAAAATTCCATTAAACACAAAATCCCTCCAAATTATTAACTATAAAAATATTGTTTTTACGGTCCATCGTGACCCCATTATTAATTACCGGAAACCAGCGTGCAGATTAAAGGCCTACCAGATGTAATAATAGAAATTACAGCAATGCTTGCGATAAACTGCATGTTTGGATTTAAAGTTATGTGGAAACTACACGTATGTGCATACATGGACGTGCCGTGTTAAACTTTCAATGAAATTAGTTTGTTGTCTGGAATTTTGTGTAGGAGAACGATAAACTTCGAACCATCGGTAAAATCATTGTGTAGCCACTGCAGAATGTTCTCGAAGCTGTAAATGGTGCATCTATTGAACAATTTCTAATTAAAAGATTCGCGTAAATACACTAATCACAGAAAAATAAGAATTAACAAACAAGTAGACTGGCCAAAAATAGGAATCGGGTACAACTGGGTCTAGTAATCACGATTGACCAACAAACGAAACAATAACATGACGAAATCTTTCCAATAATTTAATACAATACTAAAACTTTTCAAACCAAAATTTAACACCATTAGAATACCACGGGATTGTAACATCGATATTTTACCAGACGTAGCAGGGTCTAGCACAGAATTTTTGTAATTCCGATTAATATTAAAATACTAATGGCAAATCGATTGCAATATCCGCACGATATGACAGCGTCAGATCGCAGTGCTTAGACGTTCTATCCGCGGAAGTGTTCCTGCTCAAAAGCCTCTTTAATGCGTTCTCGGGGAAGCTGGGTCCTGTCATTTTAGAAAACCCGGTCGATATGCATCATTCATTCGCTGTAATCTGCCGCTGCAACTTTCAGAAGTTTCACGGAGGGATCCTCGTCATCAGCCAGCGCCGGATTCTAAGTTACAACCTCGTTTAATTGCGCGGTGCTTCAGACTTTGGTTATAAGACCGTCCTTTACCGAAACTTTCTTCACTCCGGCGATTTCTGTTGAAAATGGGAAACGTATCGTTTCCTGTACTGGCTCTCTCCCGATAATCCATTTAACGATTTACCGTTTTCAGGCCGATTTAACCAAGCGTTCGCATTTTAACAAGTAAAAGTTTAAGGACACCCCCTACCCCTCGCCCCCCCCCTCCACCCTCGTCCCTGAACCCGGGCGATAATTATATTCAAGATCGGTTCTCATTCCTGTCGATTCATTCTTCGCACCAACGTTTATCGAATTCATGATACATAGCTAGTGCTCATACAAGATTTCTTATATCGGAAAGATAACTACTTGTGTGGGAAGTTTATTTCAAAGTTGAAGGATTTTCAATACACGGTATAGCGACTTATTAATTAGGTACTGAAAATCTTTGGACATTAAGATTTTAATTACGATATGCAAAGATCGTCGACATCAATGATTCAATGATCTTTGATCAATGAAAAACTGGATATCTTTGGAACCGTTCACCCTGTTTAACTTTCACTAACTTTGTCGGTATTTTTGCTGTGAAGATAGAAATTTGTATGAAGTTCTTTTTGTGAATCCCTTGCCACTTCCGCCTGCAGTCGTTTGCCCACGTTTCCATAAGATTCACACCTGGAAAAACGAAAAATTAAATTCCACGCAACTTAGATGTGCAAAACCTAAATTTAATTCAAATGAAATTTTGTTTTTCTTCGCTTAACGAGAGAAATAAATTCGCCGTGCTGTGCAGGTAGACGCAACGTGTTCGTAAAACGCTTACTTTGTGAGACACGTTGATAAGAAACAAGTTCCATTCGTTCTTACGATAAAAAGCGGTAAAAGGAATATCCACGTTTACCATGGTCTTGCAACAATTAACTCCCGCATCACATAAAAAGAGAAGTACAGTTCGTATCCATAATTAAAGCGAAAAAGAGAAACAGAGAAGAAACTGAAGATTAAATCGTTAAAGGAAAATGTTTCATAAAAACATAACGAACGTAAAATTTCCATTTTATTTATTAGAGAGATTGTACAATATTACATTTAATCATTACATTTGATTCATAGAAGTGTTTAATTTCCTTATTATTATATCTTTCTAAAGTCAGCGATAATTAAGTTAAAAATATTGATATTTAATAATCATCGTATTATGTAAAAGTTAGCAATTGCAATAACATTGCGTATTTTGAAATACCACGGGCGTCGGAAATAATATTTACTGGATAGGTAATTAATGATGTATTAATCGCGTTATTGTAAGAGAAGATTTAATATCGCATTTTTTCAGTGTAACGTTCGCGTAGAATTATTGTCACTTTTCGTGGCATATTCGATCGTAAAGGTACGTTAATAACTATAAGCTGAAATAATTTGACAATCTTGACAAAACTGATTACATCGCTTAATGCCGGTTAAAATGGTATATCGATCTCTAATTTTTCTAACGAACCATAAACGAGCATAAAACTTAAGCTTGGCTATAAAGCGGTCTAGGCAACTCGTAAAATCAATAAAGCATTTACCGAAGCCATTGTTAATAAGCAAACTACATAAAAACTTCATTCCGCCGACTTACATCCGAAAACCACGAGAAAAGTAAAAAATAATTGAAAATATTTAATAGTTCGACCTTTTAAGCGAATATAATTTGAACTTATCAAGGTGCGATTCCATGAAAAGAAAATTGCAGTGTCGTTGCATTGCGAACGCTGTCAATTATATCCCATGCAAAATATTCCGACACATTTATTTATAAAAATTTTCTCAACATCAAGTACGTTGCATTTTATTACATACTAAAACGCATTTCAGAACAGCTTTCAAAATTTAAACTCGATTACAAGAACTAAAATGCTCGATGAGTAGGTCCCGCCTAGCTTTCCACCAATTTTTATTACCTTAATTAATGATAAATAAACATTCGAGTACACCTACGTTTTACCAGAGAAGTATCCAATTCTTGTTTGAACAATCAGCCTCGACTGTTCTAATTGGACATCCATTCGAACACGATCCATTATTAAACAACGTACGTTCTCTAATAAAAAAAAATGAGAAATGTGCACACTGCTGGTAACGAGGAACGTCGGACCAAAAGAAAACTAAGAAAAATCAAAACGAGATACAAGGAGAAACTTAACATCCCTCCATACACTCCGTCACCCGACGAACATCCCGAACTGCTAAATTTGACATTAGCCACTCTCATCCCACCGTTCCGAAAAGGTGTCTTTACACTTCACTTATCCCCCACGTTTTTTTTTCACCGTCTTCATTTCGCGACCGCTTACATTCGTAGTGCCCGTGGTGCGATGAATTATAAAAAACCACCTGGCCATGCATCAGCAGCGTCGAGGGCGTAGAAATTTCAAAGACCCGCGGGTTTCAAGGCCTGCGAACACTCGGGGGCGCAGAAATTCAACGCATAGAAATACCAAGCTCTTAGAAACTTCAAAGCGTCGCGACGCGGACGCGTAGAAATGTCAAGGCCTTCAACACCCAGCAATGTCAAAGCCTCTCTTGATTCGTGATCCCACGGAATTAACCGCGATGTGTCACATGTCCACGGGGCCCCGGGCGAATCTTTCAAGGTTTGCCTCGCGTCCGCCGGGGATGAGGAATCGTTCCGCGGAGAGAATCCTTCCTGGTTGTTCGCACTTTAACCAGACGGCGTCGGAACGTGGAAAGTCCAGGTGGTGTGCACGTGATGCAGGTATGCGCCACTGCTTGGCCTATATGTCGAGGTCGGGCCGCTCATTATAGCGAGCCCTTGTGTCGCGGTGCCACTGTTACTCCCGTTGCCGCTAGTCTGTCTATATCGTTCCGTCGTACGGAGAACAACGTACACACACACACACACACAGACACAGATATACACATATCTCTGATGCGTTACACTCTTCTCGCGTTTCGCAATCTGGCTAAACGTCTACGAAGGTAACCTGCGTTCTTTGGAACTGTTTGATTCCAAATGAAAATCTGATTTTGGAAATTAACAAAGTTCATCATGTTATCAGTATCTCTCGGAGATAGTTTATTTTTTATGGAGAGCAGACTTCTGTGATATTACGGTCTTTTTATGGAGTAAGTGACGCAGGTGGATCTTTAAAAAGAAATGGAAAAAATAAATTAAATGGTTGAAGTGAGGTGTAGGGTAGATCAGATCCGATATCCTGAAATTTAATTCCCTGAATAGAGATGTAGCGGGTCCTTGTGTCGTGGTGCCAGTGTTACTTAGTTGTCGCTGATCTGTCTATATCATTCCGTCGTGTGGGGGACAACGTACACATACACATCTTCAACGCGTTGCCCTCCTCTCGTGTTTCGTAACTTCGCTAAGTGTCTATGCGAAAGGTCTACGTACGCTGAAACGTTCATGGGGCGACGGGAAATTCATTTAACTCATTCGGGCGTGGAATTTTAGGAAATAAAGAGAGCCGTGTTGCATAGAAATTTTGCGCAGACAAAAAATAGAACGTTGCGTCTGTTTACGAGATTCTTAAATAAATTAATGTTCTTTTATTACGTTACCAAGGCAACGTAGCCTACATATTTGAATGACAAACGATTAGCGAAATAAATGTATATCAAAATTCTGCAAGAATAGAAAACAATCGGTTAGTATCTCCTTTACATCGGTAAAATGTGCCGGCCCTGGAAATGCGTTGAGCGAGAAGAGCAATGTACGTAATGTGTTAATTTAAATGTTTCTTCTGTGAGTGATAGAAACGACGAAAGTGTTTCGAGCAGACGAACCTGGGGAAATGTGATGTATCGGTGATGCTCATACGAGTATTCGCGAAATTGGTCCAACGTGACGACGAAATGTCGTACTTCGATGTTGACGTCTCATTTGCATGCGTTGTCCTTAATTAAATGTGTATCATTTATCCGCGGTGTGCGACATTCGGTGTTTGCCGTTGAGTTAGGTGGCGATGCAATTTCACTGGAAATGAATGCCGAGTATAACACACACACACACACATACACACACAATTTAGTATACATATAATTAGTTCGAAGTTTCCGCGAAAGGGATATGGGTCAAACAGTGGTAATCGAGATGAAAATAAATCGTTGCGCGATATCACGCGGATGTCATTTTTTTCTGATTAATTCCGTTTACGAAGCGTACACACGTATAATTACTTGTTAATCCAATTTCGTAAAATTCCACGTACATATATCGCAACCCTTTTTGAATCGAAACGAATAAATTGAAAACGATACCGGCAATCGCCGAGTATAAGCGGTCTCTTTCAACGTTCCGCATCTATCCTTTCCTCCGGGAAATCTGCGTTAATAGAAAATATCCGAATACGAGTGGTTACACGGCGCAGAGAACCTGCTGACAAAAATCGTGAAACACAGCGACGAAAAGGGAGGAACAGTAAATTACCGGTTCCGTGAAGAATTCCCTCGATCGACCGTGATTCTCTTATTTCCTGCCAACATTTAATATCCGAAGTGACTAGACGACATAATGAATTTCCGGCGAGCCAACCGGCACAGCTTTATTCTTTGAAATTTTATCCACCATACGTACGTACATATATACACATACACATACATACATATATACGTATACCAACATGTACCTACATGACGCGCCAAGGGTCATGTATTTTTTGGTGCACGTCGAGATGAAAAATATCCCGAAAAATAAGACGGAGAAACGCCGGATAGATAGTCCGGAGAAAATGTAAGATTAAATGATGCGCGATATTTTATTCATGCCCTCGGAAAAGCGATCAGGAAAATTGGAGATGTCGATCCTGGATGCGCTTCCCATGATGCTCGGCTGACGTATCGACGAATATCGGTGAAGCACCCGCGAGGCAGGGAACGTATGAAAATTCAATTCCCAGGAAATGGAAAAAGATGCTGGCCGCACGTTTCCGTCTTATCCGCGTCCATGTACGTGCCGTTTCTGCATGCGGGATACGTAAATATGTACCTATACTACTACGTAAGGATCCGTACACGATCCACGCGATTCCCGAACACCATGTTTATTCGTAAGATCCGACTCCCGTTTCCGGCAACAGATTTTCTTGCACGGAATCAACGTGTGTATCATGCCAGTCACGATACAAAACCACCCTTCACATCCCCCCCTCCCCTCTCCCAACCCTCCCTCCCTTCAGCCCTTCGTTTGTTTCGGTGGATCCGTTGGATACCGCGGCAGCCACTCGTTTTCTATGATCGATTTTTCTTCCGAATCAAGATACGAGATGGCAGAGGAATTACACACCGTGAAATAATAAGAGATATGGATCTCTTACACGTTACTGTGCGCCGCTACGCTGCACGGGGTTTTTATGGAACAATGTCTATCGCGCGTTTGCTCCCAGTAGAGTGTACAAACGTGCGCGTATTGTTTTATCGAACCGTTGGCACATAAACGTATCAACCACATAAATAGCGGAATCGTGAAAAGCGCGGCTGGGGAATTAGATTTAAAAGAAAAAAAAATCGTATGGTAGGACGGTGAGAGAGGTGAAAGCGTTAACTCAAAAAGTGTCGCATTTTTCTCGTACGTTTTGTTATTCCGTTTTGCGTGACGTGATATAGATATTTTTTTGGAATTAATATGTTTAGGAATTCCGCGAGACACGTTTTAACGCGAGAGATTATTATTATTTGTTTTGTTTAATAACGCAGAGTGAGTTCGAACTTCGGACATGTGTGTATGTATTTCAAAGATCGATTTCGTATATCGAAACGAGAGGAAGAAATAACCACTGGTCTGCAAATGGTATTTCGTTTTTGACCTGTAAGATATATATATTTTTTTAATTATATCTTCAAAGTAGTACATCGTGGAGGGACGAGTTTTTTTTTATTTCATTGGAAAAAGTCAAAGTTTATTTGTAGATTATTCATTAAAACATTCTTCAGTTTACGTACACGCTGCATGGAAGTAAAGAAAGAAAATTATCAAAAATGCATATTGTGAAATTAAAGTGATTCATTAAGAAGTAGCGTAAGTATATCTCTCGGGAGTTCATTAATCGATTCCCATTGTTGATAACATTCGGAAATTCGGTTGACTGTGGTACCAAATTTGGCACAGACTAATATTTTGGTTGGCACCGCTGATCGTGACCTCCGCTCGCAACAGAATTTCGACTTTCTGAATTTCATAAAAAAAATAGAATGCATCCCTATAAAGCGTGAAACCCAAAAGTAGAAAGAACCATTTAAGCCATAAATTTCTAAAAATCTTCAGCTAAGCGATCAATTAAACAACCTATATTACAATTCTTTTCTTCTAATTTTATTTCATAACTTCTGCACCAGGTATTTTCATCCAAATAAAAATTACAGCACATTTTCCCTAGTGAATGAAACGTACGTACACATCCCTTCAACTTAGATCAAATAAATGTCCCGTTCTTAAGCATGTAAAAGTAAAACACCCGTGTCCCGGACATTTTCACGGAAATATTCTACAGTTATTATTTTCGCACGGTATATCTTTAGCATAGTGCTTACCTTCAACGGCAGTTCTTACCCCGTTACCGTCAGCAACGTTGCCGTAAGCCGGATGCGGGTATTCCACGAATGATTTTATGTGTCATAATATTCGACGGGAACCGGCGGTTCTCTTTACTGGTGGTTTTCACGGTGTTACTCGGAGCAAATTTGCCGCGCGAAGGGAACAGGTTTTGCGGATGATCATAATTTCTGAGTCAGCTAGTCTCCGTTGGTCTTTTCATCTCCCCTGTCTACGTTAATGCCGGCTGAATTTAGGTTATTGCGAAGTGCGGTTTTGCCCGTACAATACACTCGACTTTCCCGGAGGTAACCGGACCCCAGCTGCATAGGCCAAATTGAGTTCATCCTTTTCAAGCGTACACCGCAAATTGAACGGCGCTCTAATGATTTCGCTTTTCCCCGCGACGGTGTTTATGCTGTATTTATGCCGGCTATGTGTCTCTCTTTCTCTCTCCCATTCACTCGCTCGCTCACTCTCGCTCTCTCTCTCTCTCTCTGATTCATTGACGTTCACATATTGCGCTCGATGGACTACGGGAGTTTAATTGTTCGCCGATCTATGGAAACAGTGCTGCGGATTAACTATGGGATACTTGAAAGTGGGATGAAACGCGGGGATAAAACGAAAGCCGGGAAAGAAAAAGTCGACGGAGGGATTCGTGCGATGGTAAGTGGCGCAGCGAGCTTCGAAAATGCAATACGATTAGCATATTTCGAGATTTTAAAGGGAACTGTTGACACGTGGAATAGAACTATTGACTTTGTTCTTTTTTAATCAATTTGTGAAGGCAATTTGAAAAGACAGAAATAATTTTTGTTAGGAAATTTAATTACTTGATGTAAATTGAAGGATAATTATTTTTACTTTAATTTAACGCGATTCCTGTAATTTATTAAAATTTCTTAGGGTTTCAATTTTGCGTACATATACTATATAACACGGTAGTTTTAGCAAAGAAAACATGACGTAACACACCATGTATAAACCCCGAGATTTCGATAGTTTATTATTTCGCCTCTGTAACGTGTTCACAGGCAGCTATGACGCTTAACTATGGAGAAGCGTTTTAACCATTTATGATACACAGTATGTAATATAATTACATATCCGACGACACTCCGGACTTAACAATAAGTCCCTTTCCGTAAGTGTGCTTCCCGTAGTTAGTTCCTGGAAATCCAATACAGACCGTGTTACCAACAACTCATCGGTAATTGCAAAGCTACCACATCAAACAATAGTTTAATAGTTTTAACCTATAATATACCTGTATTCCCATTGAGACATCGCATCGTACGTTGCTATTGAAAAATTTTCCTCTAATTAGTCACATTCAACAAATTTCATATATCGATTTTGATAGTGTCACGAGAAAAATGCGCTTTAAAATCGAGGAAACACTTGAAACCACTTTTTTTCGTCAAATAGATCTCAACAAATTCCTTCATTTGTCGGATCTCGTGATATCCGCGGAAAAGCGATGAGTGGAAAAAGAGGAGAGATTGTCACGTTGTAGAAAACTCTGAACACGGGGAGAAAGAGAGATTTGTGTAGAGTGACCTGAATTAATTTAAATCCATCTCCTCTCTCGCGGTAGACGAAGACAACCATTGGAATGTCGGGCGTCATCAAGGGTCGTTTCCTTGGAAAGTTCTCTCGTAAATACATCTGCTTTAGTCGATCCTATTAACGTGGGTACAAGTGGAAGAAATACGCGTATCATTTGCGGAAATGGTATCTCTTCCACCGCCGGAAAGAGATCTACTTAAAACGTGCAAAAAAAACCTCCTACTATTCTCTCCTGCGAGCGTAAGAAATTTCGCCTCCGATGTGGACTGTTAAATAATCCGATTGTTTTCACGTGGAATCATTTTTAACGCGTATATTTGTTTGATGGAGTCAGAAATTTCGTGTGTTTTTCTGGGAAATTACCACGGTGTTGATTATTAACTTAGTGTTCTGTTTTTAAGAGTAGAATTCGTGTCAAACTAATTTGGACTTCCTCTTATTTTTTCATCGAATCAACCGTATTCAGATTTTTATTAATTTATCTAGAGATTGTCAGGTCATACGTTTGCCTGACATTTTGTGGAGTTATATCTTCTGAAACAGTCTGTAGAATAGAACTCGAGAATTGATCGTTCAAACAGTAACTCAGACACCGGTTAATATTCATTTAAATTAGAATCTTTGAAGAGGTTCTCAAACTTCGTTTATCCACATATTAAAGCTACGTTGTTAATGAGATCGATAAAAAAAATATTCGATAACGAATATTCTCTAGGCGTTCATAAATTCCTCTCGCGTTGTCCTATTTCCGTAAATTTCGACAATTTCGACCGCAATTAAACTTATTAATACGTTCTCGAATTATATCCTTCTCTGTACGAGTAATTTACCTTGCTCGATATGGAAAATCTCACTATCCACGCGATTTTCCGAATTATTCACCGCATCGTTGCTTATTTAAACAATCATACATCGCTGCAACTCCTAATTAGAACTTCCCCTATCAGGTTCGATCAAAGCGGCAAAATATTGATGTTTCAGTAAAACCCACCTCTCTATGGTAATACCCTCGCATACATGGAATCCAATCCACGAACACACCTACACCTTTCCAAACGTTTAACCCACACAAAGAAACAATCCTGCACACCGTATAATCGTCTTCGATTAACAAGATTCTCCATTTTCCCGTTTTTCTTCGCGCGTAAAAAACTTATTACCCGTCCAAATCGTTTAATATTCCCCAAAATCTTTGTCACACCATTCACCAACAAGTTCCGGACTTGTTCCGATTCGTTCGGCAAGTTTGAGATTACTTTCGCCAGCGTTCCTTCGTCCCCAATCATCCCGGTTGCCCAGGAGTATGTTACCCAGCTATCGCATTATTCCTTACATCCCGTTACGTGACGGTCCGTCCGTCTGCCAGGCAACTTTCACGTTAACGTGAACGTTAACAATTTCCTCACGTGAAACTTCCGCGGACGAGCCCCCTTTGTGTGCACGTGTGTATTTTAACAACGTCTTTTCGTCGTGCCGCCGATCCCTCCAGACGGTGGTTTGTGACGGTAAACTGCTTCTAAGTTGCGACACGTAAGCCGATCCCGCTTCGAAAAGCGACGTGTGCGAGTTGGGCCTGCGGTAACTCCGAACGTGACTCGTTATCCGCAAAAGGGATTGATGGTGAATAGACGGTAGGAAGTGACGCGTCTTTTAAGACTCCGCGAAGTTTGCGCGGAAACGAGTGGTGAACGGCGAATTTCCAGCTGGAAAACAACGCTACGTGTCATTACGGTGTTTAGCGTGTCGTGGATCACGAAATCCGGTCACAGGTTAACGATTTGGGCTGGAAATTGTAAATTAATTTTACCGTGAGAATAGAATTTAACACTAGCTTTACGGATGTTGATTATATACCTATTTTTACTGAAGTGTACTTTACTAATATACTAATATAATTTACTAAGTGTAAATTAACAGTTACATATGTTTCAGTACTTAACTAAAAACCAACGTATGTATTTCGAAAATAATATTAAAGTTTTATATACTAATCAAATTTTGAAGTAGTCAAATTGGCTCGGTCCGCAAAATCTAGTGTTAATTAGACAATTTTGAGATTATGGATTATTAATATTTTTTTCAAAGCTTTTAAGCTATTTTTTATTTAACAATTTGTAATTGGTTCCTCGGGTTGTTGTTAATAAGATATATCTATATTTAACTTACTTAATGCTCAGTTAGAGTAATCGCTGCATTGAGGTAATGGATCACGATTACGACCACGTAAGTGCAAAGTACTTATTAATCCGTTATACTACTTGACATTAGTATGTACATACTAGCAGTGATTTTAATTGCGATTATACATCACACACTTTGAGGCTTTTAGTCCATTGTTATGGATCATTGCAAATATCGTTATAATATTTCAATCAATTATAAGGCTAGCTAGTGTGTGTTTGAAATTTTTATTGAACCCTGGATCCCCCCCTCAATGCTTGTATATCATCAGTGCCATCGAAGTACCTTATTAAATCTTCAAACTAGGATCCCGTTTGTAATAAGAGCTGAATTTCTTACAAGTAGAGCCACTCTGGTGAATTCGTGTGATCAATAGAACTGCAGACAGCGGCTCGCACGTATTTCCCGTATGTTTCCCCCTAGTGCTGTTTTGCATTCCGCGACCTTGTATCGGATCGCATAATAGGAATACTGTATGAATGTATATATTGCCCGATATATTGTGTCGTGTTGCAGCGAATATAAAAATATGCAATTCTTCCGGTTTAGGTGGAACGATAGAAATTTGAGAGGAATCGATAAAATTGTATACGATGATTGCGTTGTTACCTGTATCGTGTACGTTTGTGAATTACAATTATAATAGGTGGAATAAAAATGTTAATTGACTCGTTTAAATTTCCATTTCGATAGTTCTGATTATTAAATAGCAGACAATATAGGTAGTTTTCGAAAAGAAAATTGAAATGTATTTTTCTTAAATATTATCAGAAGCAAATAGTGTCATTGATTGATTCGTGATAATAAAGGGTCATATGACATCGTACATCGATGATGAAACTTTGAAAATATTCCACGTTACATACATACATATTATACATGAATGTCGAGAATAGAAAAAGAAAGTTGGAGGCTGTCATTGACCGACAATTGTGGAAATGAGAAAGCAGTGAATCAAAGGGACGCGTATGAGTGGACAGAAAAAACATTTTAATTTTTTCCCGTTGTTCAACTAAATTCTCTCATCGCTCTAGTTCAGACTACGCTAATATTTTGGAATCTCTCTCATTTCCGTCTGACTTTTAAACAAGAGAACAAAAAATAATCGAGACGTGTCACAACCAGCGAACGCCGAGGGTAGCGTAAAATATCTCTCTTCTCTAAAAAAAAAAAAAAAACTATTTCTGCAAAGTGCAACGGAATTCCGAAAATGTGATAAAATCCTGTAGTTAAAAACATTTCATTCGAACTGTTTAATATTAAATGATATTGTGGTATTAATACGCTGATAAGAATATAATACACGATGAACAAAGCCGAATAACGTTAAATTAAAATATTCGTAATGTTTTTTATTACTATTGCGGTCGTTCACGAAGAATTAATTTTATCAAAAAATGGAGTATATCGATCGGATGCCTACGAACAGATGAATAAACGAGCATGTAATTAATGAACAATTAACTAATCGCCTATCAATTAACAAACGAAAAATACCTTAGAGTTACAATCTACAATAATCAGTTTCTACGAATATTCTCAAAACCCGCTTACGTATTTTACCACCCCGCGTTCGTGCATTTAAAAAATCACACGATTCATCCTAATTAATTCTCGATTCGAACAACGTCGCACGCAACGTTGCTGCCGGGTGCTCGATCTTTCAAACAACACATTACGTCACTCTGATCGATCTATCTCCGTGCGATTCAATACCACCACGATACCTCCCCCCTTTATGCAAAACAATTCCACACTTTTCAAATGCATCTCGCTAGTTTCATAACATTACTTACGAACATGTAAAACGTATTTCACGTAGTCGTCCAAAGATATCCTTCGCATAACATTAAAAGGATTACAGACCGAGAGAGAAAGAAGAAAGAGAGGGGGTTAGGGGATGAGAGAGCGATGGAGGGAGAGAGTCTCTCCTCCAGTAACGAGGGATACCCAAAGCGCGATTATCCGACCGCGAAATTGTCCTGAACGCCACTTCCTAACCCTCTGCCGCCCCCTCATTTCACTCGCACCCCCTTCTCTTCCTCTTCACCTCTACCATGTAACGGTTCCTAAACCACCTCTATCCAGTATTCGTTTTCGACCCCTCTTTCTATATCGTTGTTCGACCACGCCGCGAAATACAGAGGACAACGTGGAACCGCGAGAAGAAGATAGCGACCCGTTCAAAGCATAGGAGAGGGGGATGAAACAGAAATAGCATGTATCGGTGGAACGATAAAAAGAAAGAGAGAGAGAACAAATGGAAAGTGCGAAAAGAAAGGGTAGAGGACTAGAGCGAGAGAAAGAGAGAGAGAGAGAACGAAAGAGAGAGAGAGAGAGAGAGAGAGCTTTCGCGGAACAGTACAAAGCTTCGCAAACAATGCCCGAGGATTTAGACAATTGGCACGATCAAAATAGCTGCGCGACCCCCTCCGGGTCTGCGTGCAACACGCTTTCGGTTTTATGGGCGCGAGTGCCCGGAAAAGCGATTTTCTGAAAAAAAAAGAGAATAAAATGAAATGCACGGAAACATGGAGAAAGAAAAATTGTTCATGTAGCGAACGAGTGGCGAGGAAAACGGGGGTAGATGGGAAGGGTTAACCCCGGCGTGCAGCTGCAGCTGCGCCACGTCGACGCGCCAGTCTCTATTTTTATTTTCAGCTTTTTTGACGACCGAAATCTCGACGTTTCATCCTCCGGCGGTGTTATTTTTTTCTTCTCTTTTTTTTTCGATGTTGCCCGACCGGCATTTCAGACTCCGAAAAAATAAAAAAATAATACACACACAAAATGCCTAACAAGGTAGCGGGGTACGACGTGTACAGGAAAATGCGACGGTTTTTGTTTGATCGTGCCGGGATCTTGACGTTGTCATGGGGGGGGGGGAGAGGGGTGGATGGGAGGTATAAGAAAGGGTTTACAGGGAAATTACAAGAGTGGAGTGTCGGCAGTATTTTACACTGTAACGCGAGTAACGAGAATTCTTATTAACGCCATTGGAGTAAGTTTAATTCCATCATTAGTAACTCTAGGGCCGTTATCTCAAGATAGGTGGATTTCAGAACACGTAACGATGGACATGAAAACTTTTATAGGGCTCTTCAGAAGTGAATAGAATAAAGATTAAAATAATTGGTCCCGACTGGTTTCAATTCAGTTTTATGCCGTGTAATTTGAAGAGATCGTGTCAACTGTTTCACGATTATTTCGAAACTTGTTACAGGCATTACTTACAGGCATTATGAATCGTAAAATAAATATACTGTGTACGTATTTAGTACGGTCAGCACGTAGGAGTCTCGACGTTTATTTGATTATTATGCCTTGATCAATTTCAATGGAATTTCGCGTTGCTGTAATCGGGTGAAAAAACAAACAGGAACTACGGGAGTTTTTAATTTTATTACAATATTACGCTAGATATACGCTTGAACAGGTGTAAATATATATTTTTTTTTTTATTGTAAACAAAAATAAAAAGGTCGATGAATCTTCATAACAAACACGCTCTTCCAGATGAAAGCTGAAATTAAGCTTCATTGATATTTATTCCATAGTGCTGAAAACCAGAATTTGTGAATAATTATTACATTGATTTTTATACTATTTCTCCGTAACAACGGTCTGATTTTTAATTCACGGAAAATAATAATCGGTGCCGTATGTCGTGTTGGAAATACAGTCCGCCCTATGTATTACACATATTGATGCATTTTAACACCACATTACCCTGAAGCCATTCATAATTCTTAACGTCATAATATATTTGCAGAAACTTTAAATCTCATTTATCACTTCGCTATAACTGCTGTTAAACACGGTGCGAAATAAGTGTAATCAGATCAGACTTCTATAAGTCGCTAATTTATGAATCCACGTGTTATTTAACGTTTCCCGGAAACTCTGGGAAATCATTTACGGTTTGGACAGTGTAAAAGCGCACAGTTCTCCTCTTGTTATTCGCGTCACTCACTCGTTTTAGATTAACATCATCCAGCATGCGGAAGAGCAACAAAAAATCTGCCGAAAGGTATGTTGGGTCAACACTTTGCTAACCAGCAGGGTTATTCGTGTTCTATTATATGCTGCGTGTGCAGGTTCGCGTTATCTTACAGAAACACACGTTTATTCGAAAATTACCATAACTCCCGGAATATACTTTTGGGGAAGTAAAATGCCAAAATTTTATGTTGACCAAGCTTTATTTTAAATTATAATCGTGCCCGTTTTGTAGAATATAATCTTCCACACAATCCTAGCACCAAAAGATGTTAAAAATAAGTTTAGATACAGGTGACGAATAATAAATTAAAAACGATGTTTCCCATTAGGTAATCGTTAATAAATTTTACCTAAATTCATATTAAATAGTTGACAATTACCGTAATTAGTAATATAAATTCCCTTTAATATCCTTTCTAATATCGTTTGAGAAGTGTAATTAAATTCCTGTTGCTTCAGGTCTACTTGTTTTACCTTATGAATACGTAAAGGTTCGAAATCTTTGAGAAATCGAATAATAGATACGTTAATTACTATGCAAATCAATGGGTATCCCATTGAAGTGCAATGACGTGTATACGCTCTAATCACAAGAAAGCGAATGACTTGCCAGCTTTTTCTCTGTACGCCACAGGAAATTTCAATTGGCCACAAGTACTGGCGTACGGAATGATAATTTTCGATCCATAATAACGATAGCTACTCGCGCTACTTATTTTTTTTAATGAAGTGTCAGCATCGATAACGTAACAAATTTACGATCAATAATTTTTCCATCGCAAACAACGGAACCGTATCGTATAAAAATAACGTCAGAAGAAAATATATACAGTTTTTGGAAAACTAAAATTACACCTTTGGTAAATTAAAAAAAAAATGAGGGACATTAAAATCACGAGCTATAGTATCACATATATTACACTCTCAACATTAATATTCCATAGTGTATACGTGTAGGTATACATACATCCAAGAAATGGTGAAACTGCAATACAATTTATCGGACGAAAAATATTTAATCGAGAACACTGACTTTACGGAGAAAAGTATCTCTCTAGTGACATAATACTGTATTAAGATGATCTTCCTTACGATCGCAAAATACGTTTCCATTGACATGCAGGATGTCTGCTTTCGAAAACGTTACGTAACAGTCGGAAAACAGAAAAATTACCCGACAAGAGAGCGATATGGTTTCGGTGACATATTCAAATATTGGATTCGATCACATTAAACGAACCGTTCGTGAAGACCTCTACATACTCTACTACATATATCAATCGAATCGTGCTAGATGATCGCGGATAGTATCTGAAGGATATACATGTCTGCAGCATCAAAGAGATGAGTCATTCTTTGATCAAATCGGCAACGTTACGTTACGTGAAAACTAGCCAACTCATAGTTACGATAACTGCGTAACGTCAATCACGTAATACGCTATAATTGCACAGTCTGGCGTGGAAGTACTTTCCCTCCAGACATCTTGTACCGAGTTTTAGTTCACTGGGGCAGGGAAGCGTACATTTGTCGAGTTTGATTTTTATACGACCGGCTTCAATGATATATTCGTTGACTACCGTGGAACTTACCTTTATTGCTGGAGAGCCCCGTAATTCCGGGATTCATTAGTGTAATTACAAAAGTCGGTGACTCTTTCTTTTATCGTCATTAGTCCGATGATCGTTAAACTCGTAACGAACGCACTTCCGCAAAGAATTGTATTTTTAATATAATTTTCAAAGTGAGACGTATACTTTGTTGTTAAACATTGGACGATACTTTGATAAATCTGATTAGCTTTTCAGTGTAGTTGAAAATCAATATTGTTTTCTTAATTTTAATGTTGATCGCCGCACTAATATTAGGATTTTTTAAAAATTATATGCAAGTGTAAAATTAATTAGAAGACTGTCACAGGTGTAACGTATATCTATTGCTTCGTTATTTTCTTATTTCGTATACCAACATTGATGTAATAGTTTGATGTTGACTAGAGTGGACTTTAATAGTCGATTCCGGTGTTTGTGCTGATCTTAATACAAATTGATAATTAATTCCCATGCATATTCGATTCACGCAAGTCAGGTTATATCCATTGAAATTGACGGGATATTCCAATTTCAGTAATACGTGCTGACATTTACTCAATCAATGGGAAAGTAATGGAAATTTCTACAAAAACCTCAGATAACGAATACGGAAACGCTTTTGTGTATTCAATGAATATCGTAATATTTATTATTTTTTAATTGAAAGCTTAAATTCAATTTGATACATTAGATAACCATAAACGTAACTATTTATTATATCTATATTCGAACGTAGAATTAAAATGTTCTGTATTAATCAATATAATAACAAGAACTATATTAAATTACATTCAATTTTTCTTTTATTGTATATTTATATATATGCTAATATTGTGCTGAAGCATTATTGAAACGTTGATAAGTTTACTCTATATTTACCATACGTATTCACTTATTCCAGCATCATAAGGTTTTGTTCAGCTCGATTTAACAATTCAGCTCTCGAATCGAATATTGGATTTGATATGTAAATGATTACTTCGAAGTATTTGTACGTGTCTGAAATACGTCAATTCGATCTTTCGCGATAAACGTCAAGCATTGCTGCACGCATTGATATGCACACACACCGATACGCTTCCGTATTTGCATATTTGTAAATATACTGGGAAACCCACATAATGTATAAGACGTTGCACATACAGCGGCACGACATATCGAAAGCAATAGGGTTATTTGCGAAGCATTTTCAATTTATCATTTCAAAAATACCATTGGAACATTAATTTTCATTCTCGGAAAGAGAACTAGTATCGATTTGAAACAGAAACTATGTCGACGTTAATAAATAAAAGAGTGTTAAAAATATCGTAACTATTAAGTTAGATATTTTGCAGGGAAATATCGGTTAAAGTTTATATTCATATTTTTATTATTTTTAAAAAATGGCTCTACGAGAGTGTTGGAAGTGGTTTTTTAATATCTCTGAGTTAGTAAAAAAGCGTTTTATCTTCAGTTTTTAACTCTATATACCAAAATTACTGAACGAGCCAATCGAATAAATTATACAACGGAATAGTGGAAATTTTCCAAACGTTCGGCTTTAAAATCGAACCGTAGAAAACTCTACAGAACTTAAAGACTACGAAATCGTATCAAATATAAACTAGGTATAACAGAATTTGTGGAAAGGCACAGGAAATACTATCGAGTGGATTTCACTGCAAACAAAAACTCTTGAACACAGTTAGTTATAATTGGGAAAATGATTTTCATTTTAGCATTCGTAACTTCGATAAGTTACGAATTGTCTGGGGTTGTGTGTAATGAATCAGAAACTGAAATATACCGAAACGATTTATTTATAGGTACTTTATTCTGCCTACTTCATATTCTTCTTCAAGATCACTTTTTTACTTTAATTACTTTCTTCGAGTCGTCTGGAAGACGACTCTCAGGTGAACTCGTCAATCTTTCATCCCAGAGGTTCTCAGTATTTTTCTGAAAAACATTAAGAAAATTCGAAAAAATATTTCCCAATATGCTGATATTTTAAAAAAATGATATTATAGAGCAAAATTATTTCCTATTGTCATTTACATTTACTAAACAATTTTGAATTTTTATTCCCGATTGGAAAAAAATGTTCGACAGTCTTTAAACGCGAATTACATTTAATTTTGTAATTAATTCCAACGACGTAAAGTTCGATCGAAATATTGCACAGGTCTAATTAGATGCCGAGTATTGAAACGTTCGTTACTTTGATGTGCGGATTTTATTTATTTGTTGGCTTGTTAAAATATCACAACATCGTAAGTAAGGAACTGGGGTAGTGTTTTAAGTATGTTGGCATTTTCATATTAATCGAGGTAGCACGGCGGCGGACCTTTCTAAATTACGTTATAGACCACGGGTTGCCCACCGCTGTCATAATTGCATGTGTTTCTCTTCGCTCATACTCGAGATACAGTTTTTCAAAGCTCTTGCACACGTCTGGCACCGTAAACGACCCAACAGCATAGCAATTAATGTAATTATGAAGGTACACATCATTTAGAACATATGCCTGGAAATTAAGTATTAAATAGAACATCTTTGAAAGACCACCGCTTTGAAAATTTTATACAGCTTCATTAAAAGAAATGGCGAGGAAATAAAATAAATAAATCCATCTAAACCTCACTGTACCATACATAGGTCTCAAACAGAAAACTTAATTGGTCTGTGATATTGTATTTCGCAATCGTTACATTGCGAACAATTTGTTATACCTAATTGTATTTTACAAAATTGCAATTTTAATAATTCTTCAAATGTATACGGTTAGTAACACATTGGCTTTATTCACGCGAAATTAGGTGTTTCACAATTCTATTCAAATACAAATTTTCCCAACAACTATTTACAGTACTTAAATACATAATGTTTTCACCTAAGAATTTCGTCGCCACGATACGATTATAAATGTCGTTCGTTACGAAAAACAATGAGGACCGTTAATTTCCATTATATATAAATCACCATTTACCGCGGTACCATGGGGGGGAAAAAGTGCTTCCAGCGGCGGTTTACGGATTCCTGCATATCGCGGTCCACGCGGGCCGTGTTACTGGGCGAATATGAATTTGTTACACGCGCGCGTATAATAATGATCGATAGCGATTAGGAGCGTCTATCGGAACGAGCGTTCTGGGTGCCGTCGATGGGCGCATGTACGGGCAGAAGGGCAATATAACGTTCGTCTCGCGAATGTACAACCCACCGCCGGTCACCCGTGGTATACTTATACGAACATCGGCCCCTGCATGATTGATGATGCTTCCCCGGGAGCCCTATGCACGCATCCCGTCGCCATTATTATTACAGACCACTTTGGGACTTTCCCGAATGTAGTCATCTTGGGAAATCGGCAATGAAATCGTCCGATGATATACGAGCCACTTCTTTGTCGCCAGATGAAATCGTTTTCATTGAGAATCACTATAATTACTAGTTTCGATCGAGTTGTTGCTGCGAAATCTTTTTCACCGATTTGTCGATCTTGAAATTTGTTAAATTCGTTGACATAACAGTTATTCTTGAATTTGTTAATAGTATTTTACGTAACGTGAATGTATTATGTAACTTATATATGTATAGATACATATAGTGGATGTTTGATTGGTATTTTTAATAGTAACGTGACATTATTAGTATATGTGATGCTTTCCCAGGTACCACGTATTATACTCGCTTCCTCTTTACGAGGTTATTTAACAGTGCGGTTCGCGAAATTGTGTTACAAGTGCTATTGTACTCGTAAGAGGACTTATGGTTCGCCCTAATACCCTCAATCCTGGGAATCAACCTTGCATTGTTAAACATATCGATCTCAATAAATCGCTGCACAATGAGGATCGGTGCGAAACGAGGATTATGCACTTTATGACATTCTGAAATCGAGCTAACAGGAACTGTTGCATTTATTCTCGACCCCGAGCTATGGTTCTTTGAAAAAACAGAGAAGATACTTTCTCTTTATAATCGTGACACTGTTTATATCCATTCGGTGGAATATTATAAATCTCTGCGATACATACGAGTTAAGATACGCATAAATCTAAAATACTACGGTTTTCAATACCTATTCCCGAACAATACAGTTTTTCGATTACTCAGATTTCACTCAGACTTCTTAAATCACGTATTAATTACTATACGAAGTTTCGAATATACGTATACACGTTCGCAATACGAAAAAGTTTCTAAATGTGGACAATTTTTATTTTCAAAAAATTTTTCATCCCCATTGCCAACAATCGCTCGTAATTCCCTCGCGAAACATTGAACAAACAACGGCTCACGTTTGTTTTGTAAGGTACGCGTAATAATGGATGCCAGGTTTATGTAAGACTGCAAAAAACGTGTTACGTTGCAACATAAGTGCAGGTGAAATTCGTCGACGCGTCACAGCGACGTTCCTGACGAAACAAGCACATACATACATACATACATACATACATACAGAATTCTGTACTTCGAATCCGCGTTTCCCGTGTTTCACGCGACGCGTCGCGACGCGAAAAATCATTAGCGTCTCGCTAAGTAGGAGGTGTTAGTTGTTCACGGTGTCAGGTAATCAGGTGCAGCTACGAGAATAATTTCAGATTGGCCGAACTCTGCGAACCTTCTCCCCCCGGAGATTGGAGTGGTGGATTTATTCACAAGCCAACTATTCTACCGGAACTGGACTCGTTCCGAAGCTATCTATCTAACCTGCCCTACTCGCACTCGTGATCCTTAATTTAGATTCGCACTGATTAACAACGGACTCTTCGTCCTGTCTCTTCTGTTTCCTTGTGACGCACAATTTTTTATTTGCCCGCCAAAACCTCTTATTTCGAACACGAGAGACAACCGGGTTGCGTAATATCAATTCGTTCGTTCATACGTGTTCCGAGAATAGTAGATATCGTGTGGTGAAGGTGAAGAATTTTTTTCAATGATAAAATTTTTCGGGAGAATTCACGTTACATGTATAGCTGACCCACGTACGGTGGCGCGGAAAAGTCTACGTACACTACTGTCAAATGTAGGAAGGCTGAACAGTGCGCGGCAAGTTTTAACAATATCCCTGAATTTCCGGAAAAATGTTAAGGCGTAATTGTTTCACGGCAACGGAATGCTAGAATTAAATGAATTTCGGAACGCTCAAATATACTGTTACGTTGGGAATTTCAAACGCAGAGATATCACGTCGTAGAATTTTTAAAGGGGTTGTATAATAATTAATATGTTTGAGTAATTTCATGAATTTATTATAAATATTATTGAAAATGTAAAAGAAAATGAAGTACGGTGTACTTAATGTACGAAAACACTCGTGTCTTTGTATTGTTTAAATATACATTAAACAATCCTGAGCACTTTCTTTATTACAAAACGTCATTGTCGAAGTTATCAGGTCATTCGATCGGGTCGTAGATGTTAAATTAAGTTTACTTTACCTCGAAACCTAGCAGTTTCTACAAGAAAGGAATCCATAAATTATTTTTCATCTGAAAAAGGTCACGATGAAAATGTTCCTTTTAATTAATTAACGTAAACTGTTATTTTCAAACTCTCCCTCCATACGTTTCCATTGACCCAACTGGAAATGTCTTTTAAAATTATAATCTGTTTTTCATTCCCGCTGTCGAATCTATCCAATTATTTGTGCACGTTTTCATTAATACGATATAGGACGTTCAATGCCTACTCGTGTTGCGAGTAAAGTTCGGGCGGTCCACCGGTAACGATCCAAATTAATCAATCAAGCACATCGGTTATAAATTACGCATGAGCTAAACTGAAATCATTTATGAACAATGTATATACAGAAGCGAGATTCAATGCATCACTTCAACTTCGAATACGTGCTCGAACTATCCACCTACATACCTGAGAATATTGAAGATGAAACTGTTCCACGATGTAGAAGGTTTCATAGCATTGTACGATCAGACTCCGGGCTCCCATTGGTATTACCGTTGCGAGCCACGTTAGAAATGGTTTCGCGTAATTATAGACCGATTTAGGGTGTAATTCCGTGTTCCGTTAAACTATCAAACAGTGATTTTGCGTTGGAATGTTTTCGCGGGCACGTGTGTTTCAAGTCCGTCTAATATCGTCAATTATTGGAACGCTGGATGATCAATGACGATGACGAACGTCATTCGCGTGTGATTCGTTGAATATAGAAAAAAATGTGCTCGTTTCGGGAGGTGGAATAAAGGTGAAATTTTGCTTACAATTTTTACGGAAACCGTTGCGAGAGCATAATAAAACTTTAAACAGATTCAAAGTGCTAACGTAAAAGTGTAGGTACGCGTGTGGACCATATTATATTAACTCTATACGGATTCAAGTACTCGGCTGTATTTTTTATGAAAATTCTTTGGCTACTGGCACAAAGACTGAAATGTAGATTATTATGTAGAGAAATAATCTGATTCGCCTGTGTACAGAGTATTGTGCATACTTTGATATCTAGTTATCGATATTCCGTTGGTGTTTTAGTGGCGCCATGTTTGGTATTCGTGTCGGCGGATATATTAATTAGACGTTAATTATCACAGGAACGTGCAACACAATATAAAATTAATTAAGTCGAGAGACACTAGAAGGAAATTAGACAAGAAAAAGTGTTAGGTATAATTACATGTTTTTAGAAGTTTTATGGAATTTTAACAAAGGGTTTCATTAAATTAATTTATTGAAAATTAGAAATTATCCTAAAAGTACCGTTACCTACCTCAGAATTAATGATTTTGATTAAGATTTTATGGATTTCAAATCCAATTTTGTCTCGTCAAACGTAAATAAGGCTTTTTAAATGTCGATCGAGAGATCTATCGATTTACACCTGTGAAATGTAGGAGGCAATACACGGGGTTCAACGCAGAAATCATTCTCGATAGGTTTGCTTTAAAGGAATATAGAGTAACTGTTTTATATTCAGAGAGAAAGAAGAAAGATGGAAAGGAACGAGTGGCGACGAATGAAAGAGACATGGAAAAAAGTCAGTTAAAATTTCGACATCCAGCCGAATGGAAATCACAAACTTTAAGAGAATTTTCTCTTGTAGCAGAACGAGAGTTATTTCATTTCACTTTAAAAAGTTCGTTTTTCCGATGAATGGTAGATTTCCTCCAGACAAATTCTACCAACAGGGCCCGTTGTACCGATTTGAATTAAGAAGAAACTTTTCCAAATACGTCTAACTTTACGTTCGTTTATTGTTTGTTAATTAAATTCGCGGATCAAGACAAAACGAACCAGGCAACACATATAAGCAACATGTGGTGAACGAAGAATTTTATTTTCTAATTTTTTGTGTGAATTTTCTTTAAACGCTTTTTTAAAATCATACAAAACATTTCGATTGAATTTATTACACTGTTATTCAGTGTTCAAACAATGTTCCGCGAAAATTGGATAAATTGCAAGCACGATTTCTTACCGCAATAAATATTTTCATATCGCTTTGTACATATGTCTATTTTTTGGTTATTTTGTAGCTGCACATAATTTTTTACGATGTAATAATTCTTTTCATTCTCACAATTTGTATGGAGCACCCTTATCTTAAAAATGGACTAATACGGTGCCCCTGATATCAGCACGAACACCAATAATATACGTGAAACGGAACTCGAACGAAAAGTTCTGCCTTTAAAGATAACGCGTGGGAACGCAGATATCAAGCCGAGTCGGTGGACACATTACTCGGTCATTGTTTTAAACTTCGGCCAGTCACGTAACACAATCTACACGCAACACACATTTTATTCGCCACCCTCCGCACACACCGAATTACTATACACGCATTTACATGTAATATGCACGCGAAAATTAATAAGACATCATTGCATATATTCCATATTCAAAAAGTTCAGAAATTACCCCAATTTTTGTATATACATATATAGCTTAATGTTGTATCGATATTTTTTTATCAATATTTATAACACTTTGCAAACCCTTCCACGATTCCCGCCAGAAATGAAACTACAACAACCAGTCACCTCAGTAAATAAATAAATATTAAATTTAACACGGAAATATAGGTATAAATAGTATACAAAATATAGGTTAATAAATGCTATAATTCAAAATTTGTCCTCAAAGCGGCTACAATAGAAATCCCTCTCAAACTCACAGTATAAGATCAAACGTTGAAAAGACAGGAAAAGAAACTTGAAGAATCCGTAAGAATTGCTAAAATATTACTGACAGCCTCTATCTTTTCATCTCTCGATATCACACACATTTATAATCATCTATAATAATCGTCACCGTCAAATACTTGCCACATCCTCCCGCAGTTCCCTATTTTCCTCCAATGAGTGTCGCGTTCTATCGAGCGACTGCTACATATTGTACGTCTCGCAACGACGAATCGGAAATTCGAATATCGCCGAAATCTGAAGAGGACCCGGCATTAAAGAGCCCCGGGCATAAGATATTAAACCAGTCACAAAGGCAGGCAAACCAGGCATGTTGGTAGCAGTCATCGAATCACTCCCGCCGACACTGCGGTTGCGCGTGGTTCTATAACTCAAACTGCCATGTCACAGACCTCTCTCTCTTTCTCTCTCTCTCCCTTCGTCTCTTTGCCGACGAGGATCTTGTATTTATGGAGACACTGCAATCAAGTGATCACCACTGTGTCGACGATTACTCCAGCAGGAAGGTTGACGAGATTCCTGTTTTACCTTGCGGCCATCTAAGTCGAGAGAGAGAGAGAGAGAGAAAGAGAGAGAGAGATTCTCGTTCCTCCGTCCGCTTGACTGCCGCGAATAAATTTGCCCTACATACAACGCCCATTCGTCACTGTAACGAGTATGTAAATATACTAGCCCTTCGTCCGCATCTGCTTTTTCCTCGCAGTAGGCGGTTTCGGGTCGATTCGCGGACCTCCGATCTCACCCGGGGCACGTTGCCGCGAATTCCGGGCGGCAAGCAAGTGGACGTGTCACTCGATCGGGTCGGATTTATGATATTTACGGAACCGGTCGGGAGGGTATCGGGAATATATCCGGTCAGGGTGACGAAGAACCCGGGAACGTAACATGGAGATAAACAGGTGAACGTAGTTTTCTGAGGGATTGAGGGAAGAAAGAGGGATGAAGATTCAGAGGATTTTTAAAATCCCTTTTGGACGAGGACAGTAGTAAACAAACGTTTGGTCTAGATACGAAGTTTTATTGGTATGTTACGTAGAATGTGTATTTACATAAGAATTTCTAATGAAGTGATATGGTTTTTGGTTTCAAATTAGATTTTTTTCGGTGATATGTTTATAGTTAATTATTATTCGTATTCTATGTAGAATATAGATTTACGTAAGAATTTTTAATTAAGTGATAATATGGTTGTCGGCATTAAATTAGATTTTCTTCAGTGATATGTTTCCCGTTAAGTAGTATTCTCCGTCATAAATCAGCCGTGCCGGTGTTCGTTATATTTTCTGCTATATCCCTGTACTTTCTTTTCTCTCTGTTTTTTTTTTACTTTCTAACGAACAAGTGTCTATATAAGGCACACATTAATGTTCGTTTTTCACAAAAAAATGTTTAAAAATCTAGTGCAAGAAAAGTGTGAAGTTTATTACGTTAAAGAATCGAGACTTCTCAGCTGATTAGAAATCTGCGGTAACAAATTGCATAGTCCCCGGTACACAAAAAAAAAGGAAAAAAAACAACTCAGCGTGACAAGCGCGAACTGGGGCGGGGATGAAAAAGAAAGTGGTGTAAAAGTCTGAGGTAATCTCGGTGGAGACAAGTAAGGCGGACGACAGGAAAGCATGTAACACTGGATGTAAGGAAGCGGTAAAAGCAAGAACCGGCGGAGCCAGACAAGTAGACAGCTACTGAAATTAAACTACAAAAGGATATTACATTCTTTGCATCAGACTACTAAACCGTTCGGATGTGAGTAAATTTGAACGTCTTTATCGGAGGAGCTATATAAACGTCTGTCCCTCGTCGTCAATTTATCAGTCACGTTTATTTCATCGTACACAAAAAATACAAGAAAAGTCTAGCACACTATTATATATTAAAATAAATATATCAATCGTGTCAATTTAATTTATTTAAATAATCTACGACCGTCTTAACGGTCTTGTAAAATCGACACATTTTTTTACGAGCATTTAGTTACTCATAAATTACCTAAATATATAGCACGGTATACATATAGCAAAATAAATAAAGATTCTCAAGAGTACCAAGAACTTCGTTGCACTGCCAGTGGAACAGCGCCGTCGTATTTAACGAGGCAGTGTTTCACGCTGCTGGTAAACAGCGAAAATTAGACAATTAACAGACCGAGTCTAATTTACAACGGAGCAAGTCTCCGATTGTAACTGCGAGGGCGGCATTGTCTGTTCCTTTTGCGCAGTTAAGGAAAAAACTTTTTGCTCCCGGATGTAAATTTCTAATCAGTAACAGCGGACCGACCACGACCGGGGAAGACTTTCTGTAAATCCTTTGCCGATAATCACTGGAATTCCTCTAGTAAATAGACTCTGGACAAGCTTCGGGCTAGCAGGCAACTTGCCAAAGCCTTGCCACCGACGAAAATCTTCCCGGGGCAAGGATTTCGTCTATCCCGGTTTCTCTCCCGTTTCCCAATTGCACCCAGTCGCAGCGTGTAACAATTACAATTGTATCACCGAAGAACAGCGGCAATCTCGGTTACGCGATACGGAGACATTAGAAATTTCTAACGGTGTCTAATTACAAATAAATGTGCGCTGTGCGGCGGGTTCATTAACCCTTTTAATACCCCAGGGCCGATATACAGGCTGCTGCAAACTTGGCAGAAACACCTGGATCCGATTCATTGACTTTCCGGTGAAATTCAGAGGAATTGGGTAAATAGAATATTTGTTAATTGAGATTCATCGAGGAAATGTTTAAATAGTTTTAGGAATAGCGATGTTAAAAATAATGAAGGATTTCTTAAATAAATTAATTTTCATTTCGTACGCGTGAGAATGTCTACTAATTTCACTTCTCACGTGTCAATTAGCGCCGTGATGTATGTTCAGGTAGTTAATTCTCATATTTCCTGGCTGCCTTTACGGTAGAATAACTACAAGTTGTTAAACAATTTTAAAGTTTCAGATTAAAGTTACGGGTACGAAGGTAGAAGGATTTTCTATTGTTCCGCAAAAGTGTCTGTATTATTCGAGTATTTCTGTCTCGCCCTATGCATTTTCGCCGGGTATTAAAAGGGTTAAAGAAGATCTTCTTAAGCTTTTCTAGAATTGTGTCGTGTATTACACGGTTTCTTTTTAAAGTGTGTTATTATATTCCTTTTTCTATTTTCCGCATCGCGCAATTTTTTTCTATTTTACAACGCGACACTCGCTTAGTTCGCGGTCACGGAATATGTCGCGATAGAGGTGATCAATCGTCCGGAAAATTGGTATTCAGAGAACCAAACCGAACATATTTTTTGTTTCATATCCGCTTAGAAAATCCATCAATCGAGCAACCTGTCAGTCGTTCTCTAATACAACAAATTGTTTCTAAAATGTGTTTAATACAGAAAAAATCACAGTTTGATCTTCAAACTCAGCCAATACATCTTCCAGTCTCGTAATTGTCCGTATCGCATCTGATTCTTACTAAAATTTTCGTAAAAATATTTTCTAAACGCAACAAAGGTCTACGTACCGGGTAACTAAAAATTCCTTCAAAATTTTTCACACCAGTTTTCCTAAACTCTCACCTTCCTCCTTTCCGCCATGGTTCGTCACGTGAATTGCGAAAAGTTTTCGTCCGACCGTCGTATAATATTATAACCATCGGCATTTACATTTTCGCATCACAAGTAAAGTGGATTCCGGCGAACACAATGGATTTCCCAGTAATTATATTTTTAATGAAACGCCGGAGACGAACCGTTTTAATCCCATCGGTGCCGCGTAGAAGCCGTTCTGCTTTCGGGTGACTAATGTAGCCGCTATGGACGCTACGTCAATGGCGGCGAAAATACCACACTCGGTGTAAGGAATGTTTCATGAAGCGAACAGAACCGCACGCTCCATATCCCTCGCAGTCGAACGTAATGCAACGAGCAGAAAGAGAAAATGAAAACGCCTTAAAAGCTTAACTCCGCCCATACATTTTGATTTTCCTGCCGTGTTTCGACGTCGCAGAAGATATAGACCGAATAATACGAACGATACGGTTCGCGTGAAACTGAATTACCATTATACGTTCTAACTGTTCCACCGACCGCGCGCGATCTCTCTCGGTTTTAATAATAAAATGGATGCACTGTCACACACGCTGGAAATGGATAACGATATATCATTTTCATCGTTTACGGAAATCTGGCCGAAGTGAATTTCTATGTTAATTAGTAACATGCCTTGAGAGCTTTGTAGGATTCGTATCGAGCTATGTCTAGACGTGTAGATTGGACGCTAAGAATGTGGAGGAACGACTTGAATTAATCACTTCATCTTGATGGTGTTCATTATTTGAAAATCAAATTGGGACAATTAATATGTGATACGTGTATTTTTAGTTTGACATTTGATAAGGATTGTGCGTTTAGTAGACGAATGAGATTAGATATCGATATAGAGTGAAAGAAAGATTTAAATTTATTTGCAGATGTATACTTTTGTCCCATGTCTATCTGAGCTTGGTATCGTTTAGGGTGATTTATGCAACTTGAACGCGTTCCATATTAATTCCATCAAATTTGCAATTTCTTGGTACATGTGTTATTCTACGTGTAACATACTATGTTCTATGAATATTTCATCTCTACGTCACGGATGTGTTTCTACTATGATGCCTTTGTGCCACGGTGTTTCAGTCCAAGTTCGTTAACAAATTTATTATAATTACAGGGAGTAAACGTATGTATTACACCGTTTTAATACGAATTATGAAAATATCAATTTCACGCGCTAACATCAAGTATTTCTAATATCTCCACTTCAACATCCGTACAAAAAGTATTAGACATAAGTTTCACGACAGAAAACTATATCTCACACTTTCTTATAAACAATTCACATCTCTCAGACCATTTTCACAGTCACATAAAATTCTTGAAAATCGTCACACGTGAATCTCGCTGTCTCCATTCTTCGATTTCCTCTCTCCAATGCCCATTTCTTTCCTCGTCACCTTAGATACAACTCGACGAAAAAAGATCATCTACCACCATCCCGGTCCATCGTGCCTTATCCCCGTTCGTAATTGCGAGAATTCCGCGTGGCTACATCGAGTGGTTCCTCAGAAGTTTCCGCCACAAACGAAGATCAGGTACGAATACACCTGGCGGCTCGCGATTGCAAAAACTTTAATCGGTTTACGGGTTGGGCCGGGTAAACCGTAGCGGGATAATTGAAATCAACGTGGAAAGCTAGGGCCCTCCGGAGATTGCCATTAATTAGACCCATAGATCACTCGACGTGGTTTGTGACAACCAAGCCAGATCCTCGACCCTCCCTCTACGGTAACCTGCTCCTAGCTCGTCTTTGGTCTGACACTGCTTATGCAACCAGTATCCCCGGCAACGTTGATACTAGTGCTACCGACCGATAGCATATCTGCCGGCATTGCATAACGTATCTGCAGTATCGTCTGAAATAGATCTTGAATTAGAGTCCGGCCAGACTACGAATCATCAAGACCTGGGTGACCGGATGTCCAGCTAGTTTGCCGTCTACGCTGGACCCTCTCCGACAAAAGGCTTTTTCAGCGAATATTACGCTAATTTCATAGTTGCTTTGCGTAACAACCAGGACGGAGGATTTTGAATAGTTTTTCCGAGAGTATTTACAATTAGTGGTCCTTTTGTGTTTCTTTCGTTTGTGTTTTATTATTGTTCGAACGATTCGTTGTGTTGTTGTTTGGATACGATGTTGTGGGATATCTTTTGTTTTGGATAAAGTGTGGGTTGCGATGCAGCGACTTGTGTTATAGAGTTTCATGTGTATTTGTTCGCGTGGGGTTTGAGAATGGATCGGGGAGATAAGTTTAATCACGGGTTTTACAATTGATCTTTCGAGGATTACCTTTCGTGGATTAGGTGGTATGTGTTTTTTGTAATTAGAAAAATTCATTTATTTATGGGAAGTACACGCGTTTTCTGTAATTCGAGCACTCAAAAAATCTACATTACTGGGAACGTTATATTCTCATTTTTGTTCTGTGTAAAATCATTGAAGTTATCGAAAGTTTATCTGTGAATCTGATAATCGTTATACGTTCGGTTTCTGTTTATTGGAATACGCTGATGCTCAGAAGGATATCTTTAGAGCAATTCTGAATTAAAAGACTTACAACTTATCGCATATGAGCAGAAACAACGCAATAACACTTCTGAAACTCGTGGTACCTAAACAGTTAATAAGTCAAAGTTTATTTCCAAGTTAATCAATTTAGCGCCACTTATAACAAAGTGTTTCCCTAAATCTTTGGAAGTTTGCCAAAAACAATTCGTCGGTGTTCCTAAACGCCGAATGTTTGGTTCTCTTCCGGAATAACCTTGGAACTTTCTCCGTGGCTGTCCGTGAAAAATTGCGACCCCCATCTATTACTCTCTGTCGGATACCATCTTGAATTGTGGGCTCGACTTGGTATACAACATTTTTCACGTAACCGTATAAAAAAAATTCAGCGGTGTTAGGTCGAGGGATCTCGATGGTCATTTTACAAATCCGTTTTATACAGTCGAATGACGAGAATATGTTCCTCGCGACGTGATTCGCATTTCGCGATCATAATCGAAGGCGACTTTGAGCAAACGCTGTGACTATGACATGCGTAACTTTCCATTTTTATTTGGTAATTTTTTCAATGGATATACTTGCCCTATAGAATTTAGAATTATAAAAAATAGCTGACGTTTATCGAAATAATAATTCGGTATATTTTGATCTTGTAAATTTTCCAAAATATCTTATGCGATAAATCGAAAGCAATTCAGCTTTACGCAAGTGGAATCTCATATTTCATTTATTTTCATCGAACGTTCTAATGGACCTAATCGATAAATCGTTAAATGCCTCTCAACAGTGACTGTACTACTGGTCAATATTGAGAAAAAAAAACGAGTAACGTCCCGGTAATACCTTTGTAGATGCTTTTGAAATTTCATTCCCCGCAATTTCCGATATTTCCGTTATTTATGGGATTACTTTGACGTAAGGATTAAAACTGTTAGTTCGAGGATCACACGATCCGCGTTCTAAGTACTTTATTGATTGAAATGTAACGATATACATATATATATACAATATATATCTTCAATTTAATTGAACGTTAGACGAATTCATTTCTGAAATTATTACCGCAATTTCGATAATGTATTCATAATTTCCTTGCTAAACGTGATTCATTTACCTCCTTGCACTCTGACACAATGCGGAATTCCTTAATATAGAGAAATCCGGTCACAACGTTCCGAATATAATATACGTAGCACGTCGTTGAGGCGTATTCGTCATTACATCAATTCCATTCGATGTAATACTCTCACGCGGCCATGGAAGCCCGATATCGTATGTCTTTCTTCAACCAAAACGGATCCTCACGAATTACTACTACCGGCTCGAGCCACGGTGATTCGTGTATCAGGTGAACGTTTCTACAGATTTTCCTATTCATGAATCACTCGTCTGACCAATTCTGTATCGTGAATTCAGAGATAGTAGTCCTCCGTCTATAAATCTCGGGACGAGCCATCAATATGGGTAGTGTCATGCCAAGCAAATGTTCGCAATCAACTGGTGTCCAAATCGTGAAGAGGCGTTGCCGAAGAGGGATTTCTTGGCACTTGAAAACAAATTTATCGGCAATCTGTAACACAGCCGTCTCGCGACAAGTGTCCCGAGCGATGAAACTCCATTTAAATGCCCGTTGTGACTTGTGTATTGAATTTTTATCGGTCGAATTTCAACAAGACAGTGATTTTCAATTGAAACGCTCCTCGAGAATTTTAAGGCACGACATCTGTAACTAGAGGGATCCTAGTCTCTAGTAGACTCAAATTTTATGGAATTTATTAGAGGACAGCGAATATTCGGCTAGTAGAAATTTGCGACGAAATATTAAAAAATGTTTTAAAAATAGAAAAGTAGGATATTGTCACAGAGAAATGAAATTCGTAACGAATCGATTTTACTGGTTTTTTATTTAATCAGTTTTCCAAGATAGCAACGCAACTAGGTAATCTGAATTTCATTGACTGAACGTGGACTTTGCTGACCCGGTGTGTTTCCTGTCTCTTAAATTAACCAGTAGTCGATCCGCAAAAAAATAGAATGTTGGATTTGTACTGTGTACTTTCTGTGCCTGAAGTAGAACGAATATGTTTTTATTATACTTCGACCTGACATTCTGTTTCGACTTTGTGTCACACTAGCCGGTTAGTCAACCTTTACATTTCATTCCGAGAACTCCATTCGATTGTTACTGTGGTGTCATCCCCAACCGTAATCAGCACAAAGAAATATTTGTTTTTTATGGGAATGTTATCAAATGTCATATGTGTGTTTTAAAAAGGTTTCCTATTAACAGCTATCACATGTGATATTCTTGTTGTTTTAAATTTAAACAGACTTGTGGCTGTTCAAAATAAACTTAAAATACTCATAAATTTTTCGTATAACAATTGTTTCTAATGCAATCAGATTGTATTATGAATATTACATTAATTGGTTGAATTAATTATTTTGGTTAACTGAATTTTCAGTAAACTCTACACAAGTGTGTTTGGGCATCAGATGTTTACAGCTAATATTAAATGTTATGTTATTCGATAATATTTTCTCGGAAATAAAATAACATTGACATTGATATTAAAACATAAAATTTCAAAAGAACGTGCTTGTGAAAATTTCCGTGCATACTTGAGACTCCGTGGGTCATTGCTGTAGTAAAAATCAATACTTTAAACAATTTTAACGAGTGCATCGAATTTCATTAACAAGAAGTTCCGCAATGAAAGGTAAGAAAGTATACGTACTGTATGAACGACCTAATTACTTTTTACATTAAGCATTACAAAGCTTTCAATTATTTCTGTCTTCGACGGTAACCGCGACTGAAATTGAAGAGCAGTTAATTTGAAAAAGTGTTCGATTTAAAATTAGGTGAAAGAATTATTAAGGCTAAAAACGAAATGAATTTAAGTAATTGTATAAATTATCTGAATTAAATGTTTCGTTTTAACGTTACCTTTTATACACCGAAGTACTTATTCATTGGCTTCGTTGTTCATTTCGCGCGAGATAGGTTAGAATTCAGAAGAATAGCGTGGATGCATGGAAATTCTATATTTAAATTAACCACGCTAAGTGTCAGCAAACACGAAAAGAAATATTTCAATTCTCATTAATTTCTCATTGTCACTTTAGACGAGCTTCTATTACTGCATCAAAATCCCGGAAATCTCCATGTTCATCTCCATACTCGGAAACATTTGCGAAATTTTAATGGAAAATCGTTTGCCCCGTCCGAACTGTAAAATATTCCGGGACTTCCGGTGACGCGAATGAATCGCGAAGAATTTCATAGGGGAAATTAGCCGCGGCAACGTGGGACATTCAATAGAATTCCCTAATCAAAGAGTTTAAGAGAGAGGCCTTGCCCGTTTCTCTCGTTATTTCTACATCCTTTTACTTGACACAGTCAACGTTTCATCAAATCGTTCGTCCAAAGGCGCAAAAAAAAAAACGAAAAAAAAACAAAGTGATAGACCGAGCGAATACGAAAAAGACTTTGTACGTTACATACATTTTTATTAACGTCGCTATCACCCTTTCGCAGAAAGGTATCGGTTCGACGATAGGGGGCTTATAAAACGAATAGATAAAAAGACGAGAGAAAAAAAAAGGAAGCCAATCAGGCCGCGGACACCGGCAACGCATTGCTGTTGCATTATATTCCTTTCAAACATGGCGACCAACGACGGAAATGTTAGGGGGTGTGCTCCCTGATAGAGAGGGGCAGGGGTAGAGGGTTCCGGGGGACCACGGCGAGGGGTTTAAAGGGAGGCGGGGGTGTCTCGAGTAGCGGCTGTCTCGTGAAAAAGCTTTTTTCATTAAAGTACAGGAAATCTTTTTAAAGGATATAAAAGGCCGACTCGGAATTCCTTTGGTCGACACGAGTCCACGGCGCTGAAATTGCTGGCGCGATGGGAAACGTGGGCGAGGGTCGAGCGGAGTTAGTAAAACTAAAGGGAGACGGAAACAAAAGAAGGAGAAAGGAAGTATGAGGAAGTAGATGGGAGGTTTCATCGTCCTGTCGAAATTCCTTGTTAATGTCATTCACAGTCGATCGCTGGCACAAAAGAAGCTCCGTTAAAGCATTCGCTTTCAGAATATTGCATAGTCTACTCGTCTTTGTCCAACTTAGCTTCGTAGCACGGTCTATTGCATCTTCTCAATCTCCAGCGGCAGAGCAAAGCAAAGGGTAGGAAAATATTCGTTCTCCGGTGAAATTCCGAAATATCAGCCTCACCTCCCTGCCTGATAGCCTTATTGAAAATTTATTGATACCCCCCCACCCCCCCCCAATCACTCTCTTTTATATCGTGCTGTCGCACTTCCGACGTTTCGACGCGGACGATAATAACAGCTATTTATGAAGTGAAACACAACGACTCCGGTTCAATTAACGTAATTAAACTAGAATGAAATTTGTGTTTTCCGCGTTAACTGTGTATCACGGCTGTTTCAATTTACACAATTAACTATCGGAAAATCTCCGGTGTTCGTTCGAATCAATTAGTACTAATTAGCTGACGAATAGAACGGCAAAAGAATGTAGAACCGTGGCCCGGGCTCTTATTAATCGACAAGTACTTTCGGATTAAGTGAAAATAAAAGTCTATCGAGTAATCGGAGAAACCAATTGTAAATCGGGTAAAAGTAATTTATGGAATCTGTATTAAATCTACAAACATTTCTATATTTTTTCCACGAATTCCGTCAAACACCTGCTCGAAGCCCAATTTTAAACACACGTACAACATGTATGTATGTATACCTGAAATAATAATATTCCATTTGTTATCTTCAACAATGATCGCATTTATCCACACAAACAAATAAGAAAGCTGTTAGAGTGTTTCATAGAATTAACTCGAGATTATGTTGCGGGACAACAGAGTTGGCAGTTTCAAGCGAACCGCTGTTTAAGGATCCAATGAGCATCAATGCGAAGTTGAAGAGTTTCAGTGTCTGGACACGGGGAATTAAAGCTCGGTATGTTTCCGCGTCTGTGTTCAGATACCGACTCCGAGAATAATTAGATTCACGATAAATTCAGGTCTCTCCTTTATACACGCGTACATATATGTTGTATACATATAAGTATGTATGTATGTACATACGTATGTACACTTCACATCTCGGTTTTCTAGAACGTTTATTTTCCGTAGAAATGCATAAATTTCCGCTAACAGCGGGTAGTGTGATATAATGAAAAGAGGAAGAAAAGTTCTTTCGACCTTAAAAACTCAAGGACACTTTCCTGAGTACGGTAGAGTGGTGCATATTTTTTCATATATTTTATACATTTAAACGTTTAAATGGCTTTTGAAAGTGAACTCGGACCTGTCGCGCTCATATCCTTTTCACACAACCCCTATGCGTTTTCTCTCGTGAGAAACACGTTAAACAAATATTTTTCGTCTCACCGAGTAATCGCGTTAAACGTGAGAACTTCTGTTTCGAAATATTTATAGAATTTGAAAAATGAACGTTCATTTTACTGGAGGATTCAATAATCTATCGTTAACCGATATTATTTTCTGATCTTTCATATAAACTAAAAAAAGTTGTATCGTATCTCAGTTGTTATCACTGCAAAGATAAAGTAGTGTACAATAATATTTCGATCGCTCAACGAAAGAAGTAAATCTTTCGTTTACCGATTTATCATTCCTCAATAATAACGATGCTATTTAATAATTACTTGACAAAATTATTCAACAATTTCCTCCTATATTTCGCCGGCAAAAATTCATAAAATTCTACGAGGCTCGTAGAATAGTGACCAGATATCTGTTGATTTAACTGCCGAACAATTCTGAAGCTCCGCGATAAATAACTCTGCACGTAATGCGAACGCGTGTTACGAATTGCTTTCGGCATTATCGGCGAATCATATTTTATTTTCTACACGCCTAGGGTTTCAACGACTGGCTGCTGTTTCGCCAATATACGAGGTATTTCACTTTAGAACAAAAAAAAACTCCCGCCATGTCAGCTGTGGATTACCGATGATAACCCTCCCGAATCTGAAATTTATACGGGAGAACATAGTATATTCGCGAGGGTTAAAATGGTCAACGGTAATCCGCCCTTAAAAGCGTGAAAAAGTGCTGTCCTATGTTCTTGTAATACGTCGAGCAGCTGTTTGCGATGTTCGTTTAGCGTTTTTATTAACAAATCGGCGTTTAATCGACAAACGAACTGCATGATTAGAGCTTAATGAAAATTCGATCGACGCATACTAGACATTCGAGACTTTTCCGATGTGATTCTATTAAAGAGAGGAAATAAATACTCGTGGGAACTGATTCGTTTAAATCTTTCCATTCATGGTGAAAGATAGAAAACACGGATAGAGGTAAATAGATTCGTGTGCTGTATAGAAATGAAACACGATTGTTCGGAAAATTCGGGACGATCACATTTGAATAATTACAATTCTATGAGCAATGTAAGCTTCTATTAATTCGATATTGCCGAAGTGAAGTCGAACTTCGGGATTAATTCAGACATTTATTGTCCGATTTGCATTTTACTCCGTTATCACTCGTGTCTGATATAAAAAAAAACACCTCCCATAATTTAAAAGTAAAAAAGTGGAAGACAAGTGAAGTTTCTTACGCGCGAAAATCAACGGGACAATGATTTTGAATCGATATTAAAAACAGTTAGGTAAGAATCAGCGTTTCCATTGAACTTCCAAAACTTTTTCAACGAATAACGAACAATACAGGCGTTTCTCCTTTTCCGATAAAAAAAAAAAAAAAAAGAAAAAATCCGAACTATCTCATCATCAACCGGCAAACTTTTCGCAAACATCCGACCTATCGGCGCATACAAATTTCCTTCGCTTCACAAAAGTTCCCGCAGACAACTATTATTGACCGTGCCCGCCGAAAATATACGCCCCGGAAGAAAAAACACTTCCACGGATCCTTGATTCTCGAGCACGTCGGAATCTCGAGTGCTAATTAAGTATCCGCGTCTGGCTCATTATCGAGATGAGCCCGGGACTCTAATCCAGTGCCCATTACGGATCCGCGAGCGCCATTTTTTCAAACAATAGAATTCTCCCTGAGATATTTTGACATAAAAAAAAGGGCGGGGGGTGGGGTGGGGAGAACAGAGTGGATAGAGGGAGTAGAATCCATTTGTAAAAATATTCCTGGTGCTTCTCACGTTCGCCGGGTGAACGGGAGAACCATAACTCTGTCGGTCTGGCATAGTTAAAGGGCATCTGGATTTAATTAATAGCATCTCGGTTCGCGACCGCCGGATCGGCAATCGACGTAACGACGTAATTTGACGGGAGAACGTGATTGATACCCGCGCAATACACGTCAGACAGAAACGGCATAATTTCCAGCTGGCGGAACGTTTTGTTAATATTCGTTCGATTCCGCGATACAATCCCGATTCGGGACATTGGCGGAGGCGAAGGGGTGCGAAAAAAAAGGGGTGGCACGATCGTTGCGAGGGTGTCGGTTCGCAAACGTTCTTGTATTCGACGGCTGCTAATCCCCGAGCCTGGGGATCAAATTGGAATCGGCCATGCTTTAATTTGAAAGTTCTTTTCTGTTTGTTTGTTTGTATTTTTTCTTTCTCTGTATGTGTATGTACGTGTGTGTGTGTGGGTGGGTGTGTATTTATTTTTTTCTATTTTCGTTTCACGCGGTATACGTACGGCTACCGTGGCGCACGACCGTTCACGTTTACGTTTAACTGATCCGTAAAAAACAAGTCGTGGATGGTAAGAACAGATACGGCCGGATTTTTTGCTGAAACGCGAATGCCCGCGTAACGAAATTTCGGTGTAACAAAAGAGTTTTCCCGGGGACCTGGTCAAGCGTTTGTAAATCGGGAAAAAAATAGGTTTCGTCGGAACGAACCGGCGTAACGAAATTTCTAGTACAATGACTAGTAAAATTCTAGTCGGGAGTTCGAGCTTTTATTCTGTTATTTAGGAATGTTATCGGCAAACGGAAACAGTGGTGTCTCGTATCGCTGCGATATTTATCGTCTACTTGCGTTACACTTTTTTTTTCGTTTAATCATCTATAAATCGTATAATTAAGTTAAATAATAAAGAAAATTCGTTTCCATTCGGACATTGACAATTTTAGGTTACAGGTGAAAAGTTTTTCCATTATATACCTGTAATCTTGCCTTTATTGGTTCGGAAAGTATAGCATAACTTCAGCCAACTAAAATTGGAATTTAAACCCTAGTTTTTCCTCCAATAAGCTTTGTCTTAATAACGAACTTCGCGAACAAAGTCAAGAAAAAAAGAAAACTGGGGAAAATCATATAATGATTATATGAATAGCTCTTAAGTTAATCGTAACATTACCTACCTACAATTTTTTTCTTTTTATCGAACAATGAGACGTTTCTACAGAAAAATTCGATATTTCTTCTATGAGAGACGTTTCATATACCGCGTGTGATAACCAAAGATAAGATGACGCATATTTATTCGCGTGTTACTGAATTATTAACGCGACGATAAATTGTAAAAAGCATTCTTTCTTTTCCCGAATCGTTTCTCGTTGTCCGGAAATATATTTCAATGTTGGACTGTCATGAAACTTATGTGACACCTTATATGTGTTTTCATATTTAATGGAAGTGTACCGAGTATACGCTTTATATGTCCTTTACATGTATCGTATAAAAGATATTACGTAAGATGCGCATCCATGATATACGTATACCTTTTTTATATTCAATATGAAGTTTCGGACATAAGTCTGACATACCGTAAAATATGTCTATCTTGTTCCGTTTAAAAGTATTATCCGTAATTATGTTTTACAAAAATTCCGAAAATTCTTCTGTTTTTCGAATGAAATTTAAAAGTTCATCCATAAATACACCAAATTTCCCGACTAATTTCCATTTAATTATACCGTGCTTCATTGTTTGTTACCGTAATATGTATATCATACGCGGAAAGTATTTCCTTACCATTTTTCATATATCCATTACCATAATTACCTCGTTTTGATAATGGCGAATAAACGGTAGCCTGAAATCATACATTTTTTCAAAACCAATAGACTGCCGTATGAGAAACAAACGTAACTCTCTGCAAAAACTCGTGTTTCAGTTCAACTCTTGCGCTCTCTACGTACATACATACATACATACATACATACATACACGCGGAACCTAGTTTCATTTTCTAATATAAGCAGAGATTGATCGGGTCCCGATTCCCCTAAGGTGATGAACTGAAAATGTGTGTTCCTTTTAAACACGCCGCGAACTGCGGAAGCTTGTTGTTCGTCGCCTGTGAAATATCCCTTTCACGCCATATAAAGACGGCGGACAAGTAATATCAATATAAAACTCCTTTGATATATTTGCCTGATACGTGTCACGCGATGCGCAGCCAGTTTTCTGCAGTCTGCTGCATCGAAATGCATTGTAGTTTTCGAAACTGCTTTACGCAGCATTATATGGTAATTCGCACGTTTTAAACATTTTACTACGTACAGTGGCGGCGTCGGCGGCGGCTGTTTAGAAAATAAAAGCACTCGCTTTTTCATTACTCTTTTTTTTATGTCGTACGATTTATACCCGAACACTTATAGATCTATGGCAAAGATATCGAAGGACTTACTATATAAATTACCCTACTCCTATTAGGTATACCGATACGATCTCTACGAACGTTAGAGTGCATTTTAAAGCTTCTGATATAGCGACCCGCGGAGTCCGTTGCGCAATGGTTTAAAGCACAATGATGTGGACGAAGGAAATTCATTTTAAAATAAAGATTAATATAAACCTATTATTATGGAAATTAAAACGTTACTAAACGGTGGACAATGAAATAAATAAATTTTATGTTAAGGTTGTTGATACATTTTCCAGGGATTTGTTCTTTGAAATAATCTGTTTTATTTATACATGCTATTTATATATTAACGTCTATTATATTATTTCATTTGGTTTAAAGAACAAACAAATTATATTCTATGTATTAATCTCTATTATTCATATTTCCACTGTCACACCAACCTAGCCGCACCCTTAGCCCATTTATTCTTCAGCCATAAACGAATCGTTGTTATCCATTACCGGAAATAATATGCTGTCATAATTGCTTCCTGCAATACGTTGAAAGCACCGGGGACACATCGTGTTTCTATGGTCTCCGTGGAAGACCGATCGTAGACACCCATAAGTCACGCATGTAGCATTCCCACACCACAATCTTACCGAAGTGCATGCTCCCCGATGATTTGGAATTTATTACGTAATCTCGTGGCAGAAGGAAATAATTTGATCGGTGATTCGTGAATTAAAATTTCGGAGATGGAACGATATGTATTCACGGACTGGGGAAGTCAATACGAAGAATAAAACTTATAAGGGAAGTAAAGAAATAAGTAAACGTTGAGTTTTATTAGATTGTTAATGGTAATTTAATAATACTTTTTCTATAATTAAGAACTGTACGTTGGACGATAAAAAGATCGTGTAATTTTCACGATCACCATAGTTATCCTGCGAACTTTGATTTTACGGATGGACGGAATATTGTATTCATAGTTAAAATTGCTTTTGTTCTCTCTTTAATCGCTGAATTATAGTCCCGTTAAAAACATGCGAAGAACGATTATTATAAAGCACGCTATTCCTAAAAATGCATATTATCTCGAATATTTTTGAACGCAATAATTGGGAAAGAGATTCCGCTAATATGTATAAAACTTTACAGGTCGTTATTCCAATTACCGCGATTCAACGTGTAACCTACTTTCGTTCATTTGACGTAAAATTTAAACCCTTTATAATAATTTAAAAAAAAAACTTTTAATTAAAAAGTAATTGCAGTTTATCATTATACAGGTCAAATTGTTATGATTATCGTTCGGAATAAACGGAATGCAGGCCATTGAAGATAAAGGATACGCAGATAAAGGATAGATCATCGCGTTCAAACGTAATGACGATTAATAATAATATTATTATTATAATCTCAAGCGCCGAGACATAAAGCGTATATTAATAACTCGGATGAGGCGAATGCAGCAAATTAATTTTAATAGACTATTGTTTATATTCACATGAAGTAGGGACAATTATCACGTGCCCAATTCTGTTACGATTTGTTTTATAGTTTCTGATTTTTATTGTTGACGTACGATTGAATAATTTTATTCCTAAAACTATATTTTATTTACTACAAGTGTGTGATATATCGGCTGAATCTCCTGAAATTAATATCCTCTCATATAGCAATGTTTTAAAAAAAAATGTTTCCAAACGATTATTAATCAAATTTCTTTATTTTCGGTAACTATCCGTAAAATCTATAATCTCTTCATTAACTATCCGTTTTCGACATAAAATTGTTTTCTAAAACCGTTCGTAAACATCTCAAAAGAAATATTTGCGCTTGATTCGATAAAATATCTCACACGGATGTATGTTTATCATTTTTCCGTAAATATTCTACAAAGATATTCATTTCTACGTATACGTACGTATACGAAGAATACTTTGTATAGTCTGTACTGTTATACTCCGCCCAGTGTTACACAATAAAACGAAGACGCCTTCAGCGACCACTTTGAGGATACGAAGCAAAACTTATACCGTCCCTGAATAACTTATCCGCGATACAAAGGGCCAAATACACCCGACCTACAACACGAACTTATCAAATTGCAATTGGATTCCCGTACATCCAACAATAGATCACCGGGCTCCGAACGTTCCTTTTGCCAAACCAAATCATTATCTTTTCATCTAACCGCGCTTAAAGCCGACGAATTTCGGCCACGTGCCACTGGGTCACGCGGACCTCGCGATACGCGAGAAATGAAAACAGAGAAAAAGAAAATAGTAAAAGAACCAAAAAAACACACACACACTAAAAAAATCAACGAGAAAGCTTCAACTTTCCCCCGCGGTGATCGATTAAACGCCGTTAAAGCTGCCCTGCCGATTCGAAATGCCAACCTGGCGGTTTAAATGTGTTCGTTCCGAGTCTTCCATCGTGACGCGTGCGGCATCGTGCACGTGGCTGTCGGCATACATGTATCCCCCCCCCCTCTACACATATATATCAAAGACCGGTGTGGATGCGGAGCTCAGTAGACCAACCACGAAGCAATTCATCAAGGCTAGTAATTTACGGCAGGGCGATTAACCCCTCCGCATCCGTTCGTTGGCTACCTGAGAGGTGATCTGAAAGTCAGATCTCTGCCGGCTGCTCCGGGTGGGTAACGTACACTATGGAAATCCAGCTTCTTTGGCGTGCCGCGTATGCGTCGTAGGAGAGGTTGGAGAAAAAAAAATAGGTGAGTTGGAGGTTTCGTTTGGTCGGTATCCGAAGGTTCGAGAGGAAAATTGCCACCGGTGAACCGTTATAGCCGGAGATGTATCGCTAGTTTCGATAGCCCCTCGAACGCTTTAAGGACCATGTGTTGTCCGCTGTGCAAACTGTTTTCACCCAGGGGTTCGTGTGTATCGATGTGGGACACGTACTGTTCCTTTTTTTTTTGTATTTGGTTGGTTCGTTTTGTTTTTCTTTTTTTTTTTACCTGGACGCTTTGAATATTAAACCGATGCACACTAATGTGTCGTGTTCAACAGCTTGTGCGCTCGGGTTCCTGACTCGATGTCGCGGAATCAAACGTGTAATTTCATCCGCTCTGCGGATTTGGCAATACTTTTCCGAGCGAGTCGTTTATTGTTTAGTTTGGGAAGCGTTTCATTGGAAAGCCTCATTCCGTGACTTTGCGAATCGATGAAAGTTTGAAATCTAGCCAGAAATTGTGCCGTCACTTTGGATGTGAAAATGAAGTAGGCATAGTTCTCCCATAAGATCAGTTGTTGCATAACATCACGAGGTGTGTCGGTAAAATAATGATATTCAATTTTTTCTCGGGAATTGATAGTACCGCAGAAACTCATTAGTGTTAGCAAGTGTGGAAACAAAATATCAAACACGTCATCCAGATTTACTATGAAATAATTAAAAATGCCTTGAACAATGCTTATTTATTTCACATCCAAGTTTTTTTCTGAAAGCGGAATATGTTTGTTGGACGACGAGAAATTATATCGAAGATTCCAGATGAAACGGTGGTGCATTCGTCGATCAACGATCGACAGGGCGAACGATAGTCGGGGCGCTGAATCAGAGTCGCGAAGCTGTGAACAAAATTCTCAGGGTGCCTGGAGCTCAGCCGGAAATTGCGGACAATTCCTGCATAGCGACAATACGCCTCCACACCATGGTGGTTGTCGGTTCGTGAATTTCCGGAAAGAAAGTCGATTCCAGTATTGCCAGAGCTATCTTACCCGCCCGGTTTTCACCGAGTGACTTTTCTTGTTCGCGACGTTGAAATCGGGAGTGAAAGAGAATGATTTTGACACTGTTTACAACGTCCAAAAGACTGTCACAGAAGCTAACTTTCCGATGGTAGTGAAAAGAATGAAAAACTAGTTGGTACAAATGTATTGTATACAATGGGAATTATTATTTTTATACTGGTGTTTATTGGTTTTAAAGATAAACTAATTTACAGGTTTTTTTTAAACAATTAGTATAAGTTACTTTCCTAACACCTTGTACGTATTATGGTAATTCCCACCCCTTTAGGTATAACACAAAGTTTGAGAAAGAGGGATTATACTTTTGATTCAACACCGTATGTACGGAACTCTTAGTACATAGGATGAAGTGTTGAAATACATATATGCTAACGAGTAAGTATCGAGGCAGACTGTAATCAGTTGATGCCAAAGTCAATCAATACCATAAGCACGATAACTCAGACCGTAATTATCAAGTTTTGTTTCCGATAATTTTCACGGAAACTTCACCCATTCCATTAAAAGGTTAATGAAGATAGTGAAGTATTGTTGGTTCCGAAGATTCGGGCTTCATTACTAATTCTGTGGTTCTGGCATGAGAACTTCTTCAGTTCGTACATTCAATGAGTCATTACACGATTTCGATAGGAATTTCGATCTTCGAGATACATTTTCAGTAGCAACGGTATTTCTTCGGATAGATGCATATCTTCAAACATGTTAATATAATAAATTTTTAATTAAAGTGAGAGCCATTATCAGCGCTTTCTTTTTTTAATTTGATATAAGTGAAAGCGGTTTACAATGAGATTTTTCATTGAAAAACAAAGATATAAAGCAACGCTCGTTCCTCGTAAAATATTCACGAACATGGCTCGTCGGAATGATAATTCTACTCTTAAATGAACAGGAAACATTGCATATCGTCAATGTTTATACAATTGTTAAATAGCAAGCAGGACGAGAAGAATCCTAGTATATAATCATACTACCTGTTTTACCGTTTAGCCGAGTGACTTGATTGGAGGAGCATAAGTGCCAATAAAATCAGATGCAATTACTTTAAATTGTGTTGTAGCACCTAGTTGCCCGTGTCACTAGCAGTAACACGGAAACGAATGATTAGAATAGACGAATATTGCACCGACAGTTATTTTGACAAGCTACATTCACGCTATTTTATTTGAATCTCTAAAATAAAAAATTGTTAGTCGTTTATTGCTATCGTCGAATAATACGAAATAAATATACGTTTAAATAGCTACATTTAAACACTTATACTGTTACATTTTACGAACACCTGGATATTATATGTATATAAAATCAAAAGTAATTCCAATATATTTCATCATTCTCTTTCAGAATCTACCTCGTCTCATAAGTATTCAGATGTGAAATTCGAGTTCTCGTTTGATATGTTAATTTGCCCAGTCACGAATATCATTTAATTAAAGAGAAACCGAGTCAACCGAAATTATTTGCCACGCGAAAAGACTAATTGCCAAAAAGGCTGTTAGGCAGTCGAAATCGCCTTTTCGAATAGTGATGTAATTACAATTAATCACTAGGTACAGGCACACGCCTTTTCTACAACCATTAAAGTCGTCACCCTAGAGTTCTCTTTAATTTAGCTACCCAACGAGAATACAGCATCCTTCGTTCGTAGAAAAGTGTAGACTTTTATTGAAGGTCATTCCCATATACACTTCCTTTGTGTCATTACTGCCAACGGTTTTACAGCTGTTTGGTACTTTATTGTTTTCCTATAAATCGATGCTCGCAGGGGTTTGTACATACGTATCTTTCAGCAAACACTTTTTTAACATAAAATATACGAAAATATTGTAGTGTTTTTTATAACAAGTTAATACAGGAATAAAATTACCCGTGTGTTAAAAAATGGTGATACTTTTAAATAATACGATGATTTGGCACTTTTTGTGTTGGGTTTCATATCTAAATTAATTAATACATTTGTTCTCTTTTACCGCGCAAAGTCGTTACATGTGGATCACAACACGTGAACGCTTATCTATTTAATAACCATTGCAAAAGTATTCGGGCGGTAATGTTGCTTTGTGTCATTAAGCAGAGCACGAAGTTGCTTCGCAAACACAGCGCTTTTAATGATCGTACAACGTCTCGGAAAATTAGTTTCTTTCAAGTATCCAGTATAACACCGGTAATTATCAAACACGGCACGCAACGGCGAGAATATGTCATTTAATATACGCGAAATTGTCATTTATCACTGTGAAGAAGAAAAATCGTGCTTGAATATTTCTGCTTAACGAAAATTAAACGAAACTACCGCATAATGAATGTTGGTAAACTTAGGATCTAAATTACTATTCTCATTTATCATGACTTTTCAGTAAACATTCAAAATCTACAGTGTATGTTTTATTTGGAACTAAACCAGTTGACCGCGTGCTAAATATATCAGTTGTGTCGATTGCTATATAAATCATTTCTATTATTCAATCATCTATATAACAGTTATGCGTTTAAAATGTCAAATAAAATTGATTATTTGTCTGCACGCATTAATTTCGAGTCACCGTCAACAGCTTCATTTACAATCGATTGTGTATTAATGGTGCGGTAATATATTAATATCGAAATCAATATTTATCGGGCATGGAACGCTCTTATAAACCTTAAATTTTCAAATATTGGTATTCGAGACAGTACGACATAACATACCCGAAATGACAAGTATGATTTTATTTAACAATTAGAAAATTTCCCTAATGAAACTCTAACGAGGTACCAAACGTCAAAATACAAATTTTGCATAATCAAATCTAAATTTCATTTAGTTTTCACTATTGAAATTTCATAAGATCCTTCCATAGCTAATAAATATTGATTTTAACATTAAATATATATATTTACGATCGTTAAAGAAGAACCACCTTGTTCCATGATATATTAATCACCAGATATCGTTATTATTATTACACAAAAAAGATCGCGTCGAATCAATACCGTCCAAGTCCAACCGAGAACTGATATCGGTCTCCCGGATATAATTTTCAACCCTGAATTTCGCACCCGAGCTCCGTGCATTCGTCTTCCATTCAGAATGCACGTACCCCGGCGTTTTCCGAGGCCCAGGAGAGTATGAAAAGTCGTACGTAGCAAAGCAAACACGTGTGGAACGTGCAGGCACACGTATCCTTATCGGTCGTGAGTCGTGCCACGACATCCGGTAATGTAACCCCTTCCGCAACGGGACCTCCGGACGTTTCCTCGTAAAATTTCGTATCTCGCCGAACGACGACAGCCAACCTGGGAACCCGGGGAAATATCAGTCCAGGTGTGGATACGTTGCGAACAATTTCGGCCTGTTAACGGATGATTTTTATTACACTCTTTATGCCTTTTTAATACTCTGACGTGGTTTTTTATTTGTTTATATTTAAACTCGTGGTGAATTGATGGCATTGTTGACTTAAATTTAGGGGTTTGAATAAGGGGATGATTTTTAAGGGAAAATAATAAGGACGAAAAATTGTTCGTTTGATATGATGAGAGATAATTATTTTTTTTTAACAATGTGTAGGGTATATTAGAATGTGCTTATAGTGTTTTAGTTCACGAATGTCAATGGAAGTTTTGGAGAATGATTTTTAAAACATATGTAGTTCAATTTAATTGGAATCTATTGATTCAGAGGAAAATGATGCTTTTGTTGCTTTTTTTAGTGTTCTATTCTAAACGAACGATCGTGTATAATACATGCATAATGCCGGCATTCGATACATTGTTTTCGGACCTATTGAAATAAGGATACCGTGGATTTCAATAAGGATGCAGAAGCGAAAAACTGTGGTTGAAAAAATAGGGGAAATAGAGGAAAAAGAATTTCGGGGTTACTGAGACTTCGCATCATTAATTAAAAGTTAAGCTTTGGAATAAAGTTCGGTCGATTGAAATCGCTTGAATGTGCCTGGACTTTTTATTTAGATCAACAAAAGACACAGAATTTTAGCATAGGAGAAAAACCGATACTTTTTAAAGCGATAGCGAAATGTCTCCATAACGATATTCGTCTGTTCTTTTTTTTGTCTTATTTCCTTTTGTCTTTTGATATATACTCTTAGAACATTATACAAAGAGTCATTATATAAATCTAATGAACCGTATAAACGAAGGTATAGTGTTTTTACTTCGAGTGAAAAAGATCAAGTAAATTTACCTAACGTAATTAACGGTGTTTATTATCGATCGAAAATTAATTTGGATTATCATGCTTTGCTGCGTAAATTAAACAAGGGAAGCGCAGTTGTTCCGCAGTTAAATAATTTCTCCGCAGGACAGTTCGAATTATATAAACACTGGAGGCAAATTTGTCAAGCTATTAGAAGTCTTGTCCTCTGTGCTTTATGCATACCCATTATGTTCTCTGTTTCTGCTTGACCTTGCCCGTGTTTGAACACGGTCTCAAAATGAAACAACGTGTTGCCGACGACGCGGCCGTGACGATAACTCTTAGTCTCTGCTAACAATAAAAAATCTTGGCCCCGTTACACTTAAATTCTAACGTGTGACGTCGCAAAGTGTGATTACGACGGCCGTACGGTGCACGCAATGTAAAACTGTCTCTGTAATCTCTTAGTTTGACTTTAGATCTTGCTAGCATGTGTACAATTTTTCTTGTTCAGAGTGGACGAAAATAATTAAATAATTTTCCATAGTGACTTGGAAGTATAGTTCTAGAATGCCAAAAAGCGTTTGAAACTTCAAACAATTCATAGTAATCACTCCCACGTGTTTTCGATATTGTATAGTTTACGATTTATACATATACTATGCAGTTCTAACTGAACACTTTATTAAACAATTTATTACTTAACTAAGAGTTCTGCTATAAAAATATCTACTATAATTAATGACTATGAATTCGTCATCCCCGCACGATCATTCACGTATTGCTGACAATTGAGTGTCATACAGTGAAAATTCATCGAATGGAATTGAGTGCCGATCATTTTAAACGATATACTTAATTGAGTTTCATACACATTTTTGTGCTTGCGAAAGAGTACAAAGTTCACGAGGAACTATAAATTATCATACACTCTACAAATAAAGTTCGTTTAGAAATCTATACTTGCGCAATTTGTACAGTTTATTTAAGAGTACAAGTCGCACTTTTTAACGAATTACGCAAGTTATAGGCAAACTATAATTTATTTAGGAAATTTTAGGGAAAACAAGCACTTAGGTTTACCTGGACGCGGTTCGCGTTACATCATGTAATGGAAACTTTTCCGCAACGTGGTTCTCGGTGTATTCTTCTGAACTATGCACTTCGAGAACAACGTACAGGTGAACTTGTGAAGTTTCATCGAAAATGAGGTACGCAGACATAAAAGTACCAACGAACATAATGAGCGACTCGTACAATATGTCTGTAAAAACTTCAACATGTTGTTTTTTTTTTTTTTTTTAACCGAAATGCCGTTCCCTTGACATGCGCTTCCAATAATGAAAATGGCCTAGATCCGATGTTAATACGCATGCAGTGCATCCATTGTCAAAACATTGCACAATAAGCAAAATGACTTGTTCGTACTACCACAAACGCGACACGTACAGACGGTTTCGACTGTTATGCCATTAGTTCGGCAGTTTGAAAAGTATTTCAATACGTTTCACACTTTGCGAACGCCACACTTACACCTGCGTAGGTAATTCTCAGGTCACGCATTATTTTTTTTCTACCCTGTGTCAATTCCTGTTATACATAGATAGGATTCTTTATTTTTCATTTCAGACTTGTAGACTTTTCTCTGTGCAATTATATCGCTGATATCGTTAGTATTTAGTGATTAATTACAGTCTACTATACAATTTTAATTTATGCACTTTCGCAGACATTTTTTAATTTATTTTGACTATTATTTGCACGATAATTTTCACCGGTGTGAAATGATAAAACGATCTCAATTTTTGCTCGCTCGTTCCGCAGTCATTCCAGAGCTGTTATCTCGGAAAACTGTCAGGCTACGTCGACAATTGACGATCCAACAATGACACTGAATTACTTATACAATTAGATTTCTGAAGGCATTGACTAATTGTAAGCCATTGTCACGTAGCGTATAAACGAGATAGTGTCTCGTAACTCACCTCGCGGAACGAGATTTCCCAGACTCGAGAAAGTTACCACTTTCGCGGCCCGTTCCGATATTATATCTCCGGCAAATTGATATCTCCCACAATTGTTCACTTTGCGAGGTACAGAAATATCAACGCTTTGAAATTTCCATTCACGGTGACGCGCCAGCCGGTAGAAATACTTCAGGCAGCAAAGTGTCGAAATTTCAACGCGTAGAAATCATAAGACGTATTGCAGGATATGAAAATCAGATCGAGAGATACAGATAGTGAGAATGAAGGGTATTTGAACCGAGTTTCATCGTAACGTGTGAAAGAATAGCGTTTGGATCGACCGATACTTTATTAGACGAATGCGTAGAAATATTGACTAAATCAAACCTTAACTTAATATAAAACTGACATCAGTAAATACATGATTTAACACAGTGAACGCCACTGTGAATTTCTATCGATCACTAGATAATCATAATTATAATTAATAAACCTGAATACATATACATTTTTCGATACCACAATCGTTACTTCAACGGTGTGAAAAAAATCATATTCTAAAATATCAAAAAATAATTCTATTTATACATAAAATATACACCTTAACATATCCACATCGCGGTGTTGCGAAATTTATGGTGTCGTCATAGATGATCCATATAAAAATCCCGTGACAATCAACGTATTAACGAATTTTCGTCAACGATTCGAACAAGTTTCCCTTCACGCATTAGACAAGCGTTGGCGTACGTTCGTTATTAATAATCATCGTGTCACGACGCTCCGTAATCACGGCACTTCTGCACCAGGACCCCCGGTGCCGAGGCTTCCCCGTCTAATCTCGTATCTCGTTGAGCGTCGACGGGAACCGAGTGCACTCGTGACACTCACTTGAGAACCGTAGAAACGTAAAGGTGTAGCCGGATACGATGAATAACACGTACGTTACGCGACGACACCGAGAAGCGACCGGGTTGTAGCAAGAATTCCCATCGCGCGAGTAAATCGCGCCGGGAGCTGTTTACAATTCGAATCGGAAGGTTTACTTATGCGTCTAACAACATAACCGAGACCGGAAGTACTCAGCGTACGAGATCCTCGGTGTTCTTGTTATTCAGCGACCCACGTTGTGATATTTTTCAGATCCGGCGAGATAATATTCTTGGGCGACAGAAATACTTTTTTAAAAAAATATTTACGCCGTTTTTTTGGTTAACGAAAACAATAGTTGATAATAGTTGTATATGTATAATACACACAATTATTTACTTAATTAGAATACAGGGGTTATTCTACAGGGTGATTATGATGAAGATTTGAAGGGCTAATAAAATTAAGTTGTAAAACAAATTGAAGGAAATATTGCGCGAAAATCCGATCAAATAATGTTAGTTACATTTGGGATCTTATTAATATGTGAATTATCATAGGACGAGTTTTAGATCAATATTATTATCTACTAACACGTTTTTATGTATCTGGAGTACTATCACACTGCAGTTATGTCCACATAGAAAATATGACGATACGCGACGGTGTGAATAAAAAATTCTGTTAAATGCAATTTAATGTGTCGAGTGGATCAGTCTGTATTGGTGTACAGTTGCACCGTTTCGCATTCAGGTTCCATTTCTATGGATTGCATTCAGGATTGTGTGAAAAAATTGATGTTTCCATAGTTATTTTATCGCGGTATCGTTGACGAAATGTTCTCATTAAAATTGTCACCTTACACCGACGATGAAATTTCTGCCAGACATTTGACACGGTATTCCCAACAAAAAATAATCGTAAGTGATGCGCCGAACGGAAACCAGTTTCGTCGCGTAAAACGCGGAAATTTCCTTAGGTCCGTGTGGAAAAGTAGGTAAGGCGGGCGTTATTTCACGCCGGCAAAGTGAACTCGATGAAACCTGTACTGAATTTCCTTCTCAAATTTCGTGACACAACGGGTGGCGACACAAAACAAGCGAGCGTGGCTTCCTACCTGACAAGAGAAGAAGTATATCTCAAATAACATCTTCCCGTGAATATATATTTCCCAACAATGCTATCCAGTAATTTCATTAATAATAATTACTTAAATCACCCGTATTCGATAAATCCAAATTTTTCTTCCGTCAACCGTATGACATTTCCCTAAATTTAATAATATCACAACGATCTATCGATCCGAGAAACTCTCTCGATTGTTCTCGAACTTTCGTCCCCGAGAATCCGGGATTTCCACTACATTCCGATACCGATATCCTCCTCCACTACACCGTATCGCATTTACATATTTCGTGGACGAGAGTGAAACGTCATTCGCGCGAGAACAATCCCAGCCCTTCGACGGTGGGAAGGTACGATCGTCTTATATTGTTTTCCTCCGGAGGGCCGTTCGAATCTGCAAATGGCACAGAAGGAAAGGGTCGCCGGGTAGAGCGGGTGACACTTCTGCGGAAATCGAGTCGGACTTGTTGGAAATGCCGGCCACGAATTTACCCTGACCGCGAGCACGTTGGAAAATCAAATCTCGTTGGAAAGTACGGGAACCTCCGGCGTCCTTCGCGCGGACACTTTTGCGAACGCGGGCGAAAACTTTCGCTCGCTGTAAACGAATCAACCCGAAGTTCCTCATCGGGCGAGATATACGAACGGTTGTCGAATCTGTGATGAAAAAGAATACCGTATTGCGTGCGAATATCCCTCGGCGAATTTCGCTCGTCTTCGTTTTTACGATATCCCACATTCGCGACACCGTACTCCTCGGTTCTGATACGGTGATTCCCGGAAGAAGTGCCGTGCCATGTGGGAAGAATGTGCGAGCGTAAAAAAAAAGAGAGAGAGAGATACTTGCTCGAATTGAATGGGAAATGAACGATCGAATTTCCACGGGAGAATTATATACGCGAAACGGGTAGTTCCGAAGAGTTGTGTGATAGGTTGTTACGTGGATGGGTGATTAGTTTTATTTCCAGCGATATTTCGTTCTTTTTAGTCGATTTCACTGAGATTGAGAATCTTTTATTAAAATTTTTAATATTGGAATTAATTGGGGATTTATTCGTATTCACATTAATTATAGACAATGAATTTTGTATATTTTACATCGGGATCGTTATTGATATGAATGTTTAACAAATTTATAATTACGGTAATTTCGATACCAATAAACATGCCGGGTTGTTAATTATTCTCGTGATTTCCGTTCTAGGAATTGATTTTCTTCGTGTAAATGTCGTCGTGATTAGAGAACTAGGAATACTAGGAATCTATTAAAATTTATTGTCTATCCTTCTGACACTTTGTCGAAAAGCAAAAATACTCGTCTCGATTATTCTACTTCGTTGGCGGAGATATTATGTCTATTATTCATTTAGATACGCTGTCGTAGTAACGGAAACCAATATTGAATACAAATAAAGTAAAATGCGGGAACGGCGGCAGGACGGTTCAATTAATGGAATCGGAAACGCAATCAATTTTATCGTACGTACATTTGTGTTCAACTATCGTCAGTATTGCAAGCGACGTTTTGCCAACACTGGAAAGAGTAATGCGAAACAATATTCAAGATTTTGACCGCCGGTTCAAGCTGCCATTGAACGAACTACAGGAAAACTGTATTCGTATATGCAAATTTAAGCTGGTGATTTTCATTGCACCAAGAAGGCAAGACTAATACATTCAAACTTTATTTTAATACTGTACAGATTATTAATATGGTCGCAGGGAATAAAACTCTTTAAATAGAAAATAAACAATAATTTATTCACAGAGAAATCAAGTTATTCTATTTCTAATTCTCGTTGCTGTCAATCTATTCGAAATACATTCTAATCCATTTTCTACTTCTATAATTAATAATTCCGCCTATAGAGTTTCACAAATAGGCGTCTAAAACTACAGAAATCAATGTATTAACTATTTAAAAAATCAATTGATTGCTTAAACCGCTCGGACATGCTAATAAATGTCATGAAAAATGTCGTTAAATATTCTCGTTAATATTTTTACGACAGTCTACCCGTACTAGCTCGACATTGATGATAATTCAGATTTACACCCGAACCCGAAGACACGTAAAAACGTTCGCACGATTTGCACCTGTAAAATCGGGTCATTCCGATAAAAAAAAAAAAAAAAAAAAGATTCTGTTCTATTTTCACCTGACTTCGGCGCAAAGATGTCAAGATCAAGCTCGTGTTTCGCGCGAGAAGTAGTCGTTCTTTGCTTTTCGTTTCAATAACATCGTAACGCGAGTTGCCGAGTTTCTATGGTTGCGTTAGATACGGTAAATATGAACTCTATCAAATCCGGTGGATACAAAAGATACGCCGGGCACAGTGGTTTTGTCGAGTCTCCACGAGAACGATAATCGTCGGGTCGTCGTGTTTTGTTCGTACAATGTCTTCGTGTCGAGTTACGACATCCGTGTCAAGGTGTCTTACATTGATTACACGGATAATTGAACGTAGTTCCGCGAAAAGAACGCCAGCCGCACGCAATTGAAACTGGCGTAAAGATTCGTATCTTATGTACGTTCTATATAATTGTTGTGTATTTGTAATGTTGCATTCAGTGACACGCTGGTCGATACGCGGTTCGTTCCGACGACATTTGTTTTCCGAATCATTTTAATTGTACAAATATCTGGACGATGATATTGAACCTTAGGTACAAAGCTTTCGTGGAAAGAATGTAGGAATTTGAATTTCGCCAAAGGTCGTTATTTGAAGCGGTGAAAGGTGTCCAATTGTAGGTGTACCGTTCTCAGAAAATATATAACTTTAGTATGGAAAAGACTGCGGAATATGCATGTCGTTTCGAGGAAACGAACGTTAATTGCCGTTCGGGGTTTGTGACTTGTGACGAAGAACGCAAACGCACTATGTTGCTAGCATATAACTACCTACTATTTTTAAAAGTTCTCTAATGGCATAAATTGTATCTCGTAAAATCCATGCGAACTGTTTCAAATTTTATTGAAATTAAATTTTCGATATACATTTCTCTATATTCATCTTTCTTTTTCATGTTCTATATGTATGTATGTACATTATTTCTATCCGACAGTTTAGCGTGTAAAAAGAGATATCATAATATTTTAAAAACCACTCAGGATGTGAATGATAACTAAAATTTCCCAAATGGCGTATAAACTCGTGTAGTATCTCGTTTCAATCTAAAAACGATTTTCAAGATCATTCACACGGATATTCGAAATGCAGTATGAACGAGGTGTTAGTAGAATATACAATGTTTAGTCAGACCTTTCAGGAACACCCTGTATAAATGTGGCGCTTAGTTTCCCGTCAGCACGAAACACCCAACTGACTGCTACTCTGTTATAATGAATCCATCGATCATTTTTCTCCATTAATATTATGAATTACGTGTTATTCTTGCAATGGTGTTTTCTACGCCAGAAGAAAATATTGCATTACCTACTTTACACTCGTATTTTGTCTGCCTTCGAATGTAACGAATCAACGCATTGTCGATAAAGCTATTTTCTCCCTTCAGAAACAGAATAACAAAATTTATCAAATACATTTGATTTTTCTCCCCGCGTGGATCTCGATTTTTCTTCACATCCGAAAATGTCTTTATGAAATTAAAATCTCTCGAAATTGATTGTCAACTCTGACAGCGTTTAAATGTAACGCATAATTGTATTTAATTCCTAGCACTATAAAGGCATGGATATTTTGGTAAGCGTTCCTACTAACCTAGTTTACAAACGGCCGACATTTACAAACCCGTGGGTATGTTTCACTGATGCATGCACGTAAATCATTTTTCAGGATTCCGCGAGACAAACGTAAACACCGGAAGACAACAGAGTTGTCAACCGTTGATTGATCGAACGATCGTCACGTATATTACCAGCGCCAATGTTTTTCAATAAAATTCATGCATGTCGGGTTTGCTAAAATGAAAGTTTCCTTGTTCAAATGAAGACAGGATGATCGTTTACACAGAAACACTTTTACGTATACGAAACAAATTTCGGTAATAAAAAAAGAAACCCTTTATTAAGCTTTCAATGAAACTTAATAAAATTACGCAATAACTTTTATTGTTACATGCATTGAGAGATAATTGGAAAGATTTCTTAAATATCATTGTAAATCCCTTCTACAATTTAGAACATTCGAATTATATTTTAATATTACCTAATTCAGGTATTATTTTAACGAGGTACAAATTTTTATCATTCGCGTACGATAAATAATTTATAAAGTAAATAATAATTCTTTGAACATAGAAATCGATCAGAAACTTCGATTACCAAGGGAAATTTCTCTATCTCTTCCTGTTTCGGGCAGAAAATTGCCCGTCAAGGCTGGTTGCAATTTTGTCGCGTGCACCTCGCGGTTTCGTTAGATATATGTTTTTGATAGGAAGGAATTAAATCAAAATGTAGTACATGTTGCATAGAGATTATCAGTAGTTAAGGTAAATTACGTTCAACTATGAAAGAAAGTTTTCGGTACATTCGAATTTGCATGCACATTCTAGGAAACAAACCACGCAAAGAAATACATATAACAGCTTGCTACAAAAGCGGTCTTCGGTTGCTTTATTAATAGTCAATGATTTCCCGATGTTCTTTATTTTCGCTAACAAATTCCCGTTGGCTGGAAACGTTTGCATAAAATACGCGACGCTTTTTTTTAAGCCACCGTCGCTAGGTGCTAAGCTGCCTGGATTACAATTTTGAACTCGTCGTTAATAATTGCTTTGAATTTATCACGCGATTTCCAGGAATTACGGTCCCTTGCATTCTTTTACGCAAACATTTCATTAACACCAAGTTATGCTTTTCATTCATACTGCGATATAATTACTTGCTTGGATAATTAATTATTCATTTTTTCGAGTTATAATATGAATTTAGATATAATTGAATTCTCCTAAATATATATGTGTAGGTATACGTATATTAGAACCACATAGGGTTAACGAATATAAATCTCTCCGTTTCCGTAATAAGAGTGATATAATTGATAGAGCACTTCCGTTGGTAATGAATATACTCGACACTTTTGCTATACGTCTTCAATTTACTTAGCACTGTAGTTAATCACGCTCTTCAATAATCTTCCTATACGCCCTCGGAACGACACTTTCGTAATTCTTCAATTTTTCGGTGTAACTGTATAACCTGGTAATTATGAAATTGGTACAAGTCATATACATATATCTAGTCATATAATATTATCATAATGTAGATTCATGGAACGCAAAGTACTTACGCGACAATTTTAATTCTTCCTATTTTTTTCTTTTTACTTAGGCTACTTCCTTAATTACTGTCTTACAGTCAATCTCGTTAGTACTACGTTAAAATTATATCACCGAAGGCGAAATCCTTTATTAAAAATCTAACTTTAATTTCGCATTCTTAGTTAAAGAAGTGCTATGTGGATGCATTAAAAAATACGTGACGGTGGAGCAAGATTAACGTACAAACATGGTACAATTAAAACATGGGATGTAGGACACAAAATGCAGTTAGAAAATACGCGCTAGAATCGTTGCTTAATGAGGAACGCATGTTCTATGCGGGAACGTAAATTACACCTCGACTTGAACTGCGTGCGTGCATAGGTTTCTACGCACTGTACTCGCGGGGAAACGCATAAAAAAAGAAATGCAGTTAGAAGATTTAAACACCGACGATAAATACATTCCACTTGCACTTCCGCCGGTATGCAAACTATTCTTCGAATCATTCCCGAACGATTTGAATACTTATCAAAACACAGCTCGAAGTTGTTAACCATTTTATCAAACGTCTAAATAATTTATAAAGAAACTTTTCTACCAATCGCACTATTTAAATCACTCAAAAGATAAACAAACAATTATTTCTAAAATTCTCTTCTTCGTCGAAAAAACGTTTAATATTAATTCGCGATAACGTCTACCAAATGGTACAGTATTTTTTCTACCCCATGGCAACTTCGTCACAATTATTTACGATATCCTTTAACACTAGATTTACGGACCAAGCCAATTTGACTCATTAAAAATTTGATTACTATATTATATTTTATATTCGTTTCTGTTGCAATGAATAATATATATAAAACTTTAATATTATTTTCGAAATACATACGTTGGTTTTTAGTTAAGTAATGAAACATATGTAAATGTTAACTTACACTTAGTAATTTATATTAGTATATTAGTAAAGTACACTTCAGTAAAAGTAGGTATAATATAATCAACATCCGTAAATCTAGTGTTAAATAATCGGTGAATTGAAATTCTTACAACCCAAGTCGCAATATTACGCACGAAAGACATTTTCCTTCGGTTTCTCTCGGCAGATTCGAAATAATCGCCGATGAAAGAATATTTCTGCGCCAGTGTATTTCCGCTTCCGCGTTTTCCCTCGCTGAGTTTCGCGAAAGTCGTGAGCCCGTTATGTCGATTGAATTCGAATCATACGTGATCCCTGAGCACGGTTCCGCGCAGTAATACATTGAGGATTACGGGCGGCCGACAAAGTGGAGGTAAAGATACACTCGACGCGGATAAGCGGATGGCGTACAGACGTCCGCGTCGGGACGTTTTGCCAGAGTGTTCGAGTCTCGCCCAAAATTTCATCCCCCCTTCTTCCCCTCGGCGTCGTTCATATTAGCGAGTCCGAGGTAGCGTCGGGATGCCAAGATGCAAATGTATGCAGACCGTCGTCCACGGCCGGCGTCTGTAGGTACACATGTATACGTTACATCCGTTGGAAACGCATTATACAGTGGCCCGCGAGAGTCCGGGTACCGTCGGATTTATTCTACGTAATTGTGTCGTCGTTTCACGAACACCGTTTAAGGAGTCGCTTGTCACACGTGTGAGTTTGTTAGATTGAATTTCGATAATTTGAATAATATTAGAATCTTGGAAAATATGAAGCTTCGAAGATTTAGTATATTCGTATATTCAAGAAATTTTATTTATGACACAACGAAAGGTTTAGACGGTGTTTATAACGTTGAAGTAATTAATCTTAATTATTGGAGATCTTGGAAAAATCAGTGTTATGAATAATTACCTTCGAGGATAGGGTGGAGAAATACTTGTACAATTTTGTAATTCAAAGAGACTAGGAACACTTGTTTCGCAACGTTTCGGTAGACTAAAAGTGAGTACCGGTTGAAGTTTAAAAATTCGTCGACGACAATCGGAAGGTTTGCGTTAAAATTGGAGCGTCTTAATTGTTCCACTACGTCAGCGTACGTACGTAGAAAGTTAAAGTTACGTTTTAGGACTGGTAAAGAGACAGGGCAAACGACTCTCCTTGTTTGTTAAGGATTAGTCAAGTCTCCGAGTGTTTCACTTAACACAGCAATCCCGTATGTGTCACGTTTGTTTATGTTTAATCTTTGCATTGTAAGATTTAGGCGTTAACTGCGTTAACTAGACGAGTTGGAAATTCAACATCTCATGGCTTAATAATTCATCGTTCTGTGTACCCTCTTCAAACTCATCGAACATTTATATTATTTGTTCCCGGGGTGGCTTCGGTATGCGTGAGGCAAATTTAATAACAAGTTTGCGTGTCTGTTTACGTTTACGTTGCGTACGTCTCAATTTTTAATCGCACCACATTGTTCGTTGTATATCTGCTTAAAGCTCTCGCGCCCTATCGATCGTCCCCATCTGATTTAACAGTCTGCTTTAGAACTCACCGATGTAAATAAGTTAAGCTGCACTGTTACAATCAAATTTACGCAAACGTTATTTCTGATAGCTTTGAAGTCCAATGAAGCCGACGGTGTTTTTTTTTGTTTTTTTTTTTATTAAGTTTCACATCGTCCGTTTCGTTAACCAGTATACTTGTGTCAAACGTAGAAACTCGTCGCCGACAGCTCAAAGTCGCGTTTACTCGGATCATAAACGAAACGATGGATGTTTAAAGGTGAATATCTTCGAACCGGTTGAAAGTTACGTGCTATTCACCTGAAACATAAAGTACCAGTACATTTAATTTAAATTTAAATTTGCAACCCACTCGCCGAAGGTTAACCTCGTCAAACGCAATTCGATGAAACACAATCCAATTTATTTTCATACTTCCCTGCTTTGTAACGTGGAGAAAGCTTTTTAAGTGTGTACAATCCGGGGCAAAAGTTTTCGCGATAGTTAACAAAGTGTACGTACATGTTCACGTGTACAAAGAAGAGGCACGGAGAATCATTTTTTTTTTTTTAGTGCGAAAACTAATTTCACGTTACGGTTGACAACAAATATTTGCAACTTTCGAACGTTCGTGGAAATTGTCTGCCTTTTAAAACGTGTACGTCCCTGATTGATTTCATTGTTTTAAAATACTTTTCAATACTTTACTCTGCCCGTTGAAATAATAGATACTCTATGGTGTTGAACTTAAAATTAGGCACATATTAGAAATACAAATGTATCGTTGGTAGAGTAATACATTGTGCATATCGGATGCGTCGTGTTACGTTTATAATTAATTTGCACAAACGCTCGGACGGCTTTGCAGAGACATACGAACTATTGATAAAGTGTTATTGATTTCTGCGGTAAAATATTAATGCGATCCAACGCATATAGTACTGTACAGCGAACAATGATAAATATGAAATTTAAAAATTCAATAGCGATCGCATTGCAGTGTAACAATCTAATGGCTGTTTATACAATATCCAATATGCAGTACACAATGTTAATTCAGCAGGGACTACTAGGTTGGTATATGAAAATTGAAATTTCTATGCTTCGTGTCACTGCAGTCTTCATTATTCAACCCATCAAACAATAATAATAACTCTGACATGTATAATAAATACCTTTCGAAATTATAATCGTTAAAATTTTTATCGAATCTTCACGTCGAACTTACAAATTGAATAATACTATATTTATTAAATTGTGGAATGACAATCATTCTAAACTTTTTATCATTTACGATCATTAAGAAATAATGGGCACATGAGAAATATGAGAAATATTCTATTTACGATTGTACATAATTAATATTTTTAGAAATTAAAAGTTAATTAAAAAATGTTCAAATTCTCGATTTCTCTGTTGAAATTCTCGTTGCATGTGGGTAATATTGGGTACATGCATATACATACAGGCACACGCACCTGTTATATTTTACCATATGTCAAAATAACAACGCGAAACATTGTTAGTGAAAAAAAGTTTCTACCTCACGGAATGAAACATACAGTGTTCCGTTTCGAAATGTTAGAACAAATTGAGAGAAAATTTCAGAGATAAAATGCCGGGACTATTAACGCTACCGTATCAAAAGCATTTTATAATCACGAATTCCCATAAAGATTTCTACGCGAAACTGATAGTTTCGTTCGTTTAAAAAAGAGCGATTCAAATGTTTTTGTAGAATCATTACACACTAAAACTTCTATGTACCATTTGAAACGGAACATAGGGAGCAGGAAATTGTGTGGATTGAATGGTAATGGGTTTTTTGAAGCAAAAGATTGTTATCCATCAAGTACATCATCATTTACTTTATCATCAAATGTCAGAATCTTTTGCTGATCTTAATTGAGATAAATGGACGTTTCTGTACCCATACGTATAGAGCTTTCTCTTCATATTGAAACATATCTACTAATAGCGTTGTTATGAATTATCAAATGTTTGTTATTCTCTGTCGAATTTCATTTATTTGATGGATCATTTACAACCAGGCCAACAGATACGTTTATTTTATAATAAAATCGATATGAAAGAATAAGAAAACAAGACCATGACACGAGATAAATTTTCTCACAATTATTTAATACGCCACTATAACGAATTAGTACGTGAATTCGGAGTATACAAAAGACCGACGAAAATATCCGCGTATTTCCAACTCGTGTCTAATAATTAATCAACCATCAACGTTCGCTGACGTAACACGATAATTTTACACGATCAGGCGTACCGGGGCCAACCTTTTTTTTTACGTTATCGTACAAAAGCCCGTGCCTTTTTCCGTTAGAAATGCTAACGGCAGAGAAGGGCGAACGAAAATCGATAAAATTGCGAGAAACGTTATTTCAGAAAAATCGAGATAGAACTGTCGGTGGGTACAAAAGGGATATCACAAGCATATAAATATCCTATCGGAGCAAACGACTCGGAAACGTATTATTTTATTATCATTCGGGGGACGGTCGTAAAATATTCAGCGCAATTATAAGATATCGACATATCGGCGTAGCATACATTTTTATTATGCCAATTCTCCGGACTCCGGTACCATTGCACCGGCCATATTCCGGTTATGATTAGCATGAATATTACATTCCGTCCGTCAAAGGGCGTTCCGATGTAGTGGGTACCCGAGGTTTACGATCGATACGCAGTTAGAGTAATTCTTCGCACGGCAATTTTGAGGAGCGGAACCGGAACCATAAATTCAATCCGCGGATGCCGCGATTTGCAAGCCGGCACGTTTGTTTTTCCGCTTTTCCATCCCGTTGTACATGTACTATACTACGCTACAATACATGCCCGTGTGAAAATCGCATTTGACACCTTTCCCCGCGGCAGATTTCGACGGTTCCGATGATCAGCGGGTGACAAATGGTCGTTCAAGTGGCATGGATCACGTACACGCATGGCGTCGCCGGCGTCGGCGTCGGCGGCGTCGGTGACGGCGACGTCGGTGGCGTCGGCGATACTGGTTGAAACACAATTAATGGGAATCCTTGCGGATTGCATACGTACATAGAGGATACAGGATTGCGCTCGAAAATATATCGCGGACGAATACGAATCGCCTGTGCGAGCCAACGCGCCGACGTATCCTGTGATTTATATCTACGGAATCCGAGGAAAGGAGGATTCCAGTGTCTGCTGTTTACAGGGTCCTTCTGTTTCAAATCTGCCAGCAATAGCGTCCCGGAGTCACAGGAGAAATACCGTGGATTAAAGCGACCGATCGCCCTGATTTAGGGAAAACGAGCTTTATTGCCCCCTTACTCAGGTCTGACCAATGCCGGATTAAGACTCCTTAGAGCCCCTCGGCTGATCCATTTCAGGGATATCAGTGTTAGGTTGTGAAAAGAAACGGATGCATAAGGGAAATATGGATTTTTAACGTGTGCGAAAGTGATAGGGGTGAAAAGCATGTGATATTTTGCCGGATAACAATTATTTTCAAAATTATATATTCTCACTTAATTATAATGGGAACAACTATCGTTTGTTAACAAGAGATATTACGAATACTTTCGACATTTTTGTTCAATGAGATGAAGCTCATCTAAAGAAATATCGATGTATCGATGTATAGAGTTATATTTAACATTTTCTCAGGATTCCCTTATTCGTAAAAAATAAATTTACACGGTGAACTTTGCGGTCGATTTTAAACAATGTCCGTCCCTACTCAAGAATCTCACTGGCTCTAAAGTTAAGTTTGTAGTATTTAAATTTGTAATTTCGGTCCAGGAATCCCTGGTTATGAAATGATTATTACTTGTAACGCTGATTAAAAATACCTGGCGAACGTGTTCCAATTAAAACAAACCAAGTTCCGCGGCATTCGATCAGTCCGAGAATTCTTCCGTTCGTTGCAATTTTACGTTTCGCAGTGAAGTTACTATTCTCCCAAAGTTTCGCCCAAGAATTCCACTGTTTTTACGCCGCGCAATTAATGCGGCTAATAATTATACGTTTTTCACGCTGATACCTGAGGCGCCAACGAATCGTTAGAATGTAACGATACTCTAATTGTACCGGGGAATTTGTACACTCGCCGGAAATCGTGAGATTCGTATTCACAGAGGCTGAACCGCCGCCTGTAAAGATCCCTGTACGGGCGATTTTCTGAAATGCGCAATATTGTTGCTGGTTTAGTAGACGGGTTTTAATTACACGAAAGTTACATTAGTTCCACGTGGCCGGAGTGCAACCTCGGACCATCCAATAATTATCAAAGTACAGAACGTTCGTGGGAAATTACTTTACTTCGCGTCTGAACCTCATTCATTGTCTCAGAATGTACTGGTTTGCATGCGTCGATGTGGGTCAATTAAGATCTGCCCTTTGTATTGTTGTAACAGCATTACGCATTAGCTCCAAGTAATTTCGAATAGGCGACGAATTTATTCGTTACGTTATACCGCGATACGAATCGTTCGAATACTTATTTATAATTCGGATATTTCGGAATGTTCTATTAGAAATTCTATTAAATAGGTCTGATTAATTCGTTGGATAAATTTTTTATGAAAAGTATCCGGGGATAATAAAAACACGAAAATGATAATAATCGTGTAATCAACCGATAGGTGATATTCGTATAATTAACAGGTATCACGATGAGAATTATAGTAATTTATTGACAAATATTGAATGTGCGATACCACTTTGCACAATTAGCAAATATTTATCTACATATACGTACGTGTGGGGAAATTGGTGCAGCGTGGAACAAATTTCGTTCACCCAATTCGTACATCCCGTGAAAAATTATTGAATCTACCTTGAAATCAATGTCGCAATTAAAATAACATTGACTTTGAAGATATTATAAGTAGGTATTCATCAGAAAAGATACATTTCTCTTTCTTTTTCGATGCTTTGATAGTCCCATCCTTCACCCACAAATAAATATCGAAAAAAACGTGTGTAAAAGACGTCGATATCACCTTTTAGAAAAACTAATGGGGAATGTGAAACCAACTTACATAGAAATCATTGGAAACTGAGGGCCTTCTGATTTAAATCCATTGTATGTACTTATACTTTTCTTATACATTTCAGATTGCAGTTTTTTGTTGTTATTAAATTAAATATCATTTATATGTATACTTTTCATGGAAATTTACAAACTTTCACTTTCTTTTCAAGATACTTTTGATTAGTTTTAGGTCGTTTTTCATACTTTCAAATGGAACTTGTACATCATTGTTATATCGAGAAAGTCATTAAACAAAATTTTGATTAAAATCACGTAAATTGCTTACGGCGTTGCTGCAAAGTTCACTTCACAACATACACACCTCATTTATCGTAAATTACTATGACGATATAATAAAAATAGTTTACAAATGTCATTAGGTGTCATTTATCTCATCATAAGCGCAGCGCTCGAGTTTCAGATTAAGAAAATAATTCAGTGTGTTCTACTTGATAAAACTCATAAAGAAAATCTAATACTTCATGTCAGTGACGTTATCATTTGCAACAATTTATTAATCTCCCCTATATGTATTATTTCACGTTACCAATAATCCGAAGTGTTGTCTCATATCACGATCCCTAATTACGATCCAACACATTTTCCACATACAATTCGCACACGCGGCGAATTCGCGAAAAGTACTAAAAAAGTCTTTAAAAATTCCGCAACCGAGGAGAAATATTCAAAAACTGCCCCTATTACACGCCCGGAAGCCCGGATAATACCCTCGAATTTCCCAAATCCATTTTGATTTAAAGTCATTTTCGTGCCAATCCGACAATTTGGCATTTATACACCCACACAGACACACGTCCACGCGGACACACGTGTGTGCGTCGTATCCCGTTATTTTATGACGTTCGTATGAAACTACACGGCGTGTACTCACCCGTCGTACGTGTTCACGTTCCTTCGCAGTTAATAAATCAAACAGGCACACAACGGGTAATGATCATAATGACGCGAAAGTAGCGATCTGTCTTGGTAAACGCGATTCTTTCATTTTCACGGGAGCCTGGAAAGGGCGGTAATTGTTTAAACGCAGTTTCCACTAATTCCCTCGCTATCCCCTGGACTACCAGCATTATCCAGCCGATTGTGTTTGATAGGCGTAGTTAGGGTGGTAGATTGGCTGATAAGTGGTAAGCAAAGCGTGAATGTAAGGCCAGACCCGGGTCGGAGGCTCAGCAACTGTTACAACCTGTAATCGATACGATCCGTCGTCGTATATATCCGACTCGCAGTGCTGGTGTTATTTCAGGTGGCAGTAATGGACGGATGATTATTATTCAGGTACCATTACCACCGTGAACCGCCGCGACCCCAGCGGATAAAAAGTTTCGGGCTCGATCAACCGCTCGCGGGAGTGATGTACTTTCGGATAGTATCAAGAAACGTTACCGCGAAGAAACGCCGGTATAACAAGGAGTCTGAGTGACGCGGGCAGACAGGCAAATATCTTTCCGGGGGACTTCAAACTAATATGAATTGCAAGTTCGCTGCGCGAGACAGACCGACTTGGATTGTACGACTTCCCTTTTCCGTTACGTTTGTGTGTGTCTCGGTGTGGAAGGGCGGCGTGTATGTGATTCCGTTCGAAAATAATCGAGAAATAAATGGAGGAAGTACTTTTGCATCGGTGCGACGAGTTTCGATGTTTTTGTTGGGAAGGTATGAATATTGAAATCGAAGACGTGGATTTTTTTTTATATAGGGTGTAAATAAATAGATTATAAAAATTATTATATTTAAATAAATAGTTTTGTTTGGAATTTTAAATTGTACTATGTTAGACTTTCATATTGCATTACTTTCGAAGGTATAATATTAGAGAATAACGTGATGTTAGAGACACCCGGTATGCAAGAACAAAATCGAGGACGCGGAAGCTAGATCTGAATCGGATGCGCATCCATGCAACTTACAGAGTAACTATATAGCGAACCGTGTCGTGTTACACGCTGAAAAGTTTGACACCTGTGTGTTTAACTTTCACTCAGAGTATTTAAAAAATGCGGGATCTTGTTTATAAAAAGTGCTTTAGGAAAATGTTTCACGTTCCGCTTAAAAAAACGCACACATACATGAGTAACTTCAAGACGTTTTGACCTCCTTTTTATCACACACAAACGTCACATTCGTATATAATCCTCGTTTTATTTGCTAATGTGTAATTTAAATAAAAAATTGAAAATACTATTCAGCGTTAATATTCGTTTTCTAACGTTCCGATAGCAAGAAATGCAAAAGCGAATATCGCCTGAAAATGAGAAATGGCCGATGAAAGAAGTGCAAATGGATGTTTTAAAAAGAGAATATATTTTCGAGCGGACAAAATCGTCACGGCAGACTTCATAAATATGCATGTTACGTTTCTGAAATGTGGAGCTGCCTGCGAGACTTTTTTTCCACGTTCTGTTATTTGTTTTGATTCTGTCAAGAACATCGATACGAGGCTCAACGTCAGTCTTTTATACGCGATAGAATTTCGCGTGCGTATTCGTTATCACCGTGTCTACGTGTAGAGATCAAAACTCGAAAGATTTTATTTTTCCCTGAATTAAAGTTCAATACCAAAGTCATCTTGTTGTTACCCGCGGTAAATAATAATGCCCTCAAGCACGTGTGGTCGAAACAATTCCGATAGCAATGGTATAAAAAAAAGTGTCTATTTAATTAGTGGAATTCGGAAAATATCAAAAGTACATTCAATGGAATTGATATACGCGCCGAAAAATGCTTTTAGAACGAATATATACGCTCCGACGCGAAGTTGAATATCACGGTGAAACAAATTAAAATCGATCTGAACGTTGCCGTAACTCCGCATAAACCTCATTGTCGCTGTATTGATAAAAAAAAAGGAGAAAAGAAAGAGAAATTGTTGAGAGAGATTGAATACTTTCTTCTGTTACTTTCAGACACGTTTCTGCGTCGCCTTTTAACTCCTTTGTTTATCTTTTACTTCACCAGTCATTTGTCTTCTTATCTAAAAGCACACTGTCCCGTTCCTTGTAGTTATGCAGTCGAGTAGTCAAACAAAAGAAGCAATTACAGTAGATTCCCGATTACCCGAACCCCGATTGAGCGCACTTTCGAATACCCCAACGCCCATTAGGCTTTCGTACTTTCGATTATCTGTATGCTCGATAGTTCGCAATCGATTATCCATACGATATCCGTCGAACGTGATAAATCATGTTTAAAACTACGTGTAATATATCTACGTCTAATATATAGAATGTTTTGAATATTTATAACTGTATTTTCGGATCGTACTTTTCTATTGTTTTCGTTTCATTGTATTTTTAGATTCAGTTAAAAAGCTCCGTGTATAAGACCGGTATTACGTTATTAATAAATTTCAGTCTATTGAGGTCTGAAGTTATATTAGATTCTTAATCCGGTGTGAATAAATTTCCATGTATTCAATTTTGATCTATAACGTTTTTAGTTTGACTTTTATTTGTGGGGAAGAATTCCGATAATTCTATAGTGTTCATTTATATCTTTTATACGAATGAGGGTATTTCGAAGTAATTTGTTTGTTCGAAATATTAATGCTCTACTAAACTAAGTTTTTCCATATCAATTTTTCTTTGATATTTAATGCTTTAAAAAACTGTACACATATAGCTTTTATTATATTCAACACCACTTTTTAGTAACTATGAAATTTCCATATCCACATATTTCTCTGCGCTTAAAAACCCTACCCTCCCCCCTCCCATTTTAAAATTCCTTGCGGTTGCCTTTGAAGCTACCCGATCAAAAAAAAAATCCCGCGGAATCTCAATCCCTTCAAATGCCCACGCTCCAAAGTCTCCCCGCCACAAAATGTTCATCCCCCAAACTTTCCAGGCCTGACAAAAAAAATCCCTGCACCTCGACTTGCAACACTCCTCCCTCCACCATACCCACACCCCTCAAACCATCCGCTTGATAACTTCGTTTCCGAAATTTCGTTCCCCCACTCCATTTCCAAAAATTCCAAAAAATGTCTGCAATAAGAATCCCTACACCTCGACTTGCAACACTCCCCACCATACCCACCCCCCTCGAACCATCCGCTTGAAACCTCATTTCCAAAATTTCGTTCCCCCACTCCATACCAAAAATTCCGAAAAATTTCTGCAAAAAGAATCCCTGCACCTCGACTTGCAATACCCCCCCACCATACCCACCGCCCTCGAACCATCCGCTTGAAACCTGATTTTCCAAATTTCGTTCCCCCACTCCATACCAAAAATTCCGAAAAATTTCTGCAAAAAGAATCCCTACACCTCGACTTGCAACACCCCCCACCATACCCACCCCCCTCGAACCATCCGCTTGAAACCTGATTTTCCAAATTTCGTTCCCCCACCCTATTTCCAAAAATTCCAAAATATGTCTGCAAAGACGAGAAACCCCGACGTCCGTCAGTGTGAAATCAGCCTAAGCAGCAACAGCAACAGCAAGTGGAAGGGTTAGAGTGTCGAGTAGCCATCCGCTCCGGCAACGCAGTAGGGAGAGTCAGGAACGAGTCAGACGGACGAACGGGCGCCAGTCTACCGTGGGCGCACGTCGCGGCACCACGTGTATCACCGTCGGGACGCTCTCGCCGACCCATCTTGGTTTCGCGGGTTCAGTTTTGCTATCCGGTGACTCTGTGCAGAAGAAACGATAGAAATTATTTTTTTTTTTGTCGAATTGTGGCCGGCTGTGTGTTGTGGATTGGTAGAGTGTGAAATTTTTTTTTATGTGACATCAATCACCGTCTTTGGATCCCCGGAGGTAATGGCTGGCGGATATTATTATGTTTATTCGAGGTGTGATTTTTCTGGTAGAGAAATTTTTCTCGATCGTGTTTTAAACGACGAATCGACGGGTTCATCTCTTTGCGGTTTAAATGCGAAACTACCGGGAATCGAAGGTTCCGCGCGTGTTTCGTTCCGTGCGAATTATATACGCGTGAATGATAATATATAGGTTATAAGCGTATTATTATCATCGGTTTCCGTTGGATTTTCAGCGTGTTTTGTTCGGTGGCCGAAGGAAAAACGGAAGATATCATTGCCCTGTCGTCGTAAATTCTGATTTAGTCGGTTATATGGTTACGGTGTATCGTGCCGGACGTGATATATTTGGAATAACGTAGACGGAGTGGAATGTGATGTTAAAGAAACTCTGTTGTCTTGTTCGTTAATGTCGTTAATCAGATTGTATGTACGATTTAATCACTGCGATTTTTAAAAGAGGTGTGAAACTTGGAACGTACTCGACGTTTCTGTTCCCATTGATTTCGGTGATATCTTTTATTTTTTAATCAATGTGTACTGTGTCCGGATCTGTCATAGTATTTAACGCGTTTTATAGAACTGTGTACTTAGACGAGACGAATAAGACGTTAGACTTGAACTGGACTATTATGCCACGTATTTACTATTGATTCCTATCAATTTTTCACTATACACCCTATGAATCGCCTTTGACACGTTCCTCATCTATAGACTTATGACTTCGGGTGGTATAGTTACGATTATGAATTTTTCAAGTGTTTGTGCGAGTTACACCAGCATGCAAAGTGTGATATATTAAGTATCTCGATTAAAGAAACATGTATACATGCATATATTTGTGTCCGTTAAATTTTTGAGTGATCATTTATTACCATAAATTTATTTCTGCACACAAATAGAAGATTTTGAAAATGAGACATAGATGCAATTAAAAAATTTCTCGTAATCTGCGCATAAGGCAAAAGATACTATTTATAATTTTATACTTATGCCTAAATACCACGGTAGGAATGGAGTAATAATTTTCGGAATAATGTGCTGGTGCAAATTCTTGTCATCGACGTTACACGCTATTTGCGAGTGATTTCATTATTATTATTTTATTGTTTCTTTTAAACACACGTTACACACGACAGAAGAGTTAAAAAGTGCTTCAGCGTTTCGGAGCATTTAAAGTTGAATTGTTCGTCGGTAAAGCATTTTACGTTCCTTTTCGGGGATAAAATAATTGCATTGCGTGATTAAAGTTTATCAGAGGTAAAGAAGCAGAAGAAATATTCCGGCTAGTTCGTTCCTTCAGCCCATTACTTTTTAACACTGACACACTTTCATGACCGTATTTTTAAACGTGCACCCGTTCGGCCTTCCAACTAGTACTACCTTTCTCAATTCGGGGTAAAATAATGATTTTTTTCCCACCGGCCGGCGATTGTGATTTGTCCGCGGAACACCGTGAACATTTTTGTTTTTTTTTTTTTTTTTACGTTTCCCGATCTTCTCTAAACTGTCGCCGCCGTTCCTCCTGTCGAATAATTTGAAACGCGAACGTGATGATATCTGATCGTGTTATTGGTCTACACGCGAAAATGCAATTCCATCGATTCTGTCTGTATGTAACTCTTTTTAATTTCTCCGTGTCTACGTCAGCACGAATATTGATTATTTTATCAGCAGCCTTTCGGGAAAAAATGCGACCTCACGATTGCGATTATGAGTAACAGCGTGAGAGTTGTGTTAGCAATTGTAACAGTTATGCTAATTCACCGGTATTGTTATTTAATAATTATCGGTGACGCGATGATTGTTCAAATAGACCTGAAATTTAATTCGGTGTTTAGAAATCTGGTTTTTGGTTTCCTTTGCAATGAGTTTAGCGATACAGATTTCAATCGACTTTTCAGCTTTCAGTATATTCGCTTTTTTTACGTGCAAATACGCAATTTATACTATAAAATAGTATACGTTATCACGCAAAATCAAGATGGATGGAAGAAAAAATTTCTAAAGATCTTTTTTTATCTTATGATCTTGTACACTAGACACCAGTCACTCCTTGACTTTTATATTAACAAGGCTAATTATACACCTGCGGTTGCAACACGTTTCTTAAGGAAATTAATGATGCAAGTTGCTAAAATCAGAAAGAACAAAAAGGTTACATAATGGTATATGATATTGATGTCAACAAGGACAGCATTATTCGAGAATTAATGAGGTATTAAGAGTTCAAAGATATTAACAATTTTTCTCCGTAATTTCCAATGAATTCGTAATATACCACCGGCGTAATTACCAACACCTTTCTTGACGTCGCAATTACACATTTGTAATTATTATAATTTCTCTAATTAAATATCCAGGAGTCTATGATATAATTGTAATTTATAATTATTAACACCTCTGTGAAAATCATTGCTACGTAATGTTTAATATCGCTTGCTACAAATATATTGCAATGGGAAATGAAGTATCAACAATTAGATTTTGAAATATGAAAGGCATTAATACAAATTACTAATAGAATGTTTACACATTTGTGTTTCACATATACATGCCTGTTTATACCGATTTACAAAATCGCCAAGTAGGAATATATCAACAATCCTTTATTTATTTCGCTGTTCTTCGACGAGTTACAAAAATCAATACAACAATACGCATTTAACTGTTGAATCATTTTCCAGCGAATTATATTTTTTAATAGCATGTAATATAATCCTACCAGAATTGAATATTTATTTAAAAAAGGTATCGGATATACATGATTTCGAGCAATTGGGTCTTCGTGCATTTGAAAGTTTGCTAGTGCTTTATCTGCATAAAAATACGTATCGCCGTAAAAAAATTACAATATTGCGGAAATTGGAACACGAAACATCCGCAACGTGACTTGATAAACATTTATAAAACTATATTTAACATCGCTTTATAATATATATACAAACGTATACTATAAAATTTGTAATACATAATATCACGTATCACTTCTATCATGATCGATATACTTTTTATATTACGTTTAAAGAAGCAGTAGCAACAAATATTCATTTCGATTTATAGGATCTACAACATTTAAAAAAAAAACATTTTCCGATAACACTATTCTCCTTCAGTCGGTGAATTTAGCGTAGTATATTGTTCGGATATCACAATTAACATTAATCTACGACTAGGAATGCTAATTAAAACTTTAATGATAACTCGCATTTCATAATACACATACGCATACTATTATATTAATGAAATATACTTCGAATCTCTATTGAAAAAGATAGATGAAAATATGAATGTTTAAACGATATTAGTCATAGTAGTTTTACTAGACGGCAGTTAAACAGTGGTTAAAGTAGTTAAAGCTTACTCCCACGAATTTGCATACAACATAACCAATATCGTAACAGGTTCTGCTGTGTAAATATAATGGGAATAATTTTAGTGGTTCACAATACATCGGTACTTTAAAATTATTGTTTTGTCTTTAAATCGTCTTGAGTACTCGGTACAATAAAGAAACTCGATTTCCTGTCGTACAACGTGTATCAGAAGCAAATAATTTTCGTTTAAATGAATTCGTATTTTGCAGCGGAATTATTCGTTGAATAGTAGCTGTGCACGTACGTTCACAATATAATTTGCCATTTCTAATGAACTATCAGCTGTAAGGTCGGTTTAACAGTAAATTTAAAATCTGGCATTGCCCGCTTCGAAGTTGGCGTAGCACCAGAGATAATTACTGGCCGGGCACATTTTTCGGCAAATTATTTCGGTTTCCACGATTGAATTCCGGACGTTAAATTAGCTAGATGTTTTTCACGATCTATATTCTAAATGGATTATACGGTAACGAGAGTGCAATTATTTATTCCCTTTCTGCACGGTGGACAATATTATTGATTTTCACGTGATGTGTTTATTCATTCTTTTAATTTAATATAATAGCTGTGCGGCTTAAAAATATCGAGTGACGCGAAATATGGGCAACGAAAGTCTTGTAATATTTTCTCGTACAATATTTGATCACGTTATTACATATTAATTAATCTATTCTGAAGCTGACTTGTCTGTCTATATCGTTTCGTTCAATTATCATAGAATTCCTATTAATTGCTTAATCATTACTCAATTTTCATTTTGTAGAAAATATGATTTATTATTAAAAACGTTAGACGGTGTTTGTTACGTTAATCCATTTACATCTAAGCTGGAATTTCTACGAAATTTTTCCCCGTGCCCGCGTCAACGAGATATGAAGTAGTCCCATGGGACTGATACGCTTCATCCCACGTTTTGTTTATTGCTATTTAACGTGTCGTTTGTTTCTTCTGCACAGTTTTATTTACCGTTTCTATGGAGTGTTTTAAAACATACAAGCGGGTTTTTTTTAACGCGGTCTAACAGCTTGTGTGGATAAAATTCGTAAATTCATGTTGCGCATTATCACGGAAACAGATGAATCTGTTAAATACAGATTATTGTGTACACGTTTCGGTGATTTTATCATCGGTTTTTGGGAACAAACGCAGATTACATTTTTTCCCCTTGTTTTATTACGTGTAATATAAAATATTTGGATACGTTACATAATACCGATAAAATATACATATACATACATGGGTGAAAATCTGGTTTCCTTTCTGTTTTTACGGAACAATTATCGTTTAACGAAGAATCTCTCGGTGACAGAGAGTCGTCGATCATATGGATTGTCTCATAAATTTGTCTACCTTTTCTCCGCAGCTTTTACACCAAAAACTTCCGAACAATGCTTTTTTTTCCGTAGTTCTGTTTGTTTGCGAGTCCGCCTATGTAAATCCGGTCCTATACAATCAAAAAGTTAGCAACAGGGATAGGAATGTCTCTCACACGGGACGGTGTTTTTTCGAAGTTGCTTTTTTTCCGCAAAAAACAATGCCTTCGATCATCGAAATTTATTCTTCGGTTTTAACTCACTTTTTGTCCCCTTCGCGTCAACTGTATAAATGTATCTACGTAAAATCGACAGTTTCCTTTTTTTTCCATTTCGTTCCGCGTAGTTTCGCGTTTCGTTGTTGGATCTTGCGAGATTATTCCACGCTGTGATAGCATAGTTCCCTGATACAGCATTGGGAAATGTATTTTCGTTCTTAACATTTTGTACATCGCCCACTCGCGAGCATAAATAAGCTGAACAAAGAAGTGCCGGAAGGGTGAGGAGACTGTAACAAGTGTACCGTGTCTGTTTCGAGGTTAACTCTACTTACTCAAGATTTACTACACTCTGTAGACAAGCAGGATATGCAAAATTTCGCCGGCAGTATTTAGGATGTGAACTCTACCGGTTGTTCGGACAAATTAACCGTATCTAATCATGAAAGCCGATCACATTCGTAGCGATAGCTGGTTTATTCGTTCTTTGTATTCAAATGTTATTTACTTATAATAATAAATTATCATTTTTGTTATTATTCTTATGTCACAGATTCGATTTATCTCTGGCAATCATTTATAGTTCTCTTTCTTTTAACGTTGATGTTCTTTATATTTTTAATTAAAACTTTGTAATCCATTGTACAGATTAGTTTCGTGAAATCGGTGGATTTGACGGTGAAAGTTACGAGAATGATATAATAATGATTGAACGTATAGATTATTCCCGTGGAAAGCCTTCAAATACAATTTAGGATGTTAAAAATTAATTTTCACATTTTGCGCAATACTATTTTTGGATTTCTGATAGAAAAATGTTCAATGTTCAGACTGTCCACAGCTGAATGGGAGATTGAACGGATAATTAATATCCATTGAAATGTATTGGATATTGGCAAAGCAAATTTTGTAAAATGACGGAATTAAAATGCTTCAAAAGCAGGCTAGTTCGAGGTTCGTTAGAATTTATCGAAATTACGGAAGCATCGATATTATCACGTAACAAATAGAAAGTAATCAAGGAGACAACAATCCTCGACTCTTCCGCAGCTTTGAAAGATGTGACGTTTGTATATAATATTATTTACAACGTACATAGCGTGTAACCTGAAAGTAATCATGTCAAAGAGACTGTTGGATTGAACGACCGATATTTCGTGCTAGAAGCTCATTTAAATTTCTTTTTTCCTGTTTCCCTTATCTAAGGCTACTTGCTTCGTTTTAATTAAAACAATTTCTTTCATTTATTTCCGTCTCTCCTATGCCGTGTTTAACTTAAATTTTGTTGCTCTTTCACGCAGAGGAGAAAAAAAAATATAAACAGACACGGAAGCAATAAAACTTGTGAAAAGTATTTGGGTGCTGTTGTCACTGTTTTAAGTATCCGGTTCTAATTTCGAGAGGTTTCTTCGTTTACTTTTGAAAGTGAAATCGGTGTACCACTGTAAAAATACTGTTCGTTATGAATTCTAACATGTATCATATTTAAAAAATTGAAAACTTAACCTATAGAATTATAATCAATACCGCTAGTAAAGTAGTCTTTTTTATAATTACACAGTTATTAAAAAATATCGTCTATCCTTTTACAAGCGAAAAAAGAATATTTTTATCTTCCAAGCAGTAAAATTTCAAATGATCTTGCACTGATTGAAGTCGTTTAAATGTATTTCGTTTGGAACCGAAGTACACGGGAAAACCGCAGAATCTGTGTGTAACACCTGCTGTAAAAGAGAGCCGATATCCCTTGCATAAAACCTTTATCGGTGAAATCCCTTTGAGGTTTCTCATAGCACGTATGAGAAACATTGAACTGCGAGCAATGCGAAGTACGTAAGAACGATTTTCAAAAGAGTGAAGTAATACATGTAAAATCGATTATAAATTGCAGAATTAACGGTAAAACGTTTCACGATGTCACAGGAGAAATTTTCGACGTTAAAGCTGACGACACAGTAATTTCGCAGTTTCTTTAATTCCCGAGATCTGAAATATTTTGTATTTTGAACCAGCCGCGCAGGTGGAAACCTTTACGTAGCCTCTGGGCTACGAGATTTCCAGTACTTGAAATTTTAACGCCCCGTAATGTCAACTGAAAGATTTACGTGTCTGAAATTTTGATCGTCTTGAAAATTGCAAGCTTTGAAATCTCAACGCTCGACCGTTCGAGCGTTCCGACGTCTCCACAATACGAAATGCTTTCCAGGTGTTGGTATTCAAATTCACAGAACTCAGACCCTTTGACAATAATTATTCTAACAAGAAACAATACAATGAATTTTCCACGAATTTCGACGACAACGCAGAATTCTCTGTTCACGAATCTCGCGTTAACAAACCCGCCAAACGGTGAAATCGTGGTATTACCTACCGGTTTTTAAAAAAGTGTCTGATATCTTCGAGTAAAAATTTACTATCTCCTCGCGAAACCGAAAGCTGTTTCGACGAACCGTTGAATTAAAATTAATGCCCCGGGGACAAGTGGAATCGAAGGAGCAATATCGGTAAAGGAATTACATCGAAAGATCGTCGTCTAGCAGTAGCGTAAGATAAAGGGAAAAAAAGAATGTAGCGGCGGGACTATGTAACCGGATCAAATACTATGAGTCTCGATGGGGCAACCGTGGGACGGGCTTCAGATTTGCCCTCCTATCATGTGCACAGAAGCGTAAAACACTGACTTTGTCATATGTATACCTTTGGCATAGCTACCGGAACCACGCTTTTCACGGTTAATTGGCAGACTAGCCCTTTGAGGGATAGGGAACCGAGGAAAAGGTGAAATCAATGAAGGAGAAACAAACTATCTGTAATTCTGTTTGCGTATCTGAACGGAAAAGAACGCAGGAGCGACTTCGGCATTTTCTTTAGGAAAAAAAATCCATGGCTCGCAGTGAAAAACGGACGTCAGCACTATTGGTATTTCGATCAAGGTCGTAAGGGATTGTTTCTTGACTGTTTATTATTGTTAACATTGCGTTATAATCGCGATGAATTTAAGATGGAAGTTGTATTAGTCATTGTATTATATATTAAAACATAGTGAAAAATTTAAATGTTTGGGGATACGAGTAAAGTCGAATATTTTTTCCCTTGGGACCAACAATTTCCTGTATGATCGATTTATAATGGTATATAAAAAACGCAAACACGTACAAACACATACACATTGTGCATACAGGATCGTTGCAATATTTTGCGATGCAAAACGAAATTGAAAATATTATACATGGATGCGTACATATATTTTCTTATATCGCGACACGTTTATTATCGCTACAGTTATCGAAACTTTTGATACAGAAAAACTTGATGCTTTTTAAATAGAATAAAAAGTGCTAATACTTTCGGTAAATCCGTCTATCCATGTTTCATACGTTTTTCGGGCTGCATTTTATGCAGCTTGTTCTTTTTTTTGACAAAAAGTAATACAATGAAAATGGACGTGATATCCGATAGTGCCGGCAGCAAATAACATGTGCGTCTGTGAAAAAAAAGGGTGGTGCGCGCGAATTTATCGGTACGGTATTGAAAAATGTTAGACTCGGTTTTGCAAGTCGATAGACGTTTTAAATCGATTAACCGCGCGCATATCGCGGCATTGTACAAGCAATTTATTCCACGCCATAGATCTCACCTCTTAACGATCCCGCCGAAAGATTTATTTTCTTAGTTTCGAAAATACAGCGGCAATAAATTTAAGTCGCGACAACATCTAATCCGACAAGATGAAGAATAAGTACACGGTCAGGTGGCACAGCGGAAGAAAGAAACGAATACAAATAATCTCGGGAGAGTTATATCGGCTGCCAATTTAAATGATAATTTTAGGAAGGAAACCCGTTTTTCTAACGATAACTTGAACCTCCCCCCACCCCCTCCAATCCCACTCCGATGATAATATTTCCGACTGCCGCGGGAATCGAATCCGTTCTGATTATACTTTGAACGAAATTGATCGCTCGCTGCATGATACACAGATATACGTTTGAATTTTTCTTTTTTTTTAATTCATTCCCCGCGTAGATTTATACGCGAAACTATTGACATCAAAGAAATTAATTTGCTACACCTGAAAATATGGAATATTCATATCGTACGAGAGGGAAGAAACGATGATTAATTGAAATTATTTGATCTTATAATTCCTTCCCTATGTATTTACGAAATTTGATCAAATAATTTCCCGGGGAAATTTAGTACAGTGAAGACTGAAAACTTCGGTATAAATTTTGAAAGTCATGCTAAATGATCGTGTGGAAATCATCGCGCAAGGTGTTTGAAAATCTCTTTTGCCTCCGACTGTCGAACGAATCAACATTTTTGTTTGTCTGTTTTTATAAAATATCATTTTCTTTTGTCCTGGTGTAATACCAACTTGTCCATATAGTCTTTTCCACGACTTAAATCATGCTCGTAATCATTTCTAACCCTACCGCGTCGTGTGCGCCTACACGTGACGCGGAAGCGTTTCAGAATTCACTATACCCCGTTGCATTCTCATCCTACTTGTTCTTCCTTTGAGCTGTTATCTCCCCATGCTTTTAAAAACAATGTAAACGAAACTTTGCAGACCGAAAGATAAAACTCATCGCTTTCAAAATTTCAAAGGAGATGCGGTTTTCCTTTTTTTTTTTTATGAAACGTTGCACGTACGCAGTGCTATGAATACCTGAGTCCGACTTGAAAATGGTTCAAATGCTTGTGAAAATTTGACCGCACACGCGGATTGAATGCTTCAGCACACTCCTCATCGCTGGCAGAAAAATTGAGTTTTACCCCTTCAACCGCAGCTAAGATTCTAAATTTCACCGGCGAGTGTATCGCATAAAAATTAGCGAATGCGAACCGAAACGCGTACAGTGGAATCCGACATTTCGTTTTCCTAAACCTTCTTTACGTCGCAATCGCCGAGAAATAATATAAACAGTCTTTCCGAATTACTATCAAATTTATAAAAACTGAACCCTATCCGTGAAAAAGAAAACCCACGAAATGCCAGATACTTTGAATTCAATTATCAATGCAAAAAATACCAAGCTAAGTAGTTTCAATTTAATTTACATTTCCAGCATTATAACAAATTTCAAGCTGCAAAAACTTCCAGCCGCGGATACATATATGTAAATATATCCAAGGGTTGAAACTTTAACGCGTAAACAGTTTAAACACACACAATGCTGAACGTTGCAAAAACTTCAGTACTTCCCTAGTACTAAAAATTTCAGTAATCCGTGTGAATTATTGAAAAATATTCTTGGAAAAACTAATTCAATTAATCAAAACGACTATCATCCTACTCTACATACCCTTTGATCAACTTTCCTTTTTTTTTTATATTTATACATATACATATACTGTATAACCCTGCTTCTAACGTAAACAACACATTCTAATAACATTACCATGCGCAACGATCGATGAACGCGATGGCAGAGAAAGCAACGAGCCTAATCTCGAGACACCGGGGGAAGGGGAAGGGGGAGGGGGAGGGGGAGGCCGGGGGATGCTGTTGCAGAAATTAAAGTGCTACTCTGGTCCGTTTGATGTGTGCTAGTCTTTCTGCGATACGACTGTAATGCCGCGGCTACATTAGCGCGTACGGCCGTACATAATTCAGGTTTCGCGAAAAGATGAAAACCGACGGAAATATGCGTCCGCGTGTAGTCATGCGTGTGCGTGTGCGTGTATGCGGAAGCGCGATACACGTCAGCCTATTGAATGATACGCTCCCTGGTCAACTTTTCAACTACTCTCTTTCTCTTTTTCTCTCTCTCTCTCTCCCTCTCTCCCTCTCTGTCTCTCTCTTTTTCCTCCCTTCCTCCCTCTCTCTCTCTCTCTCTCTCTCTCTCTCTTCATAGGTTTGCAACCGTAGTATGAAGGGTGTATCTTCTCGTGAAACGACCTTGAAGTTCAAAGCAGAGAGAGTTTTACCGCGCGGATCATACCGTGGAAAGGTTTTATATGTATGTATGTATGTATGTATATGTTGAGTTGTTCATCGATCTGAATAAGAGTTAATTGAAACGGTTATGTGAGTGATTATGAGATTAATCGCGAAGGAGTTATATTATTTTGTATGTTAGATAGTGGATAGAAATTTAATGATTTTTTTTTTAATAACTATTTGTACGAATTCTTTTGGAATGATTAATGGGCAATTGATGTGATGTTTATTCAGATATTTGTTTCATTGGTTTCTTTGTTAACGAAACTATTGAAATGTTTGTTGTGCGTACGTTTACCAAAGACAGAGATATTTTCAAATAGAAATCAGAGATTTGGTTAAATAAAAAATCTTCTTTGTCTAATGAAAAGATACTATGTTTTTTTCGTCTGTCGCTATAACTGACATTTACTATCTCGGTCAGTGGATAAATGAAACAGTGAAACGTTGATTGTGCTGCTGAACTGTCAGTTTATTTGGCAAGAATCAGTGATCGATTACGGTCCGTTTCGATTCCAGCTGCGGAGCGATATATAGTATATATGTATACAGTGGAAAAATGAAACAGGAGATACGAGATAAAAGTAACTCGATTACGTTACAACTTTTCACGAACATTCGAAAGTGAAGCACGGCTTGATAAAATTGTCAGATACGTCCATTATGACTTTTTCATTTTCTGTATGATAGAAAACCTATGGAAATCACAAACATGGAACAATGCGCGTCACATTTTTTTTTGTACGATGAACATTTTTACACGGACCCACCATTTCTAGAAGGTTTGAAATATTATTTTTTTCGAACGAGTTCCACTTCGGACACGCGGGAAAGGATCAAGTGTCACTTGTATTGCCTCACAGTGACCGGATACATTTTTCTGAAGCGGAAGTATCAAAAAATGGACATTAAATGCCTAATACAACCGCAAAAGACTCATAGTAGAATTTTAAAATGACACCAAATAAATCACGTTTCTCAGCCACGTTACTACAATGCAATGTTAAATAATTTCTGTTTAGAAAATTTCCAAAAATACGCTCACGACACGTGAATAATCACGCGACTCGTTAAAAAGTTATTCCGGCAACTTGGCCGGAAGTTTCTTCAATTAACGTGTACTGTTCGTAAACGACCAACATTTTGTCGGGAAGTTTCAGCTTGCCACTACTTACCCGGTAAAAATTCAAATCTTCTCGTAACACCGATTTTAAAATTACTTTCGCACATACCGCGGAACTTCCCATTCTCCCAGCCAGGTATTAACGACACACAAAATTGTTTTTACAAACGGGCCGCGTAATCTGCGTGATATCTTTAGCAAAACTTTCCGGCGTATAATATCACCGCTCTGCGGTTTTCACCTGCTGCGAAAATACCTTCAAACGACTTGCGTGCTTTTTTTCGTGAAAGCTCGGCTTTAAGTAACCTCGGTCTGTTAACGCGGTGAAGTCGTCCTCTCAGACCAACGAAAAGCCGAGACTCGTGTTCCCTCGGTGGAGTCGCGAAAACTTACACGAAGTGCACGTAAATAGGTTCGGCCTTACGTGGACGTTAAAACTTTCCTTCGCGGTGCCTCGTAGAATTTTCTTAATTACACCATTCGGGGATTTCTTTTGGTCCGTTGACAAATTGTGTTATTAAATATGCCGCCCTTTGCGGGCATTAACGTTTAACGATGACGTAATGAAGCGGTCGGTTTAATGACTGCCCACTCCTCGGTATAGTTTGAAGAAAGAATACGAATTAATAGAATGGATTACAAAAACGGAAATTTACCGGCCGTACACGTATTTCGGTACTTGTTAATTCAGGCCATTCATCGTCAGTCGAGTTTTGCGAGAACGCTTGAGACTCGTGGAAATCGTTGTTTTCGGTAGGAGAAATTATTTTTTTTCCGTTCCTTTCAGATTTATTAGGCAGCTCGTATAAAAATAACTGTGGAAATACAGTAAAAGTGAGAGGTCTTAAGGGTGAGTGTGTGTGTGTGTATTTTGTAATACTTTGCGAGGTAGTATTTCAACGAAAACCATGTCAGGGAGACTTGGTCGAAAGTGTTTCATTGTGTATTTAGTGTTCGCTGGTAGTCGTGTCTGGTGAAAGTCATTTAATTTTAGAAGTATGAACATTTAGAGCTAACTTTGTTGTCTTCTGCAGAAATTCATTAATGCAGATGTCGCCGTTACGACGCGATTCCCCGCGAGTTTTCAAGTTTACTTTAAACACGTTTGAAAAATGCATGAATTCGGTTATTCCTGTTTATTTACATCACTCATATACATTATACGTGGCGAATAAAGTAAAATTTAAAAGAATAGAAGTAGTAAGTTCCAATCAGTTAGTACTGCAGCAGAATGTTCTATATTTCAAGCTAAAAGACAATGGTATATGTATATGTATACATATACATACTGTGCTAAATTCGGAGAAACTGGGTGGCCTAAAATCGTAACAATTTTATTATCTATTCTATTCATCACCCTTCTAACTTTCATTTCACAGAACTCTGCTACTAGTTTACGTAGACATAATAATTCGGTGTGCTGGTAAATTTAACTCGTATTAGGTATAATTGAAATTTTCAGAAATAAACGCCAGACGTTGACAACGCTTATTGTTGTCGTTCTTCTTGATAATCGTAAATGCTAAAAATGTTCTCGTTTTTTCAATAAAATCGTAGCATCGCGTGCACGTAACTCGTATGCATCTCACACGCACACAGTCGGAGAAAATTACCTCTTATATCTTAATACAGAGAGTAGCTCGGGTTTCCAGTAAAATACGAAAGAGCTATGTCAAGAGACAGACGCGTTTGTTACAATCAAGCATTCTCACAATTTCGGAAGTTGCCTACTGTGCGTGAAGTCTGTGGCTTACTTTTAGTAGAAATGTTCCAGTCGGCCGGTAATAAAAGTAAGAAGTTGGAATTACTTATGTGCAGCTACGTCACCGGGAATTAGAATTTATTAAACATTCTCTATCTCAATATAACATTTGGAAAATTAGCTTATCGTACAGTTTCAACGGGGGAACGACGTACGCGCGTTATTTTTATATTTTACACGATTACATTGAAATAGTTTCTAGAATAATTTTGCATATAGTTGAGTATTGATTCGATCAGGAATTACATTATTTCCGCTGGGAAACATTATCGGGCTGTGTTAAATTTAAATAAACGTGATAAGAAAAGCACAGCAACCTTTTTATCGCGAACACGTTCGTTTCGTTGACAATTTCGAAGTAATAGTACTTTCCTTTCTTCTTTTTTACAAGCAGGACACTGATAATGGTTTGGATTAAGGGGGATATATCGATGTAACAAATGGAAAAATAACTTGTGTCAATTAACATGTTTCCAATTGAAAAGTAAGACCGTAGACATAATTTCTACGTCACCAAAGAAGACAATTTTATTTTTTAATTGTTTATTTCACTCTACCAACGAAAAAGGACTTTCAACGAAGTTAATTAATAATTGCGAAAATATACGATGGGCATCGAGGATATTATCCATAATTACTTCAAAAGGTGCTCTCTCGATCAAAGAAATTCGAATTAATCAATGATGGAATAATATTTTAAAGTACCTACCCTGAACAAATCCGTCAGTGTCACATTGTAATCACATCTTTTTCATTATCTCCAGAGAATTATTATAATTAAAACCCTAACTACCAGTATAATCTTCTAGACATTCAGCTACACATTCAAATTATCGACCAAACGTCCACGTTTGTTCGGATAACGTGAAATCGTGACGCACCAAATATTTCCCATCAATATTTGCAACTTTCGCTAAACCACCGTAAATTGAATTTCGCGAAACGGAACCTCGCGCATTGAAACCGCATCGTCAATAAATTTATAACAAATAAGAAACACGTGTTGCTGAAGCGAAAGTATATCAATCGATTAGTTCGAACAGTTCTATATTATAATAATAATAATAATAATTCCAACGTTCGTTATTGGAATTACAGAACGCTTGGGTTCCTTTCTTTAATAACTGTCCTCCTGTAGTTTTTCCCCGGCTCGTAATAAGATTCCGGCGGAATTTTATTGGTCGTTCAAGTCCGTGGTATGCTTCCAATCTTGAGATTGCGATTCTAACGGGAAGATCGCCACCGCATCGGATTCTTCGCCGTTGGACCTGTTCAGTTATGCCGGCACGAAAGATTGGTATGCATTTCGTGCCGGCGGTGGAATGTATTTCGATATCACCGGTTGTGACAGGTGCATTGACAATATCGCCGCAGCATCTGATGTACCGTCGCGGGATTGACATGTTAGATGCACTGTTGTATACGTACGCCGTCCATGTAAATAGACGTGCACGTTGTTTTATGGCAGTATCCATACGCTTGAACCAATTTAATATTGAATCGTGGCGAAACTCGGCTGGATTTTGTAAATTTATATTCCCTGGAAATGTTATTTTCTGAATATTTGTCTTACCCTTGGTTGTACGTATAATCGATTTCGTTCAGCTAAATCTGGAGTTCGTATCTTTCATCTGGTAATTAGTTCCATGTTTTATAATATACTATACTTTTATGGGTGTTCGATGGTATTTTAGAAGATTTTAGAGATTAGAGATTACTAATACAGATTAATCTTGAAACTAATGTATGAGGCACATTTAAGTGGAGGGAATTGTAAATTTTCAAAACTGCTATGAAATTTATTCAACTAGATGTGTCGTTCGTTTTTTTTTTTTAATATTTTCATGAGTATTCACTCATGTGTAATGAAAGGGTATGTTTTCAGCAGCAAAAGTATATTCGATGAATCTCTAGTTCTCTGTGCATATATGACCGTAGCATGTTTTTCCGAGCTTACATTTGATAAACGCTGTTTCGACGTTTCAGAAGTACTGATTTCAAAATGAAAATAACAACTCGCAATAGGAAACATTTATTTATATATATTACACACGTGAAATATATTTTCGAATAGCTGCTCGAAAAACAATGGTTATAGATTTCTGCTCGAGAGTGTGAAATTACACGTGAAGTCATTGTTTATTTTTCAAATTCTTCAAAAAAAAAAAAATGATGAAAACATTTTCATCGATGTTGCTTCTGCCATTTTCCATGATATTTAAAATCGACTGCCGGAGTGCGTTATCCGATATTAAAATCATATTCTATTTGACGTGAAAAATTACATGTGTTTTCGTGATCGGGATCATACCATACCGTACTTAAGTCATATTATTCCCCGAATAATAGTGTAAACATTGAACATTATTGCAGAACAGAGGTCTAATAACGAGTTGCTGTAAACAGGGACGCAATAACAATAATATATTCCGCTTATTATAATATCGGTTGTTACATCAGAATGCCTGCAGTTATGAAAGTGTACCAAATGTTCTTCGTTGCGAGTTATTTCATTAATATACTGAATAATTCATACTAGTTATCCTCATTACGTTTCTCCATTAACATTGAACATGTAAGTTCTCTCCCGTCGTAATTAAATTCAACGGAAAGTCGTGCTGCGGATCTCGTTGATCGAACTTCATTTTTCACTAGCTATACATATATCGTTCCAAAAGATATACGATTTTTAGCGATCGTCTATCGTTACGAAGAAAAAATGAAAAAGTAAAACTTAATAAGTGAATATCAAACACTGTCGTTCCTTCATCGTTCTAATGCAACACTTTCGACCCTTCGGTATTTCCTTCCTTAAACGTAACGCGGAATTATTGAAAATCGATATTACAGTTCCAAGTTACAACCTTTCAACTACTAACGATTCAACGGTTCCTCTCCACTATGTCACGTATTCGCTACGTGCGACGCAAACTAAATTCGTATCAGAATATCGCCGGGGAAAAATATGCGAGAAAAATACAGCACTTTGTGGGGATAACGGGCGTCGTGAAATTTCAATCGAAATTACTGTTCTTAGCGGTGGGGATATTATACATAATTTGTTCACTTTATCGTTTTGGAAATCGTATTTCGCCCATAATGGAATCGCGTTGCCGATACGTTTCGGGCCTGGCTCGCGTCTTTGTGTCAATTTTATTATGTTAGCGTGAAACGATTTTATTACGTTAAGCGTACTTGCAGAAGGTAAATGGATCAGCTTTATACCGCACTTATGGTTAGTTTCCCCCTGTGACGTGAACGTGTTTGAACGACTAACGAGAGCTCTCGCAGCCTGACCAAAATATATGTATAATCAAATATTCCAACGTGAAAGAGGCTTTCGGAAACAAACATAAGAATTATCGAATAATGATTAGCGTGGTTCTCATTAAAAAGAAACGGATGAAAGGATTTTGCCGGAGATATGCCTGAGTTAGGTCACTGGAGAAAGATATTTATTATAAATTTCAAGGGAAAATTACTATTCGCTGGTAACTTTCGAACACGGTGAAACTCAGGATAATGAGGGTAATTAATGCCAGGAGTGTCGACATTATGTACAGTTCTCATTACGCGAATGTAGGATACGCGTATTAAAACGCCGATCCGTTTCCGGAGAAAAAGTTCGACGTTACAAATATAATTATGTAAATAAAACTCGAAGTAATTACGTTTAATTAGTATAAACTAATAACCATACCGTGACCTACGCGTTAATCGTCGGCAATTAATCTATTAATACGGAATATTGTTTGACGTAAACGTAATAGAATTTAATTAAAATTAATATCGTTAAAAGTAATAAGAATTCTCTCTAATGTTACATAATACAGTAAGTATATCGTAAATTCACCGACACGTGCTAGAGAGAAAAATTCATTTCATCAGCTAAAAGACACCCTCCCGTCCACCATAGATGTACACTTACTCTCGCAAAACTGTAATTGCGAAAAATTCTGAAAAAAAGTCACTCCTCTGTTCGTAACCCGATGCCTTCCGTCGCTCGCGCACGCGCCGACGCAAAATGCTAACCTTTGAGTCTCTTCACCGCTGAAAACACACAGAAACCATAGAGTGGTAGGGATTCAGCGTATAATAAGGCCAGTTGATGATTGCAGTCTGCTTCTACGCCAAAAAACTGTCTCATTCGAAGCGCGGAAAATAAAAGCCACGTGCACGTAATGAACCTGATAGCAATACATATAGTGACAAATGGAAAGCATCTTTTTTTATTCTTTCTCATACTCTCACGTAGATTTACACTTCTATAATAACTATGACACTTATTTGTTAAACAATAAAACAACACATTTAACATATAAGTACGTATAATATCCACATAATATTTTATTTGACAATCCTTCAGGTATCATTTGGTCTCTCCCTGTAAAAGTGATGAAACATTTGCTAAATTAATCACATGAAAATTACTCGCTAGGAACGCGACACCCTTAACCAGATTAAACCCGAGTCAAAGACCCGTGACACCCGTTACGATCGATGGTTGAACAAACATGGCCAAATATGCGATATGCAGCGCAACATTGGCGTTCCAGGTGGAACTATACCTTTGGGGTTACACACGGCTCACAGTGTCAAATATTCAAGGCAATCTAAAGTACCCACAGACTCCGGCCAACTATATTCAGAACTAATCTAACAAACTGGTAGGCGGTCGTAGTTCCCTGCGAGCATTTCCAGCTCGGTCTAAAGGACACTAAGACACATCAGGTGAATGCGAAGGACCAGGGGGAGGATGGGCAAAGATCAGCGGAATTGCTGAAAGACGGAACCCCGGGACGGTGTAATGATAATAACAACGGCAAACGTTGAGATTGCTTCACTTTCCATTAAATCACGAGCACCGGAGATACCGGCTGCTTGGATACGTGTGTATAAAGACGTATACATACTACATATATATATGTATATATATATATATATATATATGTGTGTGTATACATAGATACATACGTCGACAAGGTTGCAGGATGCGCTGGCGTTTAACTCGATTTTGTAACTGGGATTGCAACGTGCACGATTAACTTCGCCGATGTCACTCGCCGTGGAAGCTGTATCTCGTACGGATGCTGCGGACATCGCGGAGGATAATCCCGTAAAAAGAAAAAAAAATCGACTCGAAACAACCGGGCTGTAGTCTTAATTACCTTCCCCGTTGGAGAATATTGAGTCGTGGAACGGGGGATCCGCGATTTTTCTGCTTTAATTCGCCGCGTTTTGTCGATTGTTGTCTAATTATCGGTAATCTGTTGTTCTGAGTGTCTGTTATAATTGACGGATACAGATTTTAATAGAGTGTCGAATAGAATGATGTTTTAGATGTTATTTTTTATGTTTGACGTAAACAATTCACTTTGAATTATTATATGAGTCATTGCAAAAGTAACGAAAGGTGAAATTTGAAATTGAAAGCTCCGGTGAGAATATTTTCAGTCGCCAAACTTCAACGTGTTCGTTTTGCAAAAATTTTGTAGAACGGCGCAGAGGCGGCAAAAAAGTTTCGTCTATTTGCAATGGGTGTAACCACCATTCTTCTACTCATTCCCATGGCGTTCTGTCCTTACAATGCTCGTCACATGAGAATTTCACTTTTTGAATTTCTGACACGTCTGGACGACGGCCATTTTGAATATAACGAGGCAAAAATCTTGGCGTTCTTTTTTTATCATCTGCCCAGGATGATAATGGCGTCAACTTTTGTCTTTCAACGGTATCGGATATAAAAAAATTTGAATCTTTTAAATGTTACTTAAACTGCTCGTAGTTTGGAAGTTTTGTAACAATTCTATTACCTTAACTTTTCTGAAAAATTGTAATCCAAAAATCAATTTCATATTGTATCTTTTGAAAACAGCTACTTTATTCTGTCATATTTGTTATGCATCTCCCACAAAAATATTTATTATTTTCTTTCACTTACCTTTACGTAATGCTGTATAAAATTTTATATTTCGTTTTTAACGCGGTCACGACATATGTGTCGCTCGAGTAGACGTTCGTTATCGTTATTTATTCATTTGCGATTGTCCGTCAACGCAAGAAACATCGCGGAATTTTTCAAGTCTGCAGAATTTCTCGGCGAAACTAATTTGATTTCATGTTCACGTACATTTTCATCGTCACGTTGGACACACAAAATGGAATGCTATCTACGTTCCTCTCGTAGAAGAGAAACGATGGGATTCCATTCAGTTTTCCTAGAAGTTTGTTAAGCAAACGTTCCACATCACGTTGCGTTTTCAACCACGTTTCGTCGAGACATCCTCGACGGAAAACAGGTATGAAACTGTCGGTAATGAGGTATATCATTTTCCGCATCGCCGGAAACGATTTGTACGTTTAACCGCGAACATTTTCAAGGATTTCACGTCGCGGAGAGCATTACAACGTGCGATTCACAGTCGAATAATCATCGGGCGATTTAATATAGCGAAACGAAATTATAAATTTCATCGTGCGATTCTGATAGCCAAACCGGAATTATAAATTCCATCGTACAATTCCAACATCCAAACCGAAATAATAAATTTCACCATACAATTCCGATATCCAAACCGAAATAATAATTCTGATATCCAGACCGAAATACTAAATTCTGTCATACAATTCCGATATCTAAATCGAAATAATAATTTTGATATCCAAACCTAAATAATAAATTCCACCATACAGTTCCGATATCCAAACCGAAATAATAAATCTCATCCTACAATTCTAATATCCAAACCAAAGTCGTAATTCCCGCTGAAAAACAGGCTGCGAACTCCGTCGCACGAAAATATCATTCCCCGGCCAGTAAATTCTTACGTCGACGATATGCAACGATTCCGCCGTCGCGTTATTCATCCAAGGTCCAGGAATATTTATACGTTTCATTCTATCCCGCACGTCGTAAGAATCGCACGCGAGCCGGCTACAATCTTCCGACCATTGAATCCTATATTCGTGGCTGTCTTCATCATTTCGGTGACAATCCAGGAAGGAAACGGTTGAGCATGGGCAGGGGGGGGGGAGGTGGAGGGGGAGGGTGGATGGCATAATACGAGTTCCCATTGTAAATCCGTCCAAGATCTCGCGGAAGGAACCGGAGACGGTGGAGAAAAAAGGGGTGGAAAGAAGTAAAAGACAGATCTGAGGGCTCGAGCTCCTCACCTCTGCCAACTATCAAGAATGGAGTCGAGAACTCCGCGTCTCCGTTGGGAGCGCGGGCTGCGAATAATAAAAAAGAGAAAGGAAAATGGCAGAATCACAGATTTAATAAAGGCTGCTTGAAAGCGCGCTAAGCGAAAACCGATTTCATTATAATGTCTCCCCTCCCCTCCCCCACACCGATCTATTCGTGCGTCCTCATGGATGCTGACTGCCGCGAGATTTCTCTGTTTCTCTCTATCTCTCTCTCTCTCTCTCTCTTTCTCTCTCTGCCCCTGTCACCTGCGCTTTCTCCTCGCGATTCTCAACTTTTTTCGGTTTCTTGTTTCACCACTTTAATTTCGCCCCGGAGAAAGAGGACGATCGTAACGGCGGCTGTCATCGACTGGTCCCGATTGTTCGGTTCTCGAATAGACCGAAAAACTGAACGTCTTTATGGTTCCGATGGTGATTAAGGAACTTTTCACGCGAACTGAGACTTTTATCCCGAAGGATCCAGGGTTTGTCCGGGATACGTATGGATATATGTAGATGGGGAGTGACTTAATTCTTTGACGATCGAAAGTTACTGATGAAATCGGGGAGGAAAATTTTTGTTAAAAAAGTACGCGTAGAATTTTTTAAATTACAAACTATATTATGTATATTTACTGTTACACATATATAAATGGTGTCACATGGAATAATATTATTCCAATTTAAAATTTACAATATTCTCAGCAATATCGATATCATCAATAAAATCACACTCTCCGCAGGTAGATGTACCTAATTGAGATACTTGTAAACTTCTAAGTTATCCCTGATCTCGTAAAAGTGAATACAGAATCGTATTGAAAATTGTATTCAGTTTCCTCGACGTTACGGTGGCTCCGGTGTAATATTACATTTTCGATCTTGTTACACCGTAACGTCCCGTAATTATCCAATATCCCTCCGTTACCGGTAAAATGATTTCCAGTTAAACAGTTGACGGAGCCGGGTACGCGCACAGGTGAATGATTCTAATAAACGGACACGCACACATTATACAAACGCATACTATCACAGTTAACCGTGATTGCTTCAGTCGGATCAGAAGTTCTGTGTGTACATATATACATACTCGCAGCCCCGAAAGAATATAGTTATACAGTCTCGAGTTTCGGAAAATGTACCGTGAGGGCTGTAATTTCACTTCCTGTTCTCTGCGGCACCATCGAGCTGTTTGAACGTACATCTTGCATATTCATGCGATGACCATGGAAATTGTACCGGCCGTGCTGGAAATTCTGTAATAGACGGCAGAGGGTAGTCATGGATGTCCAACGTGTGACGTTGCAACGATTCAATTCCGATTCTTTTTCGTAACGATTCTCTCGAGCAATATTTTCATTTTTATTTGTACATCAAACGTTATCCGCGAGAGATAATACGAAACTGATAACGCTGACGGTATTGCCCTAGAATTTTCGAAAATAGGTGTAAATTTTTTATTACAGATACTAATTTTCTGTCAGTATTAATTTATTACAAATATATACAAATATATGGAATAATATGTTTACGAGTTAGTGAATGAAATCAGGTGAATAAAGTATTTATTTTTTAGACGTCTTTATTTGAATATCTCGTTTTATTTCACTGTTTAAGTAGAGAATAATAGAATACTGTCAGACGGAAAAATAATTAAAAATTCTTGAATTGATCTATTATCTATTTGACATTATCAGAACTATGATATTGAGCACTGTCGGCCTTTTGTGGCCCCTCGATGATTCCCTTGGGTCATCATATGGTTTGCATAACATGGAGAATTCATTATGATGAACAGTGGAGACCCATTATTGAGGACATTGCGCATACAATGACAGCCACGTATCTTGCATGAATACATAAATATACTTACTAAACTTCATTCAAACTGTCAAACAAATTCAGTAGACTCTCAATAACTCTCTTGACTATTTGTCTTAAAATGATTATTTATATTCTTTTAAACACTCAGCGATTACGAACGATTTAAAGTATTCACACTGTTAAAAATATTGTTTTACAATTTGATCTATCGATTGATACAAAATTCTGCCGATACATTATCGGAAATAGCACACTCGCAATTTATGTTCGTTCGCACGCGCCGCGCGAGATATATGAAAGTCTATTATAAATTGGAATGCGAATTTTTGATATCCTCGCGAAGATTACGTCTTAAATCATCGTTAAGCATGTAGGTTTATGCGCTCACATGCTCAATGGTGCTTAAGGATCGTGCATGCCAGCGGGAGACGTTATATTGGCTTATGGCAAATATTGAAATTGCGCTACTTGCATTTAGATGTATAATGCAGCATGACAAATTACGGATATCCGAATTTCCAATATCAGCCGATCACACGATAACATCCGGAACACGTTCGTGATCTTGGCTACTTAGAATGACTTATTGTTCATTCTATTGCGTGGTTTTATGTCTCGTTTCGTTTAACAAGTCGTCGAACGTTATTGGAAAATATTCATGTGACGTGAGAATCGAAAATTCAACGGTGTCTTATGGTTCGATTTTTTGAAAATCACGTATATCGTAGTGTTTTGTATCAAATAAAAGTGTTTCAATTATTATTTGTTCGTGAAAATTCGAAAATTTTAAAAATCAATTAAAGTCGTTACGTTTTGAAAAATCGTACGTTAGCAAGCAATCAGCGGAGAAAGGACAAATTTCATGCGTAACAAACAAACTACTATGAACTAAAAAAGCAGAAAAATAGTTTTGAAAAATGTAGAACTTTACGGACAAATTTAAAACACCGAATTTTTACAAAACTCGCAACGTCGAACGGTTACAACTTTTTCAATATTCAGCATCGAAAAAAAAAGAAGAAATTGGGATACGTTGATATGCTACCACTGGCCACAACATATGTGTTATTCAATAAAATTGGCGATCCTGCGCCACAAGTCGATCGATTTGATCAGAAACGTGCTCCATACAAGAATGATTTTATTTGGAAACCAAGAAATATGTTCGGCACAACTATTATAACGTCGGTGGGTCATGCGCATACTTTGAAACACAATTTAATCGAATTTAAATTCATCGGGGGAAAAAAGCAAAAATTTATTTGAACACCTCAGTAGTCGAGCGTCAAGTTTTTGTAGAGGTAATCGTGCATAGTGCAGTACTCGGCTACTGTAAATTTTATATCGTTACCGATGAATAAACTGCTTCAAAACCTTTCAGGATTCCATTTTCAATGAAATGCACATATGAAGGAAAAACACAGTTTTATTAAATTCATTTATAAACGCGATATAGAATCGAAAAGGGGTGAACGGTATAATCTTTATGAATCAAATTAATAACGACTTCCATTGTACGAAGATACTACGGCAAACTATTTTACCTTTCGCATGGATGAAATTCGGGCAAAAGAGAAAATTTTATATCGATCGGTCACAAGTAATTAGAACATTGATTTAGCAAGTATCGGTAATATTGATTATGACTCCATTGTCAATCCTTTCTTTTTTATTAGTTTGAACACAATTTCGTAAATGAGAGTTAGAAAACTGCCAAACGTTCCCAAATTTTGAAGTTTTTGTCTGCTATTTTCGTTTTTTGTTTCAATTTTCAACAGATAGACCTCGATTTTCGCGAGACTATTTTATTCTGTTTCGAATTCCACGTCCGAAACGTGCTGAACCACTTTTTTATCTGACAAATTCCAGAAATGGCAGGTAAAAATCGAAAATACCAAAAAACCGTGACCTAGTACCTTCAAAAATTTGCGAACAATCACCAAATTTTCGCCAGGATTTTTCCCCATTTCCAGTTTGGACTCACTTACACAATTTCTACCATATCGATCTAAATCTTCGACGATCTAATTCCCCGTCAAATTCCACGTCCACACCCTACTCGATCATTCTTTTACCTTAAAACTTGCAAAAATGGTTCGCGAAAAACGAAAATCACCCAAAAGCCTGACCTAGCACCTTGAAATCTTGACAGAATTTAACCTTCCATCATTTCCTACAAAACCATCCGAGTATCTTTAATTCAGTGATCATTTTCACCATCCCCCGTTCGGATCACAAATTATCACGCGAAGGGTTAAAGACCCTTCCATCCCCGTTCAAAGGGCCGTCGTCGTAATCCCACTGTTGATCGTCTGGTCGGTGATTTTTCCAACGGGGCGGGCAAAACATCACGTAGAAAACTGCGAGTTCCCGCGTGTTGATCCGAGAAAAGAGCCGTCACAGGCGGAGGACGAGCCACGGGAATTTAATTCGGGAACCCGGCAATTCGAAGAACCGGGGGAATGCCGTGAGTAACAGCGGAAACCTCTCTTCGACGAGTCTATAAAACACCCGGGACTCTCCGAAACTCCGGGGAAAGTGAGCCGGGGAAGAAAAGTCGGAGGGATTTGGGAAGCAATGATGCGATCCATCTCGTAGACGTCAAAGTTCCTTGCCGACTAATTACACCGCAGATTCCCAAACTCGCGACGCCGGTGTATTACGGCGAGTGTTTCTCCCCGCGTGGCAAAGGACATTCGTCAAAACTCATTTACGTGTTTCCCTGGGAGCACTGTTTTCCCCGGTTGTAGAACGGTGGAGTTCTTCGCTTTTCCCGACGGTGTAATAAGAGTTTCCACGATGTCGTCGTCTAAGTTTCGCCGGCTAATGACAATAATAACCGAGTCGACAACCGGAAAATTAGTTTCTCATTGGATTAGACCGGTTAGCCGGCTCGTTTTACCGCGGGACAGTTTCCTTTTGGACATCATTCGCCGAAGAAGTATTTTCGTACCGGTGGAGGGACGAAGATAGGGACGAGTATCGAAGGGGTTTATCATTCAGCGAGGATAAGGGTGACTATTTGTGTGACGTCGGATCGAATTTAACGGAGTTTGATTGTTTTAGGGTTATTTTATTGGGTATTGTTCTATTTTCATCGTACCATGCTTTCGTGAAATATCTTTCGTTTTACCGATCGTTGGTGGAGATTTAGGTTTGCGGTATTTGTTTCTAAGGATGTAATATACGTATATAGTATGTACCTTTGCAACACCGTTGGTTGAATTTGTTGGTTGGAATTTTATTCGAACTTTCTAAAGCTTTTAGAGCAGCGTGCAGCGTTTCATACGCTATACGCGTATCAGACAGAGAGAAATAATTCATACGGTGCGGTATGCTGGTTTTAATTCAAAAAATTTTAATCTACCCTCGAGTTGGTAGGTGATACAGTATTTCTGGAATTCTTCAAAACAGGAAATAAAATGGAATACTATTACGGAATAATTATACGGGATAATTGTATAATAAATAATTCATCCGGCTATTGTAACGGACAGCTTGCAATATTTAAACGTTAATAAAATATGCAGATTATGAAATCGTATTTGTCTCGAAATATATCGTATTAATTTTACTCCAGAAGAAAAGCCGTACGGTAAAATAGCAGGGCATACATTTCCATGTAGCTAGTTTCGAATGAAGAAACATCCCTGCGTAAAAACAATTTCATTTTTTATAAAAAAAACGCTGTTTAATTATACCTACTTTGTTAGAATCTCGTCTTCACTTTTATTTTATTTTAACATTATTCTAAAGAAACAACAGCTAATACGTCTACATCATTTGGACGTAAGTTAAGAAACGGAAGCTTTCAAAGAAAAATTACCATATTTTCTAGTTTACCGTGAGATACCGCGATTACATGATACAAAATAATAAGGTATTGAAAAATACGTTAGAAACTCTAATGCTACGGTCTAAGGATATTCCAACATAACGTTCAATCTAGTTTTTAGAGAATGTTCAGACAATGTCTTTTGCTCTTTACTGTATATCACTTTGTCGTGTATAATGTTCCGCGAATATTCTTTAAGAACGCTTTTCTTACATTTAAAATGCATAGCTTTTACGGCCACCGGAGTATTACTCGGTATTTATTCTCGTGCATTTTGTGGAAGGTTTGTAACAGATTTTGGCAAACAGCGAATCACGACCGTATCACAATATACTATAAAAGAAAATGTCAGTTCTTTCAAAATCTTCTATTCGGTGGCAAGAAAATGTTTGATAATGATGGCATAGTAAGATTTTCCATATACTGATCCAATTTAGAATAAAATACCGCTCATTTGTGCCAAAGATTTTTTGGTAAATTGTTATTACATAAATTTTAGAATTAAGTGATTTAAACGCAATTAAATTTATAGTAAATACACAAGCTAATTTAAAGACGAGAAGAAAGGAACAAATAATTATTATTTCTTATTGAAGATTAAAAACAAGAAAAATGTGCACCCAGCCGCTTATCAAATTTTGTTTGTTCCGTATAGAAAGGAACAACCGTAACGTTTCGAGATAAAAAAAAAGGAAATCGGGCGTGATTACTTTTTTTTCACGAAAGTTTGATAACTTTTCTGGAAAATTACGGAACGCTCCTTTCTCTAGCCTGTACTTGCACAGTACTTAAAAAGCTACAGACTGAACAAACTCCACGACACTTGAAGCAGTTACGCTCGGAGAATTCCTAAAATCTCGAAAATTACTTTCGAAGGTATCGCACTGTCACGGAACAACATTGCGAAATTTCACCCAAGTTCACGATTTTATGTATGTACGATACTTTAAATACCGTCGGCAGAGCTGTTTCAACTTTAATGCGAAGTAAAAGCGAATGTCCCCGCTCTTTTCCCGTTGTCATGGAAATCAAGACGCTTAACGTTAATCCCCCCCACCCACCGTGAACAGCAACCGCGTGAAATATATTGTCGCATGTATTTACACATGGGAGCACTAGTATCGGAGAGGAAACGAAAAAGTTGCGACAGTCCCACTTTAGAATTTTACGGCGAACGCATTTATTTATGATTCGACAACCTTCACCGTGGCTGATTAACTGATAGTTTCGAAAAGTGTTAAAGTCATTCTGAAAAGTGGGTTATTGATATTATTGCGGATAAAGTGCGAATAAAAAAGAATTCTAAATCGTAGAGAATTTTTATGCTTCGTAATTGACAAATTTGAATCACTTGATTAGCTTATTTCAATCATTAGAAATGTAATGAAATTAAAATTATTATTAAAGTAGTTAAGAAAATTAAGGAATGTATTGTCCTACGTGTTGTTTTGTCCAGAAGAGTCTAATTTTTAGCGTAAGTTTCAAAATTGTTTAAATAATTTCCTTGGGATTTATTATATTTTAATGATTCTACATTGACGATTTATTTCTGTATGTTAGGTAGTTTTCTATTATCACGAAATTTCGTACGTTCAAACACGAGTATAAACTGACCTTAGAGATATGTTCCGTTATCACGAGCAATGTATGGCGAGTATAGACCCTTTTGTTCGTGCGATTCCGCATAGAACAGTTTCGGAACAATGACACCTCAAAGGTCCCTTGGTCCCGGTGCAGTTTGTACAGTGTATGTAACATAAATGACGTTGTATACGACTTGAAAGACTCGCATTATCTATCTTTCACTGTTTGTTGGAACAGGATATCTCACGGACGGAGAGATGTTAATAATAAAATGTTAAGCATAATAATATGTAAAACAATTATATTAGGATATACATATAGTTTAACATGAAACGTGGAATAAAATGTCCTTTCATTAGAATTTTTTCCCCGGTTCGAATGTTTTACTCGTTTACAAACCAACGAAATTGATTCAATACAAGTGTATTGACACGTGTTTTCATTGTATTAATCATAAAAATAGCTGGATTCGTGTAAACGTTCTAAAAATATTTTCAAAGACCAGAACCAATGTTTTCCCTGATCTTGGAGCCGAGCTACGTTAGCGGAATCACATTATTTCTGATACACGGACTTGTTTCGTAAGTTTCGCTTCTATTCCGGCGAAATCGTTACCGAACCTCTGTATAAATTTACCTCGACGGATCGATACATTTCGGAAAGGTAATGGGAATAAACTGATCTTATTTCATATGAACGTTGAACATTATAATAATCAACGTGAAATTTCTTGATTCCACTAGAATTTCTTTCGTACTGCAGATAAAATTAATTTAATAATAATAATAATATTAATAATAACTATTTACTTAATAATTTAATTCAGAGTTGGAATTTAGTGTTGCTGAGCATTGACAGCGTTCTTAATATCCCAAGAATCGTTTAGCACGTCGTTAAATGTGAATTATAAATACCAGTCACAGTCATTTTCTTATTTTAAAGACCAAACAAGGCAAATTGACATCGAACCAGTGGAAGAAATTCTACTAAACTATTTGTTTACAGTGCTCGGAATCTCCTTAAATTCCCTCAATCCTGTTGACTGTTCAGTCTCATGACAATTCATTCCAATTCGTTCTCTTAATAAGAACACTCGACAAGTTGACGTTGTTTATTAAATTGGCCTGCTTCTATCAGTCACAACAAAAACTCGTTCACTTGAAAAAAACAACAGATACATATTTCATAGACCTGTTACATTTATCTCAAAAGTCAAACCATAATTAAACCCCTGAAAAACATTTCTCACATTAATAAATGAACAAATACCAAAAGATTCCTTCCATCACTGATCTATTCCCATCATAATCACGTTATATTTATTTATTCGTGATTCGTTAATCGATGAAGTTTCCTTCAGCTCCGATTTTCGGTGTATCGATCGACCGGAGCTGACGATGATTATCAAAGCTATTAGCGACCGAGCGACGATCCGCTCGCCACAGAAATTCGCCATCCATATTCGGCACGTTCGAACTATCCAACATGGGGGAAAATCCTCCGGCACACCTAGGAAGCGGATGGACTGCTTCTCGATCGCGGTGTGAGAGTCGGGTGAATGTAACTCGAATGGCGAATTAATTACGCGCGACATTATCGCGTTTCCAGGTTCGAGCGTGCGAGGTGTAGACAGTTTGCACGGAAGGTTCGACGAGGGTATTTCCACCCTCCGTTTCCCTACACCCTTTTCCATCCCTCCCTCTCCCTATTCCCTGGTACATATTTGATTTATCTGGAAAGTTGTCGCCCTCGGGAAGAACCATGGCGGGCTGTGGAATTGGCTGAGAAGTAAGCAGCAACCTTCTGGCGAAAGCATTGTTTCGCGAGCACACGTTCCGTCGAGCAATTTGCACCTTCGTAGAGTCGTTTTAACGTTGCCGCTTTCTACTGTGCGCTGTTTGCCACCCGAATCGTTTGGGCTTCGTTAACGACGGCTGAGTATGTATGTATGGATGTATGTATGGATATATGTATATGTATGTACGTTGTCTAGTATTCGTTCGACGGAAATTTAATCGTGGCTCAACGTCTCCGCGTCGATCTTGTTTTCATGGTACTTTTTCAATTTACGGGAACGAATCGCCGCCTGGAATGTGTGTTTGATAACATTTCGACAGTTGCGGTGAGAGAACGATTTTAGTATATGTAAGTGTGTATGTGGGAGTGTGTACTTCGGTAACCAGATGGAAAACGGTGGAAATACGAGGGAAGTCTGGCCGGATGTTTTATTAGTGAAACCGGGAACGGAATTTGTTTCTAATTAGTCTTGTTTAATCTGCGCGAGATATGAGTTTCATTGTTCCTTATTGTCTGTTAAACGATACGTCGAATGATATCGTAGGCGTTTAATTTGAAACGTGTAGGTAATATGCGTTCGCGATGCTCGACGTGATTACGCAGCTGTGTGCGTGTGTGTGTGTCCTAAATTCCGGCGGAATGGACAAATCGATCCGGATAATATTTACGTAAAAAATGATTATTCCAGAGTGAAAGTGACCTGAGCAGGTGCAAGTTGACCAATTTTATTGGACTAAAGGCGGTTAATTAACATTTTTTTTTACATTCGTCTCTCGCAGAGTGTTCTCCCGAAATTTTCGAATTTTGATATTTTCAATTACCTTTGATACACTCGAAATATCAATGTTGTAATTTAATTCGTATTTTAATAATGCCAGAATGTCGAGCAGTTTCTGTAAAATTGATTTAATTTATAATTTAACCTGTTACACGAATAAATATCGTTAGTCGTGCTTATCACGAGACGTCGTAACATTTTTTCCAAATATATCCCTCACGGGGGTTGACAGAGCTCCATTGTCAGTGTGTGTATCTACACACCTGTCCGCCCACCTGTGTCACCTTCGGGACGAATGCTATTTAGGTGAGTTAGCTGCAAAAATTTCACCGGAATAGAAATGACCCCCGCGTTACTAAATAAACCGTATCACGATTGGCGATAACTCGTAGTTTTTAATTAATCCCTCGATAATCGAGTAGGTGTTCCATGTCGACGTGATAACCCCAAGTGATTACAACATTCAGACGCATTTGAAATTAATTCATCGGGCGATGGCTTACTACTCAATGAAATCGTGGAGAATCGTGGGTGTTAATTAAGAACGAATTTATTGTTTTTTTTTTTGGTGACCGGATATACTATAGATATCGTGATGTCAAATTAGTTGTCATACGTATATACGTTACTATTGCCGTCGTGTTAACATTTCATACTAAACGTATGAGTATCACATGGTTCCGATTACGTCTTCGTGTATGCACATATGTATGTATGTAGGTATGTATACATATACATAAACCTATTACGGTTTGTCTCGCCAAACACCAGCCATTGATAAATTGAGAACGTTATGATAATTCCGTAATAACTCAGTGTATTCGCTTGAACATGATGATGTAACCAGAATGTGTCTGTTCATTCGAAGAGGTAACAAATTAAATCTTTTTTTACATTATAACGTGATTCTACGGAATTTAAGATAAAAAACTGTCCTATTAAGCGTGTAGTACTGTGTAATACAATTTGAATAGAGATTTACGCGATTTATCAATATTTTATCGGATCAGACTTTGTAAAATTGCGGGAATTTCACATAGAGCGGCAAATCTATACGAATATTACGAAATATTTATTGCCGGTATTCCCGAACGTAGGGAAATGTAATAAAGTTAAATATTGCAATAGAACAACGTGCAACACCCGAAACGCGAATAATGATTAAAAAATAAATTGGACTAAAGTTTAATTTGTTATATTGCACTCCATTGCTTCTGTATATTCTTTCTCATCCCCTCTGTTTACACACATTTACACCATTTGCTATACATTACGATAAGAGCATGTTTATCCAACTGCATTGAGTTCTGAACATATTTGAATAATCAAATTAGGGGATGAGAAAATCATATGCGTAACGGGATACACGGTGAATGTCAGTACATACATAATAGTAATGGATCTGCGTTGTCTTGTCGTTCAATATTTAAGTACATGATTAATAGCGGACAACGAAAAATATCAGAAAATGAGTAATTGTAAAATATAGTAGAATATCTTCTACTTGTAGCAGATTTTTATTATAATTAGCATATTAGCACTGGATTCGGTATTATTTTTTAAGATTTTTAACTTTCTTGCGAATTATATTTTAGGATATCATTTTCACTTTGTAAGAAGTCTCTCTTAGTTTCATACTCTTATTATAGAAGTGTCAGTTTGTTAGTAGATTGTTCTTCGACTTACTTTTCACGTGAAAGTTCTGTCTTTTCGAATTACCCTAAAAACATTCAGATTCAGTCTATTTTGAAACTAGCAATGAATGTGTAGTAACGAAGACGGATAACTTCGTTCTAATTTCGAATGTTCGGATTTGCGAAGTTTCGAATGTGCAGAATCAAATATCACGTTGCCAACAGAACTTCGTAGATAATGTAAATAATTGACGATGCAACCGAGAAGGTGGTGATTCTACTCGAGAAAATTACTAAATTAAAATCGAAAATGTAACGGAAAATTTTCTTCAAACGCTTTTCTTTTGAGAAATAAAATTTCGAATTTTCACAAGATACGAAAGGAAAATCATGATTCAACAATGATTGTTCTGTCGTCAACATATGAATGGAAATCGATGAACGATTTTATTTTACGTTTTACAATACTTTATGAAAATTGATCGATACAGGTTTCGGGCAACTTGCCAATAATTCTGAGGGCTCTGATCAATAGCGAATAACCGATACTTTGGAGTACTCTATTTAATTCGGCGCAATCTGACGTGTATCAGGTGTTCAATACAATTCGACACACATTTCACCGTTATTGGAGAACTCGAGATAACCTGTATACTGGCCTCAATGTCAAAAATTCGATTTGAAAACATCTGATATCTGCATATGACTTGCATATACACGTTTTTACATCTATACGTCACGATAGACGTCTTTGTTTCGAAAGATTTTTATTTTTGGAAACTGTTTTCTAGTAGATATAAAAACCAATGTGGTGACTTAATATTAATAGAACATATTATGTAATTTTAATAATTCTCATCCCCCTCCTCCTTGAATATTGATATTCTCTCTGACTGAGAAAAAAAAATTGCGACTTATTTTCTACAATAAATGCATATCAGTTGTATATTAATGTGAATCGTGTTATAAAGAAAATCTGAACCGCTTTAGAAGCTTTTTACGCATACATACATAAAGTATCTCGAGACACTCACAGTGTACGGCGGTGCATAACTTTGTATATGCTACATAGTTCCACGGAAACTTATGTGTATGTATGTGCATTAGATCGCGGTTTATACAGTACATATGAAGTATGTATGAAGTGTCACCAACGCTGGCGCGTTTGATATATTGTTAGTTTGACAGTTTCAAACGATCTTAAAATTTGACACTTGTGTTACTTCGTTTGTTTTCTTTCATATTGATAAGAAGATCGATACATATGAAGATGTTATTTGGATAGATAGGAGTATTGTTGTTATATTTTCTTAAGATTTAGAATGTGAGTATACGAATTTTTAAGATAAAATGATGGAAGTGATGGAATTATGGTCGATGAAAGTAGATCGAATTTTGTTAAAAAAATGCAGAGAGATACTTATTAAAAATTGTTTAATACTGAATTTCATTATATTCTTATACATATAGTCTACGTACGGATATTGGAAAATACTTTACGTGACATGCTATGAAATTACTGCGGGAAATATATTACAAATTGAAAATTAAATCCGACGTAGGATTTAATATGTTAGCTGCAAAATTTGTAAAAAAATATTGTGATACAATTAGGTTTACTTATCCAGTGTTTGTGTTATATTATATAAATGAAAGCAGTTAATAGAGAAATAATTAGAAAATCACGTGTACTTCTACGTTCATCGTAGCTTTTAATCAATTTTGTAATAAAGAATATTGAAAATTAAATGAATAGACTCTATTCGCAGAGAGGTGAAAAATAAAAGACAAAGATGAAAAGATGCTCGTGAAAATTTATTAAACTAGAAACAAGGGTCATATTCAACAAAATTAATGAACCAATAATTGGGTCTGTGATTTATGAGGAAGTGAGTCGATTAAATTGGGAATTGAATGGTGCTTTTGAAGGACCGTGTGATTGACGTCATCTTTCATTTGACTGATTAATCTAATCATCAATTGTATAAAAGAAGTTTTCTGCGATATGTATTTCTTTTCCGGTACCGTATTGTTTAATTGAGACAATGGCAGGCTAAGAATCTTCAAATTCTTAAAAAGATTGTATTCTCTTCGTATTGGAAGTCAAATTCTACGTCGATATAGCATAAAAAGAACAATCGAAAATTCTCTGAGTGCTTGGAACAATCCGAAGGAGTTAGAAAGAGGAATAATTAAAACATAAATATTTTAATTTCTTCAACAATGTTTTATTCTCTCAAAAATATACATAATTACGAATAGAACTACTTTCTCACAGTGTACGGTATACATAAATACGAATTCTATTTGCCCTATGAGGGTCACCTCGTAAATCCTAGTACCTCGGTAGAAATTGGCGCCGATGAATGTAAACAAATGACATTACCTCACGTGGATCGATAATGTCCCCGTAAATCGAAAATCTCCGACGGCGGAACTTAGTTCTCCAATTACGCCGGTATGTCTAATTGCGAGTAGTTCACTCGTTAAAACGTTGAAAGCGTCGGCCATGAATTTCCTGTGCAGAGGAGGTCAGATTTCGGGCTTTGCCGCTCGTCGATCTATTTCGTCGACAGTGAGCGATTATATCCATGACGAGTATTACCAGCACGACGAATTTCAGTAATTGATGTCCTAGAATCGTACACGAACTGAAGGTGCATTTGACAATTCCATGCTCTGTTTACGTGGCATGTAATTTACTTATACGCTGAAGCGTCTCCCTTGACGTGAACAAGAACCCTCGAGTTCTTGGTATCACCCTTAAACGCTACCCCCATGGCGACCAATTTAGTCGCGAGATAATATCTCGGTACCTTTACGGCCAATTTACTTGGTAAATATTTTTGCCCGGGCAAATTATTACCGCGAGTTATTGGGAAAACCTGGATGCTGTTTTGCAGAGAAAACGCGAACCTGAATTAGATTTTGAGACGGGAGATATATTTTATATTTGTTTCATTCATCACAGTGGAAGTGACGTATAACGTGTTGTTACATAGTTATCATCAAATATCCTGTACGACCTACGGTGTAGGTGGCATATAGTTCTTTTTATTGTAGTATTTCGGAAAATGTCTAATTTTTCTTTTTTACTGTATTATCGTGTCCCATGGAGATCTTTTAAATGCGTTATCTTGCTGTAAGAAAAGGGAATTACAATAATTTTAATATTGGTAGAGTTCCTGTAAGTACATCCTCTTTAATGCGATGAATCAGAATGAACATGCTGGAACATTAGTTACAGTTTGTTAAAGTTATTATTTTTAATTTTATCCTGATTACAACGTGAGGTATTAGAAACTAGCCATTTATTATTGTTTTATTTTTTTCATTAAGATCGAAATAAAGTCAGTAGATCAGTAAACGCAGTGAAATGCAGTTACTAGTTTCTAGGTCGACTAAAAGACTGTACTAAAAACGGAAATAGATTGGCATGTGAAAGTTTAAGAACACTGTTCTAAATGTATCGTGTTATTTGTCGTGACTCGAAGATTTTATATTCGTAGATCGCGTCGGACACGATCCCTTTCTACAGATTTTCGAAGCACGATATACATATAATCACTTTAATGCAAAATCCTATTAGTTATACGTTCGTATAATACGAAGATATTTTTAATGAACACTATTATCAGAAATGGAAATAGAACCCATAGTATCTACGTATCTATAACGACTAACCAATGAAAATAAAATACATCTACACAGAAAAAGTGGAAATAAAAATTACTTAGTGATTCAACCAAATAATGTAAATTTTTGAATTTTTATCTTTACCATAATGCATATTGTTCTGCATTGGGATTACCTGCCTCTGATTATTTCAGTGCAGTAGAATTTTTTAACTCGTTCAAATTTGCATTAATATCACGTTCATTTATTATTAATTTCGCTTGGTTGTTTTTGGAATTACATAAAGTGCAATTGTAGTACTAGTAGGTTGTATAAGATTCTCATGAAAGTCATTCGGTTCGTTTATACAGTCTAGGAATCATTAAGCGTTCTTAATGACTAACCTACTTGAAAGGGTTTTGTTCTGAAAGGAGTGCCTTTGACGTTTATTATTTTCCAAGAACTAATAGTTGATTCTATTTGGCTCTCAGTACTCAAAAGGTATTTAATTAGTCGCATTGAATCAGTGTTTACGTACAGAGCTCTGAAATTTTTGTAACACACTTTTTTCCGAGAATTCACAACCTCCTTTGTGTATTCTACAGTAAGTTGTCTGTTGTTCTCGTTTGTTGTACGTCTTTAGTGTTTATGTATACCTGTACCTCTAACGAATTCCATTAATTTTAGTAATATACTTTATTATACACCTTATACATTATTATAATACAAAACTTTATTATAACGACACAATTATAGATTTTTATTATAGATTTTAATAACCAAACCTAACTAGACCAAACTTTCTGGTAATTACGTAGAATGGCACGGCAATTATACATAATCACCTTTGTTAATCACGTTCACCGTAACATATACATACATTTCGGTTACAATCGGTTTCGATTATCCGGCGATGCTGAAAACCTTACACTATTGGCATTTCATATCTCCGTCTGAAGAATTTTTCTTATTTTTATATTCCTGTGTGCTAATTACTTAGGCAAACTTTGTTTACCGGAAAATCATAATTTATAAAAGAAACTAATCCACGTTATGAAATATTCTTAAAAACAAGCTCGCTTACACCGTTCAAATAAAATTTAATTAAAAATCTAAAATAGAACATATATTTAGTTGCATAATTTAACAAACAAGACGAGTTACTTCGTCGAAATCGTTTCCCACGTGAGTTTCGATCGTTCTGTCCCGTCGTGACCAGTTAACAGGTTAACAATTATAATTCTATTTCATGCATGCAAACATCTTGAATTATTAAGAGAGAGAGAGAGAGTATGTACTTATAATCGGGCAACTCATTGGGAAACGTTACTCTTACTTCTACTATTTCATTCATTCAAGTATTCAGCCGCAGGGTATAACCTGTTAAAAGCTTTAAAAAGTCGCGGTGTTGGCAAGCACTGTACCGTGTTGGATGCATTCTGTTCGATATTCATCACTTATTAAAGAACCGTCTATACCGATCTGCCCTTGCATCACTCAGGTCTTCGATCTTTCAGTTCGCCGGTGAAAACATAAAATCAATATCGCGAAGCGGAACCCGAGTTCGTTCCATTCATCGTTACGCGACTATTCCCATGGTACTTATGTATACATACATACATATACATATATACATTATACGACGGAATAATCGAAGATGGATTATCACAGTTACAATGACCTGAATATGAAAATAAAGTAGTAAGTTCGGGCGATTTAGTTGACCGATCAATGAAGTCATTTTTCTATTATTTAAAGGTCCACGCTGACCATAAGTGGAGCATGACTGAATATCGGAGTAATATGCTAATATTACTCCCGCGGTGCTTTCAACCCTGTTCCAAATGAGTGGCATGACAGATTCCGAAATTGCGGGCAACCGTGTGCTCCGTATAGACCATAGAATAGAGCACTGTTATTGGCGTGCTAATACGGTTTCCACGAAAATGTTTAAATGATTCATACGATCGATATGAAGAAGAAATTTCACCTCGACGATGTTCACAATAATTTACGTAGAAATTTAGTTTGAATTCATTTTATAATCTTTCCCGAGAAATAATTAAAGAATTACAACGAGTAGATATTTTAAAACGAAAATATTTTCGAATCGCGTAAATATTCTTACGAAACAATTAATACAGTCTACTAATTGGAATACTCACTCTAAATGCTTTGAAATTAATTAATATGAATCTCATCGTAGCACACGAGGTCTTCTGCTGCCCTTTGTAACGACGATAGTTGCAATGCGAGAATTACTAGCTGGAAAATAGAAACGGATGGTTATTCTCCTGCCAGCTGGCATTAAATTCGCACACGGCACATCCAGTGTACGTACAACTGCATATTATATTTACGTGCGCGACATAAACCGTACACGATGGCCGATGCACGTGCTTCAAGCGTATTAACCTTGTCCGATTCATGGACACTTCCTCCCGGCACAGAAGGCTCATCCGGCAAAACTGTACGCGTATGTCCGACCCTAAACTAGCCCTTCTCAAAATGCAACTAGATGCCACACTTGATATCGCCCTCTATCTGCATCAGACCACTCGACAATTCTGGATTGTACTGGGTGAAACGTAATATTTTTGTAAACAAATTGTTTTTAAAAATCATATCCCGAAAATAGGAAGTCGTAGAGGAGCGATTTTGATTGCAATGGAACTGGAAAAGATGAAAGTTTATAAAATATATGTAATTGCTGCGATTATTTTAGTCAAGTAGTATTTATTCTTGTTTACTTCAAACAATTTTGATTATCTGTATCTATATTATTGCAGGTGTTTAACACCTTGGAAAAATTAAACGTTGATCTGTTCCCATTATACTAAAATGAAAATCGGTGCTCTACGACTTACCATTTCGGAGATATGTATTTTAAAAAATTTGTTTACACAAGTTTTTTGTTTTTTATTTTTTTAATCTGAAAAAAGGTCCCACTAGTTATGTTACACCCTGTATACATCGAGTTGATTGTTTCCACTTGTCTTTTTTCATTTCCATTTTTACCAATTCGACTCGACACACACCTCTTTAGATTACCTTTGAACAACGTACATCCATGCGAATATTGTTGCGTTTTTATTAGGTAAATAACGAACTCTTGGACGTTGTTCCTATAACGTAAAATGTACGTGGTTTAATTTCTTGGTAAAAGATTCTGTCTTTTCCGCATGAAAGTTGTTAAAAGTTGAACCGTTACGGCAGGATTTGTGGTTTTCCACGGAAAAAGATTGTGTATCGCGTATAATTTGCAGGGATTTTATTGTAAAAAGACACGGCACACTCTGTGGCGAAGATTATTATCTAAATGTCGGGAATGTAGATATGTTTGGTAACAATGGTAACTTTAGTTATACTGCCGGGAATCTCGATTTCATTCTTCTGAAATTCTTCTCGAATTCCCCCTCGTTAAAATTAGAGCTTTCAAACTTATTGCAATTAAGACCACGAAAGTAGGGAAATTATCCGCGAGATTCGGGGCAAAGATTCATCCCGGACGAATGGTGACGAATGAAAATTTATGAGTTCGTAATACGAGACCATTTCGAGCACACGAATTATTGACAAATCTTCGATATTTTGGTTACGTCACACGGCAGACATTTTCCATGTGTTTGTATGTAAATGTTGCATACACAGGATGTTGGGCAAGGCACTGGCAGGAAATAACGAATAGATGAGATCGAGATACGATCTAGTCTGCGTTGAACAAATATAACCAATAATAATCAATACATTTTCGTATTTATGACCATAATTCTCGAATGACTTTTATCGTGATCGTAGTCCACTGTTCTCATATATATTAAAAAAAAAATAAATTATATTCATTCATTTTAGATACTTAAAGAAAATAATTACACTAATTATTTCAATTATTTAATTCCGATAAGCATTGTTTGATGAACTGTAACTGAAACTACTTTCATTTAAATTTCATACCAAAATAAGAATTACACAAATTACACTCAAATCGTCTCATTTAGTACCATAAATATCCTTGTCTCTTATTTTCATCGCTATTAAAGTATTTTTCCGTCCGTGGACAACGTTTTGCGCGAAAAGGGACGAGCTTTCGTACCATTCCGCTTGATCGAAGGCTACTTAAATCATTCGCAGAGAACTCTTTCCACTTCGCCCCGCCTTGGCCCGATTTTCGACTCGCGGTCTCCCTTAATCGAGAATTAACCATCTTGGTCGCGGTAAATCATGCCCATTATTGGAGCACTTCCAAGCCGTGGGTCGCAGGCAGTCTGATCTTAATGCTGAAACTACTCCGCCCCTGTATTATGCTAATAGCAATAATATTAATAATATATCCCCGTCCCCTGGCCAGTTTATCGTTACTGAAAGCCCTGGGTTGCTTTCGTGTGCCGGACATGAGTTACCTAGTGTGACTGCGGTTTTCTCACACTCGCCACTGTCCACTATACATCGTATGTGTGTAGTACAGTGACCCAACAAAGTGTTACAATTATTACGGCGGCGTGGAATTTCTAATTTTTTCAAGAATTTGCAGCGCCCTTTATAATTAAAACGCGCTATTATAATGAAAATTGTACGATGGGCATATTCAAAGACTTTCGACGACTTCCGGAACTCGGATTTATCCGAGACCGGAAGTTTGCGGGCGTAAACATTTCAGAACGTACTGGTATCGTCGCATAGAAATTTTAGGACGAGAAACTTACGGGGAGAAAGTATACCACGTGGTAGAAATATTGAAACTGAAAACACTTTCGAACGACGTAGATACCGCGAGATATCGATGTAAAAAATGCAGAAACTTTTGAGAGGTAAAAATTTTAGCATGGTGGTATAAAATATTGATAAACAAGGAATAAAATCTGATTAAATTGATTTGGGAATGTTGTAGATTTTTTTTTGGTAAAAAGGAACTAGTGTTGAAGATACTTTACGATGAGTTACATAGGATTAAATGGGACGCCATTTTTAGCTATATGGATATCATATATTTTTAAATGTATATTACATAGAATTCTCCATTATTCCGCTTCATAATCTTTATCTCTCGTTTTGCTCTCTTTGCGAACGGTTCCATTTAAATTACAAAATCGGTCGTTCACTGCAATTTCGATCTCAACATTTGTTCACGAACTATTGTCCTCGGAGTGCTTGTCTTACCTCTTGAAAAAGGTGAAAATCACTGGGCGTTAAATCGGAACTGCGAACAAGGTACTCGAGGACTTCCAATTTCAATTTTCGCAGTTTGCCTTGTGTTCAATTTATCGTGTGTCGCCGTGCATTCAAGTACACAAGACGAACTGCGTCATTTACATTTTTTTTCTTGCAAGTCATTCACGAAAATGGCGTTGAAATTACGCTGGGCGACTATTGTAATGGATTTTTCGAAAATATATAATTCCACGTGTTGTTAGAGTACGTTTAAATGTTTTAGAAATTCCGCAACTGTGGTATTTACTTCTGCGTGAACCAATTATTATTTTTACTTTGAATTACTCGGTGCGCAAGTTATTCGTACATATAGTATTCCGTATTTGCTTTTCATTATGACAGTTGTTTGAAAATCCGCTCATATTCAAATATTTGATATTCTGTGTATTGAACGACAAAAACAAGTGGACGAATTTTCCGTTCCGTTTTTTGTTGACAATATCCATTTCTGTTACGAATATCGTAAAGTTATTCCGCGTGGAATCCGGTTAATACACTTTGAATTTTTATAAGTCGATCTATTCTCGATGAAATTTTGTTAGAAAATTATTTTCCGGGAATTACACACCGACTAACTTCACCCGGGAAAATATTTAATTTATTCTGCCTTCAAGACACGCCCGCGACGATTGCCGCGAAAAAATATTGTGTCAAGTTTAACCGATATTTTGAATAGCCGTTCATTCATTTGACTTTCCCACTGAAAATTCAACCCATATGAATTCATTCGCGTACATCTCTATATATACGAGTTTCACACGAACATCCGTGCGTCCCAATCACAAAGTTTACACGTCGGCGTTCTTTTTTTTTTGTTTTAAACGTTCGCTCGAGCGCCGACAAAAAGTGTCGCACTGTCACATAAAAATTTGTTAAATCTCAACGAATACATGAAGTATACAATGAAAATGGGCCATCTACAACGACCGGCAAAACTTTCCGGTCAACGAAGCTTTTCCCCCCGACGTTGTTGAATTAAATTCGATGGAATTTCCCGGTAAAAATTAATCATAAGGCTGAGCCACGGGCAAACAAGCAACGTACCAGAACAATTTTATTTATTCGCGAGAACCGCGTGTGTATACGTATATATACATATACATATATATAAAACCTCGCGGAATTTTTTTCATCGTGTGCTTAAGTGGCCGGAAACTTTTGCACTCCGTTCTACAAACGAATCTCGGCGAAATTACCGAACTCACGATGTATACGCGGTCCAAGAGACTTACACGGAACAACCGTGGATCAAAGTTTCCAATTATGAAGAAATTAATTCTAGTTAGCTAATTGTTAGCCGTGTCTGTTTTATGCCGCGTGCATACTCGTACACACTGTGACGGAATTGTTACGCTTTGAGGAGAGTTGTTTGACATATTCGACGGATATAATCAAACACGCTAGAACTTGTACTTAACATGTTCGGTACAGGAATTTAACTGACTGCCAACTTAACTTGTTCGACGTACGTATATACATATATACAGACATCGACTGATGCGTACTTCCACCCGACTTACGTGTACCACACATTCGTGTTGGTCAGAGAAGGTATTCGGGAAAATTAGCCTCGGCTTATTGCTAACTAATGGAAAACGGGAAATTATGGTGATTTTGTGAACGAAAGCTCGTACTTAGAATTTTAAACGGGGATGTTTAATTAGGGCAATGTGTTCCGAGGAAGGTGTGATTGTCGTTAATTTAGGAAATTTATGCAATATTGTTTCGCTGACTTGAAGTCTCAATTCTATAATTCTTTTACACTTTATTGTACTGTTCAATTCAATATTGTGTATTATTAACAGAAATACAAACAGTAGGAAAGAATATTGACCGCAGACCTCTTCCCCATAAATACAGAATTGTTCAAGTAATAGGTCAATCTGTTTTTACAAACTAAAGTTCTTATTAAATTATTAATTATCAATATCCACTATTAAAGTATTTTGAAACCCAATAATTATTATCCAAATTCGTCAATCTATAACGCACATGGTTTTCTAATAGACTGTTACTACGAGGATGAGTCAATTTTAATTGAATCACATATAATTATGTGTGCGCGAAAACAGTTTCGAAATGCGAATAAATGTACCATCCAAAACGCGAATGGCATCGTAGTTATTTTTAAAACGGGTCGTGTTACTTTACCGTAAGCTGAAACCCACTCACTTATGAAATGCATTTTGTGTTATACTTTATGGTACGTGTGTACGAATGCCAGCATGTATCAAATGACAAACGAGCTAAAGGATTACATTATACATACATAGCTCGTCCGTGATAGAGTGTAGTGGTGTGGTAACGATGGTCGGTAATATCAAACTGTTAGCTGAAGGAAAGCTTCATCGAGATTCTCCGCTTTTATCTCGGCGTAGTTTGTATTTGACTTTGGAAGAGGTAGACCGCGTTTAAAAGTTTCAGCAATAAACTCCATTCGTTAAGTCTGAAACCGTCGGGCTTCTAATTTCCTTAAAAATCGTGCTTTTCTGATTTCAAATGCACAAGACCATTGTGAAACGATGTGAAAGGATGTGAAACGTGTGTTTGTCGTTGTTGAAAATGTGGGTGACTATTTAAGTAATTTTCAAAAATGATATTTCAGAGAATGTAGAGAATGATTAAAATTCCAGAAAATGAAACGTAGTTTTCAGGTTTCCCTACTATTGATATAATTATCATTTATTAGTATTCATCAGAATGTATGTATAACAATTTCTGAAACATGTAAACGTATAGAAATCATTGTATAACAAAGAATACTGGTTATACAAATTAAAAATTAAAATATTCCTCTATACTCTTCATTTCTTAATGTTTCTATAATTATAACATTTCTCGTGACACAGAGATTACATCCAGATCCTAACAGACAAATAAATTTCCCCGATTATCAAAACGCAAAGACTACTAATTGAAACAGTCATTCAACTTAATTCTACCAGGTACCCCCTAGCACAAAGAAATCATTACCATAACACTTGATACTACCAGGGAATACTTTGAATATCGTTCCTCCGCATATTTTTCCAACTTCGATAGGAATAAAAATGGAGCCATGTCCCAGTTGCGTGACTTATCCCGCACGCGTATGTCACAAAATAAATTCGCGTACGTTTAGGGACGGTATGCACGAGTGTCGGTGGATTTTCCGTGCATCTCGTGCAGGCCTTAGCGTGTTCTTAAAGGCAGGAACTTTTCTTCGCGGCACTGATTGGCAGCGTGTCGGAAGAAATTGTCGACGGACGAGGACCTCGCACCCCGTTTTCTTTCCTTTTTCTTTTTCTTTTTCTTATTTTTTTCTTCTTTTTAACCCCTTACACCAACGTCCAAGGGAACTCCTTCCAAGGGCGCGATTACCATTTTATCGGGTCTGATTTGCGAGCACTTTACACGAACCCTGTTACTCGATGGGGATTGCAAGCGAAGGGGTGCACTTACCAACAGCATCGTCGCTCTTTCGAGGGTTTTAGCCGGGTACCAGGTGGCATATATGTGTGCCGGTGTGCTGACAACCTTCGAACGTGCGTGCACATGGTCGACGGCTATCAAAAGAAAATGATTTCGAATGCTTGGAATACGCGTCCGCGGAATATAGGGGAATCGGATGTGACCGTATATGTATAACGAATGCATGGTGGATTTTTATTAGCGGTACGCAACGTCTCGTATAAAACGTGATCCCTATGTGTAGGGTTGTCATTTGTGCGAAACACGTAGTTGATAATATATTTGAAAAGTGTTTTGAATGAAATCTTTGTGTTGTTTTTGATTTTTAGAATTGTGTAGAATCGAAATAGTATTTATTTGATTGTGTGTGATTTTAAATAATTAGAGGTGTATATTGGGATTGTGTTTGTTGATGGTTGTTAAATTGAAATATTTAATAAAGTTACTAGGGGGAGTAAGTTAATCGTTGTAAATTAAAAATGAGAATGTGACAAACAGCAATTTTCCATGTTTGATCATTTTCAAGGGAAATAATGTTTACTCTGGTCGTATGAATTTTACTTATAACAGAAACGCAGAATATTGGAAAACATGGTAAAACTTAATTGGTTTCGGTTACGTGGTCTTCGTTAAACTCAATTTTATTTTACCATTAAAACGAAGCTTGTACAGCGTTGTTTTATTTTTCGCGGTACACGTAGTCAAAGTTATCTATGATAGTTTTGGGATAACCGTTAATTAGGTATTGTGCAATGTTGGTGCTTGAAAGCTTCTCGCCTAGTTCAAGGAAGGATTAACGGGATCCAACAAACTTTATAAAGTAACGAACAACATTTATCTATCTTGTTTCGCTTCCACCTTTACCACGTACCTACAGTGGTAGCAAATCAAAGTTAATACCCTAAGAAATTTCATTCGTAATATATCAAATGAAAATTCTTCGCACTTTGTTGTTATTTTCAAACCACGTATCTGTGCATCGAATGATGTTTTTATTTTTTTCCACGAATAAAAGAATGGTATTTATTTCACAATTTCTAAACATTTATTTTTACCGGAATTGCAACTTTAATAAACTTCGTTGCAATTTTTTTTTACGTGTGTATATCGTGAAAAATGATGAGTTGATTGCAAATATAGTATGCATGCATACTGACGGTGCAGGATTAATATGTCAAATGTCACTATTTGTCCTTGCATCATTGCGAATGCATGTATGCCACCGTCATTTGTTTAATCGAGTAGAATTTTCACGGAAAATGAGAAACAGACGGTACCGCGAAATTTACTTCCTATTAAATAATGATTCTCTCAAAAATGTTTTCTCACAATTGTCAGTAAGAAATTTCACATTATGAAACTATATTTTAGTCAGTAAATTACCCCACTTTCAATCTAAACAACATATCCATAATTTCCAAGAAACAATGTAAAACACAAAAATATTAAATTAATTAAAAAATACACCCGATATTGTAATACTGACGAAAATTGTATTTGTATTTTGTCGATCCCTTTAGGGTTACAGCCCTTATTCTACTTACTCTACTTCCTTACAACTAGCTTATTCTACTTAAACCTAACTTAACCTATAGTCGCTCGCTCGCTCTAATACTGACAAAAATATTCTACCAAATAAACAACCTAACTTTTTCATTCGGTAAACGTTAATAATTTTATCGCTGGTTTGCTTTCGATACACCTAATTGTTTCGCATTTCGGTCGGCGGTATTAAACGCGAAAGAAGCTGGCAACTTCATAAAACAGGTTTCTCCGTGACCTGGATGTTTCTATCGTACAAAGGGGTCCACGAGTTTCCCGTCGTATGAGAAGAAATACATGTATACATATACATACACATACAAGGCAGGTATCCGTGAGTGCGTGTATCCCGTCAAAAGGGCATGACAGATTTGAATATTCGGGACGTCAGACTCTAACAGAGTCGTAAAAGAGCACTTGTTACGTTTCAACGTGGAAACGGGCAGTCGGTATTGATCTCGCGCGATATTACACGCATTGAGTTGTTATTAAAATTCAGAGAATTTATGTCTACGCTGCGGTTCAAAGAACAATGTGTCGAAACTGTGCGATAGGATAGAAATTATTATATGCTGGAGTTGCAAAAATGGATTATTGATCTGGGCTGGAAGAGAAATGAAAACTGTGAAAAAACAAGGAGTGTTCTATTGGATTAATTTGATTTAATACATTTTCCTGGATGTTCATTTCTAAAAATAATATTACATATTATTATATAATTATATAATGTACAAACGATCAAGTTTGAGAAGTGATCAAATTTCTGAAAACCACTGACAGGTTACAAGGCGTTTTATTTGTGTACTTCGAAATAAAAAGTTGCCGCGCGACGAATGTAAATATTCTGCACGATATCGGTCGCCCCGAATATTTAATTCGGCCAAACAGAATGTAATAAATCTTCGGCAAGAATTGAAACATAAAAATTAGTTTCAAATATAAATATTGACCGACACGCGGCGACTGGGGACAGAGTTAGTATCAGAACAATATTATACATATAACGCGGAATATTTAATGTTTTTCAAACTTGATTGGGTATTGTGGGTAGTGGGTGGTCAATCGTTCACCCGCGGGTAGATTGGTTACATCTCTTAATTAAAAAATATTTAATCAATTGTCGAAAGTGTTTATATCACTATCTTACCCTTATTCCAAAACAAGCAAGACGAATAGAAAAAAATAAAAAAGAATTGCCATGACAGAAAGAGTCTGTATATTTTATTTCCGAATAAAATAGATTCTTCCATTACGTAATCCCGAGAAAACTTCCATCAGCCGGTGAAAAGCATGGAAAATGAGGTGTTCGTTCGCCCCAGCGAATTTTCTCGCCCCCCACGATATATACATAACAGCATCGATACCTCTTTCGAATGTCCTAAGCGTGGTGCAATGCCAGTGGCAGCCGAACAAGAAGTGAAAGTAGAAATAAATGTAGATTCGAGGTGAGAAAGGGAGCTGCGAAACGTAACGGCGTATGTACGGAGAAAGCCGAGACATACAAATCTTCGCGGAGTGCTTCTGGAAACGATAGCGCGGAATGGATAAATAGACTCTGCATCGGTAAATTTCAATTTCGCAGACGAAATCCAATGTTTACCGATGTCTCGCACTTTCCCACACAGAACCCGTGGATCCGATTCGTTTGTCCGGAACAAATGCGTGCCCGATGATAATATGTCCGCGCGAATCAATATCAATTATAAACAGCAATCATCTAGCGCGAAGAAAACTTCCGGTAAACAGGAATTTCATTCGATCCGGTAATTTTCACGTTCGTCGACTACGCCGTGGTATATTCAGCGCCGGATAATCCCGTGAATTGGAATTACCTGGCTCGTTTGTTTAATCGGGGTTGCGTTACAAAACAATCGTTAAGAGAAGCCGCCTGTTACGGCGCGAATAAAGTAGTGGAATTTAGATTGAATCGGAGGACAATTGACGCTAACGGAGGTAGCGACTATTGTGTCATCCGAAAAGTTTCTGGAACTTGTAGCAATGAGACTGAAGGTGAAATTTTATTATCTGGAAGTTTAATTCAATCGATTATACGCATTGAGATCATTTTATTTAATTAGCTTTTCGTTGATTGAACGAAATTAAATGAATTTTTTTTTTAGAAACTACGAAGTTTTCAGTTAGAGAAAAAATGTATTGGTAAAGGGGAAAATGTTTTGAGGAATGTTATCAGAAAATCCCATGATATTCCGAATATTTGGCACGTATGTTTCCTGCCCAGGTATCGAATGTATCTCACCCTTCACACTTTCCACCCCCATACGCCACGAGGGTGGAAACTGTTGCTAACATTTCCAATCAAGAAACTTTTTGTAATGTCTGTACGCTGGTCGAACTCTAAACATTTAGAATTAACACGAAAGGAAAGCAGCACGGTTAGGAGAGCGAAAAGAAAGCAAACATTCGCTTAATACTCTTTTTTTTTCCAAGTTTGTTTATTTCGTTCAATTTGACGCCAGGTAGTCAACGTATTTATTTGCTATTTATATATTGACTTTGAATGTATCTCTTACAGAATTAGTATACGAAATTGACATTGTAAATCCTAGTATACACTTGGAATTTTAAGAAATGAAGTATTACTTTTATTTGTAATCTTTTCTACTTTGAGCTTGTTCCTCAATTTGGTCCTATAGTTAATTTTTTTGTTTACACTTTTTATAAAGAATGGGTATTTGATGAAAAGCAACAATAAACCGAATTTTTACACTCAAAATAGGAATTGCATTACAGTTAATATAGATTTCATTATAAAATTCAGGCATGATCAAATATAGAATCAAATCCTATCGTATTTTTGTATTATCCTTCTATAGTGGATACATGAGCATATATTTTCATCTATTAAACCTCGTACTTGTAATTCTGTGTCGTTAAAATATAATTATTTAGAAGTACTTATTTCAGGAATTTCTTTGTACAGCTCGCATAAAATTGTCGCCGCTATAAACGTGATTTACGAAGTATTAAATTCCCGATAAAGTAATGTTTCATATGCTCCTAATAGAAAGAAGGTTATCGCGGGACACCTGTTTTGTGGAAGCTATTTTTATGCCCGATAGAAGCACCCACTAACTTCCATAAAAGGACGTGTGAAAAAGTAGTATTTTTCATCGTTCCCTGTAGTAGAAGACATTGAATTACCCATACATTTACGTGTCCATTAATATAACTTTGCTGTTAAAATAACATTACTGTTCAGACAAAATAAATACACGAATAAACCCTCTACTTACTTTCTGCCCAATATAAATATAATTAAAAATTGTTTATCATAAAAAAAAACTCGCAAATTAATAAATAATTCTCACATAAAATTAACGACAAATTTTCGATCTTCTTAACAACACCATCGTTCCGCCGAAACGAAGCAATTTTTTAAAAAAACCCCCCCAGCGGCCGCGTGGCAGCGGTGAAATTTTAATTCCGTATTTACAACGCGTCGGCGTGCCAGTTGTACAGAACTGGTAAACAATTATTAGCCCATTATTACGCGCAACATTAATTACCCAAGTTGAGCTATGAATTTCCTCGTGTAATTATGCGGTCGGTTCCGACGCACAATGGGAGGAAGAACGTGGGGCAAATTAACCGCGATTTCGAAGTCTTCGGTTTGCACAGCATTAGTTTAAGCACGATAATAAAGCGGAAAGTTAAATTCTATGGCTCGTCGCTGACAGCGTGTCTCGTTACGTAGACGGTTGTCGGTTACCGGTTTACCGTAGCAGGACGTCCTCCTTCTGCAGAAACTGAGTCTGAATTTGCCAGTAGTAATAAAACGTAATTGCGCTCGGAAACGCGAAACGTAATCACCAGCGGAATCCTATTTTTCCGAGCAACCCCCGGCACGACTACCAGCTTTCCGGCCGGTCATGCAAGATTCGTAATTACCGTGTGTAATTACTAGATAACAGATAGCTAGAGACGGATACACCGTTTTTCTTTAACATGTACATACACATATGTATATATATATATAAATATATCCTGTAAAAGTGTAGGGTATACGGTCGCGTACACTGCGTGAGATCGTAGATTAAAACTAATGTCCTGCTAAGCGAATTTTAACTTCGTTTCGTTTGCCATATCTATTGGACACTTTTTTTTTTCTCATTTTTTACTCGATCGAACGAACATTCGACTTAACCCACGAATCTCCGTAATCGTTGGGTTAAACGTACGTACGTATATAATGTAACTTGGATAATTGTAATACACCGTAATGGAAGGCTACGGTCTCGTTAGATGTGCATAGCACGTGAATGTGTGCCATTACTTAAATTGTAACGTAACTGTGCGATGTGGTCGGTAAAGCTTATGATTTATTCGTATTTTATTCACCATTCCGCATGGAATATCCTTTCCACACTCTTCTTATTGGTAAGTGTACGGCGCACGAAGCGCCGGTAGTAATTTCAAGAAATTTTATTATGTATATTCCGTTCGCGGCCCTCCCCCCGCCCCCCTCCAAGGGTCTGTCAAATTTAAATGCTAAAAGTTATCGCGTAGTTAAATATCCCTGTGTTCCAGCGACGTTACAACCCTCATCCCGTTCTTAGATGGTAGTAAAAAAAAAAACCGCGAGCCATTGTACGAGATGGAATTAAAAATCACGTTGGAAATGCGCATTCGACTTAAATCCCGTTTAACCGTAATTGCGACGTAATCATAAAGTTTCCTTAATGGGGCCGGCCCTTCTCCGCATTTACATTCACCTTCGAACCAAATGTATGCGCTCGTCACCCTATGATCTCCCTCTTCCCAACCACCCCTTCAATTTCCACCACGATTTAAACTGATATTTAAACGAGTCTCGCGGCAAAGTAGAGGAATAAAAGGTTTGACGGTGGAAGAACGCAAAAGTAAAAAATAATAAAATAAAGACACTATATACCCGAACGGTTCAAAATGAACCAAAGGAAAAAAATACCAAAAAAAAAACACAACCAAAAAATATCTACGAACGTAGAAACTTTTTCACCGTGGCATGTAACGTTGCCTGATATGTCGGTCGGTCATTTGCGTGGATTCGTCGGTGATTACCAACCCCCTAGTTTCTCTCTCTCTCCCTCTCTCTCTCTGTCTCTCTCTCGGCTGGGTTCTGCAGGAAAATCCGATTAGACGATTTAAAATCGATGAGAGAGCCGCGCCCGGTTAACTCGTGATAGATAGAACCGGGACATAGGACGAATTTCAGGGTAGGGAAGCAGCTACGGGGTAGTTTCGGGAACCGGGCAAAGGGTGGAAACACCACGGGGTGAGACGAACGGATGGACGTGCAAGCCGGCCGTTTGCAATTACCATTCATTACTTTGTTGGGGCCAATTGACATAACTGATTGGTATTCGGCACCCATACCACCCTCAAAGGACCCCATCGTCGAGGGGGGGGTGGGAGTTAATGCAGTTACCTACGTCTGCATCGTGGGCTACATACGGTCCTGCCGCTTTGCCCTCTGTCACGACCGGCCACGTACGTACAAGTGCGTTCACGCCCTCGAATTTACCACGGCTGGGGAACAAGCTTTGCAAACGATCGAAATTGTTTTTATGCATGCGCCCGTGACGGTCCATGTCTACGTTGAAACGGTTTCGTTGGGATTCTCGGTGGTATTATTATTGGAAATTGTACATTTGATTGTTAATCGGTAGGAATATGGTGAGGGATGGTAGACTATGGGTGGTTGATGGATAATATATTTTTTTTATATTTGAACCTACCACCTGAAGATCGTTTTGAACGTTTAGATAATAAATTTTATATTTCGATGTTAGTTACGTTAATTATAGTGAAAGGAACAGAGTCATTTTAATTAGTTAAAATCTACTTTGTTTCTTATTGCAAGTACTAAATTTACTATTACATTCTATGGTAAGATTTGTAACTTTTATTTAAAGAATTACTCATTTTATCGGTTCTATACGAATAGATATCAATTGTCCGTAAATATTGTGTTAATGTCAAAATTTGACTTGAAAAGAACACTTAAATACTCGAATGACAAATTACCTTTCCCTACGCAAGTTCCTTTTCCTCCCTTAAAGTTCAACGATCATTTCTTTTATTTCCACTTATCCACCCTGAACTTTATCTTCATGGTGGGGTGGCGTCCGCAGAATGGAAAGTTAACTGATAAATAGCGGCTAATACTTCACTCAACCGAGTCTTCCATCTCACTGATGGCGGTGTACTTGGTGCACCTACGTCTGCAACAATTTCGGACCCACTTAGTCGAGTACCCGAGAGAAATTGCGAGGTTGCCCGTAAGGAAGCAGCAAGGCGGAGAATTCCGCGGTGCTAAGAGTGGTTCTCTCGTTCAACGACCTAAATGCATCCGTGGAATAGTTTTTGCATTCCCCGTGTTGACGACATTGAACGATCGCTTCCTTCTGATAGTGAATTTCCGACATTCCAGCGTAATTCGTCCGGGGCACGGTATGGAAGACATGTCGAAGGATGATATTAACGACGGTATACGTTTCACGCGTGTCTGACTGATCCGTAGGTTCGTAATCTAAAAGACGATTTCGTTTAATCATCCCAAGTCGGGAACACTGGAATCCGACGAGAATTAATCTTAAGCGTGAATTTCAGTTCTTTATCGGTTGTATGTGTGGGACATGGATCGGAGACACACAGGAAAGAGAGGGGGTATAGTGAAAGTAAAGATAGTGATTAAGGGAAAAGGAAATTAATTAATGAAAGTAATGTCAAGAGGCGCCAGGATAGGGGAGCAAGGAAAAACTCGCACGTTTTAAACGAAAGAAAAAACGTCTATTCGCGTTTAAAGGTCAGGATGTACTGCTCCGAGATGAGCAGCGTATCTCCTTTTAAAAAAAGACACACACCCTCGCTTAAAAGCGCGTGAGTTTGTCAGGTTGGTGTGATTTGTCTCGCGTTTTCTAAATTCGAAAATAAAACCCTCTACCATCTCCGCTCGTTAAAAACAACATTTGACATAAGAAAACGTCTACGTATAAAATGTTTAATAAAAATTAAACGTACACACGAAAAGTTGAATCACGATAATTAAACATTCGTTTAAATACAGAGACATTTAATAAAAATATCTTCACCCATTCTTCTTTCCCTAGAAAGAAAAACTACAAAAACACCTTATACTTGAAATAAAAAACAACCGGAACCGTCATCCTAAGATGATAAAAATAATCATGCGCGGTTGCATCGGCAGCTCATTTCCCCCCTCCCCCCCCCCCCTCCTCCCACCTCCGTAATAGCGTCGAACGAACACCGGTCCGCTGCAGATAATCGATGTAACGAGACAGTAAAAATAGAAGCTGTATCCCCTGCATGAATACTAATTACTTGCCGACAGTCGGGCTACAAGCGTCGAACAGGCAGCTCGGGAACGCCGGCGCCGGGTATTCCGATCGACGGGTGCACTTTTGAAAAGCTCGCCTAATTCGGCCCGATGTCATTAACGTCTGTGATTCGGCGATAAATTATTCAGGTTAATTGGATTCAGGGCGGGCATAAAATCTGCCTGGGCAATATCGTGGAACGAGGCTGGACTTGCATGGTTCTCCCTCTATTTCTCCCTCTCTCTCTTTCACAACCTTTCTCTCTCTCTCTCTCTCTCTCTCTCTCTTATACATGCACGTATATATATATATTTATGTTCTCTCTCTTTCTCTCACCTCTCGGCCGCGTATACGTGCCAGGAAAAAGGAGGGGTGAGAGATGCTCTCAGGGGCTATTTTACGCCGACACCAAAGCACAGTGTAAATCGCTGTTGCCGCAGGATTCGGCCAGTGTTTACTATTTACCGATATGACGATAGCTTATCCGCGTCCTTCTCTCTTGCGGAAGGCGGAACAATGCCGGGGGATAGCGCGTATTCCGCGCTGGGATCGCGGAATTGTCAATCCGTCGTGGATCACGGACGTACAAGCATGCAAATTATCCCTTGTTCATTTGCCAGATTCGCGTTTTAGCGATACGGTGACGTTTAGGTTTTCACTGGACGGACTGTCGATAGTGGATTGTCTCCATTTGGGAATTAAAAGAAATAAGGACGGTAAAAATGTAATGGTGTTGCATTATACATGTACAGTGAATTTATTGAATGAACATAATTAAAATATTCATTCGAATATTTTATATAAAATTTATATACAACCTTTAACTATTTCTTCTTTCGGTATTGGAGACGAAATTTTTATTTGACATTTGCAGAAATATTTGTCGGAGTATTTCGTAGGTCGGGATATTGCGTATACATTAAGGAATAAAGATATCATAAATAGTCATAAATAGAAAGTTTACAAAGTAAGACAGTGTGGTATGACCTTGTCTAAACTCTATGGCAATACCTTGAACTGGGGTGATAACGGTACCATTGTAAAAACGTAGGTCGACCACCTGAAGGGGGGCAGTCGAGAGTAAACCTTCGTAGCGGCAAGACGTTATTACGATTGAGTACAATTAAGAGATACGATGACGTGAGAGAGAAGGAGCGATCGAGAAGGAGAGGGCATCTCCGATATATTTTTCTCCCTACTGTAGTATATGTACGTGGCTTTCATTTTTCTTTGGATTAATTTAAGACTTTTTTCTAATTTAAGTAAAATCTAGGAATTTGTATTAACAAAGATTTTCCGCGTTTGCATGGAATTAGTATACTAATATCATGATTTTAAATTAATGTTTCAGGTACAACTCTATCTCCATCTGAAACGACATAGGGAGGGGGTGGTGCAACATTCATCTTATCAAGGGCTGTGGACCTCCCGGCAACGTAATCCCTGTCAAACATAAAGGTAAAAAGCTAATTTTTTTTTAACGACTTTTTTAATACTACATTGTACACTGTATTATCATTTAGTACATATTAGATGAACGTATTATGGTCACTGCGCGTAAAAGCCGGGTTTTACGTTTAATCAGGGACTCGAAGTTTCTGCTTTTTTAACCGTTTGAGTGCGGAAGAATTTTTTTACGTATATGCTAAAAGTGCGGAATGAAATGCGTAATTATTTTTTTTGGAAAATAATAAAAATAGTTTTAATTATTATAAAACAAGTAATTTTTACTAACAAAAATGTTTTTTATTCTCACTTATTACATGAGTGTTTTGCTGCACAAACGCCATGAATTCCTTTTTTACAAACAGCGGTGTGGTCACGCGTCTCCGCATTCTTGGCTGGACAAGAGAAGCGCGATCGCGCTCCTCCGCATTTTTAGCATATAACAAGCGAAGCGCGATAGCGCTTCGCCGCACTCAAACGGTTAAAACCGACTCTTATCGTACTCCCCTTCTAATCGGAGGACAGTCACAAAAATTCCGGACTTTCCTCAAACGAATATCAATTTGATATACCTTACAATACCACTCTACCTATGTTCCCAATATATTACATTAATTCAAATAATCAAATATTAAACACAAGAAACACACAAACGAATCTTTCCGCAATTTTCAATTCAACGTGTCACCGTCGCGACATTCGCGTTTTCTCTAAAAATCGATCGCTCGTTATGAAAAATTCATATCCAGTTAAATTTAAGAACTCACAGGTCGTCCGCTTTAATATTGCTAAATCCCGCGCGGAGGGAGTGGTGGGAGTGCGCGCTTTTGTAAGCGACTGCCTTCACGCCTTTGTGCAATCGTTGCGAATGCTAAATTGCAAACAACCCGCATAAATCCTTCGAGTGATGAAATTAAAAGGCAAGAAAAAAAAACAGCGTAGCAAGAAAGAGAGAGAGAAAAAAAAACGAACGCGGCACACCGGTAATGCCGTGGTCTTTGAAAGGCTGAGCTCCTCCTCGAAAATTCACGGTCTACGGGATGAAAAGGGGTACACAGACGCCGAAAGCACGGGGCAGAGAGAAAGATACGGTGGTCGAGGGCCGCGAATTAATTAAGAGCCCCCCGTGAGTCACCACGCAGCAAATAAGACAAGACTACCGGCACTTTCTACCCTCGAAATATCCGTTCGAGGTCGGACGACAGACGGCGCGAAAGTAGCGACGGCTATGATTCCCGGTAGAAAAGGGTGCCGGGGATAATCAAAAGCAAATATTTGCGATTAAATAGTGTTTCGTTTAAACAGCTGGAAAATATACCGTTTGTTCGGTTCGCACGGCAGTGTAGTTGCTAACTTAGAACTGCGGGTATGAACTTCAGGTAGTAAGTTTAATTAACTGGTATCGATGAAAATTGTTGGGAGGTTTAATTGAAATTATTCATAGTATTTTTTGAATACGTGTATGAGATTTGGTGTTTCTTTTTTTTATTCATTTTGCAACGTAGTACCTACTTAATCGATTGCTGATTGAAGATCACTTTGGCGACAATAGTAACGCGAATGATACTTTTATACGAATAAATATGTCATAGGTTTTAGATTTTTAGTAACAGAGTTGTTATATAAGATATTAAGGGAATACGTAATTATTTCACAGCATGGAACGTAACCGTGTCAAATATTCACCTATACGAATTCAATTCTCACTATCAATAACCACAACACAATTGACAAACAATCATCTCTCTCATTACCGTCGCGATCACGTTCGAAATAATTCGTCGACTTAAACGCGAGGGAATTAATCCCAAAAAACGAAAGAATTACCGAACGAAACGCAGGAAACGGGAATTCGCATACCTATCGCGAATCATAATTTTAATTCCGCGAAACGTCGTCGTAAGATCGGAGAACTTAATGCATATCCGTCACCCTGCTAATACACACACATACACACACACACACACACGCGCGCACACACATACGCAAATATACACACATACATGTTACGTTCGCATAATATGGAGTAGCATACAAACAAAGCCGACAATGTGCGGGCGCATCTTTTCCAAGTGTCTCAGCGACGTCTGAAAGAGAAGGAGAAACGGAAAGAAAGGGAATAAGAGACAGGAGGATAGGTTGAAGAATGTGCACTCAGCGTGATTGGTGCAGTGCACCCGGCACATAGTGCCGGCTGTCTGCATGAAAACTTGAGAATTTCCCCGACCACTCATGCGCGTACGTTTTACGAAGACACATACACAGACACATACGTATACACACGGGGCCGCGTCTCCTCGCAGCATCTTGCTGCGACAAAAACGAGCGGCACTCTTGACTGTTCTATATTCACATTTTCCGCGAATCACCGTGCATCTTACGTTCCACGTTTCCATGTGTTCCGTTACAGAAACGTTCGAATTCCCCGCGCAGTTTCTTCGTTTCGGAAAATCAATGTCGCGACAGGGTGTTCGGGTCGCTGTTACGTTGGCATTTAATTGCAACGGGGCAAGTATGAAATTTTTCGTGTATTTCAAGTACAGGAGTTAGATACTTTCAAGTCGATATGTTGCTTGGTATGGAATGTAACAAGCTTGAATTAATAACTTCAGCTTTGGAAGTTAATAGTGTTTAAAAACTTGAAATTGATTAAATTATTCTGAAGACGATTCTTCTGATTTTTAATCGATTAAAGATTCACTACGTTCTTTAAGAGAATTATATTGTTTCGGAATATACATGTTTATCATGTAATGAATATCTAAGGAAATATACATATACCTACTTACTCGTTGAAAATACATGTTATTGTTCCGTGGATGTGTCCGGTTATATGGAAGTTCACGAAAAAAGGTTTTACCGATGGCAAACTGAACCAAATTAAATAATTCAATTACATTAAAGCCAGAGCCAGACAGTTAATTAACAGTAACGAGGGCGCACAAAAAATACGATTTTCAATCAGTCACCTATGCAAGGGCAAATGAGTTTTACTTTATATTAAAGAACCGCGTAAAATTTAAATTCATTCCATATTTATTTCCCGACAGTTGAGCCCACATTAAGTGAATGAATTTGTCAGCGGCAATTTTGTTGCCGAAATTACCCAAATAACAACACACGCTCAATCTTTAGTAGAAACATTACGGTCCCATTGTACGTATTTTTGTATAAAATTTGTGTTTATAGATGTCTTCTAATCATTTCTACTAATTAGCGTCATCTTTTAAATTTTTTCTACATTATTTTATATATTTTCCGAGTGTTTTATATTTGGAGGATTTTACTGATTAATTGGTGTTCATTTTACTTTAATCTCTTGTTCACGCTATTATAATATTATTATTAACTAAATGTTTGATTTGCGATGTGATAATAATATGCAACGCAAACGAACGATTATACCTGTTACTGTCGGAATGTGACTAATGATACGATTATTATAATAATACATAATGCCCCTTTACAAAGAATATATACTTAATATAGTAAAATTCTGCACCGCTAATACGATTATTCTTTACTCTGCATTATCAGCAATTTTATTATAAAATTCAGTAATAATTCTATCCCGTCCACAAACACTACCAATTGTTTACAATGATAAAATGGCAATCACGGGAAAAGTACTCTATTACCGTTTCCACGTCACTTAGAATTATGTCACATTTTGTATGACAATTGTGACAACGATAATACACGTACGATTATAATTCTCTTGTCAAAACATTAAGCACGACAGGTGATCGTTTGCGATAGAATTTAACTAGCGACGTAGATTTATTCAGACATCGAATTAAATGAATTCACATCGATTCCTTTGTACGTTATAAAAAATTAATCACGCACTGTAGCCGTCTGTAAAACTTCAGGATTTATTCCAAGTGTAATATTTAGTTAACGCGAATGCCTAATATTCAGACGAAACCATGAATCTGTGTACCGGAAATCTGAATAGTGAATACAAACCGAGGTCAACCTAGTCCGACTATGCGAGGCCATATTTGTACGTTACCTAGTACAAAGTTTCGATACCAACGTTGGCACCAGTCCTGCTAAAACATTCAACTAACCGTCCGGTATTAACTGTTACTGAGGAATTAACAATTTTACCCAACATCGTCAAACTCAGGCTGACCGAATCTGTGAGACCTACATACTATGTATGTATGTATACGTAATTGTGATTCTTTCACAACGAACACAATTCAAACAATAGACAATAGCTTGCTCTTACATTTGCAAAGTTTCAATTGTTTCGAGTATTCTAAAGAATGACTGTTAAATGATTTTAATGAACGCAAACATGTTTGGTCGTGTGCTTTTAATGTGAATGAACGAAAACAATATAACATAGAAATTTATAAACTTTTATTTCGTGTATTTGTTAAGTGATTTTTAGTTTTGTATGTTACCGTTAAATTTTTGGTATATTGGAGGTTTTTTTCGGATGAGTGCGTACGCAACACTAAAAATTCGGAAATGGAGAACAAAGAAATTTATTTGCTTCCGACGGATAAAAATGTATTTCAGTTTTTCCTACTTTTCCAAACTGGATCGTCTATACCAGATCGTTTGGTGTTTCAAAAGCCACCGGGATACTGATTTTTCTCAATAAAAATTCATGCGTTCCCACTTTTTCCAAGTATGTGTCAACGGTTCGAATCAATCCTGCAGATCCATGGTATTCCTTGTATTATCGAAAAGAGATCATGGCATAGGAAGGTATAGAGAGCAGATTTCGTTCGGTATGCAACACATATCGAGAGACACACCTACAACTCCACGTTGAGTAGTGTTTTTATTTCCGTCCGAAGTTTTGTTTTGAACGGACGAAATTAAAACCTCACTTCTGAAATCTGCTTAAATCCGCTTTGCCCTGATATTCCGGATATGCGAGGAAGTATATCGAGATCCAGATAAAAATTTTAATTATTGAAAACCGAAAGTAATTTATTATACAACTGCTGCCGAGGAATATAACGTTTTTTCCCCTAATAATTTCAATTAAAATTCTCTGAGGACAATTATGATAAAAATTCTAATTTCTAAATGTTAATAACTAGATTTGTTAAAAGTGAGAGGATCGAATGACTCTGGCGTTATATGAGCGGAGACGTAAAAATTGTCTGAAACTGAAACGTCCAACGTGTCTTTTGAAATATCGCATCGAGCCATTCTCTAGTTCGTAGTAGATTTATTGGTTTTGTCGACAATGCATATCAATTTAAATCGATCGTTCCAAAAAATAAATTGATTTCATTTTCTATCCATTTTTCTTTCAGAAGGGTAAATGTAAAATATAGGTACCTATATGACTCTCAACGTATACGTGTTTAATTCGTTACTGATAAATAAACAAAGTTAGAGAATCATAATTAATTTATACCACCGTCCTGAAATTTGACCTAACATAAATAAAAATAGAATTCGAGTTTTCATTTGGTCGTGATATTTCATGTGCTCGCACGTACTACAATTTGCTCAATTTTGCATTGCGAAAATGCATACTAAACTTTTATGTAACTAAAATTTCAATGAAAACGATATTACTAGCTGCCTTTGCTCGTCTTCCCATAATTATTGCATAAGATTCTCCACATTATTATAACTTCTTATAATTAGCTCTTCAATTCAGAATATTGAACTTTACCTAAGTCTTCGACTTGGGGTGCATGTAATAGATGTTTTGCATAATTCTACCTCTTCGAACATTATTAATTAATGCACATTCGCGTTCAGAGTCATTAGCTCAATTACAGAGGAAACGGAAACCAAAAGATTGCTAATTAAACTCAGTGGAAGGTGGATATTTTCGAGATTATTTAAATGAACCTTTCACGGATTGTTCCTCGTTTCCCTCGTTAACAGCCGTTGATTTAACAAACATTTAACATTCTACCCAAGAGTTGATCACCTAAGTATTCTTCGTGAAATACTAATAGCATTAGGTATTGTCGAGTACTGCGCAGGAACCCTTAGAGCGTTGCGCTTGCAGTTAATTCAAGAATCCGAACTTCAGACACCGCTTTGTCGAAACCCTTCAAAATCCTGTAGTCAATGTGTACACATGTATGTACACACGTGTACGCAAGGGCTGACTTTTAATAGAAACTTGCAATTTGTTCCAAAAATATACAACCAAAAGTATGATTAATATTTTTAATTGCGTGTATTGCGGAAATGAATGAAGTACTAAAGTCACTTAAGTAGCCAAGAATTTCTGTGAACTTTAACAATATTTACTTTATTTATATTAATAGGATGTATAGAAAACTAAATGTACGACAGGATAAGAAATCAGAAGCAATTTATGATAATTTTACATTCTTTTTATTTACATATCTCAGAATCACAACAATCTTCGGAATAGTTTCATATCAGTACCTTAAAAACTTTACAAATACACGTAAACATTTACGAATAAAAATTTATCCAACTAAATCAGGAGTGATATATACGACAGAAGCTGCCCCAGGTAATTTGAGTGCAGCCATATTGGCAGTGCTACCAGCCCGAACATTTGAGCCCATACTAGCAATGTGAACCCTCAGTTGTTCAGGTACATTCAACCAGGTCCTAGCGTCAACGGTGACCGGGTTATCCGAAAAATTAACCAGCAGTACAACAACCGACGATCCAAGTTTACGTACGATACCCAAGACTTTGTCAGTGACTAATGTAACTTGGACCGATCCTTTCGCGACGACAGCTTTATTCTTCAAAGCCACCAAAGCTTTGAACACTTTGTAGTGGGACATAGGTGCCACTTTTTGTGCCGCCAGGTTCAGAGTTTTATAATTCGAATGTACGGGTAACCAGGTCTTCGTGTTTGTCGAGAAACCGGCGCTAGTGGTAGCGTCCCACTGGAACGGTGTTCTTTCGGGATCCCTAGACTTCAAATGATATCTATCTGGTCCGGCGTTGCAACCAGCGGGATCTATGGTCTCCTTATAGGTGAAAGGTCTGTCCTCCATACCAATCTCGTCACCGTTGTAGATAACACCGATGCCTGGCAGTATAGTCGAGATCATGTTGAGTTGGTCAGCACGTTTAACACCGAATCGAGATGCCGCCCGATGATTATCGTGATTCCCAACGACCCAGTTAGCAACGTACTCTGGTTTCGGTATGTTATTAAGCCACCTATCAATGAGACGTTTGAAATCTGCCGCACTCGACTTGTTATTCAAATCGATAATGAACATGAAGTTGAATGGAACGGCGGATCCAGCATTGTAATATCTGATTGTTTTATCGGGAGTGGTGTAGGCCTCTGTAAGGACCATCTTCGCATCAGCCTTGTTCTTCTTAGAGTGATCATCCATCAGTTTCTTCCATGAACTTACAACTTCGTACGTTTCGTTCAGATCTTTCGAATAGATATGATCCAATGAATCGTAGTCATCGGCGGGTAGGTCTGGTCTGTTTGCACTCGGCTCGTCCAGGAATCTAGGATCTTCGAACATGAAATTAATCGCATCAATGCGGAAACCTTCGACCCCACGGTCCATCCAGAAGGTCAACGCGTTCTTCATCTCCTGATTCAACGCTGCGCTACGGTAATTGAGATCGGGCTGGCCTTCGACAAACTGATGCAAATAATATTGACCCCTCTGCGCGTTCCATTTCCATGCTGATCCTGAGAAGACACTCAACCAGTTGTTCGGCGGGTGTCTAGTGCCGTTGATCATCTTAGCATCACGCCAAACGTAGTACTCGTCGTACGGCTTGATCTTTTGTATGCTCTTCTTGAACCATTCGTGGTCGGGCGAGCTGTGATTCGGTACGAAGTCAAGGATTACCTTCAACCCGAGGGACTTGGCTTTTGCCACGAGTCGGTCGAAGTCGGCCAGAGTGCCATAGTCCTTATCGATGTCCGTGAAGTTGGAAATATCATAGCCGAAATCACGCTGAGGACTTGTGAAGATGGGCGAGAGCCAAAGAGCCGCGCAACCGATGTCAGCGATGTGCTCCAACTTGCTGGTGATGCCATTCAGATCGCCTATTCCGTCTCCGTCGCTGTCCTTGAAACTTCTTGGGTAGATTTGGTAGACCACCACGTTTTTGTACCAGTCTGCGCTAGCCTGTTCGGTCGGTATGCTTGCGCACAGCGCAGGCAACACCACGGACACGATAGCTAACGTTCGGAACATGTTGCCAGACTGACTGCGTCAATGGTATGGCTGCTGTTTTATAATAATCCGCGCGACTTGAGAGAAGAAGGCCGCGTTACTCGATGTAACTGGAATGTTTATCATTTTCTCGAGTATTACCGATAAATGATTACTATCTTTTCGTGTAACACGGAGTGATAATTCCGAGATTCTCGAAAGTGTTTACTAACTGTTGGCGAGTGGAAACTGTTTATCCCAGCAAGTCTGGCTTTCCCGGGTTTTGTTGTTTATTTGTTTGTATGATATTTATATTGTGGCTCACCTGGGATTTTCCGATCACTTTCTACTTTATCTGGATATTCTTCTCGAACTGCTAAATTATCATTATAGTAATGAGTATGGGGCAGTGTATTTGTCATGTAATATGACATAAATTTGTACCGTTTTTCTTTTCAATGAATTCATTACAGATTTGGTAATATCCTGTTGTTGGAATTATGAATGTGCCTCGGTGTATGGGATATTCCATAGTATGAATCATATTTAATTAATATCTCACATAATTACCGTATCAGCGTGCATCTAAATTATTAATCTATATCGATATTTTAAGCCTTGCATATTAATCACTTTGTTCGTGATACAGATTACACGTAGTGTTTTCAATTTGTAGCTAATTGAGCCGATTGAAAATTCAATATTGTTATTAAAGCATTAATTAAATTAGAACGTCGATGTCTTATTTTAATACAGTAAGATAAATTATTTCTAATGTTCTTGAGGATTTTTATATGAAATAGCAGAACGTCTTTGAGATATATTATTTCTTGTCAATGGTCCATCAAAACTGACGTATTTCCAACACAATCTAAAAAGAGCAAAAGTTTAATATTCCTATAATAACGTTGCTCTTTAAAACTGGTAATTCCAATAAGCGTCTATAATACATATTTACACGGTGTGGGTAGACCTTTTAAAAAAACGATGTATAAGCTACACCTAACTGCACTTCTCGAAGCTACTATCGAGAAAGATAAGTTTCTTATTAAAAGTAACTTTCCATTCTATGGTATTCATATACAATAAAATTTCAGATGTGCGAACTAACCAGTGGGCAAATAGTTTAGATAAGCGATTCTTTTTTACAAGTAGAGTAATACCGTTATTAATCGCACCTTTTTTCCCGCCTGACGTCTTCTGCGATTACACTATCTTTATCGTTACAAATTTTAAATTAAGTACGAATAACAATACTTATCTTATTTGTGCGGCTCATAAATAATCTGTATTCAAATTTTTTTAAATTGTATCACCGGTTGCTGTGACTACTGAAATGCTTTCATTTGGAAATTTACTATCTCATAGTATTGAGCAAACGGAACATTATAAATACGCAAATAAAAATATTTAGATAATTGGGCACTTAAGTCGAATATCGGAATAACCGTCGTTCCTCTAATTGAGATTCTGGTGTAGTACGCTGTTTAGATGCAGCCTCCTATTTCATTCATAGATTAACTTATTAAACGTTAATAAGATCTTATCAGCGATATATGCACCGTGGATCAATGTTCATTTAGAAACCATCGCGAACTGTCCATGGAGAATATTTCGTGCAAGTTATTGGCGTTTTACCTTTTAAATTTCTTAATTAAAATAAGTGTCTATGCTTTCATAGAAATATATATACATATGTATATTAATCTGTCTGTGAGTAAGTATTTTTTTTAATCAAGACTACTATGCTCATAGAATAATTAATGCAACTGCTAGTTTTAATTTCATAATTATAAAACTAAGGGGATTGATTCTATTAGTCTGAGTATTTTTCCTATAATACTTGAATCGTCTAATTATCACCACTGACAGCCATTGTTCTCCATGAGTCTACTAGAGACCGGGTGTGGGGGGGGGGGGACAAGATTTAGGAAGACACGTCAGTAGCTGTGTTAACCTGACCCTGGTGAAGCAAACTGCGATGTTTGCGAAATGTTAGCAGGAAGCAATTAGACCGGGCTACTAACCAGAAGACGTCGTGATCATACATTACGAGAACCGTTGCAGGCTGAAATCGATAATTTATGAACAAACACAACTTTCGATAAGATTTATAGGTATATCGTGCAAGAACTGTTATATGATTCGGTGAAATTGGAAAAGCTACGAAAATACTTAAATAATTAACGCGGCAGCATTGAAATGTTTTAATTGCTAAATCAATCACTGGACAAAATTGTACAGTCAATTGATAATAATAATAATGTTTATTTGTACTCATTTGAGGTCATAAAATTATCTGGCAAAGTTGTGCACGAATTCCTGTACAAGTCATCAACTACAACACGTGTCGCATCAATTATTTGTCTGTTTCCTCAGATTCAGAAGATTTTCACAGATTTTTCCTTTCTACGAAAAGTTATGACAGATGAATTGCTTCTACGAATTGTAGGAGGAATTGTAGGAGAACGATTTTGGGAGAATAGAGGAAAGAAAATAAACTCATATTCGATTAAAAATTTAGAATCTGGAAAAGTTCAGCTATTTCTATTAAATTTTGATATATAAACCAATATATTAGTACTTGTATTTCGAAATATAACCATGAACACTGGGATCACGAAACTTTTTCTTGAAGAAGAATATACTAGTTATATATTTGACATTCACAGCGTCTTTTGGGATAGTGAAAGTGAATGATGCAGACTATTCTAAACATATGCAAAATAAATACATTGAGCCAAAGATTCAAAGAAATACATATTTATTTATTAATTGGTTCCACATTCTTTCTTTTTACATATCAATAACTATTGACTTTTTCTTCCGTATAATTATACATCGTTTTTATAAAATCTACAAAAATACGCATCAACATTGAGGAGAAAAAATTTACGCAAATACAGAAGGTGACGTATAAACAACCGAGGCAGCTCCGGGTAATTTAAGAGAAGCCATGTCAGCAACACTGCCAGCACTAACATTGGACCCAACGCTGGCAGTATAAACTTTGAGTTTTTCAGGTACATTCAACCAGGTTCTGGCATCAACGGTGACAGCGTTCGGCGAAATATTGACCAACAGTACAACCACTTGCGTTCCAAGTCTACGTACAACACCGTAAACTTTATCGGTGACTAAAGTGACTTGAACTGATCCAGATTCGCAAATAGGCTTCTTTTTCAAAGCCACCAAAGCTTTGAACACTTTGTAGTGGGATACTGACGCCTTCTTTTGTGCCGCCAAATTCAGGGTTTTATAATTCGGATGTACCGGTAACCAGGTCTTCGGATTTGTCGAGAAACCCGCGCTGGTCGTAGCGTCCCATTGGAATGGTGTTCTTTCAGGGTCCCTAGATTTCAGGTGATATCTATTTGGTCCAGCTCTGCAACCAGCAGGATCTACGGTCTCCTTATAGGTGAAAGGTCTGTCGATCATACCGATCTCGTCACCGTTGTAGACTACGGCAATGCCAGGCAGGATAGTCGAGATCATGTTGAGTTGGTCAGCTCGCGTAGCACCGAATCGAGAGCCAGCCCGATGATTATCGTGATTCCCGACGACCCAGTTCGCCACATTCTCTGGTTTCGGTATGTTATTAAGCCATCTGTCAGTGAGACGTTTGTGATCTGCCGCGCTAGACTTGTTATTCAGGTCGCCCATGAACATGAAGTTGAATGGAACGGTGGATCCCGAATTGTAGAATCTGATTGTCTTATCAGGGCTGGTATAGGCTTCGGTGAGAATCATCTTGATGTCACCCTTGTTCTTTTTAGCATGGTCGTCCATAAGTTTCCTCCATGTACTCAGAACCCCGTACGTTTCGTTCAGATCCTTGGAATAGATGTGATTCAGAGTGTCGTAGTCATCGGCGGGTAGGTCTGGTCTGTTTGCACTGGGTTCGTCCAGGAATCTAGGGTCCTCGAACATGTGATTAATCGCATCAATGCGGAAACCTTCGACCCCACGGTCCATCCAGAAGGTCAACGCGTTCTTCATCTCCTGATCCAACGCTGCGCTACGGTAATTGAGATCCGGCTGGCCTTCGTCAAACTGATGCAAATAATATTGACCCCTCTGCGCGTTCCATTTCCATGCTGATCCTGAGAAGACACTCAACCAGTTGTTCGGTGGGTGTCTAGTGCCATTGATCATCTTAGCATCACGCCATACGTAGTACTCGTCGTAGGGCTTGATCTTTTTTATGCTCTTCTTGAACCATTCGTGGTCGGGCGAGCTGTGATTCGGTACGAAATCAAGGATTACCTTCAATCCGAGGGACTTGGCTTTTGCCACGAGTCTATCGAAATCGGCCAGAGTTCCATAGTCCTTATCGATGTCCGTGAAGTTGGAAATATCATAGCCGAAATCTACTTGAGGACTGGTGAAGATCGGTGAGAGCCAAAGAGCCGAGGCACCGATGTCAGCGATGTGCTCCAGCTTGCTGGTGATGCCGTTCAAATCGCCTATTCCATCTCCGTCGCTGTCCTTGAAACTTCTCGGGTAGATCTGGTAGACTACCACGTTTCTGTACCAGTCGGCTTGCGGGGCTGGTACGCTTGCGCAGAGCGCAGACACCACCACGGACGCGAAAACTAGTGTTCGGAACATGTTTCCAAACTGACCGCATTAGAGAAATGACCGCTGTTTTATAATGCTCTGTCGAGTGGTGAAAAAATGGTGTCATTCGAAGGTAGCGAAATGTTATCATTCTCTTGAGAATTCTTGATAATTCTTTGCTATCTATCCATCGAAGAGCGATTGATAGTACCTTGATTCTTGAAAGTGTTTACTAGTGCCGGCAGGTGGTATGTGTTTTTTTTTCTCCCGCGAAATCCTTGCAATTTTATCTGTACATTGCTCTCATGCTAACAAACATGCTAAAAATATCATTTGAATGATGAATATGTTAGAGTATGTGTCTCGTGTAATAAAACAGTACATCAATTTTTCTCATGTTTTTTTAATGAATTTTGTATTTTTTAATGAATGCGCATTTCTATACGTGAATGCATATTTAGGAACGCGATATTGTGCTTTTGTAATATACGTCTCTGGCAATGGGTGTAAATCATACTCCATAGTATTGATCACGTTTGATTAATATTCTACATGGTTACTATACCGGTAAATATTTTATTCTTTTGCTTATGCATTATTTTGTACGGAGCGCGTTTTATCCGTTGTGGTTGTTATGAGTAGGTAATTTTGCGGATTAAAAATTCAATATTCGTTTGCATTTTTCCTGCTTTCTTGATTACTATGTTGTTCTCGTCCTGTTTCGCTTGTAACAATTTTATTAGATTTTATTTCTATCCGAAGTCAACGTATCTTTCCCGAAAATATTAATTATTAATAACATTGCAGAAATTGGGTTTTAATTAAAATGTTGAAATCTTGCGTTAAGTGAATTAAATAATGTAGTAAATAAATTTTTCCTCGAATCTCTGAAAGTTCTTGATATGATATAACGAAACGTTATTTGTTGATGCCACTTAATTGTTAAAATTTTAAAATCCGAGCAGTTCTCAGTAAAATTCCAATTCAGTTTCTGTAATATTTACACAGTTTCGTTCTATCTTTTAAAAATATATTCTATAAGCTATACCTAACTTTATTTCTCATAGTTACTATCGAGATAGATAAAGTTTCTATCCAATGTAAGTTTCCATTGTAGCGTATTCGTATATCAAACAATTTTAGTTTCATGAACTAACGACAGAATGAATAGTCTACATAAACGACTTTTTTTTTAAAGTAAAAGAATATAATTACCTTTCATATCTTCTTTTCGAACCATATCTTTATCATTACGAATTTTTAGCGAAACATCGAACGAACTACTTACGTTAATTCTGAAAGCTCGTAAACAATTTACATACAAATTATTAAACACAATATTAGTGATTACTGAAGTAATTCCGTTCTACCTTGTAATATTGCGCAAACAGGAAATGATAATAAAAGCGGATGGATAAAAATTGTTGGATAATTGGGTACTTAAATAATAATGCTCGAGTAATCGAATATCGGAATAATAATCGTTCCTGTAATTGAGATTCTGGTGTAGTGCATTGTTTACACGCAGCCTCTCATTTCCTTCATTGATTTATTTGCTAAACATTAATATGATCTTATCAGGAATGAATGCACCATGGATTAAAGTTCATTTATAAACCATTGAGGATGGTCTGCACACGATATTCGTTCCCCTGCTTTATCTCTATGCATTAATGATTATCCGTCTGAACTCGTCCTGAAATTTCTATTATAATAGGCATGCAATGTGATAAAACTACAAGGAGGATATTGTCTGAAGCAACAAGTACTTAATTTCCTTGGCAATCAAATTATCCAAGTAATACGCTTTTCTTCAAATAATTTGTCGAATGAAATACAATTATTTATAATGTACGACACTAGTTGCAAAATTATTGAGTGATAAGTAACACTGGACATTACTAACCGTTCATCTGTGAAAACGAGCAATTATTTAATAATATTTATAATTCATTTTTTGCTCATTTTAAACGATGTAAATCTCTACTTTATTAATTATTAAAGTATACAAGATAGGTCCCCTGAAATCCTTTGGAAGTCATCTACGTTTTACATAAATTATCCCCACGTTTTCACAGATTGGAAAGTTCTTCCGCTCTTTACAGGATTAAGACTGATTAATTGCTTCCAGGAATTATGGCGGGATAGGTAGAAAAACGAATATGAAGAACTGAGGAATATAAAACAAGCCGGATATTTATTACGTAATATAGGTACCGTCGAATAAACATTTATTTACTTCTTTATTTATGTAATGCATTAGACTCGAACGACAAATACAGTCGTGGAATAATTAAACGAGGAATACATGAATCTAAAATAGCAAGAATAAATTAATCAATGTTCCATTCGCGTCAACGTTAAAATATATGCGTCGTTTGGATTCGATAAATCAAGTTCCATTTCCCCTTGACTACGAAACTAGATCATCAGTGACGTATATAGCCGAAGCTGCTCCAGGTAGACGAAGGGAAGCCATGTTACCAATACTCCCAAACCGCAGATTCGAACCTAAACTAGCGGTATAAACAATCAGTCTTTCAGGTACGTTCAACCAGGTTCTAGCATCAACCGTAACCTGAGAATCCGAAAAATTCACCAGCAGTACAACAACCGACGATCCAAGTTTCCTAACAACACCCAGAACCTTCTCGGTGACTAAAGTGACTTGTAGCGAACCCTCCGCAATGACATTCTTCATTTTCAACGCTACCAAAGCTCTGAACACTTTGTAATGAGATGTCGAAGCCACTTTTTGCGCAGCCAGATTCAGAGTCTTATAATTATCATGTACTGGCAACCAGGTCTTCGGGTTCGTCGAGAAACCAGCGCTGGTGGTGTTGTCCCACTGGAATGGCGTCCTTTCGGGGTCTCTGGATTTCAAATGATATCTCTCGGGGCCAGCGTTGCAACCAGCGATGTCCTTGGTCTCCTCGTACGTGAAAGGTCTATCCACCATTCCAATCTCGTCTCCGTTGTAAACAATGCTAACACCTGGCAGCACAGTCGACAACATGTTCAGCTGATCCGCTCGTCTAACACCGAGCCTAGAGGCTGCCCGATGATTATCGTGATTACCAACGACCCAATTCGCCACGTTTTCTTTGCTCGGTATATTGTCCATCCATAGATCGATCAGTCGTTTGAAATCCGCTGCGGTAGACTTGTTAGTCAGATCGGCAATGAACATGAAATTGAATGGAACCGTTGATCCCGCCTTGTAGTACTCTATTATCAGGTCTATTGTAACGTTCGCCTCGGTCAATATCATTTTCGTCTCGCTGTTCGTCTTCCTCGAGTGATCATCCATTAAAACTCTCCATTCGTTTAAAAGTTCGTACGTCTCGTTCAGATCTTTCGTATGGATATGAATCAATGAATCGTAATCATTAGATGGTACACCAGGTATATTAGATTTAGGCTCGTCACGGAATAAAGTGTCTTCAAAAATCACGTTGATCGCATCAATACGAAAACCATCGACCCCCTTGTTCATCCAGAAAGTCAATATATTTTTCATTTCCTCTTTCAAAGCCAGGCTACGGTAATTCAAATCCGGTTGTCCTATCGCGAATTGATGCAGGTAATATTGACCGCGGATCTGGTTCCATTCCCACGCGGAGTTTTGGAAGCTGCAGATCCAATTGTTCGGCGGTTGTCGAGTGCCGTTGATTATCTTAGGATCCCGCCAGACGTAGTACTCGTCGTACGGTTTGATTTTCCGGGCACTCTTCTCGAACCACGCGTGCTTATTCGAGCTGTGATTAGGCACGAAATCGAGGATTACCTTCAGCCCGAGGGACTTGGCCTTAGCGACGAGTTTGTCGAAATCTGCCAGGGTGCCGTAATCCGGGTCCACGTCCGTGAAGTTGGCGATGTCATAACCGAAATCCACTTGGGGGCTGGTATAAATCGGTGAAAGCCAAAGCGCCGCGGCGCCGATGTCGGCAATGTGCTCGAGTTTGCCGGCGATGCCGTTCAGGTCGCCTATCCCGTCGCCATTGCTGTCCTTAAAGCTCCTCGGGTAGATTTGGTACACCAGCACGTTTTCGTACCATTCCCTATTGGTTTTCACGGATGAAACGGCGTGGCACAGCGCGACGACTAGGAACGAAACGATGATTGTTGATCGAAACATGATGCGATTGTATCGCTGACAATAAATGATAGGTGGTTTATAGCACTTAATGGAATGAGAGAAATATAGTCGCAAGAAGGTTACAATACTTAGATACAGGTGATTTTATAGATGATCTGTGATAAGGGTCAATCGTCTACTCTTTCGTTGGTATTGACGCTGATAAGGTGGTCTGATTGTGAGGAGATAGAATGGATTGAGTATGTGATGTGTTACTTAAAAATTTAAGGTCTCAGTTTTGTAAATTAATGTGTTTCGGTACTTTATGAGTAACTAAACGATCCTGTAATTTGCTTAATATTAGTTTAATATTACTTTAATTTATACAGGAAACATAATGTTTCTTTACGTAAAATTTGTTATGACGTTTCAGTCCTTATTTTCAATGGAAATTTAAAAAAATACAAATCACTATGGAATGAGAATCGGAATACATCATTATGTGCAATAGTAATCTATGTATATGAGTTGAGAATCGAGAAGGGACTAAAAATTAATTTTTCAAGTGAATCAAAATCAGATTGTAAAATAAATTTAATTCCAACTATTTAAGTCTTTATCTTAGATTTATTTGTGTATATTGTTGAAGAAATTTTTCTGTAGGTTTCTTGTTAGGTGCATTCGCGAATATCCACAAATTTAAATTCTCGACACGGTTTGCATTAGTGGCTCTTCATAGTGTCTGTAGAAACGTTTCAGCAAGTTATGTAATCACGGTTGATTTACTAAGCGCTCGTAAACTATCTCATAATTAATTAAGCCGTGATTTACTCAGCAATTTCGTTTCTAACAAGAAATAAATTTATGTTTACGACCGGGAATTCTTATGTGGCTATTACTTTTACACGACTTTTACAAGATTCTATTTCAAAACGCATTAAAACCTGTTCGTAAACGATAGAAACATGACGATGTTGCGGATATCAGGATTTATTTCGATTACACTAACCCCTCTGATACCAGAAATTGATTAACTTTTTTGGAACTTCAAATTCGTACCTGGGAAACAATTAACAAAAAATAAATTCAATTAATGATATATTTGTACAGATATCGATGTAGCAAAATCTCAATTATGAACTATTCTTTTTGGGTATTTATAAGATCTATACTTCTTCATTTACTTGTTTAATAAAGTTTGATATAAAGGTCAGAAAAATAATTACAAAAATTTACATATTCTTCAAGCAAATTCACCCATCTCATCAGGACGAAAAACACTGTACAGGAAAGTAACTGTTCCACGATTATCCAGCATTGTGACGTAATGTAAATGGAGAACCGTCGAAAACCAACGCGAATATTCCATTTGCCACGTGCAACAATCCAGTTACTAAATGACTTTAGAATCCAAAGTTTAGATGATCCCGCTCGCGGTGCCGGTTTCTTGATTATATTCTCCCCTAACTACATTGTAACATTGTTGATTTCTCGAACGTACCAAACGGTTTCGAGTGCCGAACTGATTCTATTCGTTGGAAATTTCTGCGATTTAAAGTTAACGGGGCTTGAAGTTTCTATGCATTGAAATTAAATTGTCTGCGTTCTCTGGTACGTAAGCCTTGGAATGTCTATTCATCGAGCATTTCTGTGCCTCGAAAATTCTACACGCCGATACTAATATCTCGACTCATTGAAACCTCCGGGACTCAAAATGTCTGCGTTTAAAAATCACTATACCTCACAATTTCCGCATACTGGGGTCCATAAATCATCCGCATTTTAAAATCTATGGTTCTAGAATTTTTCTTTACATGCTCAAATCTCAGCCTTTTAATTTTTCTAAAAAAAAATATGGAAACCTGAATTGATTTGGTCCTCGTGTGAAACCAGCTTTAGTTTTTCATTCTCCACAAAATTTTCTGTTTATGCTCTGATATCTGTGCTCTGATATATCTAAAATAAATATTGAAACCTGAATTGATTTGGTGCTTGTGTAAAGTCAGTCTTAGTTTTTCGTTCTCCCAAAAATTGTCTATACTCTTCAAATCTCAGCGCTCTGATTTTTCTAAAAAATATTGAAACCAAAGTTGACTCGGCCCCGGTGTGAAGTCAACCTTACTTTTTCATTGTACCCAACGAGGGAGTAATGCTCCCGTAATCACAGTGTATAACGTTGGGCTCGCGATGGCGATAAGATTTTTCGAGCGGTGGCCACTTGAGAAACGGTAAACACCTTAGGCCCGCACCATCTCGCGTGTTCCTTGCGTTTATGCGTGCCGCCCTCGTAACTGCTATCGTTGCCCTGCCTAATTATACAGGCCGCTACGGCTAACCCGGACCATTTCTTACGCTCTTCTAGCTGCCGCGGGCAATTCCACGTCCGCGCGGTCGTCAAAGCCTTCCACGAAGACTTAAATCCGCCATTCGTCGCCGTGAACCAAAGCGTAACGCCGATCCTTGATGATAAAGAAATTTTCGAAACGCCACGATGCTCCGTGAAGTGCAAACGCAACACGATAACCGGACGAATTTGAGTGAAATATTATTTTTTGGAAACTGGGCGAAAGGAGGGACAGGATATTTTAGTTTTTTTGTGGTTTCTTTTTTTAAAATGATTTGGTGGGTGTGTTTGAATACTACAGAGATAAGGGTGTGTTTCTGGGTTTGGTTGGGATTTTTAAAAATTGTGAAATTTGAGTATTTATATGTCTGGTGTTCCTTTTGATAGGAATGGTAAGGGTAGAAGTTTGATAACCGTTGTAGAAGTTTGTGTGCTGTATTGTGAGCAATCTACAGTCAGGATTGAATTTTAATTGTATAAATGGAATGGTAGCGCGAAGTATGGAAGCGTAAATTAGAGAGTTATCTCCGTTTTTTTTTTGAAGAATCATTTATCTACACCGCGTTCAATCCGCGTCAGGAGTTTCGGACGATTCATCAAAATTTCATAGTTCGATTAAATTTTCAATCGATTTTTCTGTGTGCGACGAAAAGCTCATGTGGAATGCTTTAAAACAAACCGGACGAAAAGATATCGGCACCTACGAACTGCCAATACTCATCAAATTCGGGCGATATCGCGAAAAAAAGCATGGTTCATTCTTTTCGTCCGATTCAGCCGCGCCGAGGATAAAGGAAAATGTTTTTAAATCGTTTACCGTACTACCAAAGCGTTCTTTGACGTGAATTATTTTACGGAGGAATAGCTTCAGCAAAAATATAGGCTGGCAAGGTAGAGCATACTGCAATTTTGCTATATAAAAGTATATCGATCACAGTTGAAAGATTAAAAAGGATATATGAAAAAAGAATGGGACGATATATTTTAGGCAGGATGTAAAAACAATATTTGGTCAACGAGAAATTGAGCCTAGATTACTGATTGTTGAAATAACTTCCCGAGCTTGTTTTTAATATACGAGAGTAACCCAACGTTTGTTTAAAAAAGAATTAATGAGTTTACGTCAGTTCTACAATGATTTTAGTAAAATGGGAAAAAAGTAAATTTGTATAGTGTTAATTATTTTATTTAGTCTTGGTATCAATCTTGGTTCTATCGTATGCTTATTTAATCAATTTTTTACACAGATATAGAATTTTTACATATTTGTTTTTAATCTGAAATAGTTCTTCACTTCAACGAAAATTAATCTTAAGACTATAAATATTTTCTGTTCATATCATTAGATCTCGTTATCAAAAATCTAGTCATATTTCAACTTACAAAAGTTGATGTCTGTTTAGGGTGAAGAGATTTCTTTCCCATTTAATTACATTTATGCTAGACAAATATATTAAGACAAATATTAGAAATTACGTTATTTACCCATTTATTAAACCGTTTGTGTATCTACTTTCGCTCGCTCACCAATGTCTTTCAATTTCTACTGCGCCGTCACAGATTCATTTTTCTATTTCTCTTTTATCTACTCCTATTCTTGTTTTAACTGTATTTCGCTTTCCGCTTCCATTAGTGCATTATCTGCCCCGCATTCCTGCTCAACAGAATTCCAATTATATGTCAGACCTTTAAAGACTCTTTCTACTGTATCCCTATCGCTTGTGTCAGCTTGCTCCATTTCCAGACCGTCTATCGCCTGCTTTGTGCACCTTTGATCTGCTCAATTTATAGATATTTTATAATGCCAAGATTACCCTCTTATTATCTACAATCGTACACAGTGGGCCATACGAGTAATTGAACACTATCATAAAATCTATAACTTAAATAATTTAGTCAATTTGGTACAGTTTCTGTTTTTCGAAAAATTCCCATTTACATGTTTCTGTTACAACGGTATTTATAGGTTCAACAATTTTTTTCAATATTTATGAATTTTTTGTTGGGCCACAGAATAACAGCTTTACTCTTGTGTTTTATATTATTTTATTATCTTCGTTAAATTATCTCTTTGTAACATAGTGGTGAATCGATTTACTGCAGGGCAGATGAAGAACGAATACGATTTCGAAAAAGTTTAATTGCATAATCGATTTTCTTACTTTGTCAACTCCCGCTGTAACTTTATTTGTTCCACCACTTCGAGATCTTTCGTATTGCATATTTCTTCCGCTTCCAGCAGTGACGAGTTTTTTCGTTTTCAAGTAGTTACAAACGACTACTTACTTCCTTTTTGCCAAGAAACTTTCCTTCTGTTAGCTAGTTAACTAGCAAAGTACCGTTCGCATTGATTGAAAGATGAAGAATAATAAAAGTGACAGCAATTTAAACGTCTTTATATTATTTTAACCCAGAATTAATTTTTTCCGTTAAATTCTAGCGAATGTTTTAACGATTCTTTTTCTTCCTATCTATCCACGGAGGACAATAAATATTTTCAGTTCGTTTAATAAATTCATGTGTACACACATGATAGGACAATAATACTGGCTATTTTTTGCTCGTACGCGTCGCGCGTACTTGAACAAACGAAGAATATTTATTAACACGATTTATACCACAAAAGTATGGATCCAGTAGCGAATAAAAACTAGCGCCGTACGTACGTAGGCACCTAACCACGAAACAGGAACAAAGTTTCGTCTGAGCATTATTTATGTGTGTAATTTTCTTCTTGGCTTATTGCGAACTACATTCATTCATTGTTCACACCCCCAGTGAGAACAATTTTACTGAAACAATGAATTATTCATACTATAAATATTATTTCCCTGCTGTTATCGGTCTTTCTCACGGGAGATTCCAGTTCAGAGAACTTTTCTTTTAACATTACTATGCGAGCCTGTTAAAACGAAAGTGCTGTAAGTCACATTTTCTCCATTCTATTTTTGAAAGGAAAATATTTCAGTAGATTCGCTGCGAGTATGCTGCGTGTCTCGCATCAAGAAGAATCGAGATTTCACCCTTAAAGATTATATTTTGTTATTTAACAACGATATCTCAATAATTAGATGGTATACAAAAAAATGTCTGTGTCTAACACTTCAAAAAATAAACGAATATGTGTCCGATCATAGTGTTAGTAATGCAAGATTGACAACGTTACACATACTTGTAGCATTAACAACGTACAGTACATTTGATATAAATCCTCCATGATTATCATTGTGTGTAGCTACAGCGCGTTTCATAAATTGAATTTGACTACATTTACTGTTCACGATACTAAAACCGTTTTAACAGTTTCCAAGCACACATATTTTGGATGCTTCATTGCGAATCAGTATTCCGCGGAGATTCATTGCGATAAAGACTTTATGAACGGTTGCATGTATGTACGTATAATACATCGGAGGACGCACACATTTAAGTTTACAGTACTTTATTACGGCTATACCGGATCGTGCAATAAATGTCGCTGGACGAAATAATTCACGTTATTTTTGAGAAATAAAAAATACTCAATCGGAAATTGAATGGTATTAAACGGAACATATTTTGGGGTGGGGGGAAGCCCCGTGGAATCTAGATTATCGAAACACCGATCCTATGTGAATTTATTATACGAAATATCAATATTTTGAAATACCGACTAGTAGTTACAAAAGCACGGAAACAAAACCGACTAGACTACAATAGACTATATTTACGATACCAGAAGATAAACTCGGATAAAACAAAAATTACTAAAAAAAAAAGTCAATACAATTTGTCGCGACGGAGGAACAATTAAAAAATAAATAAATTGTACACGCTGTTAACATAAATCACTTTCACATCCACGTATCGTTTACTAAATCCCACTCTTTTATTTTAGAACAAAAACATCGTGATTATGGTTTAAATAAAGTTCGCAAAATGAAGCTTCGTAAACAAGTTTTTTCATCAATTTCTAACGAGGAACGAAATATCCTTTGTACCAAACAAAAAAAAAAATAAGATAAACAATAATAACAATTCTTATAAAACCCGATCATAGATTTCAAAATCGGCGTGTTCTAAGATAATCTAAACAACACCTGTCCATATCACCTAACCTCGTCCCAAGTCCGACTGAGAATTTGCATGACGATAAAAAATGAAAATTTTATCGGCGGTTTCGTGGCAGACGAGCAACGCGGTTTTAAGTCAATTTTCATAGGTTTCCGTCGGCAGAAGGGTGAGAAAGGCATTCACGATGTGCGATCGCTTCGAAAGGGCAACGCAGACGGGGGATTGACGCGGCCGTTGTAACGAGGCCACGTTATGTCAGCCACCCTCGGCACGACGGGGTAGTCAAACAACCCCCTCACAGTTTACGGCCGTAATTAACTTCCTAGGTTATTAGCCCTCGTTCGTGGTTGTACCCTGCTACTCTCCAGGACTCTGTCTCTCCACTCTTTGCACCCGGCTCCTCCCTTTTGCTTCTAAATGTTCATTCGGCATACTCGAAGGTTTTTTTTCCCGTCGACCTTCGAAATGAACGATGAACCGCAAAGAGTCTTAGATTCTTAACCGGAGATAGAAGCGGGATATCGTCTGCGAGTATTTCAATATTTGGTCGACTGGACCAAAGGACGCTGTTTTTTTTTCGCGATCACTGGACCAAAGGACCAGTCGACTCATAATTATGAAAGTGATCTAAGTCAATATTTCAAAAAAAAAGAATGAGAGTCTTGATAATTTGTTAATAAATGTTTCAAAACCTTTAAAATACGGAATATCCGATATTTTTTATAAATTGACTTAGACCACTTTCATAATTATGGGCACATTTATCGATAATCGAGTGCTCCACTTTTTTGGAATTTTGATGGACGGAGGGGACAGTGAATTGATTTGATCATTATTTCACTAACGAATGAATAATGAAGGTGAATGTTAGAAATTGTTTGATAGACGTTTGTAGCTGTGAAACGATTTGATAAGGTGTTATGTTAATGTGTTTGTATTAAAGGGAAATATGAATTTTTAATCGTGAGAAGTTAGGGGAATAATATGTGTACAGCACTGTACTTTGAAATTAAAGTAGATTTTAGATTTCTATTTGTCGTTTGGATAATTATGATGTAATAAGCTAGCAGTGATTTTCTTAGAATTCGGTTTCAATGCTCCGTAATTGCCGGATCGACTTCTAAGAAATTAATCGGAGGAAAATTCGAATTGAAATCGTAGTTGGCAGTCATTCGTACTATTTATGCAGGATCGAAGTACGTGCCACCACTTTAGAGAGTCGTAAAAAATATCACACGATTTGTTCCACCGACCGAGCACGTCTGGCTTGTGCCAGACCTAACTACTTGTATTCCGTGGATTTTTCAAGCGACCATCAACTAATCAATTAATCTCTCGAGTACCGCAAGAGTTTTGGTAATAATTTTCTGAATGCTATATAACTTCCAACATAATCCAATATCGACAGTACAAAATACCTAAACATTCTCCATATTCTACGATAATTCTAATACAAACATTTTAATAGCGAATGTTCGTAGTGTCATTCGCTTATATGACATTATTTCACTTGCATAGGATTCAAATAGGATTAAAAGTAGTTCGTAGGATCGAGAATTATTTTTATTAAAGATCACAGAAAATAATTATCTAGAACCGAGACAGGGGGCTCCACGTGCAACAAGTAAACGTGCAAATATCCGTTAGAAAACACAAAGATAGAAAAAAAGAAGTAAACAGCGGCGTTACTTTGGCGTGAAATTAAAAACATACGTACACATTCGTAAACCACCGCGCAGATGGAACGCCGGTGAAAGGAATAAAGATCTATTTACTTGTAATTATTATTCCTTTTCATACACGTAATTCCAGTTGCACGACGAATTATGTACACTTCTCCGTAGCCGGTGTTCTATTTATTTAGACCGGGGCGAGAGTGAAGTGGATACAACCAGCGTTCCCGTGGATGTTTTCTGAAAAAATATTTTCCACGCAGAAAGACGGTTACAACCGTAACGATGAACGGCCGGCGCACACACACACACACACACACACACACACATGCCAGGGAATGGAAATTAATTAACTTGGACGTGCTTTATTATCGAAAACACAACATGCAACGGCCATTCGATCCTAATTAAATTATCAGTCCGTACAATTCCATCGAGTAAATCAACATTCGTGAAATACCGTGAAATTAAATGGAAGCACGTGCCCCCGATAATTGTACGGATGTTTGTACAACAGGATAGTGCGATACGTAATACATTGCGTGACGTTAAAAATAAACAATCGAATAAAACATGATCGCAAATTAAAAATCTCCGCGCTCTTCCACACATCCCACAACAATTTTCAACCTTTTTTGTTTTACATTCTCAACGTGAAGAACATTAAACCATCATTACCTTACATTTTAATCATATTTTACAAACACATCCACGGAATATCACCGTTACCAGAATATCCGATAGAAAAGCAAACGAGAGTATGATAGTCAGCCGAAGGTCGACCGGACAAAGAGTCTCATAAACCCCCGAAATACGCGACAGTGTAAACGCACCGTAAGCAGTCAATTCTGTCGAAACACACGAAAGTTCCCTCGTCTATCCCTACAATTCGTGCGTTTCATGTTCCATTCAAAAAAAGCACACACACACACATACACACATACGTACCTAAAAAAAAAGAAAAACAAAAAAATGGAGGGAAAAAAAAAGAGGAGTCGAGCCTTTAGAAACAGTCTAAAGGGCGTTGTCTCCTTTCGGGAACTTTGTCGGGTTCCGATGTAAACGAGTCCGAAGCGATGTCTGGCACCTCATTACACGACTGCCGTGTGCGGGGCTTGTCCCGTCGTAAAGCACGCCGGGAGAGAATTCCATGAGGGGAAAATGAGACGGTGGTCGTGATAGCCGGCAGAAGGGTTTTCGTTAGGTGCGAAGAATTTCTACGGGCACAAAAGAGCCGGTAGCTCAGACCTGACATTGTACGAAGAAAACCCCGGGGTAGGGTTCGAATAACGCACGTCCAACGTAATTCCGGAATAACATTTCTCTTGGAAATCACCGCGTGATTCCAAAGAAAACGCTGCCGGTTTATTACGTAGGGGAAGATTCCTAGCGTTCGTAATATTCCATTGCACTTCCACCGGATCGTTGGTTCTTTTCTTCGTTTCGTTTCTTCTTTCACGTGTGTATGTGAGTACGTGGGTGTGTGTGTTTATTTTTTTTGTTCATCGTGGCTACTTGCCACGGTACACCGTGTTATTACTTCCTATTTTCGTTGTGGTTTATTCCGTACGTTTTTTGTTCGGAACTTCGTTCCGTGTTAAAAGTTTATGACCGATCGTTGCGCAACTACCTTTCGCGGCGATTAGTTTTAATTTCCGCGTGTGTGTATGTGTGTGCGAGGGTGAACGATGCGGTGGGGAATGGACGAATCCATACCATCAACACAACGATGACGGAATATTTGTTCGAATACGCGGAGAAAGCGAACGGTGGAACGACGCGCGGAGGTGCAAAGTGTTTTGATGTTTTATTGAAAATGAAGATCCGACGGGAAGTTTCGATTTTTTTTTCTTTTTTTTATTTTTTTGTATGTGGAACTTTGTGTGCGTGAACGGTGGCTGGCACGTAAGTTTTGCAATTCATATTTCCCGCTGGAAACCGATTTTAAAAGCTATGCCGTCTCTCTCGAATGGTAATTGCTGCGTTGCTCCAATACCAAAGTATTTCAAATATGAATTTAACGTTCGAGGAAAATATGACTCTACGACATTAATAGAACGTTGCCGTAATCCGTCGTTTAATTGATCGTTATATAGCCAGTTAAGGTCTATATTCATAGTATCCGTCGTTTAATTCGGACATTTTCTCGTAACGTCTCAATTGAATTTTTGAGAAAAGTCCCGTTCAAATATTGTTTTCACGCCGTTAAAATCCTATGAAAGTTTTCGTACGGAATTGTTCAAGCGCCAGGTGCAGTTTGTAAATAATACGGGAGAAAGATTTTACTACAAGCCGAGTCATTCGTTAGCAGTAAAAAAATATGTGGGTATTCGTATCGAAACGACTGAAAAATGTTTTTATCACTCGACGGTTCAATTGCAAATGGCACTAATGGAGCCATATTTCGATACATTTTGTCAAGATAGTTCTCTCGTCAATTTCAATATTGTTATTTATATTTACGAGGTCCGGACGCTATAAGATTAAAATGAAATATTCAGCATGTGCCTGTGTATATACATACATACATACATACTGGTAGCAGCAACAACGGCTATGAACTAGAGCTATGACGAGTTTTAGACAAATTTTAAAATCCTACCGCCGATATTGATTCTTTTGATGGTATGCACATTGCACTTGGTCATATGAGATTCATATTGTTTTTATAATCGCTGAAGTTGTTCAAGTTTATGCGGCAATGAATATGCTATAGAAACAGGCGGAAAAAATAATGAATATTTTCAAAGATCAAAATTGAACAGTCGATAATACTTTTTCAATTAAATACGTTTTTATTTGATACAATACTGCGTGGATAAATATTTTCTCCGATTATTTAGCAAATCGATTTTCAAATAGAATTTTTCCGCCGGTTACGAAGGTATCTTAATACCTTAAGCCTACACGTGACCCCACTATAGTTATTACCACTGTTGGAAACACCCAACGTCAAAGAGTCAAACAATTTTATAGCCTCGTAAACAGGTCCCAGCGGCTTTGAAGGAAAAAGAATAACACCTCACGGTCTACAAACAGTGGGTCACAAAAGTCTGTTAAAATTTCTGCTAAAAGTTCTTAAAAGACTTCTGTCAGAAATTTTTACTCGGCGAATATTTCTACGCCTTAAAATCTCAACGTGACAAATATTTCCTCGCACCCAATTTTCATTCTTTAATTAATTTCCACCCTCAAACTCCCATACATTATAATTTCCACGCACTGATAATTTCCTACACGTTAAAATCCTCAACGCGTTCAAATATCCACGCGATGACCACTTTTTCCAAAATATCACCATTTCTACGGGCCACATCCCGTTGGCTTTGATTCTAATCCATAGACTTAGCTATTCCTAAACCTCAACTATTCCGATTTCTTCAAATTCTAATTCCCCATCGCCCGAGCTCCAACCTTGCAAATCCAACTCGGCGTTATACGGTGTTAAAACTTCGCCGGGCCACTCTATACCCTTTATCATTCGATGACTGATCAAACATCTAACACAGAAAAAACATTTCACCGTCGACGACGGGAAGCCTGAAAGCCCCGGCCAAAAGGATCGCGTTCTCTCTCCGGCGAATAGAATCGTTCCGTGTCGAGCAGCGAAGTGCGCTCAAATTCGCGACGTTCCTTTTTCCCCTCGATTTGTCACGTCGGAGACGGAAGAAATAGTAGTGGAGAAGAGAGAGAGAGGGGGGGGTGGGAGAGGGGAGAGGGGAACGTTACGACGAGGTTTGATATTTATGAGCAGGCGACGAAAAATGCTTGACGGTGCTCCGGGGATCGCGAAGAGCCCCCCCCCCCCCGTTGCTAAACCCGCAAAACGCCCGCCGCTCCTGGAAATGCGTCGGGATAGCAGCCGCGATCGCTTCCCACCGACGGAGTGCGTCGTTTCGTGAGATAAAACGTTGTTACGTCGATCCCGACGCGGTCGGAGTCGTCGAGTCGTCTTACGTTCGCGAAATCCTGACGAGACGAGAACCGCCCGCAACGCATCGCCGTCGCCTTTGCGAACAGGATAAACTGATTTCGGGAGATTCGCTGGCGCGTTATCGACGAAACGTAGGTAGAAGATATAGGTAAACAGGGAGTTGGTGATAAGAAGGGGGAGGGAGAAGGGGGTAGGAAAGGGTTCGCACATTAGGATGAAACGGGAAAAAGAATACTTTTTTATTGCGAGTGGATCGTGAAATGATGTGCCTAACACATGAGGAGTATAAGTGACATTTATTTAGTTCTGAGAAAATTAAGTTCAAAGTTCACAAATCCTCACAAATCACAATATAGGAGAACATTTTTTTTTTCAAAATGGGTATACCATGTATAGGGTGGGCATTTCACTTTACCACTAAATAGAATGCTAAATTCAGAGTTTCATGGCACTGATCGCAGTTCTTTTAAGAATGTCACTTATACCCCATATGTTCTAGGCACCTCAAATGGAAATTGTTAGTTATGTTTTGAATTGTCAAGATTACATTTTAGGGAGAGAGACGATTACCCTGACAAATGGGAAAATGTTTAAGTTATAATTGTACACGGTGGTAAATGATTAAAGATTTCAGAATGTATGTTTATAGATATTAGTAGAGCGTCATAGATGGTTAAATTAATACTAAATAATTATTTATATGACCCCTTGCAGAATAAGCATATTGGATTGTTCGATAATGAAAACGCAATTCTCTATAACCAAATGGAACGAGCGTTTCAGAATGAAAATATTCTATGGTTTTAGTTGAATTAAAAGATAAACATGGATTTTGGACGAGTGACGTGTATTTATTTTTCACAGATTTTTTTATTTCGAACAGTGCGATCGAGAGTAATACGAAAATGTTACGGTATTTTCTATATTCCTTTAAAATAACGGCGAAACGGGTAGAGGTTAACTTCTTAATGCATAATTTAAAAACTTCTAATATTACTAGTCAACTCTAATGTATGAAGGGTAATATTGAAGTACTTTCATAGTTCGGAGACTTAACAAGTTATAATTCAATTTGGAAACTTTCCTGGTTCTACCTGTCATTTTTCCGTCTCGTGCACAGGCCATTAAAGAAAAGAAGGAACGTTACCTCGTTGATCGGTAATCTAAAAAATAAAAAGAATCAAAGAAAACACCTCTTTAAATTGTATTCATATTTCCCAGCTACGTTACATTTCGTACAAACCGCGCTACATTCGATATGCTCACTTTATCACGCGGTATTTTACGACGCATTATCGAGCGTAATAAAATACATTGATTATTGATTTCCCAAACCAATATCCAGCTTCCGTTCTGCCCTATGAAACAGCATGTATAATTAATGAACGCTTTTCAAAGCATTGAAATTAGATCCACTTTCAGTTATAGCATACATGAATACTTGAAAGAATTTCATTTAAACGAATTCATAAAATTATTCATCCCCTCGATGATAAAAAAAAAGAAAAACGACCAAAAAACAAACAAACCTTTAGTACAATGCTCGATAGCAAAAAAAATCAAAACGAGAAAGAAAAAAAACCAGCACAAATGCAACCAAAACGAAATGGCCAAAAAAACACACACAATAGAATTAATTTCGATAACATCTAATACAATCACGATCCTATCTCACCCCCGTTATCTCGTCTAACATGATTCAGATCAGAACGATGATACACACTATACTATACATGTCAAATCTGACTGTTGTACGGATCACGCGACATCTCCTGCCGTTTCTTACTTTCCATCCCCTTCGAGCGACGGTGTTCGCAGGCATGCGTAATTAAAATAATTAGTACGAATAATCTCGACTCTAATAGCATGCCACACTCGAGGGCGAGAACGCGCTAGAGGAGCGAGCTTGGGTGGCCATAATTAAAACGCACGGGCAGGGCAACACTCTGCCACTTTAATCTCGTATACGGCCTGTGCACGCACTTTTACCACTCGACAACCTGCCTAGCAACGAGCTCCATATGAATACTCTTTTTTTTTTCTTCTTTTCTTTTCTGTCTTTCTTTCTTTCTTTTTCACCCTCTCTCTCTCTCCACCCAACTTCTCACCCCCAAACACACACCTGTCCTTTTCTTTATTTTTTTCTCTCCCTTTTTCTTTCGTGTCCCTTACGATTTCTCGGCAAACAGTCCCCCAACCAACCCCCCCCCCCTCCCCGCTGCGAATATCGAATTTCGAGCTGACATTATTTAACCACACGACCGTGGAATAGGGTCTTATTCATCGTGTCGCTTTGCGCGGGTTGAAACGCAGGCGGGAAAAGTTTTAGTAAGGTTGGATGAATGTGTTTCGCTTACGAGCACCGATGGGGGAACCGCGGTAATTACGGGAAGATGTGTAAAGACAGGGTGGAATAATTATGGATTTACGATAACGTTGTGTCTGACGAGCGGGTGGTTCGTGGAAATTTTTTAATATGTGTATTTTGGGGGAATTGATTCGATTAGAGATAAACGTGTCGTTTGTACGCTGGCAAGAAATAATTTTTTAAGGGAGTTTCTTTTCTTATTTTTATATTTTATGTTGTTTTTTTGTGTTGTTTGCTGCGTTGCGTTATTTCGCGAACAGTCGTATTTTCTGAAAAGCGGTCCCAGAAAAATACACAACGCGGTATTGTGGAAACGTGTTAAATGGTATGTGCTACGCTGCGAAAGTGTGGAAGGGTGAAAGAGAATAAAGTATGCGCCTCGAAAACATGCTTCAGTTCCTATAGTTTTCAACGTGAATAATGGACAGTGGAATAAACACAGGGTCACTTATCGTGTTTTGCGGGAATAACGTTCGATTGCGGAAATAATTAAGTGATATTTATGACACTATTTAATCGCGTAATTATGACAAAATGACTTTGGCACGAGCCCCAAGTTCTTCATTGAACGGTCGGGAAATTTATTAATATAAGTGTCTGTAGAAGTGAAAAGTGTCGCTTAATTGTGAAATATACTGTTGTTAATTATTGATTTGGGTTTAATTAATTATTCATTAACCTACGTTTCCCAGTACATACTTAAATAGTGCGCGGATCTGTTCTTGTGCAATTTGAAAGGCAAAGTAATTGTGATAAGACTGTGGTATACTTTGTATATTTTCATATCTGTTAAATGTACATCTTCTTTGAAATGATAAACAATACTTAGATTATACATCGCATTCTTAAGTCCGTTGTGATGAAGGTGTTATATCTTTTTAATAAAAATAATGTGTAAATGGGAAACTGTTCGATGAAAATATTTCCAGAGTTCATTAACTTGATCAGTTCTGCCTCTTGAATGCGAATCTGCAAATTTCAAAAATGAAAAAGTTTCTCGAAAGCTAAGGTGATAAGATACAAGGCACAAAACTTTACAATTTCCGCTTATTTTTATTTGACATGTAAAAATGTTGTTCAACAATTTTATTAATCGAATTAGTCTAAAAAGGATTAGAAACCACAGTCGATCGAACACGCAGCTTGTATTCGAATATTTCACGAGAGAAAGATAGATTTATTTGGCGGAATTTATTCGATTTGACTGTTTACGATTGGTTGCGAGGAATACAATCAGAAGAGGTTAATCGAATTTTCCCAATTTTTCGTATCAGAACACACGTCTAGTCATTTCCGAATTAGATACTCTCATTTTCAACAAACAATATAAGTATCATTTTTAGAATTCGCAGATCATTAAAAAATCATATGCCAGTGAAATCATTCAAGTTTAAATCGATAAAACATTGGTCATCGGAATAAATTTACTTTCGCGATTTTCCACATTTTCCCCGCAACAAATTTTCCCCGCAAACAATTTTTTTCGACAACGACAAACATAATTAGACATGTAAATATAAGGTTAACATTGTGACGTCACGGTTATAAATCGCCAGATAGGAATGATATCAAAACGAAGATTGAAACTCGACACTTTTTGCATCAATAAAAAAACAACCACTCGAGAGCCCCTGAAAAGGATAGAAAAGTATGATGTCTGAGCGACGAAGGAGATGTCCGGGTTCGAATCTCGAGCGGACAAGCAAAGTACCTTCATTTCTTCGCTAGCAGCTCCACGGTAATGAAAGAAAAAGAGAACCCGAGCGGGATTCGAATACGTAGTTTGAAATATGAGAAATTCAGTCGTAAATGATGTAGGTATAAATTAGATTCGACGATCGGATTGCTGCCTGATTTTGCCTCTGTTCTCGGAAGCAATTAATTTATTAACGACGGTACGCTGAACAGGAGATTTAATATTAATCGTAGAAATTAAAATTCTCCATACACTCGCATGGATTACAAATCGTCGATTTTCACGTTATCGACGTCGTTTGTGATAACGTGGATAACGAGAACATATTGTCAGAGAAATTACAGGGTCATCTTACAGTTTTATTTTAACAACGAACAATAGTATGTTTATATGGAGTGAAAGTGTGAACAGAAAAGCATATATCGGTTTTCAGATAATTAAAGGGATCAGTTTATTTGCTAACTGATTAACAATACGATTAAGAAAAAGTGATAAACGAATAGAAAATATTATCACGAATCTTACGACTGATAAACGATCCGATAGCCGTTGTTTACGTATACAATCACGGACACACACACATGCATATGATTTTTTAGTTCTCCGGAAACGTTTTAATTATTAATTTAAGTAATTCACTAACGGTGTGCTGTAATTTTTAGGATTTCTTTTCAGATGAAATTCTAACGGTTTAGAAATGATATGATACTATTATGAGTGTACTTCCGAATAAAAAGTATTTCTTCTGTAAAATTCAACGTTTAAATACTACTTTGAAAATTAAACAGTTTTAATGGGTCGACAAAATTGCAATCAGCAATATGTATACATAGTAGTAGTAGTAGTAGTAGCGTTCGAGTTAACTTTGATGAATAACTGTAATCCAGTTTTTCTACACTCCATATGGAATCGAAAACGTGCCATGAGATATATTCAAATCGCTGCTCGTTTGATAGAGAATCCATCTTTGAAACATTAAAACCGTTACCGTGTACCGCGTTCGGTATTCCATTGGAATCTTTTGAACGAAGTATTATCTGATTTAAATATACATATACAATACGATACATACATATAGTCTCACGTTTAATGTTATAAATTTCCAAATGCCCGGTATTCGAATGAAAATTTGTAAATACCTGGAATTCGGATGAAAATTTATACATACCAGCGATTTAAATAAAAAAATACCTGTAAATACCTGCGATTTCCGCGAGATGTTCGGCGAGTTTCCACGAAAATTCGCAATCTTTGCCGGGAAATCGATAGATTCTGGCGTGACGTCAGCTCGAACGTTGTAACGTAACATATGCCGAGTTGGGATTCATTGAGCCGTAGACATTGTCTGATGTTACGTTTGTTATACCACTAACGGGTCGAAGAGAAGCCGGATTCGTGGCTCGGGGCTTACATTCTGACAATAATTGCGGCAGCCACTGAACGTCAAACAGAACGCATCGCACGTCCGTTAAATTGACGGACATCAAGGTGACGTTAATACCTTTACACCAATCAAAGGAGCTTCGACGAGTTCGATTCGAGAAGTACTTCGCCCTGCCGTTCGGTTATTCCGGAAAATCGGTTTTCACCCGAACACAGGTCGTTTATAGAGAAATTGAAATTTCGTATGAATTGAATTTCATCGTCCGGCGCGATAAAGTATTCTTGGAAAGGTGATGTAGTTTCCGGTGTTATTTCGTCGCCGTACAATGAAATTTATTGAACGAAACGTTAAGCTATTTACACCTTCATATTCTCCTTACTATCTTTAACTTGGGGATTATGTATACATTAATAGAAAAATTAAACATCATTCTTAATACGTTACAAAATTATTATAAAACACTGAAAAAGCATAAGATAAATTTAAACCGAGAAAATTTTATAGTCCCATACAAAAGATACATCTAAATCTCTCAATTAGTACAATTGTTGAAACCCTCACTTTCTTAAACCAATAATCAACAAACTATCAACTATATCCACTGAGAACAACGACAAAAAAAAATGAATCATAAGATCATAACACCAAACAAATATCACTTGAATCGCGGTGATCTGGCGAATGTGTCTTTAACCGTTTCCTCTGGAGGCCGTCCTAAAGGTCCATACCATAATTTCATTATAAAACCGATAGTAATCGCTGGGAACTGTTGAGAATCGTTCCGAGCTGTTTCCCGGCACTGTCAACCCCTAGGCGCCACGTGTTTCGCTTCGTTTTCCGATGAAATTGCAACATGATTGCAGAGTTAAACGGCTCGGATTCATAAGCGTGCTCATACGCTCGTCTTAATTAGTCGGTATGGCGCCGTCTACGGTACTGGCAACCTGTAGCAATCTAGAAATATAGCACGTACAGCCCCCGTCGTTACAATGGCAACTAGCGCGGAATGTTTCGTTATTATGGGAATATCTTTGGCAAATGCGGCACAATTTCCAATGTAATCGGATAAAATCGCGCACGTAGTCGCACCGATACCATTGCGCGCGGCGTTACACTTTCGGGAATCGTGTTGGAATCTATTTGGTAGTTGAACTTCCGCCGGGCGATTCCGAATTCGCGTAATTGATACGCGAAGGTTTTGAATCTTCACGATTGCTGCATGGTAACGGTATTAATTATTTGTTTATGGGAAGTGAAGTAGAAGGGATATACATAGTTGGAAGAGCAGGTTTGTTGTTCATTATCAATGTAAATTTTAATTAATTCGTGTTTGTTATTTATACAAAGAACTATTTGATATCTTTCGCATTTTTTCTGGTGAGAAATTTGAGAAAAAATGTGGTATCGTAAATTGTAAATTGGGAAGAATATTTATTGTGGTGAGATAGATTAGATATTCGTTCTCGATTATTATATTTTAATGTAGGTAAATCACAGTCGACATTTCGATAAATTTTCCACTTCGACAGAATACAATTATCAAAATAATATTCAAGAAAATTACATCGATGGATTAACTGGAATTATTCTTATCTCCAACTTAGTTAAACAATGATTCAAACTAATATACAAAACTCATAGAAAGTATCTAGAATGAGTAATTAAAATACGCGCACAATTCGACGGCCGTTAACTGCAACAACTTCCGTAATTAATTTTTTAAATCCCGCACGCACACATTTAAATCGCCCTTCGAATTACGCGTTTAATTGTACAGAAATTCACCTTGTTTTCGAACGAAAACGCCTCGCGTTCACTCGACGCTGGAAATTCCTTCGTGTTTATTATTAACACGGTCAGGCGTGTTTGTGTGAAGGTCTTGCGATCTACGGTCATATTGCGTGCCGCGTGGCTCAGGGTTTCCCGGGGTTGGAGAGAAAAAAAAAAGGTGAATGTGATACGCAGGTCATTAAACCTTCCGCGTAATGCCGGCTTGAAATTACTCCGGCGAAGATTAGTTTGAAATCAACAGTTGGTGCGGTAGAATGGTCGCCGGGTGAAATAAAATTACGGGACGCGGTTTTGCTACGCAAACGAACGGAGTACCGTAGGTCGCGAAATTTTTGGAACAATTTCCGATCAACCGTGTAACGTGTATGGGTGCGTGTGTGTACGAAAAGCGGCGATCGAACGGCCGAAAAAAACAGTTCAGAGAATAAGAAGCATCGCTGATTGGACCTGCACAAAGTTTGTACTTTCTTTTATCTAGTGTTTTATCGTTAAATATGCAGTGTTTTATTATTACGCAGTATTTATGTTTATGTGGAAGATCCTACGGGAATGTTATATATGTATGAAACGTAAAAAGTATGTCTGTGAAATATTTTTATCTGAAAATTGCAGCTAGGGTTTTCAAGAGAATCTTTTTGAAAGTGATAACGTGAGAAAGGTACGATAAACAAAGTTACATTTATTATCATGTTATTGCAAAATAATATGTTTTATTTGATTAGGTGGTTTATGTATAGATTGGAAATATCACGTTGCATAATAGATATTTGATTTGAATGAGGTTAAAATATATTTATTTCTAGATCTGAATAATAGAGTTTATTTAAATGGAATATCGATTTGTTGATTTTAATGATATTATCTTACTGTTTCCAATTAAGACGTCTTCGGGTAATTAGATCTACTTTAACGGAATATAGCGAGGAGGGTAAACTGTTTCTAAAGTAAAACTCACCCGAAGTTTAATATTTCACAATATGCATACAGCAAAGCTGAGACCTGAAAAAGGAATATATCAGCCGAGCATCAATTTCTCGAGTTAATTCTCTTTTCGCGTAACTTTCGTTGAAGTTTACATTATCTTACCAGGTGTACAATGATATGAAAAATGTTGGAAAAAAAATTGTGGGGGCATAAAGTAGCAGACGGAACAATGTTATAAAGGTAACAGCTTAACAATCTTTCCCCTTCCAACGGACAATTTGTCTTTAAAACACTTGGCCACGATAAACGTTTTTTATCTCGCATATTTTTGTTTTTTACGAACGTAAGATAAAACGAACTTTAACGAAGGATATCTACCTCAAAACGTTTTCCCAGCAAAACAAGAGAGAGAGAGAGAGAGAAGTGCAGTATATCTCATGACCAGGACACTTAGAATTTTACGTTGGTAGGTTTGGCAATGAAAAAAATAAACCGAGTTTTCAACCTTCGTATGTTCCCCTGTTAAATTCGCTTTTATATTTGAGAGAAAATTTGCACGTGCACACGTACCCCCGTTGCCCTCGGGTAACAGTGTATGTATACATGTATATATGTGTGTGCGTATGTGTATGTACGTATGTACATAGCCTAGATAAAAATGAACAAGGATCGTCCTGTACAAAATGTACAAAGTGTACAAACGTACTCGTTCATTTTCCATTACGCGAGGAAAGATAATGGCCGAGGCTTTTTTTCGGTTAAACTTTGTCACGAAAAGGTGACGGTTTTTCATAATATGAGAAAGTGCACTAGATACGTATAACGAGTTTCCGTACAATCTCATTTAACCTGAACGAGTTTACGGCGCGCAACGTAAAATAGAAGAGTCAGGCATTTCGTAGCGACGAAATTGTTACATCGCCGCGAAAGCAATCCAATATCAGCTTTTTCTCAATATATGTATATATATATTATATGTATACAATTTGCGTAAATGTTCGGTCACAGATCGATTCTCGATATAAAGTCGAGATCGATCCTTTGTGATTATTTTATTATTTCTACACGGTGTCTGTTTTCATTAAATTAGTAAATCTCTCAATTTCCCGATAGAACAAACTGTAGTAATCAACTATTTATCGTTCCTGTAATCTTATTAACGTCCAAAGAGTTTAGGGGGATGAGAATTCATTCGCTTTCGACTATTTCAGGAAAGTAATGACGTATAGACAGATAGAAATAAAACCGATGTAGAAGAGTGGCAGGTCGCATTAGACCGTTTTACCTTCTCCGAATAATTGACAGTAAGGATGAGGGACGGTGGCACAACTTCTCGAAAATAAAATTTATAATTCAGGTGGAATCTTCAGGACTTGAATGTATGGGTCGATCGATGCAAAGAAATACTCCATAATCGTTGATCGAGAAAGTCTAAAAGATCGTCTTCGGTATTATTTAATATCTTGGTTAATTTTCGAACGATGAATTTATTTTATCTTATGGAATTGGAACAGTGGAAGAAACGATGGAGCACTTTATACGAGCACGTGAAATTGTGGAAACTAGAGGTAAAAAAAGAAAGATTTGTTATGTCGTTGCAGTTACAAAAAAATTGATTTGAATTCAGACAGATAAATTCTAATTATTACTATATGTATTATTCGTTTACAAAATTTGCGACGACATTCATTTCTTTTGGACATGAAAGCGTTTATGAGAAACTTCGTAATTGTAATTACCGTAATTAGTGGTGGTCATTAGTGGGGTATTCTTATTTTTTCCGCGTTTTATGTGTTCCAAAATGTTTCGTAATTTTCTATTTTTCTAACGTGCTCGTTTCTGAAGAAAAATACGCGATAATTGAGATATATTAAAACATATTAAAAAGTATCTTCAGCGTTCTTAATGTATGTACTTAAGCCTCAGAATAACCTCTTACTTTTCTCGCCACGGTTTTCCACAAGTATGGTATTCATCGTGAAAAAGAGAGTTGGAGGCGAACGAGAATTTTCGAAAATTAAGTATCTTACATTGACTACACGTGAAACGTTAAAATATAAAGCAGCGACAGAAAATGAATTAGCGTAGAATTTTTATTAACGTATTTCTCCCATGTGAGGGTTCTTTGATAAAAAATATTAGACCTTTGTGTACGTGAAACTGACGTGAAATATATTTGGTCATACTAACACATTAAAAAATATGATATAATTTGATAAAGAAATGTTAAAAATACAAAGTTGATCCACGAATGAAATATTAAGTAAATATTTTATATAACTGAATAAGTATGATGGATCTAAAAGCACCGTTTGTTTAATCATTATATTCATAATGGTATTACTTAACGTTGAATAAGTGAGCAATAAATGATGTTAAAGGTGATGCCATTTAAATTTTCTTCTCTTTGTGTCCTGTACTCTTTGCTTGACTTCTTCTAAGACGCTATCGTACATTCAGGAACGTATATCTTGAGAATCTCTTGAAAGTCGAAACTCCGAAACTGGATTCGCACTACTGTGCAAAACTTTAGCGAGATTTTCATTCTTCTTCGTCGGACGGTCTCGCGAATTTTCCTCGAGCACGCGCGTTCGCCGATATTTCTTTAAATTTTCGCGAAACAGCTTTCATAGTATACGTTAACCGTCACGATACAGTGGCCCACTGAGAAAGTGTTTCTATCGTGGAATAAAACTAACAAGAAAAAAACATACCCGAAACGGTATTAAAATTCGGCCTTCCACTCGTGCGAATTGGAATTTTTCTAACGTTCAGTCGAGATATTAAAGTACTTTTAATTGCAAAAAGCAGCGAAGAAACACTTTGAAAATCTGTATGAAACTTATATTAAAAATTTGTTCATCTCCTACACACTCGACGCTCTGAATTTCAAATGAAAGAACTCGTACGCGATATAACTTCGGGTCACGTGATAAGATTAATCAAGGTATCTATAAAGTCTAATACACTCTCACACCGGAAGTTATCTGTCTTCCAATTTGTAATATCTAAACAAAAAGAAACCTAAGAAAAAAACATTCGACAAAGTTGAAAGTACAGCCACCTCGGTCGTTCGTTCGATTAAAATAAAAAAAAACTCATTTTCCACGAATCGTTCCATAGAAATTTACCCGTTCGCGCCACTGCGAATCGAACTCTCGTGCACAAAACCCGCGCGTTGGGAATTATCAATAAAATTCGCGTGTAAAAAAGAGAAATGACCAGGGTGAAATCAGTCGGATCCGCGATTTCATGCGCAATTCACTTCGTGCGTCGCTCACCGACCGGGGTTAGCGGGTAATTAATCGGAGCATAGAGAAAAATTAACATACGGAAAGAGAGAAGAGAGCCAGAGAGAGAGAGAAAGAGAGAGAGAGAGAGAGAGAGAGAGAGAGATGATTTTGAGGCGGGAATCCATGGCGCACCGCGCCTAATGGAAATGGCCAGGGATTAATTAATTTGCGATAAAAGAGGAAGCGCTTCCCCCATGATATAGAACGCTTTAAATAACGTCGCGGCGCGGCTAGTCGTAACGACCATTTATTGTGCAAATTGGAGAATCCTTAATGGTTGGCGCAATTAGCGATACCGATAGTGCGTGACACTTGCACATGGCGCCGCACCCGCGGCGTCGCGACACAGAAACCGGGGTCTCTCTATCCCCGCGGTGCGGCTGTGGAACACTCGAAAAAAAAAAATAAATAAAAGAGAGAGGGTGAGGAAAAAAAAACCGATGATCGATTTATCGAAAATGTTCGTCCATTTTACCGAAGTTTCGACGATACATACGTACGGCTCATCCGTTTTCATGGTAACAATCAGTGTCAACGATCGATGCTTTCCAATCAGTTCGTATCGTTGCGCCGATAATTACACAGATGCAATTCGAAGAACTGTGGTGAAAACGAGAGTATGGGTGGAGGAGGGTGAAGGGTGGCGGAGGGTGGAGGTGGATTGTGGAGGTAAACTATAAAGACCACGGTATATAACGGCGTTTTTCGCTTATCGGCCACCCGTGTCGATAGTGTGTTCCGGAAACGTTCAACCGTAGAATGGCCTTCTGCTGTATTCGCGGATAATCCACCATTATCCGTCGATGTGTTGCGAAGCTGTTGGGAAATTGAAACGTGGCACAGTCAATTACCGATGTCTAAATCGCTGGTAAAAAATACGCCGTAGAAAATTCTGCCGGTATACGTACAGACATAGAACGATGACGGTTCTACATATTTCGCTCGCGATTTATGTGTGCGACGTTTTGTAGACGTTGGAAATTAGCTTTGCTACTTTCGCGGGATACGCATGTGGTTTTGTAATTAATTTTAATTAATATGGTTTCATCTTCGCGAGGATGTAGATGTAGTAAGTTTTGCCGCGGTTTGTATTGTTACGGACAGTAGTTTTGTTTAAGAGACATAATTAAAATAACGAACGCATTAGCGAAGGATAAGTAATTGGTTTTTTTAATCGATCTCTGTGTATGTGCGCGTGTAGTTATTTTAATTATGTTTTTTAAACGAATTCCAACGTGTAACAATGTTTATCGTGTTACAAATGCCGCGTAATAAATTCTGGGTACAAAGAAAAATTTAAGACAGTTTCTTTGTTGCTTCACCGTACCATGGTTTCAATTACACGTTATTATATAATTAATTTAATATCAAAATAAATATATCGAAACATCGAGAGAGATATTTTTCATCAAAAAACCGTACAATAAATTTGATATTCCGAGGAAAAATTATTCTCGAAATAATCATTTTTGTTTATCCGTTCTAACAATAATATAATAGGTATTGTTACCCGTCGTTCGTTATTCCGTACAAAAGCTGCCACGTTTTCTGCTAGTCAAGTATAATATTCCGATACGTCGAAAACAAAAACAATCGTTCCTGGTTTTCCACGTTAAAAATTAAAAATGAGAAAAAAAAATGAAAAGGAAAACCGTACGAAACGTTAAAATGCTACATTAATGCTACACGGAAATTAAACGAATAATTTAAATACGAAACGCGACGAAATATCATTGGTCGAAGGCTACCGTGAAACCGCGTGATTTGCGTTAACAAAACTTTACCTTTTCGCGGTTGCATTTTTCTAGTTTGCATATTAAATAGCACTGGCCGTCCCCGTACACTAATCCCGGCCTTCTGCGAGCCGCTTACACCGCTGGAATTTTTAATGTCCATACATTGTCCCCGACAAAAGGAATTGCATACATTTAGAGAGAAAAAGTTGTGATTCGAGAGCGTTATTTACATCGTAGCGACTTTTCTTCTTTTTTTTTATCTCTCTCCTCCCCCACACCGCCGGAAGCAACCGCGATGCAGGCAAATTGCTAGCAGGAATTCCTTAAATTACAAATACTTAAAACACAATGGCCGATGTCGTTGCGTATTGTTTGCTCTTTATACTTCATATTCCGGTCGGTATGTATGTCGAATCGGGATTCAAGCAACTGACCTAAATTCAGACTGTCCGTGCGTGAATATATATCTCCGAAAAAAAACTTTCCACGCCGAATTGAATCGCCCACCGCAATTACAAATACTTCTACTAGAGAGTGACGTACGTATTTGCGAAATTTTAGAGAATGGTAAATAACGTTATATTTTCATCGTTACATTTTCATGAAAATTATCACAATGAAACTAGGGAAAATATTCAATTTATTACATTAAAAAAAATCATCCGTATGTACAATACATTGATATTTGAAAACATAATGGGAATGATGTTGAAAGAAAAGTAAAAGTTATGATTCACGAAGTGGTATAAATTGAAGCGTTTCAAACATCCGACGTTGTTCTATAATTGAAAGCTGTTTAGTAGTGAAATTTCCGGCAATGTCTAACCGACGTGTCGTTAAACTCTCGTTAAGATTTATCAACGGCATAAGCTCTAAAAAGAGCGTGGTCTCTCCACCGGCACGATTCCATTGCGAACTATCGTATTAAACTAGTTTGTGTCGGCAACCATAAATGCAGGGTCAAGTGTGCACTAACTCTCTTGCTCTAACTCAAATACAGAACTATCCCGGTATCTGGATAACCGGAATAATATTTGTCTTTGAATTTGGTGAACCCGGGATTCGGGCATCCGAGTGTAGAATGCCTAAGTGTCAGTAAATTTCCTATAAATCCGTTTCTCGAGTGGAACGTAAGAAACTACTACGATGTCCGATTTAATTTCCCAATGCGAAACAATGGAACGAATTTCCACGCTTCGACGAGTGGACGAATTAAGTGCGTCCCGATAATAAATAATTCTTTTCGACGAATATATATTACGTTAAAAACTGTTCCATTTATAAAAGCTCGCGAATCGTATAAATAACGAAACGTGTTAAAACAATACATAGCCGTTGTCAATCCTAACAGTTCGAAACGGAACGACGGATATAAATTTTGATCCCTCCGTGGCAATGTAAATATTGCAGATCGATATGTATTTAAAAGCACGTTTTATGAGCTCGCTGTGATTTTTTATCCGAGCGCTTTATCATTTACGTTTTTATTCCCGTCTGGTGACCTCCATTTTCAAGTCACCACAATAGAATATTTCAACGACGGTGAAAACGATAGTTGGAGGGGGGACAATATGTATATTATTAAAAGCATAGACAAAACAAAAAAGAAGAAACGTGTACTCTTCTTCCTTACTTCCTTCCTCGAAGTTTACTTAATGAATTACGCCGAGTAACTATAAAACCGTCGCCACTTTTGCACCAAGGTATACCATACAGTGAAAAAAATAACTCCACTAGTAAAATATTCACACGCTAAAGTAGAATGTGGGTAAAAAACCCCGTTCTCTAAATCGAAATAAAACATTTCCTATAATTAATCCTGAAATTATCGAACCAATTACTTACCTATCAAAAATAACAAAATCATACTTACCTCGATTCTAATAAAATCATAATTACCACTAATTTACCTCAATCGCCACGAATCTATGTCAATCCACTCACAGCCATTCTCAACCGTTTAATTCGATCACCTTTACACAAATCGAATCAATCCAATTTTCCCGGGCAACGGATCGATTCCAAAAATACCTACACAAGTATCAGATTCCCCGTTGACACGGGACTTCCGGTAATTTTCATCGTCCGCCGCGGAAACTACGTTTAAAACGAACTCGTGGAGAAAGACAATAATCCCGACACCTTAATAGACTCTATTTCACCAGGTAAAAAAGCCGCGTAGTCGGACAATAAGAAGAAAGTTCCCTTAAAAGGACACGGTGAACTGAAACCCTCCACCCTTCACCCTCCCCCCACACCCCTCTCACCACCTCTCTTATAACCTCCGCTCGAGGGGTGGAAAAGTAATGCGGCGAAATGCAGTTCCGATATGCAAACTGCGGTGATTCCGGGGGCCGCGAAACAATGGCCTGTAAGCTCTGAATTTGGGAACAAGAGGTCATAACCGGAAGCGACTTAGCGGCTACGGGAACCGGGGGAATCTTCCGCAAGGAAGCAACCCTTGGTTGTACCTTGGACGGTGGTGTTAGTCCAGATAGAGTGGTCCCACCTTCGAGTACATATTCGGAATGTAAAACACGCTTGGTCGGCAGTTTTCTTTTCGTTCCGAATGGGATTACGTTATCATTCTTGGCATTCGTTTAACGGCGATCGTAAACGGGGCGTACTCGTTTTAATGATATACATATATATGTATTCCGGTAACTCTTTGTTTGGTCGCACCTCATCCCCCCCCTCTCCTCCTTTCCTCCCCCTTTCTCCCTGGTATCCACCACCGAGGCAATATGAGAATTTGTAATATGGAATGATCGGTGAATATGTGAATATTTTAACGGTAATGGGAATATCTCGTTTATACTGTGCCGGTTTTACTTAATTACACGTTTCCGTGGCGGACTACGGGATCCGGGAGAAATTAATTCCGCGCTTTTGGATCGGTGGATAATTAAAAATTCAGAATCGGGATACCGGGTATCGTTGTGGGATATTGATTCGTGTTTAAATAAAACGGGAACGGTATGAGGGACGCGCCCACAGCGTTACACTTCGTTCGATTCCATAGTTACGCGTGTGAATGATATTTGTTGTGGGATCGATCAGAATAGATTGTTTATTGGTGGAATTTATGTGTACTTGATCGATTGATTTTACTTGGTGATTTCGAGGGACAATTAGGTGGGTGGCGAACAGGGGAGAGTGAGAATTAAATTATTTAAAATCTGTGTCTTCGGAATCAGTAATGATGACGGGTTGTTAATACAAAGAATCTAAAGTGACACGTTGCGAGATCATTGGATGATACAGTAGTCAGTGATCTCGATATGTGAGAACATCGATGATAGTATTCACTGTGTAATACATTTATAAGTATGTATACATGTAACTCTCATTTTAATTGTCGAATGTGTAGCATTAAAACGCTTCCAATGTACGTTGTTATTTATTCAGAAATTATGAAAAAGTCAACTGCATCGGATTTTCTATTGACTGAAAAATTTCCTTGCGATATAAATTTGTTTCATTATTACCCGATCAATCTCGCGGTAATATTGTCACTAATGACAATACTAATAACTCGAGCGACCCTTTAAAAAACGTAGGAATTCTGTCGATGTCAATCCCAATATACAATATGCCGTGGCATTCTTTGTTTAAAGCTTTGTCAAGTTAGAACTACATTAAACAAGGGCTGCAGATGCGCGAGATTTACGACGTTGCGTACTGGTGACAGTTACAAAAATATCTCGAGAGATATTGCGATATGTGTGTTCCGCAGTGTTGCTGACAGATTCGAGTTCTGTAGAGAAATGGAGAGTATTTATGTAGAACTCTGTGTCTGAGTTTTATGAAAAATTGTACGCGTATAGTTTCGATAGGAACAAATTTAATGACTCTAGATATTAAATGGTGTCGTTACTTCATTATTTAGTATTATCATAAATAGAAACGATTCGTTTGTATTATATACATGATACATTTTATACCTTTCCCGATATTAACATCGTATTCGAATGAAATCATAAGCGAAACAATATGTTTCTATGGAGTGTAATCATCAGGTCGGTAATATAGTTAAACTGAAAATAAGATTCAGTTAACGCGTCATTAAAGCTGAATCGCGTGCCATGTTATAAACAAAGTTTACCTATCGGGATTTCATTGTTGACTGATAAACGTATTCAGAATTCTATAATACATTATGCAGTTTAATTACCAGGCATATTATTAGATTTTTCATTAATATTTCCATCGGAATAGTTCTAAAATTATGTGTGTTATATATTTTTAATCGTAGCTTACTATTCTTATATATTTTTACGAAGCATATAATTATTACCATGAATACTTCATAAAAGAAGTTGTTATCGTTAGAGCGCGATGTTTGAAATACTTTCGAGAAATATTGAATCGAATGAAACCGAGTATTACGGGTGGCTGGTGGTAGCGCATGCAAATTGCAAAATTCCCAGGAATACTACGGTCTTTGGCTTTTAATAATACGTGGAATAGAGTCTTTTATTCCATATTAGGTTTAATTAAACCGGTTTTATTTACTCGTCTCTGATTACGCAGTACAATTTTCTTTTACGCAGAAAGTTGTTTCATTTCCTACCACTCGCAGACCGATCTACAATAGATATTCACACATCGGCGACCACTGACGTGAAATTACCTTTTTTTATATTTATATACATCTTTATAATCCCAAAAACTGCTTTAACAAAACATTTATTTCAAATTAGACAAAATGTGCGAATGATAAGGACGATGAATTTATTTACTAATATCTGTCACGACTATAATTTCAACAATTTCTTTATTTCCATTCGCTACACATTATACTGAGTATCAAATTTAAAAAGCGATATATAAAACGAATGATTTCATTTACATAGAACCGTTTCCAGTTTTCCTGTTCCTTTTTCCAACGCCCTCCTTCGCTTCGACTATTACCAAAGTTTCTTCGCACCTAAAAGATCCGAGTTTCGAAACACGAATTTATTTAAACTTCCCAGTGTACACGTAATGAAAAAAATAAAAAAGTCAATCCATAACTCGAACGGTGTAATTGAAATGCGGTTACACGTGCGAAATAAAAATGATTCCGTCGCAACTCGTCGACGACGTAACGTAGACGATAACGTACATTCATTCGGATTTCGTACGATCGTTTACATCAGCGAACAAACCATAATGAAAAAATATTATAGAAGTGAAAACCAATGATATCGGACGCTAGTGAAACATAGGCTCGCGGTAAGTCGGACCCGAGCACGGTTTAAACGTATGGAGATGGGAAACGTTGAAAAAGATCTATGGATCAAATTGTAAGGGGGTGGGGCGGCGAGCACAGGCAAGGATATATATATACGAAATTGAAACAGATACCGAAAAGAACCAGACGCGGTCGGAATAATAAAAGGAGGAGGACTAAAATGATTTGTTACGTACAAAAGAATATGCGAGAGAAGAGAGAATGCGAAAGAGGCTTCTATGTTGCTACAGGGGAATCAGAGGGAAAGCGCGGAAATGGTTTTAAAATGCTGCAGATGATCCGTAAAAGACGCATCCACGGGAATAAGGATAGAGAGTGGAAAAAGCAAAGTTTAACTGTGTGCAGCTTCACCACCATCGACTTATAAGAGTCACGGTAAGAAGCGGGAATCACTTAAAAATGTGCATTCTATGAAACTAAAATGTTACGGGGATATGTTTATGCTAATGCGCGAAATGCAAAGGTGGCATTTGGATATTTTCGAATAGAATTTCGGTACTTCGCAATAGTAGTACAGAATACAACATAGTTATTCGTAAGAATTAAAGAGATAAATTGTTGTCATTGAGTTCTATTTGGACAAATATATTTTGTACTTTCGTTTATTTTTTTTGTTTCTTTTCTTTTTTGGAAGTGATGAAAAATATTTATGAAATGTAACACGTCTCGTGACAGTATTCGTTTTTAAGTTAATCGCGATGAAAGTTGGATGCGCACATACATACATACATACATACATGTATTGTTTGATGCTTTCAACACATCGCATGTCACGTTCTCTGTACACCACATGCAACTTGTATACGCGGGCTATGAGATATCGATTTATCTTTCGTGTATGTATACGGTGTATGTATTTACGTACATACATACAGCGGCCCACAAAAGTCCTGGCAGACTCCGTCGAATTTATTCGCCTGCATTTTATCGTTGTTTTAACAACTTCTTTAAAGGGTACAGTCATGAATAATGCAAGTGCATTTACTAAGTCCGGGAGAAAAACACGGAGATATGCTTGATTTTCGATTTCTAAAGAGTAGCCGCCGGTAGTAAATTCGTTAAAGCTCAAAGATTTCCACGCTTCGGAACTTCAGGATTATAAAAGTATTCGACGCGCAGAAATTTCGAGTTTGAAAATCAGTCGTGGGTTAAAAATTTAAAAACGCTCGAATTTCGGAATTTAGAAATGTACGATTTGCAGATTTTTTTTAAAATTTGCGATTTCAGGATTTAAAAATGTTTTTGACTTAACGTTTCAATGTTTCAAAAATGTATAATATGAAACTTTCACGACGCACATATTTTCCTTCTTTATAATTAATTCATTTCCCCGATTCAAGTGGATTATGTAAATTATCAAGTATACAGCCGCTTCGAATTCCATAATTACTGAATTTTTCATCAGCCACGTCGCCGTGTCAGGATCACTATTTTCTTAGATATATAATATTAGATCTCCGGGCTAATCGGATTTACGCATCAAGCTGTGTGTGTTCATACATTCTGCTTAGCACGAGATGCACTTATATCGTCGAGAAAACCACGTGTAGGAAACGAGATAGAGATATATCTCCCACAAACACGTTACGTTTCCTTGTAGCTCAAGATACAAGCTCTGTTAGCCACTGAATCGTACCATTAATATGATAAAACTGTCTCAAGGAAAGTACTGTAGAAATATGTATACATGTATGCATGTATACACAACGTATACCTAGAACAAAAAAAAACAACATCCCTAATTGTGTGTAGAAACGCACGTTGGTTAATCTCGATAGACTTTTAATTAATCACCGTGAAAAAAAAATACACAAGAGCCCAAAGAAATTACCATTTAATCTCGTGGAAGAAAAAATAAAATTCAAGGATAGATTTCACAATTTTCTCTATCAATATTCAACACTCGATACGATAGACAATTACGAGAGGCTTATATTAATTAATTGCAAGGTATTTGATCCCTCATTGCAGACCTGTATTGCATAACAGTAGGAAATTCGTTGCATTCTCGCGATAACAATGGCCCGCGCAATCTCTAATTATGTTATCGTTAAACAAGCAATGAGTAATAGGCATTTCGCTTTGCATAAATAATTTGCAACTTTATTGTTCCACCGCCGTTGCCGTGTAAGCCTGTTACCGTGAAACGCGGCCGAATGGACTTTGCAAATATTTTCGGAAACGGCGCAGGACAATGGCGGGGTAGCAAAGCCGTGCTATAAAGCAATGGTTACTAATTTAATGCAGTCACGCCGGTGTGTAACCGTAGTACCACGACAGTGAGGCGGAACACTAAAGTGGCTCGAGAGGCTCGTAATGGCTATGCAAACTATTCGCATAGTTTACAGCGCAAAATTTCGTTCAATGAAGCTTTTATCAAGATGTTACGACGTACTCTATTAATCTGCGCGGTAATTCCTATCTCCTGCGGAGTTAGAGTTATTTCTCCCCGTTGCTCGTGTACAACGATGTATTTATCGAGTGTGACACGGGACTGGCAGAGTATTTGTCGTGTCCGTGTGTCGGATCGTTCGAAATATCAGGGTTTACCTTTAATACGTATACATATAATTGAATATAGATGCATGAATGCTTAACTGGTTTATAAAATAATTTATTTCATTATCCAGATTGGAATTAAATAGTTATACCGTGTTTTAGATATGTTTAAATAATGTTATAATTTATCACTAGGAAATTATGAGATTAATTCCAATTATTATCGATATTTCCTTTGACTATGTAACTTTTAAATACTCACCACTTCATTGGAAATCTTTGGAACCTGTTAATATTACTTTATACTAGCAACACGTCCGATCTATTTGCAACGAGAATCAAACGTTAATTCGATCGATGAAACTCACCGTACGAGGCTTATCTTAAGCCGATCGGAATCACGCCGAGATCTTGATCAACTCGAGCATCGGATCGAAATACAAAATCCGAGATTTCGAAGTTCTCGCGACCGGAGGGAGAGGAAGGGGGGGGGGGGAGCTTATCTTCTTCCAGCATTTGAATAATTGGGCCGGTCGTTTGGGGATCGTAATTCTTCGAGTTCTCTCCTCTCTTCCGTGATTTCTCAGGCTCTCGAGCCGAGCAATTCGTTAATCGTGCAATGGGATAACATTCAATTGTCGGAGGCAGGAAAGACTACCAGGAGTCGTTCGACTTCTATACCGGGTAGAGCTATAAAACGGTAATAAACCTCTCTCTCTCTTTCTCTCTCTCTCTCTCTCTCGCTCGCTCGCTCTCTCCGTCATTCATTATTTTACAGCCCTCCGGATTCGGTGGGAAGTTTGAAAGAGTGGTAGTAGGGACTGAAGGGTTAGTTATATAACTCCATAAACCCGTTCATACGAGGCTACGAGATTGCCCGTTGGGTAATCAAACTCTAATACGATTGAGCAATAAATTACACGGGGGATTATTCCATATAAGAACTGCCGTCCATTGGGGGAGTTACTCGCGATTTCTGGGAAAAAGGGGGTGGAAGGATGATATTTCAAGGTACTTTCGACGAAACTATTTGTCCCTGACTGCCCTATTAAGCTTCACACGGAATCCTGTTTCCGAAGGTGACAAAAGCCCCCCTCGAGAAAGGAAGTGAAGATCTGATGTAACACTGAAAGACGAATTAGATAGTAAAACACAATTGAATTTCGAGTGTCTTTTTATCACCTCGTAAAGGAAAATTAACGGATGTATTAATGTTACTTAAGTATCAAATTAATCGATGAAGTGTGAAACAGAGTGACTCGATGTCGAAAAGAAAGTTGTAGTGTTTTAAATATATTTTGTTAGGTGACTTTAATATTCCGAGGATTATCTGAAATTTCTCATGTTATTCGAACGATCGCAATGAAATTGGAGGTTTAGTAAATGCGACTGTAAGAGACGTGAAAAAAGTATATTCCTTAATTTCCTCTTTAGAAATGGTAATCCATTATAAAATTAATAATTATCTTCTAAAACCCTCCCATGTTTCTCCACTACTCCTACGTATGTTCATACACACTTACGCAGGAAATAAAGCCGTGTTACGAAACTGTCGGTAACTTACAAGTAGTACAGAATTTTCCACCGCAACTTCTGCAACTCAGTTTCAAGCAGGAAGTATGCATTTTTACCCTCTACCGTCTTACCACTCACTCCATATACATACATTATAAAATAAATATTATAATCCTTGAATTCCATCGAATTACCAGGATTTACCAAAAAAAAAAAAGAAAAATACACTCACCATCCACACAAATTTTAATCTATTTCCTATACTTTCTGTCCAGGTGGGTATTCCGGCAGACAGTAGAAAAACAAAATTGTACACCGCGAAACTTTCCAGCGGTGAGCAAAGTTTCCGTAAGTAAGTATAGTTAAACGCAGGTAATTCTCATTTTCCAAAACCGATAATTTGCAAATGAACAACGGACTGCGGAAGAGGCAGGGGAAAGGGAAAGGGAAGTCGATGGTTTCCGCACACGGTTATTACAGCACGTTCCCAGCGAAATATTAATTAATTAATCGTCACGTACCTACCGCGGAAGAATTCTCGCGGTTCTATCATTTTCTGACCTCGGCCGACCTCGTCGCTACAACGGTGTACATAAATTGAACGAGCACGTCGCGATTCGCATATAAATTAAAGACAACCCAGGCGCCCGGTTGCGTATCTCAGCCAACAACCCCTCTCCCCCCTCCCCCTCCCCCGACTTCCACCTGGCAGTACGGATGCGAAACGTAGTCACGGGCAATTTGCATTTTCCGCCAGACGTGGAAACATACGGGGCTGATAGCGGGGGACACCGTCGCTTCTTATATCGACGTCGATAAGTTATTTGCCAGGCTGTTATCTCGGCGTCGCTCCGCGGCTGGATCAAAGGTGTCGTAAAACTCTCGACCATCCAGCTGTCGACAGGAAATGGAACGGTGATTCCGCGGGGCAACGTAATTCCGTGTTATCGAGTTTGTAACGAAATCGAGCGACCCGTTGTACACTCTCGCGGAAATGCAACGGGTAAATGTGTTTCGTTTCATTGTGTTTGTCGTAGACGTGGTGTACCTACTTGTTGTTTCTTTTTTTAATTTTGGTTTTTTCGTCTAGGAGTTGATGGTCGAGAAGATTTTACGGATAAGGTTGATAGACAGTTTTTGTGTGATTCGTGTCTTTGAGTGTTCTTTTTTTTCTAAGGGGGAATTTTATTATAATTTTAAAAGTCTTTTTCACGATTTATTAATACCGTGGTCGGGATTGTTACTTTTAATAGAGATCTTTCTTCGTTACGTATGAATCGGTTTTTGTGAAGTTTCATTCTTCGGGTTTAATTTGAAACATTCTTTTTCCGCGGGATGGTTTCGCTCGTTCCATTCGGCGATTTTAACAGGAATTTCTTTTTTCGCCTCTTGTGTGTACGGTCGGAACAGTTCAAAGCTTCCGATTCACTTTGAAATTTTCTGAAAAATCGCTAATTTCTTTTTTCCTTTTTCTCATTTTTTTTTTAACGAGTTAATAATAGTTATCCTTTAATTAATTCCTCTTTCATTGGCCAGAGGAAAAACGTACATTCCGACTTAATTGATCTCTAATAAAGAAACCCGAACTATGGAGACTGCCGGTGGGAGGCACTCATCCGCTAATTTAGTTTTCCTATAACGACCGCGTTAAAATCTTAATATGCAAACTATGAAAAAAGAGGGTTATCAATTTCTCGCAGCGTTCGGTAACTACGTCACGGGAAGTATGAAAAACGACGCACCCAAATTTCATTTTTCGTTCACGTTTATAACTACATACCTGCTTGTCGATGTTTTCACCATTTCTACCCGATAAACCGACGACATTCTTCAAGTCGCCGCTGAAATATCGCAAAACACCACTTCGTCTGTTATCGATTTTCATTTATTCAAATTCCAACCCCGCTATAATATACAAATCCCATGGTATAATATAAAAATCAATGTTCCTTCTAACGAGAATGAATTCGCACGTTGAATTCGCACGTTCTCGACGTCCGCATTTTCTCCCCTCTTTCTTAGTCCGCCTACTTTCAATCATTACGTTATCCCTATCTGTTCCACTGTTATCGGAAACGTATAAAAGATATTTCGGACAGCGTGTCCCGTTACCCGAGGCCGAATACGCCGCGACTGTTTTCGGATTTGTCGGGAATTGGAAGTGGAAAATTAAACGCCGCTAAGAATGTAACGTATGATAATTGAATTTCCTTTGATTCCGATCGGGCGTCGAGAATGAAACTGTTCCGGGGACCGTAGGAGGGGGGGGGGGGGAATCCCGGATAAAAAACGAGGCCACGCCAGAAGCTACGGGGGTGAGAAGACTAGCGCGTTGTAATAAGGAGAAAACTCGCCGGCACTGGCTAAAGAAATCGGGGGGCCGGGCCCCGTTTGAAATTAGAAGTGCTGACTGAATTACGGGCATAGGGGAAGAAACCAATTTCGATATACGAAACTCCAATTCCCAAAGAGGCTAAAATATCGTCGTCCTTGCCTTCACGTTTCTGCTTCTGACACTTTCTGATAAGAATTCGGAAATACGAGCGAGAGATCTCGAACCCTCGACTCGCGTAACGTGGCCACGGGTCAACCGATCGATCATTATCGTTATACACGGAAGAACAATATGTATGTATGTACACGGGTAGTTTGATAAGTTTGGTAAAAGGGCAGGTAAACATTTTTTTTTTAAATTAACTTTTATTTTTCAACATAGTCTCCTTCAAGGGCGACACACTTAGCCCAGTGAGATTCTAATTTTTTCATCCCGTCAAAAAAGTATGATTTGACAAAGTCTACAAGTAGGCATTCACGGCATCGATATTTCCTTCATTCGACGAGAATCTCTTCCCACCGAGCCATGCTCTCAAATTGGGAAATGAAAAAATCACAGAGAGCCATATCAAGAGAATAGGGTGGTTGCGGGATGAATTCCAAGCTCAATTCTTGTATTTTTGACATTGCAAAGTGTCGCTTTTGGGAAAAATGTGATATTTACCAGTCAAATGAGTGCCACTTTGAGCTTATTTACTTCAAAATTTTTTACGATGCGATATTGTTTAATTTTTACCAGCTTATCAAACTGGCCTCGTATGTATGTATGTATGTATATATGTACGTACGTAAGAATATCCGATCGTCCGTTGTTTACCAGTTGCGAATGCCGGGATAATTAACCAATATCGATCTGCGACGGGATGAGACGCGAGACGGCGGCGGTGGATCGCGTACATCCGTTAATTAGCATGAAACTACACGGCCCCCGATATCGGGACACTTGAGATAACGAGATGTTAGGAAATGATGGTGATAAATGGACGGTCGGAATGCGCGACTGCGGGGTGGGTGGATATTATTGTGCGAAAGAAATCGAAACTGTCGTTGGAGAAACGGATATTAATTTGTACGTATAGGTGAAGCTGTGTCGGGAGAAGTGGGATATTAAGTTATAAAGTTCCAACTGGGTGATCGGAGAATATACTATTAGCTGGGAATGAGTAAAGTGTATCGAGTCGTAAAGAAGATGTTAAGGCTGTGATTGGGGAATAGGATATTAATTTACAAAGTTGAAATTATGCACGAAGAATAGGATATTAATTTATCAAGTTCGTAGCATGATCGGAGAGTAAGATATTATCTTGCGAGGTTAGAGTTTCTGTAAGAAGAGCTTGGTTGGGCAAATAATTATTGCGGAAGTGAAAATTATACATAAATTTTACTCTGTACGTATGATTTCTATTTATAACATTATTATACTACCATGATTATCCAGTCGTCTGGTTTTTGAAATCGTAAAATTCCTGTCGACTAGATATTATGTTATTTTATTTGTTTAACATACCGTGTAACATACTGTTCGATCCTATTGTCTATAATATTTTTTCAAAATAATTGATATTCATTATCAACTTCACTGGCATAGGAAAATACAATGATTATTTTGTCAAATTTTTATTTGAACTCCATACATACTCGGTAACACACAAAACTCCGGCCAAAAATGATTACGAGCGAAATCGAAACGCGTTTACTGATATTTCCGCAACGCGATGAAACCGGAAGTGATTCAGTATTAAGCAGGAACATATCCCAGTGCGCCCGTGGCGTAGATATGCTATTGGATATGTAAATTCCGCATTTTCCCACGGGGCAGAATCAAATCCAGCCGAAGATTGCTTATTTTTCTTACCTCGTCTGCACAAAGCCGTCGGGCAAAGTGAGACGAATTTCCACCACGACTCACGGAGCTACTTAAAACGAGAAAATTCGATGACGTAACGGGAGAATTGAGGCCAACTCGTTTTTTTTTAAACGGGTAAACATATTTCAAGCGAGAACGCGTACGTAAATATTTCACACCCTCAAGACAGATACGGATGCTGCGAGTCTACCGGTTAACCCTTTGCGGTGCTGTATTGCCCTCGACCCAACAGCAAGCTGCTTTTTCATACAAACAGAATTTCGTACAAGGTTGACCGCCCCCGGAAATGCTCCCGCAATTCCGTATGTCCGGGAAAGATGAATAATATGGGCGACGAAAGCTCCTCGTGGGCCAAATACGTTTTATTTAATTTCATTAATTTCAAAACACGTTTAGACTCGGCTGGTGTCGCGCGATTCGTTAGATTAGAAACGTGAAATGCGTATATAAAGTGTTAGATGTGTTTTAAATTCCGTGGGAGACCATGGGAAACGATCACTATGTAATTTATGGGGAAGTTATGCTTCCGGTGAGACAGTGGCACGAACGTTTTTGAATAACAGTATTTCATTTTTGTGGAAAATCGTAAATCTGATTTGCAAGGAATTGAACATTTCGCGGAGAAGATAGTGGCGAAGGAGGATTCGTACGAAGGATTTTGAAATTGTGCGAATGACAGTCAAAAGCATTGGAAAATTTTATCAAATTTTGTAGGTATATTGTTTGAAGAATTTGTAAAATTTGATTTGAAGAATTTGTAAAATTTGTATTGATGTCACCTTGTTAAAATCTCCATTGAAATTTCTCCATCGTGGAAGTTCTACGATTTCAAATTTCTACGGATTACTTCCTTGCGGAGAAATTGTAGGCTTTGCGATATCAACGCTTTGAAGATTCCGCGAGTGGAAATTCTGCAGATTCGAATTCACGACTACGCTTACTAACTGCTAGGTATACGTAAGTTCTTGTTAGGTAATTTATTGCACAGGAGGTACATACCCGTGATGAACTATTTCCTGATAAAAGCGAACGGTGTCTTATCAGTTGTTGTATATTAATTGTATCCACAGATACGAATGAAAAAAAACACCACCACCGTGATATCGTACAAAGCTGCGTAAGTAACGACTATGGTAGATATGAAACTGAGCACGTGATCAGTGCATAACTTGTTTTTTGCAGACCTGTAATTAACGTCAGCATTGCTAACACAATCAGACCGTGAACGAAATGTTTTATTCAATTTTATTGCGGTATTTTTCACAGTTATTATCATACCGCTTCATTTTCTCATTAAATACATAAATTGACGCCAAAGTACAGGTATTTCTCAGCGATCTATCAACTCGCCGTTTCGTTACGCCATTTTGAAATAATTATATCATTTTTTTTTCTTTACATTGTTAATTAATAAACGTAGCCATAAACTATCCGTACTTCGTATGCTGTGTGCTACTCTTTTGGAAAACCTTTTTTTCGCGAAAATAGACGAAATAATGATTTCGTTCAATTTCGTGCTATTTCATTTGTTACCCTATAGGTGTATACGAAACGCCGTGTAAATTGTAAAGCCTGGAACACGAAATTTTAATCAAGAAACGCGAATGGTGTGTATACCCTTTTTCACCAAACCATTTGCAATACCACGAAGCGAGAAATACAAAACGTGCAACATAGAGAGAATTCTGTATCTGTCCGGAGTGTTCCGAATATTCTCGCGGTTATAATTAATCAACAATTATAAGATTAATACTCGATTAGTTAAAATGAAGTACGTATAACATAAAGGGCGTTGAAGCCACGATCGTTTTAGTAAGTTTCTTTTAGTCTATTAAAAGAACCTGATTAAATGGAAATTCGCCAATTCAGAGACACTCTTCCAGGACCTGTAAACGAGATTTATTCGCGAAAGTCTGAAAGGAATCAAATTAATATTGTTCGCTTACACGGCTAATAATCAACGTTTTCAGACACGAAGCGTCGGACACCTTTAACGCCAATAGAATTAAAAAATGTGTAAAATGGGTTGAATTAATTGAAACGTCAAGAAAGTTCATCGCTCCAAATCCATTTGCAAAATAGATGTTTCTTTTAAAAGATATCATAACGCCATTAAGTATAGAAAAAAAATTATAAACTAATTTAAATCTACAATATTTCAACATTTTGAGGTCCAATACTAACAAACTGATTACTCCATTTCTTAAACACTTAATATCCAGAGAATATTGTTAAAAAATACAGAAGAAATTCAAATTCACCTTTAAAAATAAAAACGACCCCCACGATTCCCCATCGGAATACCTAAAACAAGTATCCACCCTATCCAGAATTTTTTCCAAAAATCTTCATCGATTCATCTATCCCGAAAATTACCTGGCGACCGAGAGCATCACGTATCGAGGTATCCACCTAGTAGACACGTAGACGAAAACCCCAACCCTATCTGTAACCAAGATCAACCCCGGCGTGATGTTGCCCAATTTCTTTTTTTCTAACCCCCATCAACGGTCCCCGTGCGATATTAATAAAAAAAAAAAAAAACGAGAAAAAAGAAAGGGGCGAAAAAAAAATCACCGGACTCGTCGCGAGGATTCGCTTCCATTTCAGATTTAGGTTGCGATAAATGCACGATGCTCCGACGCTTTCGTACGTCGGGTCTAATGCCGTTGGTTGTTTCCTTGGCGCGTTGGTTATCTCCGTGGCAAACGACCCCCTTGAGCTGCAGGGAAACTCTTTCAAAAAAAGCTCACTCACGAACGCCGGTGAGTGGGTCGGACCTCCGGTACCATCGGCAAGGCCTCGGCTACTACATCCCCCCCCCCTCTCCCCTCCCCGCCACCTACACATATTTACCTCCTTCACTCCGCATGGAAAAATCCGTGAACCATCCGGCCGCCTCTTTTATATTCGCCCACCGTAAGCACGAGCCCGGAAACCGTCCGATTTCCGTCGCGATAACGTGTTTTCATCTGGCCACTCGTTGCCCCAGGTGCTATTCGCTATGCCTCGCGAAAATAGTGGATACCACCAGTATATCCAGCCTAAGGACCCTGGGACAGTTGAAGAATTTTACCTAGGCAAATATGTATGTGATGTGATATAGTGTGGTGTGGTGTGGTGGCTAATGAGATTGTTAGCGCCCCGGGGGAATGTCGTCAGTCTTGAGGGTGTGGAACCGTTTCGGTGAAATTCAGGAAACTGGAAAAAACTGAGAAATTTACGTCAAAGGGTTCTTTTTTTGGTTTAGGTAAATATTTGGAAATGGTTTGTTATCTGGTGGAATTTATTTTTGGTACTTTTGGGTTGGTGTGTGTGTATATCTATGTATGTATACGTATAGCTGATAGCAGACGATGATCAGATTTTTTTCTTTGTTTTTATGGTGGGTTGTGTATCATCGGTGTGTCACGTTTTGAGTAATGTTCTTTTATTTCTTTTTTTAATCTGTTCCGTTATGACGTCTCGTACGATCTTAATGACGCTATCGGTGTGACGTTCGCGTTGAAAATGTAAAATACGAATGTACGAATTCCGTCAAGAGAAATAGTCCCCCGGGGGAAACGAAAATACGGGGCTTTTATTTGAAAAATGAAGACTCCGCTAACGAAAAATATTTGGAAAAATCTATTTCCAATCCCGAACTTTCAGGGTTGCTTTCATCCTTTCAATATGGTCGATTTTCGATAGGAAATAAAAAAAATCCCGGGGAGTACCAATGTTCCCAGAACTATCTTCTATATAAATTTCATAAAAATCGATCGGCGCGTACAGATTCGATGTGTTCTAAATTTCATTTGAAAAAATACCAAACCCCGGTTCTTTTCACAGCTGAACTTTTTTATACTCTTGATCACGAATTTCGAATGATATTCAACTTTTGATATCTCCAATCCTAATTTATTACGGAATTACACATTTATCCCTTTTCAACGAACGATCTATCTCGAACCGCGATATATACCGTATTACTATTAATATACCGCGATTATTTCCATTAATAAAGTCTTATAAAATTGGTGTTTCAAAGGCTGTGTCACAGTAGAGCAATTTTCTGTCTGCAAACGAGCGCCTCCGTAATAAGCGTAAATTTTTTGACGACAACGTAAAGTGACGCGTCATTAGCGTTAAATGAGTACAAATAAAACTGGGCGGCTCTGCCTCCTACGTCGACTCATGCCTCACTGGAGCTCGTTTTCGTAACGTTGTGAGAAGGAAGGTGAAAAGGTAGGAAAAGACAAAAAAAAAAAAAGCTTCGCTTGTTTGCAACAGGCACGTCCGTGGTCCATACGTTCCCGTTTCACTAAATCTAGCGATGCTTATCAAATCAGCGTTTGACTTTTTGAATGTTTAAAAGCTCTAAACGTGGACCATTTAAAATTACGCTATTCCCTTTTTGGTAATTCTACGCTTCTGTATGATACTGCGAAACACGATATTTTCGGATATTCATAAATGGGACGAAATTTATTTAAACGCTCTAAAGTATTTTTGAATTTCATTTAGAAGCTGATCGACGTTTCGTTCATCAATGGTTTACGGCTCCTAAAAATAATCGTTGGATCAGATTTACTGTGTCCCGATATTAAAGTTTATTATACAACACGGAAGTGGAAAGTTTATGGTAGGGCTCTCGCATCGCCGTACAATCACCGTGGATCAAGTATTGTAAACACCTCGCGAAAATCGATTCGATACGTGATAGAACCCGACGTTTCAATACATTGTAAAGTAACGTGTAAATCTGTTTCCATCAGACCCGCCAGAGAGCTGCTAAATTTGTCGTATGATTTAGGATTTTCACTTCGATGCAATAAGTTCTTTTGTTTATTAAACGCTGAAAATTTGAAAGGTGTGAAAACATTTGAAAAATGTAAGCATTTAAATCATTCTATTATAATATAATTTTTATTAAAATTATTATACATATAAAATGGGTAATCTTTTTATTTGCATTTTCTTAAACGATAACTATAAATCGAAATAACGTCCGACATGTAAGACAATAAGGTGGAAATTTCATTCGAATTCAACAATGATAAGAAAATCATTCGGAACGTAACAGCGAAACGAGAAGAATATGGTAATCCAGGAATTTATTTCTCGGCGAATGAAACAAAGTTACAAACCTGCGATTCAGAAACTGTAATAATAACATGTACTTTTTAAATGCGCTGAAAGCATTTATTGTATTAATTAAATATAAAGGAGTGGGGTGATACCGAAAATTTAATTAAATTCTTTTCCCCGAGTTTTATTCTATGTGCATCTCCAGTACGCTTATTCTCGAATACATACATACATACATACATACATACATACATAGTATAGTTTCGAAGTTTGCATCCCCGTAGATGAAATAAAAGAAAGTTTGTAAATTATTTTTATTTTCGGACATATTCTCCCCTCGGTTGTGTACGCTTTTCTCATTTTCCTTCCAGGTTGGCAGCTTTCCCTCTAAAGAAATTGTTGTCTTACGGCGAACGCTACGGTACCTATTTACCGCGGTATTATTATTGAATTTTTCTCGATGCCGCGTTTCCCTTCAAATTGAAACTCACCTAGGGGTCGCTGCGAATTACATTCGGTTTATACGAACGACGTAGAATGTAAAATAATTTTGGAAACCAAGTATCGAAATAAATAAATTCATAGTTCAATCACTATCACAATTAATACAACAAAATCTATTAAAAACTTTAAAATTAAGTAGACTATCGTTTCCTAATTATCCGCAATCTAATTATCTTAAATTGGACGTGTAACATATGTATCGTAATTTCCAAAAAAAAAAGAAAAAAGAAAAAAAAGTACTCTTCCAATCTAACCGGACTTCCGAGATACAGGTGAATGGTTTCATCCGCACGAAACAATCCTCTTCCCTCCTAACGACGTCTTCGTTCGCGTAAGAAAACCGTTTCTTTCTCCCGTGGGCGAAGTCCTGCTATTACACCACCTCGAAACTTTCCTATTGGATTACGAAGTTTTCTAAGGAGAGTGACTGCGGGCGCTGCCTGGCAAACACGCGAATTATCGTATTATAACGGAAGTATAAAAGGATAGATAAAGAAGCAGGAAAGACGACCGGGTTTCCTGACCTCGAAAGAAATAAGGATTATTCGAGGGAAAGGTACGATGACACCGGCGATCGATCGCTCGCTCTCGAACTTTCGAAAGAATTATAGATTAAGAAACGTCGACGGCAGCTGGCGACGAAAATGGATTAAAAAGTAATCATTTTTAAATGTGATTTAATGTCACGTCTGTCCGTATCATTTCTAACGTAATTGATCATTGAAATGTGTCTGTTGCAATAACGCTGAAAGGTTCGATAGAGAAGGATCGAACGTATCGAGGCTTTAATTGGTTCTTTCAAAAATAAAAAAGAAATTAAAACAATACTTATTTTTATATTCTTATATTTTTGTATCTTTATCTTATATGTATAAAGAATTTTTATATTAGCCACCGTGCGAATAGTATCACGTTGTATAATATCAAAACGTGGAAATGAGTAAATTGTATAGTAAGTTATTTAAAAATATTTTAAAAAGCCATGTAACTGGACCCAATGAATATCATCCTGCTATTACCGCTTTCGCAGCTGGCAATTTCAGCGAGTAGACTAAAGCCGGTTGCCGCAGGGTTTTCTCATTAAAAGATGAACGAAAATTGTGAAATTCACTTTAAAACATCACGTCTGTAATTACTTGTCGCTTGAAATTGACAGGATCTTTCACATTACAAATTGTAACCAGAGAAAATGCCAGATTTATGAACACTGGCAGTATTGAAATTCCAAAAATCGCCTGACAAATTCCCTCGATATTCAAATTGAAACCATTTTAATATATACTGTGAAGGGGGATACTGGGGGGAATAAATTACACAAAATAATATATTCTTCTCCCCAAATTGAAGCTTTCTTAATTCTTAAATAAGAAACAACAAAATTAGCCCACTTTGAAACCGATCACTGAAACAGAAACAACTATTAAAATTTTTCTTACACCTCGATTCGGACCCTCTTTACAGGACTTTTACATAATCACCAAAATTATAAGTCTCATCACGGAACTTTTCCATAATCACCAAAATTACAAGTCTCATCCCTAGACTTTCATAATCACCCACACGCTAAAATCCTCTTTCTTAATTCCATCGTTAAAACAATTCCCACCTGTCTCCCCTATTTAACCCATTAAACTATACCAACGTCGAACCAGGTATTTGAATTGCACGTCGTCGGTGCTAGTTCGCCGTCGTCGTCGGCACGTACACGTCACAGACACCTTAACCTTACTGCAACAGGATACCGTAAATTTCGTTGAAGGACGAAGCGGGAAGGATTCACGCCGGACTTAGGAAGTTTCGATCTCACGGGCGGGAGGCCTCTGTCTCCCTGTTGCACTGTAAAATCGCGCTGGAGTGTACGTAATCCATCGAGATTGCGGGTCCGTCTCGGATTTACGAGAGATGGCCGGACTCTCCGTGGCGTTTCTGCTTTTACAAGCAGATTGGATCGTCCTTCCAGGATTTCACGCCCGCCCGGGCCGGATCGCGGACGCGTACCGCCACTACGAGTCTTGTTTTCTAAGCCGTGGACCATTCGCCTCCGGACGACGTTCTTTGGTCCGGCGAGCGAACGCCTTCCGGGGAAATCGAGAAAATTTCCGGCTATCGTAAAGTCAACGGACTAGATCCGCCTCAGGAGTCCGAGAGAGTGCCGGCGAGTATAGGTAGATACTTAAAAACACGAAATAAATGTGCCCGTAATTATAAAAGTGGTGTAAGTGAATTTTTAAACAATTTTGGGTATTACGTTTTTTAAAGGTTTTGAAATATTTATTAACAAAGTATCAAGAGTTTTAGTTTTTTTGAAATATTGACTTAGACCACTTTCATTATTATGGGCACAAATAATCACGATTAAATAATAATGATATTAATAAAACACGATATAAATGAGAAGTTTTTCTTTCGCGGGACAAACGTGGTGTTGGATATTCAGCCTAATTTTGGTAAGAAACAGAGAATCATCGAGTGACACCCTATTTAGAATTAGTCACTCTAGAATTAGTCATGTTATATATAAGATCAGTTTATGCACAGATTCAAAGTATACCCGTTACCTACAACATCGTTCTCTTACTTCAAATTACTGTAAAGGGAAAATTAAGTCTCGTTGAGTGAGCCAGAGTTAGACTTTAAAATATATTGTACTTCGAGGGCAAGTTGGTGTAAATCGTTAGAAAATAAATTATTATTTTATTTTTCTAATGCGAATCGCCTTCCACCCGGAATACAACAGTGTTATGCGGTTATTTAGTAGAAAATAATTATTACTGTATGATGGTAGGAGAAGAGAGAAACAGTTTCCGTGAAATATGATTTTTTTATGACTACACGTGGGGGAGTTCAAAATTCTTGTTTTTATGGAATAAAAGGGAAGGGGGGTTGAGATTGTGGGATAGGTGTGCTTTTAGTCATTTTATTCGAGAAACTTCACGTCCGGGTTAACCGAACGGGACGCCCGGTAACTCATGAACTTTAAAAAATATTATATATTCGTAGATTATATAATATTGTTTTGGTCGTAACTTCTGCCACGAACGCGAGATTTGCATTATAATCAACGTTGATTACCGTTCTGGACTTTACGTTGGTTAACCACGAAGGTTACGTTCGGAGAGGAACGTTCCGGTAATGCAGTTTCTTTCTTCTGAAAACATGCGTTTCACGTTCTAAATCTAAATTAGAGCATAAACTGAAATTTGTTATTTTCTATCCTTTTTTTTTTGTTGTTGCGTTGCTGTACTTACTTACACGTTGTTGTTTCGCACGTTGAAATATCGCGTAAACATTACACCGCACTTCGCGCTTTTAAGTTTCGACCACCGTGTGCCGCGTTTAAACATTCTAATAATAAATGACCGGTTGTTTACCATACTGGGTTAATTGTAGGTGCCGTTGACGTGTGACTTTATTAATCGGCCGGATTAGCATAGAACATTAATCCACCCGCTGTTTTTCGCAGATATTGTTTCGCACCGTCGACAGTTACCGAGGTCGGTGAAGTTCCATTTTTTGTTTTCTTTCCCGCGGAGAAACCATTCAGAGAAAGTATTAGATAAAGCAGCCAGATACCGTACGGTGGTCAGTGTAATTTTTCACGTGTACAGTTTGCTTGCAAACAACGATATCGTACGGCAATAATATTTACATTACACTCGTGTGATTCAGCCTTCCGACAAGAGGTATTGAAAAGAAATAGATAATCTCTCCCTTCCACGCATTGCCGGTAGTATGTATGTGTCACAGATTAATCATTTTTTTTTTTTAATCCAGTAGATATCAGGCTACCGTTGTTCCGTGGAATGGAAAAATTGTTGTTGAAATCCTTTAAGTGTCTTGCACGCGGAAGTTTTCTCAACCGATGTTACACGGCGAACCGTATTTTCTTAAAAATGTCACAAACACAACGGAACTATTTCGTTGGGGGAAATATACGACTTACCGGGGTAAACACTTTAATCTGAAAATTAAGAGATGAAAATTCCACCCGTAAGGATATCGGTCTGCAATTGTCAGACGCAGAGTTCGGTATTGTTAAGTTGAAATCAATTTTTCTTGAAATGCTCGTTCAACAGATGTATCGACGTTATTCCGCAGTATTTTCTGAACGGTAAGATTTATTTTTACGCGTATTTCCGCTCTTTACTTCGATGGAAACATCGTTGGAGTACGTGAAATATTTTTACCTTGAATTCCAAGTACGTAATAACGAAATCCCGTGTTTATTAACAATCAATCAACGTTTCAATGGAAAGGAAACAAAAATTATTATTTTACCGGGTACGTGAGAATTGTGTTAATTAAATTCCCGTGTAATATTATGAGAACGGGTTTGATTACCTGCTGGACGTGTTGATCTGCCGCCTGACGATGAGTGTAAATGTACGATAAAGAAATTAAAAAAAAAGACCGACAATGCTAGCAGAACATTTTCGCCGCATCCGTAATATTTTTCCCACTCATCGCGGAATCTGATTTATTGCGTTTCTCGGGAAATTGAAATCTCTTGTACAAATTGGAATATATTTATTACAGATTTAATTGCAGTTGATCAAGTGCAGCGGGCGAAATGAATTTCGAGTCAAATGACAGGCATTTCCACTTAAGCCGGCGAAATAACTTTCGAACCACGTTTTCGACGGAAACCGAACATAATCGTCGCAGCGACGTACTTAGATTTCAATCAAGAAACGTCGCTTTTGAGTGAACTTCTGTCAAGTGTGATCACACAGACTGTACGCACCTTGAATTACGAATTAACCGCTATTTTCCTGATAACTTCGTTGTCTCCCCAATTGAATGAATATCATGAATCATAATTAGAAAATTAATTACCATTACACCACTGTTAATTAATTCCTTACGGAATGTAATGCTGTAAGTTGGTGTTCGAAGACTTCATCTTATGTCTGGAACGTTGTACTTCTTGCTATCCCGATAATCGATTGTTTCACCAGATTAATGTAAAATCGATACCGCGGATTGAAGAGCAAATAACCCGTGAGACTGCTTGTATAAATCTCAAGGACAAACAGCGTGATCGGTTAAGCTTTAACCATAGCCCTGGTTGATTAAATTTCAACACGTACCAGAGATACATTGGCCAAACGTCTTCGAATGTTTCGTATCAATCTTAACACATGTATACATGTATATGTATAGGTTAAAATTGTCGATATTTATCTCACAGTGACATTCAGCCTGTCTTATAAATACATTAAACATTCCGCGTTACACATTGTGTATACAATGATCCACAAATGATTTCACACGTCAAATTTAAGGAAAGTTTATTAAATTTCTATTTAAATAGTATTTAGTAACAGTTTCGTAGTGTGCAATAGATGTGTGTGTATATTTAATCAAAGAATACTTAATGTAAGAATAATTTTTAATTGTTATACCCGAAGAATGGTAAGAAGTGGATACTTTGAAATTCAGATATTTTTCGTCGTGGGAATTTAGGGATCCGGAAATATTTGCCGCGTGGAAAGTTTAAGTTATGGAAAGTTTAGGATTTAGACATGTTCGACGGGCGGAAATTTCCAAGCTTTGGAATTTCAAGTAGATGTATGCGACGCGTGGACATTCCAAGACATGGTGGTTGAAGGAACTAAGAGTCTTTGACGTGTAGAAATTTGGAAATTAAACAAATTTTCGAGCGTATCAACGGTTACGTTGGAATTTCAACGGGCAAAACTGTCAGAGCGTGGAAATTTCGGTGGTACAAGTATCTCGTGTAAAATCGAGGCAATGGTATTAAATCAAATGAATTTCATTCTAATGTACAAGCTCTTTTATCGCCCGCTCTGTGAAACGTGGATACTTTTATCTGAACGGTTGATTTGAAAATTGATTTGAAAATAAATCAATGACTAGAGCGTACGAAGCAAATGCTTCAATGTACTCTACCATATATGTGTATGTATATGTGTACATATACTGTTATTTGAACTCCGGATGTGTAAAATGTGTGATACATCAAAACGTATGAAAAGGTAACACATTTCCGTGTGTAATATTTTTAATAAACATGAATTTTTTCAATCAACATTCATTTCCTGTGAAATAAAAATGTCCCTGACAAAAGTGTCCCCAGCAATTTGAACAAATATCACTCAGATACACTGTATTTTATAAAATCAAACAACTATATGAATTTCGTAGTGAAAATAATTTTTTCCTTTTATTTCAAATTTTATCTCTCCATGATTTTATGCTTCCGCGATTCGACGCGTAATATTATTTCGGTATATATACGTATACACGTATTTTAATTTAAATCCTGGCCAGGAAATGACATCTAGCATTAGTTTAACAAAACTGTCGTTCTTTCATGTACATATATTCCTGCTTCAATAATTATAATTACATACTTCTACTATCGTGCTTCGTTATACTTCAAATTTATTTTAATCTCGTGTCAAACGCGAACTAACATCTATTTTACACAGGTTTTCCAAAAAAAAATAAATAACCGAGCCTCTGACGTAATTCGATTTAATGTTTTTTTTTCGTTTTCGAGATTCGTTAAATTTCCTAAAGTGTTATTATATTTTATCGCGAATAATTCGACAGCCCCCGCAATAATTTATTTCAGAAACATCCGGATACTGTGTTCAGTTTGTCCAATTTGTTTACACATACATTTCCACTCGTTATCGATGTAATCCGAATGATTAATTACTGAAGCAGTGTTTTGCATTTAGAGCAGAAAATCGATCAGAACATCTATCGCAATTGAAGTCTGTTTTGAGAAGGGGGGGGGGGAGCAAGAAGTTCAGGAATGTTAACATTGAAAATAATGCAACAACGTGCGAAAGCTATCTCCAAAGAGGCGCCACGGAAAAGTTTCAAACAATGCGAGCGTCGTTGAGTTAAACATGTAACTGCCTGAGGGGATTACGTTCAAAGTGAGAAAAGCTTTATAAATTGCGAATTCCTAAAGAAAAGACCAAAACAAATTATCCCGTGAACGTAAAAATATAAACTACTCGATACACACTCTGTTTTTTTCTGCTCTAATGGATTAACTAGTTGATTCAAAATATCCCGTAATGGAACCAATTTTCAAAGAACTCGAGATGCGAAAGTGTCGGTGAGATTTTTCAAGTCTAATTGTTGGTAACCCAGAAAGCTTTTACCGAGATGGGATTTCTATGTTATAGCGACGATGCCAGATGGTCAAAGTTAATAATGGAAAAATAGATATATATAAACAAAATTAATTAAAGTATCATCTTTGTGGTATATTGACAGAGTAGACTAGATTAATGTTTTTAAAATGAAAGATTTTCTTTGTACGTCTCTTCATAGAAACCATCTGATTGATTTCTATTGAAGTCGATTTGCAAACCACTGTAGATTTGTATAGATTAATATCTGTGTTGGAAATAAAGTAACACTGTTTGAAATTATTTGATCACCGTGTGTCGAAGGTAAAAGGGTTTCGAAAGAGGTACATTTCTGATATTTCCGAAAAATATTTAGGATATTTTACATATTATTCGCTTGAATATTTCATACGCATAATTTATGTTGAACGATTATCAAGATGTTTGAATTATTAATTTGTGGCTCACAATGAAAAATCGATGGGTTTAGCGATGTTCATTTCGGAGATGAATGGAGTACTTTACTCTCATATTTAGTTCGAAACTCGTAAACAGGAAGTTTTGGTATGTGTATTAAATGAGCTTTGGCAAAAGTACCGCAACAACGATTCTGGTTACCGCTGAGCGCCCGTCCAAACTTTTAGTTTATAATTATCTGGAACTAATTTTAATCGTAATATCAACGAAATGGTGAATGCGCGAAATACAGTCGGATTTCCGAAATAAAGTCTATGTATTAAATGCAAAACTCAGATAATCTACGATTTACAATCGATGTTCCATTTTTTTTGTACGTACGTAAAAAATTTCTATCGAACGACACAACGTGATATTTTTATACTCTTTGACATCTCGGAAAATTCTGGAAACGGACGGAATAAATTAAATTATTTCGTTACCGTTCGAACGTAAAACATTCAACAATAAATTGAAACCCAATTACACCAGGTAATTCAAATTTTGAATGCCCAAAACTCTACGTAATTTCACGTAAGCACATTAATATCCGTATAAGTTAATTATCATACACATTAATACCACTACTAACGAACTTATAACTCATTACGAACCACGAAAACGCGTCCCGAAAAAATCATTATCTCACTTCTCGACGAACTCTCGTCCGTTCAACGCAAATAACCTGTAATTTGCTTGAAAACAGCTCCCTAGTAAAATGACGTCATTATGATATTACAGCAATTTCTTCCGTCGTTAATTGCCTTAAAAATTATGATATTATCGATAATGAAATCTCTCCCGTGGAAAGATCCTTCTTTCTTTCCCGGACATGTTAATTCCGTGCTGTGTTTTTTTTTTCTTTTTATTACGAGATCAACGAGGTTAAGCGTTCTTTGAACACCCAACGACCGACCATCCCGTTGTTTCTTTTCCACCGGAAGTACACTGTTTCCCGTAACCGGGGCGCGATGGAACTTCGCACAACAGGGTATTAGCTCGTCCTTTTTATAGCCTGAAATTTATAGCTGGTTCGCACGCCTTAAAGCTCACGTCCCGGGACGCATCAACATGCCACGGTTTTGCATTCCTCACTTTTTCTCGCGAAGGGTGGAAGGAAGAGGGAAAAAAAAACGAAAGAAAAAGAAAGAAGAAGGCACCTGGTGCCGGGGGGGAGTCATAACTCGATGCCAAAGGCTCCGAGGGCATTATATCCCCGGTGCTCTCGCGGTGGTGAAAGAAGCTCGATTGGCCATGATGACAACCATCGACGCGGCAGAAAATGCGAATCATTTTTTTTTTTTTTTTTGCGGAATGCGATAAACTCGACGGCTCGTAACTCACCCCTCGCGATCCGCGTGCAAGGTAATTTTTTGATCTATTTCGCGGCGAGACGTCAACCCCCGCGTATTCGGAAGCGATGAAATTATTTCTTCGATTCGACGATTGGAAATGGAAATAATTTCTATGGAATTCGGGTGGCAATTTTGTTTCGTGGAACGCAGGGATTTCCTGTGAATCTGATCGTTTGATTTTTAAAGGATTCTTTATCACTTATTTGTACACGGCTAGAATATGGAAATTGTTATATAATATATTAACACATTCGCAAACATGTTATTAATATTATTTGTCCGCGTGTTTTTTAGATTTTCAGTTTTTCTTGGGTAATAAACTTGGTAGTTACTCTGTTTAGTTTTCCATGGTGTATATATTTGTTCACTTTCAAATAACAAATTATTACAGGTGTAAATCTTTTATGGGATAAATAGAGCCGCAACTATACTTTCACGCCGTGAGTTGAAATTACCGGCTATGAAAGTGTTAATTGAGAATCGCATAGACGCCAGCAACAACGTTATAAATTGATATAATATTAAGACGGAAATAATGTATCACGTCGAATCGAATATAACACGGTCTATTAAGTTTTGTTGGACTATAGCACGAATATCAACATTTAATATGAATTCGATTTTAATTGCAATATTTGATTGAAATCAATCCAAACAGTTTATAGGTAATCATATATTTATACATAGAATTAAAATTTCACCCCTAAAATTAAATATATCGCGCTGTAAAAGTACAATATTCCCGGTAATCTATAAATTTCATTAATATAACTTTCTCATAAAATCAAACAACTCGATTGTTATAACCGCGGACGTATTGTACAACGCGACACGGTGTACAATTACGAAAATTAAATGTGTTCCATATGTTCGCGACATAAATTGAAAAGGATATATGAATGCTATGACCAACACCGACAGATTCGAGTGATTGCTCTCCGGTATGCAATTATCGTCGTTCCTCTGTTTTATCGGCGGTGCCAGTGAGAGCAATTACTCGAATTCGCCAATAACAGTCCTTTCATAAAATCAAAAAGATTCGGTGTAATAATGATGGCTGAATGCCTACATTGGCGCCGTTTAAATGCCTCATTAGCTCTCATACTGACCACTAATTACTGTTTGCTACGTGTCACTGTGTGCGTGCGCAAGTGGAATCCGGCAAAAGTAGTGGATTTTGTTTGCAGAGAAATATCGTATGAATAAAATATCCAAACGATGCGTTACGTTAATTATAATCAGACCGTAGAATTTTGGTGTTAAGTATAGGTTGAAATAAAAAGATATGAAAATATATCGCGTAATGTATATCGATTTAAAAATTATATTTGGAGAAGAAAGTGTATTCGTCTCTTACAAGTTTGACTGTCATATTCCTTCTGATTAGTAGAGAATGTGATTGGTTATTGAATTTAAAGAAAATATTGATAGAGGAAAAATCTGTTGAATATTCTGAAGCGATCTTCACGTTCGAGTGTCCCTTGGGGTGATAAAAAACTGTTGTAATATGCAAATTGGAAATTTCGAAGAAAAATGCAGAGAACTGCTAAAAAATGTGTACTACGAAAAAGAAAAATGTTTTCTAGACTTCGTTTAGCGTTTTATACTTCACAGCGAAGACTCTTTCGCTCTTCCACTCTTTATTATTGTATTCCACTTTTCTAACACCTGTACTGATACATTGATATTTGATCACGTCTCTTTAGAAACAAAAAAAAAATATAACACTGATCAAACATACTCGATTCTTGTGTGAGAATGAAAATCATAAATCTGAATGTTTGCCCATAACAAGTATGTACTACTTAAAACTCGTTCGATTATTTCATACATTTTATTAAGTTTCCTTTTCCCCCCACACATAACCGATTGAAAGAAAAGGGGCAAAAGAAATGAAAAATTATTCCGGGGACACAACCGAACACGTAATTCTCGCATTTGCATTTCATTAAATACAATTTCGTGCCACGCGCAGCACATAAGAAATATGTATTATGCACTCTTTTGGCGTAGCGAGTGCAAAAAATAGAATGCATACAAATTAAAGTGTACTGCACCATCCGTTTATCGATCTGTCGGCCAACGAACTTTGACAGAAAATATTATATCATATTCATTCATATATAATTCATATCCATTAAATAAAAATTAAGCAATTCAGATTAAACAATCCCAAGTACAAACAAGTACAATAAGAATAAAATACATAACAACGTAAGAACAGAATTGACAGTAAGTAGTATTTCGCATATTTCGCAGACAGTTTATCTTTAGTTCGTTATTCGTCGACAATAACTAGAACACACACGTACGTTTCTTGTATCAGAAAGCGTCTACGCTTCTTCAACGTCGCGACCCTTTGAAGGATCCGGAGAAGATTTTCTCTAAAAGTCACCAGCTGCACGAACAGGTAGCGAAAAGAATTTTTTACATAATTCCACGGCATCCCCTGGCTTTTTCCCGATGGAATTCCCCTGTAACTTCGCGTACGTATGTATAACACGTGGTGGCCGCTGTAAAAATATCAAAGGAATTTTTTTTTGCGACGCTCAGTGGCGGTGTCACCGTTCCTTTTGAATTTCGAGCACCACTTTTGCCGTTTGGTTCTTAAATTTATTAAAACCGTAATTCTGCCGCTGCAATTATGTCCGACGTGCTTGGAATTTTAACACGGTAATTAAATGCTCCTCCGTCGGGTATCATTTTTTTTAGGTGGGAACACGTTCGGTGCCCGCCGGCGTTCACGTATTCTAATGGTATTTAGGATTTTCATACGAAACAATTTCTATATCGCGTCGTAGAATTGATAATCCGGTTGATAATAATTTCCGGAAATTTCGTTTAATTAATCGAACGATTCCGATGTCTCGCGTACGCGGAGTGGCTGAAAATTGGACAATTTTACCGGCACGTTTTGCCCGACGTTATTCGCGGTAAAATCAGATTTTCCTGGTGAAATAAATATAGATCCCGGGGCAAATTAAGCACCGCTTTACAAACGAATATATCTATGTATATGTACCCATACAAAATTTGTTTTCTTGGTCAATGAAGAAGACCAGGTGAGACGCATAGAAAAACAAGTAGTTTCAACAAATCCTGTAAATCTCGTAATCCGAACCCTCGAAGGGCAGTCCCTAACAATCAGTTCGTTTGGTATTTCATCATGTAATTAATTCAAACGATTATCATAGACGTCGAGCAAAACTGCGCGCGAATGTTCATTATCATAACTGTCAGGTCATGGCTGTAACGTTCCAGGAATGTTATACATTTCGAGGATTTCAGTGAACTGTGTTCAGAGTTCTCAGCAAATGAATACGATTAGCTGTAATCGTATGCAAACGGGTTAAGGAGGTTACTGACTCTCCCTTTTTCCATGGCACTCTCTCTCTCTCTCTCTCTCTCCCTCCCTCCCTCTCTCTGTCTGTCTCCCATTCTGTCTTTCGCTCACTTTCTCCCTTTTCTGCGAGTGCAATTTAACTTTTAATAATCATGCAAACGGTGTAAGTTGCAAGCCTAGTGTCGACGTTTGTGAAATACGAGTTTTCCTCTGCGCCGTAAGGACCCGCGTAAGGGCATAATTACGTTCAAACGCGTGAAAGGGTTGTTTCATCGCGTTCCTAGAAATCATCCGCGGCGTAGACGTAATGAAAGGTGAACGAATGTATCGCGTTGACAACGGTGAATCATTGAAAACTGTCTGTGCGATTGATAACCGCGTGGAAAGTAAAATTCTTTTATAGACACGACAATATGAATTACATTAAAAACAAAGAAACACGATTAAAATGAGACATAACCTATGGCAAATAATATAAACTAGTTTCAATAAATACAATTTTCATAGAAAGAACGGGGAACAATTTTTTACGAGGATCACTTTGCCACAGATTATTTTTGAATAAAATAAACACGGGTAAGTGACAGACAAATATTTAATGCATATATTTTGACGTAGATAAAAGTAAACAATATTAAACAGAACAAGGCAAAGAATATTAAAAAAGAAAAACGAAAGGTAGAACACGAACACGGGTGACACGCGTGTGCCTCTAGTAATGACGTGACTTAATTATAATCTCATTGCACAAATGGTTAGCTTAATGCTTCACAAAGGTCCGCTGCCAAATGAAAGCACAAATAAAAATTAACCTACCGTGCATTAACGTTATTGCGTTAGTGGAAATTATAAATGGACCATAATTCACCGGGCACCAAAGGATTAAAGCGAGCATGAAAAATACACGTCACATGTATCATCCGGTGTCTCTTTGCTCAACACAGGGAACAGCATTCTTTCCCGCGGAATTTTCTATCAGAATCGTTGAAGTACCCGCGTTGTACGTATGTGAACAACGAATGCAAGCCTAGGAGGGTTAGACGGTATTTTTTTTCATAACAATGAACAATACATATATCCGCACGGATATTAAACCTGCAGACACTCGCGGAATTATGAGAACAACAAGTTGTAATCAGGGTTCTTTTCAGCTGGTTTCTACGTTGGCTAAATTAATTAAAAGACTCGTTGAAATTGTGTCAAACGTCGGTAAAATGTCTTTGAAATCAATAATTTTTTTAAGGAAATTTTTTTCAGTATAATAAGAAACAATTAGTGTTCGCAAGTCGGATTTTTAATATCCTACTTAATTTGTTAAAGCTTTCGTATTGCAAACTCGCCTATTGTTTATACTTCTTCTGTGATGTTTCCCAGCTGGAAAATTAAAAATTAAAAGAAATAATGCTTTCACATGCACGATATATTTTTATTTTATGTTGAAGACTAATCATAGTGGGCTTAGAGCGTTATACATACACGGAGTATCATTTCATTCGCTGGTTTTTTATTCTTCGTATCTTTACAAATACAAGTTTTTAATTACGCTTTTAAATCAAACCGGCCGTTTATTTTGTCAGCCACGGTTCTTCCAATGTCTATTTTAAATGTTAAATAACTGAATACCTAGTAATATCCGCGATGTTAACCTATAGTCGTTGGATAGATATCTTTTTATCGACGTTATTAAAAAATTTATTAATCTTGATTCAGCGATGGTTATCGATTTTCCAACGCAATGCCGGACGTTACAGTAAATATGTAATTATTCATTGCTGAAACCAATTTCCGGAAAGACGTTCGCTTGCGCAAGCGTATCTTTTGCCTGGTTTTCTATCTTTCGATTCAATTTTTAAATCTATTCGCCGAGTTATGAATCATCGCTAATGAGGCAGACGAATCATGTCAGATCCATGCGTGTTAATCACATTGAAATATTGTTTCGGTCGTACGAAGTTCGCTGTAACGCGCTGCTCTCTCGTTTTCCTATTTAATTATTTAGAAAGTAGATGGAGCGAAATGAGTGCCGGCAAGTGAATTAGATTTGTGACAAAGATAATAATTCATACACGCGTTAGGTTTTGCGATTCATTAAATAAACATAGCGTACTCGATCATAAAATGTTCAGAACTTACATAATAATTAGCCTCTCATTTTACTGGGACTTTTTTAACTTTTTCAAAACTGTTGAATAATTTATAATAACTCCGAAGGAGAATTTTTGTCGCATTATTGCAAGACTTTCGCAAAAGTTTTTTATATTTGTATTTTATAGTTGTATTTTATATGAAGTGTTTTTAATATTTCGTTTTAGTGCGAAAATCTGCAAATGTATTACTACTGAATTATTTAAAGTTACAGTACGGCCATTGTTTTTAACATTAACGTAATGCATATCTCGATGCAGATATCGTAATATTATGTAAAAGCAGCAACAACACTCCCCCGTATTTCCCAGCAATAAAGTTCCACATCACATCCAACAAATCCGTATAAACGACACAATTCCAAACATTTTCATATCAATCAGTTCTAATAAAAAATCCACGTTCGAATCTCGGGAAGAATCACCACGTAAAAACCGAACACACACACACACATAACGCCCGCTGAATTGAATTAAAAAGAAGTGATACTTCAACTTGTCACTCTTAACGCGACATAGATTAATACTCCGGTGTCCCCGGATTCGCTTAACGGCACGGTAATACAGCTTTCAAGTTAATTAAATCCCCGAAAAAATGAATCTTGGCGAGAATCCTCGACCGCGCACCATTAAAAAAAGAAAAAAAAGCCTCCAAAAAAAAAAACCCAAAAAATAAAACGGGCTCACAGCCAGTACGGAAACCCCACGGCTATTTCGTTCGGACGCGTTTATCATCATTCGAACACGATCACGATGTTTCACACCCATCCATTAAAAAAAAAAAAAAAATAAAAAAAGGGAACCGGTCGTCCGGCCAGATACATCCCGAATCCGAGTATCCAAACGTTGTTTTGAAAAGCGCACGCGGGTCCGGCGATAGAGAAACTTCGCCCCGGTCGAGTCCCCACTTTATTATTATTCCATGGCGTGTGCGGGAAAGCTGGCGCGGGCGTGCCGCGGCATTTGCATTCTCATTACCATTGTCGGTCTTATTTAAATAGGTGAACAACTGCGAGGCACTCGGTGCCTGGGCCGGGCTCGTTAGGTGTTCGTGTGCATAGGTGGGTGCATTCGTTGGTGTTTGTCGTCCCCTTGTTCACCATAACTTAGACGTTCCGACGGTAAAGAAGACCACTACCACTACCACTACCATCACCAACACCATCGTCATCATCATCGTTACCACCACCAACCATGTTTGGGAGGGGTTAGATAAAAGGACATGACAGATAGAGGAGGGTTTGGTTCGAAAAGGTAGAACCAGATGGAACAACCTAGGGAAAAGGAGAAGGGTTTTAGTGGGAGGAAGACATCCTAAAGAAAGATGTTGTCGGAGAGAGGGGGAAAAGGGGAAAAGGTAGATGAAAACAGGACGGTAACTCAGCGAGTTGGGCAAGTGTTTTATATTCAGCGCGGCACGCTTCATTAGTGGATGCGGTTTTGCAACGGGCACCGCAACGATTTAATCCGAGGTTGCACGCAGCCACGGGACTTGCGAGTAGTCGGCACCGGGCCGAAATTCAATTTCGTAGCCGGCCGTAATGGACCAAAACGGTTCCGACCCAGTCACTCGAACGTCCTGGAAATACCGATCGATGCCCCGTTCCCGGTAAATTCGTGAAATCGTACGGACTGCGCTGAGATTACAGCTGCGTTGTTTCATAGATACGCTTGCAGCATGCTTTTGATCGGCAAGTAATTGAGAACGTTGGCTAGAATGGCGGATCCTGGCGAAACGGCAAAGTGGGAACGATGAATGCCGCGGATACGGGAAAATGAATACCGAACGGATTGCGGGTAACGCCGGGTGAAAGGGATAAAACGGACGCCGAATACATTCTTCCGACGATGTTGAGGCACTTGTCGATGATAATGATCGTTTTTTTTCCATTGAGAACCAGGGTGTCACGTGTATTATCGGTATTTAGGTATTTTGACACAGTATGGGGATGACGAAGGGTGGGAACATTGTATAATTTCAATTGTATAATTGGATTAATTAAATTTCTTTTTTTTTAGGACATATGGACCATTTATTTAGAAAGTAGTGTAAGTCCAATTTAAAAAAAAAAAGAGATATCACGTTATTCCTACTAAATTTAGTGTTAACTTTTTTATTTATAAAAAGAAAAAGAAACAACAAAAATGGACTTACACTACTTTCAAAATAAATGGTCCATTTGGTTCTGTAAATTGCTGATATTTTTTTAAACGACTTCTGTACGATGTCACACAGACTTTAACGATCGTTCGACATACATACGTTGTCCCGTCTAGAACACTAACTTACGTCACGAGGCAGAGTTCTAATAATCTATCGTTTTTGGAAGTAGTTCACCATCGTTGAAAAGTAACCGAGAAGTTTGCACGGCACTCAATGTATTGAGATGCTGAAGTAGCAAAGATGAGTGGAACGTATTGCGGAGACGGCTGTTCGACTCGCGGAAGTTGAAAATTCAGTATCAATGTGAGATAACCGATGAGCAGGAAAAAAATTCATAACTACTGAAAATAGTATTGTATCGATAAATTGCGAAATTAGATTTACTCGGTTAATTATTATTAATCGTCCAAAGTATTAATTTTAACCATTACTTAGCATTACCAAAGACAGTCGGATAAACGTATTCGGCGAATTTAATTCTATTGAATACAGTAAATGATGATAATGTTGCCACTGTGCAAGAGCTTTCCGACTTATACGGGTATTATCGAATATGCTAAACTAAACTAAACACTAACGCTGATCTATATCAATGTGTGTCGTGTTCCCTGTGTAGTTCCCCGAGCGCCAGCAGTTTATCCCGTTATTTTCCGCGGCGGTTGTTTTTAATCCGTCAGCACTTCTGTGGATCGTATTTCGAGAAGTTTTCACAAGCAGCATGTTCGAATAGCATCATTAATCACGAACGGTGTTTTCAACGTGCGTGTTCGCTGATTTATAATTGAAATTTCTCCGTTAATACGGTTATTGTGCAGCAAGAAAATTTCGCAAAATATATCTCGGCAGGTTATTTTCCGAAAAAATGGGAGACGAGTACCGTTTCTCTACCTTTTTGTTTGTGTTCGGTGTAGTAGACTGCGTTGGTAGTCGTATGTATTCGAGAGCGTCAGTGTTTGAATTACGTTAGAGCGACGATACAGGGAAAAGGAGTCCCAATGGGAAAACAGACGTCCGGTGAACGAAAGGTCCAGTAACCCGTGATTCTTTTTACATTAGGAATCAATGAAATTGCCTCAGATTGCTCTGGATTGCCCTCCTCGACAGACGTAGCAAATTGACAGAGGATGATAATAATAATAGAAACTCACAATGGACACGGTACGTAAAATGCTATGCGACTGAATGTGACGTAATCGCCTTGAAATAATCTGAAAATCGCTTTCCCCGAGAAATGTTTGTCTACGGTGCTTTCTGCAAAAATATTGGTTACATGAAAATTCCATACATTGACGGAAGTCAAAACACTGTTGTCTGAAGAGAATAAAAAAATGTACAGTAGAATATTTTAAGTGGAATACGATTCTTCGTTTAAAGTGTTTTATTTCTGCTTATTGTTTACCTTGCAACTTTGGTAGCGATAAATGTTAGAAACATGGGTAGAAAATAATAAATAACAATCGAGATATTGGTTTATCGAATTCCGTAAAAGCGAAGCTGTCAATAATTTCCGATAATTTTTTCTAAAACACACTGACAGCGATACTCACGCACACAACGATGTGGATATATTTAACAGTTGCCGGGAAGCAGTTACATAGAAATTTTCCACCTAGTTTAAGGACGCTTAGACGGAACTTCAGAAGTAGCTTCTACACGAGTGACGCAGACACATAAATTTAAATTTTGCATAAATTCCACCTATTTCTGGGTGGAAAGCTGAAACGGAGTCTAGTCACCGCAGTAAACACATAATCGTTCAAAACACTGCATAGAAATATCATCGAGCGAGAGATAACGATTCTTGTTATTTTTGTGCATTAATTTAGAGTGACACAGTGAGGTAAACTCTTTTTATAATTAAACCACACTTTTCAAAACTAAATTTACTTGTTTGTCAACGCGGTGGCATACCGCATGAAAACGTCAATAATTTTGTTTTTCACGATAAATTTTTTAACACAAGACGTATTCGATTTCTTTTTTTTTTCTTTCGTCGGATAAAAATTTCAATTTATTGCTCACACGGATTTCCCGTGGATCGATGGGTGTACATCAAGGATAATATTTATGGTGGGTAGATGAAAATACGACAGTCTATCAGAAACGTCTGATGCGATACGTGCATACCAAAATGGATTAATACGGGCCGCAATGTGATGGCACCGCCTTTATGTCTGTACAGTGAATTTGTATTTATAAAATAAAATCAACTATGAATATTCTATTGCATCCATACATATAACCCTTTAGAGCTTTACGAATGAATTTAATCGGCATTTGAAGCACCTGGATATTGAAATCCTTCTCCAAGGGAAATACCTTGTCCAGAATTAATTAATTTATCGCCCCCAACAGCTTCAGTTGCATAACAAAAATTATTAACACATATTTGTTTTTTCACATCAAACAATATTTTAAAGAACTATATCTTTACATTTTCCCTCGCTTACGATGTATGTATGTATTTTAACCGCTGTCAATTCATCGAGACAGACTCCTATACGTATGCATCCAAATGAAAGGAACATCATAAATAACGAAATTTGTTTTAATCAACCGTACGGTCCGGCATGTCACTAACAGTCGAAAGGTAAATTCCCTGCCGTCGTTGCGGTGACAATAAACGAACTCATCCAGTTTGCTAAATAAAGCGGGAAAATATTTAATTTCGCCTGTATCCCGACTACTACGCGAGTGCAGTTCGGAGATTAAGCGTCGCTCCGACGCTTAATTAAATACGTAGAACTGTCTCGCGATGCACCTGTGCTTACGTTCGAAGGAAACACGCTGTCCTTTATTAAACTCTGCCTTATTTTAGGTCCATTTTCCCATACGGCAGCGGAGCATTCTCGACAGGGAACAAGCGACGATATTCTCTCTCTTCATATCGCGCAACAAATAGGACACCTGTACAACCTTTGAGTATTAATACCATGTGAAACAAGGAATGTAATAACGACACAGGGCATTAAGATCGTTATTTTGTGTATGTAGCGTGTACGCGTGTGTGTGTGCCTTCGAAATTTCTACCATTCGCACGGGATCCCCGTGACAAGCGTTGCATCGCAATCACGTTGTCCCGGGAACTGGGGCAAAAAGTTTCGTCAAATCGAAAGAGACATAGAGGATTCGTCGGGAAATTTTTTTAACTGATTGGGATACCGATGTCGATGTTAGAGTGTGTGTGGCTGATTTATTGATTACAATGTAGATGATTAGCTGACTTGCATGTAGGAAACATCTACCCTTGCGATAAGAAAGTGTCTCTTTTGTCTCTTGTTTCTGCTTACGGTTGCTTCAATGGGGCAGAATGATTCGTTTCGTTATTTACACTGATTGCCTGTATACAAGGTGTCTCGAGAATTTGTCTCATATTTTATTTTTTTTTAGTAATTTCGACAAGAGATAATGTTCGAAACGATTAGATTTCTAAGGAATGCAAGTGTTATTAACGATCATTGAGTCACTCTTTCTACGGATAATTTTTAACTGGTTCACGATGTAAAGATCTACGATAAATAATACATTCTTAAATTCTCTAACGATCCACGATAAATCATTCGCGTACGTTCTTCAGGACTGTGAAATATCAAACGCCGACGTCGCGTCACGTCACCGTGGCAGCCAATTAAAGTATGAATTACAAACACCTCTATTTTCGAGAGAATATCATATTTTCCGATAACCCATATAGAAACTGATCTCGCGACCTAGCCAACCGGAATCCCTTGTAATCGGGTACAACAGAAGTCAAACTTCTATCAAATAATAATACACTCTCGCGATAAAATCCGTTTATCAAATATATTCCACGTATAAACGACGACGATTCGGAGACGTATTAATTAAACAGCCAAACTAACCGTCGTGGCAGCTCGAATATTGATTTTTCTACTTCGCCGCCGACTGTGACCGTCGCAGCCCACGGCGTGCACCACCCCTAACGAAGTTACCCACCCCCCCCCCCTTCCCCTAACTCTCCATGCGACACGTAATCTGAAGGGAAACTTACACCGACCCGCCACTTCGTATTCCCGAACGCGCTTTTACACGTGACCTTTCCGCACATCACAGGTGAACGCCTAAAATCCTGGCCTGTGATGGTGATGTTGGTGACTATGATGGTGGTGGTGGTGGTGGTGGTGTTGGATGTTCGATCCGGTCATATTTTTCCGAACGAAACGGGTCACCCCATATGTGACAGCATCCGAGCTTCAAAGATTTACTTTCGACAGTAAATTACGACCCACCTACCCTGATCTTCGGGATCACTAGCTTTTGTTTGAGACGAAGGTGCCGGGATGCAACTGGCCGTGTCTGATAAATGAACTTTACGAGGATCACGTGGATACTGCGTAGCACACGCTACACGTTTGATTGAAAGTTAGAAGGAATTGTTGGGATATTATTGAATATCGTGGGATAAATGGAATCGTTTAGAAGATGTAGGTCTGATGAGGTTATTAGTACGATAGTTCATTTAACTCATTTAGTGTGTTTATCAGGTTGTGTATTTTTAGATGATAATAATAGTAGGAGATTAGATGAGAATGTTTCTTAAATAGTGTTTAAATTTTCTTTCGTTTTATATTCTGGAAATTTTGTCAACTTTTTAATCGCACCTCTTGGTCCCCTTGGTTCGTAGTTAATTCAACTAGTTCTTGAAGTTCTTTAAAATTTATTGAATAATGAAATTTTCCACGCTGTAAGGGAATTACAGGAAGTGTAGAAAAAGAACTGGGGGAAATTTATATACAAATTTAATAATTCTACAGGAACAGTAGAAAATAATTTTACACAGAGTAAGAAATTCACGTCAGGCAATCAGGTGTGCCGTTTTTATCGAAGAAATTTATAAAATGCACGTACGCACGGCACGCTTTGCATATATCGTTATCGCAAATTTTATCGTTTCATCGGTTAGCAAGGTTTCTCTGAAATACTTCGGAATGTCTTCAGATTTTTGTTTGCCTGAAATATACACGCTCAAATTTTTTTTCTGTCACGGATTAACAGCCAATGTAAAGATCTTAATAGAAACAAAAGTGAAAGCGTAGTCTGGACCGAGCCACGTTGATATCGTCGGGGAACATTAAATATGCAATTCGTACGGATAACCCTGCACTCCAGTGCCGTGCATATAAAATTCGCGCCCGTAGGAAATTTTATCCTCGCGATTTCGGGCCCCGCTGTACGTGTACGTATATTAATTCCACTTTCTCTGAAACGTACTTCCCATTTTTTATTTCGCCTCTCCACCTTTATGCGGCAAATGTATTTCTCTGACAATGAGTAAACGAGAAAAAAACTGAAAGGAATATCTGATGCGGCCTGGCACGCAAGCCAGCACTCTACATAACATTAGAGTGTAATAAACTGTGGGTTCAATGCTGGGCGCGGGGATATATGTATTATCAAATAGAACGTCGCATAATGATGTTGTGTAACGTTGTACTTCACAAAGTAACTCAAGTGTGTCACGTGTGTACTCAGTACCTTAAACCTTACGGTGGATTCTACCCGGTGGGACGAGAAAACACTGCGGCATATATTCTATCTTTTTGCCTCGTATTACGCCATTTAAATATGTTTACCCAAAATTTATGAAAATTCCACGTTGACTCTGCTTCCTAGACACGTTTTCAGACCGCATAATTTCTGGATAAGAAAGAGTGATCCATATGATTGTCCCATCGCTAAATATTTCTTTTGAAAGTGAAATAAGTCCATTTCTAATAATCATAATTAAAACAACTTTCTAATTCCAATTATTACATACTATTACAACTGTACTATACCCTTTAGCAGATATTTGAAAGAAAATACTGTATATAAAGTAGTTTTTCATTTTACAAAATGATTACTTTGCGTTAAACAGAATTTATTATAATCTTATCGTTTACATTACACACTCACAACCTCTTACAAATCCACACAAGTCACACCATAGAAGTGTTCCAACATCCCCATATACGGGTCAATAACATTGTATACAAACAAATCTCCAGCAACACTTCCCGGGGACACCCGGTACACCGGTTACCATCAGTCACCCGTATGTCCGCTAATCGATCATGTGCCTCTTATGTGCAGGGCCCTAGGCACTTGGACGGTGGTGGCGTCGCGGGAGACGATGAGCGAATCCGGACAAGCCGGCACCGTAGCGCCGCGATAATAATAATATGTGGACGACGCGGCCGCGGACGAGGCGAAAGCGGCGGGACCCCGGGTGCTTTATCCGTCGTTTCCACGGCCTACGTTCCCTTTTCACGGTAATGCTAACAGTGATGGTGGCGCAGGGTACTTGGGCCGCTAGGTGCCCACCGCCGGACACGATACCGGGCTGCCCTTGTTACAACTTCGAGGACGGCCTGTTCCTGGAGTGCGCCGGTGCCACGGAAGAGTCCCTCAGGACTGCTTTGTCCGGCGTGATACACGCTGCGGAGGGTGAAGGTAACGGTTAAGGATGTACCTTTGCGGGGTACGGTGGTTCCTGGATTAAATGGTTGATGGTACAGTGCCACGTGGATTGGGAAATTGGAGGATGGATTTGATGGTTTATTTATATTTAAAATGTAGATTTGGTGGAGTTGTATAAATGGTACTAGGTTTGAGATGGTTGGGTGTGTGTATGGGAATGTGATTATGTTGGGGAGCATTGAATCAGGTTTGATAGAACTTTTGCTGAATAAATTTTGATGTTCTATGGAAGGTCTTAGGTTACTCGTGATAGGTTTTTAATATTTTGCTCGGCATAATTGTTGTGAAGTTAGTTTTTGTTTGTTCTAAATTTTTATTATGGATGTAATTTATTATCGATTTACTTGGGGTGAATTGCGTATTTTTATTATCAGAAATACTGTTTAAAAAGTAACACATTGTCAGACTTCTGTTTTTGCTTTAAAAAGAATGTTTCACCTAGTTTAGATCAGTCCTGTGTGTTTATTTAATCTCCAAATAAAATTAGTTTCCTGTTAACCGGAAGCAAACGATGAGAAAGATCGTAACGTGTTAATATGCCTTCCTCTTGACTACACGCGTTATTCGTGAGACACTCTGTACATTAAATTGTTTTGGAAATAGTTTTATATTAACGGCGAAGGACAACGATGTTCACGCGAAACTTCTACTAAAGCTTTTCTTCCCGAGAGTATAAAAAGAAATCCTCTTAACGTTTTCATGAATTTCACATTTACTGGTTTCTTAAATGACCGCGGATAAACTCCGTTTAAGGCATTATCTGCTTTAAGAATTTCGGTTTAGTTTCGGTACAACAAAATCCGATGAAAAACACGTACATACATACCTACATACGTGTCCGACACTTGGCGAAGAACAGTCGAAATGCCAGCTATAAATTGTACGAGTGTAATGTTTCGTTCTAACGATACGATCCTTTAAAACGAAAGCCGTATGAACGTATTTCACGTTCGCTGAGAACAAGTCACATTTCACATGCCTGGAAAATCGTGTTAGTTTTTATAATTTGCGATACAAGAGAATTAAAGTTGGATCAATCAATGTCCAAACACATTTATTTAAACTCGGAATACGTTTAAATATAGGAAGGAACGACGAATTATGTTATATTTTTTAATTACACCTGGCATAAAAATGTGAAATATGTTAATCACTCAATAAAAACATCAATTTAAGGATTCAGTTCATAGCTTTAAATTACGCAAATACGATGGAATTCAAGACCGACGCCAGCAACATTCGAAATGAATATCTCTGGAGCTGGGGAGACATTTAAGTACTCGGAAAACTGTGGAGAATTTAAGCTTTCCATAATTTAATTGCTCTTTTAATGGTATAATAGAAAGCAGGAGTCATTTAAAATCACTGTATAAGTGCATTTCATATCACCTACATCTACATACATATATCTTTATATCTTTGTTTAATACCAATAAAATATTTGCTTGGATATTATTTATAAATTGCACCTATTTTACCAGTTCAAGGCAACTCGATTTCAGAGTAGCACGATAACAAAAACAATACAAAATTACACGAAAGAAATGATAGTCGCACCATTCCAGAATCACCGTATCCCAACTATAAATGACGGAAATAGATTCTGTCGACGCAACCTACAATTATTGTGTTTGTTTTTCCACCCTGTTCCAGGGGCGGTAGTTCAATCATTAAGTGTTTACGAGTTAGACAGAAAGGTAGAAGAACTTCGGCCGGCCGCTTTCCCGGCGGGCTCGCAGATTAGACACCTCCAAATATCGCACTCGGCAATTCGTGAGATAAGCGAAGACGCGTTTAAGCGGCTAAGCAAGAGCCTAGAATCTTTGGCGCTCGTCTCGGGTCGACTTCCCCAAGTACCACAGAAGGCGATGGCCACTTTGAGCTCGCTGAAAGCACTGGACTTAGAAGCTAATCTCGTACACGAGATACCGAGCTACAGCTTCTACGGCCTCTCTCTAATCAAACTAAATCTCAAAGGCAATCAGATAATAAAAATATCGGAGTATGCCTTTGCCGGCCTCGAGGACACTCTAACGGATTTAGACCTGACAGAAAATAAAATCAGAGTATTCCCTATGACGTCTTTGAGAAGGCTCGAACATCTAACGTCCCTGAGACTAGCCTGGAACGAGGTGTCCGACTTACCCGAGGATGGTTACTCGAGATTAGACTCTTTAAACTTTCTCGATCTCAGTAGCAACAATTTCAAGAAAATCCCGTTGAACTGTTTCCGTTGTTGTCCGTCCCTGAAAACATTGTCGTTGTACTACAACGCCGTCGAGTTCGTCGACAAGGATGCCTTCATATCGTTGATCGATTTGGAATCCATCGATCTTAGTCATAATAAAATAGTCTCCCTCGATGTCGCCACGTTTCGGGCTAACCAACGGCTGAGATCGATCGATCTCAGTCATAATCACATCCATTATATACGCGGTGTATTCTCGAGGTTACCCGAATTGAAGGAGTTATTCCTGGCGGAGAACAATATCCTCGAGATACCAGCGGAAACTTTCGCGGGTAGTACCAGCCTCTCCGTGGTATATTTGCAGCAAAACGCGATAAGAAGAATCGATGCCCGAGGATTAGCAACGCTCGGCCAATTAGCGCAGCTACACCTGAGCGGTAATTATATCGAAAAAGTACCGCGTGATTTTCTCGAACACTGCGAGAACCTATCGACTCTTTCGTTGGATGGAAATAATATACGAGAGCTGGAGGTTGGAACGTTCGCGAAAGCCAAACTGCTGCGGGAACTACGACTCCAAGACAATCAAATAACCGAGGTGAAACGCGGGGTGTTTGCACCGTTACCGTCACTTTTAGAGTTACATTTGCAGAATAATGCTATAACCGATATGGAAACCGGAGCATTGAGATCCCTTCATAGTCTTCAACATGTGAATCTTCAAGGTAATCTTTTGGCGGTACTCGGCGACGTGTTTCAAGTGTCCAATGAAGTGGGTCAGAATGGAAACACCGGTAGTTCTTTGGTATCCATTCAATTGGACAACAACGGTTTAGGTGTTCTTCATAATGACTCGTTACGAGGACAAGCATCAGTCAGAATTATGTGGCTCGGACACAATAGATTAACCCGTCTTCAAGCACCATTGTTCAGGGACCTGTTGCTAGTCGAGCGATTATATCTTACAAATAACTCGATCTCACGAATCGAGGACACTGCCTTTCAACCGATGCAGGCGCTAAAGTTTCTTGAACTAAGTATGAATCGATTAAGCCACGTGACAGTGAGAACATTTTCCGAGTTGCACGAACTCGAGGAGCTTTACCTACAGGACAACGGGCTACGCCAGTTGGATCCTTATGCTTTAACCGCACTTAAAAGACTACGTGTCCTCGATCTAGCTAATAACCATCTGAACGTACTTCATGATAAAATCTTCCAAGAAGGATTACCTATCAGAACGTTGAACTTAAAGAACTGTACCGTCAGTGTGATACAAAACGGTGCGTTCAGAGGATTGAATAACCTTTACGAATTAAATCTAGAACATAACCATCTTACCGCCACTGCCCTGGACCGCCTAGATATTCCTGGATTAAGAGTTCTAAGGATATCATATAATAATTTTAGTCAGATTAATGGAAACTCTTTGGACGGTTTACCGTCGCTGCAACACTTAGCTATGGACTCGTCGCAACTTTATAGAATGCCGCCAGAGATATTCTCGAGGAACAAGAATCTCGGGAAATTATTATTAAGCAATAATTTACTACGTTTACTGCCCAGTCTTTTGTTCCTTGGTTTGGACTCGCTTAAGGAAATTAAACTGGACGGTAACAGATTTCAGGAAATCCCGTACGAGGTATTCGCGAACACCACGTCGGTCGAGTTTCTGTCATTGGCCAACAATATAATTCTGAACGTGGACATGTCGCGGCTAAACGGATTGACCAGTCTGCGGGAACTCGATCTGCGCGGTAATTACATCATGACCCTCACCGGCTTTGCCGATGTGAACCTGTCCCGTCTGATATCCGTGGATCTCAGTCACAATCACCTAACCGCCCTTCCGGCTAACTTCTTCGTCCGTTCGAACTTACTTCGCAAGGTCGAGCTAGCCGCGAACAAGTTCCGGCAAATACCTGCGGTCGCCCTTTCCGCTCAGAATATCCCGAGCCTCGCGTGGTTGAACGTAACTGCCAATCCCCTTGTCAGGATACATGAGATTAGTTCGGAGGCGAAGTATCCGGCCCTTCAGGAGATACACATTTCCGGGACGAACTTGACGATTGTCACCAGTCAGGATTTCGAGGCGTTCCCGGCGCTGATGCATCTCTTCATGGGGAATAATATGATCTCACGGGTATCGCCGAGCGCGTTCCGAAGTTTGCCCAATCTGTTGACCTTGGATCTCAGTATGAACGAGCTGGAATTATTGCCCCAAGAGAGATTGAAAGGCCTCGAACACCTCAGACTACTTAATCTCACGCACAATCGGTTAAAAGAACTCGAAGACTTCCCACCCGATCTGAAGGCACTGCAAGTACTGGATCTGTCGTACAATCAGATCGGTGGAGTGGGTAAAAGCACGTTTCAACATCTTGAGAATCTGGCGGAACTTCATCTCTATGGGAATTGGATATCCTCTATTTCGCCGGATGCGTTTAAACCCTTGAAGAAATTGCGGATACTAGATCTGAGCAGAAATTATTTAGCGAATTTACCACTGAATGCCTTCCGACCTCTCGAGACACAGATACGGAGTCTTCGTGCTGAAGGTACGTGGTACTTTTTTTCTTCTTTAATATTGTTCTTTTCGTGGAAGCATATTTTTCATCAATAAATTTCACAGTACGTACTGCGCGGTGGGAAATGAAGTAACACGAATGTTCTTTAACAAGCAAAATAATTTTACCTCGACAGAATGAAAATTATATTCCCACACTCTTTCAAATGAACATACAAATTTGCAATGCAAAGAAATAAATACTTTGAAAATAAAGTGTAATTGCATTAACATTAGATTGTTAGAATTAGTATTTGTATACATTTCATAATTTTATTAAAAACCAACATATGTTTTAACTTATATATACACTCCAACATTAGATATCTATACATATGTATCTATATATATATATAATAATAATAAAAGCATAAATGAGTCAAATTAATTCGCTCCAGCACTCCAGCGTTAAAACAAGGGAAAAAAGGCAAACAAAAAACGAATTCGCCAAACTAATCAGAGTCTTTGAACCACTCAGAGAATCCGTTGCACTGTGACTGCGAGTCCCAGGAGCTGTGGGAGTGGCTCCGTGATCATCAGAAATTAGTCGGCGGTGGTGTGAGCCGGAATCGTGGGGGCGGTTTGCGAATGAACGACATGGACAGTGGATTACTGAGGTGCGAGCAGCCGCCGGAACTTCGGGGTCTGGTGTTCCTGGACCTGGATCCGCATGCGTTCTGCTCGGCGCCCCTTGTTCTGAAATTAGCCATCCAGGACATTCAGCCGTTTTCCGTTCTCGTCTCCTGGCAGAGCAGAAATCACTCAGGGTTACGTGGCTTCCAGGTGGCCTACCACGCTTTGGACAATATCGATGAGGTAATGGGAATCCAAACTTTCTTCGACGTAGTTTACTGGGTCAATAGATTTTTCCAATTGAGAATATGAAGGGAAAATGTAGAAATACTTTGGTTGCGAATGATTTATTTGATTTTTTCAAGAATATTTGAATTTCTTGTGAAAATACTTGAAAGTTAGCAAATTCCTTCCAACAATCTATAGAATTGATAGTTACGTTTATATTAATGTAAATTGTTTAATGCTTTTTAATAATTATTGTTTGATGTAGCATATTTTTCTGTTTGAAATATTTGGTGAACTATGTGTGTTTCAACAATGTTACAAACTATCATTACTTTACAGAATCAATTATGTAGTGGATCACTAGTACTATTTATATCGCGACATATTTTATTGTTACAATATGCAACACTGTTTTTTTTCATAATATCGTTAATCAATATTATATTATTTATATGTCAAAGTACTTTACGCATGACTTACATACTTACGTAGCATTTCTTCGTTTCCCTTTTGTCTCATTTACACAATATCGCGATTTCTACGGTAAATTGCTATCCGTTTATCTCAATTGCACCCGTATTCATACTTATAATATATTTAAATCACAACTACGTACAAGATTTTCCCGTATAATCGCTGTCTTTGTTATTCAAAAGCCCTGCTCTCCTTGGTGTTGTTAATCATCATTGCTATTGAAATATTTTTCTATTCGAGCAGCGGTACTCGTACAAAACAGATTCAACATGTACGGAAAATCTTTTGAACGGTTGAGTACCACTTGGACAAATTTCTTCTTACACAGTACTTTCCAAAAGTAACGAATCTTCAACTTTCGAACATCTGTATTTTCTCGAGTACCGCAAAACAAGCGGGCGATGTAGCACTGCAGAAAACAAAACGCCATACGTTACCTCTACCCCCTTGCACTTCCACCTAACTTCCGAGAATCAGGGCCCAAGTGATGCAACCGAATAGTTGGGAAAGGAGCCGAAGTGCTGCAGATATATCTGTACAATGTATAGTGCCAATGTTTTCTTAGGTTTTAGTAGTTATCCCTGCCACAACAATGTTTTCTTTGTAGCATATGGGCTCGAGATACTTATTCTCGTTCCGAGATTAATTAAATCATTAGATTCGTTAATTGAATTCATTGATCACAAGCCTGACACTTGATATTCACGTTTGACATGAAATTAGACTACGAGCCTGACCCCTGACGTTCAACTTTGTCCCCAAATTCTCATCACGAGTCAGACTCGTCGAACTAATGCAACGTGCTACCGTTCCAAACACCCGAGAAACTCCAAGCGAAAAGTCCTTCTCCACCCTTCTTTCACGTTTCTTCGATACTTTCAGGTCCGTGCCAAGATCCTCGAGCCCAACTCGCGGTCTGCGAAGCTGTCGAAGCTTTTCCCGAACACCCGCTACCTGATCTGCGTCTTCGGGTTGGGCAACTGGATGGCGCAGAAACTGGAGGACGACACGGTGGACCAGCTGAACTTCTCGAACCACGAGACATTCGAGACAACGGCGGGCACACAGATGGCGGATTCCTCGACCAGCCGTTGCACCGAGGTGAAGACCCTCGAGACCCCGGACGCCGTGATAAGTAGCGACGGTTCGTCGATGGGCGACGTCGGCACCGTCAGCAGTTTCCTCACCAGACGGTTGGGCCTAATAGTGGGCTGTTGCATGGGATTCGTGGTGTTCCTGTTGCTCGTGTCCGTCCTCGGCTACCTCAAAGTGAAGAAGCAACGGGAAACAGTGAAACGAGAGCAACAGCCCATACCACCTGAGTACATATCCTATAGACACTTCAGCATACAAAGCGGCGAAGCTGGACACGCAGCCAGACAGGCCAGTCAGGATGGACAACATGCAAACTTCATCAACAGTATGGGCAACACCACGTTGAATGTATGAGACAAGTCGAAAAACTCCCGATTCGTGGAGGTTTCGAACGTGTGAAGCTGATCGAGAGAACCACTCTCGATCACGATCGCAGGCTCGAAGGATTCCGGGATCGCGGTAGTTTTTTGTGTTAATCCAATCAGTTCTACTGATTATCACTCCGGGGCTGTTCGAGTGTCCGGTTGAAGACTATGACGGTACCTAGAGGTGTGCGTGAGAGAAATTTACCGAAATCGCAGTGTCCATGTGTTTCACCTACGGGTTACTATTTACTGTTTATTCCGATCGTGATGCAACATCGATTATTGATACGCGATGATCGATCGATCGATCGATCGACGACTCAACTTTACTGCAACGAAGCATTACAAAGCCAATCCATGTGCGCGGACGCGTGAAAATTGCGGACGCGCTGTGCGGATAGGAGTTTTATTGATATATACAAACATTTTATAAGTGATTTTCTACGAGTCTTAACTTAAATTCGACATAGATTTAACCCGCGCGGAACAAAAGTTATAATCGGGCTAAACGTGACGGTGAGTGAAAGATACGGAGAACTTTTGTTGTACAGTGGAAACATGGTGGTGGATTTCGATATCGTATTTCGGACACGGGGATTCGTATCGCGAATGATAAAGACTTTTACGTGCATTCGTGACCCATTTATCGAACAATTTGTGACAAAATATCGTATTATTAAATATATATATGGTGCGTTCCACGTCAAGTGATCAGGGTTTTTGCAGTCATGTCACGGATTTTGATAAAATTTCAATATGTTGTAGGTAATGCTGAAAAAAAAATTCCTGTAGAAGGAATTTTCAAAAAAATTAATATTTTTTAAGTTACAGACAGTCAAAGTTTTGTGCATGGGTTTTTTTGAAAATTTATAGCTCTCAAACCAAAATAGATACAGAAATTAGAAAAATACCAGATTGTTCGGAAAGCTTCAAAGTTTTAGAAAAAAATTATGAATTTAATGCAACTTGTTTCTAAATTGTTAAAAAAATGTTTTTAATTATTTAAACTTAAATTTCGTCCAATATGTATCCTCAAACATTTTTTAAACATTTTTTTTCATCATTGTCGAAATGTCCTCTAAACATAATTTCCAGCCGCATCTCTGGCTTCGGAAAACTTTTCGAGTTATGAATTTTTATGTACCGCGATGTCCGTATTTGGCGCGCGATTCGCCCATACCGCGACGCAGATAGCAGCCGCTATTGAAACAAACCGTTGATCAATGTTCTACATTTGCGCATCAATATCTTGAAAAGTGTATCCCTCAATTGTTTGGTGATTTTTTTACAGCAATGTCATAATGTTCTCTAAATATAACTATTAGCTACAACTTCGCACAACAAACAGTTTTTAAACTACGAATTTTTATTTATCGCGGCGTTCGGATTTTCGCCCGCGATCCGGGCCGAACTGTAACACGTATACCTGCTGTTATTGGGAAAAACCCTTGCTCAGGGCTCTCTCTGATTCTCATTTCACAGTATACGTGCAGAAAAAGATACCTCAATAAACATTTTCCATGCATTGTGATAGTTATGCTTTAAATGTGATTCATTTTCTGAAATTCTCTCAATGTGTTTTCGGCCTTACACGGGTAAAGTGAAGAAGTGTAGAAATACATATGCGTCTGTCATTTTTTAGTACTTTATACAGTTGCGCTGGTTTAATTAAAGACAATATGCCATTCCAATATTGTTCCAATCCCTTGAAGCTATCAAATCACAAGTTATGCAAAAAACATATCTGTCATGTTTCCAAACATTTGCGGAATTCAAATTTAGATTTAGAATTCGGGGAATACATATGAAATCTTTGCTTTAGTAAAATAAGAAGGCGAAATGTGATAAGTACAACAAATATTATTCGCGAAAATGAAGCAGGTCCAAGTAATTTAGAACAAGCATTAGAATCGGACGATAAAAGTCGTGATGCCGCCTCCAGTTCTAGTATTATTAATTTTCCTGAAGTAGATAGAACTTCCAGTATAAATGTTCTAAATGAAGTGTTACCAAAATTTGGAAAATCTCCCGTGCAAGTTTCTAAATTAAGAACGCCTTGTCAAATCAAAGAAAAAATTGGTAAAATACAAAGTGTCATAAAAAGAAAAATAATTGCTTCAGATTCAAGTGATGACGAAGATTCCGACATTTTTCAATTAAAGTTTTCGGCCCGCATCGCGGGCGAAAATTCGAACGCCGCGGTAAATAAAAATTCGTAGTTTAAAAACTGTTCGTTGTGCGAAGTTGTAGCTAATAGTTATATTTAGAGAACATTATGACATTGCTGTAAAAAAATCACCAAACAATTGAGGGATACACTTTTCAAGATATTGATGCGCAAATGTAGAACATTGATCAACGGTTTGTTTCAATAGCGGCTGCTATCTGCGTCGCGGTATGGGCGAATCGCGCGCCAAATACGGACATCGCGGTACATAAAAATTCATAACTCGAAAAGTTTTCCGAAGCCAGAGATGCGGCTAGAAATTATGTGTAGAGGACATTTCGACAATGATGAAAAAAAATGTTTAAAAAATGTTTGAGGATACATATTGGACGAAATTTAAGTTTAAATAATTAAAAACATTTTTTTAACAATTTAGAAACAAGTTGCATTAAATTCATAATTTTTTTCTAAAACTTTGAAGCTTTCCGAACAATCTGGTATTTTTCTAATTTCTGTATCTATTTTGGTTTGAGAGCTATAAATTTTCAAAAAAATTCATGCACAAAACTTTGACTGTCTGTAACTTAAAAAATATTAATTTTTTTGAAAATTCCTTCTACAGGAATTTTTTTTTCAGCATTACCTACAACATATTGAAATTTTATCAAAATCCGTGACATGACTGCAAAAACCCTGATCACTTGACGTGGAACGCACCATATATATGCAGTTCCCGTTCGTAGGGGAGACAATTCAGACGGACTTATTGTATTTTCTTAATGGCTCGAGTAACGCGCGTTTCACACTGACCCGATCCAATCGTTACGAGGATGAATTGTAAATTCTACGATCCGACACGAAAAAGAATTTATATTCCGGAATGGTTAGCTACATTGTTTTTCAACATAGTTGAAATGTCCCCTTTCAAATCTCTATACTTGGTCCATCGAGGTGGTAATGCCACGATCCCGGTCTGGCAAAGTTTCTGATCCTTGGTCCGCAAAATACTTCGTCCGGACTCTACAACTTCTCCAGTTGTCGGGGATCGTCCTCCCAGGTGGTTTTTCGGCTTCGGATGTGTTTTGAGCTTCGAATCATGAATTTGCTCGTTTTGTACAGAATCTTAGAAAGCGATTTTCGCCGTCCGGCGAAGTTGCGGCGGCCGTAACCGAGTTTCTTTCGAAACCGAACGGAGAAACTTCTGCCAGATTGAGATCATGGTGTTGCAATATCGATAGACCGTGTTGAAACAGTATGTGAAAGGAAAATTCTTAATAAACACCCTGCGTGCTGGGTCTCGGAAGTTTAGAACCCGACCTCGTAGAATATTGGAACGTCGGGTCGGCGTTGGGAAGGTTCTGCAATTTTCAATCGAGCCGAGTGGACAGAATCGATTCACCAGAGGCGTGAAGCAGGGACAGGCCAAAAAAGAGAAGAAGAAAAAAAAGAAAACGTGTCTTATAATTGATCGTACAATTACACCTTCCAAAGCTGCGCTATCGTCCCTTGAATCGTTTAGAGATTGTAAGTCTATAGTGAAATGTTTGTATATAAGTGAACGTTGGAAAAAGAAAACATTGTTCTACGATAAATAAACAAAGAAAAGAAAAATAAAACAAGAACCACCGAAATAAACATTAGGCGACTATCGATGACTTTTAAATAGTAAGCGTAGGTAAATTAGAATCGAAGTAATTGACTCTGCTTGTCTCGAGGTAGAAATATAAATCGCCAAAAAACTTTTGTCTCGCTGCCGTGAAGATATGAAAGGAAAAAAACGCCGCGTCTTTCTCATTTCGAAAGGTTGACACGGTTCGTGGATGACCGTATACCCGTGATAAAATTCAGGAACACTTGTTAGTTCACATCGAACGGTACGCGGTAAAAAGAGATTGTACAAATTGAATAGCATAAATCGTTTATTCAAATAATTTTTAAACTATTCGATAGTTACAGTCGTTACCGTTTTATTTTTGACATGTATCGTTAAGCATCGTTCGAAATAAATCGTTGTTCGATTAACTGAACAACAGGGAATAGTTACACGATTAGTTTGAAAGTTATTTGAATAATATACAAATTGTTTTTGTATTCGAATTTCAACAAAATTTTGTGGACCATTCTTGTTACCAAGCAACCTTTTATTTTCACGTTTATTCATTTCAACGTAATTCTATTGACCTTTATATGTATAAATATTCATAATTCAACTATTTCTACCTTACTATTTTTTAACTTGAACAAAAAACAAATATATAATGCTTTCACGGTCACACGTTTCAATAGATTTATACCTAAAATAGTTCTATAAAGAATTGTGAATTATTTAACGAAAAATTATATCGGAAAATAATTTCTGATCGTTCACCTAATTTTAGTAAAGACTCGACAATTAATGAAAAAATTTAGAAATTATTTGTATTTCAAATCGAATATATTTTACATCAGTAATAATTTCATTTGCCAAACGATTTAGGTTTCGTTATTATACTACTCGCAGTTTCAGTGCTACCTCCGCTGTTCCGAACCCGATATTATAATTTTAAAGTGCGGTTCTCACAGTCGAATCTGTTCGCTAAATTTATACCTTTAAATACATGGAGAAGAAGAGTAACTTAAACAAACCATTTTATTCATTATTCGTGAATTAAAGATATAATATATTCAACCCGTAACGCAGTGGAAGAAAATTTTTGCCCCACACTGACACAGACGTTAATATATTAAAAAAAAAATAAAAATAAAACACAAATAAAGCCGCTTCGATCGTAGCAATGAACAGTCGATATCATGGGACTATTACGCTCTTTGGTGTACTGCTAGCTCCATTGCGAGTATTCTCCGGGGGAAACGGTGGAAATTAGATTCCAAGCAGCGTAATATCCAAACGAATTACCAAATGATGTAGAGATAGGCGGAATCTGGCGGTATTTCGTTTATTATTGAAATGGATTGGTTCAAGCTGAACGAAGTCTTGCGTTTTCGCGAAAACGAAACGGAGAGAGAGAGACGGAATCATCCGCGACAGATGGTGCGAAACCATCGACAATTAAGTTACATCGTGAAAGATCTATGTATGCGCTGTCATTACACACTGTGTACTGTAACATATACGTATGTCACTGTAATAAAAATGCAAATTCTTTTCTAACAAAGAATTCTTTAGTACCCGAAGCACGTTCTTTTGTCAGAGATATTATATACGATATTATCGAGATCTTTGATAATCATTGTATAATACTTACTTATTTGCGCGAAAAGATCTTACGTAAAGTAATATCTATTTTCAGAACCAACCATTATATTCTCGTTTCACTTTAATATAGATGAGAGATAATGAAATTTCAGCAAGCGAGAATTTTATGTTAATTAACCCATGGCTACTTTCATAGTTTAATAGACGCGGTACCGCTTTAGCGACATATTTTCTTCCTTTTTTTTCAAAACAAATAATTCTTATTTTTCAGAAAATCCAGCATTATTCTTCGTTCGCCGTCTTTTTTGCCGTCTAAGTGGCGCTTTTATAGGATTGATTAAAAAAAAAAAACTCACAACCAACTGTTAAGCACGAGATTTCTATAATTCATCGTACAACGATCAAACGGGGATTTCTCAGTCCCGATGCAAATAGTGGCAAAATTCCGTGAATATCTGGAACACAGAAGCCTTCAAGACTCCACGGAGCAGAGTAATCGGAATCCTTAAAATATGCGGCATACTCGTTTATTTCGGCTTCTACCTCTTTCCCCACAGTCTGCTTAAACTCACCCCCCATGCTTCGCATAAATTTTCCAGCGTCTCGACGAAACGCTTCCCGTCTGCTTTATCGTATTTCCTTGCAATTAACCCCTCCCTGGCCGTCCCTCCCACCCCCCATCCCCCTCATCCCCCCTGGGTTCCGCAAATCGCGAAAGAGAAGGCGGTCTGCATATTTCATTCCCTCTTGGTGCCGAGAAAAGGCCGCCGCGTCCCTGATTCTCCTCTTCCGGAATTGCATGGCCGGTGACCCGTGCCCAGGAAATTGAAATTCGCCGTTAAAGGATGTGCGTGCGATGGTAATAGTGAAAGTAGGATGACGCCCGACACCCGAAAGTCCACGGGTGCCGACCGTAATTATAATAGTACCGCGATTATGTTCCCCCGGAATGTTACCGACTGCCGTGTAATTTTTGTACGGCGCAATTATAAGGCGGGCTAATTAACGCGACGCGACGCCGCCGTCCGCGTCGCCTCTCATTCACCCGATAGGCCGGGCACCTCATAATCAGGCTAAAAGGGGGAGTCACCGGGTCGACGGTGGATTACGTGCGCGTGCATGAACATTTTTCGATTGTTCAGGGACCAGTGAGCTTGTAACACCGTTGTAAATGAAGTTATTTTTCATTTTTTTTTATGGAGGTTATTGAGTAATAGACTACTGTAAAGGTTTGTGCGGTTACGCGTTTTGTAGATTTTCCTTTTTAATTCTTTTTCTGTGTTTTAACACTAAAGCTACCGAGATGGGACAAATGACCGGTTTCAAAATTTTTATTAAAATGCCTGTAACGTTATAGCTTTCAACCTTAATTTCTTTAATCAACATAAGGAAAATACGGGTTTTATGCTAAATTAACTATTACGTTAATTAATTGTAAAAGTTATCATTTTTAGGGATTCGATAGGAATATGTACATAAACTGTCGGTACGTTTAGTGTTAAAAACGTTGTAACGATGAAAATTGGTTGTTTCGTGTATCGTTTATTGGTTACTCACTTTCTGGATTTATGATGGTAATAAAATATACTGTTAACGTTGTTGTTGTTGTTTGAGTGGTGTTACCATCGGTACTTGTTCTCCGTTTATATACCGGCGGACCGGAAAATATTATTTTAACCGGAATATTAATGTTACGCACGAATATCGCGCTGACGTGAAAGTCGAATACTTGAGTTATGTAAATATTGGGTTTCATTTTATGAAACATAATACTTCACCCTACTTACCGAACGGAAATCAGTAGAGCGCTGAGGGAACGCAAACGTGAACGATTTTACGTGCTTTTTTTATGTTAACATTTTCGGACCGTTTGTCTTCTGATTATTTTATTAGATTTCGTCCCGCGGCAACCAGCACGGAAACAGACACTTTCCTCGCGTTTAAACATCGTATTATAATTTCAGGGAGTAATATTGATTTTTCAAATTATTATTTTACAGTTTATAACGAAACCAAGTCATTTTGTTATGTTTACCTTCATGCTTTTCCAAATGTGTGTGTGTTTTTTTATCAAATCGCAAATTACTCGCGTACGGAGAATCATTAATTAATTTAAATGAAACGAGGTTTGAAAACTGGATCAAGTCTGCATAAGTAGCGCCAATTTCTAACTTGGAAGTTAGACACTCTGACGTAGTCAAAGTGTAGAAGTACGGTCTTAGTTACATATTTGTTGCTTTTAAGCAAACGCGAATATTTCAATCAGTTTAATTGTTATCATTTTACTCGTGCTTGATTCCCACACCGAAATCTGATAGTGACTACTAATTAAATCGATGGAAATGAATGCACAATTTCATTTAAAAGTTCGTTATTTTTCATGTACACTTCCACATGTGTGCACAAGCTCTTGTTTGTGTGTCGTACAAATTACTGGAATCATAAATGAAATTACGTGGGGTACCCCACATCCTTTATTCATCGAATTCTACTTGTTCTTCATTAATTGTAATATCCGAGAGTCATTTTTCTCACAATATTATACAAAAGTCTTAATAGATTCTGTTATACCATAAATAATAATGTAAAACAGTAATACAGTTTTCTATGTGTGTCTTTCATTGTTTATGGTCAAAAAGAATTACAAAACCGAGTTATTATCTGCGCAAATGTTAGTCGCACAGTTTCCTTGCAGCAGACACAACGTTTAGCCAGCCCATTGATCGGAAATAAAACGAACATTATTCGTGACGGATCCTGCAGAAAATTATCTGGAATAATAGCCTCGTGCAGTGTTCAAATTTTACGACCATAGATAACGGGTTATAGCGTACTAAACAAAATGATTATTTAAAGAATCGTGGCTGCTCTTCGTCGTTATTTTTTCTTCGTTTCTTTTTTTAAATGCCGCTGAAAATTCATTGCAAAGAAAATGTCAATTTCTTTGTTACATTTTCATTCGCACAGTTATATGTATATTTCCATTTATAGACAGCAACAACTCGTTATCTTGCCAAAATTCGATTAATCATCGAGCTTATTCGAAATTTGTTCGACAGTTAATTCCATTTTTCAAACACTTTGCAAACCGTGTAGATCTCGTTTTCTGTATGTATTACAAAGTACTCGGCAGAAATTTACGAACCGTTTAAACCGTGTAATTTAAAATCCCGTGTGTGGGGCAAAAAGTAATTAAATCGTAACATTGATGTAGTCGATCAGACGTTCACATCGATATTTGCAGGTATTGTGTATCATTAAAAAATTCATGCAACCGTTGCCAAAAGCCCAAAGGGAAACAGGAAAAAGAGTCAATAATTCAAACGGATTATAATTTTTCCTTTTTACTGTCTCTCCGTTAGATTTCCTATTCGTAGCATCTCGCGGGAATTCGAACATCCACTTTTTAAAAGAAATATTCAATAAAAACAAGAACGAGACACACGAAAAAGAAAGGCATCATTCGTGTTACACAAAGACGAACCAAAATAAAATATTATTCAGAAAAAAAGTCTTAAGAAAACACACAAAAAAAATTATCTCCTAAAATCATTTCAAATCAATATCTCCACCGTTTCAACGATTCACTACAAAAAAAAACTCCAAGTCCCACATTTCGATACAACAAAATTCCACCGGCTCCCAATCAGACGAGCCATTCTCCTCCCCGTCTACCTGGTTCCCCACGTTCATCGGACAATCCCAATTATCCTAAAGCCACAGGCGATACGTGTCTCATAATCCTCCGCGGAAGGTGGAGTCACGTTCCATCGTCGTGACTCGCAGACTGCGAGTAACGAATTGATGTATTCCGTTTGCTACGTGGCCGAAAATTCATTTTTCCGCGGAAAGCTAGAAACCAGCCCTGAAAGCTCCAGGAGCAGCTCAAAAGGACCCCCCCGTCAAAGGGAGAGCTGAAATATGCAGCCAATAACCACCATCGTCGGCGGCGAGATGGGGGAGCAGAAAAGTTACAGTTTAAGAAACAAAGCCGACCTTTTGGCGGTACGATGAACCTGACGAACTATATGAAGTATGTATAATATATTGTAACAGTTCCCAGCGACTTGCTAGCGGTGAACCTTTTGCCGGTGCTTTTGTGAACAGAGAGAGATAGACAGAGGGAAAGATATATATATATATAGAGAGAGAGAGAATAGTAGGGGGAGGGAGTGCCGTTAGAAGCGGTTTTGCGGTGGCTGTGCGGAACTCGCGGTCGAGGGTAATTGTAAGGAAACACCTAACAAAAACAGGAATTCAACGCCGGTTATACGTTTGCCGGAAGTCGTACGACATTAGATACCGCGGCTTGTTTAATTTTGCATGCGCGCTGATGCGGCCGAAATTGCGAACAACGTCGAGGACGGGCGGTCGCGATTCCAACCCGGCAGTCTAGCTAAGACGCCCGAATAATTTTCACCCGAAATATACGGGATTATCCGGCCGAGTTGCGCCACGTTCAACGTTTCGGTCCGGGGTTGAAACGACGCCGTTGTTTTTTATATTGTTCGCCGGTAATTAGAATTTTATTTCATTTTGTTTGGGTAATTGAAAGTGGCTAGGGTGGTACGCTGTTTTTTTTTTAAGTTGGATAGTTGACGACACGATGTGACATTGAAATGACGTGGCGATATAATTGCTGGAGGAGAATTGAAGGGATATTTTTGGATATATTTTGGAATTTGAAAGTAATTCGAAAGCTGCGAGGCTCGTGGAGTTTTCAATTGGCAGAACATGATGATAGATTGGAATCGAATATTAAGTGAGATGATTATTATTTAAATTTGGAGTGTAGATTGTCAGGTTGATGTCGTATGATATTTAATTAATCGTAGTAAAAATTGGAAAGCGTAAACAAGGGATAGGCAGTGACATAAATTTGGTTAATATTCAGTGAAACTCATTAAAAATGAATTAACTAAAACAACGTCAAAACGTAATCGCTGTAAATTATAGTAATGCCATCGGAACAAATTAAGGGTGTAATTAAATGACGTTTCCACAATAGCCATAAGTAATTTAATAATTTGCAAATAATAATAACAGAAACTCACAACAACAATTACGATCTGCAAAGCATCAATTACCATTTATCACCTATATTATTAACGTGTATGATAAAATTCCAATTTAACGAAACATAATAATATGATACGTTCATTACCTTGTATGATGTATGTATTTACAAACATACATACACAGAAGATAATAATTCTCATTTAACAAACAACCAGAGAAAAATAATCCCAACGACCACCGATAAATCATCCCTAAACCACGAGTACATATACAAACATCCACAAGAGATGTATAATATAATAAATATCATTTTCATCAAACATACCTAGAGAAAAATACATTTCTCTAAATCTCGATTTACTATCCATCTCCCGAAAAAAATACATCCCGATTAAACATCCACAGTCTAATTATGATCACGATTATTAAAAATTCACGATTATAAAATCCCGAACAAAAAAGATTGCACGTCAGTGTGTCCGGTTTACCGCAACGCTCTAACAAACATCTAACAAGAAGCAGACAATTTTCAAACTTCCGTACACGTTGCCCGTATATTTCATCCCCTAAGTTTATTAGTTCCAGTTTAGACGTCGACATTGCCGCAACGGGGGGGGGGAGGGGGAGGGGGTCGGTTTCTTGATAATCTCTCCGACCCGAGCAAGTTTCCGGCCCGGGAAACGATAAGTTAGACCATCGAGTTTGATCGATGGCACGCCGTTTCCGGCGACACAGTCCCCAGAAATTTCGGCAGGGCTACGTGTTGTTTCGGCACGTACCACGATTAAGACCCCGAGAACCCGGTATTACGACGTCGCTGTAAGACGGATTCGGTTTCCCGGCCGGCGTGTTGTCGAGTTCTCTACTTGGTACATGATCGGATCCGCGTCTGATGCCCTTAACACCCCACCCCACCCCCCTTGTGTAACACCCCCTCCCACCCTCCGTTCTCAACCCTCGAAACTGCGACGTCGTTAAGGATCAGCAGAATTCCGGAATAGACTACCGGTTACCGTTGAATTGTTTATTGGATCGACGACGTGTCTACGGGAAATGGTTGTAGGCTTGATATTTCCTGGGGGAAATTGGAAAAATAGGGGATGATTTTGGATTTTTTTAAATTTAGGGGATTGTTGATGGGTATAGGTTGAGGGATGATGTGAATTGTCTTTTGAAAATATCGTTGTTTATTGGATTTATTAATACATTCGCGACTACTGACGTGAATTTACGTCTTTTTGATAATAGAGAAGTAGTATATTATTACCTACCTCTAAAGCATATATACATACAAATTACAGAAATCTTTATATTAAACAACACATAGTTGCAGCATTGATATTTCAAAGCAAGTTTTATAATTTTTATCCTTGCTTTAATGATACAAGCCTGCAGCCATCAGGTTCAGAATTTCATTATTTTCGCCGATACTTAGTATTAGAAACGGAGAAAATTTGCAGGTCACGAAAATATTAAGATATATTTTAGTCAGATTCATTTTAAACGATGGGGATAGTTAGAAGTGTATGTATGTATATGTTCGTTAAACACGTGAAGGGAAACAAGAATGCAAGTGATATGATATCGTGTTATTTTGTTGGGTTTTATCGGATGTACTGTAGTATGAAAAATATGACGGGGTGCAATTTTTAAAAACACAGAAAATTTCGGCAGAGAGAAATTAAGATCCATTTGGCGAGCCGCACCGATTACGGTGAATTTCATTTAAAACATTTTTTGATTACATCAATAAATAACGAATAATTTCTGATGGGAATTCCGATTGACTCGCTTCTGTATAAAATCCATAGAGTATCAAATAAAATATGTATGTTACACGGGTTTGAAGTTCAGATCGGTTTGCAAAAATCGAGAGTTTATATTCTTTCATCCAAATCCTTTGGGTACGTTTATAAATAACCATATTTGTAGCCAAACAATTAGTTTTCTTTTTATTTCAGATTGCGAAACGTACAGATAAAGTACCTTTCTACCAAGGTTGTGTATTTTTTTTTTAATCCTTTCTCGTTCCCCGAGCTTCCGTTTCTGCGGAATAAACATTTCTGTTTCTCGACAGGAAGCAACGAAACGTTTATTAATAAATAACCGCGGTATATTCGAGAACAGAATGAATACCGCGTATAACATATTCATTGAATAAAGCAGGCGAAATGTGATGCATGTGTGCGTACCGTAAGCATGGCAAACACACGCAGGCAATATCATCTCCGCTTTCACTGTGAAGTTCCGCAAACTTCCAAGACTCGCGGATCTTTCGAAACTTTCCGCATCTGTCAAGACTTTCGAGATTCGAATAATATTTGGACTTGCAGTAAACTGATCTGATTGAAAACTGCGAGACGGACTACCGGAAGTTTACCAGTATTTTTGAAGTCCGACGAATTCAAATGTACATTTAAAATTTACAAACCTACGGGACACATTTACCTTCCGCGAACTCGGATTACAGTTTCTCGGATGTACAATCTCTACGATGTATCTCCCCCCCTGATGATAAAGTATATATTTGAATAATTAAATAATTTTAGCATCCATTAAATAAAAACACAAAGAAAAAAAGAATTTCGAAAAAGAAAAACGAAAAGAACATATCTAATGCATGAGCAATCATTATTATTAATCCACCAATTATTATAGTATTATAGTATTATATATAGTATTATAATATTGTAGTATTAATAATACCTGCGATATATTTTGTCGTACTATTTATTTATTTAACGTAACGAAGAGAATGGTAAAACAGAAGTGTCGATGTAAAAATTACGAAATGTGGATTAGAGCGGAGAATCGATGTAGCATATAATACCACTCGATAATACGTGCTAAACGGCTAACAATGAGTATTAATGATGTGTCAAAGTGAGTTACGAGGCTGACCATACGAGTACATCATAATGCAGAGGCTAATACACGAGTGGTCGATAGGGAATTACGATGGATAATCGCTCGGAATTGTCTTAACGCACGTTGACCGATCGCAACGGTACTTTTTTTTTAGTTTCGTTGCGACACATCCGTCACGGGGATCGATACGAGTAATTAGTCGTATTGTGTCGTTTGTCGGCTGTTTATTATTTACGCGGACAAAATATTGTGTCATTTATAACGGTGGCTGTTAGCCGGAAGTGCCGGCGAGTTTCTCGACGTATGAAATTAATAACGCTTAGTGTTAAAACAGCGCGACCACATTGTAATTAGTAAATAATGATAATAATAAATTTATTAATTAATTCGCAAATTATGGCCGCGTTTCAAACCGAGAAATTCCTGGAACAAACTACCATACCGTGCTGGACGACGCGTTATCGCGTGGAAATGGGACCGGAATCAACTGACCACGTATACAAATACATAGGTGTGTTCGTAAACCAGTTCCATTGAAAATAATATCTTGATATGTGTTCGTGAAATGTATGTCGTTTTAAAAATCACTTTCAATTACACTTTCGTGTAATATCAAAGAGCGAATACGTCAATTAATCATTTCATCCATCGTTTAATAATTTACTGATCTATACACGTGGGTGTAAAAAACATAGTAACATAGATACATCACCGTAAATGTTGTGCTATAGATCTCTACTTATAGAATAAAACGTAATACTTTAAAGAACTAACTAAACTAAATCGTAATATTTGAAAAAGAAAAAAACTATCCAGCTTGAAAGCCAATATTTTAAAAAACCTGACTTACACCACCACCGGCTCTCATCTACTCACACAGATATATGGAACTGTATAAAACGGAATGTCTGTCGGTGTGATCCCTATTAACTCCTAAATCCTTTGACAGATCTGGACCGAATTTTGCATAGTTACCCTCCGGAATCCATAGGACCCTGCGGAAAATATAGGCTACCATGAAACCTGAACACTCTATCCTCTCTCTCTCTCTCTCTCTGATTACATCCCTCTGACACTTTGCGATAATTCAAATTTAGTGCATTATTATATACGCGACCATTGCACAGTGAAGTATTAATTCATGAGATAAAAAACAAATCGGTAAACGTCGACTACTTGATGCTAGTATAATATAACCGACTATGAAACTAATTAAGATCCATATTTTCAGATGTAAATAAATAAAATCCATACGATCTTAAATAAATTAATTATACCAAACGCAGAGTATTAAAAAATCTGTCTCCGATTAGAGACACAGACACAGAGAAAGAAAACGCATTGTACTACCTAAAGTATTCATTGTCCCGCAGGGTCACTGCGCATTCCCTTCAAAGTTTTTAAATAATTCAGCAAAGGTTGCTACGGATGTGACGACGTCGACGTAGACGACGTAGACGACGCCGCCGCAACTGCTAACGGAGACAGAACGAGTGTCTGTAAGAGAGTTTGTCGAAGGAACACGACCAACCAAATACGATAAGTAAGAGCAGGGACCTAAGTTGGTCTCCAGCCAATTCTACAGGTCTGTTCAATGATCACGTGCAGACCTTATTGCCAGCGAAACGCGAAATTTCCCATTTCCATGCATTTCAAAGCTGCAGCCTCTCTCTACCATAACGCCCCGGGGCTCGTCGCCCTATATAACCAAGTTATTATGACGGAATTATCGAGAACTGTGAGAACGAATCGCGAACCGCCGAGGAAATACGAAGAATATGCATACGGTTCCCGGCCACCGGCTGTGATTGTGTATCAAGGATCGATCATCAGACTCCTGGGTACGAACATTGTTCCCTCGCTGAATGACATTCGCGTCCTCGAACGGAACATCGACAACGAGACGACGTGACTAAACAATTTACCTGTAAACAGAGTATATAAATAGGGACGTAGCGTACCTGAGGTCAGTCCTTTCCGAACCTTTTCACGGGTGAGATCGAGAAACGTGTGGGTAGTGGTGGGATACAAAGGAATTCGATAGAGAAGCTTGGTGTTGTTATTTGAATTGTTGTTGGGAGATCAGGTAAGATAATTTATTTTTATTTTAAATATATTGGGAGAGTTTTATACATGGTTATGGATTGAATTCGGTGAATATTATGTGAAGTAATATATAGATATTTATACGTCTTCTTAATAATTACTGAGATCAAATTTTATTAAATAAATAATATTTTATTAACTTTTTAAATAATTTAATTTTAATAAAACATAATTTTTTAATGTGTATGTATATGATTGGGGTGCGATTTCTGTTGATATACGTGTGTGTGATTTTTCTTATCTTGAACGAATTAGAATACACTGTGACACCGGTCTGGCATATTTTCAAACGTTTCCGTGTTCGCGGCATTTGTTGAAATTGAGAAAACTTTGACGCCGCGTTGTTTGCGGGTACATGCACCGTTTAGCTTGGAATAGACACATATATAATGGTTAGAGGGTGTGTAAATTTGATCGCGAATATTTGGCGTGGGGCCAGAAACCGCGGGTAGTCTGGACACGGGCCTTTTCCGCAATAAAGAGAAAGAAAATCGATATAATTTATGAAATGATCGTTACCGCGTCAAAAATGGAACGAAAGCCGTGTTAACGTGGACGGTTTTCGCGTAATTTCGAAGTTTTTTAATCGTAGAAAATCTCGGTGATATTAATACTCGCGGCATAGTTTTGAAATTCCAAACGTGCAAGATATTAAGAAAAAGAAAAGGAAAAAAACGATCCGTTAGTGTGTTTCATTGTTCTTTGGAAATCTGTGACGCAAGCGAAACTCAACGAGCGATTTCCACGCCTATTAGATATGCATTTGGCAAACGGGAAAGTATTAAAGAAAGTTCAACTATGAAATCCACGCAGCTTAACAATTGAGCCGTAGTTTAAACTTTGTCGGGAGTTTAAACGAAATTTGATGGATTGAAATGAAAGATAACAACGGGCACAAATTCACGTTTAATTCGATAAAACGGAATATTCACTCCTTTCGCAATTTCACGAGAAATCAACGACTTTGATCTCGATCCAAAAACGTTTTCGAATATAATACGGTTCGAGGGTGGGTTGTTTTAGCAATGATTTTCCGAATACCGGTGAAAATAATGGAAATCGGATGTAGTTAAATTATTTTCGAATTATTCCTACCGTCAACACAGTCGTAGCCATTAATGATAGGTATGATCGAGCTCGAGCTATTGTTAAATTAATACTTGAACACTGATGAATACAGCGATTTTCCCAATCATTCTTGATTGTACTTGCAACTATTGACGCGAATCGCCGATGAATTGGGAGTAATGAAAGATAATTGCTTGACAACGGGAAGCGCTATCACTTACACTGTATTCCGGGATTTGTTACGTCACACCGCAATTTTATTAACCGAAAGAAATAATCCGATAGCGTTGTACAGGCACGGCCGGTGACAGTGGAAGCTTATATTTATTTTCCGTATACGTAATTTCTTTTTATTTATTTATTTCCCATCGGCCGTTTTTTTGTACATACATACACTTTTTTTTTAAACCGAGAAACGAACAATAAACTTTATAAATAACCGAATTTATCAATTATTCATGAACACGTTTAAGACTGTCATCAATAGCGGATTATAAATGAAATCGATAGATTTACGTTGTAGAATAATTTAAATACGATTCGTATGCAAATTCTCCATTGATTTCTATGACTTTTTATCGTGTTTACAACGGCACGCGGTTCCAATATTCAAACATTATCGAAAGCTCGTGTAATACAGTGTCTAAATATACATATATATACCTTCACTATTGTCTGTCCCGAGTGGTATAAAAATAATTGTATTCAACCGGTGAGTCCGAGGGGTCCCCGAACTTCGTGATTTAATTTCTACCACTTGAAGTTACGTCCGCTAAGACGCGGGAGGAGTTAACGAGCAATAAAGTTAATGTAACTATAAAACATTTAAACCGACAGGGAAAAATCTGTAACTCTCGCGGGCACTGTAAAAGTGCACGTGACGCGCAGCTATTAAAAATACGAATCACTGCTGAATGTACGCGAAAGAAAGAAAATAACACTCAAAAGTAAAGGTACTATACGGGGAATACTACAATGATTTTTATATTATGGCCATTTGTAAAGTAGCTAAATTAAACGTGATATTCTTGGATAAAGCTAAAACAACAATTTTTGTGCATCAACTTTCTATTTGTACAAAACCGAGTAGAATCGTTCGAAATTGATATTAAATAAATTAGTGATCAAACAAAATATCATTCAACGTTTGCAACTTACTTTTTTAAATACATTCATCCCCATTCGAGTCTATCAATTTAGAAACACCCTGTATAATAATGCTACATCAAAATTAGCTTTCCCTTTTACGATACACGAAACCGGAAATAGAAACACAGGTTTAGCGGGTGTTGATTATTTATTCAGTATATCTATTCGTGATAGTTTCCCCTTAATTGTGAGCGTCAAGTGAATGATCATTAATTTCCACGACTTCATCAACGAGTCTTGATTCCACAGACAACTTTCCCGCTCGCGTTCGTTCGCGTTTCTCATTTACGTTTCAATTCAAGGAGAAGTCACGGAAATTTTATTTCATTTAATTTCCTCTGGGGAACGGTATCACCAGTGATACGCATAATCGACGCATAGGCTTTACGCATAGCTGTATAATAACAAACTAAATATTATCCCATGGGTGAAATGTTTCACTGCTGCAGTTTTTAATATAATATCACGCGGTTTATCGGTGTGGATGTGGATGTGTGTGCGTGTATGTATGTATATGCATCGGGGAATTTCATTTTTCCTACGATGAATGTAATTATGGCACGTAGCGAATTATGTGCTCAAATATCTCGCTGGAAATTTTACGCGCGTACGGCACATGTGTCCGTGGGAAATTAAAGTGACGGTAAGTGCTTCCTTGCGGGCATGACGAACGAGAATTTTGACTCCGGGGCAAAATTCTGGAGCAACAAGCAGGAAAAGTTATTTTTTACGGAGTAAGTCTTTCAATTTAATGTAGTCCATATATTATTTACATACCGAAACATCTTTCAGCGGGATATTAAAAACAGAAGCGATTTATCCTCTTATAGATAGGTAATAATTATAGAAACCACGAAAAAAAACATGGTGGACGTATTGAAATTATTTTATCGAAATTCTGACAATTTTTCGCATTTATTTCACACTCATTTCTAAAGAAATTAAGTATATACATATATCAATTTCTTTTAGTTTAGAGTGAGAACTGCAGGCAAATATGAATTTTCCAAAATATCCATATCACTATTCTGAAACGAAAAAAATACAATCTTTTGCTATAACTTTCGCTCAGTGAGAACGTTACTATTTTACAAACGTCATTACCATCGACTCGTTAGTTTCACCACAGTTTCGTACACACACCTGTAGAAATACGTATGTTGATTTTTTTTTTACCACGCGAATCAACCCCCGCGATCGAAGGACCTAACGTATAAAATCGAGGAGGTATTAATGGCGCAGTAAATAACCTGTGAAGTTTAATATCACCGATAAAGCCTGGTCGAATGTTAACGGAACGACAGAGATATGATAAAAGAATTATAGAGCCGAATGATATCGACGTGTGAACCACATAGACGTAAGTGCACGTATACGCGCACGCTTTCTTTCATAGAGATTCACATATGAATTGTATGTGTATGTGTGTACATACGTACATACACGTATAAAAGGAAGCACTCGAGAAGCAACCAAGTTTATGGGGTGGCTTTCACGGTCTATCGGTTTTATCGCAATCGCAAGAAACGTAATCGGACGGATGCATCGCCGAATATGGAAGTTCAGCCTGAATGCAGATCTCTTTAATACTAAATCACGAATTCGCTTCAACGTCTACGCGGAATCGATAATCTGTCAAATAGATATCACCGAAACGGTGACGAAAGAATAATAATAAGTTTAAAATAAATTTCTGGTCCTTGGATATTGTGTTTTTCAGCAAAATATTATATTTTCGTTTCGATCGAACATAGACTATTGTTTTATATTGTGAAAAATCGTTGATTTGTATCGTAGATCGTTGACGATTAAAGTTTTGTAAAATAGTAGAAAATGTCTTTACGTTCGCGTCGCATGGAACGAATCTACGTATTTCCGTCAGGTTTCACGTGATTTTCGTGACGTGTTCATTTCCTGCCGGCGTGACGTATCCCGCGATTGTCGCGTGAAAATGACGAAAAAAAGAACGTATTCATTGAAAGTATATTTACCTGTACACGTAATGAAAATACGTCATACGTGACGTTGGATACATGTGTTCGTCTCGAGGTATAATGATTTCCGGCGGTGGAAAAGTACGCAATTGTCAGCACCGCGATTATCGCAAGTGTGTATCTGTGTGTACGTGTACATGTGTATGTATATTACTTAAAAATCTAATAACCGTAGCGAATGAAATAATGATTACGCCGTCGTTGATAGAACGCCGGGTACTAATTGCGGATTTTCGTATTTAAAACGCGAATATCAAATTTACATCGATAACAATCGTGATACGCACGGTAGATGAAATTAAATAATATATGTATGTATACACGGCGCGAAATTTATTTTCAAATACACGAATATAATACGCCCCTTCGCCGCAATCTAGCAGATAAAATCGATTTTCCATACTTATCCGGATGAAAGGCAGACAATTCAAACGGCACTCAAAAACGTTCTGCAAAATGCGCAGACTTTTAAAACCCGACCAATGAAAGAATCCGTGTAATCGGGAATGTGAACCGTAATTACCATTAACATCATTAACGGTCGGCCGGAGGTATGCTGAAATACACGCCGGAGCTAATGCACATGGTTCTAGAAATAATTGTGATTAAGGACGCGACGCTGTAATATCGGGAAACCGGGGTCGAAAGGTGAAACGAAAAATCAGATTTTTCGATTCGTTGATCGCCCGCGCAGATCAAATGGAAAAAAAATTATTCAAGGAGGCGGTTTAACCCAGTTCCCGATCGTGTTTGTTAATTGATTGTAATTCCGCGATTTGCCCGTTAATTCGTCGCGACGGATTTATTTATTCGCGGATACGCGTACAGATTTGATTTATTTTTTAATATTTATACGTGACGTACGTCAATTAGGTATTTTGATAAAATGGGAATCATAATTTCATTATTTAATATATTGCATTCGTTTCTCTTGCAATTACGGACAAATATTGTGATACAGGTTTTCATAACGGTATTACTAACAAGCAACGTTTTAGGTACTTTTTTATAAAATATGACATATTAAAAAAAACTACGCCTAAACTACATTGTTCACATAAATGTATCACAAATTTTCATTCCCAGAATCATCAATGGATGCTGCAAAGTAATAAATAATTCCATTTTGTTATTTCAAGAATACCTGCCGTATTTCGTTGCAAATCGTGTTTACATTTCTATAAAAAGTATCCGATTCGAAAAAGGTAGTGGCTCCCGACGTTTTCGCAACGGAAAGTACTCATCAATCAATTCGTTAAAACGGAAAATCTGTCGCGACGCGTAAGAATGGAAAATAGTCGGATTGCGGAAAAAAAAAAGAAAATAGCACCCGCCAATAGCTATCTCTCGAATTGGCAGCGGACCGATGATTGTATTTATAGTACGTCGAAGTTCCAACGCGTGCTACAAAATTTGAATGAAAATTTCATCGTGACTCCCGACGCTGCACGCGTGAATAAAACATGGACATCACGCGGTTCGGTGGAGGATAATAAAACGCATCGCGCGATAGGTGATCATCAAATGCAATTTTTATGTGTCCCGTGACACATGCACATTTCCTTATTATTATTTCCGCCGCCGTTTACGTCCCGTGACGAATAAAACCGGAAACCGCGGGTGTAACACGATTCCGGTGAGTTGAAATCAATCTTTGGAAAATCGTTCCTCTATCTGTTTGTTCTTCGTTTAAAAGAAGCTTCGTTTTACAAAAAATTCGGTAGTATACTTGGGAAAAGTAGTAATTAAAAATATAGATACTATCTTCAATGCTGGTAGCGAAATTTTTCTCAAAGATTAGATATCGTTACGAGAACATTGTATACAGTAAGTGGAAATAAAATATATACGTTTCGCAATTAATAATGTAAATAATTGTGATGAATTGTAACGTTTATCGATCGTACAGCGTAGTTTCGTTTATTATCGTTGTGAAATTCAGCCGTGAATAGATATTCGTCGTTGTGTGGTGCTATTTCTTAGCCGATGGAAACTTGGAATAAAAAGGAAGACACTAAACATCGCAAATTATTTCACAGACGGGAGATAAAAAAAAAACGTTACAAAAGTAATTTTCATCGCAAACTAAAATTCGGTGTCTTATTTACCGGAGTTATTTCTCCACGTAGTTTCCATCCCGTTCTATGGCTTTTCTTCGCTTGAAAAAAGGGTTGCAGTCTTTGCTCGCGAAAGTCCGCTGAACTTTCTTTCAGTAGCCAAATAGAAGAAACTTTGAATGGGCTGCATGTGGACTGTGCGGTGGATAGGGCAACACAGCCAAGCGGATTTTTTATATTTACAAACGAAAACCATCGAACCGTCGAACAGTTCGTGTGCCTGCAGAATCTTTATAGGCTTCCATTCCACGTGTAGATAACAAGGAACACCGACGTCTGTTTGGAAATGAGGAAACATTGTAAAAAAAATACTATGCAAATATTGCTATACCGAATTTCAGATTGTAGAGAAATATATGTATGTCTGTTCGTATGTCTCTTAAACTGTTTTATTGTAAAATACTTTTTTGTGATCGGGGATGTAAAAGTAGATATTTGAAAATAAAAAAGTTGACTAATAATAATTATATAGTAATATATATTAATTGAACGCTTAAGCTAGTGGTTAATTTCCATTTTTTCAGTTTTCTTATTATTTTATTTATCAAGTAGATAAGAGTAGATGAGAAATTTCGATTCAAAGTCTTTCGACTCTCCAATGGATTATTTTTCGAAATACAAAAATTATAAAATCTCCTTACATGCGAAACTATTAAAATGTTTCTTTAGTGAGTCAACTGGCTCGCGAAATATTTGTACAATTTCGCATCTCCGTCAGTCGTGTTTATTTTACCTTTCGAAAATGCCGCGTTACGTTATTTTACCGTAATAACATCTTTTTATGTAAAATGCAATATTGACTTTTTATTCGTCTATATTTGGGTTTACAGCGGCTGTGCATTTTCTTTGCTTATTAAAACACTAAAAAGAAATGGTAGCTCTCTGCGCCGCGGCGTCTCAGCTTATAAGTATACTTCTGCTCTTTAAACCTCTGCCATTGTGTCGCGGAACGTTTAAATGTAGGGTCAGTGTTAACTCGTTAATTTTCATAAGACGCCTTTTACGTCCCTGCACGATAAGCAAGTTACAATTTCGTAGTCGCATTCTTTCCGCGATGAATATGCAAATGTAACGTTGGAGTTGCGAAGGTCAAGATTAAACATTTCATTACGTATTCATAGTTTACATAAATTTAATTTGAATAATTTATGAGTACGCACCGCGTGAAATTTTACCAGATTTACGTACGGTGGTTGGTCGTTGTTTTTCATCTATTTTTTATAATGTTAAAAAAATCATGTTTGACTCCGATAATGCATCAAGGTAAAACATTGTTTGTATTTAAATGGTATTTAAAAGAAGGTTAGAAGAAACTCGTGTGTTCCTATATATTTTTTCATATATAATATAATAATAATAGTCTCGTATATACCTGATATAAAATAATGTATTCTATGAAATCTACAAATTATTGCTGAATTAGATTTGTTCAAGTATTTTCATTCTTGATAAACCGTTTCACGTTACACCGGAAAAAGGTTTTTCCAACTGGTAAAAAGCTCTCCAATGTGTGTTCTGTCACTTACTAGTAAATGGTTCTAGTCTATCTGAAGATCGATTCTGTGCTATAATGCTAGAGCCGAAAAGCCCGTGTATTTTATGACACGACCCCGCACTGAATGACACAAATGGCGTGATACACGTTTAAAACTTGGAAATGTCCAAAGCTTCCGGTATTCTTTTCCTACCAATTCTAGTACGAGAAATTAGATTCTTTTCACAATGTACTTTCGTTCCCTTTTACCAACGAAACTGGGGACCCCGATTCAACGGGAAAATATGTTTCGAATGTGCGCAAAAGTTTCCAAATATTCGCTCGAATTTACTCACTAATATCCACCTAATTGTTTCCATTAGTGAACATGTTTGCCGAGTGTTCGGAGAAGAGAGATCAATATTGAGAGAAGAGGGGAACAGGTTATGGAAATGTCAATCGTGAATTTTAAATATATTTTGTTTATCTATTTACTTAATTGAATTACATTGCACATGATTTTCGTCACCGATTTCGAAACGTATTTTTATCTTATTTTACCGTCTTAGTAGTGAAAAAAAAAATGTCTATCAGTGATTGAAATTTATCTAAATTAATTCTAAATATTCATTTATCCGGTCACCCGGTGGGACACACGAAATTCTAACTAGGAAGCTGAAATTCCTGCGGACCTTATCGTAGCGAAAATAAGTAGTAATTCGCCAGGCGTAGGTGGTAAAAGAACGGTGCTATTTTTTTTCTAGTACGAAGTGCTGTTTTGAACAGTCATACACCGCTTCGAATGCCCGTATGAAAACGTTAATTATGCACTTGCCCGCCATAGTTCACAATCAGCTTTACAATCAACGTTCATTATACTGTTACAATAGTGGCGGCGTTGTTATCATCCATTCAAAACATCTGTTCTATTTTTTAACAGTGCTCTGTACACAGATGTACACAATGGTGTGCGTCACGTTCGCCTACAATTCTTTTGTTCGCTATCAGTAATATTCTGGAGAACGAAGAGCAACATCGCGCCGGAAAGCGGATTTCTGAAATTCGAAATTTTTAGACACACGCCTATTTTTCTACCCCCTCCCCCTCTCCCAACATTTTCTCGTTGGATCGCTCACTATTTCCTGTTTCCCTTGAACCAATGACACCGAATCATAGAAAATAATAGTAGAAATAGAGAAATAGTGTCCCGTGTGAAATCCATTTATAATTAACAAAAACTATTAGCAAAATTTGATTATTGGAAGGAGAAGAATTTTTTCCCACAGAATTCTTCAAACTAGGATGAAGATCTATTATCTAGAATTAAATGTAACATTTTTGGTAATTACGAATACGTTTTTACGGTTCTCCGATGAAAATTACGATTTTTAAAGATGTGCAAAATTTTCCGTCAGACACAGACGTCGACGTTCTGTAGCAATGTGAGTGCTCATTACGAAGTGTTTATCTTTCAGAATTCTCTAATCATTTACTGACGGAAATGTGTAAACAATGGAAAGATATGTGACACGGTTCTCGTTAGTTTTTCCGTTGAACACGTTAAAGAACGCTTTATAAAACTGCTCGCGTAACAATGCACAAATATGATTTTTCATCGTTCTCTTAATCACTTCCAGAAGAAAGAACGCAAGCAAAGAAGAATACACAATTGAGAATCTCGTATTTTCTCTTATTAAACGCGAAGAAAGACTCTTGAAACGTGATACTCGAGATACTTAATATCTTGTATGGCATTATGTACGTGCACATTATTTTTTCTGTATTATAACCACAGGCTTCCTTAATTATCATGATTTAGTACGTCACAATCGAGATACTTTATTCAAACTGGTAAACTCTTATGAAAATGAAGAAAATAAAAATATATAAGGACAAAAATTTATTAAGTGTTTTCAACGAAAATAATAGAAGTACAATCTAATAATATAAATTTCTTATATAAAGAAACTTTTATCAACAGAAAACAAGCAAACCCGAATTCATATTGAAGTTCTTACTAAAAATTATATTACACGACGATTAATATTCAATACAACATATAAATTAAATTGCCTCGTCGTCGCATTATTATTGCCGCTATTAACTCGTTATTTTGCGCTCTTAATTGATGGTATTGCTAATGATTCGACTAGCAATAAAATTCAAACATCTCCAAGCCTAGAAATTCCGAATTCTTGATAATTTCGTAGCGAAAAAATATTCTGAAACGGGTATCCGAGTGAATTAAAATATACGAAATGCTGCCTCGCGAACACTTTTGTGCCGCGACGTCAAATGCAACGACGATTTTACGCCGTTTTTAAGAAACAAAATCCGCACCACTCGCTCCCCGTAAAGATGATAGCTCGTGAAAAGAAAAGCGTCTCTGGAAAATGGAGAACCATCTCCGCGGCTTTTCCTTTGTCCCGTTGGCTGTCATAAGCTTTAGTAGACCGCGGATTTAAAACTCAGGCCACGTGATCCGATCAGAGCCAGCAAGATTTCACGATTAGTTACCCCCTGGTTGCTTTTCATTTTTAAATACAAAACAAAATAACGTACACGTTCGCGAAAAAGTTCGCTTCTCGTCTTCGCGTTCAGCGATATAATCGCCGGTAATTTAAACGGATTTTCGAAAAATGTTTTTACGTTAAAGAAGGAGCTTACGGTGTTTGCCTGGTATCAGTTGTGAACGTGAAAGTGAGAATTGTTTAAGTAATCGTAATGTAAATACAGAAGTGACAAACAATTATTTTATCTACAATTTATCGACAGGGTCGCGTATTTAAAGTATTCAAGATATTACTAATAACGATAAAAGGTAATAAAATAATGTATTTGTTATCTCGAATGATAATCGCACATGATTATTATTATATCTACCTATTTTTCACTTCTGCCTCTCGTTTCCGTTCCGTTTCCAGGTGAAGTTAGATACACGCGGCAGCTATTTGCAAAGTTATTGTCGCCCCGCGGAATTAGTGGAAATAACCATCAACGTAAGTTCGCGTTAAATTAATGTTACACGCCTACCCGTTAAACGACGAATGTACAGCGTTCTCATTTCGGTATACTAATATTATCGATGTGGTAAAAGTGCCGCGTTTTATGCAATGTCATAAAAAGAAATACACTCACGCGATGAAAACACATTATCGGGGTGTTAACGGGTTGAAGTTGAAATTTTAGAAAAACGAATTCGCGACGAATGATTGGAAATAAAGTTTAGCATAAAACGGAAGGTGGTAATTAAGATACTTTATTTGATAACGTGGACCAGTATCAGGGCATTAATGACACAAGTCCATTAAGGAGGCTCCCAAGTAATACGAAATATTCAATTAAAAGTTCCCATCCATTAAATAAGTATGTATTTACTAATCTTTATACCGTCAAAATTAATATCGTACTATTAACCGCTTTTCATTACTACTTTATTCGTTTTATGGTATTTAAGTATCGAATGTAAATTATCAATGAGATGTTCAAACTTATAGAAAGTTTCTTGGATAGAATAATTTCGAGTAATATTTAGAATAACGTTGAAAGAATAATATACTGCCTGGGCTAAAATTAATCTCGTACATTAATTGAATAAAATATTTAATATACTAACGTCAGATTCTATTAATATCAAATCGAATATTCTTAAATCATTGATTACTAATGAAAAATATATTTTCCCTAATATAGTACTGTATTAAGTTCGATGAGAAACAGAAATACTATCCCCCAAAAAAAGAATAATTGAAAATTAACAAAATTTCCACGAAAATGATTTCTCTACATTTAATTATCATATCCGTGTACTATTGATGACATACTTTCTCTCGCCCCCACCCTGACACTCATACAATCTCCGAAAAATTAATGAAACTCCTGAGCCCTTGTTAAACGCTAAAACATTTGATAATAACCCTGAGGTTTATTCAATTTCAATGGAAAAGAAACAGAAGAAGAGGAAAAAATATTTTTTTCGCTCCAAAAACCGCTACTTATTATCATTTCTCCCGGGAAAATATAAGTTCTATAATCATCAACGAAGTGAATTATTCCATCGTACACAACGCAGTACTTGAGAATTCTAATTGTATTAATGTTCACCGACCACGAACGTTTTCACTGCGGCCACGCTGTTCGAATAAAATTCAATTTAACTGCATTCCAGACGAGATCGAATTGATCCGGCCACGGTCTCGTATCTACTTAAATTCTAGTTGCACCACCGGGCCCGATAAGAATGGGCAAAGTCTCGAAAACGTAGATCTCGGCCGACAAAGTTACCGCGATACGAAGACAAATGGTGGAACGTGAAGCCAACAAGCGGAGATGAGGCGGCGAATCGGAATCCGACGAACGTATAGAAAATTCAGATTCACTGGTCGTTCCTCGTGACGGCAGCGGAAACTTTATACGCGAACGTCGAATAAAGGATGTACGTATGAATGTAGTACATATGTATTTACACGTGTTGCACATATGTTTTGAAAGAATTTGTAATTCCGTCTGGACATCGAATAATTAACAATAATTGTTTGCTACATTTATACAGGACAACGACCTGAAATGTAGTTAGAAAGCTGCAAAACACTTTAGTTTTATATTCATAAAACAGCGATATTTCATTGGTGTTATTCAGAAATTTGTTTACGATAGAAATTTCTACGCGTAGTAATGTTTAGGCGTCAGAAATTTCAATGCGTAGAAATTTTCAAGCGCTAGAAATTTCAAGGAGCAGAATTTCAATGCGTAGAAATTTCAGGCGCCAGAAATTTCTACGCGCAGGAATTTTCAAGCGCCAGAAATTTCTACTCGCAGGAATTTTCAAGCGCCAGAAATTTCAAGGCGCAGAATTTCAATGCGTAGAAATTTCAGACGCCAGAAATTTCTACGCACAGGAATTTTCAGGCGCCAAAAATTTCAGCTCGCAGGAATTTCAAGCGCCAGAAATTTGAAGGCGCAGAATTTCAATGCGTAGAAATTTCAGACGCCAGAAATTTCTACGCACAGGAATTTTCAGGCGCCAAAAATTTCAGCTCGCAGGAATTTTCAAGCGCCAGAAATTTCAAGGCACAGTAATTTGCAAGCGCCAGAAATTTCAAGGCGCAGGATTTCAACGTGTAGAAATTTGTTAATGTTAAAAGCTCCAAGGCGCAGAGTTACAATAGCCTCAAATTTTCAAAGTGCAAAAATTTCCCAAGTTAGAAACTTCAAACCGCATAAACTTTGAGATGAACAAATTTCACATTGATTGAATACAATAAACGGCAGTTTTATTCAAATAGCGATTATCTGATACATTTAAATCACAGTCTATTGGAACCTACAATTGCGGCTTAACTTGCGAACAATGGCGTATGTACGTATTTACACTCATACATGCACGGACGGTGGCTCAATAATCGACGTCACTTGAAAAATGTTGTGTTCCGGTTTTATCGTCGGAAGAAAAATTGTTGGATGAAAATTGGAAAGTATTAACCCCTTATTGCGTGGTATTCCCAACAGAGGACAGACGGTATTTTATTTTCTACGCGGTGAACGGTATATGTCCGTTTAAATTCGGTCCGCAGTGTATTCGCCGGGGAACGATCGTAATCAATATGGTTCAACAGTTTTCGGCTTTATTAGAATTATTTGTTTGTTTATTTGAGACATATTAGAACCGGTTCGCTATGCTGGACGTTTATCGAACAAACAGTGGATGTATTCATGAATTTTGTTTTGTGTACTTCAAGGAAACGTTTAAACGCCCCAACCAGTTCACGTTAAAGTAATCATCAGTAAATTTCTTTAAACACGATATAATGGATAAAAAATATAAAAATAGTTACATCTTATATTTAATATAAAATATTTACAACGAGACACAATAAATTTCATAGGCTTTTAGAAAGTAATATTTAACACATTTTTCATTTTTCTGCCAGAACGCTATTACGTTTCCATTTTTGTTTTTTCAAAAATCTACAGATGAAGATTTATAGCTGGTATTGGGATAAAAATTCAACGGTTTAGAATAAAGCATCTTTTAAGTAAACGCATCGTGGAACGTCAAATGTATAGAGTGCTGGGAAAACAGGCAATCATGGAAAAACCATCGATCATGTTCCTTTTCCGCGTTTACACAGCGTACGTTACACAAGTATTTACACTTGACATATTTGTAAACTGTACTTTATTTACAAAAGGCGCTCAAACCGATAACATCCGTGTATTGGCATCGACGAAAGGTTGTAACAGCCGGATTGACGATTCACGGATATCCATTTTCTTACGTGTACTCGATCATACACCCCTTTTATATCTCCACTCGTAATATTTCACGACCTGTTTATTTGAAATACATACATATATACCTACCTCGTCTACGTTACAAAAGTTACGGTACAAGTCTCTGGCACGAACGCTTTTCAAAATACTGCATAATATTTCCCTCGATATTGCGATATTAAACGGGGCATGAATTATACATGTTATTATGTATATAAACGTTAAGTTGCGATTATTCCGAACGTTCGACCACTTAAATCTGCGAAATTTCTACTAAAATATCGAACAGCTGCGACCACCCTTCCCCCCTCTGCTGAATCTGAACAATCTGTAAAAAACAATCTCGCAGTTATTTCGCGGAAACAAGTTATTTCAAGTGGCAGTAGTTATTATACCGTCGCGCAGGAATATTGTTCCAGCGTCCCTGTACATACGTTGCCGTGAAAATACGAAGAAATATTATTTCTCGAACTACGTAGGAAACGTTCTCCGATATCGGGGTTGGCACACTCGCAAGTTTCACCCGCCTCCCCCCCTTCCCCCCTCGATGCCGTTCCCGATCACCTACGCCTCGGGCGAGCGATTTACAAACAGACTGAAAAAGCTGCGCCAGCTTGAAGTTGTAAAATCAATTACGAGCTTTCACAAAACTGCCGAAAAAAGCGATTTCGAAGGAGATCGTGGCGCAACGAACGAAGATCGATTTGATACTTCGTCCACGGCCAGGGGAAAAAAGAGCGGAAAAGCGAGTGGAATGGTTGTACGGTTCGATCTCGTTTCTTTTTTTTTCTTCTGTTCTTTTTTTGTCCATTTGTACCTGTATTGAAGTTGGTAATTTGATTGGTAAAGTAGAAACTGGAAATATTCGTTGAATTAAATTTTCCCCCGAAATGTATTTACGTGTATTCGTTGCATAGGGGAAGTCCAATGCGTGTCAAGTTGCTCGCGGAAAATATTTTTTTTTATAAAGTAACTGTTGTAACGGTGATAGAAAAAAACGTGGAAAGTTCCCTACGTTATTAAAATATCCAGAAAAATATTAACAAACTTGAAAATCGTATCGAAAAATAAAGTATGAATCGTTGATTTCAAATATAATTATTAAACATCTTCAAACTATCATTTCCGGAAAAGAAAACTAACAATTGTTTTAAATAAACTAGGACACATTGTATGTGTACACACAATTCCAAGATATAATTATGATTACATTCCACATTTTTGTTGAAACAAAGTAACTGATAACTCGGCGAGACGAAAGCCAAGGCCCGCAACAGAAAATGGCGGAGAATAATTAATTGCACCCTCTGACGGAGTTCCACGAGACTGAAATTTATTGCGCTCCTTTAAGGGCGCCGAACAATTAACGTTGAAAAATAAAAGTAGAAGCGCAAAGAACCGTACAAAGGAAAAGGACCGCTACGTATAGAACACGTCTGCCGAATAAATTACCTGATCTCTAATTAAGTACGACCGAAGCGCTCGTTATAGCCGAGCTGTTAATCATCGGACTCATCCGTGCAACTGAAATTTTTCTGCCCGCCGCCGCTTGCACGGTCACGTATCTTCATGCACGCGAAATATATTCACGCTTATTAAATGCCGATCCCCGAAGTGTCATAATAAAAATTGTAAGCTCGCTTCGGAGCAGACGGCCATTTAATAATGAACTTGCATTGCCAGTTAACACGTCGGTCGGGTAAAGGGTGGTTCTCGATAACCGATCACGGGATTTTGCTAACTTCGTCGCGTTTAACGTTTCGCGTGTATTTACATTCCTAAGTCGTGGTTTATTTCGATGAAACATTTTCGGCTCACCTTTACCAGCGAGCGGCTGGTTTATCCGCGAAGCGAAACTTTCTATGTTTCGGCAAAATAAATATTGTTCGGCGCAGCAGGTATAATTTGAAAACTTTTATTAGTTTCCCGTAATTCTAGACGTCCATTCGAAATTTCAGTTAACTTTATGATATTGTATATGTATATATATGTATGTATATACTCGTTTCATATTGGCCAAGTATTTTTATCATAACCGGTGTTTCGCGTACTTCCACCTGAGGATCGGTCATCGAACACCTGTATCCGAATTCCACTAGAAGATTCGTCTTAAAAATTTAACGAAGAATTGGATTAAAACCTAAAACTCAATAAATAAAAAGAAACTCATCTTTCGATACATTTTCGAACCTTCGTCAAACGCGTTCATCTATTTTCAGGTCTCACCATCTCTCCCATCGTTCTGTCGGATTAAAAACAACGACAACAACAATACAACGAAAGAAGAAAAAAAAAAACGAAAAGGTGTACACACACCACGATAATGACCAATTTTTATGGCGCACGCTACCCCGCGACAAACCACGTATCTCATTTTGGCTCGCAGTAAGCGAGCGACCCAATTTCATGACAATGAACAGCGCGAGAGAGACGGAAACAAATAAACGGAGAGATACTAATAGAAAGAGACATGGGAAATAGTCGGGGCGTAGTGGAAGGGCGGCAACGAGAGGAGGAGGAGGAGGAGGAGGAGGAGGTGGAAGAGGGATGCTGGGTGATGTACCCTAGCAGTGGAAAACCAGAGAGCGAACAGAAGGGTGGGACACAGGGACAGGCAAAAGGGTGGAGGAAAAGGGAAAATGGTGAGGAGAGAGAGGGAGAGGGGGAGAGGATGGAACGGAGAACGCGCGGTTTTACGCGGTCGCACGAGTTGCAATTCATGCGGCGCAGGAACTGATATTTCGCTGAAAATGAATCACCCTTATACAAACGAACCGACACACAGTGGTAACGGGACACAATAGTCAGACAATAGAGAAAGCGTAGCGTGGGCGAGAGAGCGGGTGGGTTGCGGCTCGGACCGAGGGTGGTTCTCGTAACCGGGGGTGATACGGGAGGAACCAGAGGATCTCGTACGTTTCGAGCCAGAAGGGGGAAGGGGAGAAGGAGGGAGGGAGGGAGGGAGGGTGTAACAAGGAGAAGCGAATATATGAGGAAGAAAGGTTGAAACTACCGTTTCCCTATCCTTCAAGCTAGACCGAGGGAACGGGACAAAGGTGCACACTTAGGAATACAAACCGCATCGTACCGCCAAACAACGTCCAAATTAAATTTGCGACGTCCATTAGAGGCATAGGGATGTCACTCCCCCTTGGTACTCTCCGTTGAGCTACCCACCAATTAACGTCTAATTAGTGTATTATGCAAATCGATCAACGTGAGGCAGAGAAACCTCTTGGTTAGATAGTACCGAAGGAGAGAGTATATTTCCCGTTGGGAATTTTATCGCGAGCACCCCGGGGGGAAACTTGAACTATGAAAATAGAAGATGGGGAGGAGGGACGACGAGTCGACGTGGGTAATGTGAAAATTTTTATCGGTCATTTTCCGTTGGATATTAGGAAACTGGATAGATATTTCAATGTCGCATTTAGACGACACCGCTGGCTTCGTTCCGTTTAACGTGCCGCGCGTGCAATATCGCGAGAGGTTTTATGAGTTTCTATTTTTTTTTCTTTCTTGTTCTCCTTCTCTTCTTCTCATTCTATTTTACCTGGAACGTTGTTCTTTTGATATTTTGTATGTGTGTATTTTTGTTTGTCGTTTTCATCCTAGTCCACACCGTAGTTCTTTGACGAGCGAACGGATAAGATAACTAATAAATTTTGTTTCGGGTTCAGCCGACATTCGTCCGAACGGAGGACATTTCTTTTGACAACACCCTCCTCGGAGTCTGACCGTTGCCACCAGCAATACATACATATATATATTCAAATTCGCGTTTCCTTGGTGTTCATGAAATTTAAAACCTATCGGCCGGGACGGCGGGTCTACGTTCTCACGAGATTGCTCCTTTGAGGTCTGGTCAATCGTAGCGTCATCCGTGGAGCCGGTTTATCAAACGTCTGGCCGGTGCTGCTCTCTTGCTGCCCTTTCATAAAATTTAATAGCTTGGCCCCGGCACACATACACTCTTCGCCGCGGGTCCGTCGCTCGTAAATTAGTTGACGGAAATACGGATCACGGCAACAAAGCGCGCTCGTCTTGATTTTTCATGGCTCCTTTGTGTTACAACGGCGTAGAGGCGAGCGGCGGGACTAGCGGCCGAAAATTATTTCTTAAAAATTCAAACGCGTCGGGTAACGTTACGCCGATCGATTGCCATTGGCGATTCGTTATTTATGAAGCGGCGCTGCGTCGTTATGAATCAGTAACGCCGTTATCTCCATATCTTTCCTCCTTTTGTGTTCCGGCTAACCCGTTCCTTTTGTACCGCGTTTATATTGTACGCCGTTGTTGGACGCGGCATCTATAAAGTCGGGATATTTTTATACGTGATAATACAATTATTATTATTTACTGTGTGATCGGTGTCCCAAAGAAACCGCGTAACGAGTTACTTGTAGAATTATTTTTCTGCGAAAATACATTTTATATCTTTCGAATAATATTCGTAAATATATATTAAGTTCATGAAATTGTCATGATTTTTTAATATTGTTTTATGTATGTATACATTTTTTGAGGATGATTTTTTTCCATTGTACGGAAATTTTATATTTTTTAATCGTTGGAAATAACACGTAAATCTTATCTTGAATATCGTGGGCAAAATTAATCGTATTCGACGTATATCAAACGTATCTCAGCACCGTTTCAAATATCTCGCAGATCTGGAAGCCGCGCGTGGTGAGTTTCCAAGAGTGGTAAATTTAATTATCAGGTTACTGCTTACGTCAGAGTCGAAGCATGTTCATTAAAGTATCCTCAAACGACGTTCACGTTATTACGATAAGGAATCTCAACTTTATGCGCATGAAACTGTGTGCAAGGAGATTATAAATTCGAAACTAAAATAATTTTCAAGTAATATTATACATCTCAATTTAAACTATCCTCGGTCGGGATTGAATTTTGTTTTAATTATAAATATGTTACTAGATCGTGCACTTTATCCCTTAATTTCGGTAGAGAGAAAACAATTACAACACGAATAATATGGTTTGTTCAAAGAGTATATTTTGTTTACATTTTATATTTTTTCGAAAGTGATTGTGAAATTTTCATAGCTTTTATTCTAAGATATATAATTAACTAACTAATCTATATAAAATATTATACGTTGTGTCCATTTTGCCATCGCGACAAAAAACATTGATTCTCTTTAATTATACTTCAATATGCCGCTTATTAATCCTATTATTAATAATCCTTCTTGTTTCGACGCTACGGTATCGCGTGCATCTGTTCATACAATGTTATATATTTTATTTATATGCAACTCGATATATTTTTCGACTACATGGCATTAACTATCATTATTTTCATGCTGATTTACGCGAAAGAGAGTAAATTGAAGCAAACCAGTATTTATTTAACAAAATAAAAAATTTCTGATTTGGTCACGTAGCGACGTATAAACAATAATCAAGATTACGTAATACATTACTATCTGTCACAAAAGTTCGCCGTTTCCCAAACAATTTTAACCGTACATTAATGTAGTGATATAATGTATACATAGTCAGACGTAGAATAGAATTCCACATTTCGTTCTAAATTGCCTTTGGCGGTGAACATAAAATTAATTACTATAATCTTATATTAAGAATGGATATTAACACCTACTCTAAACTACCCACGTATACATATACGAACACGTACGAATATAGAATGTCGATACTTCGAAAAAAAAAGTCATTTCGAATGGTGGAAACCATCAGGTATTTTCCTGCAGCTTCATTTTAGCAATAACGTGTGCCACACACATTTACCATCCGAGCATTGTCAGCGTAAAATATTAAATATCACATTCCCACCACATATTCAACTTGTCGTCAGTGGTTACAATATCAAAATTCAGCATACGTTTCAATGTTGTAACCTTCGCGCACTTTACCGTGTTACTTTTCTCTGCTGAATATCGTCAGCATGACTCCCCGCAATACATCCGGACATTTTCCCGAAATTTTCGCAAAAAGTCTCCATCGTTGTGTCTGACATATTTTTATTAAGCTGGGAAATCCGCGGATAAATTTTTATTTGTCGTTCTCGCCGTTCCTGATACAATGATTTTTCAGATACGTATCCGTCGCTACGGGCGAAAAAAACTAACCAAATTCGTGGTCAGTTTCACCTGCGGTTACCTGAATTTAGGTTTGATGACTATCTCAAAAATTTTGAGAGTCAATACGAATTTCAACGGGTCAAACGTTGCGGACTAGAATTTTGATCATAATCCGGCGTGAAGGGAAAGCGTAATGTCAGAGGGATGAAACTTGCTCGTGAATTTGGTCAGTTTTTTTATCGCGTGCATCGCAATGACGGCTTTTGGTCCAAATACCATGAAACATACTTTGTTGCAATATTAATCCTCTATAGCCCCGTTTAACTTAGAGCCTAACGATTTTTTGATCTAGTGATTAGACCAAAAAGTATCGATATATCGATTTCTGATGTCAACTTTAAACTTTAAAAATCTAAACTGATAAAGCGTCTTCTATAAACCGAAATTTTTGTAAATTATAAATTCCTTGTTAATCTCTATATAAACGTTGATATTTACTTGTTTCACGTCACACCCATTTTTTTAAAATCACAAAAAAACGACTACAGAGGATTAAAATGTCCCCAACCCAGAAATCCGTACCGTTTGCTTTAAAACCTCTATACATCAATCATCCATAACTATTTTCACCCTAATAATCACCCTTAACCCTTTCCACTCCAGAATTTTCATTTTCCTCTTATTTGAACCACTATGAGCCTTCTCCCCAGAATGTTCTTTTCCTCTTATTTCAACCACTATGAGCCTTCTCTATATATGTACATATTATATACATATACATATAATTTCCGCCAAAGAAAGGTTCTCAACGTCCACCACCCCAGACCTCATAACCACGTGCCGTCAGCGGCGGATACATACCTTCAACGACAACACGTAAAACATCGGCGTCGGGACGCGTGTTCCACGCTACTTAGGGAAACGCCTCGCTTAGAAACTAATAGATTGCCGGGCGGTAGAGAATGTTGTACAGATTGTTCCGTTGGGCATGATCTATGGGTGCACCATGTCCGGGTCTACCCCAAAGCCTTCTCCAAGTATCGAAGTGTCTCCGACAGCTCTCCCGTTCCATTCGTCGTTCCTCCTGGAACCAGAAGGGATCTCCCTTGAACGCGCGGGACCTTTGTGCCCTACCGTAACGTAAGTACCCGTTCCTCCGCTACATACATACATACATACATACATACATACATACATACATACATACATACATACATACATACATACATACATAGATACATATACACGTAACACGTGCCATACCACATGCATAACTCGATTGAATCACGAGGCCGGACGCGACAACGGAGAGGAAATTGCACCGATCGATGCAATTAATTCCGGGTCGGGTTACCGGCCGTTGTTACGCAATCGTCCTCGATCATCGGCCACTTACCAATGCGCTTTCCTGCTTCCGTCGCATTTGCTCGCCGAGTTCCGCGATGTACTCGCGATTTCCGAGCCCCGGTCCTCGCAATCTGCCGACAAACGCCAAAACACAACCACACCCGCGTCAAGCTTTTCGATCGGTACAACATTGTTTCGGGATCATTGCTTTTTTGGTGAATCTCCCTCCCCCCCCCCCCGTCCTACCGCCCCCTTTAACTGGGACGAACGCGTTGGCTAAAAGCTATTTCTGAATAATTCCCGCGCGTTCCGCCCCGGCGAAAGGAAATCGAACAAATGGAGAACGCGGCAGATAGGGCCCGCCCTTTTCGCCGCGGTTTGTCGAGTTTTTGATACACACGAGAGAATCGAGAGGCAACTGTAGGGCGCGATTCACGGGCGAATGGGAATTCTTGCACTTCCGTGCGGGTATTTGTATACTATCTGAATGAAAAGACTAGTGTTCTCCATTTAATTCTTAGATGAAGTAAAATTTCATGGTGGAATCCCTTAAAGGGCAAGTGTATATGTTACGAGAGGCGTACACATGATTTTTAAATCGCATTGCAGGAAAATAGATTCGAACTGGCAGTTCTGTTTTTGATAAACGCGTGTTATATAGTGAACAATTATTATAAAAATAGTGGAGACACTTTCATCCGATATACTTAATATTTTGCATAGGAAAACTTTGTAATTGACGTAGGAATGTGTAAATGTCTTCATACAGGAACACAAGAAAAGAGTGAAAATTGAGTAGTTCTTTAATCGCGAGTAAAGACCCATGTAAGTTGTGTCTATACACATTTTTAAAGGTATCCGCGATAAATAAAAATTTCATTTGCCCTGATAGCGTTACGAGCTGTAATTTATTTCGCGGGTTCAGATCGTATCTTTAATTTCGTGCTCTAGCGCCGCTCGTCCGAAGGAATAGCGAGCCGAATACCGTATACGTGTTCGGACTATCTATGCGCGATTTTTCTACGATGCTCAGACATTTGCGTAGATATCGTCAAATGTTTTATCAAATTCCGGTTGAAATTGCAGCCTGTAATTACCCGCGGTACGAGCTGAAAATACTGGTAAAACTGCGGCCCGCCTCTCTCCGGCGTGAACTTTTCAACCGTGGAGGACAAAGAGAACATATTCAGTGGTATAAATAGTTGCACAATAACTTCCACTCCTGCTGGGATTTTAGTCGGGATAATAACGATAATCCGATATGTATTAAAACTTACGATAATACCGCTGTCACCTGAATGCTACGGACACAATACATAAAATTAAAATAAATATCTACACCTATGAAAACATTTGCGAATATTTCCTAAACGTGTATACAATTATCCGTGATTAATTGTGTACGAATGTACATGTATTATACAGTACGAAGGATTAATACGTTTATGTTTATTGGAATTTTTCTTTTTTTGTGATTTAATGCAATTTTTATGACTGTTCGAAGACGTGAGTATCATTGGGATTAAGTGACTTTTCAACCTTTAAAGCGAACCACATTTCAACTTTCTGAGTACAACTGGACGTCATAAAACTTCCATTGGTGTACCAATTTGAAAAATTCTAGAAGTACCGAGGTTACATAAAAAATAAGTGGAGGAAACCGCAAGAAACAGGAATATTTGAAAAAAAAAATGCAATTGGCAAGAAAGCTATACGAAAAGTTTCTTTTATGACGTTAAAGCAAAGTTGTTACGGTTAAATTCTCGTATATTACGGAAGTTTGCTTTAAGAGATCAGAAAATAACGTGCTTGATAAAATGAAGATAATAATTTCAGATTTCACCTTGTTCCTAATTTAAACAAAATAGAAAGTGGTGTTCTATATTTGTTTACTTGTTCTTATATCAATACACCTTAGTTATTTTTTAAATAATTGACACTTTGTCGGACAAAATTACTATTTCATCTATCGTTAGAAAATGTCGTCAATAAACTTTTTTATTACTCAATATACTCGTAATATTTTCAATTTCTCTAATATAAACGTAGACTAAATAATAAAATAATGGCTGTCATTTTTTCATGTAATTGATCAAGATCATCTGGTACCAATTCATTTAATTCTATCGTACCTTTTGCTCTCTCTATCCTTCTCTCTCTCTCTCTCCGTTTAATACTATTAAATGAGTAATAGAAAATCGATAATGACACACCTGCTTTGTTCCGTCAAAGAATATCCGGCTATGGTTTTAAACTAATTATAAATTTCGTAATACGCATAAACCGATCAGTTGCTAAACATAATAACTCGATAAAATTTGCAGAATTTTCGCAGGTTTTCGAAACGGAAGGTTCACTAATGAGTATAACAGAGTTTAAAACTTTTATTTTCACCTATGCTTTGCCGTGAGTCACTGTAATTTAACCAGACGCGTGTTATCTGTATGTAAAAATGTCCTTTATAACGAGCTAGTTATCGCGGAAAATTACATTTCTTTTACAAATCTTGTTACCAGCGAAATACTCCCAGTAGATTTGCTCCGGTTTTAAAAACACCTCGCATTACGCTGATATTATACAATGCCAATGATATTTATTCAAACGAGCGTCGAAATAGTTTAACCAATAAACAAGTTCTCGTTAAATAAACCGTGGGAAATAAAATATAGTCCACTTTCATGACGCGTAATATTATTTTCGAAAATCTTCGTTCGCAATTTATTTATATTGTATCGTTTTAATCTTTTTACACGCAGGCATAAATTTGCTACCGTATGCAAAACCGTATAATAACGTGTTTACGGTATATCCGCGATGTGCCTGAAGTACATCCATGGTAATTGTAATTTTAACAGGACGTATACAAGCTTTAAACAAGTTTATTAGAATGTATGTATGTACGTACACACATTTCATATGGTAAACGAAGTGCTAAATGCGTTTACACACCTCTTTAACGGCGAAAGAGTTAATAAAGTTATAATGAAAATTATGGATATCGCATAGGCGTTAATCTAATTTTCGTGTTTCCAGTACAAAGTGTGAAAAGTGTCGTACACATCTACTATAAACCCCGGAAAATAATCCTTGTCTAACCGATGGCAAGAATAATTCGAATACAATTTAGGAAGGAAGGTTTTCTTTACCAAAAAAAATAATGATTGACCATTAAATCAAAATTCCTATAAAATAATGAGAAAAAATGACAATTATTTATAAACTCAAATAAATCATACTATTCAAACATACGTACAATTATCTCTATCCAGATTTTCCACCAGAAACAAAAATATAGATTCTTTCACATTTTCCTCACAGTTCTCATAATTTAATCAATACCACAATTATGCGATTACACAATTACGAACAGCATTCGCTCAAGGCTGAACCAGAACAGTAGTACACGCTTGTAATGTCTACTTTAAATGCCAGAACACCGAATCCACTAAATACAAGATGACTGGGAGCGGAGAACGATACGACTCTAAGACTTACTGACAATGAGACGAAATGACAATAAGAATTAAAAGCGGTGCAACGTTCGCGTATCTATTATTTCCTTGAGAGATCCAATCCAAAGAACATGTACCTTCATTATAGAGGAGACAAGAAGCGAATTGGAGCGAGCATCCCCAAGACTCGGTTCAGCATGCGTACACTCTTGGAGTACAATGTGTAAGTGAACGTGCATGCGTGTAACGAACATTACATGAACACTACATTACCATAAAAACTGTTAAAGTGTTATTAGACGGATAAAGCGACCTTACGTCTTGTTTCAGTATCAAAAATACTATTTTTTCTCACTAACTCGGTCGGGTTAAATGGATCGATAATTATGATACTCGATCTCCATATGATATTTTTTAATATAAACCTATATTAATCGATCATCGAATATAATCAGTAAAAAGTAAGATACTTTCAGAAATTATTAAAAAATCAAAGATTTTAATGAAAATGTCTATTAAACGTATTCGCCAGGTGAGACTTTAAATATGAAAGTTAAAGGGCGATGTCATCGTCGAGAAAAATCACGGATACCTTTTTCCCTTGCTTTTGTAAATTGTCCGACGATCGTTAATAATTAATCGAAGCGCAGCGTTCCTATGACGTCCAGCCGTATTATAAACAACGTGACGCCTCTAACACCGGCTTCATGCGGAATTCCATTAAACGCTATCAAAGTGTCTCATTATACATCAGTCTCGCAGTGTTCCTGCACGTAATCGGTATAACGACCGCACGTATACGATGTTATCGAACGATAAAACGGTATTACCGTATCCTCTGCGACGTGGCTTCGAGAATAACGCCGGAATTAAATAACGACTTGACGATTCAATATGAAAATTGCGATCCAACGACGTGGCGCGTCGTCAACAAGTATGTATGTACGTGTATACATTGTGTATTTAGCATCTCCGTCGAATAGTGTTTGCGTAATTTTGTACTTGAGGCACTTTTTAAAAGCTACTTTGTGGTTAAAGAGAACCAAGTACTGTTTTTATAGAGAGAAACAGTCTCCTTTTCTCTAAAATCCGCAAAGAGACATACTAAGAAGAGGATGTACATATTATAATATATGTATGTGTATATATAGGTATGTGTTGTACACACATGCAACATGAACTCAATGATCTACTTTGTTTTTGTGAGATTTTTAATTACTTCTGCCATAGTCTTGAGATCTTTTCATTGATTAACATAGTCACACCTATCAGATTTATTAAAAGTGCTTTGACTACCTATAGAAAATTATATTCCACTGTATTATGGTAGATTATACCTACAATTCTACTAAATAACTTCAATTCAATTTCATACCTATCATATAGTCCATTAAAAATAAAACGAACACTAGTTTCCTAATATTCTGAGCATCGGTCAATTATCATTTATTTTTTCATTACATTAATTCCCGGGAAATAAATAAATAATGGGGAGAAACAAGGACACTTTTCCGTGGGGGACAAAGTAACAGGAAAGTGAGCATGTCGAGGACAACATTCGACAAGGCAGGCGTCCCGTATGATTTTTCATCGTTCGAACGACCTCGAGAAGGAGAACTAAAGCTCCAAGGAGATGTTGAGGGAAAACCGTGTTGACGAGTACACAAACTGACAGGCTGTAATGTTAACAAACAGTCCTGAGACGTGAGACCGTGGAGGAAACGACAGCTAAAGTTGTCGGAGGTCGGGAGCATTCAGGTCAATGGCTTGATTACCTGTAATGTAGTTACATCCCCCGAGCATCGTAACAACCCCGGCCAAATTTGTACAGTGTATTTATACTTCATTGTAATCTTCGCACTTTCACACCGGCACGGCTAAAAATACTCGACCGGTAGCGCATTAAGCCGAGCACTTTACAGATATTTCGTGACTCGAAGAATAGATACCTTGGAAATGGCTTTAGTCGTTCGACTTACTATAATTAAACACTAAAATATGACCGACTACTAAGACAGCTTGGAAAATTGGTTCATAATTCGAGGGAAAAATTGATATTTGAAATTTTCATAGACATAATAGTACACTGTAATATTCAAATTATATCCCACGCGTTTATCGAAAACAAAGAACGAGATATTAAAATAAACTAAATTGACAGTAATTAGTGTGATACTTATCACAGTGTTATCACATTAATCTAATTTTAATACCATTACGAAAATCATGTCACGGCGGATCAACGATACAACGATAGATGTACTTTTTTCCGATTTAAATGACAAATCATCCGCCGTCGTGCGAATCAATTACCGCGCATGTATCATGGTTGATAATGAGATAATTCGAATTAGACAGCCGGGATTGGATTGCTTCCGGGTACGCGCTCGCGTACCGGCGAAAGTAAGCTCGCTAATTAGCCGAGTTTCATGCATTGCTTACGACTCTATCGTGTATCCAGGTCGCGTGGCATCGGTGGCAAGATGACGATTAGTCTGCGGCTGGGAATAATAACGTCTGCGAGTTAGCAGCGGTACCAGTTCGACACCGCCAGTCAGCTTGTACACCTGGATCTCCTCGTTGTAGCGATTTCCCGGGTGCTGCGCGATCCCTGAGAAACGAAGTGACCCAGAAACGAGAGGAGAGGTTAATGTTTCCGCGGGGAGGAGCAACGAAGGATTTCCGCCGTTTACCTGCTGCCGTCGTCGTCGCCGCCGCCTTGTCATCAAAGAACTTGTTCGTATCCAGCAAAGCCGAAGGATTTATGTCCTTTCTCTGTGGCCGTCCTCCTATCGTTGAATTGCTCGAACGGCTCTGAAAAAAGATTCAAAGGCGTACTTTTAAATTAGCTCGTTCAGATGATCTCGACCAGGCTTTCGGATGAATTAAAACGCAAACGGGCCGATATACACTTTTCGTATACTTTTGATAAACAGATCGGACTCCCGACGGCGGAACTTCGGCCGGAAATTAAACGAACTAATTATCATCGCTTCGGGGAAAATCTAACGTGCAAACGAATGGACGAGGAGGAATAACGAAATTGATACGATAGGAACATTTCGAAGTTAGACGGTGGGAGAAGTTGAAAATTCTATCGACACCCTGGTGTATTCGAATGATCGCGACACCCGAAAGAGATACAAGTATAATACAAATAGCGGGAATTAACATGAGGTTGAATATAGATTCTAAGGAAAAAAATTAGGTGATCCCGTAATCGGTAATCACTCGTCGAGAGACGCGTCTCGACTTAACCGTGACTCGTTCCGTTCATTCATCAATGTCAGTGTAGTTAGTCGGTTAGTTAAAGCAAAGCCGCCCGGTTTATTATGGGGAAAAACAGAAAACCGTCCATAAATCTATCCGCCATAAATCCATGCCCGGAAACAGGTTCACGTGAGCGAGACAACGATAACGACAAAGATATACAAGGCAAAGTGTGATGGTTAAAGAAAGAAAGCAAGCAAGCAAGCAAAAGAGAGATAAATACATTATATACATTAACATGTATATATATACGAGTACATATACAATATACAGGGTGTCCCATTAACTTGGACGCACCCGAAACCACGTGATAGCTGAGGTAATTCTAATATAGGGAAGTGACATTCGTAATGTCGTATCTTAATTCGTGACCGAGTTATTAACGAAAAACGATAGCGAATCATAGGGCTCCGTTGGACCCAGCGGCGCGACGATTCCTACTGGCACAGTCCCCTACTGGTCCAAGACCTTCTACTGTAGCGCCGTCAGGCCCAACGAAGCCCTCTGATTGGCTATCATTTTTCGTTAATAACTCGGCCACAAATTAAGATACGACTTTACGAATGTCACTTCCCTATATTAGAATTACCTCAGCTATCACCTGGTTCAAGAACCTGCACGTTAGCTGGGACACCCTGTATATTATATACATAGAAAGAGATGACAAGAGAGAGAGAGAGAGAGAAAGACACCGATACCCAGGCAGAGAAAGAGTGCAGTGCGAACGAGCTTACGTGCAGGAAGAAGGAAACTTGCGAGAAGTGGGACGCGCTAATAAATTTCAGTTTAAACTTTCCGGACGCGCTTAGGGAGCCGCCCAGAGGATCGTTCAATTAGGTAGTAACGCGGCATGGTTATGTGTTTGCCGTTCGAGGATGCTACGGCGGTTAATTAAAAATTAAGAGTTTCGCTCTCCTCCGAGATCGTCGATGCGGCAGAAGCCGGCTGGGTACAGATAGAAGGAGGAAGGTGGAAGGTGGAAGAAGGCTATGGGTGGGAGGGAGGGGGAGGAGGTCTTGGCTCGATTACGAAGCCGCGTCTCCACGGAAACGTAGCTACGATCCCGAAAGCACGTTAATATAAACGCTAATTTCCACTTCAAACGTTGTTTACTGACGCGCACCTTGCACGATGTCTGCCCATAGAAAAAGCTTCGCTGGGTGTGTGTGTGTGTATGTATTTGTGTGTGTAAACGTATGGGTGTGTGTATGTGTGTGTGTACATACCTCGGGTCGTTGCATTTATTTCTATAACGGGGCTTTGACGTGTACGGGATATACGTACGAAGTGAGGAATCCGGACTAACCGAGAATACGATTTGCTTGAGGTCTCGGGAATCCTTAATTAAATTTCGCCGGAGCGTAGTCGCGACCGAACGTGTTTGTTCTGACGTCCAGGTTTTTTAGGGCGGAAAATACCGAACCCCGTAGCTCACGGGGAACAATAAAGGGTGAACGGGATCTCTGTCAAACTCCCCGTGAGAAACGAGGCGAGTGTAAAGCTTTGGTTCGTACGACGATAATCACCGTCGCGGCGACGCTCGCGATCTTTCGAATTTGAATAATATCGATCGAAACGTTGCTACGGGAAAAGATTTTCAATTACTTCGCGTCTTGTCTATTATCAGGGAGATTCTCGATGAATAACGAATGTAGTTTTTATGTGATAACCATTAGAGATATGAAATCCAAAAGACTTTAAGGAAATAGTATCTATTTGGAATTTATCGAAACAAGAATGAAAAATTGTTTATCATCCCGTCTGTAATGGGATTAATTATATATTAAATGTTTATAAGACTTTAAGAAAATAATGTTCGTTTGGAATTTATAGAAACAAAAATGAAATATTGTTTATCATCTCGTCTGTAACGGGATTAATTATATATTAAATTTTTTTATTTAGTTTTTTTATAAAAAATGTACAAATTGCTCGTCACCGTGTACATCTCGAGTTTCTTCAATTATAAATTTCATGGTAATTGAATACCAACGAATTATCTTATCAGTCAAATTGCTAAATGGATGCACGACAGAACCCGGTGCGAATGTTCCCTAATTACCGGGCAGAAACACCTGACAGGCTAATCACACGCGGATCTCGGTGCTTAACGCATGAAGAAATACGCGTGGCACTCGGGGAACCGCATACCCAGCAACTTCGGATCCCTTGAAGGAGGTCCTTGCAGGACCTCGAGGGTAGACTGCGCCAACTAAGCACCAGCATATTAAGCAGTTTCCAATCTTCGCTCTCAACGTTTGCAGGATCGCCGTTTCCGGCTCCAACGCCCTTGGAATCCAAGTTTTTTTCTGTGTCACCCCTATGTTTCTTACTGCAAAGTCTGATTTTCACTTGTTTTATCTGTATTTTTTTTGGTTCACGAGGTTGATTAAGGTCAAGGCTACTCCTGGGGTAATTGTAACCGTTTTCTGTAATTATATTTCTTTTATTACATTTTCCGTTTTTCAATTAAAAGGAGAATCTTGTGATTTTTATTTCGATAGGAATTTTATTGTTTCTTTTTCGATTAGTTGTTTGTTTTAATTGATTCGAGGACTTTAGGAAGTTTTTTTTAATCTTCTGTGTTTCTGTACGTTGAACGATTATTTAGGTGATTTTAATTCAGTATTGTTATTAGAGGGATATGAGACACATTTGGGTGATTTTTGTGATTTAGTTTTATTATTTCGGCCGAGATTTATTTAGAGAACTTTCTAGCGTACGTCACGACGGATTTTCTTTGTTCTCGTTTTATCTGCCGGAGAAATTTGTGCGCGATACCACGTTCGCGAAACCGGTGATTCGTACGGTTGTTTAATTTGAAAAAATACCGGGTCCGTCTTTCCCCTTCATCTTCCAGTGGAATTTTCTTGGAAATTTTTCTCGCTTCGAAATTTTTCGTCATTCCACGAGAAATCGACTTTTCTGGAACGACGCCGGTCGAAACGTTTCCAGCTCTACGTGATCGGAGAACGATACGTCTACGATTCGACCGGAAACGAGAAGAACAGCCGGCAGTCCCGGCGTTCTTTCTCCATCGACATTATTGCCAGGGGAGAGATGTTTCACGTTTGGTGTACAAGGAAAGTCCATTAAGAAATGTGGCGTTATACGCCACTATGAATAACGGTCGGAGAAATTTCTGCCATTTGAATAGGTTTATTCTGCAATATTTGCAATGCTGGATGTTTGCGGGTATGCTCGTTAAAGAAACTGACGAAAAATGGCATATAATTCAAAGAGTACTGCGTCAGAATTTTAAAACACAGTTCACATTAGAGTTTATTGCGTTTCAGAAGATAGTCACCACACTTTTTTCATAAAATATCCACGTTACTCTAAACCACAATTACCGTAAAATATTAATAATCCTTTTTTCCTTACATGATAAATCTGAAAATAGTAATCTGGTTTCATATATAAAAATAATTAGTAAACAAGTATTTCATCCAAACTACAACAATTTAATAATTCAATCACGTGTATTTTCACTAACACTTTAAAGTACTTTTCTCCCATAAGATATACCTTACGAACGATCGCTAGGTGAAAATTGTAAATCTTCCCAAGACCAATCACAGGTTTTTTCGTATCATCACGGTGCCTAGACTTCCTCGATGGTCCAATACACACACACACAGAAAAGCTTCGTGCGCCAGGTCACTAGTGGAGATATTAATGAAACCCGACGTCACCGAGGTGGCGACGATATCGCGACGTCCAATCAGCGGATGTGCGATAACGATAACTACGACTGTCCCGAGCCCTTGCATCGCCTTTATTACGATCAAGAATCAGTCGACGATCATCCCTTATCCACCCATCCTCGTCGAAAAACCTCGTACACCGGCTTTGTAATATTAAACGTAATGTAACTCAGGTTCGTCGACGGCTGCTTCATTCGGAACTCGAGGACATCTCGAAAGATACTCGAAGATAACTTAAAATCGAATCCGTTACGAGACAATACGCCGCTTTAAATGCAGAAAATTGCTTCTGAACAACCGTCTCGATAGATAGCGTCTGTGACGGAATTTTAATTCACTCCGTTCACCGACCGGGTCAGACATTTTTTTTTATTCACGAATGTAACGGCCTGTGTGTCGATAGTTTCGGAAACTATTTCGTTGGAATCGTATCACTGCGTGGAATAAATTAGGATTATTATAGTGTTGGTTTTTCTGTGGAAAGGTAAAGTGTATGTTAGTATCTTTTTTATTATAAGAAAATCGATAGTGTATATTGTGGAGAGTATTTCTTATATTATTGAAATTTGTGATATGAAACTATTTGCATGGTTAATAATTTTAAAAGTGATATTGTATTAGTATTTTATCGTAACATGTTCGTTATTTGTTAAATTGATGGAAAATGGATTTATACTTCTTTTCGAGGGTACATCTTTTCTTTTGAATAAATACTTCTCGACAAATCAATTTGTTCGATTAAATTTCGATGTGTGCACACATACGTACAAATTGGACTCTCGATAGGGAAAAATGTTATCCACGGTATAGAGTTAAATGAATGTTACATTTCCCGTACGGATTCGCCAAAAAGATACAATTTTTTATGCTTTGTGCGAAATTTAAAAATACCTACAACATAACTGTCGAACCAACAACAGTTTTCAAACAGTAACCAGCAACATTTACGTTCCATGGCGGTGGCGAAAACAAACTCTAAAAAATGCAAAATGTGGCTCTTGTTTCCCCTTAGAAAAAATCATGTTTTCCAGAAATATTGGTGCCGGTCATTTAGAATTCTATGCGGAATGAAAACAAAAGCAAGGATGTTTTCGATACGAATGCTTAAAACGCTAGAATTTCAACGAACTCCGAGTATCGGTACGTGTTACCACTTAAAGCATTTGTATTAATTTGAGAACAATTATTCGTTACGAAATTAGAAGTTGCTACGTGGTCGTAAAACCATACTTGATAATCTGTTTAATAATATGGCGGGGCAAGAAGGTAATTATTGGTAACGTGTATATTTCAAATGCCGCATGGAATTGAAACACGAGATTGAAAATCATTAATTCATGACATTATAAACGAGGTTTGAGTGGTTCATACTCTAGAAAGAGATATAAGTGAATGTTGAAATAGTAAAGGAAAGTAAGCACACTGCGCATCAAAAAACCTTGACTTTGTTCGAATATGAATATTCAAGCTGTAATGTTTCTTTTTAACATTCACATAACACTTGCTAATTATTTTTATCACGATTTACATGACTAATATTTTTGCCACATTTCTAATAATTTACCAGTTTGCAATTTAACACTGTACCTACGTATCTTTATTTTGTACACCCACGTGCAATTAAAAGTGGCAATTAAAAACACCTGTGTTAGAAACAGATTGATCGTCCAAAGCAATTTATTTTGAAATTATAAGAAACATATTTAAATAACAAAAATCACCAATTGTGTCTTAATCAACTTTTACATTATACTATTATTTAATACCAACTATTAATCGTTCCAAACCATCTCATTTGTCATTTTCTAAAGTAACACGCCATTACGCCGTTACATCATTCGCGACGGCCAACCTTATTCGTTTCCATTGAAAATTCCGCAAGTTGTTGTTGTACGCGGGGATACCAAAGTACATGCACGTTGTATGCGAGCAAACACAAAAGTTTACAAAACGATTAAGCCGCACGCGATGCTTTGCACGCGGCCTTGACATGAAATTGGCTTCGATGACAGGTGGCGAAGTGCATTCATAATTCGATGAATAGGAGAACAACGGAAGGATATTCGGAACACGCTAAATATCGAATAATTTTTCATGTTCTATCGCGGTCGAGAAACGACCAGATTAGTACAAGGATTAATTAATTCATTCATCCCACGAATTAAATTGTAAAACAACCATTGAAATAATTATTCTCCTCCGGAAAAATTGCTCAATCGTGATTGCCCGACGGATCAATCGCGAAAACGTGAAATGCAGGTTCGATGTATAGAACTTCGGATAGCAAATTTACCAACTTCTACCGATATCGGAATGTCACGAACACAGATGTTGCTCGCCATGTGCCAATCGGATTTACGCGTTTTAATTGAAGCCGTGTATTATTACATGGAACGGAGAAGTAACATCCAATTGTGGAAACTATTCGTTTTTAAAATGTTACCCTCCGAGCGAGAATTTTTGATAGCGAATTAAATTATTCAGTTTCTAAGGTTCTAACTAATTTTAGTTTCAGGAAACCTAATGAGTTCGGTGAACCGTACGTTATGACTGGTGGGTAATAATTATAGAATATAGAGAATTGGAGGTTTGGAAATAATTTATACAGCTACGAGAACATATTTAAACATGACTTGAGTATTCGTTAAACACACGTAGAATATATAACGAGTGAAACTTCAAACTTAATACAACGTTGATATTCTACCAGAGACGGGCAGAATTTTTCATTTACGAATCCCACGAAAATTGCTCAAATTACTACGAACTAGAAATAACTGCATTAACGTGAACAAATCCTCTGAATTTTACATCTAAATTGAGTTTTTAATGAATACATTTTGTAAATCAATTTCCTAATATTTCGTTATCGAAAGAAACCAAAATTCTTTACACTCTAACAAAACTTGTGATACACTTGAAGAAAAAAATTGAATTTTTTCTAACGTAATACATATATTTAATAATACAACATTTTTCTTTTTTCACATATAAATAGCTGTGTTTTATAAAATTTGTAAAGAAAGGCTTTTGTAGTATATTACACAGCGTTCCTAAGAATATATCTGTAGAGCAAAAAAATGTTACACGTTACCAATAAAAAAAAAGTAGCCATGACACCATACTTATTTATAACAAAATGTGAGAAGGTTCGTTCCACTGTTTCTTAAAAATTATCAAGCGAACTTGATCAACCGAGATCGCCGTCCGTGAAGTATTACCTGATAAAATCTGTGTCTCGGCGGATCCGGGGGCTCCAGGGGTACGTTCCTCTTTCTAAGGGTAGCTGCGCAAGGAGCACCGCCGCCCGGTTTACCCCAGGGCGAATAATTTTCCAGGATTTCTCGCAGCTGGAAAAAGAATTAAAAGACCCTCGGTAAATATGATTTTTAGACACCGCTGTAGCGGAAACACGATGGAACGTATTCTGTCTGTAGGGGAAAGTTGAAAAATAAAATATTATGCATAAAATGGGAAACGCGAGAATGTTTCAAAAGGCTATTAGGTGAATGGAAACTATTAATCGTAGGAAATTTGTAAAATGTCGGAAATATAAAATCTTGGAAAAATATAACGTATCGTTGAACAACTGAATAGGAAATGTTACGAATGAATATTATTCGGATACAAATGTAATATAATTAAGAAATAAAAGAAATGTACGAGAAAGAAAATCGTGTAAAACTATATAAAATAATTAATATATATTTATAAACGATATAATATTGTTAACATTAATTATAAAATGTCCGATTATTTTTTTAAATAGTATAATGTCAACATTTTTATCTTTCGCGTCTATTGTATTAATACAACGACAGTTAAGTGCAGTTAACGTGGAATGTGCACGTGAATGGTACGGCTATACTCCTTCGATCCTCGCTTGTCTGACACTGCAGGGATTCATTCCACTCTACGCTTATCGAAACCCTATTGACCTAGCCGTTTTAGAGAACGAACATCCGAGGTTCATCGTGAATACGCTCTCGAGACTACTCTCACGTGGCTCGCTCAAGTTATCTAAGTCAATTCAAGATTTAAACGAAATTTCAATCGTCAACGTTTACATATCCGCGGTTCTTCGAACCGAGTTTATCACCAATAAACGGGAATTTCTTCGGCAAACTTCTAAACAGACGACCGAACTTTTGTGTGAAATTCATGAATGAGAATTGGCATTTTTAAACGGCATAAAATGAACGTTGTTCCGATGACAAATAATTGCGCTGTACAATCGATTTCACTATCATTATCATATATTTCCTGAATGAGAATGGCTGGGACTATCTTTTGAATAAACATCAACAGTATCGGTAAATATCTGTGAAATACAGTATAAGAGCGAAACTTATGGAAACGATGGTAATTACGAGCAAATTGAGAAAATATCGCGGTGTGTGAAAATCTATGTTACAGTGCCAATAGGATAACGTTGAAATTGACTCTAGGTTCTCTTGTTAGTTGATATTTCACATCCATTTCCAGGTGAAATTGCTGAAACTTGTAATTTCCGATTGTTTTCGAGATAGATGAATTTCAAGTGAAATTACAAACAAATTACAAGCCCACTTGACATTAAAGTAACGTTCTAATGGGCGACTGCAATATCTACCGCTCTGAAACATCGTAGGAGCGTTAGGATTATTTTGGGTATTATATATTATTCTGCATATTAATGGGTTCCAGTTCTAGCAAATTATTAGACAGAGATTATACAGGAAGCATAGTTAATGGGATTAGTGAAGCTTGTTACTAATCACCAATAACAGTAAAATCATTCTGATTCTATTGAATCATGATACAAACAGATAGAAAAACTTGCCGCATAAGTACGCTATGAAACGTATCCGTATCACATTCATTAAAACCTCTACTTTGAAAACATACTCGCAAGAACTGCTATCAAAACCCGGTTTAAATCGAATCAATTGCAAATTCAGATCATCAATAAAACAAAAAACTATCGTTCCAAATCGAACGTAACTCTACAAACCATTATTTCATCTCGTTATAACAAAATTTCTAATTTTTCCTCATTTACCTACACCCTCCGTACAACCAATACCCTCTATTCGAAACAAGAAACAGTCTACTTTATCCTCAACTAAAATTCACATTCCGCAAGTGTTCCAAATCCGCTTCGAGTAAATGGTACCGCGTAAGCGTAACGCAACAAAAACAATAAAGGCTCGTAATCCCAACGGAAGTTGAATCTATCAGCCGCAAGGGCCGCGGAGCCAACGAGATCATGACCGTCGAAATAAAACCTGGCTGACGATAACACGAAACGGTGGTACAAAGTATATCGGCGGTCCTTATCCGATCGACGGTCCCGAATCGGACGTCGACGGAAATAACGTTAGGGGTGCCGGGACCAGAGACACAAATGGTGCCCGGGGCCAAGGCGAATGGCGACGGCCATTCACGACACATACTTCACGCTGTTCTCGGTGCTTTTGACGTTGCAGCTCCTCCTTTCTACGTCGCCACAGCGTCGTGCCCTCCTGAACGACTCGGCGTTCCTGCTCCTTCCTCGCGTTCTCCGCCACTTCCGGTACGTACGTCGTCTCCGGGATTTCCTGCGCCATTTCTGTCCCCTTGTCCTTCCTCTTAATAAAAGGGCGAACAAATCACTAGCATCGCGCGGTACCTTGCACCGGGGGACCTGGGAATCAAATGGATGTTACTGCGACAGTTTTCTGGTGTATGGCACTCGACGCTCTTTTTTATTTTTTTCGTTTTTTTTTTTTTAAATGTTAAGGAAAGCGACGTTTACTCGTGGTGGGAGTGTGTGTGTTTAGTTGTTTCATTTCCGTATTGTTTTGTAGAATAAGGTTACATTATAATTATGTATGGATGTGATGAGTCGTTTGTCAGAGATAGGGGAAAAATTGATGGATAAGGATAATTGGTGGGTTGTAATTAATAATGAGGAAGTAATTAATTAGAATTGATAATATGTCTTTGGGACAACCGGTTGACGTAAGAGATGTTATGTCCTTGTTGAGCGGATAGAAGTGGGTTCGAATATAGCTGTCGCAGTTCGCATGGCAAAGTACTCTTCATTGTTATCATCTGTTATCGATTTAACAAGATGTCCTTATCCGAGAAAACGTGACTTTAATACGTAACCATAATATTCAAATAGATAGAGGAATAGAAAGTTTATAAAAATATAGAGCATAATGATCTCATCAACAATAAAGGATGTCTCATTTGCATACAAACCATTCCACGGAACACGATAAATCAATGCACCGTATTGACAAGTCTTTCACTTCTCAAATATTACGTAAAACATACAGAATTTCGTCTATTTCCACCTACTTTTAGAATTTTTAAATAATGCATGTTATAATGTAAAGAATAGAACGAAATCAACACGATTCATGTTCCTAAATTATAAAACCACAAGAACCAAGATAAACATTTTATTTTTTCATGAAAATCGATATACCGATGATATTAAACGAGTACAACAATGAAATGACCGTAAAAATTAGATTTTATAAGTACTTTAGAAAACATTCAAATGGTACGTTTAATCATACCACTTATCATTACTAAAATAAAGGTATTCGGGTGTACGGATCTTGATTCTTACATCCTGTATAGTTTATCACATTAAATTACGGTAAAATTTGATTTTCATTCGGTAGCAAATTGTCAACTACGTGAAATTTAATTACATCTCGATACACATAATAATGTCTGCAACAATTCATTACCGAAATAGTTGCGTCAATGTACCAATCTGATTAGAAGGATGAATATATTACATTATACAGTATGTAATACGGGTTTAAATATACATGACTGTATTCGAGCTCGAAAACGGAGATAGAACATTGAGAAACGAAAATCGCGTCGTATCTTCTGCAAGAAAGCACCATCGTAGCAGAGATAGGACCTTTGATTTTCCGGCTAATACCCTTGCGGTTCTATCGCAGTCGATCTAACACGTAGGAACAAGTACAGTCGCTGTGCTTCAATTGCCTCAACGAGTGTAATCTAATTTAATTTACATTTACACATCGACTACCTACTCATCATCATCACGAACAAAACGTTATTCTGGATAAAAATGTTAACACGTCGAAAGAAAATATGACCAAGTAAATAAAAAATATACATGAAAACATCGTGAACCTATCAAACTGTTATCTACAATACTTCTTCCTTTAAACTTCTTATTCGTTCTAACAGTTTCATTTACTCGTTTCACAGTTGATACAATATTAAAAAAAAAACATTCTCAGACCTTTCATCGAAAAAACCAACAGCACCGATCGATACCGTCCAGACATGTATCGTGTGAAATGCTTGCGAAAAAATCTGTAATTTCGTCAGGCGTTATTTTCCGAAAGTTAACGTTAACTTTAATACTCACGACGATCCGTGGACTTTTGCATGTCGCGAAATAGCGGTCGGATGATGCAGCAGGAACTTCGGGAAATACTTGGTAAACCGATTACATTCATACAAAGGCTGCTCACCTGACGATGAGAACACGCGACTGCCACTCTGTGGATCCGCGACTCCGTCGGAGCCGCTCGTCCCGTGGTAGTTCCCGACGTCGATACTGAATACATACCATCACACAGACTTTGCAACACGCTACCCCTATACGCTATAATTCCACGTCATTGCCATCTAACATGCTGGCGATTCGCCCTAATTGAACCGAATCGAACGGTCATAGAATAAGTATATCAATTTATTTTAATAACATTTGGTACATGAATCGCTGAAGTATAATTAGTACGACGGATTAATTGTAATCAGGCGCATATAGTTGCGAGTTTGTTTCGAAGAAAATGGAAAAGTTTTGGTATTCGCAGATAAGTCACCTCTTATCAGGATTTTAGTTTTCCAATTTCTTAAAGGAAGGGACAGTCGCGTTTTCAAATAACGTATGAAAATACGCTTTATCGTATTAATCTAATTGTAAATACACACGCTTATGTGATTTTAATTAAAAACTCATAAACGAGACGTGTGTTAGCTTTCTTTTACAAGTATGATTTTTCAGATAGTACTCATTAGGATCGATTCAACGAATTAATTGGAATTTGGGACAGACATGTGGATACGTCGTTTTTGCGATAACGAATCTGCAAGTCACGATCTGTGGTCGCGTCTGGCAAAAGCGGAGGATCGACTGGTGAAGGAGACTATTAATGGAGTATTATGATCATGTTAATGTGTGGAAATACATGCCGACCGTAACTCAGTTATTAACCGAGTAAGACCTTATCGACGACTATTTATCGGCGACAAATTACAGCAATAAAAATTTGTTCAATTACTTCAATACTGGATTGGTACTGATTTTTCTGTTACAATAATCACTTTTAGATTATTGAAGAAAACGATATTCGTATCTGGATTCATTCACAGAATCTCAACGTCATCTCACCGCTTCGTTACGAGACACGCTTGTAAATGAATGTCTTAATTATAAGAAATCTGGAAATACTGCCGGAATGTGGGTTACAATTCCTCTGATAGGAATAGAATCGAGTCGGATTTGGGAAGTTCATAGAGATAGGTGTACTGATACGAAGCGTAAAATAGTCTTTCGGATGAAGGGGGATCCCATGTGCGCAGTTTTGTTTCTAACCTCAACTATCGTCTGCTACGAAAGCGTACACGTGCGGCGCATGTGCAGCAGCCCCTTTCAGCGCTTATCGATTACTGCGCTTGCGCAAAACAACAGCCAATGAAAACCAGGCACTAGTTTACCCCGTAGCCTTGTTTCGCGGATGCTCCTCCCCGGCAGGGATATGCTCCGTTCCAATATTCCTATGTCCATGGTGGAGACGTTATTTTCACATTTTGTGACGTGTACGATTTGCCGGTGACATTCTCCATATGTAACATTATTGCTCGATTAAAAATGTTACGAATATTTCTCTTAGTGATATGTATATTTTCTGTTGCTCAAGCCACTGAGCTTGAAACAGTGAGCGATGACGACCTGTTAAATCTTATAAAGACTGAAAAATATGTGGTCACACTTTTTAGTGAGTTTAATTCTTTTCTTTTATATGTTTCAATATTTAATCGAATGCGTGCTATCAAAAATTTACGAGAAATTTTCTGTATGAAGAAAATGAATAATATTTACATAAAGGGCGCTATAAATTGATTTGTTATTGAATTCCGGCATAACCTATGAACTGAAAGACAGTCTGTTATCATTATTTAACACTTGCTAATAGAAAATATAACTTGCAATATCGTCTCATAAAAAACAAATGTTAGCACCATATATATATAATTGTTATGTTTACAGCAAAAACGGATTGCAAAGTATGTGAAGATTTCGAAAATGAAATGGTCCTTGTGCGTGAAGACCTGGTCAATTCACTATCCGCATGGGTAGTCAAGGTTGTTGATAGTAAATTACTCAAAATTTTCAGTCCTGATAAGGAACCTGCAATTGTGTTCTTTAGACACGGCATTCCATTATTGTACGATGGTATGGACAAGCAAATTAGGGGAACGTTAAAATATAAATTCAAAGGATAGAACATTTAAAATTATATGATACATTTACATTCTAATTTTTAAAGGTCAATTAAACGATGAAGAAATCTTGACTATGTTTATTGATAACAAAGAGCCTACAGTTAAAGAATTAACAGATGAAACATTTGAACATTTAACTCAAGCAAGTAGTGGAGCTACAACCGGAGATTGGTTTGTCATGTTGTAAGTTTCATGTCAAACTAAACTATCTAATGTATTTTAATGCCAGATTATTAGCACACACTAATGTTATAAAATAGTTATAGCACAGATTGCGTAGACTGTGTTAGAATGTTTGCAAGATGGGAAACTGTTGGTGCAAAGCTTAAACAAAGGGTTAATATTGCCCACATGGATAAATCTACAACTGGAGCGTCCACTGCTAGAAGATTTAATGTTCAGGAAACCCCAGAATTTATATTGTAAGTGTATTGCTTACAGCATATAAATTAATGTTACTTGAACAATTTTATAAATCATTAAATTACATAGTATAATGTATTTTGTACTTATAGCTTTAGGCATGGCAAAATGTATCGCTACCAGATTCCAAAATATAACGTAAATTCCTTTGTATCATTCGCAAAAGAATGGTACAGGAATGCACGTGCTGAAAATGTTCCTGTAGCACAAAGCCCATTGTAAGTTTGAACACATTTTTACTAACTTCTGGTTTTTCTTAAAGTACTTTGCAAAATATTTCTTTATAAGATTTGAATACGATCCTATATTTATTTATTTTTAGCGATGATTTTGTACAAATGATTGCAAACTTCCTCCGTGACAATCCATGGACCATGAAACTTGGCAGCATAACTATTGGTGTAATTATTATTATCTCTATTGCATCAAAAGTTAAACGCAAATCAGAGACACCGCAGAAAATGGACTAATCATTCACATTCCATACCAAAGAAATATGTTATGGGTATTATTTAAAACTAATCTCAGACAAACTGATGCTTCAACTTATGTAGCTAAACATATCTCCACAAATAGCAAACTAAATGAATGTTTATAATGATATTCATTCTTTAAGTTTATTAATTGTTATGAATTTACAAATAAAACATTAGTTATACATATCTCACTCTTAAACATATTCTAATTTTTAAAGTATAAAAATATTGCAGTATATTGGAAAATATACATCATACAAATAGTTACTTTTATACCTTTGTGAGTGAAAGAAATTACTGTTACCCATGACATATAAATCTAAAATACATATGGATATGCGTAAATTGTACTTCAAAAAATTGCAATTATTTTTTATTGGATATAAAATATTATGTATAATAATTCTAACAAAACTAATTTTAACAAAAAGTTTTGTATGTTTTACAATAAATAATCTTGTAAAAAATCATTGCTATTACACAAAATACCAAAATATGTAACATTCACCCAAGAAAGTAATATATTTTACTGGAAAAAGATTGCCATTGAAATGATCTCTTATACAAGTATATTAGGTACAAGAAACTACATTATCTAATATTCAACTAAGTGCTCAGCATACATATTAATTTATCCAAAAACCATTAAAAGCTAGAAACAATGTTGGTATTTGTACATATATTGTACTGTAATTATTGTTAAGGTACAAACAATTTCGTCTAAACATGAAGTATTTCACTTAGTTGATATTCCATTCATTTTCTTGATCGGTTTTAGTAATATGTACCAGTAGAAAAATAAAGTAAAAATATATTAAATAGCGTGAGACTTTCTATGTCATCATGTAATTTAATTTACATTAAGACAGATACTAGTTCTATTTTTCAGATATTAGTTACTGTGAATTTGTAATAATGTTGCTATATCACAACTCACAAGACACTCTGTGCAACATATAATATTGAAATTAGCTTTGCGCATTATGATTTGACTGTTTTAATTATGTTTTATGTTGATCTTCTTGGTCTTATCAACAACAGATGATTGCCTCTATGTTAAATGTTGTCAACTGATATATTTATCCTAAATACAGTAGATGAGTCAGCTAATGCTGTTCTGATACTGTTCTCAAACTTCTCTTGAATGGATGAAAACTCCATCATGTTACTTGGTTTTGATTCAATCCAAAACCCATCAAATTCATAAAATAGATAACAATAAAATTGATGAAATGCACGAATTGTTGGCAATGTCTTTGAAGAGTTATAGATATGAGTTTTTGCAGTACCATCTCTCAACAGCCTTAATGCCATACTTGTTAAATTTATACCAACAATAGCAAAGGCGTAACCATATCGTGGGTGAGTCGAATGTGACAATACATGGGTTGCAGCACTAGGATATTCTTGAGCAAAATAAACAAGATTTTCTAATCCTAAAATACCCATTCCACGGAAGTCTGTTTTTGGGTCATCTCCCTGAAAGCCAATTTCTTGCCACTGCTTTGTTACTCTAGCATCTAAAGGCTCATAAGGCATTAATAAATTCCACAATTTCAACAGCAATAACTCATGATCAGGATTCTCCGCATCATAAGGAGTTTTTCTAAGTTCTTCACACTCCACACAAAGCTGTCTGTAGCCCCATATTAATTCCACACATTTGCCAAAGGATTTAGCAAAATCAGGGTGTGCAGTTGGATTTATTTTTTTAGTCACCAATACAGTCCTAATAGCTTCTTCTAAGATTTTCCTTTCCGTTTTAGTTGTTACGCTACGTTGATCTGCTAGTTCATTCAAATGTCCCACCAAAGTTTTAATATTGGCATTTCTTGATTGCCTAAGGGACTCTTCCACTGCTAGCGTTCTTGGTGCTCCTGACGGTTCTCCATAACAAATTCTTTGAAGTTCGCACATCTGTGTTGTTTGTCGTAACAACCATTTTACAAAAGGTCTGAAATACCAGCATACCAATGACCACAGATATACAAACATGCTTTTTGTCAATGTAAAAACCGTAATGTAGGAGAAATCTGCATAAATCCTTTTACTAAATTCACGCTATTTTCATATGGTCAGATTTTTCCCTATCATATCATCTCGAACCGGTGTAGATTTTGCTACTTCGTGAGAAAAATATGAGTTTCTATCATCGAAGCTGATACTCTTCTGTTACAAACACAATTTCTTGTACTCCTCACTGTTTGAGTGCGAGACGGTGCCCATAACCTGCACGAGTGCGGCTACACGCATGTCGGCTGCTTCGTATGCCATTTGAACAGTAATTCTAATAGATAATCTTGCTTCCGTACGATAAACTATTTGTTCTTTACGTTACGGTGGAAATAGAATATCTTTACCAAGAGTTCAGTCTCGGTTGACAGAAATCAATATTAACCCACAAAAGTAACACGATACTGACTATGGAAGAGGGGGTCACTTACTATGCTTACACAGTCATGACCGTCACTATGTACTTACACACGAATAAACGATTATAGCTTACCTGTTCTGAGCTGAGAATGACTGCGTCAGGTTGGCTTTATCCCCGTACATTGAGAAACAATTTCAATGTAAAGAACAACGAAAAGATCATATACTTCTCACATTTCCTAAGATGATTAACAAGTTATCGGTTATATGACTCGATCGATGGAAGATGTTTACAAGCACAAATTCAATTATTTGTTATGCGTTACATAGATCTACATATGTATATATTACTGTATACAATAACGTATCGTTCAAACAAAATGATCTGTGCATATTCTAAATGAAAATGTGAAAAGAAATGAAAAATGCATCCAATTTTGTAGGCAAACAAAAATTAGAACTACATTTTGTTATATCTAATGTATATCTATGATAAATTGTCTCAATGTTTATTGTTTAATTATCGTGTTATTATTCTGCGCATATTTTCCTTCGCTCTACAATAATTCATCACTTCAATTACTAAACACAAATTACTATACCAACAAAACCTTTAGACCTTACTTAATTATTTTAAATTAGCATTTGAAAATAAGTATTCTTGTAAAATACATACGATTCCCGTTTTATTTTGAATATTCTTTTAGTGGCTACCCAAGTAGCTGTATAAATACAAAATTTCATTGAACTCGTAGTAACGAACATTACTGGATAGGAAGCCATTTATTAAAAAACCAATAATTACCGCTAAAACGCACCTCATACATGATAAAATACAGTTTTCTACCTCTGATTTCGGCCGCGTGAATGGTGGTTATAAAAAAATCCGTTAAAGAGATTTATGTTATTAAACAGATCTAAAAGATATCGACAATTTTAATGCAAAATAAAGTTACAAACATATCCCATCCCTGCGAATTTATGCGTATATATTTGTTTTTTTGCAGAATCTGAAACTAGAAACAATATAATATCGATTGAAAATTTTAACAATTATACGACCTAAAGATAACTTCCGTTGATAAAGTTCTTAAATGATGTAAGTTTTTGTCTTTGTTCCTTCCGTGATTACAACTTATTATTCGACGACACTACGAGTTAAAACTTTAAAAGATAATAATTAGAAAAGCTATCGATGGAGAACGAGCATGTGTCTTCATCGGAAATTTCAACCGACAGTTCAACAAACAGCGAATGTCTGTTGAACTTTGGAGAGCAAGGTAAAGAATTATTGGAAGATGAGCACAAGGAAAAGGATAAGACACATCCCGGCCTTGTTTTGGATCTTCGAAATATACCCGCAATCTGTGGTCCTGATCCAGAACAAAGCGATTCTATAGAAAAGCTATCAGCCGTCCTTGAACAACCCGAGGAATCATCAATGATTGCAGAAAGCTCTCGATCTCCACGACTCCTTGACGATAAAGAAGCAAAGTATTTTATCAAACTTTGAACTTTAATTCCTCGATATTTATAACGAACCTTATGATTAACGTCAATGAATTTAACATACGAATATCGATAATTAATTTATCCGAGAGGAACTAGTATGTAAAATATTTGTTAAAACACAATTAGTGAAGAACCATAAAAATAGGTATTAAGTGCTTCCTAAATATTGCAGTTGCATTCTTCGGAAACGCATACAATCGCTCGATGAAATTATGACACAATTAAAAGAGGAACTGAGAAGGGAGATAAACCTTTGGAGAAGGGAAAGAGAAGAATTTCAGCGTATACGAGAAAAAAACGATATTTTAGCATTGGAAGAAGCAACTGCAGCCGCTCGTGCAGCTGCTGCAGCTTATGCTGCTGAATCACCGCTTTCAAATAATATGGGTAATGCCGTCACGTAAGCAATATGTACAAATTAATAGAGAAACATTTGTTTTATTTGAAATTTGAGGAATACAAATATTTTATAAATACATAAATATATACATGTAATATAATATACATATATGCATATCTGTATCTTTAATAGGTGACCTTTTAGACATTAATTCTGAAGAGACTCTCAGAGAACTTACAATACTTGAATATGAAAAAAAGCTTGCCAGATATCAGGACGAGTTTTCATTTTCTCAAGCCGAACAACGTTACAATATACGTTGGAAATTAGTTGCCAATGCATATAAACAGAAACTAATGGAGGTGGAACGTCTTTGTAACGAAGAACTTGTAAAAGTGCAGCAGGATGCAAGTTCACTCAAACCGCTTAACGAAATGGTTTCTCAATGGTATTCCGACGAAGGGAATCGTGGTGACTCGATTCAGGAGCTCGGTACTGAAATGAAAATGCAGGAATGTAAAATGATGAATGAAAGTATGATGAATAACTATTCTAGTTACCGTAAAATTGACGCAGAGGTAAATATGACACCTGAAATTTTTGCTGCGAAATTTAAAACTGACGATTTATTGAATCAAACTAGACCGTTCGAAAAATCTTGAACATCTTAAACATCTTAAACCAATTAGTCTAAATTTTTTATTTTGGGTATAAAGTTGAACGGAAATTGCCGGCATTCACAATTAAACTATGTTGCAAGTGATGTTCGCCTACATTTTTAATAAACAAATTTTCATTTTTCATATTCCACACATAGTTGTAAGTCTAACATAAGCAGCACAATTTGTACTTTAATATTGCCATTTTTGTTCACCTAAACGTAAATCACTTTCAATGTGTATTTATGTAATCAAAATGTAATAGAAAAATAAAAAAAGAGACAAAAAATGAAAGTTCTTTTCAGATTGAACGTTATTTGTATGGATTACGAATTATCAATGTACTGAAAACTTACCGACAATTAAACTACTTATATTTAATCGTTTTTCTTAGCTCTATCTATAACTAAATTACTGTACTTATACATATAGTGAATAGAAAAGGCATTTGCACATGCTATGTCATAAATAAACAAATTTAAATAATGAATAATAATTATTATATTTTGCACAATGCGCAATGCTTAGTAAGACAAGCTTATATTTTCTTTTTACTTTTACGCATGTTCGGACGAAGAAATATTATCTTGTTTAAACTAACCGCGGGAAACGAACCGTTTACCAACACATGCGCATTGTCCGTCCGTTTCGGTCGACCCAACGTTCCTTATTCATTGTTTACGTGACGTGGTGGTGTTTCCGACGAGTTGTGCCGGTTTTGTTCGAGCGGAGGACCTGTTTTGTTCACTTGGTTATTGTCGTTTTCTTAAAAGAAATTCGTCAAAATGTTGCAATCCGTATTTGGCGATGTGCAGCGAATGAATAAACGACAGGTATATAAATCTTTTAACTAAGACGTTTGTAATTTCACGTAGGCAAGGACATATGGTCGATTTGACGGTGTGCTTTAACTAGACTTTTTCACTTTTGTTACAGTTTCTATATCAAGTGTTGAGTTTTGGTATGATCGTTTCCTCGGCTTTAATGATGTGGAAAGGTCTAATGGTCGTAACCGGCAGCGAAAGTCCTATCGTAGTCGTTCTCAGGTATTGGAATACTTAACCTAATATATCCGTCGTAATGATACAACGCGCGAAAAAATGTCTATTTCAAAAATATTATAATTATTCATCTTTCGCGCGATATATTAAATTGTGCATTCGTCCACTGCTAATTGTAACTGTATATGTGTAGTTTATATGTAAAAAACTAATGATAATAATAGTGTATCTGACATCCAATTGTAAGATTATGTCATGTTGACTTTTTCGATTGATATTTGTAAGGAAGTTTTAATTACACTTCTCCAAATAATCAATATACCTAGGAATTTAAGAAATTATAATTATTAGTTATCACAGCATCATTAGACATATGCATTTAAATATTTTAGTGGCAGCATGGAACCAGCATTTCACAGAGGAGATTTACTTTTTTTAACAAATTATCAAGATGAACCTGTACGAGTAGGAGAAATTGTTGTTTTTAAAGTTGCTGGTAGGGATATTCCAATTGTACACAGAATACTTAAATTACATGAGAAGTAAGTATTAATTACCTTCATGAATCAATATCAACTTAACAAAAACAAAATAAAATTTAATATTCAAAATGTCTTATTCATTTTTAGGGGTGATCAGAACAACACAGTTAAATTTTTAACAAAAGGTGATAATAACTCTGTCGATGATAGGGGTTTATATGCACCAGGTCAATTATGGCTAACACATGAAGATGTTGTTGGTAAAGCAAAAGGATTTTTACCCTACGTTGGAATGGTTACTATATACATGAATGAATATCCCAAATGTAAATATGCCGTATTAATGTTGTTGGGAATATATGTTTTGGTGCACAGAGAATAAAAATACTTCATGTAGGAAAATATATGAAATAGGCTGTCAATGAACATCTGTGAAAAGTGCATTGTAAAATTAATTATCAATTAATAATTCAAATATATGGTGGAGCTGCTGTGTAAACTAATATCTCATTAATTTTTTATATTTTGAATAATCTTCTGCACACAAACAGTTCAGAAAGTAATAGTTTTGCAAGATTGTCTGTATATTTTCAATAATATAACGAACATAAACGTCCGCTGTTATGAGTGCATAGAAATGCATATAAACAACAATTAATTTGTCACCATTGATAAAGTTGTGTGTGCGTATACATCCCAATTCTTTAATAATGTTATTGTTGTGCTATCAAAACTTAATTATTAGTGTCTACTACACTAATTCAGTATGCCCCCTGTGTACATCATTGTTATTACTATTAATAGTAGTGACTACTTTCCATAAAATACCTCCCCCATCTTTTGCATTTGATATCTTTATAATATTTACAGAATTAAATAATTAAGTACTTTTCTTTGCAAAATTAAAATTAATACGCGAATATGTAATTTAATAATATTAATATATGAATAATAAAATATCTTTAATTGAATTCAAAATTAACAGGAAATACAGATCATATACATATTAAAGAAACAATTTTTTGGTTTAATTCAGTTCACAATATGAGCTTGTCATTGTCTTTTTAGCTGAAGTATTATCTATCTCTTATAGGTATTTGTAACATATAAAAAGCGATGGAATGGCTGTAATTAAGTAAAAATTCTTTTGTATTGTATAAATCAATTAATACAATCTATTGCTTGATTTTATTGGATGTAAGAACGAAAATAGATACCATAAAGTGTATGTATGTTACAAATTTTATGAGCTAATGACCATTTTGCTATTTTAATTTTTTATTAACGTTAAGGAAAATATTATACATTCTGGACTTGTAAGTTTCTTTGCATTTATTCAGGGAAACAAATGTTCCTTTTTTTACACTTAAACGACAAATGTGTGTTACATGTTTATAAAAGTTGGAAATATTAAATACCTCGTATATATTACTGAACAGCTTTTGAAATGGCAACTCATTCATGTTGATAATGTTTCAAAGCTAAGCAGATTTGGCAATACAATAACCGTACAGACAGTTTATGATTAGTTTTCAGTATAAATTTATTGAATAAGTTATGTCTAATATATTTCTGTGATTAAGACCATGAAATTGTTCCTGCATATTGTTCTTTTTCTGCATGCTTCGAACTACGAATACTGTAAACTCTATTAGTTATTGTAGACTTTAAAGTGAAATGTTGTATAACATTATAGTATAACTTAAAACATCATACTTGATAAGTATTTTTATTTGTATGATTTTTAACCAATACAAGACACTTCCAGTGAGAAACTACGTGATTGCAACCATAGTTGGATTGTAAATGTATTTTGACTCAATGACTTGGAATAGTATTGAATACGGCTGAATGGAATTATTTGAAATCTCTAGAAAGTTTAGCAGGAAATTATACATAAGAAAACACCTAATTGTTATTATACATAGAAATAGACACAACTTTTTGACCTATGATAGCCAGACAAATCTGTACATAAATTATCATCCTCATTTCACGCTTAACGAACATTCTAAATACTAAAAAGTTCTTCAAATTATGAGATTATATTGACTAGGAAATTCCTTCGTAGACCATTTCTACAGAAATCGTTGTATGTCAATTGAATTTCGTTATGATGCAGTGTAACTTTTGTCTTTGACTGTCATATTATAAAATAAATTTATAATATTCGAATTGTATAGAATAATTTATATTTCATTTCCCTATTTAACGCATTATTGCAATTCCTACATTCATCGGCGATAAATTTGTGTCATAACTCTCGTCGTCGTTGTTATCATTTTCTTTTTTAAAATCTCAACATAGTAGTATCAATTTACAAAATCACAAACATAAATAAGTTTGAAACAATCAAAATTTTTAATAACTCGGCTACATGAACATTACATGTAAATATTCTCATCATTTTGAAATAATAAACGAGGATCACAATTTCTGATACACACACGTATATTTAAATAGCAAAATTTATGACCAATGGTCATGCCGAAAGACCGACATTCTATTTAATATATCTATTTGCATTTAATATAAGTCCTATAAGTAAATAATACAACTGTACTTAATTCGTTTAAACTTTAAAGTAACAAAAGTGATAAATAAACCCCGTAAATACAGTGATGTTAACGCAATTCAAATGAATTGGATTAGCACCAGCAATTTGATTTCAAAAAAATATACACCAACGTAAGAATAACGCATATTGAATTCTTTCTATTTAATTGGTGCATAATTAGCTGCGAACCACTTTTTTATGAACGCCGCGCTTCAACACGAATCCACGTGTCTTTCGGGGTGACAATCAAACCAGGTAATTTATCATCAAGTCCCATAGGTTGTCCTTCCACAAAGGAAAAATTCAAGTTCTGCATCAGATTAGCAAACACTCCGAATACATTATATCTTGCGAATGTTTCTCCGGCGCACACCCGGTGACCTGATTGTATCAAACAAAATATATATTCATTTATCTGAGTGGTAATTAGCAAACATAATTGTGATATAAGCCCATAATAATCTTATAAATAAAAAGCAATGATTAGGGGAAACGTATTTTTAGAATGTAATTATCAATTGTATACGTCATGCACGAATTGTTATAAACATGTAAGCATCAGCAATGACGCAGATCAAACGAATCATATTGATTGTTCTTGTTACTCGTGTAGTAGAATGATATGCAAAATATTTATCAAATTATTTGTTGTGTTTTTATTAACGCCGTTATTGTTCTTTTATTCTTAGTGACCGGCAACTTTGTAAGTTTCTGCACGCTTTAGTTACTAAAGTTTAGTATATCTACTTTGTTTTCCTTATACGGAAAGTAACCGACGAACGATTTGATAACAACAAACTTTCGAAATGGCGCTATTTATCCGGAACATCTTTACTTAAAATTACTTATCGTTGCGGGAACCCCGGTATAATATCTTTATGGGTATTATGCAAAATATGTCAAAATTTTGATGAGCGTGCAATGATCTGCCGATACTACGAGAAGACTAATTTAGTATTGAGAAAGATTATCATTACTGCGCAATTTTCGTGTCTGTTCTGAAACGTCCTGCACAAACGCTATTTTGCAACAAATAGCGTATTAGCATTCGTAGTATTAAAGCTATCATCATAATTGTGAAAAACCGGATAAAAGTAATTCTGTAGAATTTTTTACGTACCAAATCCAAATGAGAATGAGTAATCTTTACCCAATTCGCCATTTTCTTTAAGGAATCTATCCGGCCTGAAATTTTCCGGATCACCCCAAACGTCCGGATCATGATGCATCCCTGCTAAATTTGTAACGATTGCTGTGTCTTTGGGGATGCTATACCCGCAAAGGGTGGTATCTTTTAAGGTCTTGTGAAACACGGAAAACGGCGTAAGCGTTTCATATCTGAGGATCTCGCGTATCGTCGCTTCGGTATATGGCAGGCTGTAAAGCAGATTTTGGCAATTTAACATCAATAATAATTACATGTTAGCATTGTTGCAGAATTATGGTGTATCTAATGTTTTCGAAAATTAGGTGAATTTATTTATAGAATTGGTTTTTATTAAATTAATTTTATACGTAAATGATTATTGTTGAGACTTTCAATTTAGTTCATTGTTAATTCATACTTAAAGCATTATAATTATACAATAGATTTTTATCACATAATGATTTTACTTACGATCTAAATAACGTTCGTAATTATACACAAGTACTATGTACCTTTTCCTATCGTCCCATGTTACGTATCTTCCCGTTCCAACTACATCGTCTATTTCCTGTTGCACTTTTCTTAATACTTCTTGATGATGTAGCAAAATTTTAATACCGTGGACAAGTGCGGCTGGCATCGCCGATATAGCTGGGAACATCAAGTCCACCAGGGTCATAATAAGTTGTTCTTCCGTAAACGTAGATGGTTCCTCATGATTCTTTAACTCTTCCAAATACCTGTCTATGAAGCCTCTGTCGTGGTTTCCATCGTGTGACCGTTTATGATGCGTTAAATTTTCCTGCGACATTTGCAACACAAACGTAATAATATTTTCATGTATAATTTTCTTAAACATTCGAAGCGCAAACATTTATTATTAATTACTGAATACCAGAAGTTTCAACCTATAAAAATTTCTAATTTAAATTGAATAGAGTAAACAGTAATTTTATTCTAATCATAATCACCTATTAACTTCTTGTCACACTTAATTCGAATTTCCGCGAGTCCCATGAATTATAGGTGGACGTGTATTTTATATTCTTATAAGACAGATTGTATGTTATACCTTGACAAAGTCCACCAAGCCTGTGTTTCCTTTGATTATACTTGTGTATCCGAATAGATCTCCAAAATGTTTTAAAAATGGGAACTGCACAATCGCTCCGCCAGTAGTATCAGACACTCTTTGAAAAAGCATAGCCGCTCGGCCGAATTCTCTCAATTTTGAATGTTCCGAACGAGGAAACTTTTCACCGAACATTATAAGCCATATACTATTAGCCGCATATGAATAAAAAATGTCTGGGAAAAGCGCGCAACCGTCTCTTAAAACAGTCTGTGGGAGACACCAAAATTATCTACATTATATTCTTCATACTATTCTAAATTACAACGAAAATGAAAAGGAAAACTATGGTAACAATATATATTGTAAAATACGCTATCCTTTAATTATTATTTAGATATTTTTTCATTAAGTAAAAGTTGAAACGGGTTTGCGAAGAAATATATCACAATTTATATGACATTTAATTTCCGCTGGAAAACACTATTAATCCTAATTTTAACATACCTTCTCCTCGTCATTAATAGGACCATGTTTCAAAGTGTCAATGAGCACAACAATTTCATCCATGATATCATTTTCAAATTTCTCATGTCGTCTACCAAATCCAAAATCTCTCATGTGACGCAGTGCGAATCTTCTTTGTTCTTGCCATTGTGAACCATCAGTGAAAAAAATACCTGCGTTTCATTCGAAATTATAAGTATGAACTGTACACCATGTTTCTCGGTTTAATCTCTATTTTTCTCTAATAAATACCTAATGTCTTTCCAAAAGCTCTTGCCTTTGCTATGTGTACTTCGGTCAATCTACCGTCAAATTCTTCTCTCGTGAGCACTTCTTTAACGGTATCATAATCATTGACAATCACTGCATAAAGGCCACCGAAATAACAACTAAGAATTTTAGAGTTCAATTTCTTCACGTAATACTCTACAGTTTTATGTGGATAAGCATAATTGCCCCAAAGTAGATGCCAGTAAGATCCCACCACTGGCAGTCGTGGGAGACCTATTCAATTTGCAAAACCAGGCGTTAAAAGAATCTCTGTTGCGAAAATAAAAGTTTAAATAACAGTAAAAAATCAAATTCGTAAAATCTAATATAAATTGGTTATTATATCAAGTACTCGAAATATCGTTCACCTGGAGGTATGTTTAGCGGTTTCGTAGTAAAATATCCGTAAAGTTTATAAACTATTAAAGTACAGAGCACCACAAGAAGAATAAGCGTCATACTTGAGCAAGTCAGAATAACAGACTGATTATAAATATGTCTATCAGAATATGAAGTAAAAGTAATATAAATCCGTGCTTTAGTATTTGTTTCCAGATAGATGCTCTTTATCTTGTCGAGCAAAGTCGAAACATTATATTATAAATCCCAATACAGTACACATAGATAAAGCTTTACTATGACTTAATACAATAGGAAATGTGTATCGCCAATTTTTCTCGCAACATATCAAGTTATGTCAAGTGTTTCGCTTTAAATTAATAATTATGTGTATAGAGAGAGAAATAAAGTTGTTTTAAAAACAGTAGTAGTAAGGAAAACGTTTCAATATCTAATTACCCAGATTTGTTAGGATTAATGAAATATGTAAGAAAAGATAATGTTTTAAATATACATCGCTCATCGTTAAGTTGACACGATTTCCGCAAGATAATAATGATACAGATAACAGTAATTGTTTTTCGCAACAATCATTGTTAAGAATCACGAACATGTATTTCGTTCTCCAAGACACGCCGCGCCGGTAGGTAATCGTTTACGCATTGTGCAACTCGGCCTCAACTTGTTCTATCGAGAACAAGTATTTGAAGTTGGGGTATCACTTAAATTAATGCATAGTTAAAGATTGTAGATCGATGTCTTATACAGGGTACAACTTTTTCAATTGTGGAGAGGAGGTACATATATTTAAAAACTGTGTTCTAACAAAAATCTTTATTTTACAATACAAATTACTATACATTGATCTTTTCAAATCACAAATAAGACACCTAAGTACTATTATACTTTGTTACATTATGTACTACAAAACTACAGAAAAATAACGTTTCCTTTTTTAATTAACGTGGCCCGTAGTTTGTTATATTTGATTCTAAGCCAGACTTATATATTCGTTCATTGAAAATATTTGATATCACCTAAGCACACTACCTGAAGATTATTTTTTACCATTAAACGCATTCGACTGTCATTCATAATTGCACATCCAACATTTGGTGACAATTTGTACAGTAAACAAATACAATCTTCTAAATTCTGTATTATTTCCTTGTCGAATACTGGCGTTTCTGTTAAATCAAAATGTAATTTCAAAAATGCAGTATAAAGCGGTACACAGTGTGCTGCTACCCGTACGTGAAACATTAAAAGGATGGTCTTTGCGGTCTAAAAAATAACAATTATATTTTTAAACAATTTTCTGTAGAGATTTGTAAAATGTTATATATTTGTACTTGTATATGTACCTCTAGGGTCGCTTTTAATGTCTTCAGATCTGTGTGATGTTCACAATATTCAGACAGTATTCTAATTAGGCGTTCACACCATTTGGCACAGCCAATATTAGTTAATAGTTGAGGCAAGCTTAACATGTAAACACATCGCAATTCCACATTTTGCTCAAATTCCATATTATCTAATAGTACACTTAAAACATCGTCTCGCATTGTCCACTGTGAAAATAAATGTAACTGTAAACTTGATAAGTTCATTAGCTTATGTATAGACAGAATTAAGTGCATCTTACCTCAAATACATTTAATGTACTATCCCAAAGTTCCATGTTAGCTAATAAACTTGTGATGCATGAATATACAAATACTACATATTTAGCTTCTCTTTGATTAGTTAAACGTTCTAGTGCGTGAAAAATGACTTTGGCATATCCAGTTTCAACCAACCCCTTTTTCTAATTACATATATTAAATAATTAAAATCTTGAATTAGTACTTCAATTATGTATGCTAAGTAAATTTTTACCATATTAGAATGTTGAATAATTTGATGCAGACATTTCAATCCTATCACTACATTTTCTGGCACATAGTCATCAACAATGATTAAGGCTGTTGGTAGTACGTCACTTATATGATTATACAAAGCTGGTTTCTATTAAGGGATAATGTTCAAGTGAAAATCAGATGCATAATAAGAATTATTTACTTTTAGGCATCTTTTATTTCTTATACCTACCTCTACCTCATGTAAAATCCATTTGTAAGCAGCTACAGCTGCTGGATAATGCTTCCAAGTGTCTTTCAACAGCTTGGGCCTTAGTGTTAACAATACTGTAGTAAAGTTATCCTGTTCCATCAAAAATTGAGATATACTTTGATAGTTGAATAACTCCATAGTACCAGTAATTAATTCTTTGGAAATAGATACAGACTCCGCTGTATTCCAGATATCTTTTTCATGCTGTTCTCCAATGAGCAGCAATAAATTAATTCTGAACGTCCTCACTACCGTCACATTACAATCGATTTGCAGATTTCCTTCGTTACAACTGTGAACGATATGCTGAAGCATAGACCTGATATTTCTCAAATTCCTGTCTATAATAAGTCTATACTCTCTAAAGTCTTTTTCCTCACATGGACGATTGGCACCAATTGGTTTCTCTGGCACATAGCTTTTTTGGATAAGATCAATACACGCTGACCATAAGCCCTCCTCGGTAAAGATTCCCGTGATTTTGAGAGCTTCTAATTCGTTCAATAAATTATTCATGTTTAAGGTATCCGTGAAGAAATTCGGTATAAGATGATATGGTAACGATTGATTCTGAACAAATCAATTTTCTCGTACGGGATTGTTAATTCCGCATATATATTCCAACCCTGTCATTTTCCAAAGCTTTGGCAAAGATAGAATTTTCGTCTAACCTACTGTTTTCAATAGAAGACATAGTTCTGAGCTTTTCTGCGAATCAGTTTTCAAAAGCTTTGACGTTTTCGCAACAACCCTGAGTACTAAGCTTTTCTTACATACGCACAAAGATATGACTGTTGGCTAGAGATTCAACCGATTCGGCAGCAAAGTATTAACATTCGCAACACTGTACAATACCAATTTTACGAAAATTCGTCGTCGCTTGTTTGTCACTGTAAATTTACAATGTAATTGCTTGTATTTTGTAATATTCCTCGATGTCTCGAAGCAATGTAATCGATAGTGTTCTTACGAGATCTCGAAGTAACTGTCACCCTCCACTGTCATCCCTTTCCTTCTTTTCACACGACGAGATTTTTCCTTCTCTTTCTCACTCTCTATTTCTCTTATCTAATTGTTTTAAGTTATCTCTCCCGTGTACGAGCTGTAATACTCTGATCAGAAATGAAACAGCTTCAGATTTTATTAAGATATTCGATGAACTATAATTGACACTGTCTCTACTGTGTACCATTCACTTGTATCCGTTGTGCAACGCGTCGTGTAACGTAAACCATTATTTGTTTTCTATCAATTTCGGGAGCTTTGGTAATTATGAATTAATGAAGGTGTAGTAGCTGGTAGTTACGATATGGCTGAGTACCGTTAGTTCATTTTCTATTCTTTCATTATATATCATTTCATTAATCACTTTTCATGGGATATCAGAGAATCATTTGAGTTCCGTCTCCATCTTGCTTCCTGCATAGAAGACACCGCCCTTTGGTTATTCTTTCTTAGTTTTCTATCTTCTTTGATCCCATATAAAAATTTTGAAACTCCGAGAGTCTGACATATTTTTTTTATTTATTTAAAAACAACTACAAACGTCTTGGGACAGTTGTATAACCTTATTTTTGCTATGTTAACAGATGTGTTTTACGAATTCTATGACAAATTAGTTTTTGTACACTTCTTTTTATTAATTTTCATTTTGTTTTAGTAGTCAGGTTACTGTACAATGCGTACAGTATAGAATTCTGTAATACTAATGTTAGATTGTATATCATTAAATAACTTCTTGCAATTCAACTGATTTATATCCTAAAGAGTCATCTAAATCATCTGTATCATAAAATTATTTTGATAAGTTTCATTCTGATATAAAATTTTCATTTTTCTAAGGATCTGGCTCATATTGCGTATCATCAGGAGTAGGTAGTGATTCAGAAGTCATGGCAGAGTTGGCAGCGTTTCTTCGCCAGGAAATTCCTGAGGGAAGGAGCAATCTGGCTGATAATCACACAAATCTTGAACGAGTCGCAGAATATTGTGAAGCCAATTATTTTCAAGCAGAGAACAAGAGAATTGCCTTAGAAGAAACAAAAAACTTTACAACTCAATCATTGGCTAGTGTAGCCTATCAAATAAACACTCTTGCCTATAATTTTTTGCAACTGTTGGACTTACAAACGTCTCAGCTTGCAGAAATGGAAAGCCAAATGAACCACATTGCTCAAACTGTTATGATACATAAGGAGAAAGTAGCTAGAAGAGAGATTGGAGTTTTGACAGCCAACAAGATGACAACACGTCAATATAAAATAATTGCACCAGCGAATCCAGAGAAACCTATTAAATATGTAAGGAAAAGTATTGATTATACAATTCTTGATGAGATCGGTCACGGAGTACGCAGTAGTGGCACTCCAAGAAGTAAGCAACGTGGTGGTAGTCAAGGCAGTGTTCAAAGTCTAGGTGCAGCTTCTACAGGTTCCGGATTAGGTGCTGCTATGGTAGGACCTGCTCCTACAACCAAGCCACCAACACCACCGCAAACTGTGAGGACTGGTACGAGTACTATGTTAAAATCAAGTTAGAAAATACAATTGGATTGTTGATAACTTCATGTTATTTTTTAATTAAAATTGCATTTGGATTTTATGTAGACAATACTTTAGATAGCTAACTAATGTATTCTTTAATATAGTTCTTGTATACAAATGACCATAATTAACATTTTACATTCAGGGACATTGAGCAAAGGATCGCGAGAGTATAGGACACCACCTGCAGTTGCTCCACCTCAAGTTCCTAGTCATTATGCTCCTAATTATCCATTGGGGCATCCTAGACGTGAACGCGGTCCGGGATACAGTACCTTACCTCTGCATGCGCATACCACATCTCATGCAACTCATAATGCAAATCATAGTACACATACGAATACTATAGCTCAACATACTTCACCACCACAAGTGGGAACAGTTCATCCATTGCAGAGTCATCCCCAAACACCACCGCCAGCTCCTCCTAGTGTAACAACAGGATATGTTCAAGAGCAGCTCAACAGTATGCCTCGTAAGCAAATTTAGTTATTTTAATATATCTTTGTAGAGTATTAGATGAAATATTATTTTGTTAAACAATAATTATTATTCTAGCGCCTCCATCACCGTTGGTTGGATTATCTAGTGATATGGCAGATTATACTGGGCATCATACTTTACCACATAGATTATCCCATCAAATTAGTCGTAGTAGCGGAGCGAGTAGCCCGCCATTACCGCCCCCACCGCCACCTGAGCAAGAAGAACATCCGCAATTTGGTAGACCTACACAGTCTAGTGGGGCAATAATGCCTATTGTACCAGATGAAGAAGATTTACCAGGATGGGTGCCAAAGAATTACATTGAGAAAGGTACGTTGTGAGATCATTTTTGTTTCAGCAATATATGTTCAACCCCTTAACCTACAACTACGGGCATACCCCGTACGAAATGAACCAAATTGGAACACAAATTGTAGGTTGAGGGGTTAAATAAGACCAGAATAAAAGAATATTTATATTTTAGTGGTTGCAATCTACGACTACTACGCCGATAAGGAAGATGAATTGAGTTTTCAGGAAAGTTCTGTAATCTATGTATTGAAAAAGAACGATGATGGGTGGTGGGAAGGAGTTATGGATGGTATAACTGGTTTGTTTCCTGGAAATTATGTCGAACCTTGTGTCTAAAAACTTTTCTATGTGTATTTGAATATATCAAAATCGTGGATAATATTTATTCACACAAAGACTGCAGATTTATAGAATATACTTGATACCTTCATAAATACATTTTCTAAGTATAGTTGATTGTAAGGTAACTATAAGGTAATTTACGAAAATGAGGATGTAGTAACGGTGCTAAACTTTGCCACGTACATACATAGCAAAATATGCTATACAATGCAATGGGGATACAGTAAATTATGGAATCTTCCTAAATTCTCAGACACCATGCAAGTTTTCCAAAAATCAAACTAACCTGTCTTTGTATTCATATAAGAAAATGTATTTTTTGGTAAACGGATACTTCCTCCATTGTGCATTATTCTATCTCTATTAATGGAACATATTTATATACCTACATAGTATAAAGATACCTAATTATTCCGATATATAATACATTAATCTTTCATTGTATTTATGTAACTTAAGCGTAATCGAGTCGATTTTAGATAATGTGTAATCAAAATACCAAACGTCCTATTGTTCCATAATAAAAGTATTGCACCGTATATTGGTTTCAACTATACAAATGGTTGTAACCAAAATCCCTATAAATAATTAAATTATATCCACACTCTTTGCTGTATGTAGCATGATAATATTATTTTAATAACCACCAACGTATTAATGTCAGTATTTTGTTTGCCGCAAAATAAACTGTAAACGTACCATTTATTGTATTCATACTTTATTACTACAATATTCTGTATAAATATTAGGCAAAATCAAATAAAGCATTTTCAGAACCCCTAGGAAAGCGCTGTTTTACTCGAAAGAAATAACATGAAAACAAAATTGGGAAGACGTTCATTTTTACCAAAGTTTTTAAATAGTTGAATAGTGAGTGTAGTTTAATAAAATCGTATACTCCTGAGCTGTCAGAAATAAAGAGGTTTTTTTTAGATATTTTTTCAAAATTTATATTTGTTATATGTTACAATATACTACCTTGGTCTTAAAAAAATGGATTCGTTTTTTTACGAACCTGTTACTTTACCACAAAAAGTGTTGGAATTTTAAAAATATTAAAAAATAAGTAGTATTGTTTATTTAAGAAATAAAAAATTCCAAAAACAACGAAACCGACGAGGATGGGATTCGAACCCACGCGTGCAGAGCACATTGGATTAGCAGTCCAACGCCTTAACCACTCGGCCACCTCGTCTCACGAGAATCTAATGTCTAAATATTCATAATAAACGAAACATTTTTACCTTTTAATTTCACTTCTACTTATCCTTGTACTTTATTTTATCACAAACGTTCTTACAGAATAGAACATATACTAATGCATCATGAAAGGGAAACGCCTAGACACTCAGTTGGTACACCGTAAATCATGCAGTATGCACGAGGTACGTCACGAAATATAATGTATCTACATTTTTTAAACTATCTGCCACGTTTGCATACGTATTGCAATAACTAAGTTTCATAAACTCAGAATGCGATACTTGTATTCATTGAAATATATTTATCTCATTAGCCACAATTTTTTGTTACTTTTAATCATTTCATACGTCTGAAATGCATTTCAGTATTTTAATAATAAATAAATACTAAACTATTCCTACAGAGACATTACAACAGTATTCCTTTTTCTTAAATTTGATAAACGTTATCGTTTGTTACTTTTCCCGTATGTACCATAAACAAGATTTACGTCAAAGTATATACATACTGTGAGCGCAAACTGCTATTGCTTATACCTTTTGACAAATATGTTTTGACAATGAAAAGCTGTATTGCAAAGAATTATGAGGAACTGTCATAAGAAGAAATAGTCTGTACAGTAGTTCTCAAGCGTGCGCTAATTATCCCCAGACAATTGTATATGATTATACGTTTGTTAGGTAATCATTCATGTTCATATTTTTCTGTGCAGTACTGTATGTACATTTCGATATTTTGTCGCGGTGTTGACATCATAATCTGATAATCTTCGCATGGGGCATATATATCTTGCAACAATATGGGGGACACGATAGATTTGCCGATACTATATAATTCGGTCTATGATGAAGAGACTACGAAAAATCTTGAAAAAGAATTTTCGAGAATTAAAGGCAAGTTGTATTTATATGACAAAATGAAGTTCTGCTCATTCATGAAAACGTTTATTAGAATTTATAAATAAAATTTACAATGTTTCAATTATATGCTAACAATATTATTATATACATTATATATCTTTCAGATGAGTGTTATTTAGATCATGTAGGTGCAACACTATACTCTGATACTCAGATAAAGAATGTTGCTGCTACTTTGCAATCCTCTCTTTACGCTAATCCACATTCTCTTGGTGCTGCAAGCTGTGTGACCCAAGATATTATTGAGCGTATGAGATATCGGTAATAAATATACTGTATAATTGAAATTTATTAGTATACGGTAACTGTATTGATGATATAATATATCTTTAGAATTCTAGACCACTTTCATGCATCTTCAGATGAATATAGTGTTATCTTTACATCTGGTGCAACTTCATCTTTGAAGATAATAGCAGATACATTTGTGTTTAACAAAAATGAAGGAAGTTCACCTGATCATCCAGGACACTTCGTTTATACACAAGATAATCATACGTCAGTTCTTGGCATGCGAGAAATTGTTGCTAAGAAAGGAGCCAATGTGACTTGCTTAAGTCATAGCAAAACTTTCTCAATCTTTGATGTTACTTCAAATGCTTCAAGTTCGCATAAACAAGAAAAAAGCAATTCTCTATTTGTATATCCTGCCCAATGTAATTTTTCGGGATTGAAATATCCGTTAGAATGGATTAAAGATGTCCATAATGGAGTTCTCTCCAGTGTTCTTTGTGAGACATCCACAAGATGGTATGTCTTGCTTGATGCTGCTGCCTTTGTATCAACAAATGACTTAGATTTATCCATCTTCAAACCAGATTTCATATGTTTATCCTTCTACAAAATGTTTGGATATCCAACTGGAATTGGTGCCTTAATTGTGAAGAATTCTAGCTCAGATGTGTTGCAAAAAGTTTTCTATGGAGGCGGCACAGTAGAGGTGTGCTTGAGTTCTGACATGTACCATGTAAAGCGAGAAATTTTACACCAAAGGTAAAAATCAAATTATTGTTATAAAAGCCAGTTTTCAGAAATCACTGTTTTCATTCACAGGTTTGAAGATGGAACTGTACCATTTCTATCTATAATATCTCTGCAACATGGTTTTGATATACTTTCAAAAATTACTATGAAGAAAATTTCAATGCATGTCTTCTCACTTGCAAGATATTTACATCATTGCTTTTTAACACTGCATCATAATAACAAAAAACCAGTAGTAAAATTGTATTCTGATACAGCTTATGATGATTGTAATTTACAAGGTGGCATTGTGACATTCAATCTCATGCGTTCCAATGGAGAATATGTAGGCTACATGGAAGTCTTAAACATGGCAGCACTATTTAAAATACATCTAAGAACTGGTTGTTTTTGTAATCCTGGAGCATGTCAAAGACATATATCATTATCAAACAAAGAAGTTCTCCAGAATTATGATGCAGGATATGTTTGCGGTGGTGGAGCAGATTTAATAAATGGTAGACCAACTGGGGCCATAAGAATCTCATTTGGGTATATGTCAACCATTAAAGATGTACATACTGTGTTACTTATGGTCAAAGAATGCTTTGTGGATGGGCAGCAAATAATGCAAGTCCCTCACTGGTGGAGAGGGTACAAAACAAGACTTCATAAAAAATATAATTATCGGAATAAAGATATAAAGGGTGTACATAATACAACATGTGATGATAATAATATAATTAACAGTATGTTTTATAATATACCAGAATTTTTTAAACCAACAGTGGATATTGGTAAAAGCAAAGAGGCATGTGTATTAGAGAAATTATACATATATCCAATAAAATCGTGTGCTGCTTATGAAATAACTGATACCTGGAATCTGAATTCCAAAGGTTTAGAATACGACAGGGAATGGATGATAATTCAACCTTCTGGCACATGTTTAACCCAGAAACAACTTGTTAATCTTTGCCTACTTAAGCCAATAATATGTAAGGAAAAGAAAGTTATGAAATTAAGTTATTCAGGTATAAACATTATTGAGGATATATAATATTTTTGGTTTATATTAAGTACTATCACTATCAATAATATTTTAGGAATGCCTTCAATAGAGGTATCTTTGGAAGTAAATACAAACAGTCCTGTGCAAGGTGAATTATGCCAAAGTAGAGTTTGTGGTCATAAAGTCGAAGGTATTGATTGCGGTTCAGAAGTGTCAGAATGGTTAAGCTTGGCTCTGGGTAGACCAAATCTTAGGCTCATAAGACAAAATAATTCCAAGAATAAGAACAAAGGTATGATTGTAATGGGAAAATTAAAGTTACAAGGCATTATTTGTTCCTAAATTGATTTTTTATTTTCATTCCAGTGATGAACAAACCAGAACTATCATTCTCTAGTCAAGCACAATATTTAGTAATAAATAAAGCGAGTGTAACATGGCTTACAGAAAGAATATCTGATACAGATTTTCAGAAGGAGACAGTTATTCATAGATTCCGGGGAAATATGATATTAAATAATTACAAGCCCTTTGAGGAAATGCAATGGAAACATATTCGTATTGGAAATAATAATTTTTCTGTATGTATAGAAATTAATCTTTGAAGTAGATGGTTTTTGTTTATTAAATACTACTTTCTTTCTTGTTTAGGTGAGTGGTCCTTGTACTAGGTGTCAAATGATATGTATCGATCAAACAACAGGATTTAAAACGGTAGAGCCATTACGAACACTAGCAGAGCAATGTCATGGAAAACTGAGATTTGGTGTTTATCTCACTCAGGAATCCATAGAAGGTGGTGCCATTAATATAGGAGATCCTGTGTATATTACATAATTACATAAGATATAAACTCTCCAAGTTCATATACACAACTATACATGTATATAGTACAAAAAAAATGGTACAAAGTGAACAACGAATTATACAATTTTATACAGATCAAATTTATATCTAATAGATATGAGTCGAATATATATTTATCGATTATGCATCAATCGCAGAAGAAACTATACATGTTCCTCCGATCATTGTGCTTTTGTTACTTCGGTAATTCAGTTTTTTCGGCTTAACAAGTACTATTGCTGGAAAATGGGACTGCCGAAGCCTGCGGAGAAGTGCGCGGTGGGCTTTAACTCTGAGGTGGCACTAAACTAAGGCCACGGACGAGAGATAGGATAGACCTTGCACCTTACGGGGTTTCGTGTCACGAAACTGAATTACCGACGCGTTAAAATTCCAGCCCTGGTCTATCCAATACCTCGTCTGTGCTTCTACTTGTCACTCATCAATTTCAAACATACCGATCTGGGACATTCAATATACATATAAATCTACGGTTTATTTCACAATGTACTTTATATCTTGAAAGTATTGCAATTAAATTTTCACTATTGTATTAGTGAATTAAATTTCATACTTATCATGCAGTCAAATTGCAAATTCGACTGAAATACTCTTAATACTTGCGCATAATAATCCAGTGTGATTGTGTGTAGTCGCAACAGAGAGAAACTTTGAGAAACTATTCGTAAGTGTCTCTCTTACACTTTTTCGAGGTCGCTAGTACTGTTTGTATCTGTCCGAATAGCCTGTACCTTTATTCCCGTCGTAATTGTTACGGTTGAGCGGATTCGGTACGACCGAACTCTGATATACTCGAGCTGACATTATCAAGGGCAAGGTTACCCATCAGTATACCATCGGACGTCCTAGAGTCAACACGTCTTCCTAACGAGCTCTGATCAACTTTCCGAGGTATATCTCACTTGATTTAAGTATTTCCAATTATTTACTGATCATTTACCGTACAATCCGTTACCTACGCGTACATTACTAATACTGATTAACATGTCATTAGAATTCAATAAGTAACATTAATTATTATAACACGTATTTATCTACCGATTATCTTCTGATCATTTACCATACAATCCATTACCTACGCGTACATTACTAATACTGATTAACATGTTATTAATTATTATAACACGTATAATATTAGAAAAACCTTACTGTAAAATTTTTCGGAAAAATCATCATTTTTATCAATTTCTAAAAGCGTGATTTGCAACTCGATTTTTCGTTCCGTTAATTCTTCGAATATTGTTCGGGATTGTAGTAAGAATGGTTGTTCTTAACGCAAAATCGTTAAAATTGTTTAATTATTAACCGCGAAAATAATTACAGTGCTATAAAGTTCGGTTCTGGTGACGTAGGTACGTGCGAAATAATATATCAGAATTCCTGGAATTCCCCGCTGGGCACGGCTGAGTTTGTGTTTCTTACCGTGACTTTGACAAGTACGTTACCCTTCATTTGTCGATCGGTTGTCGTGGTGTGCGGACGTGATATAACGAGCTCCCTACTCTTCTCCTAGGTACATTTAGACACTTTTGGAATATTTTCCTTTGCTTATTTCATGCTAATACATACTATTACATACTGTTACATACTGTTACATACTGTTACATACTGTTACATACTGTTACATACTGTTACATACTGTTACATACTGTTACATACTGTTACATACTGTTACATACTGTTACATACTGTTACATACTGTTACATACTGTTACATACTGTTACATACTGTTACATACTGTTACATACTGTTACATACTGTTACATACTGTTACATACTGTTACATACTGTTACATACTGTTACATACTGTTACATACTGTTACATACTGTTACATACTGTTACATACTGTTTCATACTGTTTCATACTGTTATATACTGTTATATACTGTTACATACTGTATTATTACATACTCTTCTATATACTTATATATACTTCTAAAATTTTTCGGAAAAATCATTATCACTTTTATCAATTTCTAATAGCGTAATTTGCAACTAGATTTTTCGTTCCGTTAATTCTTCGAATATTGTTCGGGATTGTAGTAACAATTGTTGTTCTTAACGCAAAATCGTTAAAATTGTTTAATTATTAACCGCGAAAATAATTACAGTTCTATAAAATTCGGTTCTGGTGTCGTACGTGCGAAATAATATATCAGAATTCCTGGAATTCATGCCCCGCTGGGCACGGCTGAGTTTGTGTTTCTTACCGTGACTTTGACAAGTACGTTACCCTTCATTTGTCGATCGGTTGTCGTGGTGTGCGGACGTGATATAACGAGCTCCCTAATCCTCTCCTAGGTACATTTAGACACTTTTGGAATATTTTCCTTTGCTTATTTCATACTAATACATACTGTTACATACTGTTACATACTGTTACATACTGTTACATACTGTTACATACTGTTACATACTGTTACATACTGTCACATACTGTCACATACTGTTATACATACTGTTATACATACTGTTATACATACTGTGATACATACTGTTATACATACTGTTATACATACTGTTATACATACTGTTATACATACTGTTATACATACTGTTACATACTCTTATTTCTATTTTCTTTTATTTCTATTTTCAGATCTATTCCCGGAAATTTTTCAACGAAGGCCACAATCAAGGACGCTGAGTATCGCGATGGATAAAACCTACTTGTCACCGTATTTAACATTGATCACACTTATAATTCGGGGTTTGTATTTTACGTGAATTTAAGCCGATCGAACCGTCGCGTCAATTTATACAAATTTATTTGTTTTACACGTCGATAATCGCGTTGACTGATCATTATAAATCATATTTCATTTTACATCAAAGTAAGAAAATGGCAATATTCCTGATAACAATGCTTATATCGCGTCCGCGTTCGCCCGATGTATTTTATTTTCAGCTTTTGTGGCCGCGCGCAAAGCGGTCTTAGATTCACTTGCTCCGAGAAAAAGTATTTCGCGAGATAGAGTCAGTGTTGTTGCGCTATTAGAAATTTTACTTGTTCGACATACGCGTGCTTAAAACCGCCGAACGACAAAATATTCGGTCGCGAAATTAGTATATTCTTTGAATCGCGAGAGTAGAGTCAGTGAGTTCGCCGGAAATTATTTCGGTCGGGAGTAGTCCCTTTATTTTTATTTTTTTTCTTTGAATTATTCACCGCGATAAATTAGAGGTACGCAGCAGCTGCGGAGAGGATCTCCATCGGGCGTCGTCGCATCAGGCAGCAGGTAAATATCAGCAAAATTTTCTACTTTAAATTCTTCTAATCAACAATGAAGTTACACTTTGAATTATCGAATTTGAGTCAGAATTAATGACGAACGATTTGAGGAATGATATACGGTTAAACTATAAAGACTTTGCTATTTTTCTGTTACAGAAGACTTCGCAAATACAAGACTTCGCAACTACGTAGCTGGCCGCGTGCAATGCGGTCTTTAGATTCACTTGCTCCGAAAAACAGTATTTCGCGAAATAGAATCAGTGTTGTTGCGCTATTAGAAATTATACTTGTTCGATATACGCGTGCTTAAAACCGCCAAACGACAAAATATTCGGTCGCGAAATTCCAGTATTCTTTGAATCGCGAGAGTAGAGTCAGTTTGTTCGCCGGAAATTATTTCGGTCGGGAGTGTAGTCTCTTTATTTTTCTTTTTTTTTCTTTGAATTATTCGCCGCGATAAATTAGAGGTACGCAGCAGCTGCGGAGAGGATCTCCATCGGGCGCCGTCGCATCGGGCAGCAGGTAAATATCAGCAAAATTTTCTACTTCTGCAATATGGAATTCGAGTCAGAATTAAAGACGAACTATATGAAGATTGATAGACGGTTAAACTATAAAGTCTTTGCTTTTTTCCTGTTACAGATGACTTCGCAACTGCAGAGCCGGTCGTAGTATCATCTCTTCAATCAAAGGTGCAGAAGAAATCTACGACCGGTGAGTCAAAAAATTTACGGTTCCTCCGATCACTCAATCATGTCGTAGGACGCAAAGGTCCGAAGCGGCACGAGTGATCGGTTGTATTTTATTTGATTTGCGAGCATAGTGACCGCGAGTGTAAAGTATTTTATACTTTACATTCGTGGGTAGTAACACCCCATTGTTTTGAATATTTAATTAGCTCAGGCAGGGGTCTTCTTGTGGTTTAGCTTCACGGGCGATTTTGATGTAATTAATTTGAAGGTTCGATATCCTCAGCCTTCATTTAATTGCATTCGCGTTCGCGTGCATTTCATATAATCACAGAATTTTAATCATACGGTGAATCATACGAATTAAATTCAGTCAGAATTTGTATATTTTTCGTGGCCGCGTTTCCTTTAACTTGTAAAGTCCTTTAAATTCTTGTATTTGAAATGCCCAAGAAGACCAATTCGCGATGGGTAGGTTCTGGTTTCAAAGGCTAATTTTGAACATATTTGCATTGTTTAGAATATAACTTTGAATAAGGAATCAACCAAGGTTTTCAATTATAAATTCAAGTTTCATATATATTTTTTTTCAAATAAATTTCAATATCTTAAAGTTTTCAATATATATATATTTTTAAAGTTTTCAAAGTTTTCTTGCACGAGATGCAATTTTTTCACTTTTTCAATTATTATTCAATATTACATTCGAGTCATTTTATAAAGTATATTTTCAAGTAAATTCTATAAAGTCAAAGTAACGATTACTAGCTCGTTAGAAGATCTATTTCAATAATCATTTTATAGCTCAGGATTTTCAGCACACATCAAGCCTAGTATGTAGTTGCCACGTTCATGTCCCTATTTGGCTTGAACTCATTCGTGTGCCCAGGTGCTACACGAATGGGTGATGGCGGTGAACGTGGCTTATAGTTTTAAGAATTATAATATTGTGTGGCGGCTCACAAGCGTTAGCGATTGTGCACGACGTACGATCCACATGTGTGAGTGAGATAAATTTATTGAATATTTCGTGGATTGTGCGTCGGTTTAGAACGATCGTTTTTATTGCAAAATCGCGATTAAATTCAACTAGAATATTTTTACGATTTTACATTATTCAATTTAAGTTCGATTATATTTCAAACCCCAGATTATTATATTCAATTACTTTTCAATTAGAGTCAAAATGCAGAAGCATTATCTTTGAACGTAGTAATTATTTCAACTACGAATTAATTACACGTCTTTCATTTCTATATTTTACGTACACAAGCTTTCATTAAATTCCTTTCAAATAAAGTCTAAATAAATCGCAATAATCGCTGGCCTTGTGAGTCGATTTCAGCAAAAAGGTACGTACCTGAATGTATGTGTGGGGTTTGAGTCGGTGTTGGAGACGTCCCGGGACGTCTCCCGTAGGGGGAAACACCGACTTTGATTGAGAATCGTGGAGAGAGTGTGTTGGTGTGCGAGAGATTTTTGCCATTTTTTAAATATAGGTAATAGGTAGGCAGGTAATTTATTCTCTGGAATGTGTGTGCTTTAATTTTAAGTAGGAAGGGCAGGGCAGGTACCACTGTTTCGACTGTAGGCAACCAGTGGTATCCTGTACCTGAAAGTCAGGCTAATAATCTTTTCTTTTTTAATAATAAGTAAATTCTGCTTGAACATTCGTCCTTAGCGGCTAACCGTTTGCACGGACTGCAGTTGTCATTCTTCTGAGAATAAGCTGTTAACTTGTCCACACGTGTTAGCCGATTTCTCTTGTCTGGTTAGGCGCGTGTTAGGGTTTTACCATATTATGGTTCCGAATGTTCTTGCAGAATACAGGTTGGGCTCCGGCCTGAAGCAAGAAGAGGCTTTACGCCGAAGAGGCTATATGCCGAAGAGGCCCGACAAACTGTCTAGAAGAGGGCAGCAACTAATGGCTATCCATTTTGGAGTGTTCAATTTTGACACTTCCAGAATGGGTGGTCATTTCGTTACTACTAAGTCACTATGCTCGTAGTAGTTGTAGAGTAATTATAGTTGTAATAATTTGAAGTAGTTAGTACCACGGGTCGAGGTGAGCTCCCCGTGAAGACTCTGCCCCGATCTGCATTAAAGTTTTCGAGTCATTTTTCTTATTAAATTATTTTCATAAGTGTCAAGTAATAGAGTTTTGCATTAAAGTTTTCGAGTCATTTTTCTTACTGAATTATTTTCACAAGTTTTGATAATAGAATTTTGATTACAATTTGATATTAAATTCCTTTCAAACTCAGTTATTATTTTTGTTCATTATTGTTAAAGAGTTAGAGTCCAGTTTTTGATTATTATAAATTTGAGAAATTAAATTTTTGAAAAAAGCAGAGGGGTAGAGTGTGATAGAATGAAGTAGTTAGAAGTAGTTAGTTCCGCGGGTCGAGGAGAGCTCCCCGTGAAGACTCTGCCCCGGTCTGCATTAAAGTTTCGAGTCATTTTTCTTATTAAAATATTTTCACAAGTTTTATTCAAAGAATTTTGCATTAAAGCTTTCGAGTCATTCTTCTTATTCAATTATTTTCACAAATTTTCAATCTAAGTCATTTTTATTCATTATTGTTGAAGAAACCTAAAGATTTTACTTATTGAGATATTTTCTGAGAGTTCATTTTTAAGAATATATATTTTTGTCATTACTAGAGTCGAGCTTTTGATTATTACAAATTTGAGAAATTGAATTTTTGATAAAAGCAGAGGGGTAGAGTACGATTCAGTGTGCAAAGTTTGCACACTGCCATCCGCGCCGGTCGTAATATTTGTCACCACTGGCTGCATTTCTAGTTCCGCGAATTTATTAATAATCTAAAATTCATTATCTTTGTGTGTCTCGGAGACACGTTTTCTAATGCCGTATAGGAATTTTATTATCTAATATAAAATCAAAAAGTTAAAGCAGCTAAGTGACTCGCGAATCGCGTCGTACATCGCCGTCTTCGTACGAATCTATTTAAAAACAATCATTGAACCAAGCATTTGTTAGAAGGAATATTGCCATAATTTTATGCATAAATTGCATTTTATATTAGGATGTCTTATCTTTAAATTCTTTTCAGTCGTAACTAAATTGGATCTATTAAAGATCATTTCGCGTTTGCAATTAATTTCTATTTTCGCGTATTATCAGTCAAAGCGGTCGTGGAACTACGAAACATTATTTTTGCGCGTCGGTTTTTCGCGAGGAATTTTCGTAATTTAGTGTATTAGTTTTGCGGAAATACTCGCGAACGTGGACCAAGAAAAATATATTCGCGCGCGCATCGCGTATTTTCTTTCAATGAATTTTAGAGTCATGCGATCACTTATTCTCTATGACGAAACCCACGGAAATTGTAAATAAATTTAGTGTTGCGAAAATTATGTAAATTCGGTCGTTTCTTTCCATACCGACCAATGTTGACCGCGCGTGACAAGTAGTGTTTTCTCCCTTTATTAATTATAGACTCAAGATTGCGATACGGTAAAATTACAATAAGTAAAATGAGCTAATCACTCTTCTTCCAGCTTTGCTTTTAGAGTCGCGTTAACTTAGAGAAATCGCCATTTACTCACCTTGAATGGTTTGTTAAATGGCGAGAAATCTTTTTTGCGCCGCGCTTGCATTTTTCTCGATTCTATGTAAACTCGCAAAGTAACTTCTAGCTTATAGTATTCCAATTAATTACAAAAATGTAAAACATGATCCCCTGTGGGTCGGGGAAAGAATAGACCCACGGTATTCCCTGCCTGTCGTAAAAGGCGACTAAAAGGGACGTTTTGATCACTATAGTGTCAAAACGTTAGTTTAAGGGGATATCATACGTCAATTTCACTTCGTTTGTCGTCGACCGACTAGAAAACGCGACTTCTTTGCTCGTTCCGCGTTATTAGCTTCTTATCAATTATACATTTTTGCCTTCAATTACATAGTTTCAGTTTTTAACTTTTAACTTTTAACATTTAACTTCAACTTTTACTTTCAACTCGTAGCTTCAACTTTTACTTTCAATACTTAGCTTCAGCTTTCAATTTTTAGCTTCAGTTTTTTAAACTCATTTTAATAGTAGAGTCACTTGCTCGTAATTTGCGGCGTTTGTCATACCCCTACATTAAAACAACACGAGAAACGGTGTAGTCGGCCACATAGCCTCACGGCTATCTGGTTAAATCGCGGTCCTGCGATATATTCATGGAGCGTGGCTTTCGTCGGATCATGGTTCCGCCGGTATCTTTGGGTGGCCTAAGGTTGTCTGGAAAGGTGAGCCCGAGTTCGTTCTGGGGACCTGTACACGGGTGGACTGCTATTTGGCGGGGTATGGGACGTATCAGGCTTATCGGTGGCGGCCGGACCGATTAGCCTGATATGGCTTAACCCGTGTACAGTTCGATTTGATGATCTATATCTTCGGATATATTTCATCTTCGATTCGTCCCTGGTTCGGATCTTTCGTGAGGCCCTTTCCTGTAAATCGACCTTACGTTTATCCCATCGTATCGGTTAACCATGGTTTGGCGGGAGTCCCGGTTCGTGGGTACTTCTCAGGACCGTGGTACGAGCCACCGCGTAAGTGTGTAAATTGTTTTTACGTCGAGTTATGGTAAACGTCTAGAGTCACCCGCGTTAGTCTTACCATGAGGTTGCTTTTCTGGTTTGGTCGACATTTCCATTCTCGTCTATGTTATTTGTTTTATTCGCGTTTCGCGGGAAATTGGCGTTTGATGGTGATGGGTTTGTGTTTGTTATATTGAAACTGGTTTCAATATTTCGGCCACGATCGCATTGATAGACGTATCTTTGAGATCGTGGATATTAGCTTCGCGATCGCGGTCGCGTGATATCTTTACTTTCCTTCTGAAAGTAAACATTATGTTCGTTATCGTTTAAAGGAGGGAGGATGGGTGCCGTGGATAGGGTGGGTCTCCATTAGTAGCAACCTCCACGTGGTGAGACCTGGATCAATATTATTTGCATCGATCGATAATGAAATTTATCAATATTTTTTTGTAAGTCCGATGACCCATAGTCATTTATATTGAAATGTATCGCTTCGATGCAAATGGTATCGAGCAAATTGGCTACGAGTAGTATATGTATGTATATCTCGTGTTTGCTTTTACTACAGTCAGAAAATACCTAAATTCAACCAGTTTTTCGCTTGCCATTTCCACAATTTTCGAGATATCGACCTGAGACTGGTACCATTGATTTAGTTAGGAAATTCTACGGCAGATCAACGTATAATAGTTGTACTTTTCGAAAATTTAATTTTTCGCAAAAATCTGAAGGGGGTAGGTCAGGATTTTTCGCGATTTTCGTAATTCGCCTGGTATTTCCACAATTTTTGAGCTATTAAAACGATCCGGGGCGTTTTGGACGCGGAATCCGAATCCGAATAAGCCAGTGAAAGAATCATTTTAATATCTCAAAAATTGTGGAAATGGCAAGCGATTTACGAAAATCGCAAAAAATCCTGACCTACCCCCTTCAGATTTTTGCGAAAAATTAAATTTTCGAAAAGTACGACTATTATACATTGATCTGGCGTAGAATTTCCCAACTAAAACAATGGTACCAGTTTCAGGTCGCTATCTCAAAAATTGTGCGAATGCCGTTCAAAAAACCGCCTGTATTTGAGGATTTTTCACGATTTTCATAATTTGCTCGCCATTTCCACAATGATTGAGATATTAAAACGATCCGGGACGTGTTGGACGCGGAATTCGAAGCCCAATAAGACAGTGAAAGATTCAGGTCGATATCTAAAAATTTGCGGAAATGACACTATAACATTTATATAACATTACCCGTCATTTTACATACTTTTATGAATTATAAATAATGCAAATTCTGTTACATTTGATATCACATTAATAAGAAACAGCTCAGCAACATGTTAACTGTTGACGTAGACTGTATTATGTTTCACATTATCGGAAAAGATTTGAATTATTGGTATCAAATAGAATGATAATGGTTTTAAGAAAGTACAATTGTTTATAAGAAATAAAGAAAAATAGTGGAAAATGTCAATATTCATAACTTTTGTATGTATTCCGAAAGACTGAATATTCTTCTCTATAAAACAACTTACTTTTGCTGTGACTTACAGTTGTATACCTGTGAATTCACTATCCTACTTTCGCAGTACAAAGGTCAATTATTAATATGCATAAACTATAACTTCTATATCGTATTCTTACTAATAATCGACGGACATCCTAGATTCGAACCGAAAATGGTAACGTAGCGAGTGACACTAAAAAGGTAAGTTGTGAGTGACATCAAAAAGCATGGGGATGATTGGTCTATCCAATACCTCGTCTGTGGATAGACCTTGCACCACAGACGAGAGATAGGATAATACCTCGTCTGTGCTAAGGCTGATTCGAGTTTAGGCTAAAGAAGGAACCGGTCGGTCATTTCCCTTGATCGTAGACGGGAAATAGGATGTTCTATCTCTCGTTTGTGTCTGCGTTTTAACTAATGATCTTTTAATCGTAGACGACCCGTAAGGGAGGGTCTTTTGAGCTCTTGTATGTCGTCTGTGAATTTATCATTCAAAAAATGATTATTTTCATGCAGAAGGCTCACCGTGACGGTAATTCAGTGCGCGAGAACGAACCGACATTAAAAGATAGGTTCATTCCAACCCTTGTCCCTGGGTCCGTGGTGCAATGAATTTCATTCCAATACAAAAGATGGCAGTTGCGTACTATAAACGTGTTATCTAATATTGTGAATTTATTTTTTCCAATCAGTATATTATATTTATCACTCGTCCGTTGATTATCCACTCGTGACTCGTTCATACAGTTAGCAAGTCGTTAGTAAAGATACATTCAATTAGTGTGTGATTTATCTTTCTGCAGAAATTTTTCACCGTCTACATTTTTTAACAGCAGTGACACATTATATCAGAAACACGAAAACATGTATGTATTTGGTTTATATGAAGAATTTGTTTATATCTTTACTATTAAGTGTAAGCTGAAATTTATCTACAGTCTATTCACCGATCTAGAGAACCAACGTAAACATAGTCAATAATCACGTGGCTGCTGTAGTGCCAGCTGTCTATCAGACGTACAAGTATAAATGCCAAAAAATGTATATTTTTATCAGCAGTCACACGTTAAAATTGTAGAATAAAAACTACACAATCCGCATAACACCAATTACTTGACGTTCCGTTTATACTTCATATTTTTAAAAAAGCTTTTTTGTTTCATAGAAACACAGACGAGGTATTGGACCTAACCTAACCTAACCTAACCTGTTCCGTGATAGAAACATGTTATCGGTATTATCACGCCCCTTCAAACTGATAAGAAATTTTTATCCAGCTTAAAAAAAACAAAACGTATCACAAATATTTGTTTTCCTATACTGCTACTACATGCTATTCTTTACATACAATGCAACACTAAATGAATACATCGGCATTACTTTAACTGGTATGCATAAAGAGAAGTTCACAAGAAATACAATTCATCCCTAATTATTATAAAAACGTATAACATTATATATCGTTTTACAAATTGAAACGTAACTTATGATATATGATGCGCAAATTTTGCTTCGAATGATATGATTACCTTCGTACCATATTTGCACGACTTTATGCGATGTTTTTTATTATACAGATGTTTCGAAAATACATAACATTGTCCGAATCAAAACTTTGAGATTTAAAGAAAAACAATTTCCGGAGCACTTGATTGTACTTAAGGGGTTAGGCCACTCTAGAATTTTCGAAAAATCAATTTTTTTTCTTTTAAATTGTCCCTTAAGACCTCAAAAATGATGTCCCAAAAGATTATGGGCGGGAACATTTTCTAAATACTCGGTTTTCGAATTTTAGTACGAGTCCGCCAGGACTCCTTTTGTGAGCGCTCGAGGGAAAGTATAACACGTTAGGCCCTAACGGTTAGGGGATCGGAGCAGGTATACGGCAGAAGTTATTGAAATCATTTGTCGTTTCGACCAGTGTAAGACAAGTTTGGACTTGCCGAACGTTTCTTTCAGTGATTTCGGCACAGCGAAGCATTTGAGAAGGACGTTAGTCGACAAACGCTCATTTTTATTGATACTTGCGAAAATTGTGAAATTTCATTTTTATCCCCAGTGTAATTATTAATGTATAATTACAATGAGCGATAAAGTGGTGTACAGAGGGATGAAAGCAGGAAAATCGGCATCTGGCCATAGCAAGAGACCAAAAGCATCCCGAAGGAGACCATTGAATCGCTACGAGATAGCAAAAAAATTGAAACAATCGGAAAATCTGTATGACATCGAAGTGAATCCAGTGTTGGGTTATCGTATCATAAACTCTATTGCAGTATTTTCGGCTAATTCGAACGTTGTCGTTTGTTACTTATAGGGAGACTTTACCGCCAACTTATGTTGAGGGATTTCATGACTTAGAAAGCGTAAAAGCTATGGAATATAGAACACTTGGTAAAACAGGATTGTTGATCAGTAAATTATCTTTTGGTGGAGGACCCCTTGGTTGCCATTATGGGTAAATATAACAAATTCTTTGAAGCTTTTATTGACTTATTAACTCGATCTGTCATTCGCAAATTTTACATATATTTATGTGAGATCTATATTATAAGTACGTTTTTTTTTATTAGTACATACGACGAAAATGAAGCTATTGAAACGATACGTGAAGGAATTAGACGAGGTATCAATTATATCGATACATCGCCATGGTACGGTCAAGGACGTTCTGAGGCCACAATTGGGAAGGTAAAGATAACACATAATATAAAATATATGTTTTCATTTAAAATAAAATTTTCTGTTCTCCATTTGAAAATTTTCTTATATTTAACTAGCAAATATTTTAATTTTCGATGCGATTCTAGGCTCTAAAAGGTATTCCCCGTAAAGCATATTATATCGCGACGAAAGTTGGAAGGTACGAACTAGATTATGAAAATATGTTTGATTTTACAAAGGAAAAAACTAGAAGTAGTTTTAAGAAAAGCTTGGACCTTTTGGGAGTAGACTATGTTGATGTTATTCAGGTAAGAAATACTTGTCAACATGTTTTTTAATTAAATATTAATATAATCAAACTTTTGGTCGTTTTACGTTAACATTCTTCCTCGAAATAGGTACACGACATAGAATTCGCTCCGAGTTTCGATATCATAATTACGCAAACTTTACCGGAATTATCCAAGCAAGTTGCAGAAAGAAAAGCCAAATACATTGGGATCACTGGATATCCCGTCTCTGTATTAAAAGAATGTATTCAAAAAAGTAATATTAATATATCTTGTATATTAAGCTATACAAGATACACTATGTTAGATGAAACTCTAACCGAATATATTCCATTCTTTAAGGTACGTTATTTTACTTAATGCAGTTATAAACAAATTAGGAAACTGTTTTGCGCGGTAAATAAAGTGTAAGTATTTTCTAGGATCACAACATTGGTATAATTAACGCCGCAGCACCATGTATGGGTCTTCTAACAAATAATGGTCCGCCCGCGTGGCATCCGGCTTCCGAAGACCAAAAAAGGACGTGCGCAGAAGCTGCGCAATGTTGCAAGGTAGTTAATTATTTATCATAGTATTAAATTAAATTATTATGTTAAAGCGTAATGTAAAATTATGAATAAAAAATTTCGCATTTTTAGTAAAGCTCATTACTAATAGAAAAGTTCTCATTATACATATAAAAAGATATGCATGTTTGAATTACTATTATTGTAGGACCATGATGTTGAATTAGGAAAGTTGGCTCTTTGGTATTCCATGCAATGTAAAGACGTGACTACAAATCTCGTCGGGATGCAAAATTTGAAGCAGTTCAACATGAACATGGATGTTATTAAAAACGGTATCACAGACAAAGAAAAAAAATTGTTACATCAAATTCAAGAAAAGTAAGTATTACCAGTCACGAAATTCACGTTTATTAGTAATAACGTAATCTCATAAAAATATTAAATACTTAACTACATTTCAATTCCTCCAAAAATGTATACAATATGTTAAATGAATACTCTTAATGAATATTTTAAGATTTGCTTTTAAATTAAGTACTTAATAAAAATTATTGTTACAATTTCGAAGAAATAGAGTTGAGTATAAAAATACACAATATTTTGTACATATAAGTCAAAATTTAAAAAAAAATTAGTCCAAGTTATATATATCTACTACAATTAATTAAGTTACTACTCTTGGGCTGGCCATTTTGTAGATATAGTGCATCTTTCAAAAAATGAGAGCATGTGTAGAAAAAGGGATCATAAAACAAAAGGCAGATTTGTATTATGTATGTGTCAGCATTTGACTTTTGTTTTGTCACAAGAATTGGCTGACTATAATTTTTAGAATGCGTGGGCGCAATAGAAAAAGTTAGAATAAGTACTTTAATTTTTAGTTTACTTAACGTTTTATAATGCAACAGTATTTCATATATCCTTTTCATTAATACAGTATTTTTCCATTATGATGTATATTTTCTTGAGGGAAACTTCCAAATGTCTGTCTAATTACGGAATGTGGTCATACACATTTGATACTTTTTAATTCCTACATGAATCACATAAAATTATAGTTACATACTTACATGGCTTTGATTGTTAAATTTAATGGTTTAAAAATTGCATTTCTTTGTCACAAACAGATATCACCAGCACACTGCAAAGAACTGATTATAAAAAATGAATAAATTTTGGGTATATCACTTAAAAAACATTAAAGCAATCATTGCTTCAATAAAAGAAATAAAACCGGAAATAAATATTGAAAGCCAGACAATCATAACTAATTCGAAATATCATCTATAGTAGTACTATTTCATTGCAAAATTCATTTTCCTTAGTGGCTGATTTAGTCATTTAACCAATGCAGCATCTCTCTAAAGGTCATGAAAAAAACTGGAAAAATTATGGCATGATGTAAAACATATAATATATGTATATGCAATTCATAGGTATTCATGCAATTAACTATTTACTTGAAGTACTATGATATTCTCATACAACATGTATAGCTGTTGAGATACTTAAGTTTTAAAAAGTAAGCATTTTCTTCTTGTATATGCCAATAGTTCTCCATATCGGAAACTCTTAAAGTGTCTGATCTGACATAGGATCACGTCCTATCCACGAATTTTTGTGATATATAAGTCTCCAGACTTTCCTATCGCACTTCAACTTGGTACCAAGCTGGTGAGTTGTAAGAGACACAGAAAGAAACATGCGTTAAAACCAAATATCTTTCCCAAAAATGTATTAAAATTTTTTTTACAACAGACACACCAAATATACACAGCTAATAAAAAGTAGGAATAGAATATTAGAATATAATAAGTTTTTATACAAATGCATACGAAACAAGACTTATATTTCAGATACCTATGTAAAGTGAAGGGACAGCACTGGGAAGGCAAAGAAACAAAGATATATTGGGAAAATATGAAGAAGTAAAAAAATATATTTTATTACAGTTTTATGCTATATGTCTTTTATGTATTGGCATAATTTTAATGTACATTTTATATGTTATATTATAAAATAAGCTGTATATAAAAACTACACAAATATTACCTGAGAAATATCTTTTTTATAAAAGGCCATAAATATTATAAGATTATACACACAATCATTTCTGCCACATACTTTTACTCACTTTCATATATTTATAAAATCAAAGTTATTATGTAACTAAATGAAGATCTGGATAGCTACATGGAAATCAATGTATGACTGATGAGTGATAATGTCAACATATGAACATGTTGTAGAAAACATTTGTGTTAAAAGTAAAAAATCATTTTTATTTATTGAGCATTTCTTTTCTATAAACATTAGGAATGTAATCATCATCACCAGGCTTAATTTGATATGTGAGTTCGTACATGAGTACAGTGATCAATGAACCCAGCATACATTTGTGATACATCTGTTGCAGTTCAAAACCTTTCTTAAGACATAATTCTCTGCCACCTTCCGTATACTCAGAAGCAACTAGGTTAACACAGCTGTATCCTTCGTCAATAGCAAATTGGGTTGCAACATTAAGAAGACACGATGCAATTCCCTTCCTTCTATATTCTTTCTGCACACATAATCTTTTAATCCAAGCACCTTTGTCCAATCTATGGCTTTTACATAAGGCGATAGTTCCTACAATTCTTTTAACTTTAGATGATATGTCAATATTTGAATTGCGGAACTGTTGTTCTGTCATGACGGTGTAGTGTACATCTTTTGGATGACGATTCGTTAAATAAGATTCAAATGCTTCAGCAACCCAAAAGCATGAAAACGCATTGGACATGTAAATCCTGTCACAATAGATGATGCGATTTATTATAATTCTTAGAAGATATCTTATTTCTTCAAGTATGTTTTAAGCAAGTTTTTTAGAAAGATCAGCAATGCAATAGAATTTCCAAATGCAAATATCCTTTGTTTTTATAAACAATATATTGCAAAAGCATTATCCTTGAATTTTAACAGACATATTTATTACTATTAACATATTTATTTACTACAATATCACATTTCATAGAAAAGGAAGGGAAATACTTTTGCTGTTTTTTGCCCCGATCATCAAGATAGTTAATCTTAATTATCATATTTTCCTAAAACAATATTGTTTACAAAATTTATGGGATTTTCTAGCTAACACTTTATATTATAGTATGTGATTAGTTGCACAGATTGTTCAAAATCATATGAATTGTTAGAATGACCCATTGAAACATCACAATATACTATTGGTTTTAATAAGACTAATCAGTATGACTTTAATGACTTAAATTCAATAAACATAAAAATAAATACCATAATTTATAAATAAAGTTTAGTTTTTCATACATATGGTAGCACATAAGGAAATGAGTAACATATCGAAAAAAGAGAAAATATAAAGTAAACATGTTTACCTTGGTATATTAGAAACTTCGACGCTAACTTCCATAGCTTTAACTGTAAAAGCTATATAAGTTCCAATGTAAACAAAGAGAACAACAACCGGGATAACTAGAGAACAAATTGTAAAAGGCAGTCCGAAAAAAATAAACATTATTGCAGCGAATAATATCATCAACTGAAATGTTAATTCCTTAAATACGATTCCGAAAAACGTAGCATTTAAGGATGACATCATCCCACTGTTTATTAATTCTTTGCAGTAAATTTCATCGCCTGGTTTATACCTTCGTATCACTACAATGTGACTTATAGTCCCAGACATTTTAGTACAAAAGTTGTACAATATGCATAAATAAATAACAAATGTTAGATTAATTAAATGTGCACCACGCAACTTATAAGTATAAGGACCCACACGAATTAACCAGACTCACAGGGATCGTGCAATGATAATTATGTATGGCCCCCAGAATCACTTAAAATATGATGATAATGTTTTGCGGGTACAGTAGGATAGAGAAAAATTTCGAATGTTCATCAATGTTCGCCATCTATCGGCGCGAGAAATGTCTAAATATAGATTGTTGAATCAACAGTTGATTCGACGTAAATCTATAAGTAGATACGGATGCATGTGTTTATATACAACTGCATTTTGATCAGAAACTAATTTTTATAATGGGAGTTTTAATTAATTGTAATTAACTATAAAGTACCGACCCAATCAAGATCTATTATATATAAAGAAAAAGCAAAATAAAGGTTCCATATTACTTTAAAACAGCATGTACTGTAGTATAAATCAATATTGTAGTTTTGACGCGGTATCTCACCATTTTCGATGTAACTACATGAAATTAGATGAAATCATGTTAGCAGCCTCCGTTCAAACCGGCCAACAATTCTACGCTATTACATATGGGTGAGATTTATATGTGTATATCCATGGGATGAATGAAACATAGAAAATATGCGTCAGATTGAAATCGAGCATAAGTTTGGGTGTTACGAAACGATTGCCGCTGTTTTGTGTCTGGCGGTCTGATTGGTCGAGGTTCAGCGTATAGAATTGAACGTAACCTATCGCGCGACTCGTTTAGAGCCGGCAACGTAATATCGGGAGGCACGTTAGGAAGCAGGCATCGGTCGCGGTGGTTAATGTAGCGTGTGTTGGCTGATGTTAGCGTCACCGCGAAGTGGAAGTAGGCTGGCCGTTGAGGTTGAGGCAGTAGAAATCGAGCTCCGGTAGTTGTTTAATCCGGGAACAAGAGCAATTAAAGCCGCGATAGAACTGTGCATGAAGTTGATGATTCGATAGTATATGTACCAGTGATAGTGCGATAAAGAATAAAGACTACTGTGGAAAAATGTCAACGAAAGCGAGTAAGAAATCCGCGGCGACGTCCTTGAGTGGAAGTAGCGTGCAATCGCCACAACCCAGCACGTCAACACCGATGACCCGCCGGCCGAGAAGTCCTTTAAGTCCGACCCGTTATTCGCGTTTACAAGAAAAGCAAGATTTACAAAATCTAAATGACCGGCTGGCATGTTATATCGAAAAAGTGCGCCACTTGGAGACCGAAAATTCGAGGCTCACGCGAGAGATTCAAACAACCGAAGAAACTATTACTCGCGAAGTGACGAATATTAAGTCAATGTACGAGCATGAATTGTTTGATGCAAGGAAATTGTTGGATGAAACAGCGAGGGAACGAGCGAAACTCGAAATCGACACCAAGCGATTATGGGATGACAACGAGGAACTTAAGGCGAAGTAAGTTTTATTACAGAATAACTTTCATAGATATTCGTTGCCTGTTACAATATTTGTTAGAATTCATATATGCTTGTGAAATGCTTATGGACACAAGCTTGAATTTAACAGGAAAACATGTTGAAGGCCGTGTTTGTAGAATTCAGGATTGTGTATTCTTTTACAATACGTTATTTACATATTTTGTGATAATCGTTATTACTTATACCTTTTTTTCATGAAGCAGCAAACTTAAAGCATAAAAATATGCTAAAAAGTCGTACCCTTACAAATATCTTTAATAGTTGTCAAAAAAGTAAACATTATTAAGACCTAAAGTTATTTGAAAGAGGAAAGGGAATTATCGAACAACATAGCATGCCCAAGATGTTTTTAAAACAATCGTTACAAATTTAAAAAATTTATCTGTATTATTGGATATGCGATAGGCTTATCGTTACAACTTTATAGATTGATCTTGTTATTTTTTACACAGATAAAATAGACATGCATTAACAATAAAATAGTTCTGATGAACCTCATATTTTGAAAGAAAATGACTTAAAGCACGTTTTATACACTTACTATATTTGGTAAAAGCCATGAAAATACTGAAGTATGCTGTTTTTCATTTTGCCTTGTTACACAAAGACAGATGGCCAAGATTTTGAGCACAATGTTCAAATATTTACGTAGACCTAAATGTAATAATATAATGGCATAGTATCAAAATTATAAAGGAAAAAGAAGAGAAATTTATATTATATATGCTTTAATTGAATACTAAATTTGATTTGTCTTTTTTTTATTGATATGAATCTATTTGTTAGCTTGTATGAAATAATTTATTCTATGTTACAAAATTTGGATGTTTTTACATGAATTTCATGTGTATACTACTACTACCTATAATTATATATGTACAGGATAAATTTCTTATCTATACAATTGTTCTATAATGACACTTCACACATAGGCAATTGAAAAGTTTCTTTTGTTTGTTATCAGTCAATCCATCTTTATGTCATAATGTGTCTATATTGTTTGCTTACATTTCATTATCATAATACATACATATCATTTTATTTCAATTTATTGGATCTTGAAGGTAAATTTTGAATCAGATTTACATTTTCTTATTTATAGCCATTACATGTTGTAACAATATTGATTTAAAGAGAAAATTTATTTACAAAAAAATCTGAAACGAAAGAGTTTTAAAACAGAAATTGAAATGTTTCAAAGCAAATTTATGCTAATAATACTATTTTTCTTGATTCGATAAAACACATAAATGTTTATGCGTCTAATAACTCACGATATTTTCATATTACAGATTCTTTTGTAGATTGATTTATTTTTATCTTCGTTTTTCTAATATCAACATTGTATCGATGTTTGATCTGAAGTTGAGTCATTTTATCGTAAGTCATTAATGGAAAACATTCTTCGCGATTTACTAACTTGCACGAAATCCGAGAACATGGAATGTTTATATATCATCGATTTATTAAAAGAATCTGCAACAGATTTGAGCGATATCGTAGGGGACGAAAGCGGAGTAAAGTGGAGTAAAGAAAAGCGTGACGTTACTACGAGCTATGGATATATCCCATGTTACAAGCGCTTGCGTCACGCTTACTATGCGGCGATGATGTCATTCGCTCCCGCGAGCGAGGACTTATAACCTTCACTGAAAACATTGACCCTATTTCGCTAAGTAGGTTTGCAATCGATAATGCCGTACGATTCCAGTTATACGAAATGAACTAAAGAGAAATTGTGCCGCATCGTCGATCGAAGGGAAGGCAACACGAATGAGCATCATATAAACGCGGGAGATCTATATGTATAGCTATACATATACATTTAAAATTCAATGAGACACTACACATGGTATTGAATAAAATTCCTATAGGGAAAACCGAGGCCATCGACGGGCTGTCAGAGTTGTAACGTTACGGAGAATGATTTTTAATATTCGGGAATGAAATACTTTTGTCATCAATTTGAAAAACACGTTTCGAGTAGTATATTTATCGTTTTTATATGTGTATGTTGGTCCTATGATATAATGTTGTTTTGAAACTAATTTTCGTTTAACTTTATGTTATGTCTGTGTCTCTTTAAACTTGTAGAATTGATGAGAATTACTTAAAAAGTTAAGAAGCACTGTTCGAAATCAGTTTAAAAAACAATTAGAAAATTAGGATTTCATACGAGTTTATAGTTATATTTTTTAACTCGTTTAGTACCTGAAAATGCAATTTTGCGTGAGATATCTTTTATTTCAACATGCAGGTATTTCACAAATTGAAAAGACGCGATATCGGACGTGTTATTGTATTGAAATATTCGGTATGAATCATAACGTTAATGTCTTTAGTGTAAAACAATCTTTTATCGGCATATCCTCACATTTCATGATGATGTCTCAGAAGATATACTCTATCAACATTTCAGGGAATTTTGCAGAGGTATAGAAGAACATACACCTGTACAGTGATGCTCAAAATTATTATTCGGGTGACATCAAATATATTCTCTAAATTATGAAAAAATCATGCAATAATAGCAATTAACTGCATTAAATATAAGACATTGTTGGGGATGTCTCTACCCTTAGTTTGTATTACGGTTTTGCATATTTTCGGCGTCCAGAACGGACGTTTTTTTAATGTGCCGGATCTTATTTCACCCCATGCTTGTTTAAGCTTCCTCACGTATCCTGTTTTGCCTGTCAGTTGCCTGGATTTTATTTTTCCTTAAAATTCTTTTCATCAGGCATCAACTGTTAGTATCTATATATTTTATTTGTATAAACTAATTTTTATTCAATCGATCATTTTTTATAACGTAATTTTATATTTACTGTTTGTTTCGTTTATATTTTAAATTTACGACTAAGTCTTAGGGTCATTTACCAAATTTGTTGTTCCGTTGGTAGAATGTGTGAGAAGATATCACTAATCAGTAATTTTCCAATATGCGCTGATATCCAATTTTATTCAATTATCTATCTTGCCTAAATTACCAGTTACTTCTTTACCAAGCAACCCTAAATCGTTAAATTGGCTGTACTGTGTATACGACTGTACGAGTTGAGGCATAACGGAAGTCTGTAGCATCTGTTATTTTGAACCAAAGATTTAAATTTAGACGTATCAATTCATTGAAGTTTAACGCAGTGCATTTATATTTAATTTGTCGTGATTTTTTTGTCAACACAAGTCACTTTTGTTTACTTCCTATATGGACCAGTTTTCTATCGAAAATTATTCAGGATTAGTTGAATAATTATGAACGGTACTGTACATTCATATCCGTGCACCTTTATCTAATTTTTTATCTGAATACGTGACTTTGCGAACTAAACCGTTTACATTGAGTTGAACATGTATATTAATTACCACAAGAACGTGACAATTTTTTAAATAATTCCGCTTAACTTTTATCAACTGAATTATTTACAGTGATATATATCAAAGACAATATACTGGATTGTTATCAAACTCAGTTGGCATTAAACAAAAAAATTCTACGAATTGTATACTTAAATAGTCCACTTTCAATTGAAAGCGAATATCCCGAAATCTAAATTCGAGTATTTTATCAGTCGGTTGTTTTATCCGGTCGTCATTATTTCTGATGAGAATCGTTGGGACAGTATTTTTGATGACCCCAAGGGACCCACACGATGTGTTATACATACACGCCACGTTGGTCTCACGGATAAATTTCGTGTACATACGTACATTTCATGCTTCTAGTACACAATACTAACGAATCAGCAAAACTGCAAATTTCGCAAAAGTATTTTACACACAGGGGAAAATTGATAATAATGCACAAGCTGACCATTTGCATACGTGGACATTGTAAAAGATACAATATCGATAGCTACTCTTTATATGTTGTCCTTAGCTATTAACGTTCATCCATCACAAATTAAATAAAAACGGCGGCATCGAGTGATAATGCGTTTAGAAATGATATCACAAACTTATCATATCCATTTTGGTCTATGATTAGTTCATCTTAAATTCCGAATGTGCGCTGAAGAACAACCTTGGATGGTTTCCAGAAGAAAATATATACAGCGAAAAACCAGTGTACAGATATGCTGGTGACGTCATATCCTGGTATCCACCATAACGAGACTTAGCTTCCAGGGTCATGCTTAAGCTTAAAATGGTCCTTACAATGCTATAGAACTTTTCCTTCTTAACATTTGAAAGATTAAACAGTTAGCACAATTGATCAACAAGTATGTGCAAATACAAATGTAATTATCCTTAGTATTTCCACATGGATTAACTATGCCTTTTTTTCGTCGGTTGATATCATCCAGACTCTGATCGATCGTTTTTTATATTAATTGTACGCTGCTATTGGTTTTATTCACCTTCCTCCCTTACTACATTGTAAGGACTCATCACTTAGTAACAAATTGCTGCAACCTTCGAAATTTATAGTCCTGTTAGGTTGCATTATTATTATTTCTTCTCCATTTAATCCATTTACTTCCGTTTGAAGGCAAATATTGTATCAGTAATTGATTAAGAGAAATGTACACGTACCGAAAGGGCAAAGGTTTGCTTCATAGTAACACATCGAATATTAACAGAGCTTGGGCCAGCAGAGCAGAAAATAAAATTCTCGATGTGGGTCGCTGCCTAAAATAGAAGCATGCGAGCTTGCTTGTTCTCTGCTCTTGGAATGTCGTAAATGATCATGATTTTCATTTATTTTGCATAGCATCAGATACACATCACATTTTATTTTATCGAATTGTAAATAATGCATTTGAATATTAATAATAAGCATTCCATCAAATTTATATGAGAAATAGCTAAAAATCATTTTATGTATGAAACGTACAAAACAAATGTCATATAATCATTACTATTTTATGTAAAGTATTCGAGTATATAAAAGAGAAGTTGAATAATTGATTTAATCGATATGCGCTGCATTTGTAGGTTCCGTTACTTATTTGCATTCGTTATCCTTGAGACTGAAAAAGTACACATTCCATAGTAAGCGATATGTCATGATTTTTTGATTATGCTTTTTTGATTCTTTACTCAATCAATATGGAATATATGAATAGAACACGACCATTTCCTTATGGTATGATATATTAACAATAATTGTTATGTGGTGTATAGTTAAAATATCAAAGTTTATTATTGCGATTTGTTTTTAAATTAAATACCCTATGAGGAGAAAATTATAAAAACGCTAATGTAGGAACACAATTAAATATTTCCCGTCCGTTTGAATTCTGCCGAATTACAATAATGTATAACACATACTTTAATTTCCTAAACATTTATGCTTGTATTCATTTGCAGGTTGGATAAGAAGTTGAAAGATTTACACATTGCCGAGAGGAATGCCTCGATGTACGAATCTCGTTTCAATGATATGCAATCACAGTTCAATCAAGCGCAGGCAGAGCGTAAGAAACTTACTGAGAGAGAACGAGAATTGGAAAAGGAAGTAGACAGGCTAAAGGGATTGTTAGAGGATGCTCGCAAACATCTTGAAGAAGAGACTCTACATCGTATTGATCTTGAAAATAACATTCAAAGCTTGAAAGAAGATATAAGTTTCAAAGATCAAGTGTACCAGCAAGAATTGTCGGAAACGCGTACAAGACGACAGGTTTGTATAAATTTATTATATAGAGCCTAAATTTAAATCTCATTTTATAATGTAATTAAGATGTACGGATATATAAAACGAATCCTACGACAAAACTGTGCATAACCGAAATTCTTAAAAAGTTTGGATAAATCAAGTACCTACTTTATTTTCAGGCTGAAATCTCTGAAATCGATGGTCGTCTCGCAGAACAATATGAAGTGAAGTTACAACAATCTTTGAAAGAATTGCGAGATCAATATGAGGCTCAAATGCGAGCTAACAGAGAAGATATCGAATTGCTGTATGAAAATAAAATCAAAAACTTGACATCCCATGCGCAACGCAATAGTGGAGCCGCTAGCTTAGCCGTTGAAGAATTAAGACAGACTCGAACCAAAATCGATGTGTTGAATCAAAGAATTAACGAACTTGAAGCTTCTAATAACGCACTCAACGCACGGATTAGGTATTGCGATATTTACATATTGTATTGTAACGTAGATAACTTATCAAGTTTGGTTTAGTTTAACTATAAAAACATAAACTGGTAACAAAAGTTGAAATCAGATTAAAATATTGTAATAGTTAGTCTTTCTGAATTGGTACTATACAAACTTGTTAAACAGGGATTTAGAGAATTTACGTGAAAGTGAACGGGCACGTCATGCAGAAAATGTAGCATCAGTGGAAGCGGAATTAGCACGCATACGCGATGAAATGGCTCAGCAATTGCAGGAATACCAAGATCTCATGGATATCAAAGTAGCACTCGATTTAGAAATAGCTGCATATCGAAAACTGCTCGAATCCGAAGAAGCCAGGTAATCTAATTTAAGAATTTGATTATTTTAAATAGTTTAATTAATTTTCTATTTAAAACCTTAAGTAAAATTACATTTGCATAATCAAAAATTACGCAATTCATACAAAATGTTATACACTTCTTTGGTACGTGAAATATGATGTTGTATCCTCCAATAGTGTGGTGATGCTAAACATTATATATTTATTTAGTAATTAGAAATGTGTTGTATTTGAAACATTCTTTATTAATATACAGATTAAACATCACTCCTGCGCAAAACGCAACCCCTCCAGTATCTACTGGTAGAAGTACTCCTTCAAGACATACTCCACTGAGAAGTGGGAAACGAAAACGTACCTTGTTAGAAGAAAGTGAAGAACGCAGTAGTACTAATTACGTTGTGTCTGGGACAAGTAGGGGTGACATTGAGATTACAGAAGCTGATCCTCAAGGGCGTTATGTCAAGTTGACCAATAAGGGCAACAAGGTATGGCAATTTCACGAGAAACATTATAATTCTGATTTCAGCAAATCTTTTATGTGATTATTTTTAAAGAGTCCTTTTCTTTGTTATTACGAATATCATTTATTTCGTATCGGAAGAATTACCACTAAATCGTTAAAAAGGGTTTGCTTTGTTTCACTGTTTATTGTAGGAAATACCACTGAGTGGATGGCAAATTATGCGAAAAGCTGGAACTTTGGAAACAGTATTTAGATTCCATCGTACTACAAAGATCGATGCAGGTGCTACTATAATGGTATGGTCAGCAGATATTGGAGCTACACACGAACCACCATCTAATATTGTCATGAAAAGCCAAAAATGGTTTACAGCAGATTCTATGACAACTACACTTCTTAATAACGATGGAGAAGTAAGTTTTTCCGTTTTCATTCCAATTAATTTTGTAGTAATATAAATAAAATATGCTTTAGTGACATAGTTGTTCAATGAACCGTAAATCATAATAGTATCTAATATTTTCTGTCTGTAATTTATTAATAGGAAATGGCTACTTCCGAGTGTAAGTGTCAGCAGTTATCCACGTCTCTGTCTCGACATAGAGAAAACTTAGGTCCCCAACCATTGGAAGACCTTCATTTTCAAATGGTATGTTGGAATCAATTAAATGTAATACATTTTTTTCCTTGTATTCTACTAAGAATTTTTAACAAAGGCAAAATCTCCATGGTGGTGTACACTTTTACATTTTAAAGTGTATAATTTGTGTTTCTCGCTTTTTCCACATTGTGAGTCGAGTGCAAATAAAATTATGCATAATTATGTTACATGAATTATTTGGAAAAAGTATAGCAGTATGGAATTGTATTTTATACAATTTACGGTTTGTATTTTATATAGATACACTACAAATGCTTCTTTTTCTTAAAATTTTTAACACGGGGATATAGTCAACATTTATAAACATTCTTCTAAATAGTTTACTATTTTATTATCTTTTTTAAATAGAAATTCAAATACTTTAATAAAAGTCACATATTAAGTATTCGCAGTTATGTAATTAGCTTGGGCGATTGTACTTACTAAACGAAGACAATGTGGCTATAAAATAACACGTTTTGTTTCTACACTTTATGATTATTGAACACATATTTAACGAATCTAGTAAACAATTCTAGGCTGAATTGCACTCTTAAATTTATTTTCTTTGTATTATGGCATCAAATGTAATCTAAGGAATACTTAAAAAAGCGATTTTGGGGTATATCTTATCGATGTATCTTCTTATTCCATAGAAAAGATATTTCTACCCATAATAAGCGCGACGCTGAACGGCTCCGATGCCCACCTTAAGTAAGTTGTTTCCAACTTATCGGACGTTCAAATACTCGCCCAAGAATAATACTTCTTGCACATTTAATCCGAAAATTATACGGCTTATTGTTTTACTTCATTTTCCACGGCACTTTGTTTTTATTCTCACGCTTAACTAAAATATCACAAACTTCAAAGATAATACAATATTCGTCAAAGTTTATGGATAGGCATCTTATATGTTAACCACATTGTCTTTAAAATATGTTATCAATAGGCAAGTTTTTCTCGTTACATGTTCCATTATTAATTTCACATTTCTGTATTAATTCAAGTTATTACAATAACTACGAAGAACTAAACATACTTATATATGTATCTTATTCTTATTTTAATTATCCAAGTAATAGAATTTGTTTGATTCAGTATACTTTTAATTATTTTACATATTATTACTCTGGAGCGATCTATTTGCGTATAAGCAACTATGTATTTTCCAAATGAGCTATATAATTTTGAATGAAGTACTCAAAATAGTTTTTACTGCGGAAGCCGTTACATTCTCGATTATAGTTTTGTCTAGATTGAATTATAGAGCAGCATTTCTTTACATTCGCGCACTGAATGGTTACTTGTCGCACGATTATATTGCTGGGACGAGAAACAGTTGCCTGGACATGTTTCACGTAATTTTACGATTAGTAGCGCTTGAATTGAACCTCAAACTACCTTTCATAAAATCAATAACTTAGGAGTTTAGCATTTTCTCTATAAAACAATGTTTTACACAAAATTAAATATTTTATAATTTTTGAGTAAAAAGAGGATAGTTTGAAGTGCAACATGAATGTAAGCTTTGTTAAGAAACGATTAGAGGATGTTCTGTGTCAAGTAATGATTTCTAAGATATGAAAAGAAAGATATCATTACACATGAACAACGAAAACTTGTAGTTTTTAATCGTTTTCATACTTGATACGAATATGATTCAATCAGGTACAAGTTCTAGTGGGAAAATTCTTCTCTTCTGTGTTTCTTCTGCTGAATACACCTCGAAATAATAATTAATCTTTCCCTATACTAATATAGGATACACAACTCATTACAAAATAAAACAAAATTCAACCAAAAGTTTTCTAATTAAGCTACGGTATTAATTTGAAATGTATTTCGTACGTGTTATCTTTCCTGAACACTAACTGTTTAATTTAATATCTATAGAAAAACCATTTATTTAAATTGTTCATAGTGAGAAATTTTATCCATTATCATTAACATTGCCATTAGCATTTACATAAAATTTATAATTTTTTAATTGTACTATTAACTGACATCAGCGTGCATATTTATTTAATACTGGCTTAAATCAAGAGTGGCTATTTCAATTGTAACTGTATATTATGCGTGTGTACATTTAATGCAAATTCATGAGTGCATGCATAAACGTTGGACACACGCGAATATCATCGCTTGGGAAAATCTTCGATATAGTGATATTCACTATAATTTGCTTTGAATGTGTAAATGATTAACAGAAAGTAGTGATACTTCAATGTTGTTCAATCATACTAATTGGACTAGTCTAATCGTAGGTTTGAGATTATCTCCAAATCTCGATTTCTTCTAACGGAATGTTTATTATTTTCTGTTTCAGGAAGATCCCAAAGGAGAACTTTGTAGCGTTATGTGAAAATAAGCCAATAAGATAATCTCGAGAGTTCTAACAGCACGTTTAAAAAATCTTACAAAATATAACGGCGTTTGCGAAAGCGTCATTTAGATATGGAGGATTATTTGATTAACATGAAAAATATTAGTTTGTTTCATAATGCTATCAATGATATAAGTTTTTATATAATTTTTAACATTGTGATACATACATATATTCTTAGTTTAAGAAAACTTATAAAAAATAAAGATGTTAAGATTGAAAACTGAATTCACAATACATTGTAATATAATGTTCAAATCAAACATGAATAAGGATTTCATGGTAATTGAAATATGTTGCATTTATACGTATATTTCGTACAATATTTCCTCGTCATATCAAAGTTTATATTAATAAATATTTATGTTTATATTATTAAATATTAATTCATCTTGAAAGAAACAACAGTAATTCATTATATTATAATATTATGTGTAAAAATGGAAACAAGGTTTTTTTTTAGTAGATCACAGTATTTATTTTTAAGTACAAATCAACGGGGATGTAATAGAGATGTGGTATCAGTGTAATATTCGAGTGCCTTCTTTTAACATGCAAAAGTCTCCTGATATCTATACTGGTGTCGCGCTTGAGCCTTCGACTAATTAACATAATTAAAAATAATGAAAATGGGCGAAATCTGTATTTATTCCAGCTTTGTTTGAACATTCAAAACTTGATTTTGTTAATTGTATTCAACTTTATACCATTTATATTAATAATAAAATACACTTATTAACTACAGGAATGTGCGAGTGTTTAACTTTAATGTTTTAAGTAAATATATAAACATAATTCAAAAAGAGAAGTACGAAAAGTCTGACTACTCAATTGATTTGTTATTTAACTCATTCTTTATTATTTTGTCTTAAACTACTGCTTACATTTCTTTACACATTAGTGATATCATCTTTACACAACATACACGCGTAATACTTTACTTAAAAGAACCAATAATGTTATCGTGCATGAAACTAATATATTCGTACTCCAAATGTATATAAAAGATACCGAATTTTCATAAAGTAATTACACACAATCATTAAGAAAAATTTTGTTACTTTATTTTGTTTAATAAAGTAATATATTCCATTCCGTATATAAAAACAAAAAAAAATATACCTTGTGTAAGAAATACTGTTATATAGAATAGAACTTTGGAACGTCGGTACAATACATTTGTACATTAGGACTTGTAGAAATTATACAATCTACCAACCATCACTCCAACGATTACCACCCCGTCTGCCTCCTCCTCTGCCCCCTCCGCCCCTACCTCCTCCTCCTCTATTAGACCTGTACCCTCCTTGATTTGAACCGGAATCTAGTCGTTCAAATTCTCTTTCTTGCGCGCGTTTATTTTTCCAAGCTTCATATCTTTCAGCCATTTTGTATAATTCTTCAGGTACTTCCTTTAGAGAAGAGATAGAAATATAAATATTTAATATAATAAATTAAAAATCTATAATTGTAGAATGTGTTTTGTAGAATATAGCAAAGAAGTCAGCACAAGAAAATTACATTGACTTAATCTAAACTATCTATTATTTTGCTCACTTGACTAGCTTCTTCTAAAAGATTAATTAACTGCTGTGCGAGAGACCAATCTCTTCTAGTCATCAATGTAACGCTTTCTCCACTGCGACCAGCCCGACCGGTACGACCAACTCGATGAACATATTCTTCTATATCTCGTGGAAAGTCGTAATTAAACACATGTCTATAACAAACACGAAATATAATGTTAGAAAAGCCAATAATTATTTGATAGTTTGGCGAGTCATGCGGTTGCTTTCCAAACAGCAAATAATTAATACTTGTTTAAATTAAAATCTAATACAGTATTATTGTGGACAATGTGTATGAAATAGAGAGAATAGATTAAACATACGTAACATCTTCAATATCTATTCCTCGACTGGCAACATCAGTTGCTAGAAGAATTTGAACTTCTCCAGTTTTCAAATCCTCTAATGCTTGTTCCCTATCAGCTTGATCCCTTCCTCCATGGATACTTTGACAGTTTACGCCTTGTAAACATAACTGAGTTGATATATCGTCCACTCTTAACTTCTTTCCAAAGAATACTATGACCTTGTCCTCTGATGACATTCCACGAAAGAATTCATACAACTATCATAAGAAGCATTTTTGTTTGTAGTCAACATATATATTGTTCCTACAATTTTGCAAAGAATCATTTATACTTTCATTCCTATTTTCTCTCACCATATCTGTTTTTTCCTCCTCATCAATGATATAAATCTTTTGAGTCACTGTATGTACGGTTGCTAAATCAAGTGATCCAACAAATACTTGAATTGGATCTTTCATGTATGACTGAGCTAATCGCCTTACACCTTGAGGCCACGTGGCACTAGGATTAGACATAATAATGTATAACATTTACAAAATAGTAGTAATACAGTGTACATGCTTATAGATAGGTATTATACCTTGTCATAACTGTTTGTCTGTCGGGTCTTACATCAAGTAAAGTCTTTCGAATTTGAGGTTCAAATCCCATATCAAGCATACGATCAGCTTCGTCTAGTATAAGATACGTTACATCGATAACGTTCAAAACTTTTGCTTCAACGAGATCGTTCAATCTTCCTGGTGTTGCAATCACTATTTGAACTCCTTTTGTCACTATATTAATTTGGTCTTTACGACTACCACCTCCGTATACACAAACCCTAAAATATATATAAATTTCATTAAACATTAGAATATAATCAATCATTTTTCCTTACAATGATGCATTACTACCAAATGTGCAAAAGTTGTATGTAAAGTAAAACGTTTTGTTCAACATTAAAAATATATTGAAACTCTTGACAGAACTGTATATGGAATCAATCTTGTTTTAATTTTGGAAATTACTTACGCTTTTATGTTACGGTAGGAATACTTGCTCACTTCCTTTTCAATTTGTAATGCAAGTTCCCTTGTTGGTGCCATAACAAGCACATTTGGCCCTTTACGTTCTTCCAGTGGTGTTTTTTGACCGTCAATATGAATTAAAGCTGGTAATAGAAATGCTAAAGTCTTTCCTAAAATAATAAATATAATTATATATAAAAACTATAAGACTAAATTTTTTACTATTTCAAATGATAGAAACATAATGTTAAAAATAGAAATAATTTACCTGTTCCAGTTTGGGCAATTCCAATAAGATCTTTACCACTCAAAAGAATGGGCCATGCTTGGCATTGTATTGGACTTGGTTTTGTAAATCCTTGTTTTCTGACTTCTTCAAGTATCTCAGGATAATTCTAATTTAAAATGTATGTCATAATGAATTGCGTACAATCACACACTATTGCATACTCTGCATTTTCATTTATAGATGTTCACTTACTGAAAATGCCTGTTCAAACGTTTCAACTGGATTTGGTATCATATTATTGTCCTTTGTTTGTTCCTCTTCATTTTCAAATACATATCTAACTTCTATATTATTGTTTGTTTTCCTAATATGAGCCACTTGTTCCTTTGTCATATTAGCAACAACTGGATCTTCTTTATAAAAGTTTTTAATAATAGGAGGACACTTTGCCCATTTCTCTTTTTGAATAATCTCCTAATTAATGTATACAACTTATAAGAAAATATATCACAATCAAGCTTATTATAAACATTGTGCACAAAATTTACATGATTTTCATTAGCTTTGGACCAATCAAATGTTGCATAGTCAATTTGTGGTTTTTCTCTTTCCACTTCATTATTCACAGTTCTGTTTGCCATAGGATAAGGCTCGTCTTCCAATAATTCTTCAATCAGTGCTTTAGCTTGCTGTTGAGCCTCCTTAGAACCAGTTATTGTTACAGCACTGCTACTATTTCCCATTGATCTATCAATCTGTACCAAATAGATTTTTAATATGAAGTATGATGTTATGATAAATAACAACAAGAGACAATGTCTTGTCTGTGGCCAAGGCCCTGCTTGGCAGACATAGGACTTACATTAATTTTGGTATTACTTTTCTCCTGAAGTTCTCTAATTGTTGTGCCGCTCCTACCAATCAGTTTTCCCTTCTTCTCAGGATCAATATATATAATAAGTTTCTCAGATTCATCTCCAAAACTCCTATTATGATGATTATCAGATCTAGGTGTTTGTTTCCAAGAAGAATAACTTCTTTCAGGATCCCTCCTATCTCTATTAGATTGATAATTTCGGTTTCGATATACAGATGAATAGGAAGAATCACCCATTCTATAATGACATGCAAACAAAATATGACATAATATTACACCTTATGTGATAACTGGATTCTTGTTAAATATATATTTATAAATAATTAAAATACTCCATATACATGTTGCAAATTTCTGGGGTTAAAATAAGGCGTATACAAAAAAAAAAGATTTTTAAAACTAGTCAATATAGAATTGTTTTTTAAATATGCATAAAGTAAAGGTGTAAAAAAATATTCGGAAATACTTTTCACTACTCACATGTCCATATAACATGAGCAAAAATCAATAATTCAATATCTAATTCGAATTGGAAAAAACAACCTATTTATTTACAATACGCTTTCCTGTATTTATCAGAAAATTTATATATGAAAATGATGCTCCAATAGTATGTACTTATACAACATATAAGTTCCAAAGAATCCGCAATGCTAAATTAATCATGGTATTCATATATTAATATAAATGGTAATTTCAAAGTATTCGGTTCGTAATATTGCACGAAATAATAATATTTATGATATATATAATAATTTTGTTTTGACTTACTTGAGATCACCAGTAGCACGAGGTAGAAAATGTAGGTAAATGTCTAACAATGGGACTATAAACGTGTTTTCGTAGAATTCACCCGTTTCGGAGGACACGTTATAAGTTACAAGAAGTTACATTTTGAACTTGTCTACCAACATAACCAATTTCCCAAACATGCTTATATTGGATACAAGATTGGCTTTAAACTTATTTATTGTCATTCGATATAGAAAGATTTTATAAACTCCTTCTTAATTGGTGTATTTGAGTAATGTTTTGATCTGCTAGAGATGGATTAGCAGATAAAGCTAATCGATTATTATTTCCCTACATTTATGATAATGATATTAAACATGAAAGGAGCATTTTTGAAAGTAGTATAACGTAATTGGAATTTATTTATTTATGTTCTTTTTCAATTTTAAGATATTAATACATGTTTAGCTCCAGACTGCCGCGGACTTTCCAAGCTAGTGCAATGGTTGGCAACACTATATGACTAACTGATCAGGTTAACAACTGTAGTGCGATAATCCCCTTTTTTAATGAGCAGAGTTTATGTCGCTGTTATTATTTTTTATGACAAGGTAAGAAATATGTTGCCAGATTATTTAATATTTTCCAAGTTTTACACATTTAAAATAAAAACACTATTATCTTCCTATACTTTTTACCAGTTTTGTCTTAATCAAGTGAAATGAACTAATAAACTGAACTTGTCTTTCATCATTTATTGATACAATTACCACATGTATTACTGCTCTCGCAGAATTGTACAAAACTATACCTAATACTATTATAAAACGGAAATAATAAATAGTACAACAGAAAATCAAAGATTTTAGATAATTTTATTTATAGAGTAAATGGTATTAAATACAAGATTACAATATAATAACTTGGTTTGCCACAATACATTCAAAATATACATCTAGAAAGTTTAAAAAATCCAAGTGGTATGATACTGCTTAAAAAAGAATCAAATTCCTTAAACATGATTAATGTTTCTAAATGTTATATGACATATGCTTTGTATGTGGCACTATCTCCGGTTGTTACTTATTTTATATGAGTAATACATTTTCCTAAGCATTAATTACATGAAATAAATAAAATGAAAATTACTTAAAAAGACACTTATAAATTATACCTCTTGTTTATAATTTATACTACTGAGTTAATACTATTGGGTCTGTTTGAACTGTTTTACTTTCTACGATGGCATCATTATTTAGAGAACCATATTTATTTGCAATGTTAACTATTTCTCGCAGTGTAGCATTTTCTTCTTTTAAGCTGTAATACATTTCTTTCTCCTTCAATTCACTTTCCTCATCCAAAGCAGCTGCAGTTTTCATGATTGCTGCCATTTCATTAATTTTCTCTGCTTGACTTGTAATTATCTGTTGATTATTTTATGTATTGATTGTTTAAGGGATAAACAAATATCATACTAAGTAACTTACCATTAAGTATTTTCAATAATATTAAATAATTACTTTTCAATAACTGACACAAGTATATTAACACAAATTTCATTAGTCAACCATGAACTCATTGCTAGTCAGTATTTAGTAAAATTTTCAGCAGTTATGTTTAAATTTTATGTCCTTGTTACATATGATTACAGATTAAAATTTTAAGGAATTAAATTTATATACTTACATTAGCATACTTCGAGTTATGCAATGATGTTAGATCTGTTTTACATAGACGTAGGAGAGATGCAGTTTGTTGTCTGTACTTAGACATAATTAACTCAAGAGCATTTTGGTGATCTTCTAATGCATTTCTTAACTGTTTATTTTCGGCTTGTATTTCTCGAAGATGTTTGTTTTCTCTTTGAATGCCTGCGATTAATTGTAAATGGGGCCTCTGCTTTGCCTCAGTATTTAAAATTTCCACTTCTTCCTGGTACTACACATACATCACAAAATAATGATTTGTTATATCTTTATAATTTCAGAAGACAAAGTTTAAGTATATGTACAAGCAATTTTTTTTCCTCCAAAAACAAAACTGACAAATTAAGCATAATTAAAATCTATAAATATGTAACAACATGTTTTCTAAACTACTATGTATTAAGAAATTTAAAGTGTTGCATGTATACAAACCTTTTTTATATTGAATTTATATCTGTATTATTGTTCTGATATATAGAAATGGTGAGATAAATATTTACCTGTTTCATATTATCAATTTGACTGCACACTGATTCTATTTCACTTATCAAGTTATCTGCTATATTTTCATGGTCAGATATTCGAATTACTAATTTTTTAGCATCTAATATGATTTGTTGGAAAGTTAATGACATCTAAAAACATATATTTTTGTTATCAAAATATATTATACTATATAAAATACCTATTAATTTACAAATTTGCAGGTACAAAGCAGAACATATTGGAAGACGTTACAGACAAATTTTTATTACATATGCGAAAGAGAAAGGGGGAAGTTTTATATTACAAATTTTTTCGAGATATCACAAATGCAACAAAAGATTACACAAAAGAGTTTGTTCAGAACCAAAGGTGATGTACACTTTAATTTTTTTACTTCATACAATACCATATTTACCAATATATTTACTTTTTACATAGAATTAGAGCTTGCTCTGTGTGCTATGACACTAGTATACTATTAAAAAGACGATTTATAAAGCATTAAATGTTTATGCAATTAATAGGTTAGGTACAACTACTCTTTATATTGTAACTTGTGGTTCTAGTAATAATGCCACCCACCGTATTGTCGAATTCTTGCTACTTCCTTCTTCGAGTGTCAAGTAATCGTAATAGAAAGCCAAGTTTGTTAATTTCAAGTTCCCAACTGTCAAGTATAATCGATCTCAGATACAGTTAGACGTATAGATGGCAAAATACCTTTGTCACTTGTATGAATCTGTTTATTTATTTTCAATTGTTTCGTGAGACGATTGCGATTCTCCACCAATCAAAGCGCTTAAATTCTTACATTACTGCAAATGCATGATAGCGAATAAAATGTCACATATATACAAATATACCTACACATGAAGTATAAAAGTTCTGTCAAAAAAACTATATATTCGTATTATGACTGGCTACTGTGAAGCGAATACAATCGTATAGCTTGTATCGATGATATTTTGTTTATTTATAAAATAGAGCATATGCTTTATCAATATAATCTAATAAATCCTGAGTAATTAGGCTCTAACTAACTGTAAATTACTTATTTAAAGTAAAATGAAACATTGAATTTATAATTGAAAGTCAACAATTGTACATACAGTTATTTTTTTCATGCTAATATTGGTTCCTACGTGTGGAACTACGGGTTGGCAACCTTTTTAGTTGTTAGTAACGTCCAATAACGTTTGCAATAGAGCGCTATTAGCGCCCTCATTTGATTTTGGGAACCCTAGAAGCAACCTATCCAATTCTGTTGCAGGAAGCTTCTAAGTGCATAAATAAAAAAAATCCCTAAAGCGCGTCAGCCACATGAGCTTTGTATTGCGCAGCGATAAAGCGCGAGTATATTGGAGTACATCCTTCTCGAATATATCTTGGATAAAAGAATGCTAAGTAGTTAGCAGTGGTTAACAGTATTGTTTCACTCAGTCTGGTCCAGTGTTAATAATAATAACGATTTTCATGAGTGCGAGTAGAGAAGCAGCCAGTGCGGTGCACTTGGCACAATAAAGTTAAGTTTTGGAGAGTCTGTTAACAGTGTCGTATTGTATTGTATTCTGTGTCGTGTCGTGTCGTACAGTGGCTGGTGTGTTGTGTCATATCGGGTGTCGTGCGAAGGTCGCGAACTTTCGCGAGATCGTTCGAGAAGCATAGCTCCGGAAACACGTTGGTGGAAGGTTAAAAGAAAAGGTGAACGATCCTCTGCGAAAAGCCTCGGTAAAATGGCGGTGATCGGCAGTCCGATTGGCGCTAAGCGATAGAAGAGGATCGCGTTTCAATTCCACTCACAGAGTTTTGTTTTCATCCAGTTGAAAAGACATCGTCGCTGTAACCGGTCAATTCTCGTTGCATCGGATTACTTGGTTCGATCTGGGCGGTGTGTTTCGACTAGCTTTGTAGAAGACTAAAATAGCGCGTTGTCAAGAAGGTAAAGAAGGTGTCGTGGAATTTAGTGTAAGAGGATCGAGGTGGCGAAGACCACCGAGGGAACGGTTTCCGACAGGCGCGATGCCGCATCGTTCCGATCTTGAATTTACCGGAAGGCCGTACGACAGGAACGACATTAGCGAATCCTCGTCGGCTGATCTATAAGTAAGTCCTCCCGACTCATCCACTCATCCGATCATCGACTCATCTTCATTGGGTTTTTTTTATTCGGAGATAACACGCTTGACCATTTTAACCGCCATTCGATTCAAAATGTCACCTTCGAAGTATATTTACGAGCTTCTATCGAACATTCTTCCTATATGCTATCACTTTGTTATTATTTTGCACTCTCTGGACGAGTTTGGGTTAGGTTAGGCCGTAGAAACCGATGACTCTGCACATTAACAAGAATCTAAGCTTTTCCCCTTTTTTCACGATGTTGCAACACTTGGCTTTATGAAATTATTTAATTCATTTAAAACCTTTTCAAATCGCGTAAAGAATCTTTTCATATTTATTGCGTCTTTCATTTTCATTTCGTATAACTTTTGCTACTTCGTATTTACCTATCTTCTTTGCAACCACTTACGACATCAGTAATGCGTATAACGATAATTTTGTTTTAATGTAAAGTATATTCGCTGCACTTTCTTTTTACAATTGTGTCATATTCCACTCAGTAAATATTGTAATATTTTGATTTTTGCGTGGATTAAGGTTTTCTAAATCGTGAATTTAACGATTTTGAGTTTTTCTTTGGCTAATACATTAAAGAACTAATTATTATAATTATATATCATATATTATATTCCTGAATTTACTCATAAGATATGAAAAGGAAAAGTTAAAAAATTGAATAATAGATATTTCAACAAAATTGGTTAGTACTACTTTGTTCACAATAGTACTCAATTTTGATTTATGATTCTTCTAAATTTATGATGAAGTATATAAAATCTGTTTATAAAATGTACTTGAGTCCTATGTTAATAACTCCAATTTGATTCAACTGATTGTATGGAGTTTTCAATTAGATACATAGCATATGATTTATAATAGGTAATGTGTTAAAAAATTAAGTTTTGCAAAGCCAGATCAAAATAGATAATAAATTTTTCTTTAGAGTAAATGTTACACAACCATTGAACCACGTACTACAGATATATGGAAATATGAAATATTTTTATTAGATACGATTGTTCTGAGTATTCAACACCCATTTGAAGTATGCATTTTTTATCCAGTATATATATCTTTTCTGTTATCTTTTTCCAACAGGCATTAATTCTTTCAGATAATAATTCACTAATGAGATTTATCGTCATACACAACATGTGTTGTTGTACTTCTTTATCTAAGGACCTATACATTTTTTACATCATACCCAACTTCTAAGTCTCAAAAATCCCTAATGTATTTTTTATTTATTATCCAGATTCCTTTGATTGAAAACTGTAATTCATAATATTTCATAGAAATACTTTTATGTTGCAGTAGTATAACACTATTATAGTTATATTGATTTACTTTTTTTTATATTAGAGAGTTATATCTTTTTTTGCCTTCCCTTGAATTTTCTTGAAAACTTTAGTGGGATGCATGTTCCAATTAGTGAATTCTTGTGTTAGAAGGGGAAACAACATTAGGAGACATGCAGGTTATGATGTTACAGTCTTTATATAATCAGTGTATACCGCCAATATAATAATAGGTTAAAAAAATTACTAACAATAATCATAGTTAACATTCATCAGTAATATTTATTGATTTCTCTATAGCATATAATTGTACATAGGTCTTGGAAATCTCCTGGTTTTACTATTATATACTTAACAACTTCTATACTAAAATTGATACTCATTACTGAATAAATTACATTTATTAATTACTTATTACTTTTTCTCTTTGAATGATAGTTAATTATTAAGATATGTGTACTTTGATATGAAACATATATTATTATATATTTGTGTGACTGTGAATATACTGCTTAACATTTGCAACTAATTTTGGAGTACTAAACACGTGTTAAAAATGATTTTATTCCAGATTTTCAACTATAAGTGGAGCATTAAATTGCCAAAATGAAGATCGATCGAAGCAGATTGAAAAAGTGCACTTCTGAAGTGGTAAGCAATACTTTATTACAGTTATAAACAGTGTTGTTATGCCTGTTTTCTTTTTCTTTAGGAACAGACAAATTGTCAGTTAATTCCATAATATGATATTAAAATAAAAAATTATACTATTTATCCTTTATGTAATACATTGCACATAGTACATGTTTTATTTATGTATAGTATTTGTTAAAAAATAGGATGTTTTATCATTGGACCTTTTTGGAACTATTTAAATAAGTATAAAATATCACTGGGATGTTTGTTAATCTTAGTATTAATGGATATTTGAATTTTATAGCCAGCAGAATGTCAAACTCTTATAAGCAAACTGCGATCGTGTTCTCATGTGGAATTATTGGAAGAGTTGAAACAGATTGATGCATGGACATTTGGTAAATGCGAATTGTTCCATTGGATCGATGTGTTAGACCTTAGTGATAGCATCTTGGAAGAAGCTGCAGCAAGGAGTCCTGATAATCCGTGGGAATTGGCTTGTGATCTCCCACAGAACAGAGAAGTACTATTTCTTTTTGATATATACTGCACAATACTAATATTAATTTTAACAAAATCTAATGTAGGATAATATTAATATTAAATATGCTAATTTAACCTTTTATAGTGGAATTGGTTTTTTGTTTGATTAATAAGTAATATTATAAGATCAAACTTTTTTATATTTTATATTTTATTTGCAATTCAAATTATTTATTTGACTTTCTACCGTGACACAGGCAAAAGAACTTCTACTATGGGTTCTACATTTCACAACGTTGCTGATCGAGCATTCATTTTCACGGCATTTGTACAACAGCATGGAGCACCTGGTGACACTGTTATCAAGCTGCGACATGCATGTGGTTCTTGGCGTACTGAATCTTCTCTACATGTTTAGTAAACGTAGTAATTTTATCACACGTTTGAACAGTGACAAGAGACAAGCTCTACTTAGCAGACTAAATCATCTAGCAGAGGTTAGTATCTTTTCACTGTTATGCATTTTTATTAATTTTCAATGAAAATATATGAGTAGTATTTCATTTAAATCTTACAACAGAATGTTGGATGAGTTTTTATTATAGTCTATTTCTAACTTAATGCATATACAAACTCTCATAATTGCTATGTGAGTAATGTTTAAAGAAAATTTTGTTGAATCAAATAGTGTTGATGTACATATGTAAGAGTACACTAGATCAACCTATTTTATTGTAAATGTCTAATTTTATATCATATATCCTTTTTTCTTTTCAGAGCTGGGGTGGAAAAGAAAATGGATTTGGCTTAGCAGAGTGTTGTAAAGAATATCCCGATAAGGTGGTTAGAGTTAAAAAAAATATATAATTTGTTGCATAAAATTCTGATAAAATCTTTCATATTTTTCCGTTATGATTAAAAAAGGTAGTTTTCATTACGAGTTTAAATCTTGGAAATATTATAACGGTAATAAATTTTAAATGAGATCTGAAAAATGTTTAATTATTAAGTTTTTGTACTCTCACCATTGTTGAGTATATTATTATTAATTTTGTTTGACAAGTTATTTACGAATATATTTATACAACGAACGGAAACTTTTTATCAGAAATACTTAAGACTTATACAAAAAAAACTATGCAAATATATAAATGACACCTTTTACTATTTTCAGCCATTTCCGGTAAGCGCTACGACGTTGCATTTTGAATTTTACGCAGAGAATCCTAACGTATCAGATGCGTTGGGTGCTACGCCAAATACTAGTACAAAGAAAATTGGACAGACAAACCTTGTAACATATATACATATAGAAGGTGTCGATAAACTTGGTAAAACTCCAGCGCAAATTATGAATGATTTACTGAAAGTTTACAATGTGCCACAAGAGCGACAGGTGAATATTATTCAGTTTCCAGCTTACCAATTTCTGTATTACTTTGTTTAAATCAGCAAATAAACGCAACTAGCAAGAGTGTACTTATCTGTTGTACTGTAATAATGATATAACTTGATTTGTTTGTTATTAGATGGCTCTGTTAACACACATAAGACTGGCACACAGTTTTTCCGACTATCGAAGGCGATTGCAGTGTGTACAAGCTCGTCTTCAAGCACTATCAGTGCTTGTATATAGTAATGCTCTCCAAGAAAATGCACATAGTCTTTTACATGCTGGACTCCTAGAAGAATTGGTCGAATTATTGGAACTACCAAATCCTCATCTTGTTGAAATTCGTGCAGCTGCATTACGAACTCTTACTAGCATTATTCATTTAGATCGAAATCCCCATTTTCCTAAGTAAGTGGGAGTAATGTAATATTTTTGCTGTTTTTCAGATCTTTTTGCTATTTAGTAGGTTCTTCAAATATTCCACATTACATATTGTCTGACAGGATTTTTAAAATTTTAATTTACAGAAAACCTGGATCAAGGTTAAACATGATAATTGATGTTACCGGAGCTAGTTCATATCACGGATTTCTTCCTGTATTAGTACGAACGTGTATCACAACTTTAACTTCATCGCAATCCGATGGACAACCTTTCCCTTTACCACTCGCAACTGCTTTGTTCAGTTTTCTTTATCATCTCGCGAGTTATGAAGCAGGAGGGGAAGCTCTTGTCAGTTGTGGAATGATGGAAAGTCTTTTAAAAGTTATTAACTGGCCGGGAAGCGAGTTAGAACACATCACGGTAAGATTATTTTTCTAAGAATATTGAGAACAGATTTGACAAGTTTATTTTGCAAAAAATAACATCCTGTTCTTATTCAATTATTTATATTACAGTTTGTAACGAGAGCTGTTCGCGTGATCGACTTAATAACGAACATAGATATGCAAGGGTTCCAAGCTCACGGTGGCTTAGCTAGTTTTATAAATCGGCTTGATATGGAGGTAAATGTTTGTAGAAAAGAACAGCCCTTCGAAATAGAACCTCAACTCTATCACGAAGCACCACAAACTTCTCGCGAAAGATCTCTCGAAAGAGACGAGGAGGTTGCAGCTTCTCGCCGTTTAACCGAGTCATTCGATGAGCGTGAAGAATCATCTAATCCCATGGAGTTTTCCGAAGACGAAAATATGAGCTCTAAGGCAGATGAAAAGACTGAACAAATGCCGGACTTTTCAGCTGCTAAGACCGGAAAAACTTGTTTACCACAGCGCGCCGCGCTTTTGAAATCAATGTTAAATTTCTTAAAGAAGGCCATTCAAGATCCAGCATTTTCAGATAGTATTCGTCACGTCATGGAGGGTACTCTACCCTCTTCTCTAAAACACATTATAAGTAATTCTGAATACTATGGTCCATCGTTATTTCTGCTTGCAACGGATGTTGTGACAGTCTATGTTTTTCAAGAACCATCATTATTATCGTCATTGCAAGATAATGGATTGACTGATGTTGTAGCTCACGCTTTACTTATCAAAGAAGTATGTATGATCTGATTCGGGAAAAGATTGCTATTTCTTCTATTCAGAAATACTCAATGTTAAATATATACCTTTGATCGACAGGTTCCTGCTACTAGAGAAGTTCTAGGATCATTACCTAACGTGTTCAGTGCTCTGTGTTTAAATCAACGTGGTCTGGAGTCGTTTGTAAAGCGACGTCCCTTCGAACGCTTGTTCAAAGTATTACTTTCGCCAGTCTACCTATCGGCAATGAGGCGACGGCGAAGCGCAGATCCTCTCGGTGATACTGCCTCGAACTTGGGCAATGCAATGGACGAATTGATGAGGCATCAGCCAAGTTTGAAAGTTGATGCAATCGCTGCTATCATAAAGGTAAGTTTTCCATTTCAATTGTTTTCCAATCCCCTTTTGACTCAGAATAAATTCTGTTTCTATCATAATAATGACAGACAAAAGCATGTATTCATTTTATATAACTGTCGTCTACGTATATTCGCTCCATTATAGAATATATATAATAACAATGCTAATGCTAGGAACGTAAATTAATTATGGTGTTAACGATATGTGCAGCTGTTGGAAGAACTCTGCCTTCTGGGCTGTGATCCCCGATATGTATGCTGGCGTGCCGCAAGTAAATCCGACAATTCTCCGTCAAATTCGCTTTCCGGGAATCGTCAATCCTCTGGACAGTCCGTCGGGGTCGGAGTTGGAGATTCTGGAAGCGGGGGTGGTGGTGGTGGCGGAAGCAGTAGCGACGAGGAAGATGAAGATGAAGAAGAAGCCAGCACCAGCTCCCATCCTCAACGCGAAGAGCAGCCCTCTCCATCTCCTGCCCAACCCGGCCCGCCTCCCCAACCCCGGGAAAAAACACCAATAGCGTTGGTCGAATACATTCATAACGTCATGAAGTTTGTCGACGCTATTCTTAGCAACAATTCGACAGATGATCACTGTAGAGAATTTGTTGCTCAAAAGGGACTGGTTCCGCTGTTGTCCATTTTAGGACTTCCTAACTTGCCGGTCGATTATCCAGTCGCGCAAGCAGCTCAAGCTGTCGCTTCAGTTTGCAAAAGTATCTTGGTAAGAGACATTTATATCTTATTTAATCGTCAATTCAATTTTTTATGGTTTCTTTGTGATAATTGAGTATTTTGTCATTTTCAGAATCTGGCGCATGAACCGTTGGTCTTGAAAACTGGTTTAGCGCAATTGAATGAAGTGTTGAATTTACTAAAACCACTACACAGTCACATGGATTCACCAGGTGGTTCTGTTTTATTACATGAATTGGCCTCTGCTCCAAATTTAGAAACAGCCTTTACTAGTGATACAGCGACTCCTTTACTTCATGCTATGAATGCAGCTCATGGATATGTAGTAATGTTTGTCCATGTATGTCGCACTAGTCAGAGCGAGATTAGAAATCTTTCGATGAATCATTGGGGATCAGAATTAGGCTTGACCGTTCTTAAGGGTCTCTCAGAGCTGTATATGTCCCTTGTTTGGGAAAGCACATTATTATTAGCGCTCTGCAGCGAAGATATTATTCCGGCTGGATGTGATTTTGGAAAAGAAGACATGGACAAGTTAATGCCACCCGAGTTAAAGGTATGTTCTTATTTTGTATTTGAAAATACTAATTTTTTCAATGAATGAAGCTAATTTTGTTTTGAAAAAAAATATACATATAAATAAATGAATAAATAATTAGAGTGATGGAGAGACATCTGGTTGGTCTGCTGGTGTATCTTCAGACATGGGTAGCAATGGAATGACTACAGCCATGGAAGCATTGAGCACTGATCCACCACCAGTACCCATGGAGGTACATTTATTTCTGATAGCTATGCTTATACAGCAATATTTTAGCGCAACAATCGTACATTCTGTTTTGAAAAGAGCCTACATATTATTTTTCACTCTCTTTTACTCCAAAATTAAAATAATTGAATTATATTGCTATGATAACTTCTCCATACGACTAGGATAAAGATATTAATCATTGTATTTTTAGGTGGACGACAAACCAAATTTAAATACTGGAAGGACATCTCCAAGTTCCCATCAATTGAAATATATTAAGCCATTACTGGGAGCCTCATCCAGGCTTGGTAGAGCACTTGCAGAATTATTCGGTTTGCTTGTAAAGGTACGTGCTTATCATATTATTACGTAATATGATGCCATTATTACAAATTATAATTCCTGAATAGAAAATACATATGTATCTATTTTGTTATTGACATTGGTTTAGCTATGCATGGGTTCTCCGATCCGGCAACGAAGAGGGCAGCAATTGCCTTTAACGCAAGCACTACCCTCACAGGCAGCGAGAAGCGTCGCTACTGCCTTAAACTGTCTATTAGCGCGTGGTTTGTCCTGGGATAAGTTACCTCCATCACCAATACCCAAATTCAAGTTGACATTCCTTATTTGTTCCGTGGGATTCACATCGCCTATGTTGTTCGATGAAAAGCGACATCCATATCATTTGATGCTCCAGAAATTTGTTAAATTGGGCGGACAGAATGCATTCTTTGCGTGAGTAATACAATATAATGTAACAATAATATTTGATACCGTACTCGTGTAACTGCTACAATTTATTTCGTTGTTTCAATTCATTTGTTTAACAATTCACAAACGACACTTTGTCCTAAAAGTTATTAAATGATGGTAACAACTATAATCGTGCTGAAACTAACAATATTTTCCCTTAACTCTAGTACCTTTCACTGGGCGTTATCTGGAGGTGGCCAGTTTCCACTATCAGAAGCTCTAGAGCATCCAAATTTACCTGATGGTACAGGTGAATTCTTAGATGCTTGGCTGATGCTTTTAGAAAAGATGGTGAATCCGAAAGCTATATTGGATTCGCCCCACGTTGTTTCTTCAAAATGTACAGGAATATACAAAGTATATGGAACATTTGATCCGATTAAGTATCTGACGGATATTCATAAGGTACCTTTCAAACAATTCAAGAATATTTTCTATAATGTGAACATTGAGAATTAATTTGCTAATATTTAATAAACTACAGAAAGCCTTTGAAGCAGTCATGTTGATGTGGGGCAAAAAACCTTTGAAGAATTATGGAGCACGAATGACAGAATCTATCTTATCTATTTTACGACATATTCTGCGAGGTGAAAAGATTATCAAGGTACTGCAAATATTTGATAATAGTTTTACTTATTTCCTGCTCAAGACTGATTGTAGCGAAATCGTAACTTATGCTAACTTGTACATGAAATATTATGATCAGGAACGTTCTGAGAAAGAAGAAACTACGGAAGGAGCTGTTGCCAGTGGTAGCACTACTGCTGGTGCTACCACTGCAATCACAAGAGCTGGAGCAATATCGGAACGAATGGACGATTTCTTAGAGGCAGAAGTAAATTCCGAACATCTCAGACAATTAATGGATATGGGCTTCAGTAGAGCTCATTGCATAGAAGCCCTACTTCATACTTTAACGCTCGAGCAGGCTACTGATTATCTTCTAACCAATCCTGCTACGCTGCGCAGACCAGTATGTATACTCTTGCTTTCCATAAATTGTATTTTAATGCATACTCGTCGCTATTGTATTTAATCTCTATAGTTATTGCATATATAATGTCATAGAACCAAATATAGTGTAATATTAAAAACAATCTTCACAATATTAATTAACGAAGGTAGTCTGCTCTCGCTGCAACTTGTGATTATTGCATTTGTTTAATCTCAGTCGACTTTTGTTATTTTCGTAGTTCTATTATTTTCTCTGTGTTGTCTATTCATTTTGAAAAATGTATAAAAAAGTTACAATATGTAAACGTATTTGGTAGATATTTTAATGTTAATGTTTTTAAAACACAGTAAACTTAAAAAGGTAGTAGAATAATATTGAAATGAAATTGTATCATTTTGTTTAGGACGCGCCAGCGGGTGACGCCAGTGGACAAGCACTCATAATGGAGTTAGAATTGGTAGACGATGACCAAATCATGCACGCCATAGCAATGTCGCTTGGCGAAAGTGAAACGGGAAAAGGAACAACTACAGAAGAAGCACCTATTCGCGAGACTACAATAACAGAGACTATAGATGACTTTACGTACAGCGCTTTGGGCCAGTGTTTAAACTTGTTAGATCTTATGCCAGATACGGTCTACAGAATTTGTGACTTACTGGTTACTATCACGAAAAGAAATGGAGATGAATGGCGCGATAGCATGCTACGGCAGCTGATGAAAGAGGTAACCTCCAGTAATACAGTTTATACGAGATTTAATTATTGACTGTATACTCAATGAAATATTTGGAACAATCTATATATCTATTCTCTGGTGTATTTACAGATTGGTAGTTTAATTGATCATTTAATTGACGTCGCTGAAAGTCAAGATGAAAATGCTGGAATGCGATTAGTCGAATGTGAAGAAGCAAACAAAGTTGCAGGCCGGATTTACCTTTACACACTATTCTTCGAGGTAACGAATTTGTATTCATTTACTTTATTCGCATTGATTTTAGAACTATTCTGTTATTTCATCATTGTAAAATGGACATTTAATATTTAATACTTTATTTAACACAAAATGTTTATTTTTTCTTTACAGGGAACATTCCAAGAAATGCGAGTGCCTTGTGCTCAAATTGTAGAAGAGTGTGCAATCTTAGATAAACTTGTTCGTTTGTTAGTTGTAAGCGAAGGTCCACTTACGACAAATAAGAATAAAGCCACTAAGGACAATAATAAAGATACAGTATCATCTACGAAGACTCCAAAATGGCTAGCACCTTTGTTATTGCTTATAGATCGTTTAGAAAAGGTAGCAATATTAACGAAAAGAAAACAATTGATGCACAAGGTAAAATAAAATTAGAATATTTATATTATATTCAATATTTCTATATAAGGAATATGCCCTATATATACTAACGTTGATATTTTAATTTATCAACCCGAAATTAGGTAACGAATAGAATGTGGAAATGGTTTGACCTAAGTACTGGCAAATGGACTCTTTATTCAGCTATAAACAATCGAATAATAAACGATGCATACTGGGCTGGAGAATCTAGTGTTAGAATATCTTGTAGCAGGCGAAGATATCTCATCACATTTTCTTGCATGACGCAAGTGAACGAAGACAGTGACAATAGGAGACCAATTACGATGGGTTTTAAAACAAATAATGGTACCGAAGATGGCGGATCAGGTTCGGACTCTAACATGGACACTGATGAAAGTCCGGTCGAGGATAAAAGAAACACTGTCGTGCAAGGCTTGGATCCTAGTATCGCACCAAGCATCGTACGGTAAGAACGTAATTCCCTAATTCTGAGAATGTAACTTATACAAATTTGAATAATTTACAAGTCATTTTGGTTTTTATTTTACATTAACAATATTACCTCTTACGAGTAAATACATTTATAAATTTTCCATATTTGCCTTTGTTTTAATTGTAAAGTATAATACATCAAGGAATATTTAAAATTACAGCGCTTGTGTAAAGTTACTAGCCATCCCTGTTGACCGAGATGCTTTGCACGCTTTAATGAAAGTTTGTTTACGGTTAACGAGAGATTACAAAAACGCAGAAGTATTTGCGCGCGAAGGTGGAGTGAAACTTCTGTTAGAGATGACTCAAGCAAGCAGCTTTATTGGTTGCACAAGTCTTAGTACGTTGTTAATACGACACACATTAGAGGAACCTCGTACACTTCGATTAGCCATGGAGAAGGTATTTTTACTTTATTTTTATCTATCGAATTTGTCACACTAAAACAGTTTAATTTTTTACTTTCTTCTTTCTTTTTAGGTAATTCGTACTCGTACACAAAGTAACATACCTCCCGCATATAAAGAAATTCTCTTTATGACGCGGCAAATCAGTAGTGCAGTTTGTCGAAATCCAGAAGTTTATAGAGAAGTTTGCGAAGACATTCTTCGAGTCGACATCAGCGTTTTGAAAAGTAAGTTTATTTTTATTAATTTCGAAATAAGTATTCCAACAAATGACACGGCATCATTGTGATATTTTAATCTATATCAAACATTTATTTTTTACTAACAACATTAGACTGATTATAAAGACAGATTTCTAAGGTAATGTGGTTTTAATTTTGTTCAAGGAGATGATGTTGATGATAGACTGGTTGTAAAAGCTTTGCCACCAAATTATTCGCCCGCATTACCAATGGTGGAAGAAGTGTCCGTATCCGTTGTGCGCGATCTTCTAAATGCTCTAATCAAACCGATGCCGGTGCTTCCCGACGACGGTTCTTCGACACCTACGGGTAGTCCGGAAAAAAAGACATCTCATTCGACAACATCTGGCCTAGGCGCTTCAACTTCATCATCCTCTCGCCTTAGGAATAACGCTACAGCGACCAATGACCCTCTCGACGATGACGATCAAGTGTCTCAAATAATTCCTTTGAAGATCTATACCGAAATCGGTAGTAATGGCAAAGTTGAGCCGGAAGAAGCGAAAAAACCGTTGCTCGCAAAGTCTGGTATACTCAAGATACTGGCGGAAGCTGTTCGTTCGTACGCAGCAATTGCCAGTTTAATTACTGAACATGTATACCGGGCGGGGCAGAGTGAACTTGTAACCGAAGACACGACTGCGCTTGCCTTTCTGTTGGACAAACTATTACCGATGCTACCAGAAAATTCTGGTGACAGACAGTGTAGTACCACGGCTAGGATGCTGATCGCTGCGATTGCATCTTGTAATCATTCGCCTGATGTACAAACTACTTTGGTCACGGAAGTGAAAGCAGCTTTGACCAGGACTTTAGCACTCCCGGAGAGCTCAGAAAAACACGCTCAACTTCAGCTTCTGATCGGTTTGATTTCCACCATGATCGACAGTTGTCCACCGACGTCTCACAGTCAATTGAGAACCTCTTTAAAAGTTCATCAATACAACAATGTTAATTATATTGTGAGAATCATGTTGAGAAAAGGAATAATTACGGACTTGGCCAAGATTCCTCACAGCCTGGATCTTTCGAGTCCGAACATGGCTGGTACGATAAATGCTGCTCTCAAACCACTAGAGACACTTTCTAGAATTATCAATCAACCGATGCCAGGAACTGTAAATAATAAATTCTCCAAGCCGAAAAGTAGAACAGTTCAAGAGGAACCCATTGGAGAACAAACAGGAACTACGACGTCAGAAGCAACGCATGCTGTTGGTGAAGAAACGAACGAAGACGCAGAAAATACGGAACACGACATATCCGTTACTGCAGAAAGTCTTGAACCAACATCAGAGAGTCAAGTCCACGAAGAAGGGGATGAAGCTGCCCTCGAAGATATCATGGATCAGCTTCTTGAAAGGTAATCATATGCAAATTAATATTGTATATAATATATTTCACTTATTTTATTTCACGCATTTTTAATATAATTATTTTGGGCACGCATAAGGTACAGCACTTATAATCAAGTAGTGTATTGTTTCCCAGAGACGGCTCCGCCGTAGCGGAGGAACAATCTTCTCGCCCACATAGACCAATGGATATCGACGATGAAAGCCTTGCGATACGCGACGGAGAGGCCGATTTCGACCCGACACGGGACACCACAGTAAGAGTAGCATCACTTTCTTTTTCTATTTTCTCTTCGCTGGCCTTTCACAAATTTTCCACCACATACTAAATAACATGCGCAATTTCAAATTACAAATACACAACTCAGTGTTCCATGTTACTAATTTTAAATATCAAGACACATACACTTGAACGTAATAGATTTGCGCCTAAATATTAAAATGAATATATCGCGTAAACCGTGAAGGCCCCAGAAATGATTGTATATCAACTTTTAAAAAGAAGCAAATATTGATGTCTAATTTTTCAGGAGGATTTGATGAGCTCTGACTCCGATTCTGACAGTAATCCATCCGATGACAATGAGGATGAAGTGCAAGATGATGATGATGAAGAGGAGGAAGAAGAAGACGATGGTAAATTCATTAATCTTATTGCTACATCAAATCGTTTTATTTTCTAAGTACACAGATTCAATATGAAATGATTATTATCAATTACATAGGCGAGGAAAACGAGGAGGAAGAGGAAGAAGAGGAGGAGGGATCTTCAAATTATGAAGAAGACGGAATTGAGTTTTACGAGAATGTTGGAGAAGGTGGTGTCTTCCGAATGTTCCCATCAACGGAGCGAGAAGGTGGAAATGTCGTAATGATTCAACACAATATAGATCAACCAGAGATACATTCGTCGTCAACGCCAGTTACATCTCGTCCTAGTCTTCCCTGGAACACGACCTTTCCTCTACCTCTGGGACTATTTCAAGATTCACCCTCTGTTGTGGAAACCAATGGTAAGTGTACACAAGTTATATTACTGTTTAAAAATGGATAGTTCGATAAATTGCGTCGTATTTACAAATATTTGTCTGTTTTTGTACAGGTATCAGTTCTCATCCATTGTTAACACCACAAGGTGGTTTAGATGCTACCAGCCCAAGAGCTCAAAGGGCATTGCGCCAACGTAGATATCAATTTCTTCAGTTATCGAATCCACGAAATACAAATCCACCAGTAATATTACAGAGGTATGTATAGAACTATGCAAAATTCTTGTTTATTCTTTTGTGTTTATAGGGTTCATCTACATATATAACACGCCGTGAAATAACATCATTCATATTTTAACTGTAGGCTTTTGGGACCAGCTGCACAAGCGCTCCCCCTGTCTGCCAGCCAAGTGTTAGCCTCAGGTTTCCGGGATACCCGAGTCCTTTTGATGGATAACGGCCTTAGCATATTTACAAATCAAGAGGAGGAGCAAATTGATTTTGTAGTTTGTATATTATTTTTACTCAAAAACACAGAATAGTAATTTAACACATTGATTGCCGTACGGGGCACCGGTGACAAGTATCTAATAGCAAAAATTTCACACTGGTGTAGATGATAAGACAAACTAACATTGCTCGGCATTCAACGTTGTAACAGTTTAGAAAGCTTTCTAAGTGCAATTACTGTTCTGTTATGACTCAAACAGAAAATGCTCGAATTTTGCAAATGAATAACATAGTTTCAATAACGACATTAATTTTACAAACACTCTAATAACTGCATTAATAAGGAAGATAAAATAAATTATGGGATTAAAAGCCATAAGTGAAATAGAAATAATATGATCATTTACACGAAGGATTTAAAACTCGATGTATTCATTGTACGAAACTCTGTCCAGGATCAATCCGGATATCTGTTTGGACCAAGTCTTGCTGCAACTTTGAATAACATTCCAACTGCACTACATTGGTGGATTGAAGAAAGTAAACTATTGGATGGAGATTCTCAGCCGGATTGTTGCGTTGGTAAATATTTATTGAAGTTTTAATATATATATGTATATTTATCGTCACATATTATGTGAGGATATTGTAATAATGCTATGCTTCTTTTTCACGTAAAAGGTGTCGTGCATAAATTGATTCCTGGTTTGGAGAAACATAGAAATGCTGAATTAGCAGAACGGAAAGAAAAACGGAAGAAACAACATGGTTCCGAAAAAGAAGGTGAAAAGGACGGCAAAGAAGAAAAAGAACGTCTGAATAATATGGAATGTAAGATAACTACCTCCCAATTTTCAATTGTCGAAGTTTATCGTTATTTTTTCTATTATAAAAACGAAATAACATGAGCTTTCTCCGTGGCATTTAAGTAGGAAGAATGAACAATTATTTTAAAAACACTGACTATTAAATGATGATTTCAGCTGGTTCTTCCACGGTATTACCTACACAGGAACAAAGATCAACAGCGTCAACGTCTCAAAGAGAAGATACAAGCCATGCAACCCATCTTGTTAGCAGAATAGAAACTTCTGCAGAACCCACCCGACAAGAACGTACAGCTGATGAAGACATTATCGGTATGAATAGTATCCTTAATACAAACTGATTATTTATTTCCTCTGCAAATATACCTGTTTGGGAATATGTCATTTTGTTAGTGTTTATTTGACACTTTTTTTTATTTTGTACAATGATGTTTTTAGTATCACAAAACAAACAAAACTCTAAAGTAATTACTTCGATGAGAGAGAAAAGTATAATATATGAAAATAAAAAACAGCATTAAATAAACCATCAAATGGGTACGTATTAAATAAAAGCTGAATTAATCGACGCTTGGTACGATTTATAGATGTGACTGGAGAAATGGACGTTCAGGAAGAGGAGGAACGGGCTCCGCCGCCTCCACCTGACGAACAACATTCAGAACCCACAGAACCTAGAGAACCCATAGAGCCTACAGAATCTTCAGAACCTAGAGATCCCAGACATCGTCGTAGATCAACTAACAGATACGCGACGTTGGAACTTACAGCGACAATTGTGGATTCGATGCTTGCACCTTGTACCGCGGAGCAGAATAGATTAAGTAATTAATTGAATTTTTTTATTCTCTTTAAGATCAAGCTATTATTAATAGTCAAACTTTTAGTTCTCTTTTTAATCTGATTAGTTTTGGCCGATATCCGTAATAACATAAATGTGTTTTTAATTAACAGGACAACCTGAGCGTAACAGTGACACAGCTAATGTTAACGAAGCATCTAGTCGACCCAATGCATCTATCGTGGTTGGTTTTAGTCAAGAAGCTAACGAAGACTTATCAAGAGAAAGCGACTCATCTGATTGGATAAGAAGACTGTTGACTGAGGACACACAGTCGAACGTCGAACGAAAGTAAATTCCTTTTCCCATTTCGTAATAATTATTCGAGCAGCCAAGAATTTTGGTAAAATGAATTTGGTAAGAATAAGTTAATAATAATAACATTGTTGTTTAGTGCAAATATCCTGAATCAAGATCCAGGCTCGTCAACAGCAGAAAATGTTAATCGGGACCCATTGGAACAACAGCAACAAGTACCAGAGTCGCAACAACAAATACAACCGCAACAGCAACAACCGCAGGAACAACAATTGCCCGATGGAGTTGATCCATCATTTTTAGCTGCATTACCCGAAGACGTGCGAGATGAAGTTATTGCCGAACAATTGAGGTATACTTTAATTAGATTTTTTAAATATCTCACAATTAGAAAAGAATAAGGGTAAGAGAAAATTTACTAAATTCATTTTAATAATTGACAGACTTCAACGAATTCGACAACGAGCACAAGCAACCGTGGTTGAGGAACTAACAGGACCTGTTGAAGTAAATCCTGAGTTCCTTGCTGCTCTACCACCAGCGATTCAAGAAGAAGTACTCGCACAACAACGTTTGGAGCAACAACGACACGCTGCTGCGTCTGCTAATCCCGAAGATCCAGTCGATGCAGCTGCATTCTTCCAAAATTTACAACCATCCCTAAGACAAGCGGTTAGTGTTATTCGTTTCAGGCTTTTCCACAAATTATCTACGATAATTTACCATTAGACTAACTTCATATTCTAAACATTGAATATTATTATGAGGTTTTGTGTTTTAACACCATTTTTTTATGCATACAGATATTAACAGATATGGAAGAATCACAGATATCTGTTCTTCCACCGGACCTAGCACAAGAAGCTCAAAATCTAAGGAGAGAATGGGAAGCTCGGAATCGTCACATGATGCAAGAAAGATTCCTTAGCCATGTTAGTCAAGGGAATACAACTTTGTCTAGTATATTAAGGAATTCTGGTAGAGGTAAGTCATATAATGGAATATAATTATTATAGTAAAATGTACGTTTTTCTATATGTTTAGACATGTGATGCAAGTGAGATTTTAATAATTTAATATATTAAATTGTACAATGTTCAAGTCACTAAACAGATTGAATGTTGACACAAACAGGTAGAGGTGGAGGAACGCGGTATGCAATCCATGCGGTAGCACAAAGAGGACACTGGAGTCCGTGGAACACACGCGGTGATTCCGGTATAACACATCAGGGCGCAGGTTTGCGCCTCAGAGGCAGACAGTTGCTGGATCACGAGTCGATGGCTTGTCTATTGGTATTACTGTTTGTCGATGAACCAAAAATTAATACGTTAAGGCTTCATAGAGTTATCAGGAATCTTTGCTATCACGGTAGCACGAGGGAGTGGGTTGTTAAAGCCTTGTTAAGTATTATGGAAAGAAGTAATGATGAGAACAAGGAGATCACCAGTGATTTCGGCGGAAAAACCAAACGAAAATCTCTTCTTCCTACAATTGACTACTGGTAAGATATACTATATTTAAATATCATATGTATTTGTAGCTATACAAAATTAAATGTCACAAGCAATCCATTCAGTCAGTAAGAGATGTTGAGGGCTGCGCTGAATGAGGCAGTGTTTTGATCAGTCACTTTCTGTTTCGAAATTTTCACAACGGATACCACTCGAAAAGACGTAATATGATAATTTTCCTTTCAGCTCTCCTAAGATTTTTGACCAAAGAAGTAATACTCAGTCATGGTTAAACATTAGTATTGATGCTGCACTTGGATGTAGAGCAAATGTTTTTCACATTATTAGACATGGTGGCAAAAAATCAGAAAGGCAAGGCAATGTTATTGCTATCCACCCTCAAGCTGCACCTACAGTTTGCAGGTAAGTCAGTTAATATTTAATTAATATTTATTAATTAATATAACATTTGCTCAAGGATAACTGTTTTACTGTTATTTTAGACATACTTTGGAATTGTTAATTTCTCTGGCGAAAGGATTCCCTGGTTATTTCGTACCATTAAAGTCTAAAGAGTCGGAAGAAAAAGAAAATAGTAAAGAAAAAGAATCGAGTAAGGAAGAAGCTGGAGCAAAAAGCAAATCAGTCTCAAAGCTTGGAAAAAGTGACCTCCCAGATTTCTGGGATATGCTTCTAAAACTTGACTCGTGTGCCTCGAAAAAAGGGAAATCGGTCGCAAGAACTCATTCAAGTTCAAATCTAGGAAATGAACCCGAACACAGTATAACCACTTTTGAAGCTTCCGCATTCGGTCAATTAATTTCCATGTTAAATTGGTCGGTAATTAAGCGTAGCAGTCAGCTAACGGACAAATTGTTACGATTATTGTCGTTGATCTCAATTGGACTAACAGAAGTAAATCCATACCGTCGGCAAGAAGGTAATAAAAACAAAAAGACAGAAGTAAATAAAGAACAGAGCGTTGCTGCACCTGAGGAACATCTTAGATTAGCCGTACAAGTGCTTACTAGCAAAAGTTGTTCTGAAGAAGGACTAGAAGACGCAACTGCGTTGCTTCTTAATTTATCTCACTGCCCTGATCCTACTAGACAATTGGTACGTATTTCAACATTTACGATGATTGCTAATCTAATTATACATATACTTCAATTCCTTTAAACTGCAGTTATTACACGAGCTTTTAATTTTTCTCTGAGTGTAATTATTTCATTACCCTAAGATTGAACTCTAAGTGTGAGATATTATTCGATTTTGCATCTATCGTCAAGTTATTTTACGTATAAGTTGCTGTATTGTAATCATGATGAAAATGTTTCAGATATTAAAATTACTTTTGGAAGGCGCAATGGAACTAGCTAACATGGTTTGTGAACACATAAACGATCTAATGATGGAATTAAAAGTTTTAAATCGTGAACTAAGTCGACGGAACTCTATAGAGGAACAACCATCAACGAGTACTAGTGTGGTAGCAGTAAGTACAGCTGCAGTAGCAGCAACAACAGTATCAGTATCAGCATCAGCTGCAGCAGCAGCAGCAGCAGCCGCAACAGCAGCAGCGGCAGCAGCAGCAGGTGGAGGAGGAACTGGAGGAACGGGTCGAGGAACTCTCTTAGATAGGTACATATATAATTTCTAACTGCAATAGAAAATGATTGTAATTATATCCTATTCAAAACTGACGACAGCGGTAATATAATGATTAAATCGTTATGAATATTAATATTATACTTGACGATGTTTCAGATTTACACACGAAAGTGTAATTGTAACAGCGCCAAGTAAAGTCAAAGCAGGAAGTGATCTACAACTACCATCAATGGCTGCTCTTGTTAGCAAGACTTCTAGTCAGGCATTCTTCTTGAGAATACTTAAAGTGATTGTACAGATACGGGAAGCTGTACGTTTGGCGAACACGAAAAAGACAGGTAATATTATTATAGAATATATTTTTCAACAAATTTATGTATCCTACAAATTCTCGGAGTATTACTTTGGACTAAGAAAGTATGAAATATATATAATTTCAATATTTTGTGTAGCAAACCAAACATCAGAAACTGCTATGGACACTGAAAGTACAAATCAAACATCAGAAACAGGTAATTTAATTGCCCATAATCTAATTTTAAATTTTGAGTTTTATATATTATCTACTTCAAAACTATTGAACTAAAAATACTAAAATTGGATATATGTTAAAAAGGTGATGATAATACCGATGCTGATGTACCTATGGATACAACACAAGCAAATACATCCCAGTCTGAAAATTCAAAACCAAGCACAACTGCGAATGGTAAATTACCACAATTAAGATAACGAAGTTCGATATCAAAAAAAACTTGAAAATACATATTGTTCTCATTTTTACAGATGAAGAAAAATCTACGCTTCCATTGTTAAGTGAAAGTTTAGTTCTGGATCATTTGTGGGAAACACTTAGTGCTTGTTTACTAGAATTAGAATACACCCCCGATCATCATGCCGTCCTCGTCTTACAGGTAAAACCTTTTTAATGTGTTGGCAAATGATAATTCTCAATATACCACCAATCAAAAACGTCGAACAAAAGTGAATAAACACTTGTGGTTAGAAAATATGCTATTGTATTACTAAAACAGAAATTTTTCATTGAATGTAATTTTATATAAGTAAAATATAATAGTGTAAAACTTTTAACGTTATAATTTACAAATTTGTCGCAGCCCGCAGTAGAAGCATTTTTCTTGGTACATTCATCTTCATCAAGTAGCTCGCGTGAACGCCATTTGAATACTACTGGAGAAAATCGCGAGGTCGTTCCCGATCTCGCACCGATTTCACCGATATATTCGGACAACGAAGCCACTTCCCAATCGGAAGCTACAATTAACACTTCGTGGGATATCCCAATGACATCAACACAAAAAACCTTGCCTCCAGACCAACTAAAGTTCCTCAAATTTGCTGGTACGTTTTTTTGCATAAATGATATACCGATAAACATTCTTTGAATGTTAGTTGTGCTGCTCTTGTTGTTTATTAATATGTACTTCTAATAATATACTTTTGCATTGCCTTAACAGAAACGCACAGAACCGTTCTGAATCAGATTCTTCGACAAACAACTACTCATTTAGCGGATGGACCATTTTCTGTATTAGTAGATCATACAAGAGTTCTTGACTTTGATGTGAAAAGACGATATTTTCGCACGGAGTTGGATCGAATGGATGAAGGAATCCGTAGAGAAGAATTGGCTGTGCATGTACGCAGGAGTCACGTTTTCGAAGACTCATTCCGCGAACTTCATAGGAGAAATGCTGACGAATGGAAAAATCGATTTTATATTGTGTTCGAAGGTATTGCAATCTTACTATAACTATTTAATTATAATTTAATTGCCCCTTTACAATTTTTGAAAGTATTTGTTAGATTGTTTTCGAGTCGACGTGAATTCATAAACATTTCCTGAAATATAATTACAGGTGAAGAGGGACAAGATGCCGGAGGATTGCTTCGTGAGTGGTACGTCATCATTTCCAGGGAAATTTTCAATCCCATGTATGCCCTTTTCACTGTTAGTCCTGGTGATCGGGTGACGTACATGATAAATTCATCATCGCATTGCAATCCCAATCACTTATGTTACTATAAGTTCGTCGGCCGAGTTATTGGTAAGTTTCTTCGCTTTGTGCCATAGTTTACTGTTTTCTCTTGAATCTTATAGAATGTTCGAAAAGATAATAATTCAAAGAATTGTTTCACTGATTTCTATAGAAACTAGTGTGATAAGTTCACGTTTTCCTAATATCTAAAATTATTTCCTGTTACAGCAAAAGCAATCTATGATAACAAACTACTAGAATGTTATTTCACACGTAGTTTCTATAAGCACATACTGGGAATACTCGTAAAACACACAGACATGGAAAGCGAAGATTACAGTTTTTATAAAGGACTCGTTTATCTCACAGAACATAATATTTCTGAACTGGGATACGAATTAACGTTCTCCACTGAGGTATTTTTAAACATACATATGTTGATTAGTTTTTCTCGAATTCCAAACATGTCATATTTTTTCTTTCTATTTCTCTTTTCCAATATGGATATAATCAATAGTAACGTGTTCACAGGTAAATGAATTCGGCGTGAATGATGTACGAGATTTAATACCAAATGGACGGAATATTGTTGTTACGGAGGAAACGAAACTGGAATATATAAGATTGGTGTGTCAGATGAAAATGACAGGAGCAATTCGTAAACAGTAAGTAAAATGAATATTTGTACCCAATATTTCTTGTATGTCATTTGAAAAATAATTTTTCATCTTTTGCCTATATGTGCGCTGAATTAATTCTAATATAAATTATATTGTATTATTTTCTCAGGCTGAATGCATTCCTTGAAGGTTTTTACGATATTATTCCAAAACGGTTAATCTCCATATTCAATGAACAGGAACTCGAACTGTTGATCAGTGGGTTGCCTAATGTAGATATCGAGGATCTTAAAGCAAATACAGAGTATCATAAATACAGCGCAACGTCTTTGCAAGTATGTATATTATCTTGAATACTCTCATACATGTGTTATACAGAAAATAACACAAATAATGGAAGAGTCAGTTTATTTCAAAAGAATACAAATTATATTCGTGTCTCCTTTAATTTAGATCCAGTGGTTCTGGCGAGCATTACGAGGTTTCGATCAGGCAGATAGGGCTAAATTTTTACAATTCGTTACTGGAACCTCGAAGGTGCCATTGCAAGGATTTGCTGCTTTAGAGGGGATGAATGGCGTACAAAAGTTCCAAATTCACCGAGAAGATAGATCAACGGATAGACTTCCGTCAGCTCATACATGGTAAATTGATATTTCCATTGAACTTTCATTTAATAATTATCACAATATTACGATCAAATATTTTTAAAATTAATTGCATTTCAGTTTTTACACGTTATACGAATATGTATTTCAATATTTTATAGATTATTTTAAAAAGAAAGAGGACACAAAATATTAATAATACAAGAGTAGGTAGTAATGAATTTCCTATGATATTTTTCAGTTTTAATCAACTGGATCTACCTGTATATGAGACATACGATAAACTTCGTACAAATTTATTAAAAGCAATCCATGAGTGTAGCGAAGGATTTGGATTTGCCTAAAAATTTGCGAAGTTCAGAAAATCGCGTATCGATTATCGTCCTATATGGAGGTTGAAGAGCGAAGAATAAGAAGAACCGGAAGGGCAACAAAAAAAAATCAGAAAAAAATCGAGAAATTAAGTATCGAATGTCAAGAAATAATTGTACGAATACTGGGAACGCTTTATCTTCGCTCAAGATCTAGTATATAAATGTTTACTCCGCTATATACATATTAAAACTAAAGGCGTATGTATATACGTATAATTAACGATGTAATTACCGATAATTCATCGCTAGAGTTTATTTTGTTGAACGATCTTGAAAGGGGATGCAGAGCTTAACGATAATTCCCGACGAAAGGAAGACTTGGCCGGACACTAGTTAAGGATTCTATGATTAAGATAAAAGCTAAGAATTCGATGTAATTACACTGGTGGTTAACAGGAAACAGCGGGCTGAAATAAATGCAAACACGATTCGAGGACAAAGCTATTGGCGTAAGCCTCGTAAACTGCGTGAACTCGTAAGTCTCGTTAGCTTCGTAATTATCGATTCAACGAGGAAACGGGGAAACAAGGAAACCAATTTGCCGAACGAAAAGGCAGGACGTGACAAAAACGTGCCTGTATTTGCGTGCCTGTTTGCTTGCTTCTTTAGTTCTGTGTGAAAGGATCATGGTAGAGATAAATAAAGGTATAAATAGAGATAGAGGTAGAGATAGATCTATAGGAGAGGAAGGAAAGAGAGAGCGAGAGAGTGTGTGAATCAGTGAGTGAGTCAGTTGTGTGAGTGGGGGTGCATGTCCGTATGTAAGTGCGTGAGAGAAAGAGAGCACGCTGAGAGAAGCGAAACTGAAAAAACTGATAGACACGAGCCTAAATACGAAAGATTTCACAATATTATTCTTCTGCCCGCAAAACGTATGGTTGTACACTATTAGTATTAATAATTATAAACTAATTCTTAATCGATAGTAATTATCATTAATTAATATCGTTTTAATATTAATCATTCGAGAAATGTGATGTTAAAAATGAAATCGTGTAAACTTTTTTCCTTTTCTTTCTCCCATCGATTGTCTAGCCACGATCCAGCCACGCCATTTTCTCATTCGATCCTTGAATCTTCCTTGGCACTTCTACCCTGAGAGAGTAATAACATTTGAAATTTAACGAATATTACTTTTGTAAACACATCGAATGGGACAATATACATCGGAAAAGCGTATACCTATCGGACTCCTTTCGCAATATCGTTAGGGAATTATTGCTTAGGAATTCGCAGAATAAACTAAATGTTGTATTTCTTATAAACAACTGGACTTCCTTTATTACACGAAGAAACCTTGATTTTGCATTGTACTGTCAAATGTTGGCACGTTTCTAAACAGTCCCCGGATAATTTTATACAGAAGAAAAAAGACGTATGAACTCGTGAACTAAATAAATTTTTTGCGAGATACCAAAATTTGATTTTAAATTTCAATTAATGGCTTTACATGATACGCATATGGACTATGTTTGATGTCTATTCAGTGAGTTTAGATGATACTTTTCCTGCACATTAAAACATAAGAGTGAAAAGTCCTTCCCCACCAATATCAAGTAAATGACGAACAACTGCTAATCAGAATATTCTACTCCGACAATTTGCATATTCATTCAAATATAATGCCCAAAATATGAAACTTGATATTTTTCCATAAACTGTTGACTATAATACATATATTTTAAATTTTCGAAAAGGCAATTTTTCAGCTTTTGCACGTGATCAAAAAGCGAAGAAAAAACAAACGTGTTCCAAACTATTTTTACAAAATAAAACATTCGGGTAATTGTAATATCATGCGTCTGATGTGTAGTATATTAAGGAAGGTACATAGTTTTCTGTATGTTTAATTTTTATCTCTATATTTAATATGAAATGATGGGTTGCTCTTTCAACCTTTTAGTACATGAAATCTGTTAATTGATAACCGAAAACTTGGAGCACTTTCTATCCACTAAAGCCAGAAACAAATATTTTATTAGCATACGTTATGAGTTCTATTCGAGAAACAAACGATTTGTTTATGATTGAAACACGGTTAACTACAAATAATGTGCTGTATAAATGCTGAAAGAAATCATGAAAACAGAAAATAAAAAAAAACGTGAATAAATTCTCTAATTATTCCATAAAACGTACTATTAATCTTAATCTGAAGTATCATGAGTTTGCGAAGATACATGATTTATTGGTGATTCAAACAGTTAAACTACCTTTATAACAAATATTTAATTTTTTGAAGCATGAAATTATAACGTGGTCAATATTGTTGTTACAGTGTCCCTTGAAATGTTGATCAGTTAGACTTTTCAGAAAAACCTTACAAACTACCAATCTGTAAGGAAATTTCAAACACGAATCAATTGTAATTATTTTTCACATCTGATATCGACGATGAGAAACATCTTGGTGATATCTCTATAGAATATAATTATGTCACATAAAGAGTATACGAAAAGAATCAGAGCTACCAATTTCATATGTGTATATATATCAAAACTATTTACAATTTTCTTTTACTGATAATTGTATAAAATTGAAGAAAAGTCAGAGTTTAAAAATATCAATAATAAAGTTTCATAATTACGATTATAAAAACTATATTTCAAAGCACAGGCGTGGAGAACATAAAGCTCCCTTAAATTAATTCCAGATATCTTTGTTGTTTTATGGCGATGCCTTAGGTTTTAGTTCATCATAGCATGGTCTGAGGAAGATTGCGTTTTTCTTTGCTGGATTATTGTATTCATGACCCTACAAAAATATAATACAGGTATTAATAATGTTTCTTAATTTTTAACAATTATAATTGTTTTATTCCAAAGTTTTGTCTAGCTCATTACGATAGGAAAAAAAGAAAACACTCGTATTTGGAATAAATTTCAAATATAATAGAATGTTGCACGTATTTTTCTTATTTTAAATATAATTTTGAAAATTTATCTATCAATGATGTTTGAGCCATTTTGTGTGAAACATATTAATTTACAAAAAATTTCCGTAAAAATAAACTATGTTACCTTAGACCAATCGTAGGATACTGCATAGGCAAATATTTGTCCATTATGATTAAAACAACAACGAGTAATAGGTTGTTCCATTGGTTCTGATGATTTTAATTTAGTTCTTGCATCTTTATCCCAAAAACCAAATGTTCCATCACTCCCAACAGTAGCTACAGTGCCATGAACAGGGTGGAAGGCAATATCATTCACCTAATAATCATAAAATAAGTTAACTGTGTTAATTGATTTTAATTAGAGTTTCATCATGTAATATCGTATTTTAAAAATGTCAATCTTATTAAACGTATAAGGAATCATGAATCACTTCATTGTAATAGTTTACGAATTTAAAATAGATGAAAATTACTTTTACACTTAAATTATTATCATTTCGATATTTTTAACAAGTTAAACCGTTTTTGTTATATAATTATACGTTGTGATATAGTATTTCTAATAAATAATTTTAAACTGACCGCATAGATATCTTGATATCCATTAGGTGTTCCATTTGTTCTGTGACATTTGAATGTGAAATTTTCCTTTGAACTTAAATTAAGGTGATGAATCGCTACGCGACCTTCTGTACTACCAATAGCAAAGCCAGTAGGCTGTTTCTTCTTATCTCTGAAAATAGCAACGCAACGATATTGATACTTCAGGCTGAGGTCCACAGATTTGTACTCCCGTGGACTCCCTTCCAATTGATAAACTATTAATCCACGTCCTGCTGTTCCTACAACTGCCATTGGATAGTCCTAACACAACCATAACAATTATTACAAATAAATTTCTATGAAATAGACGCTATATAATTTTAACAGAAACATCAAATTACTGATAGCAATAGAGATATACTTACAACATCAGCGCAGTAACACCTTTCAATTAAGTTCAGCGTCATTGCAGGTTTTGGACTTCGTAAATCCCAGAACTAAGAAAATAGAAATGGTATTAACAGCTGAAACTTATGTAGAGATATCTTTATAGAAAATATAAATATTAGTATCCAAGGAAGAACCTTTAATGTTTTATCCCAAGAGCCTGTCATCAGGCATGAATATGTGCTAGCTTTAATCCAATGGCATGTCGAAATGGGTGCGTCATGTGCTGCAACTTGTATGCTCTGATTTGAGGCAAGATCCCAACACTTTGCTGTTTTGTCACAAGAAGACATAAACACTTTTGTGCCATCCTGTATCCAAAATAAAAGTATAAAATTCTTATACTAATTTAACTTTCATTTTTAATAGAAATATAGAAAATATAACTATTGAGAAGAGTTTATAAGTAGGATATTGCTAAACTAAAGATAAAATAAAAAAAAAGAGGATACAGTATAATATAAGTACATCTTATAATACTCACTATATTAATTACATTTGAATTATAGATTATTCTATTAATTAGGTTTGTGATTCAACATGGGGTATCAATTAAGCAAAGCCTATATGTGCAATGTTAAGAATTTGTATTAAATATTAGGATGTCTTTATTCATGAAAAAACAAAGTAAAAAATACTTGAGCGACTTTTGAAAAACATTTGTACGTTGCAAACAAACTTCACCTTTCAAACTTTTTGGAACTTTTCTATAGCATTGTAAACATGCAGTCTAAGTTTCTATGAAAATCAAGATAGATCCACAAATAATATCCAAGTTGCATTCCCAGGGTTGTATTTCTGCTATTCATGTTCTTTTCACACTATAATCCAGTTTTTAAAAGATTTTAATATAAACTTTTAATGTATAAAATACATGGATTTTCATATTCCAGGAACTCTCTTAAAATTAACAAGAGAAAGAAGAATAACTATTATACAAAACTTAAAATTTTTACTAACATCAGGAACAACATCCTAATATTCAACTAATATTACTGATGGCCATCTGTTTATAATAGTATCATTCTTTGATACATAACAAATACACAGAGAGTGGTATTTTGATATTAATTTTGAATGTCTATAATAGGCTGGACAGATTACATTTGCATCAAGTTTTCTTTAAAGAAAATTTACTGTAAAATAACACTCACATCACTCCAGCACACATCAAGAACAGGTGCTGCCATAGACTGCATTGATTTTGGAACTGTTTTTCCGGATTGTTCTACTTCCCAACAACGAACATTGCAATCCCATGATCCAGCCACAAGAAAGTTCTGCTGAATAGCAGCAGGACTAAATGCGAGACTGGAGATAGAATCAGATGGTGGAGAAACAACCTCAAAGTCTTGCATTGGGTTTGATGTAGATGAGGTACCAGTGCGTAGTCCTCCACTTTGATTAAACATGCTTATCTAGCTTAGTGTTTCGATGAGATCGAAACACAGTATCTAGAAGATAAATATATAATTATAAGATTATAATATTTCAGAAATTTGAATATGTTTCTTGTGTATCAACGTTTCAGCTTAGAATTAATAATTTTTTTAAATATCACTTAGAGACCTTGGAGCTTTGCTAAAAAGAAAAGTTTTGGCAGTAGATTGCACCTGTACGTATTTTCTTTAATAAATTTTCTTAACCGACAAAGTAACGTTAAGTAGCGATTTCTAGTTTCGCAACTTTTTAATAAACTTAATACGACAATAAGCGGTAGGTGACGTTTTCCACGAAATAAAAAAAGTAACGAAGTTCAACTACGTTAAATTCAAAATAATCATTTATAATTTACTCTTATTTACTGTACTTACTCGTTACTCGGATTAAAATGAACGTATAAAATCTACAATATATTAAGAATAGTAGAACATAGAAACACTTTTTTAGGAAGTACTGGTATAAGTAATTATCATACAACTTGTAACTGTAATGCGTTTGAGGTTAGAAATTGTTCAACAACGGGTTTATTCACGCACGCTTCCCACTTGCATACAATTTGCGCGAAATTCATATTGCGTATTAGAGCTAACAAAATAAATTTCTACAGCATGAACTGTAGAATATGTAGTGGGGTACTGTTGTTGTAACCATGTTCCTATTACGACTGTTCAATCTAATAGATGGCACCACTATAATCTTCAACTGTAGTAGCATTTAATAAATTTTCTCTTTATTAATCTATCAATTTTCATTTAGTAAAATAAGATAGATGAAACAGCAGTATTTGTTTCAAATTTCTGCATTCTTTCCTGCGATATTAAACGAACAAGTTCCATAGTTCTTTACTAGTGTAAATCCATGCTTATCCTAAACGAAAGATAGAATAGATCCAGATAGACCTACCACAGACCCATAAGAGTAGACCGTACATGCTGGGCAAATTTTTGTGTCACGAAAAGGGGGTCCTAGGACCCACTTACCATTTTAGTGTCACTCGCCACGTTACCATTTTAGGTTCGAATCTAGGATGATAAGGGGTAAATGGTAAGAATATGATATAGAAATAATAGATTGTACGCATTAGTAATGTGCACGATTAAAAGTTATTACTCATTTCAATATATATTAACACATAATTTCTATGATTTACAGGGCTCTTTTCACGCGGTACCCTGGGAAACAGCAGCGACTTAGAATGGATTCGTCCTAACAAGAATTATTTATAACGATTACTAAATTTAAGGGAATTACTTAAGTTATATTAATAGTACGTGAAATTATGTAGTTTTATCATGTATATTACACGTATTACAACATTAATAAATACTATGTATTTGGTAAAAACTGAGTCTTCATTTATAACCATTATTCCTATCCCTTCCACTTATGCATTAGATTAATTTATAAGTTCCGCGTCAGGGGTGGGCAGTAAAAGTTTCGCGTGGAATTTATGCTTAAGTTTTATACATATCTTTATACGTATCTTGTGTTGTATATTATACGTGTTGCAAAATGAATAAACAGTCTATTTTTGGATAAAATAAACTGAATTTTTTATTTATAATAATTATTCCTATCTTTTCCATTAAATGACGTTCACGGAAGCGAAATCTTGCCACATCTTGTGATTTATTCTTTTGGTAGAGAAGTCTAACATTTCGAAGTTTGTTGATATAAAAATTGAGGAATAGGTTTTAATATAAGAAACTCGTGATTTATCATAAATGAAATTTATTGAAACACTTCATTTTACAAGAGTATAACTTACAAATTAAACATCTTAAATAATTAATCACATAAATAGAATCACTGCGTTTGCTGGCCGTTGATCCAAATGGTTTCCGGAATGATTTTTCCGCCTAGAAACATACAAACAAATCGATTTATAACATAATAAATAATTCACACCCTACCCACCCCTCCCAAATAATTAACCACCCTTAAAATTCCCCAGGTCATCGATCAAAATTCAATAAAAACATCCTTTTCCGGGTATAAACTCAATTGTCATTTATAACAATTTTTGCCGACCCGTCCAAAAATTCTCCCCACCACTGCGCATGCGCCGCCATTTGGCATCCCCACCACGCCCACCCTGCGCTCACCCTATATAAGGAGGAGCACCGCAGATTTTCCTCGGTTGCGAAGACCGCTCCGACGCAGTCGGGTCGGTCTTCCGGCTCACCCGTCCGCGGGGACCCTCCGGGGACCTCACCCTTCCTCCCTCGGGGGATGGTGGGCCGCGGTGAGGGGTCACCAACCTCTCACCGCTGGTCTTCCCCGAGGAGAAGGTGGAGGGACCTGGGGAGCCGGACGAGGGCGGCTGGGGCCCTCCTTTGCTCCAGCCGAACTCGGACGGTTCCCGCGAGCCCCCGCCACCCTTCCCCGAAGGGAAGGACCTCTTCGGGGACGGGTGGCGGGTGCTCGAGGGGTGTCCGAGCGTGGGGGGACGTGGGGGGCGCCTTCTGGCATCCCGGGGCCCCAGGGATGCACGGGTGGGTCCAACAGAAGGCGAACCCCATGGCCTCCCGTGCTTGGGCACTTCCAGGTTCCCTTCTCCTTCCCTTCGGGGGATGATCCGGCGGTGAGGGGGGTGGCTCGCTTGCCCGGTCAGCCACCCTCGACGTGGAGGTTAGGGGGAGCCCTGGAGACCCCAAGGGTGGGGAGCCGGAGCTGGCTCGGTTGCCCGGTTCGGTTTTCGCAATCCACGGGGGGTGGGGGGACTCGGGGGTGGTGAGAGCCACAGCCGGAGTCCTTTGGGGCCGGGGGCCCGGGGGCTCCCGGAGGACCGAGGTCCTCTGGGAGCACCGGGGTCCCCGTCTCTGGAGGTGGCTCTCTCCACTCCCCGGGTCGGGGGGCGGATAGGCCCCCCGGCCCGGGGTTGGGACTCACTCGAAATGGGGAGAGGGTCCCAACCCACGTCGGTTGTTTTCATGATCTGAACGGACGTAGTGCCCCCCTGCTCTGAACTTCCTCTCTTCAGGGACGGCTACCCCTGGTGTGAGTGCCCCTGTCCCCCCACCAGTGGTGGTCATCCCTAAAGAGCGGGAGGAATCAGCCCGGGGAGTGAGGCCCCCCAGGCCTCTTCCTCCCGCTCTTCTAAGATGACCACCACCGATGAGGGGACTGGCACTCTCACCAGGGATAGCCATCCCTGAAGAGAGGAAGGAGGCGGCTCGGAAGATGTCCAAGTCAAGTAGGAGGCAAGCCCCCTACCGTGCTTGGGCATCTCCCAAGCCTCTCCTTCCACTCTTCAAAGATGACTACCCAAGGTGAGGGACCGGGTGCCCCCGCACCGTGGCCGTCATCCTCGAAGAGAGGACGAAGACTGTCCGCCCCAGCAGAGCCGGGGTAAGGCACGATCACGACGAGAGAGCGCCACTTCTCTCGTGAGGCCGTATTCCGCACAGTGTCACAAAAGGGACACTGCCAAAATTCACTCCAGCGCACGGCGCTCACGCGCTGGAACGAATTGGCTATTGCAAGGAATGAATTCCTTGGGCGATGGGCACGCCAACTTCCCTACGCCTTGGTGGTGTTAGCAGGACCCCGTCGTCCAACCCCCCCGGTTAAAGGGGGGCCAGACGTCAAGGTCCTCCCAGGGCACACCGCGAGGAGGTACCACCACGTGCCCCATGTACGAGGCGAAGACATTTCCCGCTCTTCGAGAATGACTATCATCGGTGACGAACACCGGGACTGCCATCCTCGAAGAGAAGACAAAGTCTCCAGGCTTGATGCGACGAGAGAGCGCCCAATTCTCCCGAAGAGGCCGTAAACCGCGCAGTGTCACAAAAGGGACACTGCCTAAATTCATTCCAGTGTACGGCGCTCACACCCTGGAACGAATTGGCTATTGCAAGGAATGAATTCCTTGGGCGATGGGCACGCCAACTTCCCTACGCCTTGGTGGTGTTAGCAGGACCCCGTCGTCCAACCCCCCCGGTTAAAGGGGGGCGAGACGTCAAGGTCCTCCCAGGGCACACCGCGAGGAGGTACCACCAAGTGCCCCACTCTGTGTTTACATTGTTAAATAAATGCAAATGTATTTTACTTACTTGTGTAACGTACGTATCTAGTTATAGATAAATTGAATAAACGAATGCCGTTGAAAAGTACACGTTAATGTTGTTGCATATTTATTTGTTGACCCTCCCGTATAATGAAAACTCTACTGTTGCTTACAATCACTCGACCGAAGAATTCGCGTCTGTTTCGTAATCAAACAACCCGTCCGCGGAAACTCACCCGACAACGTTCTTAAACAATGACTCGAGAGCAACTGAGCAGATGTCCGATCCACCGGTAGTATCTACTAATAATCCCCACTCCTCCCAGTGGGAAGGAGGTATGTACCAACACGTGCCGCACTCTGAGTTTGCATTGTTAAATAAATGCAAATGTATTTTACTTACTTGTGTAACGTACGTATCTAGTTATGGATAAATGGAATAAACGAATGCCGTTGAAAAGTACACGTTAAAGTTGTTGCATAATTATTTCTCGAACCTCCCGTAGAATGAAAACTCTACTGTTACTTACAATCACTCGACCGAAGAATTCGCGTCTGTTTCGTAATCAAACAATCCGTCCGCGGAAACTCACCCGACAACGTTCTTAAACAATGACTCGAGAGCAACTGAGCAGATGTCCGATCCACCGGTAGTATCTACTAATAATCCCCACTCCTCCCAGTGGGAAGGAGGTATGTACCAACACGTGCCGCACTCTGAGTTTGCATTGTTAAATAAATGCAAATGTATTTTACTTACTTGTGTAACGTACGTATCTAGTTATGGATAAATGGAATAAACGAATGCCGTTGAAAAGTACACGTTAAAGTTGTTGCATAATTATTTCTCGAACCTCCCGTAGAATGAAAACTCTACTGTTACTTACAATCACTCGACCGAAGAATTCGCGTCTGTTTTGTAATCAAACAACCCGTCCGCGGAAACTCACCCGACAACGTTCTTAAACAATGACTCGAGAGCAACTGAGCAGATGTCCGATCCACCGGTAGTATCTACTAATAATCCCCACTCCTCCCAGTGGGAAGGAGGTATGTACCAACACGTGCCGCACTCTGAGTTTGCATTGTTAAATAAATGCAAATGTATTTTACTTACTTGTGTAACGTACGTATCTAGTTATGGATAAATTGAATAAACGAATGCCGTTGAAAAGTACACGTTAAAGTTGTTGCATAATTATTTCTCGAACCTCCCGTAGAATGAAAACTCTACTGTTACTTACAATCACTCGACCGAAGAATTCGCGTCTGTATCGTAATCAAACAACCCGTCCGCGGAAACTTACCCGACAACGTTCTTAAACAATGACTCGAAAGCAACTGAGCAGATGTCCGATCCACCGGTAGTATCTACTAATAATGCTCACGTCTCCCAGTGGGGATTATTAGTGGGGATTATTACTACCTAATTGATTTACCTTTCGTTTGAGAGGTGGAGGATGGGACCCGTAATAGCAGGTAGTCGATATACCTGCCTTTTTCCAAGGGACACTAACTCGTCATATATGGAAACCTTAAGACACCCTACATAGCAACATTGAATTTCATATATTATGTAAAATTTTTTTTAAATATTTCCTTTAAAGTTTATTTGTGAAGGGTATCAACGTTACCATTATCGGTTCGAATCTAGGATGACAGGGTATAGAAGCTATAGTCTGTGCGTATTAATAATGTTACCATTGTGAAGGGTAGCAACGTTACCATTATGGGTTCGAGTCTAGGATGACAGGGTATAGAAGCTATAGTCTGTGCGTATTAATAATGTTACCATTGTGAAGGGTAGCAACGTTACCATTATGGGTTCGAGTCTAGGATGACTGAGGGTAGAGAAGCTATAGTCTGTGCGTATTAATAATGTTACCATTGTGAAGGGTAGCAACGTTACCATTATGGGTTCGAGTCTAGGATGACTGAGGGTAGAGAAGCTATAGTCTGTGCGTATTAATAATGTTACCATTGTGAAGAGTAGCAACGTTACCATTATGGGTTCGAGTCTAGGATGACTGAGGGTAGAGAAGCTATAGTCTGTGCGTATTAACAATGTTACCGTCGTGAAGAGTAGCAACGTTACCATTTTGGGTTCGAGTCTAGGATGACCGAGGGTAGAGAAGCTATAGTCTGTGCGTATTAATAATTTTACCATTGTGAAGGGTAGCAACGTTACCATTATGGGTTCGAGTCTAGGATGACTGAGGGTAGAGAAGCTATAGTCTGTGCGTATTAATAATGTTACCATTGTGAAGGGTAGCAACGTTACCATTATGGGTTCGAGTCTAGGATGACTGAGGGTAGAGAAGCTATAGTCTGTGCGTATTAATAATGTTACCATTGTGAAGAGTAGCAACGTTACCATTATGGGTTCGAGTCTAGGATGACTGAGGGTAGAGAAGCTATAGTCTGTGCGTATTAACAATGTTACCGTCGTGAAGAGTAGCAACGTTACCATTTTGGGTTCGAGTCTAGGATGACCGAGGGTAGAGAAGCTATAGTCTGTGCGTATTAATAATGTTACCATTGTGAAGGGTAGCAACGTTACCTTTATGGGTTCGAGTCTAGGATGACTGAGGGTAGAGAAGCTATAGTCTGTGCGTATTAATAATGTTACCATTGTGAAGGGTAGCAACGTTACCATTTTGGGTGCGAGTCTAGGATGACCGAGGGTATAGAAGCTATAGTTTGTGCGTATTAATAATATTACTTAATTTTAAGGAATTACTTAAATTATACCACAGACCACCCATAAGAGTAGACAGGACATGCATATATATATATATATATATATATTATCAAATATATATTCTGTGAGTACTAATGATATTCTATTCCTTTTGGCGGGAGAAGAAATGATATACAAACATGAATTCAAAATACTCTTATTCTTCGATAGGCTCGTGATTTCCAGTTTTGAATAAAAAGCGGGCTTAGAAATGTTCGTACCTGCTGTGAAATCGGAGTCACGTGATCCTCGCGGGACCATCTTACATGTACCGGTTTTTCCAAAGCGGGTGGTTCGTTTGAAACCTGTAAAATTAACGCTCACACTTGCTGCGACGCGTGTAACAATATAATAACAACATATAAAACCAACACTTTCGAATATCGTTTTTTTTATTAACGTTTTGTCAGTTACAATTTTGATTACATACATATAATGTGGATTTTTCTTTAAACACATGTTGCTATGATACAAATGACGAAGATAAAAATTTGGAGTGCGTAAAAATGTAATTAGATGACAATTTTTTTTTTTTTTATTACTTCATTGGTCATGGCGATGGGCCAACTTTGAATGTATATTAATATAATATACCGAGGTGGCCCATGTCCACTAAGAGGGTAAGTGTAATATCCTTGATCGCATTAAATCATCCCTAATTCGCTAATATTTGTTTTTTTATACACTATATCGGTGCACATTCGTCGCTCAAGACTGGTCCAGTATTAGCGATTGACCGACGCGCTGATCAAGAATCACGTGTCTTTCACACCGATCCACACAGGCACGGATTAAGTGCCAAATTCAGAGGACGATATTTACAGAAGAACAAACGGCTTACCGATGCATCCGGTCGCATGCGGACGTCACACTTATGTACACGTTCGGTGCGCTCCTTCTTTCGTTCTCTCACGTCGTCACGTTACATACAATTCATCATTATGCACCCTTAACCCCTCGGGTCTTGGTTAATTATGCGCACGGTATAAATATATCAATCAACAAAACGCTTCCCCCAATTACCACGATTATACAAACACGATAATTACACGGTTCCGGGATTATTATTATTATTATTTTAATTTTCTGTGAATTATCATCCGGTTCGGATTTATCGCGACTAGACACGTCGCTTTCGTATCTCGTCTATCTCTGAAACTGTGTCTGTGTCTTAAACGTAAACGTGTTGTATCTATTTAACACGTCGACTCGGATGATGTATATATATATATATATATATATATATATTATGTATATAAATTACAATAGTTCGTAGTTTCTTAAATGAATTCTATTCCGGATTTTAATTTGAAAAATCCATCGAATAATTACGGTGGCGATTAAACGGTGGATTTTCATTCGACAATTTTCCGTGGGTAATTAAGAAAGAAATCACAAGGGTATATCGAATTAAGACGTAAGTCAATGGTGTGTTAAATGTGTGTAACGTGTGGTAGTCAATCGAGGACCGGGAAAAACAATTAATCTGTTGGTTGTGCAAGACGCAAGGGGTTAATAAAACGCGCTGGATCCCGGCGAGCCGCGGGATCGGATTATGTACAACACATCCGGCAGAACAGATCTGGAATTGATCGGCGATCGAGATCGAGACGCCGTACGGACGTGGAAGGAACAAGGACAGAGAAGGTCGACTCGATCGTCCTGGGCGTGAAAGGGTGAAAAAGCAACAGGGACACGGTCCTCTGAACTTGGAACGACGATAAGACGACTTCCCTTTGAACTCGCCGCGTCGGCGACGAGCGGCACGTGTTTCCATTTTTTTTCTCTCTCTCATTTACCATTGTAAATACACAAGAACTGATCAATTTACCAGGGTGATCTATAATAATTTTCGTTTATTCCTATATTACTTCATCAACAATATATTCTTCATCGAATAAAGCTATTTTTTTACGCTACAGCTCTCAATCTTCGTCATTTCTATTTGACTGTGTTCGTAGGCGAAAACAGATAACGAAATTTTGGAGAGACTATGTTTGCTTTAGATAAACAAAGAGATAAATAATATTACGATAATTATAGAGTGTCCTGTAATAGAACGTTGTAACAATGTTTGAATAATATTATTTTAGAATTTCTCATTTCTTCATGATTAATTTTAAGATAATATTAATATAGAGTAATAGTAATTAAGTAGATGTAAGATTTAATATTAATGATCGTTTAAAGATCTTCGAAACGATGTTTCATATGTATGAAAAAATGGCTTTATTTCGATGAAACAAGGAGTGGTGAAGTAATACGAAAAGGAAACGAAATATCTTATGGGACACCCTGGTATCAACAATTACTCGGAGTAATACCTCTTCTCGTGGATCAAGAGTCGAGCTCGGGGCTGAACACTAATCGACTAGGATTGGTCTTTTCACCGATAGATTTTTTTGGATTTTTTTTTTACGGGTGGAATGTACTTGGATATCGGAAATTCGTATTCGATTGAACGATTGTGATTCGGCTACTCAGTCCAAAGGCCGCAAGTAGCGTTTTCGAGTATGATACTCTCACCTCTTGTCCCTGAGCCAAAATCTACTTGAGACCTTTTTGATTCAGGACCGAATTATGAAATCGCTTGTGAATTTTGACGCATCCAAAGAATTCAATATGTTAATTTTCCACGAATGATAGCAATGAAGATAATATATCTTTAGAGTTCAATTTGGAAAGAAATTTTCTTTGAGCTATTTTACTGCTTCTAACGTGAAAATGGTTGAATCATTTAATAACATTACAGAGAATTTGGACTTTTAAATGAATATTTGAAATTTCGTAGGAAACATTTACATAATCGATGTCTACAGAATATTTTTAACTATAAAAATAAGAAATATTAAAAGTAAATTTTCATTAGTGACGTTAGAGTTTGAATAACTTTCCATATCATTGGGTTTCCTTCTTTATTGAAAAAAAGGGGTTCGATAAAAGGTTTATAGATAAAGGAAGAAATCGATGGAACATTTTCGGATCCTTGCGGATTAGTGCGAGACCCCTTTCGACGAATTGTGACCTCTATGATCGATACTTTCACTGACCCCGCTAACCGTTAATCGTCGTTAATTGCCTCGTCGCGCCCTTTCCCTTTTTACAGAACTTTTAAAAACTAGTTTGTATAATTTTCCGACCACTTGGAGACGGACGGCCACGAGGTGGAGAGGATTTGCTTTTCTTTCATCGAAATACACTTAACGATCTTTGATTTTTCATATTTTCTTTTTTTCGTTTGTTATCACGTCTAGAATAAAAATCTGAACAAACGTAAATGTGCTAAAATTATAAAAAAAAAAAGATTACTCCACACCTCGCCACGTCTTGGTTACTTTGCACGCTTTGGAAGTGCATCGCCAACGATTCGAACGATTTCATTGTAGTGAGAAGAAGATAGCAATGTATTACGGTATCACGTATTTCTTGTTTTAATCATACTTTCAGTATGTGTACAGAGGGAAAGAAAATAAAAATAAAAAAAAAAAAGAAGAAGGACTTCATGGTACTGCTGGAGATACTTTCCGAGCGTGTTCACTTATACTATCCGATGTGTCGATATTGCATTTTTCGCTAGCAGTCAAATATGGAAGTTTTGAAACGTTGACTATTACCGTCATTCTATTATACACAATTTTCTGGGAATACGGTGGAGCAACTTTGTAAATGAAATTACGTTACACGGAGGTTCGAGAATTCTCCATTCTTAAAATTCGTTACAGACCGGCGGTAATATCCGGTAATCAGTCGGGTGGCAGCCAACGTTAATAATATTACTACTAAATAGTATAGCCGTAGTGCCGTTATTGTAGTCAGAAAATTTGCGAATTAAGGATGACAGTAAAACACAAGTGTTCTCCACGTTCTCTTTTTCTTCCACTATGTTATATACACGTACGAAGGTGCAGGAACGCGATACAAGAAATAACTTTCGTTGAAAGTCGGTCGATGCACTTTCGGCCGGCAAAGACTTAAGTCCTAAAACACTCGCGGTATTTTTTATTTATTTATTTTTTTTCGTTTTCGCACTATCGACGAAATCCATATTATTCGACGTTGTTCCAACTTCGTTCACGAGGCTGATCTGATCGGCCATGCGACAGAGCTTCGACCTAGGCTGTCGTTATCCCCCGGTTCCGTGTGTGCTTCGCTAACAATTAAAATTTTTTCATCCTATTACTTATCATCTTGTGTATTTTTTTTTGTCGTTTAAATTCAATTCACATTATTAGGGTATAATAATTAATTAATTAATTAATTATAATAGTGTCATTATAATTCGTAATAATATACAACATTTGTCAATAGATCATTTATCCTAGAACCCACCGCATGCTCGTGTCGAAATAATCATTTGCATGTTATCTTACGCCTTTTCTTTTTTTTTCTTCTCTTACATTCTTTCATTCTCTTTCACTCTGTCTTTCTCTCCTTTCTCTCTTTCTCTCTCTCTCTCTCTCGCATTCGCAGACTTTCTCGTTACTTTTTTTTTTAAACTCCGGAACTGACTCCCTCGCACAGGCATACATTTACGAAATACCCTTTTCCTACTATCTTTTTATTTTTTTGTTTGTTTCGCACACTCTCACGCTGTGGGACTGTACTGGCTTCACGCGTGGCTTATCTAACTAATTCAATGATTTGTTGTAAGTGTGATTTCTGAATGTGTACATGTGGTATGCGCTATTAGCCGTTCTCGCGCGCGCGCGCGTGTGTGTTTCTTTTCGCTCATTCTCTCCGTCTCTCTTTCTTTCTCTCCCTCGCATCCGTTCATATAATCTCTTGCCATTTTCTTTTCTCCTCTTTCCGCCGGTTTTTTTTTAATTAAATTCGCGTTCGTCCGGTTTCGACTCGCCGCGTCGTTCTTTCTTATCCGTTCGTCAGTCTTTCGGCACGATCGAAATGTTCGTACGAGAATGATCGATAGAGTCGAAAAACCCAGTTATAGCGAGAAAAAAAAAAGAACTCGAGACGCCATTGTTTCGTCAGATTCTACCATTCTGCGAGAGCATTTTACTACACCACCAGTGGAAAGAGAAAGAAAAGAGAATAAACCTTACGTATCGTCTGTCTCATCCCCCTCCCCCACCCCCGTGTACGCGTGTAACAGTGTGTTTGTGCATGACGCGTGTGTATACGATGACTTTGTACATATGTTAAACTGTTTTCTATCCTTCACCGGAGCGCATCTGTGCGCTCAAAGTGCAGCCGCCCGAAAGCGCAGAGTTCATGGACGTGATGAAACGCCGACGTTTGTGCCCCCTCCCCTCTTCTAATTCCACTTTCTTTTTTTTTTATTTCATTTTTTATTTCACAGATATTCGGTCAGCGGGTGCGAATCGACCCACCTGGTGCGATTACCGATTTAACTTTCACCGAGCACGCCCTGGTGGTGGTGGTGGTGTTTAGGTGTACAAGTTTCGAGCGTGTTTCTTCTTCTTCTTTTTTTTATTTAATTTTTTCTACGCAACGAGCTCCCGCGTGATAAGCTTTACTATTAGCGATAACGAATTGTGCGATGGTAAGATACGAAGTAACGGCGTTGAACGGTTTGTCGAATTGACTCGCATAAATACGCGGATACCAGGTTGGTTGTGAAATCATTTGGTTTTTGTTCGAGGTAATTATCGAATCAATGAATGTTTCATCGGTAAAATGTAATAAAGACTTTCACCCAAGAAAACACAATGGATTCACACGGAGAGAAATGATTTTAACAACACCATGGTGTCCGGACATTTGTAAGTCATCGTAACATTTTTATGTTTTTTTGTAAGTGATCTTTTCATTTGTATCACTGAAGTTATTTAAAATTTGTTAAAAATTTGTCCGACGGTTAAAATAATTTTATTACGGGGGATATGAGCAGAATTAAAATGTCATCTATGACGCTACATATGTATTTTTTAGCTATTCGCTCGCGGAGATTTAATTCGACAGGGTTTGTAGCAGAGCTCGTACCAACGTCATGCCTATGTGGTGACACTCGTCCAAGGAAGTTAATAAATATACGTGTATGTGTGATGTATACGTGTCACGGTATTACTACGGCGATGTTCCTTTCTTACAATTAAGTTTAGCGTACTATGAGCAAACGACTTTAATACTCGAATCACGAACTTCGAATCTCGTCCCAACGGGCAAAGTGATTCTCACTAATTCTTTTAAAGTCGACACACGATGAAACGTGTCGCAAATAATTGTCGTCGATTTCAAAGAATCCCTTGAATATTATTATAAACCATACTAGACGACACTTCTATTTTCAGAGACGGCGAATGGAAACTGCCAAATGGAAATTCGAAGATCGCATTTAAAAACGCATAACGTCGCATCGTTCGCGAATGTGTGCAGAGCGACGGTAATAAGACGCGAGTTAACGTTTTTAAATCATCGACATAATGCCCCCGGTTACGCCTCGCTCGTGCTTAGCAGCGAAGAAAGAGAACACAACGAATCACGAATATTAATACAAAAATAGGAACAAATGCGATGTATAAACATATATAATGAGGAACATATATCATGTATAAACGTAACGCGCAAGGAACTTTACACTATAATGATTTACAAGTATGCATAATCGTGTCGTGTGTTTGCGTGTGTGTGTGTGTACGTGCGTGTGAATATCTATATATCCATGCTGTATCATTTTTCAAAATACTTGCATAATGCGAACGAAATCGTACGTCCACGTAAATTAAGCGACAGCTGTCGGTGAAATTGATCAATGTTTCTCAAACGATTTGCGGCACGTCGTTGGAAACAGCATGCGTCTGTCACGGAAAATAAAATTCTCTTCTGAACTCTGTACTCACTAAGAGTCACGCAATAATTTAGACGTAGGTACGCGCTGTGCTGTACACCGTATCGTTAGCCGATAAAAAAGAAAAGAGCGACGGTAATTTTCATTCAACCATCATCAATGTAGCCGTTGACTTCCAGATATTCAGCGATCACGTTACGTTTTTAGTTATTATTTAACCGACTTTCATCGCGTAGTTTTTCTTTTCATTGTGCTTAACGCGCAAAAACGCTCTCAATCCACCGTCGTTTCGTTGAATAATGTTGATCAGAATAAAATAACGAACTTCTACAAAGAGCCCACGGGGTAATTAGGGTCTGTGCGTTGGCGTTCGATCGGGCTCCGCGCTTAAAAATTTCTGAGCCGAAGATTATGCACTCTCATACACACACTAACATCCTCTTTCTCTCTCTCTCTCTCTTTCTCTCTGTTTCTCTCACTCTCTTTTTTCTCTCTCTCTCTTCCTATTTTCCTCTCTATCTTTCTCTCTCTCTCTTTCTCTCGTTCTCTCATGTTTCTACATAATCACACCGTTACACATCTGCCTCGCATACGCTTTGCTCAATACGTACTTACGATATAGCTCTTACAATATTTTATAATCATTTATTCTATTAATTATATCAATACTGTTGACGGATAGAGATTCATTCACAGCTCGCACCAGAGCGAACGATCGTCTCTGCCGCGTGTGGCGTACCGTTTTTGTTTTTTTTTTTTAAATCAATTAATCTTTCTTCCGAAGCGTTTCACCGCCAGTCACACTCCTGCTCAAAAAAATTTTTTTTTTGTTAATTTCTATACTTTTATCTTGTTTTGACATAATGTTTTATCACACGCTAAAAACGCTCGGCCTCCGCCGCGAGACCGTCGGGTCCGTGGCACGGGTGTCCACCCGGAGAGCGTTTACCACCTCTCGTAACCTCTCACACGAGGCGAGGCACACTTCGAATACCACCGATACGTCGGTACGTCGTTCACCAATCTCCTGTTCGTTCACTTAGTCCATTCGTGAAACCGACGAACTCGAAGACAAACCGCCTCCCCCGCGCACCGTCCGAGGATCGAAACGATAGACGAACGTCTTTAAGTAAAAAAAAAAACAAAAAAAAAATCAACGACTCGGAACGTGAGAATCGCACGCGCGTCCATCCTTAGCCTCGGCAGCATCCTTGGGTCACGGTTACGACGGAGATCATCAAACCGGAAGGATCGTTCTCCACGTATGAAGGATTTAATAAAGAAAAAAAAAAGCCAAAAAACAAAATATCATGACGATGAGAAAAGAAGAAAACGCCTCTCCAGATACACACAACAGATGCACAGTATTCTCTCTCTCTTTCTTTCTTTCTTTCTTTTTCTTTCTTTCTTTCTTTCTTTCTCTCTCTCTTCTATCGAGTTCCTCGCATTTATATTTCCTTCTATCATACATAATCCCTCAATATTCCAAATTTCCCCCGTTGATGTGTCGATACTATAAACGTAGAGACGATCACTTGTGACCACGTTGGGCGAGAAAGTACTCGATCTGCTGCAGGCAAAGTAACTGCTGCACCAAACTCTGTAACGGGTCCTGGGCCTGTGATTGCGATACTACTTGCTGTCCCTGCTGAAGCGGCTGCGTCAGGCCTCCACCAGTAGGCTGCTGAGCAGACGGCGGCAGCATACCGCCCGGGCCCGACTGCTCGGCCAATAATTGCCGTTGAAGCTGTTGCGCTTGGTAATGAGCTACCGCCATCAACTCCGAGGATTCCATCCCCATGGAGGCTGCCGCGGCTGCGGCGGCTGCGGCGTGGCCCAGTTGTGCGTGCTGCTCCGGATGATGATGGGTCGGAGGGAGGCCAGCCTGGTGACAGGTCAGTGGAAGCACGCCGACGTGTGACAGCCTGCTAGCCGGTGGGCCAGTCGAGGCCAGGTAGGCGCTGGGGAGGCTAGGGTTCTCGCCCCGCTAGGGAGCCACGTTCTTGGGCCTGCGCCCCCGTCGCCCCCTGGTGGGGGGGCGCGGGGACTCCTGGCCTCACTGGCTCACCGCGGGGCTCTTCTTGTCTTGCTGCTGCTGACTGGCATCCTGCGATCCCTGTACACCTGAGGCACCACCACCCTGACCACCTTGGACACCCTGAAAATTCGAGAGGATTTTTTTTAGAATTATTTATCTATTTGTTTGTTTTTGTTGGTGTGTTTGTTTTTGTTTAATTATAGTGTGTCTTAACCAGTTAATACTAGAACTAACGAGAATTAATTCGGTATATTTAAACACATTGGATAAATATGTTTGAAACAAAGAAATAATGGTGGATAGTAAATTAAATCGGTTTAATTGTTTATATATAGGAACATAGTTTTATGAACAATTTTGGAAATCGAAGTGTTAGAAATTTAAGCGATTTTTAGAAAAAAGTCAGAACCAGTCGTTTTGACTGCCTCGGTTGTTCTAGTGTTAAGTATGACGACCTTTGTGTGTCGCGAGAATCAAATGAATAACGTTCAAAAAGTTATGGATACATGAATTCCATCTTAAAATTTGCAAATATATCTTGGTTTTCACGAATATTACTATATAAATATCAAAGTGTAACGATAATTTTCGTATGACGGATATAGTCGTCAAACACACTTAACTGGTTAATTGATTAGAAAAAGAAAAAAGAAATGTACACGTGTCGATTTGTATCTCGACACGGGTGTGTCGTAGGAACATACCTCGCTTCCCCAAGCTCCCTCACCACACACCGAAGATGTGCATCCTTCATTTCGTCTCTCGATTGGAAAGAGACGAACGTATTGTGGTCGAGGAGCCTGAGGAAGCGAGGTATGTTTGTGTTAGTCACACGTGTCCCATATCTGTTCAACTCTGTTACGAGTTACGCCGGCGAAGTTTGTAGAGAAGTCAGTTATTTGACGATGCGTTTAATAGCTCGCGTTTCAAAAAATGCGACGGTAATTTGCCAAAAAATTGTACCCCACAGCTCGGTAAGAAATTTAAATATTTTTCTATGTTTCTTTGATAGCTAACGAGATCTTTCTGTATGAAAATGATCCCAAACTATGCAAATGATAAATATTTCTCCCCCCGTAGGCAAAAACTTGTGAGCGGTAGGGTACTTTTTGTTTTATCGATTTACCGTGTATCATAAAAGAATTTGGAAATTAAGAAAAACATAACTGATTCTCCTGAAACTTGTATATCCGAGCAATTATCGTATAACCATGTAACGATACTTTATAAACAATTTACAATACAACACATTATATATTACGACATAAAAAAAAACATAGATTTATGCTACTTTAAAAAATAAAAGGACTCGATGAACCCTTTGCACTCGAGAGACAATTCTCATTGTCCAAAATAAGAGCAAAGTGATCTACTCTCGAGTGCAAAGGGTTAAAAATAATTGAAATAGTTTGATGTAATACTTAATAAAATAATTTCTAATATTATCGGGCCAACATTACCTGACTACCGGGTCCTCCTTGTGGTGGGCCAGGACCGCGATCTGGCGGCCAGGAGTTCCCTGGTGTCGGTTCCGCGTGGAACTGATGGGGATGTGGAGGTGGTCCACCCGCGGTGTCGTGACTGTGAGGATCCAGACTATTCGCAGCGTCGTACTGCGTGTTCTCCAACCTTGTGATTAACCGTTCGTCCTCGTCACCGAATTCACCTCCCATCAGAGATGGTTCCCCCACGACCATTACGTCCTAAATCGAATCGAAATCATACGGATATTAAATCAATTTTTTTCTTAATTTCCTAAAATATATTATATGAAAAAAAGGTATCCTCGTGCCTTAGATTAAAAAAATAGAGAGATTCGTTGAAAACATTCTAACGTTAAGAAGCGATGAAAATTTATAATTATGATCTTACCAAAAATATAAGCTGTTTTATTGTAACGAATACGCAAAGATACTTTGCATTTATAATAACGACACATTAAAACGGTCTGGGTACATGCAGCGAGGAATGGAAAATACGTCCGATACCAGACTATCGTGTTAAGTTACAATTAGTACAACCCCTTTCCCGTCTCTATCCCCCAGGATATTTAAATGCTAAAGAGAACGTGTCGAGGTAGAAAGTCATCCGAGCGTAGAAAAGAAGAATATCGACGTTTCCTCTTTAACAAAAAACTACGTATATTAACACCAGTATACCAACGCTCTTTTACATTACACCGTTAAAAACTATAGTAAATTTTCAGCTCACCTGCGACGCCAGAGAAAAATTAGGCCCTGGCGATCTCTTTTTACTCGGCGCCGGTGGCGCATTGTTTCCAGGGCCCGATGTGCTGCCCTTTCGCTTTCTTCTTTTACTAGCCGGCCTCTGGGACTCTGTAAGAACCGTATCAGTGATGAGCACAACCGTACGCGTGGCCGTCGTCTAAAACGGCGACATTTTGTCTTTTTTTTTTTTAGCCATGTAGCAGCGCACTAAGAAACTTAAGACCGCTACCCAGCTGTGGACCTTTCTTTTTGTAATCAAAGGTCTCTGACACACACAAGCATGCATGCATCGATTAGACAGACAAATAGAATCAAGACAGACAAGAGTTCATCATCATGGTCTCTATTTCTCTTTCTCCATCGAAAAAAAGCTACTTATAAAAATCTGCACTCACGTACGATCTTTACAGAGAAACACGCATCGCATACAAGTTTACCCGATGCCGTGCACGCTCGGTTCCACGGTTCCGTCGACCTTGATGGGGGGGCTGGCTACTACTATTGTAAGTACTACCACTACTACCACCGCGGTTAAGGACAGGGCGAACGGTCGCAGGTGAAACAGGAAACTCGGTGCACGCATACGCAACGATAAAAAGGAACGATAAGCCGGCAAAGAAGAGGCACTTCGAAAACGGGCCGAAGTCTCGCGCACGCAGCGCGCCGGGGCAATCGGGAAAAATCGAGGCCTGTTATCTCGCCGACGGTATCGACCGGGTTGAGGGAGAGAGAGAGGGAAAGAGAGAGGGAGAGAGAGAAAAGAAAAAAAAATATACAATACGTCCTGTTTCATACGGAAACGCGCGGTTTTCTGCGAGTTTCAACAATTTTGTTCTAGAAGTGCACTTTTCACGTGCGCCGGGTACGGCGATAAAAATACGAAATGATAAGCGAACTGCCGCGGTTAGTAATAATTACTTTTAGCAAAAGTTACACACACGTGTATTAAATAATGTACCCGGGGAAAATTGTCGCTCGGGACGGTTAAACAAAATTACATTTTTCCCGCGAACTACGAGGTAAAACGTCCAGCTTGTCGACGAAAGTTAGATTTTTTATTTTCGTTTTCAATATTTAAACACGTATTAGACGTTATAATTTCACATTATTACGTTTCAACGGTGTGTATCTCAAAGTTCTTAATAAAATTTCATTTTCTTTAAATACCGCAATTCAATCGTCGGTAAAAACAAAATCTCGACCGGTTGGTATCGATCGTTATCGATTTCTCGTTAAGCGTAATAACGTCGGGTTCCGCTTTTTGATTGTAAAAGATACAAGGATGGCCCCGAAGGTATCGACGGAGGAACAGGACGGGCTTGGATTTCGGTCGTAAAAAACTCCTGGAACCGAGATTCGTGACGCGACAATAAGTCGACGACAAGTTTCCGTCGTTCCGCGATCAAAAAACAAATCCTGCGGTAGACTGGTCGGCCGTTTGGCTCCACTGGCTGGTGCTTCTCATGTAAAGCAACTGTTCGTCTACCTCTCTTACCCGGCGGGGCAACCATCCTCTGCCATTTCTGGAACAAGGTCGTCTTCAGGCAGTCCCGCGGTGACAACGCGTACGCCTTGTGCCTCGACATTAGCTCCTGCATCGGCTCTAAGATCACGCATAGCTGAAAACCAACAAATGTTCGTTGTCATTGTACGACGAGACTTTTAAACCACCTTCGATCCACGTGCAGGGCATTTCGGGGCGACTTTTGAGGGCAATTTTTCATTACTATAATGATAATCAATGGAATGAAACGCGCAAAGGTGGACGATAATGATTAATAAAGGATTTATAGATATAGTAATTCGGAGAGATTGGAAAACTGTTATTAGGATTTCAGATACTGCTATTAAGGTGCTGAGAAATCAAAAGGATTCGTCAAACTAGGAGAATAGTGAAAGTTGGTAACGATAGCAGATATTAAGAGCAATGTACGCGATTAATTATATGATAATTATGTAATAGGTAATGAATTATGTAATAATTGACCGTGTCTTTCTTATAGTGGAACTTTTCTTGGTAACGTGACAATAACTGTACGTTTCGCAGATATATCTAATATATTTTAAATACTAATTCGTATATCATTCTTTTTTCATTACTAGATATTAATGTTGATAAATGATTAAATAACACTCTGATTATCGTATGCATATTTTTATAAAATCTTTTAAATATTTCAGTAAAACGAAGTGGTGTATACTTCAACTCAAATTTTCAGAAGAAATGCATTTACCTTATTCTATTATTTACTCGATAATAGCAGAGATGAAATAAATGAAAGTACTATTATAAAGTGATTTTGTCATAAAATCTATTTAAGCTTTTAACGTTGAAATTATCGTATGCGCCGCGGTGCCGGTTGAAAATAAACTTCCTAAAATATATTCTCGTCATATGTAATGCGCGAGGGCTATGTTCAAAGCAAATTAAATTTGGTTTATGTTTACCATAATAAGACTAAAATTCATTTTACATTATTATCGTAAGCGCATAATTTCCCTTTAGCTTTTACGTTATAATAATTATGAAAATTAAAATAATCAATAGCGTCAGACTACATACGGGGCGTGTACCAGAGATTTTCCAAAGTTTAACACGATTTTCATTAATATTAATACGAATATCTGTATCGCCGGCAACCCGTATTCTTGTTCCTTTTTTTTTTTTAAATTAACCTTTACATTTCATTCGATGAAGAGATCTTTCTTCTCTGCCTAACGAACGGATAACATGTATTGCAATCGATAGAATTCGACGAGCGAAATTGTTACATTTTCCGATATCTGTATTTCCACCGCGGTCTCGTTATATTCCGCTCGATAGTCTTCCAGATGGAAATTCGTACAAATTGGAGAATCGAAATTAAGATTTAAATAATACGATGAAATGCATTCGAAAAGAAAAAAAAGAACAGAAAAATATCAAATATATATATATATATATTATCACAATGTTGAAATCCTCGACGATAATAATTACACGAATTAAACAGTCCTACGGATAATTACAATGCTTCGCAGTCGCACGGTGTAATGCGAAACGAAGATTGCGACAAGATTGCATATGCATTTCGCGAAATGTACGTACCCTAAGATAGTTCAGGGTGGAATTGGTGATACCCTGCCTGGTGATGTTCTTGCTGAGCTGCTCGAGCATGTTTGGGTCCTGCTGCATGCCGACGACGGACCTCGGCACCAGCTCCTTGTGCGTTCTCACCGACATGTGCCACGACTTTATCCTCATGAGGTCGTCGAAGGTGAATTCCAATATTAGTCTACCCTCCGTGCACACCTGTGGAAGAAACGCGGGAACGGTGATCGCGAATTAATTTCCTCGCTGTATTCAGATTTCTGTAATTACGTTTAAATACCGGATCGTCATAGATCCGGGTGATCTTTATTCTGATTAATATTTTCGTTTGATGATATCTTAGATAAATCATTTTGAAACCCCTTTTTGTCGGATTTTGATATATTCTTAAAATCTAGTATCAAAAAGGGGGTTGATTAATTAATGTTGTACTATATATTAACCCTCTGCCGGAGAAATATTATTTTATGAAAATTAAGTATGATATTTTCAAGATAAATTTAGTTTTGTAATGTGTAATTTATTTTTTGATTCGTAATTTTCATCTCTCGTGGAAACCTTGTGGGTGTAAATAGATCACAAAGAAATGTTTAACACAGTTTACAGTTTAAAATCACACCATGCGGTAGAGGGTTAAACTCCAGCTGCGTATTTTTATTTTTAATAATCCCGTCTCCGTTTTTTTTTGCTGAATGTCAAACGGGGAAAAACGGCAGAGAACTATTATGAAAGGTTCAATGGTTCCAGGCAAGTAATTTTTACCTTCGTGAACATCGGTTTCCCGTGATGCGTGACCATGACGCAGTGATCACAGTCGAGGGTTATACTGGTATTGTGAAACGATTCCTTCGGGTGCTTCATATTGTAGTAAAGTTCCGTCACTCCGCCCTCGAATATTGAGCGGAAGTACCTAGGTATTAATGTCCTGCCTATCGCTGTAAATACGAGGAAAAAAACATTGATTTATTACATTTATTAAAAACACTGGAAGAAAAATTGAGAAAAATTATTCGCACAGTGGCGAAAGAAAAGCGACAAAGATATAATATACGATATCGATACCGAAACGAATTGTTTTTACAGATTTTCCTGTATAATAACGTCTAATTGCGCGTCGCGAAACTGTCATTTGTAGCCGACGAACGACGCGACGTGACATGTAATCACGTTGTTACCGTACATTCAGCCGCGAAGGGAGGAAGACATTAAAATCCACCAACTGCAAAATTGCTCGACGGTGGCACGTAATTATTTAGAATACACCGTTTTGTGCGTACACCAGCGACGGTTAAGTGCCGGGGAACAATGGACCGTGAAGAGAAGAACGCGGTGTCGTTGACGAAAAAAATGATCGGGATGTTATAGTATGTGAGATCGTCCGAATGGAACGAGAAATGGAACCTTTTTGCGGGCCATTCGGTATAATCGCATTAACGTTTACAGCGAACACATCCTGAATGGAGGAGATTCACGTTCTTATGATTTATATCTAGCGTTCAGGAAACCACCGCATATTTTGTACCAATGGTTCGAGCAGTTTCTTTTTTTTTGTTAATTTACACGGTGGTGTTATTTAAAGTATGTTACTGTCAGATGTTTATGATTATTTGTCTTTTCTTAACGTTTAATATTCTACATTTTCTGTAGAAACAATTTTGATGGTAGATAGTATGAGATTCTTTAATTACAATAGTAGAATACAAATTATTAGAGTAATTATACCGTGAAAAAAGTTGATACGATAAATATTTCCGATAATTAATATCGTCGATATTTTAAGAACAATGCGATAAGATTGCTGATGCTTACTGTATCTCTTCGGTCCATCTTCCAAGCAGAACGTCAGGGTTAAGGTTGCGTCGTCCTCGAAGAATTCGGTCGCGAACGCGTCCCACCAGAGGTTATCACTTTCCTGAAACAGAAATGAACGAGACATAAACAATCTGTCAATTCTCACTACGCAAAATTTGTATGTATGTCCTTTCCTAATCGTCTAACGTTAACTTTCTAAAATTCATACAACGGATTAGAAAGAACAGGCGTGGAATACGATACAATTCAAATGCAATCAATTTATGCAAATACCACGTTGTAGTTGTGCAACGCGAATATCATTATTATTGGTACGATATGAGATTTTTATCGGCGACCAGAACGTGTAACATGCACATTACAGAGGTATGGCTTTACACGCGAGTTGTAACTTCCGTCGTAAGCGTACAACATTCGTTATAATTCGTTGTTATGGGAAGATTATGCAAAACCCACATAACAAAACATTGTAACAAGTGTCGCAGGTTTCCGAGGAAGTTGCGACTCGCATGTAAATTACACGTAATATGCTCGTTACACGCTGTATTACGTCGTCAATGAGTTTTGGGTAAAACGATCGCACAATTATCCGGAATAATTGCCGATAGTACAGCCGTTGAAATTTTTGCAATAGCGCATAAACACCTGCATTCTCTGATATGTACGTCTCGCTCTATGTATACCGTTTTCTCCTCGTCACTCGTTTAGGAAATCATCAATTACAAAAGACAGCGGTAAATGATAATGTATGCACCCTTGAAAACGTGTTTTTCTATCGTTGCATGTAAAATCAACCGTGGCAAAGTAAAGTTTTGTTGTCGCGCGCATAAATAACGAGGGAATTTATGTGACGAATCTAACATGGTAATTTCGATTAATAAAAATTAATTTCCACCGGAATTATCATTTCGAAAGCCGGTGATAGCCCTGACGAACCTGCGACAAGCATTTATTCCATTTGTCCCATTATAAGAACCACAAATTTCTACTATCGTGTAAATTTTTTTCTCCTCTCAAAAGGATAATGAAAAAATCTATGAAACATTCTGTAAGAAAGAATGCGATATGCAAATAGTTTCAATTAATACGACACAATGAAACAATTCTATAATTTAATACATAAAATCATCGATACTTGTAAACAGTCCCAATGAGTAACTTTTCCGAAAATTCTTCACACTCTTAATTATAATAATTAAACATTTTACTCATCACACATAAAGGAATAAGAAACAACTTAATCGCCACTGAATAATAAATAGTTATTCGCAATGTCAACGGAATCCCTTGACGCAAATAATATGGCACTTACAGCGCACACGCTATACATATATTGCTTTAACGCTCTAGCAAACTGGGCCGTATTTTCCGGTGGGACCTATTACCCGGTTTTACTGTAGTATTAATCATTTCACGTGCTGGACGCCACTTTCTTCCGGCACGTTGCGTACTTCGCACGCCTTTTCCCTTTATTTATCGATAACCCGTATCACTAATGCATTCCGGATAACACGTGGGCAGTCTATGTGCTTGAAATCCGTGAACCGCGATTTAAAAGGAGAACGAAGATTCAATTTCGGGGACAATCGATATATAGAACACGAGCATTACTATTGGTGTGTTTGTATTGCAATTACATGTACACGATATTCTTCTGATTGGACGATTGTACGATTTTCTTTGATTTTCTGAGTTACGGGCTAATTTGATATCGCTCACCTTAATTTTTTTTTTCAAATTACACGAAACGATATACGAGTATTTACAGGGAAAAAGATTTTGAAATTTCGGGGAATATGTATCGATATTCAGATAGAAGAAACGTTGTTTGTAATTTAACGAAAACTACTTGTCCATCGCGATACAAGATTCGCGCGTTTCGGAAAACGCGAGTGGAAAAAACTCGGCGATCGTTCGAGGGCGAGTTTACAACTTGTGCCTGTTAAACGTGAGTACCGGACCGAAAGAGTAGTTTGTGTTTTAAACTTCAGTTGAAGACCGTTTAAGTAATACCCGGTTGTCTGGGACGTTAATCTTCCAATTATCGTGTTCGGTTAAAGGCATCATAAAATTGATCGATCTGAACAAAAAAACAACAACAACAACAAACCATTCCATGTATTCCATTAAATAAATTTAATAAAAACCTCAACGAAACAAGACACTCAATCATTCATACTTTCCATTCAATCATATTATCACTTTCCAAAAAAAAAGAACACTTTCTTTCCCCTAAAAACCAACAAAAAGCATCCAACGATCAAAAAAGGTCCTAAATTTCAACATCCACATAGATTCTTCACTCTTCAACATCCCAACGTTTGCATTCCCATGAAAAAAAACATCTATCATTATCACCGTAACCAGAATTCTCAGTTCCTTGCCTGTCAATCGAATATTAAAGATCCAGATAATTCCCGTGGTCCCGGTCGCGACTAGTGTACCGCTGTGTGCGGGGGTGTTTCCCGTATGTGTGAGCGAAAGATACGTACGCTGGGGTCAGAGTGAAAAGGAGGAGAATGAAGAGGACCAAGAGAGGGTCGAGCAAAGGACGAAGCGAAGGTAGAGAAGGCCCTGTACTCGGCGCTGAATAACGCATGACTGTCTGGCTTGAAATTATAGCATTCCGCCCCCTCCCAGTGGCAGGAACTACTACCCCTTGGCTCTGTTCACCGCGCTTTCATTCAATTATGTATCCAGCATCCCCACACCGAACCCCTCCCCCCCCTGTTTTACCCCTCTTATTATTATTATTTTGCCGCGCGTACAGCAAGCCTTTTCTCGCTGTCCGCGCGAACTGATCGCGCGGGAAAACTTCCTGTAAAGTTGTCGCACCGCCGTGGTGTCCGATATTCGTGGAAACGTGGTTTTCTCCTCGTACGACTGGATGAAATCAGCGTGATTTGCCGCAGCATTTCCGTCCGAGGGGATTGGAAATTAAACCACGTTGACGGTTGATATTCGGTGTAAGGAGAAGTTGTTTTGCGATAGTTAGTGAAATGGGAATTTTATTTGGAATGATATCTCGAAAGGTAATCGGGGAAATGTTGTATGTGCGTATAATAATGAAAGTGGTCTAAGTAAATTTTTTTTTAAATATTGGATATTACGTATATTAAAGGTTTTGAAACATTTATTAACAAATTATCAAGACTTTCGTTTGTTATTTTGAATTATTGACTTATACCACTTTCATAATTATGAGCACATATTATATCGAAAGGAAAATGAGGAAATGTTGTTACGGATAAATTTTTGATTATTAAGTAAGATGGGAATTGGTGAATGATTGATAACTACTTGTTACTAATGTCATTGATTCGTAGATAGTTTGTTATCACGGTTTGTCACCTGAGGAACATCGCGGTGAGTTCATGATTCTTTATTATTACGCAATAGTTCGATGTGACTTGGATACAATTATTGATCTTGATAATGCCCTTTTCAAATATAATCCGGGAAAGTTCACTCGCGAAGGAAAAACTTTGTTCGTTTTCCCGTAGTACGGAACAAGAAGTTTGTTAAGTTCTTCAGAAATCACTCGTAAAATACAACTGCTGTAGAACACATTTATCTAACACTTCAACCTTACTGTGTATAACGTTTTTCCGCGGACAAAAAGTCGATTAAACGAAAAACATTCGTTTCGTAAAAACAATTTCGACCCGTTCGGTCTAGGTCCTTTTGTTTTCACGGTAAACAGATATGGATATCGCGAAATAACAGGATCTGATAAATTATGTTCACTTTAACTGCGAGCAATATCTACCGTCAAAAAAAAAAAAAGAAGATCAACACGGTAAAAGAAACTTATTACCCGATATACATATATCACTGCAGCGTGTCGTGGATTCATGCACTTCTCTGAAAAGTAATAAATATCATGCTCCAAATTAAGTTTTCAATACCAACGACTATACACAGAGCGTGTTTGCAGTACATAAATATAAATGCAGCGAATATTTACGTAGTTGATGATGAAGAAACGCATGATGTATTTGCCCAGGGAAACGGTTGTAATTCGTATCTCATTAATTGGCAATAAATTTTCGAAGGAGTAACTTCGGAGAACGGGAATAAAAATTCCAATTTCATTCTATTTTTTCCCCAAACTTTTTTGCCCCCAACTCATTTTAACCAATTACCACTGTAAAACACTTCAATGCTCGCACAATGATCCAAGACAAATAACCGAGTTTTTATTTGTACAAGGATCATTTTAATTAAAGTACCCGGTCATAATAAGAATATAGTGATAGAATGAATTATTATTATCACGCAAATTTCATATATATTTATCGCAACGTGAATTAAGTTGCGGCTAATTATTCTTCGTACGTTACCACTGTTCCAAGATGTACGTTTCTATCTTTGATACCGTAACTTTGACACCGTTGCTATATTTGCACGGCAAATGAAACGCAGGAACGGATTGAAGGAGTAGGTATGTAATTACCGAGCTCGAACGTACTGTATGGATTACTTTTAGAAATAAAAATCATTTCTACGATTACGCGGAAGTACTTATCGGTACAGTGTTTCGACTGATACCGTTTACTTATTTTCATCGCTCGACGTTATACATCATTCGGTTTATCGTAAAACTTTCTTTTTTTTTTACGCGTAACAAGTGCTTTTTAAGTGAAAAGGTTGCGCGACGCGTAAAAAGCTTTCAAAAGCTTCTAACATTTTATTTTCCTCGGGACCAAGTATTTTTTTCTTCTTTCCCATCGAATTATAATTCTCCTCGTGCCTGTTTAACTTACTACTCGCGTCTCGCTAGATATTTGGAACGATTAATCGAGAGCTCTCGTTGGCATCACGTTTAAGTAATTAATTTCGATCATCGTGTAAATATATCTGTGCTTCGACGTGTCGATTTCCGTTAATGTTCACTCCAGAAAGTTCGTCATTCACATTGCGAACACGTTTGTCTTGTCTCGTATTAGAAAATTACCGACGAACGTGAAGACATCCAGCAATATTCTTAATTAAAAAATATATCCATATACATATATATACGTACATATACTTGCAATTAACCGGATCGATAACCGGTTAACAATTGAACGCCGCAACCCTTTGCGCAGGAAATATAGAACAGAGAAGTTCCATCGATATGTTCGAACTTGTTTCCAATATTTTTCCCCGCCGATTTCGCCGATTTACGGAACGTCCTGAGCGAGCGATTAATTAATTTTGTTTCCAGCGTTCGTGCATCGATAAAACCGTTCGCGGATTTAAAGGCCGCGGCTGCCGGGTCCCGGGGTTGCGAGGAAACAGAATTTTGCTAGGAAAAACGTAACGGTGAATTTGTAACAGCGTTTACCGAAAAAGAAGTAATTCGTAGCCGCGGCACCGGCGATACACGGGCCGCTCTCTCCCTCTCTCTCTCTCTCCTCTCTCTTTTCGCCGGTAAATGTCTCCAGAAAATTATCACGTGAGTGGAAGAGAGAATTGTTCTGCGATACTTTATACCGCCGACAAGCTCGTTCCGTACCCCGGGAAGAATGCTTTTGTCAATAGAACGTAAACATACGTAATGCAACAACGTTTCCACCCTTTGTGTCGATATTAAATTTGTTACGGAACAGACGTGCATTCGTTTTATATTGTGTATGTATATATATATGTATGTATGTATATATATATATTTTTTTTGTTCCACCGGCGCTCCACTCGCGGCTTTCAACGGTCCGCTGAAACGTTTCGCGAGATTCTGAAATTTTACGTTCCATACCGGGATTTTTTTTTAACGCGAAACACAACGACGAGCAATTTCCACTTGTTTGCGTGAAACTCGCTGAAGTTCTGATAACGCAGACGGTGTCTGACTTGCCGGACGTGTCGATGGTGGAAGATTTTATGTCGTGATTTTATTCGGTTAGGTTTCTTATTTTTATGGAATTTTAATGAATCATTTTTGGTGTCCACGCTCGATTATTGTCGGACGATCACGATCGACGGTGGTGAAAGCAGTTTTTGTTACGAATATTTCAGTGTAAACGTTACGATTGTTATCGTAGCGGCGACCAATTTGTACATTTCACGTCATTTTATCGTTTTGATAACAATTTGAATATTTTAACTCCTCGACACTGTCGGGCGAAATAAAAAAACGAACTTAATTCGAAAACGATTTAATAGCGACGAAAAAATTTGATTTTCGACCGAGAAAATGTACCGGAAATTTCATTTCGTTACATGAAATTACGAGAAAATAAAAAAAGAATCTTTTGTATCTTAATTGTTAATCTCATTGGGACGATTTATAATTCACGTTGATCATATTTCGAATAGCAGGACGTTTGTCGAACGCATTATGGGTTTAACACTGAAGAACCCAAGAAACGTTGGTTCTAAATTCGTTCCACAAGTATTCCCAGTTCAGAGAAAAAAAGTTTCTCTGCTACGTAAAATCGCAGCAGTTTCGAAACAAACGTCCAGCTTGAACTTAAACCCCTGTATTGACAAAACTTTGCAATAAGACAAGAAAGAATCCCATTCACCTATTACAATTTTCCAACCAAATTTACACACTGACATTCCTAATTAAGTCTTCAACCATCAACCAAAATTACACTATAAAAATAATGCGAACCCTGCCACTTTTTAATATTCCAAAACTTTCAACCGAAAAGACTAGGTATCATCAAAACGTAAGCACTTCAAAAAAATAAATAACCAAGTATTCTTTCGAAAATCCCCAAAAATCATTATCAGAACACAATCAAAATGCCTCAAAATTCACTCTTTTCCAAAATGTCTTTTTCCAACCAAAATGCCTCAATATTCACTCTTTTCCAAAATGCCTTTTACAATCAGAACGCCTCAAAATTCACTCTTTTCCATCTAAACCCCTGTCGAAAGATTTGATGGACGCGGAAAAGAAACTTTTTAACAGGTCGTCTCAGCCATGGCGGCTTGCCCGCGTCGAGTTGTTAATTTCGCAAGGAAATAAATAAGATGCGGATCCCTCGGCGTGAAGTATGGTTCTACAAGGGTAGGAACGGTCGCGTTACTCGTGTCAAATCCGGCGAGACAATCGGTTCCGCAGGGTGCAGCGACTCCGCGCGGTCCGCGAAGATTTATTTCGGACGCGTAAGCCGTCCCGTGCCAAATCAAGCAAACTGTTGCCACTCCCGCGCAAATTGATATTTCTGGCAACCGTTGTACATACCTCCATACCGAGTCGAAATCAGCAAGAGGAAGAAGAAAGAATCCGGGGGACTCGAGGAACATTGAAACGGACGGGATCAACGTTTTCGAACGAGAGGAAAGATCCCACCGGAAGACAAATGGCAGATGTTAAGTAACGCCTCGGGAAACTCCGGAAAAACGCGGGTCCCCGGATCGTACGAGTAACGGTCATTTTCGGGGAGGAAGACACACGGTCTGGCAATAAACCAGCTGTCAAGTTTGTCGGAATTTTGATGCGACGAGGATCGGTGTGTAGGAGATGTTACGTGATACGATGGATATTGTTATAGTATTTACGTTTGCGCGAGCGGTGCCAAGGAAATCGTACGGAGTAACGTTTGCTTGTTCTAAAACGAGTCTCACGTGTGTGGAAAGTAAAGACGAGGGAGAGCGAAGAACGGGTTTCGATTCGATTTAAATGTGAATATTTAAATGTGATGAATTGTAGAAATGTTTGTGTTTATTTGTATTTTTGTATACTTTTGTTGTTGTTTTATGTAGACATTATATAATTATGTATTTCTGTAGAATTTCTTTCTAGTTACTTGTTACTAAGTAATGTTGTTAGTTGTATGCCTATGTAATATTTCGTTTTAAAACGGCAATTAAACTCGGCGAATTTCTGGAGCAGCGGCAACACCTATCGCCGGGAATCGGAACCGACATAAAAAACTGATTCGCGAGAGATTTGATTTTATGCTTCTCGAGCTTTTCCACGTAAACAGTGAAATTGGTTTTCATTCGCGTTAATGAGTGATCCGTGAAAAGAAAAACGGTCTGTATCACGGCTAACTCGTACGTTCGAGTACGTATAACCCATCGAAGGAAAATCAAATGTACGTAAAAGTGAAAAAAATAATAAACGAAGTAATTCGAAAGCGATTTGATTTTACGTTTCCCGTACCTTTCGTGCGAATGGCGAAATTACATTTTATTGAAGTTAATGAGTCGTACGTTAAACTCTACGATATGCCGAGTAACACGTACGTTCGAGTGGCCATCGAAGAGAATAAAACAAACATATAATAACCGCCTCGTGCAAAACGCTTGGATTTTATGTTCTTCGCGTTCGTTTTTTTTTTTACGTGAACTATTCCTTTCTTTATCGGAATTAATGACATGCATGCTCGAATCACAGCGGAGAAGAATAAAACGCACGTGGGAAAAGTTAATTCGTACGAAATTTGATTTCCCGTTATTTCTGCGATTTGCGTCAATTGGGAAATGGCATTTTTATCAGTATTGCGAAATCCCCCTGAATTTCGTGTTGAATGCCATAGGCGTAATCGACACGATTATTATCACGTTGTCACATACAAAAATGTGATTTAGAGAAAGTCCGGGAACTCCATTAAATCCATGGTCATTATTTCGCCAAAGTTTCGATTAAACGTGGTATGGTTTTATTGATTTGAATAAATAATAGTTAACGTTATCGAATGTTGCTTCGTGTCATTAATACTAAGAAGATCCAATCTATCAAATCAGTGATTGGTATTCTCAAACTCCATTAAATTTTTAAAAGCATTCTGATTTTCATCGGCGATTCGATTTTTTGCGAAAATCAAATTCAATGATCGAAGAAAAATTAAGTTTCTATAGATATCGCTGAATATTTTCAGAGAAACAGATCTCGTTACTTCAACGACCTAACGCAACACTCGAAACGAACATTGTTAACAACGTTATCCCGAAATTAATGAATCTGAAAATTATAAGAAGCAAAGTAAACGTAAGCAACACAGTCGAAAGCCTGGTACAAGTACGGAAAGCACATTACGCAGTAACTTGTAAATCTTTATACCGCTTTAGTATTACGCGACAGCCATGGCGCAACGTTTAATTAAAAATAAACCACCGCGAATCGCGGGAGTTACAAAACGATGGAAAAAAGAATCATCAAAAACCATATTTCAACCAGTTGTCGGGGTTCAAACGGTCCACGATTCCCACCGAAATATTAAATTTTCACACTTTAGACGTCTAAATAGAGAAATGACCTTTCATGAAAATTAATCAATCGAGTACATTATTTAAAAATAGATGAAAAGACAGTGAGAGAGAGAGGAGATTCGAAGTAACGTCTCCGATAAATTCAACGGGAAAAATGTAAGGCGAAGTTACCGAAGAGGGTGAAAGCCCACGCATATTATTAATATTATAAAAGCAGATTCGATTTTTCCCCTTTTTTTACTGCTCCTACGTAAATAGCACGTCGTGGCTATATTAACTCTAGGGAATCATTAAAATTAATTGGATTAATATATATATAAAAAAAAAATGAGAAGATCGACGAACAACGGTATCATCGATGCGAATGATTTTTTATCTCGATCGAATGAATATCGTGGAAATCGCGCGAGAACTCGAATCGACGAGTGCTTAGATTTGTAAAAAGAACAATTTACCATTGCAAAAAGAGTGATGTAACGAAAGGAAGTGTTATTACTTCGCGCACAAACGAATCCGTATAATGAAAGATATTCTTTTGTAAACGCGAACGAAGGAAATTTATCGAAAACCGCCGACTAGGATAATTCATTATTTTAAAACGGAATCAAAGCTGGCAACGTGGTTGTAACAATTGCGTTTACCGATACTTCTCAAAGGCCGAAATTCTCTCTCTCTCTCTCTCTCTCTCTGCATCGATTTAACAATGACCCCGTCGTAAATTTTTGGCCACGCGACGTACGTTTAAAGAATAATCCAATTTATATAAACGCACATTAATTATAACGGAATATTACAATTTCGTGCTTCGTCGTTACCGTCGAATGTAAAATCGAATATTAAAATCCGATTCTGCCACTAATTATCCCCGGCATTCTATCGAAACACGCCGGCTAAATACATACAGCAGCCGTTTTGCGCTTTTCACGACGAGATCTCCTTCGTTGAATTTCCGTGCTATCTCGACGACGGGGAATAGAAATATTACGAAACAAAATTGAATCCCGAAAAAAAAAAACAGAAAAAAAGAGAAAGATAGTCCGTGCCAGCGGCTACCGTGCTGTGCTTTTTTGATAAATATTTTGTTCCTCTCACTGTTGCTCGTTTGTTTAATCAATAATGATACCGTGTCCGTTGACGAGCGAATACCATCGAAACTGCACAACGAAATACTAACGCTCCGCGATATCTTCGTTAAATTACCAACACGGTTATTCACGATTTCGAAACAACGGAATAGAAAGTAACTCGAATCACCAATTTCCACGTAAACATTTCATGTGGTACCTATACTTTTAAGAAAAATGTTCAACATCGAAAGATTCACCTGTCCCTCACTCTCATCCAACACACATTTATCATTCGTCAATTACATCGACTACCGTCGAAATTTGTCGCAATACGAAAAACCAACACGGTTCCCTCACACGCATACACGTGTGTAATTTAACGTACGTACATCCGTCCAGGGATGTTTCTACGCTCACCGGTGGCTGTGTAAGAAATTCAATCTCAGGATCCGTGGAAAAAACGAAAAAAGAAAAATGACCAAAAAAAAAAGAAGAAGGGAACCATCGCGTGGAAGGGTATCCGGAGGCAGAAATCATCGCTGATTTCCGCGATGTCCCGACAAAGCGACGAAATATGCTTTTTTCGGGGCGGCGTATTAGCCGGAGTTAAATTCAATTTGTCGAGGCCGAAGTAGTCGCGGCAGAAAAAAGCAAAAATCCGGGCCGCCGTAATAACCGGGCAGCACCAGCAGCAGCGCCGGTAGAAACGAACGAACGAACGAACCAACCAACGAACGAACGAACGAACGAACGTTTCATCGGTGAGGACGACGAGAGAGAGAGAGAGCGAGCGTGATGGAAAAAAAACAAAAAAAAAAGGAAAAAAGAAAAAAAAAATGTCCGGCAGCAGCAGCATCAGCAACGGCATCGACTCACCCGAATTCCAGCCCGATTCCGGCATTCCGGCAGCACGAGAAAGAATCCGGTATAATTCCAGTGTTACCAGGTACATCGGCCGGCGTCGTCACCGGCGTCGACACCCTATTTTGAACCTGCCATTCGCGACGAATAAATTTCTTTCCATCGATTCGACATGCCCCGCTGCCATTTCTTTCTCTATCTTACCGCGAACGAAGAGTTAACCCTCCCGTGGGGAGGGGGGAGGGAGGGAGGTGGTGGTTAACGCGAGATACTCTCTTTATTAAGAGGGCAGATTCGTTTATACTTTCTTAGAAATTTCTATTTAAAGGTGTTCGATTTTTGGAAAAAAATGTTACTTTCGTTCTTCGACGAGGAACACCCCGTTTTCTGTATTATCCAAGTCATTCCCTGTCTCGTTCTGGAATACGACACACCGGGAATAATTTCTCTCTCTCTCTCTCTGTTTTTCCTGTGTTTTTTTTTCTTACTTTTCCTATCTTTTTCTCTATCTCTTTTTCTCTCCCCCTTCCTCCTCGCTCTCCTCCGGTTCTCTCACACCCCTTCTCTCCTCTTCGGTCTTTCTCTCTCTCTCCCTCCCTCTCTCTTTTTCTTTCTCTCCCTCTCTCTCTCTCTCTCTCTCTCTCTCTCTCTCTCTCTCTCTCTCTTTCCCTTCCCATTTTTCGCCTCCCAGGGCGTCGCTCTTTGTGCCGGCTGTACGAGCCGGGGTTGCCGTCGGCTTTTCGCCGGGACTGTACCACCCCACTGTTGTTAGCGGGGTGTGGGGAGACTAGGGGTGGTATATGATCGTGTATATACGCCGGCGCGAAAGTATTGTCGGCGCGCTCCACCTCTCGATTTTCTTTCGAAAATCGTTTTCGACCGGAAGGCCACGTTCGAGATCGACGCGGCGTATATCGAAAATTTCGGAAAATTCCCGGGAACAGGCCCATCATTTTTCAGAAATTTCGCTCGAGCCTACGTGCCCGACATTGAGAGAGAGAGATTTCTCTCTGGACACTCGGCCCGGGACAAAACTCTTCCGGCCGATCGGAGTATATACGGCCAGGAACGGCGGCAAGAGGGGCGAACCTGGGGGGTACAATATGGGTTATCGAGGGGGCCCCACCCCCGGGGGAGAGCAGGGGCCCTCATTTTATTACCCAGGCTCCCATGACGGTTCTCAACCTTCCCTCACCTTCTTCGTTCGTTCGTTTCTATTCGTTCGTTCATTTCTTCCTCGTGTTCTCGGTCTCATGGTTTTCTTCTTATTATTTCTCTTCATCGTCTTTTTTTTTCTCTCTTATTTTTCCACGGTGTTTCTCTTCTTCTTCTTCTTCTTCTTATTCTTAGTTTTATTCTTGTTACTCTTGTTCATTCTATATCTACGTTGTCTACCTTCTTCTTCATCTTCTTCTTCTTCTTCTTCCTTCACACCGGTTTCCCTTCACGTCCTTTTTCCTGCGTGCACGGCGTGCTGAGAAAGTTCAACGTAAACATCGGGACCGCCCTTTACTTACGTGTTCCTGCCGGTCTCGAGAGATGGAAAAACAGTATCGTTCGAAGGAACAACGGGGATAATGTTTGTCTCTGTTCCACCCTCCTTTTCCCGGGTTTTTTTTTCTTTCGTCCTGTCCTTTTCTTCTTCTTCCTCTTCTTCTACGATCTTTTTTTCTATCTTTTTTTTTTGGAAGACGTGAAAATGTGGGCGCGTAATTGAATCCGTGATTAAGGTAACGACTTGAGACCAGTTCTTTTATTGCTACCTTTTAAGGTCTTTTTTGGATACATTGTTGCTTAGGGTTGTTTCATAATCACCGCTCCTCTGCTGAGGGTGGGATGACATTTTTAGCGTGGCAAGGATTTGCGCTGTGTTTCCGTGTTCGTCGATTTCATGCGAAATTATCCGCGCGGTCTATTTCCAAAGGAGAAATAGGCGAAACGGATTAATCTCTGCGTACCGGGATTAGACCTTGTGGGTAAATTAATTAATTACAAAGACTGCTTTGGTACACCGATGAGATTGTTTTTAACGAATGATATCTACCGAAGCGAATGATGATACATTAGAAATTTGTATGATTTATTAACGTCGAAGTAGAAATATTTTGATTTTTGTATTGTCATTTGATTTACTGAGATGAAATATTTTACTTTTTATATTTGGAAACTAGTAACTGATACAGGAATGCATTGAGAAAATTCTTCGTGAAAGGTACGATGAGTAACATGCGAGAAAGAAACTTCATGCGAACGGTGGATATTTCTGCGAAATCGAAATTCGGTATTTTTGAAAATTCAGTTTGCAAAACCTATCGAATCACCGACACATTTGTCAATGTACGAGTGACAAAAGTGTTCGATTTTTTTGGGGGTAAATACCATACAATTCTAGTCCTCCAATAGTCGAGCCGTGGGGGTCGTGAATTTTTGTTGTTTTTTTTTTACCTTTTATTATCGGGTATTTACGTAACTTCGACTGTTTTTTTAAATTACACCGAGATACGCGCAATATGACGAGCGAGCTGCAAAAGTAGAGAAATTGCGGGGCCGTGCAGTATAGATTTTTGCGATGAATACTGCTATCCACGATATTCAGTCGGCATATGAATATCGCAGCGAAGCTTGTTTTCAAATTAGAAGTTCCGAAGTACAACTTGGACGTTATTAAAAATTTCAACCGGCTTGTGCTTTATTATTAAGTCCGTTGCCATGCCGCGATGTGTTAACGCACGGTAGAACGGATATGTATATTAGAAATTACGAAATGCGAAATACGTATCATACCTACCGTTCTTTTTTTTTGTAAATGAACGCGAAACGGATGAAATAACACGCGAAATGAATAATCGATAATTAATAACTCACAGCGGTACGTAATCGCGATACAAATAATAAAAAAATTGTTGTGATTCTTTCGAGTGTATTTGATTATCTAATTATTAATATCGATTAGCGTACATCAATTAAATAAAATTATGAGGGTATACATTAACAAAGATGATGAGTGATATTTAGTTAAATTAATTTACGATATTTCGATTTACCTACCCGATACTACAAACAATTATTTTAAATTGCAACTCTTGTAGATCAATTTTGTCGTCAATGATATCTTATAAAACGATCGTGAAAAATATTATAAATATCCCAGAGTTAATTAAATAAATAATCATTCTGTAAGATCAGCACACAATTCATCCGAGCAGAATACTGAAAATCACTTTTACGATTTCTAATCTTTTCACGAGGAAACGATATCCCGCATGAAACTTGTTCGTTAAAAGTTGAGGAGTTGAGCATTCGAAGGGGTTGCCGACCACTTTTTAATTTTTAGAGGGAACGAATCAAATATTTGTATTTACCGGGATTTATATGCGCTCAAATATTCTGTCGATATTTACTTTATTCACTTTCGGGCTCGTTAAAAAAATTACTTTAATCACATCAACTAGAATTTTTCATTACGAAAATCAATTTTCCTCCGTGAAACAGTATGAACAACCATCTAAAAGAGAACGATTAATTCATTCATCTTTACGCTCGGTGTGATCTCTACTTGTCAGTCAAAGACAAACATTTGTTAACATTACATAAATCATCTAATAACCACGGATTCTACTATAATATTTTCATTTTTAACTTTCCTATTACCATCTAATATCAGGTACGTCTTAATGTATCCCAAATATCATTAATTATCTTATTTGTCTTAATTCTTACTTTTGATATTAAATGTTTTAGAATAAATATACATTTTCCCCTTAACTAACACCCTACGTTCATAAAATAGTATTTCAATAACAAACATGACTATCGATGAATTTTTCAGAACTGTGAACGCACCGTAGAATATTCTTTCTTTAAAGGTTACGCTGAAATGGCCGAATATGATTGTTTCGGAGGAAAATATGGGGAAATGGGACGACGTCCATATATGAAACACGCTAAGGTAAATGAGATGTCATCCGTCACAATGAAAAAGCATCGTGTCCTGCGTCTGACGGGGTGGTGTTTCGCATCCGTCAAAACAGACCAATGAAAACGAACGTTTCCTTGGTGAACGGTAAGACAGAATTGCGAATAACTTTCGCAGTTTCTATCTCCGCGTTTGATTTCATCGCGGACACGATTCTAATTCCGGGATTCTCGTAAAGTCTCGTTAGAACGCGCGTGCAACACAACTGCAATTAGATTCTAATAAAATAGCATCTATTTTCTATGAATTTGTCCGATGTAGAATTAATTAATTGATTAGATAAAAAAAAACACGATACCATATCGAAATTTTCATTCTACCCAGTCTTTGCGCACGATTTCGAACTCTTTTCACTTACTTTCATTACGTTCATTTCCTATAAACTTTATCCATTAGAACTTACTGCCGCGTTACATTCACTCTCAAGAATATTAATGAAAATTATTCCGTGGAGAAGTTTTCAACGTTATCCGGAGTGTCTCACATCGTAGCTTCTGAAATTTATTTATCATTTGCTCTCGCCCTAACCATTCCACGTTTTCGTTCAATTGTAACTATCCCCCCAAAAAAAAGGAAAACCAGAACCTATCATGAAACGATTAATTCACGATTAATTAACAAAGTGGATTAATCAACGATTAATAACGCGTAAAACGAGGACGTTTAATCGAGTGAACGAATCGGCGACGGCAAAGCCTAACGTTCGAATATAGTTCACCGAGAAAGGTAACACGTCGACGTAGAAACGGCGACGGGAAAGTATCGGGAAGAGAAAGCATGTGGAAGTTCCGTTTGGTTCTCGCCGGCGGAGAGCACTAGAATCTTTTCTTTTCAGTCGGCGCAGTTGCTTTGCGAAGTTTCATTCCGCGTGCCTCCATTAAGCTTACGTCGCCTTTATTGTTACATATTTTCTCGATTTAATACGCAGTTCCGTATCATCCGAGTGATATTTCTAACGAGTTCTGCTTCGTCGAGCTCGCAAAATACATTTTCGCGAATAGCTACGTCGATCTCGCGTGATAAACCTTCTGAACGATCGTCGAAGGATTTCTGGAAAATATTCTTCTTAACAAGGAAAAAACAAAAATAATAAAAAAAGAAACTTGTTCGATTTCTTTCTTAGTGCAGGAATAAAAAAATATTTTAATACAGGATGATTTTAGAAAATACGAGATACTTCGGGGATTGTCGCAACGATTTTGTCGTTTACATTGTTCGCGAATAGATGTTCGTATCTATTTCTGGTATATAATACACGCGCAACATGATGCTGGGAATATTTAACGGGAGTCTGTTCGATTCGAGAATAATTCGGTGAATGGCCTACGTACAGCTATCGGCGTTCATATTGTAAAATATCATCATTGGATCTAACATACATTCGAAATGTAAATTTATCGTAATTCCGTCGGTCGGTCGAGTTCTGATAAATTTCCCAGCAAAGATTTTCGATATTCCTGTTATTATTTTACCCGATGATAAATATACATGTTCGGAGATACGTCCCGACCGTATCAAAAAATGTGTTTTGCATAATATGTACGCAGACAATGCCCGGTAACGGTGAGCGTTTGGGAAAATCTTGTTTGGAATTTGTCTCGATCGACTTCTGTCCGACTTCTGGCTAAATCCATCGCATATTTCCGTCGCGACTAATTCTATTGTCCGCCGCGATTGTTGCGTCTCACCTTGTACATTTGTTGCCGTGCATTAATTCTAATTCAAATCATGCTGATGGTACGCTCTATCCGATTGTGCTATAAGCTTCTTTCAAGCTTAGGTTCTGCAGATTTGAAACTGTACATTTCGAAATCGATTCGGGTCCGCTGGTTTCACGGAGTGCCATTGGGAGATCTTCTCTCTGCTTGCTCTCTATCGCGTTCCCGTACCGTAATTATTTTATCCGTTTCCCTATCGAGTTTCTTCTCGTCCGAGTTCTTGTTTTCAACGCGAGCTTTGGCGGACTCGTGAATTTTCTTGGGAAATGATTATTGCTATCTATTATGTCATACGTCGAGTAATAAATATGAATCTAAATATTACAATAGATACTTTGATAAACAATTATTAATTGTCATAACTCCTTCTTGTGGATGTAAAAAAAAGGATTTTGGCCCTTGAAAGTTCAATACAACAAATCTCTGAATAAGTTCGATAAAAAAAAACTAATCGAAACTAAGGAGAAATTGGAAAAATTTGATAAATATCTTCGTTAAAGTACACGAGATACGTTTGATTTATTATATCCCGGTACATTTACATCTCATTATTAATCAGTGCAATACGTTTACATGTAAACATTGTTCCGTTCGATAAAACATTCTATGGGAAATAAATCGCGAAGCATTACAGGCAAACGTTAGATATGCACGATTCCTAATTAATGCCTGTCGGCGCACGATCTATGTAAACGAACCTATTAGACACGTAACCTGCCTATAATAATTGCGAAACTGATAAATTCGCCGGGACGTGATCCGTGATAACTGTCGAACGTGCGGTTACACCAGCGGCAAGATTTAAACTGCGCTTTTGCCGGTCGTTTTTTTCGCGAAGGTCGCTCCCAATAATACGAGTTCTGTAATCTGAACATATAGAAAGAAATATTGCATGCGTTCCACTTCATCGAACTGAAACTCCAACGCCACTTCTTTCGACCGTGGGGGGGCTTCGTCACGTTCTGACGAATAAAACGACTTGGAAATCTTTTCTCTTTGCCGGCGATGTCGGATGGCGCACCTGAAACCTTCTCTTCTTTTCCGACTGCTACCATCTCGTTACGCGTTTCTTGCGAGTAACGGTGTCGCGATATATATTTATTGTAATATTTTTTTTTTGATTTTTCTATTACTTTTTTATACGTATGTACAGCCTCCCCTCCCCCCCTCCTCCCCTCCCCGATCGTGTAGCGAGAGATTTTTACAAGCATTGTATACAAGCGAGAATGATATACAACCGACAATCGTGATTTAAATATTTTCGGTGATATTTTAATTCCGCTTTTACATACCGCGCCGAAAAGTGCGCGTTATTTTTGTACACGGGGAAAAACTTCATTCCGCGAAAACACGGACGGATTCGTTTTGATCGTCGGCTATATAAAAAAAAACAGACAAAACAAAAAAAAAATAACAATTGTCCGTTGTTACGATATCTGTTAGTTTTTGTTAACGAAATTCAGCATAAAATAGTTTTCAAATATATGTATCTATATATACAAATGAAAATAGTATTTGCATACACCCGTTTAAAGTAAACATCGTACGGTTTTTTTTTTTGCGCAAATATAGAATAACGAGCAGACTCCTTTTTCTACGTAACAAAAACAAAAAGAACGATAAAACGATCCAAAAGAAAAAAGAACGATCATCTAAGACTTGAAAAACTACATTAATTATACCGAATAAAACGTGCATCCGACGATAAAATCGTAGACTTCGAAAACACTTTTCGTCGGTCCTTAAAATCTCGTAATTCGTCGGCGTCTTAATTGTCACCGTTCAAAAAGTACCGTGGAATCACGAGCTCGTAAAAAGCTCCGCGCGCTATTCGCGAAATCGTAAAAATTCTATATTTACCATCAAGTCGTAGGAAATTTCATTACGAGCCCCCGAAGTCTCGGGAGCGTCTGGTTCGTTAAAAAATCAAAGTTTTCGGGGGGGGGGGGGGGGGCGGAGGGAAAAGAAAAGTGAGAAAAGAAAAATCGCCCCGACGGAACCGTGAGAACCGTTTCTCCGTTTTTCGTCCACGTTTCTTCCTCTATACCTTCGCCTTTTTCCCATCGTCTTGTTCGCCCGACGTTTCTCCTCCGACCGACTAAGACTCGTTCCCTTTCTTCCAGCGTGTAAACCCTGCAACCCTGCGCGAAGGTAACGTAAGCAGAACTACGCCAAAGTTCGCAGTAACGTACACTTAGCTACTCCGGCGTCTCCGACGACCGCAACGTAAAGATCCTGGCCCCGGGTAGCATTCTACCGATCGTTAATAATCCTCTTACCGCCGCAAATTAATTTCTCTTCTCGTCGACGACATCGGTCGACGGGAAAAATTTCCTACGGCGTGGGAAACGCGCGTCGACGTTCGGTGATCATTATTATTATGCTCTCTTTCAATGCGCACGAATTATTTACATCGATTTACCTTTTTAATCCACTGGGTATAAGTAATATATAGTTATCAGTCACGGGACGAACGGTGGGAGAGGAGCTCTTTTTTGGGGTTTTTTTTGTAGTTCGTTTCGCAATCGATAAATAAAAAAAGGATGAAAGACGGTGAGATTCAGTTTTAGTTCGAAGTGGTTGTGTGATTTTTGACAACTAGGTAGTTCTTCGACAATGTGATATTTGACTGGATGTGTGCATTGGTAATTAGCTTTATAATTAATAGAGATTCCATAGTTTCTGGCTGAGTCGAGACCCCCTTTTTTTCTTGCGTCACCCTTTTAAAGCGATAGTAATTCTGATTTATTACCATATTAATATTCTCTGTCGTCACGTTCAATTTTCTAGCGTGTCCAATTTTTACCTGTATTATCTTTCTAATATCATCTCGAATTCCCCGAGATTCTCCTCTACACTCTCGATCATACACACACATTCGTCGTCGGACACTAAAAACACTGACGCACCCTAATTTCTCGAACACAAATAAACGAACGGAACTCGATAAAAATTGCGTATAAATAATTTGTTTAAATTATCATTACAACGGTCATACGTCACTATCTATGATAATTTCGCCTAATTCAACGTGAACGGAAACGAAGTGCGTTTTTATCATCCCCTAAAAATCGTAACACATTCACGGTCGCAAATCAGCCGGTCGTTTCGAATCTCCGGGCGAATCGCGGTTTGTCCGACGAATCGAAATAAATATCGCCAGCCGGGGGCGTCGGGGTGCCGTCGCGGCCTTAGCACGGGCCTGACGGAAGTCGAAGAAGAAACAGCGGTGAACCGCGCACACGCATGCTGACAACGCTCGAGATCTGACGATAACGCGAGAAAAGATGATTTATGACCGAGGGACACGCCACGTCGTTTGCTAGACTTCGCGAATGAGTGACCGAGAGTGAGCAACGTAGACGGAGAGAAAGTCAGACGGTTTGGAAGGAACGAGAGAGAGAGAGAGATAGGGAGAGGAGAGAGATAGATAGATAGAGAAAGAGAGAGAGAAAAAACGGGGGCGTGGGTTGGATAAAGGTGGATAGAAATAGAGATAGCAGTGGGAGAAGCAGAGAGATAGAGAGAGAGAGAGAGAAAGTGAAAAGGGGGTGAAATTTATTCTAGACAGGCAGAAACACCCTAAGGACAATCAGCAAATATACAAATATAAGATTGATGCGACACACGTAGCGATAAAAGGAGAACGAAATGAAACACTTATATGCAATGAGTAATACTAATGGCACACGATATTATGAGATTAATTATTAAACCCCCTTCTCCGTTTTTCCTGTCGTTAGCTTATTACGGTTTTCTTATTATTCCGATGTCGCGACGACTATCTGGATTATTTTGTGAAATATGTATTTAGTTTTTTTTGTGAGTGTGTATGTTTTTTTTTGTTTTTTATGACGGATTCGCCTCGTCGTGAAATTCTGTTCGACAAAATATGATCCGGGAATGGTTAAGGAGATTGCAAATGAAAATGCGAGATATTTCCGGGAATTGTTCAGATTTTTCGCGTGGTTCCGAATGTAAATACTGCATTTCTATGTTTGCACAAGTTCACCGTAAAAATGCACCGTTACCAGACTGGAAATACTTGGAAGTTTAGATACAAAGTCTCCTCTTCCGTTTGGCAAACGCACGAAATTACGAGCGTTCTTCCGGAAACTAGCGATCGAAACGTCTATCGTTGATAATGCGAGACATTACTGGAAATGATAACTATCCTATCAACGGTTAAATTAAAGTAACGTGAAAACAAATCGAAAACACGTTGTCCTTACGAACCAAGATCATGTTTCTAAACCGACAACAAGTAGAAATAACAATTATAATAATTACTAATGAATTCCCGAATTATTCGTTTCCCTCGTGGTTCGTCTAATTAAAACACAAAGAAATACATTCAATTAATAACCTTCATCTATAACCCATAAACCTCGACCAAACGAACAAACGATAAAATAACGCTCGGATAATTATACAACTAATTTTTCAACTATTCGAATCGTTATTCGGATGAAAATTTCTGCGAAATAATAGCGAATTCCGGTGCGGGAACAAAGATCGCTGGAGACGTACGGGAAAAAGTAAAAAATCCCTGGCAGAAGGAGAGGGACGAAGGAGAACGACAAAAGAGAGACGAGAGGGTAACGAAAAAAGTGGGGGGTGAAACAAAGAGAAACCGAGGGAAATAGAGGCAAAAGCTGACTGGCACCGTTCGACAGGGTTTCGCCGTCGAAATTTGGATGGTTGCCTTCTATTCCACGGCTCGTTAGCGACTCGACTTCACATCGATGCGTTTAAACGCGTGCACACGGCTCACGCACTCGTTGTATTCGTAAATACAGGTCAACGGATCGCTGCCACGTGACCTATCCGCGTCGCGGATATTTAGCGGATATTTATTGGATTCGTTCGGCGAATTCGCGAGACGCTCCCAACGATTTCTCGAAAGTTTCGTGAAAATAGAGAATTTTCTATTCTCCTTCGTTCAAAGGAAAATGTGGTGTATTCGATAGGGAAATTTAAATGAAAAGTTTAATCAACATTTCGTAAAATTGATTATTTGTAACGAAAGAAAAATGACTAATAGGTTCATATTTAATTATTTGATAATTGAATTTGATTAGAGATTCGGTAGTCTTAGTTTAATTGTCAGGTTTGGAATATTATTTCAAGGAGAGTTGAATTTCATAATAACACGGGAAAATATCGTATGTACAGCTTTCTGTCCGCGGTGATTTTAGATTTCGAATTTCGAGAAACAAGTATATTTCGACGTGTATTCGACGCATTCGCGAATACAGCTCGATGCATCAATGCCACGCGATACATCTGCTGTTACGCGGATACTGATATTTAAAACATATTTATTATACCCATTTGCGAGATTTATACAGTATCGGGTTTTGCGTATAGCGATAGCCAGAAGTTTATGACATCAGCGATTCTTCGGTAATATACGGAAAAATGTGATACACTTTTGTACGTTTTATACGCGATACTTTTTCCGAAAAATACGTCCGTCATTTCATCACCTAGTCCCAACTAATTAGAAGACTAACGAGAGATTAGAATCTTCGTGATATTAATTTTAAAATACGAAAATTAAATCTGTTTCTGTAGGGTTTATCGAGAAAAATTCGATATTTTTCTATAAATATGAAAATTTAGATTTTCAAGAACCGTATAGTATTCGTTAATAATATTCGCGAAAATCTTCTACAAGCTTTTTAAAAAAAAAATCACACGGTAACAGTGATAAGAGCGGCGTTCTTAGCTTTGAACAGTTGACACGCGAATCCGATCGATGCGCGTAAAGTCTTTTCGAAACACGTAAAGCGACACAGTAGATTATTAATTTCACCGGCAGTATGTATAACCCACGCAAATATACTACAGCCAAATAATGATTAATATTCAACTCATATTTCACGTAGCACGTGCAATTGCATGAAATATGGGTCTTGAAATACTTACTATTTACCCGGCGAAATAGTGCTTCAAACTTATAAACCCTGTATCGCCCATTTTGTTCCATTGTATTATAAAAAAAGAATGACTATAATAAAACGATTTAATTAGCAAACAGTCGCAAGATGAAACTTCTGAAAGACGCGAAAGTTTAAGAGGATGGAATAACCATATGAACGTTCGTTTCTGACCTTTTCTTTTTCCCTTGACAAAACGATCGATGCGTGCACGTCCGTTAATATGTGTTCGCTTAGTGTGCGCGAAGAATAATTTGCAAACGCCTGATGGCCTATAACGTATCGAACTTACGTTTTACATGGAAACGACGAGTTTCCCGGCCGACTAAGTGTATTAACGTTATTACGCTTTCCGCAAGAACTATTTAGAATGGAAATATTAGTTTGACTTATTTATCAATGCAAATATTATCTTTACGTTTGTGTACTTTCACATGGCATATTTGGTATATGTATACATACACGGGAAACTAATGAAATTTCTGCAATATCGAGTAATTTAATTTTTTAATCGGTTCTATCTATATGATGTAATAAAAAATGTAAGACGCGATAATAAATCCCTCGAGAATTGTCACAAAATTAATTGAACGTTTCCATATAATTTGTTAAATATCTTAAAGATACGGTTCAATCGTTTAACACGGTATTTTTTGCCGTTTGATAATAAACCTTCTTGAATAATGCATAAGCACCGATGATTGATGAATGTATCTTCTTTTCGAGCGCGCAAGAATCACACAGGTGCACCGTCGTATATTAATTTGTTCGCTGAATTCAACCAAAAGTAACGTTGAACTTCTCGTAATTCGTGCGTCTTAATTTCCATACAATCTCGAACAATCTAACCCTTAGCAGCTGAACCGTCGAATGTCAAGTATATGACACATCCCTGCCGGTTATTACGAAAGAAATAAATAATAATTTCAAACTTTTTTTTTTAATTAGCCATGTCATTTAATATCGAATGTTTCCGCACGAACGCAATTATGAATTCGTATCGCTCAAAGGGTTAATTAATACGATTCCCATAATAATGCTAATCAAACAACGCGTCTTGTATTCGATATATAATTCGTTCCAGTAACGAAACAAAATTTTGTTTTACTTCAGTACTTATTTGAATTGACTTTCGTCATTGGGCTGGTTGAAATTTCTCCGCGATGTACGCATACAATTACGAGAAGAGTGTCACAACTTTTTCCATCCGTAATTACGGGTTTCCGTGATTGCGTAACGAGCGTGTTACCTCGGAATGAAAATAATATCGAGTTCTCCCGATGAACACCGGTCGTCCATCTGGTCTTCGAAAGATTAATGAAAGACTCGCCTAGGCATCCACAGGCTCATTAAGACGCATTAACCCTAGCCTCCTTTCTTTTCCTTTATTTTCTTTCATTTTTTTTTGTTCACGCTCGTCCATTCTAACGACGCATTGATCACCCGGTTCGTGAAGTACGAGTGAAAAGAAAAAAGAGTAGCCGCGACCTAACGCGTGTCGCGAAGAAAAAAACGCGTAATGTATCTCTCGCCGATCTTACTGCCGAAGTTTTATTGTAACAAATGTTACGAGATCGATTTTACGAGTGTCGTAACAGGACCCGAAGGAATTTTTATGTCATCCGGCGGCGAGAAACGTTGTAACGTTGTAACACCGCTAACCGATGGGATCGCACTTTAAACCGTACATTACGTAAACACTGAAGTAACAGAACGTATAAATACACGTTTAATTACGAGTCGTAGACTTCCGAATTAAAAAAAGTCATTTTATTATTGATCGATGTCGTTTGTTATAATACGTTGATAAAAGAAAATCAGAGACTCGCATGGAACGCGATTCGTTCGAGGAATAAATCGAAACACACACAGATAACGTGTAATTGTTTCCAATCAATTTCTGAGGTATCATTCCGATTTAATTCGACGCTATCGCGGAATCCGTAATGTTCCGGATACAAGGACACGTTTTATACAGGGATCCCTTAAAAATCGTATAAAACCCTGTCTTGTCCCCCGGAAGGCTTTATTATTAATCGTGCGTGTCTGAAATCGACCGAAAACTCGATAGTCCATAACCGGAACGACATGTGCGCGAACAATAATCCGTTCCCGAGGACCATATCTTATCAGTATTATCGGGAATCTCTGAGAAGAGGCGAGTTTATCTAACAACGGTATATGGGCCAGATAATTTTATAATGCACGGGATGAAACGTGCGCGCGACATTGAAGGTGATGATTTTCCATTCCGGTCGATTCAAGGCGAACTTTTTCGGCGAATTAAATATACAATTACTGTCAATATTGATTTTTTTTTGGAAATGTATGCGAATCGACAATTTGTGCGAACCGTAATTATTTCTATGGAGAAATTTTGTAATACTTAATGAATTACACGTGTTTCCTAAAATAACGATGATGATTATATGGGTATAGTAAATATTAGATGTAGGAATGATATTTTCCCGATCACAAGTGAAAATGGACATTTCGTGTTAAAAAAGATATTAAAAATTTATATTTTTAAATTACGATTATCTCGCAACAAATAAATATAGGTAACGATTGAAACTTATCGGTAAAATCTGATTTCTTACACAGGCTGTGAAGATCCACGTGAGAAATGATAAAAGCATCGCGTAGTCTGATTATGCCATTCATAGATAATGGTAAGTACACCTTTGTATATCTTGGCTATTACATTCTACGAAATTGTCGTAAATGGAAAATCCGCGGACCAAGAGAAAAGAAGCATTTCCACGAACGTTAGATTCGCTTATTACGATGCATTTTTACTCAACCCCCATTATTAATATCTCATAGAACACATTTAAAAAAACTACTAACTATAGATATTATAGATAACCACTAGAACTGAACATAATACAGAAAGTATTGTCATCTCCCCCAGACAACCCAAATTACAAATCTCTTAATAGTGTTCTACATTAAAATCTTTCATTCAAAATATATAAATATATATATAAAATATATATAAAAATAATTAAAAATATACAATTTTCATATTTAACAATCTTTGACTGTAACTTTTCCACATCAAACAACCTAAAATTCCCCTCGTTAAACACAAAATAATGCAGATCAATTTCACATAAGTGGATTACTTTTTCCGATTAGAAAACGACGATGAAAAATCTGTCATGAAAATCGTAGGAATAATGAGAAAATCTAAAATGTACTCACCTCGGTGCGCTGTTGTAACCTCTTGTTCAACTCGTAGAGCCTGTAGTCCGGTTGGCCAAAGTACGGAGTATGCCTCCTGGGGACAGGCAACGATCTGTCAGATCAGACCGATCGGTCATGTTAGGTGTGCTGTGTACAGTGTGCACTCAAGAGTGTGAGTCGCGTGTCGCATGCATACACGTGGCGGGCGAATCGTCGGATTTTCGCGAGTCTCGCTGGACGTGGCACAGATTCGCAAAACTTGCAACTTTCACCGGCCCGAGCAATGTTTACAATCGAGAAATTTCATAACGGGATTCGACGAAATCGGGATTGAAAAGATTCTTAAGCTTTTCGGTCGAATAAGTGGTTTTTTCTTTTTTTAAATTTGTTACTTGGCATTTTGGGAGTTATTGAAAATCGACAGAATTCTTTTAACAAGGTGATTTTGGTAAATTATGTCACGCTACAGAAATTCGTGCACGAATGATATCGACTGTTAAATTGGTTGGTAGTCTGAAGCGTGTTATTTGAAATATTTATTTGTAATATTTACGTGAATAATAAGACTGCGTGTAGTCGGAATTTATTTGTAACTGAATGTTCGCGGTACGATCTGGTAAATAATTATTTTGCACATTGTTCGCGAGTGAGTCTTTCGGATATTAAATTAAACAAAATTATCCCCACCGTGGAAGAGTGATTGCTGAAACGAACGAGAGGCAGCAGCCTAATGACAACCGTTAAGATCACGCGATCATTATTACGGCCATGCGCGCATCGCATGTTTCTACTTACGGTACGTACGTGTCTTAAACGTGTATTTACATTGTTATTATTTAAAAAAGAAAAATAAATAAATAAATAAAAAAGACATATACGTCCGAGAACTCGACAGCCACGAACTCGCGTTCTTCGTAAGAATCGTACGAAACGTCTAATAACACCGAAAGCTGCCCCAGCATTATCCCTTCGAAAAACAAAAGTAGAAAATTAAATATAAATTTCCCCTGCACCTAATCACGCGGAACGTGAAATTTTCTCCCATTTCGCCGAGAAATGTTCATTTCCCACCGATTTTTCAAATGCCAAAGCAACTAGCTAATTTTCTCGTTCCAGTTACGTACCTACCCTACTACCTATCCACAAATAGAAAATTTTTCCTTATGACCGACGCAACAGTCTAATCGACCATTCGCTTCAAGAATACTTTTCATACCCTTTAACCATGGCAACAATATTATTTCTCAGTGGCACGTTTCCGAATTAACACTACACCTACCGACAGTTTAAGTACATATTCTTATCGGATCCGAAAAAAATGAGAACCTTTGCAATTGATTACAGGTAACAGTTAATTCGGCATAAAACACTGTATTTTCTTTGTGTTGATTAAAGAAATTAACGTTGAAAGCTATAACGTTGCATACAGGCACATTAATAAAAAATTTGAAAACGGCCATTTGACCCACCTCGGTAGGTTTAGTGTTAACTTACACCTCTAGTGGGTGGTCTCGATAAAAAAATCAAATCCTAATTTCCCTGAGAAGAACGGAACGAAGCGTCGCGACGCCTCGTCTCGCTTGTGAATCTGAAGTTCCGTCGTCCAGCGCTCGTCGATTCGTCGCGGTACATTCTACCGTGTAATTTACATGATACAATTCGCAGAGATGCGGCCGAACGATAGGATACGTATCTCTGCACGGTGTTGAGTTAAAATGCGGCACGGCCACCGATTGCATCGCCCCGAGGAATCCCACGTAAATTACACGACACCGGACTCCGGAGAACGCGCACGCGCGCGCGCGCACACTCCCGGCGAAAAAAAAAAAAACGTAATAATGCATAGTTACGGGGGTAAATTGCGAGGACTATGTAATTATTCTTATTAAGCACCCGGGCGAAGAAAGAAAAAATAATTAAAAAAAAATAAAAAGGGACACGGGACAGGGATTACTTCCCCCCCCCCCCCCCGCGGAATGCAAAGCGATGCAATTAGGTCGGCGGATGTTATTCGAACGTGTTGACACCAGATTTATTTGATATTCATAACGTTCGAAACGTTCGACAGGCACACGATTATACTATGGATTTTACATGATTCTCTAGAAAATTCGATAACAATCACCTGTTAACCGGTTCGTCATCGAGAAAGTACATCGATGATTCGATAGACTCGTAAACGGTATATTACATTTTCTCCATTAGAGAAGTAAGTTGATAAATAAATTTCTAGGAAATTCGTGTTATCCCCGTTGTGATATTAAGAAATTCACAGTTGAATTTTTTTTGCTGGGAAACATAGCTAATTGACGGTGTCACAGAGTATCCGTCGACCGTATCGCGATGTATTCCTCGAAATTTACCGTGAACATGCAAAAAAAAACAGGAGAGAAAAGAAAAGAATAAGGAGAAAAGGTTCGTGTCACGGATTCAATTAGTTTCAGGTGCGGTACCTGAACGCGTACTTGAAAAGTTCGAGTGTGAGAAAAAAAAACCGGACACAAATAACGTGTACGTAATATTAATCCGAAGTATACAAGCCACTGGTATCGGTCGCAAAGTTCTAATTGAATATAAAAGTTGACTATACAAAGAGACCGTTGCACTACAGCAGCGATAACCGCGTGTTTCGAGGGTCACGAATCGACTGACTGTTCTGATATCGATCACCCTCGCTATAAACGCTTTCTATATTACGTCTTGTTGCACGTAACTGCCTCAACTTTGCCGGAACTTTACGCTGAAGTATCTTTCGATCGCGGAAACAACCGTCGCGGTTTGCGATTTCGAGTGTATTATAAAAAAAATTCCAATTGGAATATTTCCACCGGACTCTACGACGTACGATTGTCTATGAATTTTTTATTCGGTAGAGAATTATGCATATTTAATCTAATAATAGAGTAATTGTTAATTATCGACGATAGATTACAGTCAAACAGAGAAACTTCTTAAAACAACAACGGACTTCTAACGACCGAGGAAAGGTATTTCCTTGGAAAATTTCCTCATTTTCAACGCCGACGAAGAAACTTCGTTCGGAAGAAATCCCGCGGAAATTAATTTCAGGCAAATCACCCGTTGAACAAAGAACTTTAGAAAATTAATGGAGAAACGATGTATGAAAACCGATAACAGTATCAAAGAGTGGTACTTGTTGTATCGGACCCGGACCGCCAGTGAGTAAAATACCCGTTAGTTGCGGAAACATCTATTCTGTTTATTGACTGGCATTGTACTTTAAAAACTAAAGTTCGGGCCACTTCGGCGGAACTTCTCCGTTCAAGTTTTACGGAAACTAAATCAGGCCAGCGAATTATTTTATCGCTATACGGTATCGGTATCGTGGTTCCACACGTACATACATACATACACGATCCTACACGTAACGTCGAACACTCGGAACTTTCTGAAACCTGTGCGCCGTGTATTCGTATAAATACCGTTAATAGAACGATACCGTATTAAAATCGATAACAATTCCGGGGGAATAGTATGCCCATTGTCAACGGGACTGCCTACAGTCAGTTGAATACTAATATTTTGATGCCACGAATCAATTGTCCGTATTACCGACACATTACAGGGCAAATCCAATTTCCAAGAATTAGTCTCTATCGTTCGTCGGTTGTGTTCTATTAAGCTCGTAATAGAGCAATTGTAAATACCAACTCTCTATGTCTATCTCTATATCTACGATTTAATAAAGATTTTATTACATTGAAATTTTCCGGATTTTTCATTAGAAGGGAATTCAACTTCAATGATGTATTATACAGGAACGCGACCTTGATCATCAAATATAACGAATATGAAATATTTCCAGACGACAAGATCTCAATTGTCAGTCATACTTCATGTGTATTCAGTTTTTTTTAAAAATATTACACGTTAACATATAAATACGTGTAATATAAGTTAAAATAAAGTAATGATTTCCTAGAAAGTATTATTATGCGTAGCGTTTAATAATTAATAAGACATGGATTACAAATAGAAACGTGACGTCATCACTTTTTATCGTACATATGTATGAAAATCAAATTAATATAGGGTAAATATGACGCGAAAAAGTCGTAACTCGATTTCATTCAAGGTCGAAGGTGACTTCTACAACGATCTGTACGTGTTTGCGTATGTTTCTGCTTAATCCCGAGCATGAGATCATTAAGTAGGAAGCGCAGCGTGATTAATAACGGGAGTACGTGGAATACGGCGGTGACAGGGAACTCATTTCGTTGTACTCCGCCGCTAACGAATTTTCATATCAATGTGTAAAGTTCGCGTGAAATTCGACACATCGAAATCATCGAGGGGATGTTTCACGTTTAAGAACATTTCTGCCGAAATGACGGCTCTCTATTTCTGATAACAATTTCTCGATAAAGCGAGCGAACGTGCTTATAATAATACCGTTTTGTTTATCAAGAAACTACTTGTATTTATAGAGAAAAAACTTTCCCGATTTCAAACTTTCCTTCGATGCGAGATCCGCGATTTTTCCACGGCGAAGGGAAAGCAAAGACACGATAAGAAAGGAAACGTACGTTTTTCAAAGAAGAGCTTCTCAGCGGACCGAGAGGAAAAACGTACGCGTTTCAAGAAATATATATATATATATATATTGCCCTTTTGTTATTCCGTTAACTGAAACAGTTCATTGTGAACGAAACGTTTTCAACGATCTTTTACTCCAAACCTTTTACTATTATTTACTAGAAATATGTAGGTATATATATATGTGTATATATATATATGTATATATATATATGTATTAGAAATAAATTCTTTCCGTAGAATTTCAATCACTCGACATTTTCACTTGTTTAGAATTAATCCACGAGTCATCAAAAGTCATCGAAAACGACGATGAATATTCCAATACTAAACACCTTAATCGAAAAATACCTTAATTGAAATAAAATCGTTATTTCGTCAAAAAAATAAGGAAGAATTTGTTTCCACGTTTACTACACGATCTCGTTTCTCCTTTTTCCACTAACTTTCACGGAACTTTGTCTCCAGGAATCTACAGTCTCCGGGTATTGAGACGTAAACACGTGGTAGTGATCCAAACCCGTTAAAGCCAGTCATAGGCGTGATCGGAGGGGGGTAAAGGTAGAAAAAAAGGAAAGAAAAGATAAACATCGGCGAATAAAATACGAAGGAGACGTGAACGAATTCAGTGAGAGATTTTCTTGCTCCGCAGGTACACGGGAATGCGTGGTTCCAAGATCGATCGTGCTAGAAAGAACTTGGCCTTTCCAGTCTCCGGAGAATCGACGCCGTGGGACCTGACGACACGTCACTGGCCTGCATGTGTGCGCCCGTGTACACACCATGGGGTGAATTTACCAGGGAAGGGTCGGGCTCAAGGGTTGCAAGGGTAACCTACTGTCGTGCACGGTTCACCAGGGACGCGTCGACAAATTTCTCATCTCATTCGCGTTCTGATTCGTACAGATCGCGAATAATCTCTGGGATTTATCATTGTTTCTCTTATTCTTCTTCATTTTTTTGTTCTTATCATAGGAGTTTCATTAAAAACGACAGGTATGTTAAACTATTTATAGTGGACACATTAATCGTTTGGTAACTCGAATTACGTTGAATTAAAATATCATTGATAAAGAAAAATTAGATATTAAATCTCATATGATTTATATATTTCCTGGTATCTTAACGAATGTTTTAGTAATAGATTTCTATATAGAAAACTATTTACAACGACCACATTAATCGTTTGGTAACTCTAATTACCCCGAATGAAAATATCATCAATAAAGAAAAATTAAATATCAAATCTCGCATGATTTCTATATTTCCTAATATTTTAACCAATGTTTTAGTAATAGATCTACATAAAAATAATGTATACAAGTGTCTCGTCGGATAATAAAAGATTGTATAAATCGATGCTGATAAATCGAGCCTCAGAAAATTTGCAGCTCGCACGGACGATACGACGAACGGTTGCCCCCCCGCTCGCTTGTTGACAAATCGAACCGGCGCGCATAAAACAGAATCGAAATGTGCTAATTTACCCGACAACGTAATTTCACGTGAGGCACGTACGTCGTAGTGTCGTGCAATAACCCCGAGAGCCGGCTCGCATGGTGCGCACCAGTTCTCATTCAAGACGTGCCACACGATCGAACTAATTAATTCGTCGCACGGCAGCGGCCGGGTCGCGCGCTCTCCGGAATTTTTTTTCTCTCTCTCTCTCTCTCCACGTTTCCACCGGTGGATCGTGACAGATCATTCCCCCGATACGGAACTAATCCGTTGAATGAAAAACTTTTACTCGGCGCACGTGGCACGTATCAGCCGCTCTCCGAAGGAGAGACGTCGCGATCCGCGACGCTGGATCGTCGTCGTCGTCGTCGTCGGCTGACAATCGCGGCTCCGACGGTTTTCCTTGATCTTATTTTCGATCGGGAGACAACCGTGAAACGAGGGGAATGTGCGATAGTCGGAGTTTACTGGACAAATTTGAAATGTGTGTTTCACGTGGAAAAGTATTTAGCTGGACATCTTCGTTAATGTGATGAATTGTTGTCTTTTTAAAAGAGAGAGTAAGAGAGAGAGAGATGGGGGAGTATGATTAATAAAAATGTGAAAAAGTGATAAATACTGAGAAAATTCCGTTGCGTTCATTGTGAATTAATCAGAAATTTCCGAACGAGAAGTGGAGGAATATTCTGTCCATATACAATTGCCGTTCCGTCGATTCGCAGAGAAAGAAAAGTTGTTAAGTGCGCGACGCGGAATCATAGTTTTCAAAGTGGAGCAAATTAAATGCTTTACGAATTTCCTGTTGATAAAACTTGTATGTACCGTATAATTAATATAACGAGATTTAAATCGCAATCATAGAACTCATTCAACTAAAGTCTGTCGCTCTCAAATGCGAAATATTATTTCATCGTAAGAGGAATAACGAGAGAGTACTAAGGGGAATTCCAATATATGTAATTTATTCGGGAATAAAACATGGGGCCTCGCTTCATGTATTTAATCAATTTTGAAGCACACTCGGTGCCTTAACTTTCCTGATTTTCCCCCCTCGAAAACTTCCAATTTTACGATATTTTGAAAAATAAAAGAAAATCGCGTGATATTATTTGAAAAACGTGCAATTCTTTTTATAGAGACACATTGTTTAATATACTCAATAGATTATTTGCAAATGAATCGTCAAAATGTAATCGAACATTATCAAAAAAATTGAATATTCTATCGCATCTTATTTCACCATCGCTCTCTAAACTTTACACGAATCAGTGCTTTACGATGGACTTCTCAAGGTATATGAACCACGAAATGCCCGTGCATTTACATCGCCGCGATCGTATAACTCGTCAGATTTGCGAAGGCGTCGTAAATCGCTTCGCCGCTACATCAATAAAAAAAGATATCCAGCTCGGTTCGATAGGGCTCGATTTTAGAGCCGCATAAAATTAAGAGCAGCTCGCTGCAAAACGGGCCAATTAAATCGGCGCGCTAATCAAATTCGAACGTCGGAAATTAAAAGTCGATGCATCGTTTGCCAAATGTTACGTAACACACCTGCGAAGCTACGTAAGCGGGAAAAAAAAATCAACACCTTTTACATTGTGCATTTCAAACGTCACGCGGAATAATAAGACACTTTATAGTAAATAAAAATTCGTAAGGTGTCTGTCGATATTTGTAGAAAATTTTCAAAAATCCCCAACTGTGAGTTATAGTTTGAACATATTAATATTTAAATTATATAAAAATTCCCTGCATCCATAACTCGTCACAATTCGGAACACCAGAAAAAGTGTATCACATCGCAATTAGATACCACTGTGCTATCAATTCCCTATAAAATTCCACCTGCACCTATTACATCACAAAAAAATCAACCCATAATTTCTCCCTAAAACACCTATCCCCCAACATCTCCAAAACATCCTCAAAGTATCACCTACCATCCAACCATGAAATTAAAAAATCCATCAACCACAAAAACACCAATAAATTAAAATATCATAACAACTATCTATTCCCTTAAAAAAAACTACCAAACAGCCAGCAATATCTCCACAACTAATTCATCGATTCCAGGAACCGCCGTTGATGGTTCCGGTTGTCCCTAAACGTAGCCGACCACGTGTCTGCGGGGTCGAGCACGCAAGGTGTCCACGATGGTCACGCCGATACCGTCGCGGAATCCGCGGGATTTGCGAGCAGCGGGTGGATTCTGGTTCCGTTATTAAGCCGCGAGAGTTAATGGGTTTAGTTCGCGCGGCTAATGGGCGTCGGGACACGCCGGCAGGAATCAGCTGACCGGCCAGCTGGGCCGGGAACGACGTCCAGGAACCGCTGGTTGAGAGCCGTCGCCTGCAGGGGTCTCAGATTGGGTTAGCAAAGGGCGCAGTTCAGGCTAGAGGGTGGAAGCCGAGGGTGAGTCTACCAGGGAGGGAGGAAGAGGGTGTTATTAGGGGTTGCTCATGGGGTGGCACTGCGATCAATGCCAGGGAGTCATGCTAACCACCCCTCAAACTCTATGTACAGCATGTTTCATAAGCTCGGGAACAACGGGGACGTGACGGATTTTCCGGTTTTCATGTTTAATGCTAATTCGATGGAATGGGTTGGAGAAAGTGTTCGCTCGTGGACGTTGGTTATTGAGTTCCGTGGATTTTATTGTGGTATGTATTTTTGTTTTTTTTTGGCACCTGAGGGGAGGTAGTTTTTTGAAACAGTTGTGATGTTTGATGTTTGAAATTTTGAAACTTTACGAAATTCTATTTTGTTATTATCAATAAAAACGAATAGTGTCTAGTATTCACAAAAATTTCTAGTACGAATAATTTTATATTAAGATCCTCGGCTTTACGTCACGTGTTACACATGTAACTGACTTCCTATATAATAAATATCAAAGTACCACAAATATTCATACTCTTATCAATAAATTACTATTTTCTCTATTTTCCTCCTATGAAGACATAGTTACACCTCGACACAAATTATTCCCATGATTGTTCCAGGTCTTATGAAACACCCTGTATCGAAGGGCACACATATTCACGCTCCGGGCGTGTGTCGATATAAGTATGAACGTGTTCGTATTTGCCGGACTGTCTATGTCCATGGACGAGGAGGGGGTCCGTGTGTACTGGTCTTATGGGAGAAGGAAAAGGGGGAAAAGAGTGTGAAACGCGGCGTGCACGTGTAGGCTTTACTACCTACACCGGGATTTTTCGACGCCCTGTTTCTTCCAAGATTGCGTCTCTCTAATTGTATTGACCGTGGATTATTATCATCTTTATCCCGGTATCTCTGTAATAACTCGTGGGAATATCAGCTAGTTCTTTTTTTTCGCCCGTATTCGAACCGCGTTAACGTCGTTTTACTAATCGATATAAAAGTGATAAGGTATATTCCTTGTGAGTCATTTGTATCATGAATTTTATCATCGTACATTTTCTTTTTTTTTTTAATTACTATTATTTTGTGATTTTTTCTTTCTAAGGGGCAAGTGATTAATCCTACGAGAAACTCCTGCAAGTATGAATATTATTTTGTATCTACAGGATTAATAGAACGGTTATTAAGTGGATGTTTATACAGGAAGTATGTTATAAAAATAAAACGAACGGCATAATCGTGAGTTAAATACTAATAAAGTGATACTCGAGTGATTCGCGAAATTGCCCGCCAATTTTCCTTGAAATTGTTATTACTAAATTACTATGCGTAGAAATATGTAACTACGTGTCTATGATCTTACAAGACTTTTCTACGATGAAGTGGTAAAGTAAACTGGTACCCGATATGTCGGCACTATAATAATTATTATATCGCTGCCATGGAAAATGACTCGTTGAATACATTACGTTGCTCGACTATGTGTGTATACCACCAACGTGGTCATATGTGTGTGTGTGTGTAGCTTTATAAAATCGAGCTTTTACAAAAATTAACTTAGTGCGCAGCCATTGTGGGTCGGGAAATTATCAGCAGGAAAATTTTCCCGTTCGCCACTGTTATAACATTCTGCTCTAATAACGTCGTTATCATATTTTCTCGACAACTCGATTGCCAAACTTATCGACGATTAACAGAACGTCAAAACTCCGTTAAACGTTTCGAAGAACACGCGTGCGTTGCAATACACATATAATAACGCAAATGTACTTAACTACAATATGGGAATGTGTGTTCGCGTACTACAGAAGTTTCGAGTATTACGATCACACCTTAAATCGTGACTTTTACGGTCTTTGTTTTGAGAAAATGCGAGCTGTCTGAGATACTACGGGACGCGGTAAGAAACGTCTCTATAAAAACGGAAGAAAGATCGTTACTTAGGGATTTATTGGCTCGTTGGTTTTATTGGGTCGGAGCCACGGGGGTGGAGGAATACTGCACGCACTTCCACGTCGCGTTCCCCGGAACGCGTAAAACAAGGAATGCAAACCGAGAAACAGAAAGTATGGGTATATTTAGCAAAAATCATGACACGGTGTGTGGAATATATTTTATTCGAGCTTCTCTTCGATTCGGGACGGGTTAAATACTTGAATTTAATGGATAAGACACTTTGCAACGAGTTACAAACGCGACATATCATTTTGTTCAAAGTTTGCAGAGAAATAAATTGCGATGCGTGGATGAAAAATGAAAATTCCAAAGAAACCTAGTTTTAAGTAATACTAACCAGCTTTCAACGGTGAATCAATTTCACTTTAATTCATATTAATTAATATCCCCACCGGGTCCCCTTGCATCTGCGTCTCGCGGACACGTTGGAAATAGGGGGAAAAAAAAGGAAATAAAAATGGAAGAAGGAGAGAATCCAGAAACGACACAAGAAGAGTAGTTCACCGTGTCAGCGATTTCAAGAAAACGTTAAGTCACCTCACGCTGATGCACGCGATGCTTTGTGAACAGGTGTTAGCAGGTGCATACATAGTGTATTACCAACCTCAAAGTGATGCACCGCGTGTAATATGCAATCTGCATGTCACAAGGATAATAATGGCGAAAGGTAAGCTAGAATAACCGTGTTTGCAATTATTGCTACGGGCTTCAGATGGTACGTGGCATAATCTAGTAGGGGTCAGTAATTCTGCAAGGGTACACAGTGCCGTAGCGAGCACACGTACGCTACAGTCGACACTGTAAATTTCATAAAAGAGAAAGAAACAAGGAAAGAGAGAGAGAGAGAAAGAGAAAGAGAGAGAGAGAGGAAAAAGAAGAGAGAAAAGACGCACGTTTTACTGACAGTATTGTAAACGTCACGTTATCAGAGAAATACCCCGTTTACGTAACATCTGAGCTTGATAAGGACGTAGATAGAGGTATTTATCGATCCTTGCCGCGAAACCGACTGATCGTGCCGATAATTGAAGCTGAAATTTCATTGAACGATAAAACAAAAGGAAAGGTGCGACGATACTTCCGACGATAATTGACTTTCCCGATCTGCTTTTAGTTAGATACTTATCGACACGATTTCGGCCACTCGAAGATATACCTTTGTGATAAACTTCTAATATGTACTTTTAATAATACCGCTTTAATGGAACGGTACCCTACCCAGAAGACATTTTTCTCCGTAACAACTTGACGATTAACATCGATATTGACTCTACGGATAACGCTGTAACGAAACATTAAAGACAATTTCTAATTCACATAAACGAACAACCAACGTCTAAAGTCTCTCTGATCAAACCAATCAGCATTTCACTGAAAAATCATCGATACGTTTAAATTTCTCCAATAACACCCTAACATTTCCAAACTACAAGATCATTAATCAATATTTCACGGATATGAAATAAATTGAGACACTTCTTAAAAAAAAATACGCTCGATTTGATGTTCCCCAAAAAGAGTGGCAACCAAAACACGAACTTCCGTATGTATACATTATATCTCTCTATTCGCCGGACGGCTAAGCCGAAACAGGACTTTTTTCGGCCGCGTTTCCCAGGGAACTCGTACTCAACTTGATTACACGCAGAAACTCGTTCCACGGCCCAGAATGAAATAACAGCCGAGTCAGCGACTACCGTGGGGTCCCTTACACGCGCGCAAGGACCTTCGTCGCTGGCGCAGCAGTAATCGCGCCGCCGGTCGGGCGATTTATCGCTGCCCGCGATGCTACTTTATCGACGATATCCTCCTCTTTTTTTTTCGACCGATCCCGGTAATTCACCTGGACCGCTTCCGCCGGCGCGAATCGACGGCATATTTTCTTGGCGCTTAAACCGCCCCCCCCCCATCGTACCCTTTTTTCGCACGGTCCTGAAGCTACCTACAGGTTTAATTTTTGTTGAATTTTTGGTGATTAGATGGGAGGTTGATTTAAATGAAAGATTGGTAGGATACTGTGGAGGAATTGTGAGTATTCTCTTTTTTTTTTTTTAGATTTTCGAAAGAGTGTGAATACTTAAATGAGAAAAATGATCCGTGAAGAACGTCAGGGAAAATCGCGTCGAATAGGGAGGTAGATTTAAAAGGGTTGAAAGGGATGAATGTACTCGCTCGTAAAAGAAAAATTACGACACGCGTGCGTGTGTGTGTGTGTGTGTGTGTGCGAACGCGTTACGATCAGTGGAGAAACTTTTGTTCGTGAAATTTAATCGCATCTACGTTAGTAAGTACATTACACTTTAGCCTGATACATCTGATTCGTCACGGAATTCAGAAACGAGTGGTGAATTTCTTTTTTTTTTATAAGTACATACATATACTCGACGTTGTTCAACATGACCCTCGAGTGTCATGTCACGAAGATTATCGAATCAATTAATCTCTATAATTATAACTTACAATTCGTAACGATTCATAAAACTTCTCCTATCTAAATTTTTCTACTTTATATTCAAAGTATATTTTTTTAAATCAAACTTTTTATTAATATTCAAAACATTTCCCCCCACCCCCAGATTGTCTATAAATAATTACGTTTCACCTATATTCGTAGCAATTCAATTGAACTTTCCGACAAATCTATATAACCGTTAAACGATCGACTCGAACTCGCAATCCCACTTTATTATCGAGTGCCCAATAATCCGACGAGTATCATAGTAAATAATGCAGCACGCACACGTAACCGTGTGGTACGCCTCTCTGGAGACCCTGGAAACCGCATAAGCGATACAAATTCGAAAAGCATTAACCTTCGAGCGGAATAATCGTATCGTGACAGTCTCAGCGATTTATCGCAGCCAACGACGCCGCTTTATCGGTGTCGATAAAACACCGTCAGGAGCTCCTGACCTCCGGTAATTTACCTGCGCGAATTCACCTGCCGCCGACTTTCGGGATTCCGCGGGATCGGCCGCGCAGACTCGTTCTAACGGGACCGTTAGGATTATTATTTCAATCGTTCGCAGGAGCGTAATAAAAACAGCGATTAATCAAAATTCATCTATGTCGAGCGGACTAAGTTTCAGAGCGGTGGAACTAGCAGCATCTAGCGATGATTTTGACTCACAATTAGTCTACTTTGGAATAATTACCGTGAAATAGGAACCAACGCTGTCACAACTGTAAACCATTGTAAACTTACTATCATCGGAATAAGATAACAACATTTTCTATTAATCTAATTCGTTTGAATCTTTCGTAGGTGATTATCTAACAGAAATTATATAATTTCTTATAGAATAAAGTTCAATGGTACTTTAAGTTCGTAATGATAAAAGTAAGATAATTCTGCACCATCCCTTTTCACTAATATGCTGTGTATTTAATACACATAGATTTTGGTTAATAATTCTCTTTTCTTCTGAGTTCGTTAATCCATAGAGACTCGTTGGAACCGGAGCTCAAGGCGAGGCCAGTTCGTCGGAGAAAATCGCGTTGCCCCGCGATGTGTGCCGGCCATAAAAGACCAATAATCACCGTGCCACGCCACGGTGTGTCTGTGTTCGAACTCGGGCACTGGCCATTGCTGGAAAAGTGAACGGTGCGCCTCTCCGTGACGAAATCGCGGGCAATGGGCACCGTTCGGCGCCATTAGGGAAAGAAAAGAGTCCCGTTGCGTAAGGGAGAACGCGCGGTACAAGTTTCGAAATTTCAACGCTCGAGAATATTATGAGACGATCACGAGTCATTGTTTAACTTCGTTTCGACTGGCGGCCACCGTGATGTAAAACGTTATTGGATTTATGTAACGGGTAGACTGGGAATTTCTGATATGAGAAAAAAAAAACGTGACAAAAAAAAAGAAATTCGGATGGCAGTGGTGCAATAAGAATATTGTGAAAAGCGTTTCACCCGATTTCGATTATTTCCGACCAATCGTGTTTCTCATTTATTATTTATGTAGTAACGGAGTAATATCGTAGTAACGATGGATTAAAGTGATTAGACTATCTTCAGATTTCCTTCAGACATTTTATTATCACGATTTCGACGAGATAACGCGACGTTTTCAGCGCAAAGATATTATATACTCTCGCAGTGTCGCGGGGAAAATCTGATTACACGGTATCACGTGAATTTGAAGGAGCTCAGTTTTACCGTGAAAGATACTTATGCTGTTAAAAAAAAAGAAAGAGAGCGAGAGAGTGAGAGAGCGAGAGAGAGGAATAAAAAAAAAGATACACTCCATTTGGTGACGCCGCTTCCACGCGTTATAAATTCAGCATGGCTTTCACGCAAAGGCCTTTGCGTTTCTATTACGTTTTCAGAGACTGTGAAACGTACCCTTACAAACTGTTCATCGTTCTGTCTAGAAGATCACATTAAATCACACTAACTCCGTAAACTGAACGTCGTTCTTTCGCCACGAGTGGAGCAATTCAATTCGTTGCTCCCGTAGGAGCCGAACAGAATTCGGAACAACATTTCGGAATTTCCTGCGGGATACGCGACATCGAATCGAATCCCGTTGTACATACATACATACATACATACATGCATACATAATATACAACTTTACGCAAAGATACACACGTTTATTGCATCCTTACTATTTTTTTCTACCGTACGCGTTAATTTCGTACGAATCTTAGTATCGGTACGTCAGTTGTACCCGGTGTTTCGTCAGCCGTCGTGACGAAATCCATGACAACGGGCGAAACATCGTCAAGGATAGAAAAAGAAAAGATTCTCATTTCGCCATCGATACGGAACGCTTGGAACGCGTTTGCGACGCGCTTTTGTATCAGAGAGACACACACGCCGTTGCTTTCACCGCGAAATGCCTGATTTTTACATCGACTGTTACGCCGGTGTACGTAGTACAAAGACCGTTTGTCCGGAGACTACTTTTCAAATGGTGATTTGTTATTTGTCAGCTTTCGTCGCGGCAGCAGCATCCCTGTGACGTAACGGTGGACGTAACGCAGACAACGTCGAGTGCGAAAAACAAGAACCCCGGTGACATGGAAGATCTGTATCTATTTGTCACTCGGCACCAGACGCCGTGATTATTAACAGATCATACGCGTTCAGTTCGTGGAAATTCAAACGTTCGATACCTTCGGTAGATATCGAGTGACAATTGGTTATTCAACGTGTTCGAAGTTGGTCTGCAAAGTGTTCCGAGACAGTTTCGTTCGGTTGCGAGCGAATGGACGATGCGCGTTTAGACGGCAAAGATTTATCGTAGCGATAAGAAATTGATTCCGATATCACGAAACATAGACAATTTTACCCTAACGGTGACACGATCACGTACGAGGATACACGAAAGAAAAAAAAAATGAAGTCGTTTGCGCTAATCGTGTTTTTATTCGAAAGATACAAACAATTGCGTCTTTATTTACCAGATGCCACAACAGACGGGATAAAATAAAAAATTAACTTCGCAGTTCGTCTGGTCAATGTTTTGCCCCGCCTGGCCCCTGACCCTAATGATTACGGATATCAATTAGCGGTACATGCCTCCTGGTAACGAGAGTCCAAAAGGCGCACCGCAAAACTGATAATTAACACGAAATGATAATGATAATGAACGTATACAGCTACGGCGACCGGACCAAACTTCGAAATGAATTTTCTATATACATATGTTTCGCGTATCTATTATTTCAATGTATAAATATTGGAATATTCCTTTTGGACAGCATCCTCGAATTTTTACGCAATTCATATTCGGAAGTCTTAAAATTAATATATATATTTTGAATAGTTTCAAGTATGATTATAAAATGGACTGTAATTTGATGAATAATTAAGTTTCTCTGTAATCAAACTAATCAGCCCCAATTTTTGCAAAATTTCATAATTTTGGCAGTCGAGCGTATAATTACCGATGAACTCTGTCGAAAGCAGACGTTTAATTAGATTTTATATTATAGTGTCCATCAGTTTTCGTCTTCCTGACGCGATTACCGCGAAATCGAAATTCGGTGTTCTTAATTTACGCGATTTATCGGAAAGGCGGTAGAAAGAGATATCTCTCGGTGCCCGATGTTTTCGTTTTATCATTAACGCGGCGTGCATCTGATAAACATGGCAATAACAGTTTGCATATTCCATTGAGAAATATGAGATAATGTCCGTAACGATCTTTCTCTAAACACGTCGTAACAACGGAACATTACAAAACGGTGACACATCTGTTCCAGCCAAATTGCCGTGGGATTACCGGACTTGATGTTACACGAACTTGAGAAACCGGTTTGCCTGTACTAAAGACGAGAAAACGAAAACGACAAACCCGCGGGGTCCAGCGTCGATCATTTACCCCCTTTTCGTGTCATCTACTCCCCGTTTCACGACTCCTCACTTACCTTACCTGTCTCTCTTTAGATTCACCACACCCTTTGGTCCGATTTAGCAAAAAGAAACCGAGCGTATCCTTCGCACCACGAGTCCATAACATTAGGAATAATATTTCTCTCGTAGGAAATTCAACAACGGAAACGAGTCCCATAAAAATCACTGAATTTAAACGCTACGACTTTGCTAAATCTGAATTTTCCAAAGAAACACCATAGCAGATTGGAAAAGATAGAAAAAGAATCAATGATTTTGTAAATATCAGATACATGAATGTTAACATTTGCCCGACATCACAGCGACGGCCCTCGGTGGCCGGTTAAATAAAACGCAACAGACCTAACAAAAAAAAAAAAAAGAGAATCGGGTCATCGAATTACGAAGTACGCTAGACTTTACTAATTACATAACGAACCGAATCAACCGTGTGTTACGTTACATCGAGTCGCTCGACGAGGTCCGTTTGCAGCCAATTAAAAGATCGTTGTTAATTCAACGTCATCGGGTCGACGACTAGCGGTAAAAGGGGGTCAGAAAACCGCGAACGACGTCGACGACCGAAATCGTCGTAGACCAGACAACTCTCCCCCATTATTATTGCCGCGCGTTAGGACTGTTTACACGGAAATGACGTCGCGATAAATCCGTAGTGTCACGGTCCATCGTTGTCCACGGGCCTGGAACGCTTATACCAGTTTACGAGGCAAGTCCGAAACCCATCCTCGTAGACCAACCACCTCCCCCTCCTCCCACCTACCCCTCTACCTCCGTTCAACCCTCCCGCCACCCTCGTTCGACGTTTATTCGGCGTCTCTCCGTGATTTAGGGAGATCCAATCAACCTGCGATCGATTCGCGAAAATTACGCGCGTCTGATACGCTTCGTAATTCTCGTTTTTCTCTCTCTCTCTTTTTTTTTGCCCGAGGCCACACGATCCTCTCTTTTTATTTTATTTTTTTTTTTTTGGCCACCGAAATTGACGAGACGTCCGGCGAAACGTCGGGCGAAAATAAAAACGCTGGAACCCGGAGCCTGGGCGTTGAAGAAATATTATTTGATTAATATAAACGCCGGACGAATATTGGGAAACGAACGGTTCCGCTCGGATGATTGTAAAGCGACACGAAGAAATCGAATGTAGGTGAGACACGATGGAAATTAGAGACGCTGGATGTAATCGCGGTAGTCCGGGCTTGATTAAATGTTGAAGAAAGTATGATGTAAAAAGAGGGGGGAGGTAAGCAGAATTGCGGTGGATTAGAATATTTCTGATTAAAACAATATCGTGGAATATGTTGTACATACTTTTATAAAGTTTAATAAATATGTATTTTGTACTCTGCTGTGATTTTTAAACATTTCTATCAAAATATCGATATGAATTACGCATTTGTATATATACACATATAAATCTTCGGTAGATTTATTATTAACACTAAACCTACCGAGTAGGGTCTAATGACCGATTTCAAACTTTTTATTAAAAAACCTGCATGCAAAGCCATAGATTTCAACGTTAATTTTGTTAATCTACATACGGAAATACAGTTCTTTATACCAAATTAACTATTATGTGAAATCAATTGTAATAGTTCTTACTTTTATAGAGTCGATAAGCATATGTACATAAACTGTCGGTAGATTTATTATTAAACCTTCCTAATCAGTTGCATTTGGATCAGAAACCTTCCTAATCAGTTGCATTTGGATCAGAAACCTTCCTAACCAGAATACAGGACTCTTAAAAATCCCCATCACGCACTATCTACCTCACCCAAAGCCAATCACGAATGTTCAAAAGTCTTCCCCGTGAACGTTCGCAGTGACATCGATTCTCCCGAGCGTCGCGGTGACAAGTGGCACGGATTTTCTTACGCACCAATTACATCGAAACCACGGGGCCGAGGAACCTGTCGCCCATCGGGAGGTGGAAGTCCGCGAAAGGTTTCCGTTGCGCGAAGCAATAATAAAAGGTGCGTCGACCGCGACGGAGTACAATATCCCCGTGTCTCTTTTCTTTCTTTTTTTTTCTTCTTCTTTTTCTTCTCCCCATCATGAAACTAAGACGCGGTGCAACGTGCAAGAGAGCGTATCTAACGCGAGCCATGAAGCGCGCGCCGCATAAGCTCGCGTGGGAGGCTGCTAATTTATTGCGCATTAACGTCACTTGTCTCTGACCACGCAGAAGACGGCTCGTGGCTGTCCGCGTGTGTTGCGCATCGTTACCACTGTCCCCTCAAAATTTCACGTTCGCAATAGAACGGACGGATCTGGCCCCGCAAACCTTCGGGCGAGATTTTTTTTTTATCGGGATACGAAAACGGGAGGTTTTCATTGTTTTGGAAAAATGACTCTGTTTAGATTTTGCCAGAGAATCGGGAATCGAGCGATTAAATTTTGAAAGGGGATTTATGTTTGTTGTAACGGGTATAATACAGGGGAGCGGGTTTTTTGTTACGATAATAACAAATTTATATTGAATGGTGAATGGTTGTTTTGTTTTTGATAAATGTGAGATTATGGAGGTATGTTTTAAAATTGCGCGGGAATCGTTAATATGAAGAGAGAAAGAGAGAGAGAGAGAGAGAGAGAGAGAGAGAGAGAGAGAGAGAGAGAGAAAATGGGATATTTTTGTGTAATTTATAGAAAACGGATTTATTAATGGTCTACTTTGCAACTGATATGTCAGCGATGCTTTTGTTTGATTTATTATTAGCGCGTCGTAAGGGTACGATGGTGGCTATGTATAGTGCCTCAGGAACATAAATTGGAAGTTTTACGTAAATATTACGTATAGCATTTGCATCGCCACTGCCGATCACTATATTTATATCTTTCATGAAAGTCGCTGTATAAACGACTATGAAAATACCGATACGACCGTAGTGACACGCAGCTTGATATTCCAACAATCCTCAACGAAACAGAACGACACCAAATGCAATAGCTTCGATGCAATATTTTCGATTTTTATTCATAGTTCCACGTGAAATCTACCTATATAAAACTGACAAATATATTACAACAACTATACACATCTACACAAACGTAGAGGTGCCAAGTGTATTCCGACGTATTTCACGAAACAGTTAACAACATACATCAATGTAACACGTAACCCAAATACATTCCCGCGAACCATCGCCAACACTTGAAACGCACTATTAAAAATTCATCTCGAAATAACAAAAAAAAAACAACAACACAACAAAACCATTCCATCCTCCTTAAAAATCATTTCGTCCGAAACCTGCGAGTTCCCAGCAAGAAACTACCGTATCACCCATTAATCGCAATATGTACATATTGTATACAAACGTTCCCAACAGGAATTAAGTAGAGCAAAGATTTTCGCGGCTCGGAACTAACAGACACGAAGAACGGAAAAGGCTGGCACCGAAATGCCAGTTGGTTTTCGGTTGCACCAGGCTGCCGCGGTCGGTGTTCGTGACTTTTTGACGCCGCGGTCCGCCGAATAGAGAAAATCGCGCGTATCATCGGGCCACCGGTTTAACACGCGACGAGGAATCCTCGGCTTCCGCGCTGGCTCGTCCTTAATTGGGTTCATGCCACCGCGTTAATAAATGCGGGCAGGCAAGTGCATTCTGCGCATTGCGAAGTCCGGCCACGCGTACCCCAGGCCCTTATAAAGGCTCAATCAGCCTGATCCCGATTGAGTCATTAATTGCCTTAAAGAGGGCAAGGCCTTGTCTACGCCGCTAAAATGCAAAGCCGCGGCCGTCAACCGTGGCGAAGGCACCACGGATTCATTCGCGACACCGTAGTCGAGTTCGATTAATCGAAGTACTAGAAGGGAAATCGTTCAGATCGCGGGAAAATCAGCGGGGAACAAATATATTTGCTTTCATTAGTTTTCGATTGTAATTCGTACGGTAAAGTATGAAGATAATGTAGGATTGATTTAATTACTTTTATAAATTCGTTTGATTTTATCGTGATGGGTTTTAAGGTATGAATATTTCAGTTTATAGATAAGGATAACAGTCTATGGAATTTCTGGTGAGAATTGTGTAAGGATATTGATTATTATTATGAAGGGAAATATTGTGAATGTAATGGTTAGAAGTTTCTCTGGATGTTTTGTTCGAAATATATATTTGCGAGATAAGAAATATTATGAACACGAGGTACACATACGTCGCTCGTGGAACACAGTGGTGACGTAGATGCAATGCTAAAGGTACACGGGTCTTGTCTCATGCATTATGGGAGAGGATGCATTTCCATCCATTTTTACATGATGCACCTCGAGATACTCCAACGATTTTCTCTCAATGCGACCATCTGACATTTAACGGCCCGTCGTAAAATAGATAAAAGGAGTGATCTAAACTTTCAATAAAATATCACGTTGCTCCTATTAAATTCTACACTATTCTTCGTTATTCCAACGTACTCGACAACCGATCGCAAATTATGTATGGAGTTTCTTTTGAAAATATCATTTGATAATAATTAATCGCCACAACACTCTCACAGATTAATCCTAAACCTTAACAAACCGGAAGTTGCTTCATCTTCACAACTACCGCATAATTACCGTACTTTCCACGTCTCTACTATTACATCCATAATAAGCATAACGGTTCCCCCGAAAGAACCAACTTTCCCGTCAGATCGAAGCCCGAAGACATAACAAAAAAAAGAAAGAAAAGGAAGAAGAAGGAGTAAAAGAAGAAGAAAAAAATAAACGCCGAACCCGCGTAATTTGCATCTCGACACTTTCTGTCGAGGCTGCTCTCGGGCCGAGGGTAACTCGCGTCAGGAGCGATGATTCGAGGACGAAGGATGTCGTTATGCGAGGATACCGACAATGCAACGCTGAAGGCACGAGCTTCGTTTCATGCATTATGAGAAAGGAAGCACTTCCCTCTACCAGCATCCCTCCATTCTGAAGCAGCGCGCCTCGAGGCGCTTCCATAACTTCGTTCTTGCGCGATCTCTCCACCCTTTATTCCATCTCTGTATTTCCTCGTTGTGCACCTAGCTAAGACCTTCTCCTCCCTTTTCATCTCCCTCGTCCTTCTCATTCTTGCCCTTCCTTGCTATCTTGCCCCGATGTACCTCTAGTTCTATTCTATTTTCACCCCTGTGCTTCCCCTTCTCTCTCTCTCTCTCTCTGTCTGTCTGTCTCTCTGTCTCTCTCTTTCTTCTCTCTCGCGCGACGACCCTTTTCTACTACCTTGTTTACCCTTGTTCTCTTCCACGATATTTCTCGCTCACCGTGTCTCTCGGCGATTCCTCGCGACAAACATGCCCCGTGTATTGCGTTCTCGCGATCTTTGATTAATATCGTTTATTAGGGATTTGATTTTTTTTCTATGGGAATCCTGGCGAAAGGTGTTTCGATACCTCGAGGTGGAAACGTCCCTAATAAGCGTTTCGTGATTTCTAATTCGGGCCCTGAATAAAATCCTTGGGTAATTATTTAACCCATTGAACTGAAATGACGAGTCCAGCTCGTCATGAACTTTCTTGAACAAACTGATCACGACGAGCTGCACTCGCCAGTAATTATTGAGGGTTGATGCTTTTTATGACATAAGTATATGTAAGTGCATATCGAGTCTATCGCATTGATACACTTGTGTGCATGCTTCTAATAACCATTAGAATGTAATTTGTATAAATCTATGCAGCCAGTATCGCGACTGAAAATAAATTGCAGTTCAAGGGGTTAAGTGAAAAATTCCTGTTCCTCATGACGAAATTCTCGTACAACCCGATACGGTCTTCGGGATTTGTTAACTTTCATACATTCGGTCGTCGGAAACGAAACAACCCCCGGGTGGTCCCCTTCGTGCATTTCATTTCATCCCTCAGCCCTGTCCATCGCGTATCTCGTCGCGAAGGGCGACGTATTATCGAACGTACTTTCAACCCCCGGTTCGGGAGGGCCGCGTTACCTGCGTCACCCCCGTCGCCAAGGACGTAGGTGATGCCATTAACCTAACTCTCTTTCTATTTCTCCGTTCGTTCCACTTAGCCGCCCTTATTCTGTGCGGCTCACCCTCCGCCGTTGCGGCCGATGCAAAATTAATGAGGTACCCGCCTCACGGCGACGAGATACGTCGCAACCCCGGCGGTGGCCGACGAGCAACAGTAGGCGATCTTTTAATCGCGTCGATGGAAAACGGGGATTACTACTTCTGAGTAAATTAACACAGCGTTCGCGTCGGGGAAGAACTTTTGAAAGAGAAGCGTCGCGCCACGTTTTATGGCGCGGAAAGTAAAAGAAAGTCGCGGGATCGCGGAAATTACGAGAATCGGGGAACAGCGTTCACGTGGTGAACGATTAGAAATGTAAGACGAAAAGGGAAATAAAAAGGTGTTTCGTTGTGTTTCCTTGGGAGATCCACGTTGTATCATTGAACGAAAATTACTTGGACACTCTACTTACAAAGTACTTCCGGCGATCTTATCCCTCTGTGTTATTGAAGACCACAACACAGTGTTATATCGAAGAAAATATATGCAAGTATTTGTGATTATATTGTCACAGATACTGATACCAAAAAGTTTCGTCACATCACAAAGATTCTTTTCTATAGAAAACTAAGCAAGTATTTCACCAAGTTTCACTAATATTCCCTACAATCACACCTCATAACACATCGACAAAAACACTTTTAAACACTTATTCCCTATAAAAGATCCCTTTTCCAAGAAATTTCAAGTTTACATTTAGCTTTTCACTTTTACCAACATCGAGCCACAAACTACCAATATAAAACACGTTTTTCCACCTTTTGCCACCGTTGTCAGCACAACTTCACCAAATTTCCACCTTTTACATTGCCGTAAGAATTTCCGAACACATTGAAACGCGCGCGCACATTGCGTAACAACCGAGCAGACTGACGTTGACGTTGCACGCACGTGCGAGGACGAAATTAGCCAAGACCCGTCCCCTCCGGCCTTGCCGAGCTGCTTCCAGGCTGTGTGGAAGCAGCTTCGTCCTTTCCTCTCTCCGATCGCGGCTCGAACTGCGGTTCGATGCGTGTAAACACGACGCGCCGGCCAATTTTAGAAACCGACGTTTTGTCCCGTGTGGCCCACCACCGATGTCTCCATCAATCGACTGCCGGAAATTTCGGGGGGGGGGGGGGGGGGGGGTGGCCACCGGACGAGGGAGTTTCGGGTTCGTGGGAACGCGAAGAAAGTGGAAACTTCCCGAGGATCCCAATCCGGGAATTTTGGGAATAATAAACTTCCAGGGAAGACTATCGTAGAAAATTGGAACGAGGGTTTGAAGGGTTGAATAATTTGATGTGTAAAATTTTGGTCAATTTTGGTGGGATTGGGGATGTTATTGTTAAGGGGATTTAAAAAGGAACTTATTTACTAGTTTTATAGTGTCTACTTAGTTTTATTATAATTCTCTTATTTCATTTTTATTGAAATAGGGATAGTTAGGTCAAATGATGGGTAAATCAAAAATAGTATGGTAACGTTGAAAGAATAAATTAGATTTTATATGAAAGGCAGAGATATATGTATACTTGTTTTACCTACTAGAAACTGTGTTAAAGTGTTAGCGACCGCTGTCAATCATTAGAATTTTTCCATATCCAAGCTATATATTAGAAATTTGTTGATTTGCGAGGCAGGGTGTGCAACCACTTTTTACCCACAGCGCGGATTGCGGTGTATTATTAGAATATTAGGTTACCGTGAAAGTGTAATGATAGAGAAACCAGAATTTCATGTAATGAAAGGTTAGTTCTCATTAATAACACTGATTACGATGTCATCGATATCGGTAGTAACGTTATTTACCCTAGGCACGTTATTATTATTATTGCCGGCGCGGCAAGTTGTAACAGCGTCAATACTTTCAACACATTCACAAAGGGCATCGCGAAAAACAGGATCATCGACCAAGCCCTCCCCTCCCCTCGCATTATCTAGGATTACCTAACTCACCCCGGAAAATATCGATGCACTAACATTTGTAATAATATTATACCTACGATATTACCACTAATTCTGATAACTAATAATATTTGCGAATACTGGGTGATACACGTATCGTCGGTATTATGAACTTCAGCGAAACGAAACCACTGCAACGGTAAATCATGTTTGATGTAAACGTCACGAAGATACAGTATCATCGGATCCTCACTTTATGTGATTCAACTGATAGTCGTTAATTAAATACCTTTAATTAGAATATAACCGATATCAAACCACATAGCTCGCGTTCTAATCAAAAAAGCACAAATATTCCCTAATAATGATACCGAATATTAAACACGAATATTGCTGGAAATCCTCCAATTGAAAAATTAAATTTATCTTAGACAAGCCTCACACTTACTCCCCCCTCAAAATTCTTTTAATATTAATAACCCACGTACACTATTCATTAAAAATAAAACCGTCCCATTTCTAAAAAGTTAAAAACAATAAATTAAATCGTCAATAATTATTCCAAACGCCTTCCTTTGTCCTACTCCAGCGAAACGACGGAAATTTCCACGATTTCCTATACAACCCGTTCGCAACAAAGCGCGTCGCCTATTAACCGCGTTACACCGTAGCAATTCTCCCAGGCGATGCGAAAGTCCTGACAAGAACTACCCGGCGCCACCCAAACGCAGTGGCGATCCCGGAACGAGCGCAAAACACGTTCGGAAGATCGTGACGAAAAACGCTGGACCGCCGAGGAGGCTGGTTTACATTATCCGCGGGTAGGCATACCGTAGCGAGGCATGACAAGCGTGAAGAAGCGCGATCCGTTAAGGTGAGACGAGGTGTCGTCCCCAGGTGGAAGCGTCGGCGGCGTTACAATGCGTCGCTCGGCACGTGACATTCCGTTTCCTGCTGTCGCGCAGCACGTGCCGACTTTCGATCGCGACGATCGCGGATTTCGGCGACGAGACCGTATACGTAGTTTCCACGAAGCGAAATGTCGAGATTATGGAGCGAATTGATAACACGGGAACGGGAAAATTAAAGCGTTTGGATTATGCGAAAATGGGATACCGTCGCACGTGTTTAAAGGGTTCGTAATTTTGTATATTTATCAATATGGAAACGTCTATGTCGAATTGCTTGATTAGGAAAATTTGGGTGGGTTGGTGATTGCGATGGTGGGTGTACTGATGGATAGTAGGGAGAAATGTTAATTACAATGAGATAAGGGGAAGAGATATTTTTCTGATGGGTTTTGAAAGTTTCATATTTGTTACGATAAGGCGATTTGAATATGAAATACGATTGAAATCTTGTTTAATTTTAATTGATATTTGGTACACACAGGTGAAATGTATGAGGCTCTTGTAACTTGCTGCGAGAACCGTGGATCGATAGAGAGACCAGAAAAATATGTAGTACAGAAGAAATAATTGGTGTTAAACGTGTTAATTCTATTGAAGTTTCATTTATCCCCTAATTGCATTTCCAATGTTCACGGCAAGTCTGCGACTCGAATCCAGTGGATGAAATTAACCGTTTAACACAGACAATCGAGTAACAACTTTAAAAAAAAGGACATCAGATACACATTTTCATTTTCCACCTGAGTCAAGCTAACCACTACACAATGATATCTAATTAAAAATCTTTTCATTTCGATAATTCCCCCATAGAAACGTTTACGTTACCTACACCAATTAATTGTACGACACGACGATCGCGATAGAGGTATCTCTTTAGTAAAAAAAAGCAACAAAAACACACCTACACGCACACAAACCCAATCCGAGTCAATGAAACCTGTAATACCCTATCGAACATGAAAGAAAACCCAACGATAAAAGAATCCCTTTCGGAAAACCCTATTAAAGACCACGTTAGCCCTCGGAATCATCCACGGTCCGGCTGGAATAATTAAGATATATTTCGTAATTAATTCAACCGTGATCTGGTAACGATAAGATGAACCGGAGCGTCGTCTCACCCGACACCGGTGTGCAACATGAGACGCGGACAGCGAGAAGCGCCCCGACGTCGGTTACAAGAAGGCACGTGCCTTCCACGAACACGTGTAGCAGGTGCGTGTCGACACCTTGGCATCCTCTTAATAATCTCCGCCCCGGAGACAGCGAGAAAATCGTATCAAGACAGATCGAACCGCTGACTCGGGATTAAGAATAGAGATTCGCACGCGTCGCGAATTGCGAAAGTCCCCCTACGAGATATTTTCATAACTTTGGAACGGGCACAGAAATATTTTGGAGAAATTTTAGGCGAGATCTTCAATCGCCTGGGTAAAGATAATATATTATATAAAGATCTATAAATTTCACTGATAGTCGAATTATATATTTATATAGTTAAAATAATTTCTATGTGATGTAATATAATATTCAAGTATTACGTGAAAATTTCATCGTGACGAGTATAATACGATAAAAATTAATCATATTATATAACGTTATTCTCCTGTAACAATATCAAGATCTCCTTTCCACATGAAACAGTATTTCAAACTAAAAATCTAAAACGCTCAACGGTTCTATGTACTACACTACAAAGCATCGTCTCCAACCCACCCACACACTATCGCCACAAAGCGCGTACCGAAGAATTTAAATTCCATCGAGTTCACATGCGGCGAGCGACACCGCCCGTCCCGATTCCAAAATCCGCCAAATATACCCCGCGGCAATTCCACGGACGTGTCCGCAACATCTCATCGACTAATTCTGAAGCTTAAAGGGCACTGCCCTTAGGACCGTCCGCGGATTAATTTATTTCCACCGCGGTGGAAATCGGCCGACAGAGGCGGGTGAGGAAAAGTTATGATTTACCGGGGAATAATCGTCCGGCGGTCGAGCGGATCTAAAAATAATCTGCACGCGGGATTTGCGTTTTGATCTATTCGAGCGGCACGCGTGTGTGTGCGTGCGTGCGTACGGTCTGTACACGATGCCAAGATAGGCCGATCCCACTCGTGGATCGTCCTATAACGCCGACCGGTACACCCCACACATACGTCCCCCTACTTTGAACGGGGAGACACACACTGGGCTGACTGTGATAAATGTCGGTAAATTTTACGGCGACCGCAATAAGAGACTGTTGTACTCGTGCGAGATCGTCTAAGATCGTACGGAATACTTTCACATTCTCGGACGTCAGGAGGCCGGCTCAATTAAGCACCGATGTGCGTGCGTGCGTGCGTGCGGAAAAAGAAATGCAGACGAGCACGCAGCACCGTTAGAAATCGCCGAGGAAAAGTCCGGAATGCCGTAGCATAGACTGCGGTTTCTAACGCGAATATGTATGTTTACGTAAGACGCAATGAATTTCAATCGATCCACAGTAACTCGATCTCCTTTTTCTACCGCATCGATCGTCGACCACGGGTTATTTAGAAATTTCGATTGATAGACTCACACTTTACGGGAAAGATAAATAATATGAGTGAATGGAAAAATTGAGGGTTGAAATCAGAATGGTGTACAAAGAAGAATGATGTTAGAATATAATTAGAAAAATACAAATAGAAAAGAAGTGAATTTTATTTGAAGATTGAACTTCAGGCGAATAACACCGATGAAAAATGACCGTAAGTTGGTCCCATTGACGTTAATGACACTCAGACACGTGGCACGTGTCTAAAGTACCTACGAAATTAACGTTCGCACAAAGCATAACATACACGTCAACTATGTGTGTGTGTTCGACGGTTTCCCCGCAGCGTGAAACGGCTGCTGTGGAAAACGTCGATCGCGAGACGTCGATCAATCGTTCGAGCGCGATCGAGGGACAGAAATCATATGCAACACGTTGCGTGCGTACAACTACGCGCCCGTTTACGATACGTTCGACAAAAGTGTCGACCGGAAAACTACGACACATTGAGGTAACGGGGGGACGGATCGTGAAAAATGACGGTGGATGTTTAATACGAAAATCATTAATCTCAACCTATCGATCCATCCCGCGTTAATTCCCAGATAAAAACAATCGCAACATACAACAAAAATATAACGTAACCCGATTTAACACAAGATTTACTAAATAATCATTTTAACCTTTCTGAGAAAATTATTCGTTAAATTTCTATCAAGAAAATTCTTGCCGCATTTAATGAGAACTTTTTAATTAATTTTTCCTTTATTTTTATCAGACATATAATCACAAATCTAATATTTCCTGTCTTCTGATTTCGAAGAAACCTTTAGTAGAAATAGATATATGTAAACTCGTGGTAAATCTAGCATTAAATAAAATTATTCGCGTTTTCGCGATGAAACCAGGACAAAAATTTTGGACGACTGCGCGAACCGATGCTATTCGCGAATGTATGTGTACATTCTAACTCAGATCGATTCCTTCTTCGTCGCGATGCAACGATGCAACACGCCAGCCACGTTGCGAGGCAGATGCAGCTAGCAAAATGTCGCGTAACATAGCAGTACGTCAGTCAATCGTTTACGCAATCCGTGGCCATCCGGAGGCTATTCCTATGCGCACGCACCAGCTCTGATACGCAGCACCCGTGAATTTATGCATCGAACGAGAGTGCATCTACGCATCTCTCCGTGCACACGGCCGAACCCGAGAACGTACGAGAGACGCATAAATCCCGTTAAATCTAATTTACCGACGAATATTCCTTCCGTGGAAAACAATAAAATGCCGGCAAATGTGCCGCGCATTTTTTGTCTGCCAAATAAACTATTGAAAAATGATACATGGGATAATATCAATTTTGAAATTAAATATAGAACGATTCTAATGAAAATATAGAGAGAACTTTGTAACGTTGCTTTATTAACTGTATCTTTAATTAATAATTCAAGGATATTGTTTGTTTTTCAAATAATACGAAGATAAAGTAGATCGATTGAAAAAAATTTCTTATAAATTCCTCGGTATGTAGTATTGTTTATACTAACATGGACGATACTAAAGCAAAGTTTGCAACGATCGAGTACCGATTTACTTCTCTGTAATACTGTTAAACACGACGGTACATTTATTTCAAGCTGTACGTCAAGTGGGGAACTCGAAACATTTCGCTGCATTTTGTGAACAAAAATTCTGTAATAGAATTTACAGTATGTGTAACAATGGATCGAGTATATAACGGGATCGATGTGTGTACTCTCGAATATCCACGCGAATGTGCACTTGCAATCTGATGCACGTTTCGAGGGTCTATCGTTGCATCGAGAAGTAATCACAGCCGAGCGAAGTTTGTACACCGGGATGTATTATTGGCAATAATTTCCCACTGACTGTTTTACCGCATCTTTTCGATGCCAAAAGAACTGTCGAATTTACGTTCTATCATTTCCCATCAATTTACAGTTAATATATCAGACTCCTGTTAACGCCGCTGTGTCAACGTTCAGCATCATTTGAACGGGCTTGTGTAATAATTAAAATTTGTTTTCGATGCCAAACGAACAATCGGTGTATTTGGGTTAAAAAATCGAATTTACGTTCTATTATTTCTCATCGATTTACAGTTAGTAAATCAAAGTCCTCTTAACGTCGTTGTATCAACGTTGAATATTATTTAGACGGGGTCTGTACAATAATTAAAATTATGTTTCGATACCAAAAGAACTATCGACGTATCTCAGTATAAAAATTGAGTTTACTTTGTATTATTTCCTATCGATTTACAGGCAATAAATCGTAGTAATTTTAACGTTACTGTTTCTACTTTGTTCGATTGAATCTGTATAATTATTCCGATTTATTACGGACAAAGATTAATTAATAATATATATCTACTGTTTAGAAATAGCTAATTTATAAGTGTGAGTGGGTATTATCGTAGTTATCGTAGTAAGATCGTAATCGAGAGAGATCCGTCCAAGTCAAAAGCGTAACACGCTAGATGCCCCTTCCGCCTGTTTCCATAAGCAACACCTAACCCAACCTCGGCTAATTACGCAACTATTAACCTGTAGAACCCCGACCGATTCTCATTTTTCTCGACAAACTTGGAGAGTTGTTTCAACGGAATGCCAGATATTTTACTTATTCCAGAAAAATCGTCGGGCGACGTGAAATTTTCTGATAAATTGCTACGCCACTAACGAAGACATTTTAACGACAAATAGCATGTTCGAATGTTCGTCGAGTCGATCGTTGTTTTACGGTGAAAGTGTCAATTAATAATCGCGGATGACAGATACCTGTGTTACAGCAATTACGTGTAACGTAGTAACGTGATAATTGTGCTATTCCATCAGCGTATTTCACTCGCAATGATAAGGATATCTCCATACATTAACTATAGAAATAAGGGCTTTCCAACTGTTTAACGAAAATAATATTTGATTTTAAAAAAGAAATAAAAAGTTCCTCATCAAAAAAGATCAATTATCCCGCAACAAATAAATATACCGACCATCAGAAATTCATCAGAAACAGCTTATTCCTACTCTTACGCACAATAAAAAAAACATAGTTGAAACAAAAATTCCTTTACCCGATTGGAAATCGTATCGCCGAAAAGGCCGAGCGATCGCCGTACGCGATATTTTCATCGAGCGACCCAGTTAGAAGGCGGAACTCGTTATCACGCGCTTAGAACGACGTCACCGACGACAATACGATTTTTTTCGAGCAACAGGTATTTTTCCAAGGAGATCGCGTCTTCGCCCGATTTTATGTAAATCCACGCCGAGCTAGATCCACGCCGGCGTGACCGAGGCTGATTGGTATGCCGCGTGTTCCGCGGCAAAAAAAAAGAGAAAAAGAAAAAAAAAGGAAAACGTCGCTCGTCAGCGACGTCATTATCGCGCGCTGTTGTTGTCGCTAGAGCCTTTGTCATCGTTATCATTGCGCAACGAAGACCACCGAGGACGAGTTCGCGTGTAATCGCAGTGGTGGTTGGAGAACGCCCAGCTCTGTTCCAAGCGACTTCTACACTACTACCTGCTCCGGACACGAGATTTTAGATCGCGAGGGATAGAGAGAGGAGAGAGAGAGAGAGAGAAAAAAATCTTCATTAGAAGAGCCGTCATCGCGGACGTTGACGAGAGGACGGTTTGACAGGGACAGCTTGACGGGACAACGGTGTCTTATTGCTACCCACGTGCCAGTGGCTTAACGAACCGTTGAACGGTGAAGATCTCCCTATGGTTTCGGACATCGGTTGATATGTTAATAACTCGCCGGGAAGAACTTGTCCCGTTTAGATTTGACACCATTAAAGTCTAATTCGTCCGGAACCAGACGACGTGAAAATTAGTGAGACACACATAGTGGTGGTGGTGGTTCAGGGTTAAATTGGAAAATAAAGCTGTACGATAGGTTTTTAGATTTTTAAATTTACCTTTTTTTAGCTTCTGGGTAAGATGTAATTATAATCAACGAGATACGTATTTAAAACGGAGGAATAACGTGTTTAGGAATAAAACTCGGGTTTTGCGACGTCGAGTCGCCGTTAAATTAAGTCTCAATCGGTTCGTTGCATCAGAGTGTAATCTTAATTGATAATAACGCGATGAATCCGTATATAAAGGCCATCATTGTCTATCGTGTCGTCTACGAGAATTCTTTGGCATCTCGTTTCGCTCGTTTCGATATGAAACGACACTGGACGTATATTTAAAACGTTATGATAATCTTTCGCCGCCGCCGCCGCCGCCACTGCCGCACGCTGATTCGACAATGACCGGCAATATGGAAAAATGAATCATGATCGTGTTACTCTATTTTACGCGAGGACATGATTCGTGACATTTCTATTAACCTTCCATACATCACTCGACAGCTGAACCGAAGAATCGAGCGTTCATGTAATCTAATTTTTATTCGTTCAAGGATACTAATGCAAGTAGGATTTGTTAACAGTTCCGTGACTACGATGAACGAAATGTATTTATATGAATATTATTATTTTTTTTCGTACGATATATAAGGAGAATCGTCCTGATAAATCAGCGTGCCCATTGACCGCGAGAACTGCGTGTTTCTGGAATTCGTGTCGATATACATAGTTTTAAATCGCGGGGGAAAAAACGCTATACTCGAAACAAACGTGTTTACCCGTAAAAGTTTCCAATTACAACGTTACGAGTGGACGGTGTGCAAGAGACGTTGCAAACTACTTTATAATTGCATGTGTTTAGAAGCAAGGCACCGGACACGCCCAGCAATCAAGTGATAAAAACGAAAAATATTCTTTTAAATGGCGTATTAAGCACGACTTCATTAGGCTGAGTGAAAATTTCGTGCAACTTCCGCTCTATTCAACGCGGAAATTAATTACGACGTTATCAAAGTATAATTTCGCACGAAACGCGGACACAATAAATACGCAAGAAATTCGAGAATAATTCTGGAATAATTCTGGAATAATTCTGGAATAACGTCTAATAACGCGGCACGCGAATTACAGGTTTCGACGTGGTAAATTATATTAAACCTTTCGCCGTTGAAACATTTCGCGGAATGCTTAATTTCATGTAAGACGCGGCGGTCTTTCGTTTTTTGCGGATCCAATTACACGAAATCGGTATTTAGGATTGTTCCTGGTGGGCCCTAGCGGTCTTTGGCGTCTTTTGTCGCGGAGACATCTATTTGTTTTCGGGATTTACGATCGGCGAGAGCCGAGCCAAGAAAATGACTCGGAGTATTCGGTCGGCGTTGGTATAAATTCAAATCAAGAAAAATGCGAGCCACGATGTTTCACGAGCACAAATCGTCGGAAAATTTAATAATACCCAACCTATATATCACCACCGTTTAATCTGACTGAAACATAATCTTCAAACAAATATATAAATTAGGATAAAACGTTTGCCGAATGAAAAATAGCAATTTTACGTAGGAAAATTATTACGGACGTATCGTTGACCGTTTCTCTCGACGAATGTACATTATATAGTCTTCTACGGAATAAATCTTTTCTAGTCTTCGATCAATCACAATAAACTTCGATAACGGTCAGCGTAGAATCTATGGGAAAAATCGAATGAGAGATGCAATAATTCTCGTAAACAAGATTTCCACGTATCAATCCGACCGCGAAAAGAAATCTGAAAGGCATCAAAGACAAATCGATTCGGCTTTGGAATCAACCCAACTGTTTATACGAGAAATTCGACTGTTTCATAGCGAAATGTATAGCGATTGGTCCTGGTCACGATAAACGATCGCGAAATTTCGAATAAATAGAATTTCACCGAAAGAAACGTTAAACACTACCCACCATCCAAACTACCCGCTCGTAAAAAACATTAATGCACGCATCAATCCAATTTATCTACGTCAACCACATATATCTTTCACAACATAAAAATGACAAATCTTAAACTAAACCAAAAGTTTCTCTAATCAACTTCTTCCAGTACTCTCCAAAACCTTTAAACCCTCTCCTCTTTTTCCCTATAAATCCACAAACTTCTCCATGTCCATAAACATCCAAAAAGATCTTCCAAATTTCCCTCATCCAATTACCATCCCCCTTAAACGATCGACGTTTCCCAAATGACACCTCTACGTCATCTAAACTCACAGATAAAAGTCCCTCTGTTCTCCTAAACAAAAAAAAAGGAAAAACCAAAACCAAACCCCCGCAGGAAAAATCCTTGCGGTCCCGGAATCTCGGCGACTCCACTCGCGAGGCGATTTAACGCGGTCGTTCTTCCCGCGGTAGAAAGTTCCCGGTGCATAAAACGTGGCGTAGTTTCGACGGGAATCTGGAATCGGCCCAATCGTTCCCGAGGAAGGTGGAGTGAGAGAGAGAGAAAAGCCTCCGGGTCCTTTCGTCGCGAGGTCCGTCGGATTTGTTTCGCGGATTTACGGCCGCGAGGCACGGGCCAAGGAGCAAGTCGGTTTGGATGTTCGGTCGGAGTCGGTATAAGTTTAAATCGGGAATGGCGGGCCAGGAGGCCGTCATGCGGGAGGCGCGATGGTATTTTTATCGGGCTAAATATAGGCAAACCTCCTATACGGAACGCCATACCAGCGCCGCCGGTGTAGAGAGAACCCGGAGAGCCGCAGAGGGTCGGGGCGTAACTACTCGTTAACGGGCCGCACCGCGTACCTCCGGTACCCTGGGGTGTCCCGTGACCGCAAAAGAGCTTCCGCGGGACAAAAATAAAAAAAAAAAAGATGGACAGCCCCCGAAGCTTTGATTAATTTTTGAATCGAGGGACACCGGCCCACGGTGAAAGTGGACGGTTGGATGAAAAAGTTTTTCCCATCGACACCTTGCCTTGCCGCGTGATCGGATTAGAAAGGATGGTTTATTAATTGTATTTAGAGTCGTTTGGAATTGAGTTCTATTAAGATCGAGTCGATTAAACTGTTAATTACCGTGGATATCGAATTTTATGCGAGGGGGGTGGAAGATCGTGAGTTGATCGATATAATTAATATGTACAATCGGTGTTTCTCTTGAATCATATTAAACGCATCGATTCCATCGAGCTCGAATCGCGAACGGAAAGAAAGAAAGAAAAACAGGAAGGGAACTAATTAATTATCGAAAGTACCGCGGAAAGCTGAACATCGGTACTAATGAAAATGTAAAATTTCATTTCATTTAATTAATTATGTGTATGCCACGTGCTCCTCCTATAACCAGTCAAGCATCCTATTTTATTATCGTACCGTTCGAGTTTTAATAAAGGCACCCTGAAATACCTTTCTAATAAAAAAAAAGAGGAACAGACAGAGAGTAAAAGAGAGAGAGAGGGAAACAGCCATGTAAAAAAATTACAGTTAAAAAGAGACTCTGATGCAAAGACCCGTTATTAAGCCGAACGATTAAGATCATTATAGCACGTTAACGATCAAACTCGAAAGTTCCAATCGATTTCCGCTCACAAAGTAATCCTAACCTTGCGTTATGATTACCTTTAATTTGACCCAATTAATCCGAATGTGTCATTTGCACCGGCATTATCAAATCCAACGCTTTGCCGTTAGTCTCTGTTTATACTTGTCATTTATGTTTTGATCGTGGTCAACGCTCGATTTTTGGAAGCGAGATAGAACCTGCCGTTAACGGGCCACACTGTGTAATCGTGCTACCATAGGGTGGTGTCCCGCGACCGCAAAAGAGCCTCCACAGAGGGTGCCAGAGAGGATGTAATTTGAATTCGATTCGGGACCGATTCGTTCCTCTATAGGTTTCCTAGTCAACGTCGAGCTGCCTGCCACAGTGCCGCGTCGATACGGGACAGCTATCGAAACTGTAATTTTTTTGTTTTTTTCTACACGCATTATTTTTCACCTGTAAGCACAGGTATCGACATGCATATCGGTGATAAAAACTGATCGACATTGTATCGGATTTATAGCTCACCTGCAAACTATCACGGTTACAATTAACACTTGTCGCAATATTATTAAAGATTCTTTCCTATTTAACCTTTTACCATAAGAAACTCATTACTTTCTAAAAATCTACAAATAGATTTTCATTTCCACTAATAAACTAATCCAACCAATATTCAACATTATTTTATGTTCCATCGAAAACAAACGAATAAGCTCCACGTGACATTTGTACCAAGAATCAATTGTGATATACCAAAGTTAGAAACGTATGAAAATATATTCACGAGTTACTTATAAATCTCGTAAAAATCCGAAAAGACTCTGATTGCGGTAGGTGGATAGGAACCCACCCATCGGCGGAAGGATTTCGCCGACGTTTGTCGCGAAATGGGTGGCCAGGTGTTTCCTGAGCCGTGACAGCGGTGCCGTGTCGTGCCGCCCCGGGTTAATCGGCTGACAAAAGGTTATGTCACTCCACGTCCCTTGTGCGTGCGGTTCTCGCGTATGCACGGTATAGACAGCGCACTATGCACCCGACTCACACACACACACACACACACACACACACAAAACGACAGCTCGGTTTACGTGCGTGCCCGCACGTCCCTGCGTGCTACGACTAATTATACACGGGAATTCCGTAAGAGCCAGCCGATTTCTACGCTCGATCGTTCGGCAGATTTATTTCTGGCATGACACTCGCGAATTCTTCGCCGGTTCGGTTTTTAAAGAGGAACGACGGGACTTTCTTAGACGGACGACGAATAGTAAGGAGTCTATCTGATAATGAAAGTAATTAACGAACTATTTGACGTAATATTATAGTATTATGTATGAATGATGTTAATATATAATATAATATCAACACATTTGCGGAAGGATTTTGCACACTGACTTGTGGATATTTATAGATTTTTCATAATTTGTTTAATATTCTAGCTCTCATTTAAAAACAACACCTCGGTTGTCACTTATCGAAAATATAGACCACTATTTGAGTTTTCCAAAAACAAAGCTGTATTTAACTGTATTCATGAACATCCACGCTGTTGCATGGTCCAAACCGGAAAAGTTACCAGTAGAAAATCCCAGATTCCCCCCCCAAAGATACATGAATATTCAGCTAATGATGTTCCCTATAATTCGTCTAATTTCCATGAACTTAGAAGCACATCGATGTCTTGTATAGGCATCGCGTAACTAGACTTCGACGTTGCTGGAAAGGGGATGGGGTGGGGGGCTCCTTTCGCGGCTTAATCTACGGCCCTGGCCATGCGGTGCAACTTGGCGCGAAACTACGCGCAACTTTTGTCGACACCGAGAACTTCTCTCTCTCCGTACACAGAAGCAGGCGAGTGTCGGATTAAGGGCGTAGACGCAACGCGAAACTTTCACCGAAGGCTTTGTGCCGTCGTGTACGTGCCTCCCGGCCTCTCGCGCGACAACCTGCCGTTCTCGATATCCTTAAGGCGGCGAATCGACGCACACCGAACGGCAGAAAAAGTGCAACAGGTCAGCCGGCCTGCCAAATTCGCCGCATCGCTCGCATATTTTATTAACACACTCTCTGCGAGCGTGACAACGTCCCGCGGGACTTTCGCGATCGACCGGAAACGATGAGATTAGATTTCAGAATGATTATGCTCAAAGTGTTTGTAATTATCGAATTAAAGATGGATCAAATTTAGATGGTATTAATGGTTTTTGATATTCGATTCTGATTTGATATTCGTATAGCTTGAATCTTGTGGCGAGTGGAAATTTCGAAGATTTGGATCTTATAGTGTCTGGAAAATTAATTTCTGCATCACGGAAATTATAGGTATCGAAAATGTTTACGTGTTTTGGAAATTTGTGTGGGTACTATGATCCACCGCTGTATATTTTGACTATTTCTCAAGAAGATTATGAAAAAGTATCATGATTTATGAATGATACATTAAATGATTTTGGTGTGACATTTCTCAGTCGATAAATTTGTGAGTAAAATACTTTCGATGATCTACGCAGGATTACAAGGGAAAGTAATGATATCAATTTGACAGGAATGTAATCACGACAACAAGGTAAGTGTCGATACACATATTATATATTAACTTATATAGAGCGGCTGTAATCACCAATGCCGTTATCGACGTCCCTTTACGACTTCGGTGAAATAACGTCGCGCTACGTCATCGAGCTTCCGGCTGCTTTGCGGTCGGAGATAATGAATAGTTCGAAAGAAGAACAAAAATACGGAATATCCTGCATCGTCCAACGGAGTTCTGAACATAACTAAAATAATTGCGATACCACGTGGACGCAATCGGCATTGGAATCTAATCGTTCCTGGATACCTTTAATTAGAGTCTCGTTTGCCAATCTCTATTTTATAATTCCTAATCCCCGTATCCTTTAAATTACTCCTATTAAACATCTCACCGCCTTATCAGCGATAACAGATTCACTTACACCGAATAAACTACATTCTCCACAACTGATAAATTATCCCAACTCATTTTATATTCAATAATCCAAATATATTCACGGAGTCTCCCATCAAATTTTCCCATAACTCGCAAAACATGTCGCTAAAAAGTTATCGCTATCAACAGAAAAATTAGATAACGAGTGAACCACACGGAAAGTCCAGTCGAATGGTATTATCTACCAGCTACTTATCACAGGACGGGGAATTATTTTTTTACAAACGACAATGCGTTGGGACAAATACCAAAGCCCGAGGGTTTAACCGACGAAGTTACCAAACCTGTAACCTGTCGTTCACCGTACTATCCGGGCGAACAGGGAGCAGGAAAACGTGGAGAAAATCGCGGGTAACTGCGTGTTCGGTAACCCACGAGGCCAAATACGGAACTGGGTTACCTGAACGTCTCGCCATTCTTGGTCCCCCAGGATCCCGAAGGCTCCGTCGCTCCTATCCAATTACTCTCATTACCTATTTCGTAGCTGGAATATATAAGACTGAATAATTCCGATAACTTCGACGTGGGCGTCGATACCATCGGTGAACGTCTCCGCAACGGTGTGCGTATCGGTATGAGAAGAAAAAAAAAATTGTATAACTTTTGCTCCACTTCTTCGTTGAACCGGGCAACAAGCTCGATGATCGACTATCTTTTGCGTTCGACGATGGCCGCGAAACGAGGAGAAATCGTCGCGTTTGCAAAACGAACAAAAAAAAAAAGAAGAAAATGAAAGAAAGAAAGAAGGGAAAAAAATTGAAAGAAAAAGAAACGAACCAGTCGACCGATATTCGAACCGTGTGAGTCCCGAACGAGTTCTATCGTTTGAATTTATTATACCTACGAGTCCGAAGGTAGGAGACGGTTTCGCTAAATACGACGCAGTAAAATTTCCAGCGAAATTTCTTCTTTAAAAACGGATGAACCGTATCATCGTCGTATCCCCTTCCCCTTCGGTATACGCGTGTTTTATCCTATATAAACACACGCGTGGATATGCGTGAGCGTTAAAAATATACATTCGCGGTACCCGTGGAAGTCCTAAAATGCCACTCCGTTCTCCGGGCTTTAATAATCGCCGCGAGTCCTCCCACCGATCGCAAAACCGCTATATTCGAAACGCGACCGGGCGAATAACACGCCCGTACAAAAGCGTTCTAGCACGAGCCCGACCGTTTCTTCTTTCTCTTTCCCCGACGAGTCGGCGTAAAAACGCGGCCTTGCCCGGCACGCGGTACATGCGGACTCACCCATCTGAGAGCTGGGTGACTCACTCGAAGGCGCTACGAGTCGACGGGAATCAGAACGGGCGACAGAGTGCGCGGGGATAACGTGGCGTCACCGAGAAGAATCAGGGAAAATCGAGGGAAAAAAAGAGAAAAAAGCAACAGAAAAACTTATACTAGGTAAATTAAATAAGAATATGAATGTTAGATCGAATTAGACACTAGAGAAACCTAGACAGAGATAATTAACACTTGGCAGTCAGGCAACGTACTTTTACGTTTTCGCAGTCTGCCACTGGAGCGCGGATCACGTAAAAATATGTATTTAGTAGATTTGTGCTAGAGAGCGGGTATCGTATAAATACGATAGGCATATGTATATATGAAGTTTATGCTGCTAGGCAACGCTTTGCATTGTCTCATAGAGTCTACATTTAACAATAAGTGTAAAATGAAAAAAGTGTTCGATTTACTACAATTTTACTGAACGACCAAACGCCCACGAGATTACGAAAAAAAACACCCGCTGCTCGCATAAGTCCACGACGAAGTTACCTGGATGCCAAGTATTAACTAGAGTTCTACGTGGTAAGACTTTCGATATAATAAAAAATAAAAATCTAAACGACGAACAAGTGTGAAAGAATACAACAGATAATACGTCGAAAGAAATTAAGGTAAAATGAAGACGAACATCGAGGATTGACGCGAAATCGTGAGTTCACCGAGGAGTGACCTCGGAGGTCGAGGCACCGGTGTCCCACGTGGCTTCCGGGGAGCACCAAGCACCAGCAGCAGCAAGCAGGAAAACACGTTGCTGTTACCACTGCTGGTGCTGGGTGCAGGACGACGAACTCTGCGAGTGCAGTAAGCGCGACTCTCGTGCTTGCTACTCGCAGTTGCTGGCAATGGAAAGTGGTGATGGTGATGGTGGTAGTGGTGGTGGTGGTGGCGATGGTAGTGGTGGTGGTGGTGTTGGTGGTGGTGGTGTGGTGCTGCTACCGCTGGTCTCTTCGTCCTTCGTCGACGAGTAGGCGACTGCGCCGTTATAACTGCGGCTTGCGGTCGGAAACACGTGGGAACCTGCGGGAGAGGAGGCTCTTCCCTTCGGTGTATTGGCGTATGCGTGGGTTTGCCAGTGTGGGACCGGGGCTATAGGTGCCGGCTGAGGTAACGTTGTGTGCGCGCAACGTCCCGTGGGAATCCATACCCAGGGCGCATAGAGGAGTGCGACACAAAGGCGATTCCTCCCGCCTGCAACGGGGCTACGGATGAATCCCTTCCGTGTTTTTCCTCTCAGGACGACGCCGCCACCGCTGGTAATTTTATGAGGAATCGTGGAAATCGTTATGGCTTTTGCTGCTCGACATATGGCATCCGTTCCCGATATATGTATATGTATGTTTGTGTGTACCTTGGCGAAGAGAGGGCTACCGCGGGTGTAACGACGATAACGCGTGCAAGTACGCGCGGGAAATGCCTTTTACCCTCGTAAATAAACGGGGAGCGAGAAACGCCGTCGGTGATCTGACGGGGAATCCCTGATGAAATTGGAGATCATCGTATTTTCTGGCGGGACGTGTCGGTTAATAAGATCGTCGATGGACACGGGAGAATGTGGAATACGAAGGTGTCGGGGCAATGGGAAAGCTTATTTGGGAAATAGTTGTAACATATTTATGTATGGTAGTAGTAGGGTTTTAAAAAAAAAGATTATATTATGGGAAGGGGAAAAAATTGTTGAAAACGATATTTGATCGGGATATAACGGAAAAGGGTGTTTCACTACTTTGGTAAAGTATACAGTTTGTAGATATTTCTTTGGTAAATGATACTAGAAACGATGTTTGACGGATCTCCGATGAAAATTTGACATGGAAGTAGCTTTGCGAAGCAGTAAAAATCTTGTAAGACAATCGAAAATTGCAATTCTTGAGAGAATCGTAGAGAACTATTGCGGTTTCGAGAGGAGGATACGATGTTAAAGAACGAAGATACTTCGCGAACAAGATATTTACGACTTTATAGAGATAAACGAGAGACGTTTGCTTTCTAAAAAAACAGATGATGGAAAAATAACGATTTGTCATCGTAGAATCTGACAAAATTAAGTTTTATTCTTTGATATCGAGTCTTTTACGTTTTACATCGATATCCATGCTGAATAATCACAAATAAAACACAAAAACCCAAATCCTTTTATCGACAGAAAGAAAACAATATCATAACTATAAAAATTCTACAGAACAAATAAAAAAAATTATTTACACCGAGCTCTAACTAAGCTCTTACACCTACTTCAAAATAGACTAAAATTACGTAAACACAAGTCATCTCTTAAAACCGTACGAAAAATCCCTTAACCAACGAGTCGCTACAATTCGCTCCAATAAAAACGTTAACCATCCAGGAACCAAGGATCGAAAAATCGTCAATGAAACAGCGATAAGAATGATCGCAAGCGCAGAATTAAAAGCCGATCCATGTCCAATAATTCATTCATCCCCCACGGTGTTCCGTGGCCATTAATAAACCGTAAGGACCGTCTTCGAGGATCCCGATCGAAAGCAATGCGAGGTTCCTCCGGTCAGCTCGATTCATCGTAGCTTTCACCGCGAAGAGATGGCTATTATCGGAGCGAAAAGCAAAACGACCAAGTCCGCGACGTGGAATGAAGACGTAAGGGCTGCCTAAGTTGCTCCACCGTGACCCCGAGCACGTTACAGGGATTAATCCACGGTAGGTGATCGCAGCGAGACGCAACAACGGGCCATTTCATCTTGCACGAACCACTCGGAACTGGTTTCCAAAATGGACCAGGTCGTCCTACACGCGAAGTCGTACAGCCGGAGACAAAACGGAAATACGAGTCGGTGGAGGGAGGTCCTTCGCCCCGACTCGCCTCCCCGTCACTGGGTTACGGTGGTGTCTACCACTTGGACCGATTATTTGCCGGATTAAGGGAACCGAATAAATCAGGATTAACGATGGTCGCCTTGTATTTTGTTTACGAATGTCTTTGATGATAATAAAATGTATCGATGTTACTCGGTAACGGGAAGAATTTTGATATTTGTTTTTTTAGGGATTGAGTACATATTGATAATCTTTGGTTAAAGTGTAGGGTTGAGTGATACTGTGTAGGGTGTATGGAAAGGGTTGTTTTATATTGATAAGAAGATGTGTACGAATAGATTTTATATATTGTTAGGTATGGAATCAGTTTGATCTGATTTCTGGGGGAAAATGAAGGTTTTATTTGAAAAGAAGTAAAAAGGGTAATCATTGAAATATTCGACGTTGTTATCTACGACTTTTCATCACTTCTCTGGTAAGTTGCGAATCAATAAATTATCGGTGGATTATCTCGTGCGAAAAAGACAGAGTACAACGACGGAAATACGTTGGAAAATAGTTATTTCTACACCTAACAGGAATCGAATACAGAGTAGTATACTAAAACCGAAATGTTTCGAATAAGAGTATGCGATGGCTTTTACATTAATTTATCAATTTATTCTCGAATAAAACAACGGAAACCCAGAATTTTCAGTATGTAACAGCAAATCCAGAGTTCCACTATCATGTTACCGGGGAATACGCTTCTATTTGCGGAAGATTACACATTCCAGATGTAGATCCGAAGTTTACGTAAGATCGGGTCTCGGTTTTACATTAATTGAAATTAAAATTCGCGACAGAGTTTTCGCGTGGCACTCTCATCGTGCCGCTATCGGTCACCAGAAAAAAAAACGCAGCTATGTGGAAAGTTCTCGACAGGAAAAATTCGTGGAACGAAGCGATGACTTTTCGAAGTTTCCTGCTGGCTCGAAGGGCTTATTCGAGAACTGCTCGACGACGAGCCACGCGACGTACCTTTCAAGGTGAGCGGGATTCGTCTTTCGAAAAAAAAACGTCGGGGAATAAAGCGGAGGAACTCTCTTTCTCTCTCTCTCTCTCTCTGTCTCTCCCTCACGTTCTCTTCGTGTTCCAGAGAGTAACTTACGTTGGTGTGCACGCATTTTTAATCCCACGACACGCAAAAACGTGTGCACAAAGATGTGCGCAGACGTGTCGGTCTCTCTCTCTCTCTCTTTCTTTCCTTCTCTCTACAACTCTCTACGTCTGTCTCTTTCTTTTTTTCTACATCTTTCTTTTCTCGTTCCTCTTCCCCCGCACCCGGTTCTACGATCAATTATACATGCGACCGTTACTCGCGACCAGCCGTGAATTAATCGAATTTAAGCGAACCCTTTCGCGAAACGTCGACACGTTTGAAAAATAAAACGGAAACTAGCCGTGCGACCATAACCTTCCGTCACATCGCGGCAATGGAAAGAGGTAGAGGCCACGGTGAAAAGAAAGAACGAGAGAAAGAAAGATAGAAAGAAAAATGGAAGTAAGCGACGATGAACAACGGGGCCGAACAGACAGCTCCGGGAATCAATCAGCGTCACTTTCGCAAAAAAGAATAGGCCGGTCAGGAATCGAACTTTTGCTTAAGGGATCCGCAACCGGACCTGCTACCAGCTATCGAATCCCGGGTGGTGTGTCTCACCGAGGGAACTGGTCAAACGACATTTTCCGCGCGCAAGGTGCCTGCAATTTCTCCTCCGGACGCCGCTCGCGCAGCGTCCCGGCGATACTTCGGTAAACTCGAACTTCGATCGACTTCGGGGTCCTTCGCGCGACCCGCTCGAAACTTCGACGTAGAGGACGTAGTGGAGACGACGGAGTCGCGGGTAAGTTCTCTCACAGAAGCCCCCCGGGGTAGGGAGGGACGAATATACAGAAGACCCAGGGAAGCAATCTCAAAAGGGAGAGAGAGAGAGAGAGAGAGAGGAGGAGGAGGAGGAAAGAAGATTTAAGAGAGAAGAGACACGACGCTGTATCGAAAGGAACGAAGGTAGTAGGTTGAGGTGAGATGGAAGCAACGAGGGGGACGAGTGAGGAGAAGGTGAAGAAGAAGGTGAAGAGGGGGGAGAGACGACGAGGTGTATGGAAGAGGAAGAAGGCTAAGTTGGAGGTGGTGGAGGAGGAAGAAGAAGAAGAAGAAGAAGAAGAAGAGACGAGAAGGAGAAAGAGAAGACGAAAAGGAAGGAGCAGAGGAGTCGAGGGGGGGAAAGAGGAGAGGTTTCGAGGAGGCGGCCTTGAGAACACGGACCACGGAGAGAGCCGCGGAGTAGAGCGCGAGGTAGAAGAGAAGGAGGAGGAGGTGGAGGAACGAACAGAGATGGATAGAGAGGGCGAGAAAGAGACGAGAGATGCCAGCCGAGCCAACTCCAACGCGAACGAACTGCTTCACTGGCAAATCACTCGCGGTTCTCATCCCGGTTTCGATTCTTCATCCGTGAATTAATGAACCGAACGACGCTGCGCAACGTCGTAACGAATAATCTGAATATACATATTTTTTTCTTTATACGTTTGCAGGTCCAGCGAGGGCGAAGAACACGCGAGGAACCTGCCGCGAAGAAGCGTGCGAGAAGCGATCGACGCGAACAAAACCCGTGGGCAACGGATCACGGTAAATGAGGAGATCCAGAGATTTATTTCGTCGGATCTAGCCGACCAGATCTAGATAACCCGGTGGACACCCGACATTTTAATGCGCGTACACCGCCGCTGCACACACAGTCACGCCAGCGATGCGAGGGCATTATGCAACGCTAACAGTGATGTAAGAATCGCAATGTGGTAAAACGCGGACCGAACGTGAATCGACGCTAGATCTATAGTTGTATGTGTATTTATGTATGTATGTATGTATGTATGTATGTACGTACGTACGTACGTATATACGTAAACCTGCTAGAGAAAATTTTCGATGTCCGACACTCTCGTACGATCTGTCACGGCAAACACCGATATGCAAACAGATGTCGTGCATAATCGCGTTCGTCGTGTGTACGCGACGTTTCAATTACAATGACGTTTAAAAAAAAAAAGAATCTTTTCTGGGTTACAGTTCTAAACGATGAAATATACATAGATTCGGACCACCCGCGATGGTTATCAATTAATAAAACAATCTCCGTTGAAATACAACACGTGCCTTTTGCTAACGTTTTCTAATTTACGGGCAGCAATAAAAGGCGTAGCTATGCATATACATATACGTGTAGGTACCGGTCGATTTATATAATACTAAATACCGCGTGTAAAACAGACGCTTCGTAATACCGTGAAATATACAGCACGCAATCGTGCATAAATATCATTAACAATAAAACGGGATATTTAACGTGAAACACATCGATGATACCTCGTACACACCATCATCGTGTTTATATTCTTCTTATCTACTCTTATCATCTCTTAATCGAGAAAAGCCAGAAGGCGGAATCTCCCTGTCGGTGTTCTCATCGTCGTCGACGATTCAAACGCCGACATTCTAACCAATCGTACGTCGATCAATTGAGAACCGCTGGTTTCTCTTGTAAGAGAGTGTGTGCGCGGCGCAGGTAGGTCGGTTGAACCCACGGCTCTCTACGGAATATACAGACACTTGGCGAGATTCGCGAGGTCACGTGCTGCATTTGGACAGGCAGCGCTAATTTCATTATTTATAGCTTAACGTTTCGTTTGTCGATCGGCTATTATATTTCCGTGCAACGACACCCGCGTCGTTGTCCCCCCCTCCCCTCCCCTCGATCGGTGATTTCGACTGAAAAAAAAAACGATGGTTCCCCCCCCCCCCGCAAATTTTAACACGAATCCGAAACATCGGCTGAAATAGACGGCCCTGATAAAAATAAAATCTCCCGAATCCACGAGGAAGCAACACCTCGCCGTTAAAATAATCGTAAACTTACTTTCGATTTCTTTGGCCCGACTTTGGCCGCGAGAGGGAAACGGGCGATCTGGTTCCGCGGTTGAAATCCACGTTGCTTAACGCCCGAGTTATAATTGAAATCGAGGAGAAGTCGCTAGACGTGAGTTACACGATTCTGATTCGTGAGTCATCCGCGGGTCTTATTGTTTGTGGAAATTGCACGTTGTTTCGGTTACACGTTAGACACTTTGCTGTGCTTTGACGAGCACATCGTGCTTGAAAGTGTTCGATGTAAAGGTCTGATGTATGTCGAGAAATTAATATTCGAGAAATATATTGTCAAGTAACGTTATTGGTTATTTTTGGAAAATATTTCTCGAAACTGTAATTTAAAAAGAAAAAAGAAATACGGCCTCCATTAGAATGGTACAGTCGCATCTGTTAATACAGGGTTATTTAATACAACGCGGAACATGTAAATCACGAATAAAATATAACGGAGTAAACGCATAAACCTAGAACAGCATCGACGGGTAAAATTGATAAATCAGCGATAAAACACCTTTGGCAAAGCGATTCGGAGGAATATACATGTAGTTTGCCAAAATGGCAATATTTTAACAGTAATACTTAAACTGTCGATATATGCGGTATTAAATTACTACGTGCCATGTAATAAAGCATCGTTACTACTCGGGAGAATTCGCGTTACAAAGTTGATTCATCGTTCGATTTCAAATGCAGTACAAGTCGCAATAACTATTTCAAACGCAATATCATCTAATTGCACAGCCCATGGAACTGTACGGACAAATAATTCATTTCTGAGAAAAGTACAATTTTCACGGTTGTCGTTCGCAATTTTATTATCCATTCTTTGTTTTTCGCCAACCATTGTTTCAAGACTATTTTACATTCTTGTCGGAACAGAAACATTCTCGTACACTCGTTAAATTGTTGATATATCACTGACAACCCATAATTATCGTTTAAAGTTCAATTTATCAACGTCATTTCCCATGGTAATTACGCGTAGCCTTGAAATCTTTTCATTATTTTTGGAGCAAAGTCTCTTGAATTCAGTTCAACACCCGCTAATATTGTGCCGTGAACAAAAGTTCGATAAAAAATGATGAAAACAAAACATTCCTTCAATTCTACGACCGTTCCGATTTCAAGACAACAATATTCCTATTAAAAAGTTCACTTATAACAATCTGTAGTTCCCATTTCTCACTCCAAAGTCCTTTTCTTATAAAGATCTCTATCTAAATTTTGAAAATAGATAATGATTTACATTCCACCACAAACATTTCCAATTTTCACACCACACAATTTCTTTCATTCCCAAAGAATTTTCGACGAAACGAAAAACGTTACTTCAAAAGCCGAGTCGACACCGTACCAAGTCCGGTTTTTAAATATTCCAAACAGAGGAGACCCCCGTTCCCCCTATAATCCGTGTTTCGTCGAATCAAACCATTAGGGAACGAACTCCTCCGTTCGGCTGAAGATCTATTATCTATTTCGCCGAGTGTTCCCGTGCCAAAGAAAATCGTGGAAGTAGCGCGATGAGTGGCCCGCGATTCATCCTTGGAATCCTGGCACGTGTGCGCCAGATCATCGAAGATGAGGAGAAATCCGTCAAGCTCTCAACACTCGAGAGCAGTTCAGAATCGTGGCAGATAAGGGACGTTTCCACTGACGTCCGAGAAATACAGCCTACGTGTAAACACGCCGTGGCAAGCGATTCACGGAGGATCTTCTTCAAGTGGGCGTAGTCGAGGAATCTCTCGAGGCGACCTGACCCATAAAACTTAACGATCCCGGTTGTGTCTGTGTGCGCCGCGGAGATCGACTGTCAAGAATCGCGCGGAAGTGGTGCAAATGAGTAGACGAAGCGAAGAAATTACGCGTACATTCAAGCCAGTCGTCGAACTCGACTGTAATCGATTATTAATCGTTGTAACCGCGAGAAAAAGCATGGGAATTCGATATACAGTATATTCCATTACTGTAGAAATGATTTGTCAAAGATTGACAATCGTGATGGTTATTAAGACTAAATCTATTGATAATTTAAATATAAAGTATAGAAAATAATGTTTATACAATAGAAATGAAATGTATCCATTTTCATGATAATTAAAATGCGTAACGTAGAGAATTGGAAGGTTGACTAATAAAATTTTGGAATAAACTTTGTAAACGATTTGACAGGACGTCAATGAAAATGATAAAACGAAAGAAGTCTAAATCGAATTAGATGATCCTGTAGCTTATCAAAATACGAAGACGAGATTTTGCGAAGACAAGGATTAGTGTTTCCGATGTACCGCAATCGTGTCCAGTTTCTCGAGTGGATTTCGTATTGGGAGACGGGTAGCTTCGAACAAAACCGATCGCGGTATGTACACGAATCGGTAATTCGGGACGGCTGTAGTTACGGACGAAGGAGCAAATGAGAAGACAAAGGGTGAGTCTGAACAATTATCTTCGAATCTCCAACTGTTCGCCGGCGAGTGGCGATAACACCGATCGGTTATCGGGCCACGAAATTGTTATCACTCGTTGTCAACGCGCAGATTCGCACGCGTGATAATCTTGCGACGTGTCGTCGTGGTCCTTAGATCAATACCGGCTGAAGAACGCTCTTGAATCTTGAACCAACCGAAGTGGTTTTATCGATTAAGAAAAATGTGATTCTCCTCACCGATCGGCGGAACATCTTCATTATTATTTTCAAACAAACTTTTTCTCTTGATAGTATTAGAGAAGTTTATCGGTATGATATTTTCAAGGATTTTTCAATTGCGAGTGTTTATATATGTCAAAGGTGAATGACTCCAAACGGGAAATATGTAAAATAATAAATTTTTACAGAAACTGAAAGTAACGATGTCTGACACTACAGAGCTTGTAATTGTACAATTAAAAATTCGTAAAATTATTAAATGGGACTGGTTTAAAAAAATCCTTGGAACGCGAAAATATAAGTTCCGTTCCCAGTGTTTAATTTAAAATTATATTAAAATTCTCGTGAATTTTATTACGATTACCGAATAAGACATTATTCGAACGAACAAATCGAGCGCACGACGATGAAGAAGTTTAATTATTTCATCGTTCTAAGAATTTCTAACGAGGCCAAAAATGTACGCCACGATTGTACCGTTGTTCCTTGCCGCCAAGAGTTCGAATTTCGATTCGTATATTTAATTCTATTTAATTTCCAAGTGACAGAATGACACTCGGCGGGATCTCCGGCAACAGAAAAGCTTAACAATCAAGACCGACGTTTACCAAATTACACCTGTCCCGGGAGACACCTGCATCGACGTTTCTAGGTAAACCGTGACTCAGTGAGGCCTTTCTCATCCTTATTGTCACCATTGTCAACTTCTTACCTCTCTTCTCTTCCCCCCACCCTCCAACTATTGTCTTTAATATTCGTCAACGTTGTTCGGAGGGTCTAACGCTAAACACTCGAGACCTATACCTGAACCGGGATTAGGTTTATTTGCTTCCTGAAGCACTTCGCACCGTCTGCGCGGAAAGTAATTAGACGAGACAAATAGAAGACGATGATAACGCGTAAATAATTAATTATGTGCCGGGTTAACACGCATTAGCGGCGTGTGACATATGTATCGGAGAATCGTCGTACCTACGTTCGATATCTGTATTTTGTGACAAGGGACAATTTATTTTAATGAGAATCGAAATTATGCAAATTTCACCGGGTTACGCGGAATTTTAGAAAATTATCGTATTCATTAAACGCTCCGACGAATAATATTTCGGTTTCCGATAGAGATTATAGACAATTAAACAGATTTGTACGGTGTGTTACGGTATACGTTACAACACGTATAACGTTTCAAATGTGAAGCTTAATTACCGTGGAATAAGATGCGATCTCTAACGTACGTGAAAATGTTTCTACTCAAAGAAAGCGGCTGCCATTGCAAGTATCTGAAGTGCATCAACGATTTAATCCCCCCGGCGCTCAAGTGCAGGTGTATCTTAATCCACGAATGAAAACTTTGAAACGATTATAATACGGAAAAGAAACTTAGCGTTCCTTGTAACCCGATTTTTCAACGAAACACACATACACACACATACATAAATACGATGAAATGTCTTTTGAGAAACTTCAAACGAGATAAATTTTCTGTAAAATATATCACCATGAAATCGCACAGAGATATAATACCACAATGTTCCACGGGTTCGAGAAGTTTTTCGCAGAATATTCTCACGATATTTATATAACAACGTTATCAACATGTCTAGGCGATATAATGTAAATATTTCATATAAATATTCATAGTACACTTTGCATACTGAATGTCTCGAATGCATCGCAACTTACGGGTAACATTGCATACCGTGGAGAAATGTGGGATACGAATATGGTAAAAGCCAAAAGATATGGTAGATATACGTATGGTTGGCTATATTAGTCGGCTCTCGAAGGATAATTTCAGCCGACGGTTCAGCCATGTTGCGACGCGACGTCATGAAAAAATCATCGTTACGTAAAAGTGATTGTTCATCGATCGTTTCCTCCCATAATAAACTCGACGGAAAAATACTTTTCGTTCTGTGCCGGCGAATCAGACGTATCAACGAAACGGACATGGACGAATAATTCGCGGGCCAATTAATCAGAATCTTACGCCCCATATATATACTTGTTACCGTCGCGGAATCAACACGAAAATAAAAGCCCGACTTCCGTTGGTTTAATAAACGTCTGGAAACTTACACAGCTTACGCGATCGC